>CM070562.1:63082194-65482194 GCA_036346405.1 Phyllostachys edulis | reverse complement strand
GTAGGGGAGAGATGTCAAGAAATAGTTACATTAATGATCTTGTTAGTAGCATTTTCATCCTAAGGGGTCTGTTGGGGATAACATTATTTTCTTACTTCTGTAGCAGTAGTTTGCAATGGGGAAAAGAGTATTATATTTATCTGGTAAGAACTAACCGCGCTTAACTTGTATTAATCCACACATACATAAGGCAAATAACACCAAGAAACAAGGGAATTCAAAAAGATCCAATTCCTATTCTAGCTGAGTCTCTCGTGCTCAGTCACGCTTGAGATCCCGTTCTCAAGACCGCCCAAACCACGTATTTGGGACCGCTCAGAGCTTGCCTCTGAGTGCGAACCTACACTACCCTGGATCCACGTGCCCAGGTACGCTCGAGATCCCGTTCTCGAGACCGCCCAACTACGTGTTGGGAAACGCTCAGGGCTCATTCTCGAGTACGTCCAGACTTTGCTCTGGATACGCCCGAGCTTCTGCCGGAGTGCCACGGACCACTCGTCCGGAAAAGCGATATCTTGAAAATAAGATAAGGCATTCTTTTTATTCCGTCGACCTCTTTCTTTACTTTCTTTAAGTAATTATGGATTACTTGGAAATCTTGTGGGTGATTTTGGGTTGTCTGAGATGAAGAGATGAGAAGCTAACGGGTATGGTCTATACTTATCCCAAAATTGGAAAAGCAGGTCCACACCAGATTTCTACTCCATGCCTCTAGCCCCAGCATGAAAACTTATGATCTTATATTAATACTCCCCCACCTACAATCTCAAATCTTCGATCCTATATTGGATGGCTATCCTGACAGGTTAATTAGCAAAAATAACAACGCGAGGCCTACGACTAGGCATACGTTTTCCCCGTACTCTCTTGGTCAAAAGATTGAACCTACACCTCCTACGAATGAATGGTTCTACATTAGTAGGTTGTCACTTTAAGAAAGGACAAGCTTTTTAACATAATATTTTTGAAAGAGGTTGAGAAGGGGAATTGATATGAAGATAAGGGTTAAACAGGTAGTTAATGCAATATAGCAAGCGATAGCACACCTAAGTTCTTGCTGCCGTTTCTACCTTACTAGCGTGGCCCGATCTTATTGCTCTGATACCAGCTGCGGCGCCCCGTATCATTACCCAGGAGGTAATCACACTTAAGCATACGGATTACTATTCGTTTGCCCGATGAAAACACCTTGCTCCAACGAATAATAAGCCATTACGAGTTCTGTGAGAAACAATAAGATAAAACTGTTCCTTTATTTCAACAACCACAAAAGACTAAGGTTCTAAATACACTTATTTATTTACAACAAAAGAGGGAGGTAACACTTTTCCCCAAAGGCTGCCATCTAGGTCTCTCCAACGAACTACTCGTCCCACGAGTCAAAAGAGAAGTCCATCTCGCCTTGCTCGTCGACATAAACGCCCTCATCACCTGTAGCATCATCTGCACCTGCAAAACCCTCCTCCCACTCGAGATTGCTCCCGGCAGAGCTAGGGTCTAAGCAAGGGAAAGATAGCAAGAGTGAGTACTATAGTGTACTCAGCAAGCATTAGTAGCTAAAATGCAAATGATGATTCTAACTTTTCGTCCTTAGCAATATTCTTACCTCTTTTCTTATTCTGAAAATAGACATTAAAACATTAGGTTGCAGATTTTATTCTGAAAAGACTACTTGATTACTCGGAGAGAAAATAGACCCCCAGTGGTTCCCGTAGACTCCAATCCAGGAGACTAGCATGAATTCATGATTTTATATAGCACTGCGCAGGCTTGTACCACTTTACCCATAGCTATCTTGAACCCTCTTTAAACTGGGGACATCGCATTTCCTTTGATGTGACTTCAGGGCCAGAATACAGAACGTTTCCCAAGTTACGTGAATATTTTCTCCACCCATTACTTTCCGTTGGTCTTGACCTAGCCACCACCGAGTTCGTAATGTTGGTTGGGCGATTCATCCTCTTCGCACCCAACACTCCACCTAGTGCTTATAGCATCTCTTCTTACACCACACTCACACATAAATACATACCCTGTGTGGAGGCGAGATCACGTAACAAGGTAGCATTTTACTTGCGTCAAAAGGGAAAATGGTTGGTCTTGAATTCTGACCTCGACCGAGTAAGAGTTTTGTTTGTCCTTATATCATAACCATATGTAAAGGGTCCCATCTCTTGCCCTCTTTCTTCCTGACCAAGGGCCCCCTTTACCCGCCATATTATTACTCTGCTTTACTCTCATTTCTTATTTCTCATCTCTTTTCATATCTAACATCTTTCTCATCTTTCTTACCATCATCTCATTTATTTGATTTGAGTTTTTGAGAAATCATTTTAATGCAATACATATATGATATAATAAGATACTGTTTACATTTAATATAGCTATATTAATGAACAAGAAAGTAGTTTGCCTTCAAAAGTAAAGCTCACTGTCGATAAAATCCGATTCAACTACTGCCGCCTGCGTCGGCTCGTCTGCTGCAAATATGCGATGAAACGGATAATAAATATTTAAGTAAATACTTAGTGACATTTTGGTGCTACTAAATGTACATTAGTTAGATGATTCGTTTTATTAGTGGATTTTGTGTGTTAATAAACCTTTTTCGGCTATCGCCATGTTAACACTCCCCGCTACTGTCGTTCCGGCATAACGGCTCTAGGGTTAGGACTAAAATACACATGATCTAAAGAACGACGAGAAAAGCTACACATGACCGAATATTAGCAATTCTAACAAATTTTATGCGCATTCAAACATCTATTTGATTTTATTTAATGCGAGTAAAAACTTCAACTTTCAAACTAAGCACAAATTTAATTATCTTAATTATTCTAATCTAACTAAACGAATGCTAACGAGTCAAGATTATTTGTCTAATCTAAATACACCCAAAAATTAGCACTCAAATTCAAAACTCAAACCTCAATCTAACCTTAATTCTTTTAAATCCACTTAACCCCTACTTCCTCTTATTCCCAACCAGCCACACCCCTCCCCTTTTAATTTCAAATCTCTTTCTCCCTCCCTTCTATCTCTCCTCCTCCCCAAATCCTGAAGCCGCCGCCGCCATGGGGGCTTCCTTTCCCCTATTTCCCCCATCGGCGCCGCCCCCCTAGAGCTTCCTCCGCCACCTCCTCTCTCCCATCGGCTCCACCGCCTCCTCCTCTCTCCCCGCCGGTTCCACCGCCGCCTCCTTTCTCCTTGCCGGCTCGGCGCATGGTGGAGGTGCTGCCGCCATGGGCTCGGCCCTCCACTCCGCCCGACCTTGCCGCCTGCGCCTCCTCCTCCTCCTCGAGTCGGCGACTGGGGGCCAGCGTCGGCCTTCGGCTCGCCGCCTTGGCCCGGCTCCTCCCGGCCATTGCTCGCCCTAAACCCAGCAGTCCCGGCCTTGCTGCTCGCCAGCATGCCCGGCCCATGGCCGCCGGCGCCTCGGCTCCCCTCTGGTCCCCAAGCCGAGCCCAGGTCCTACCTCTCTTAACCCCCTTATTGAAGATCAGATTTTGATGATTTAGTTGATTTAATTACTTTGCTTACTGGTGCTTGAGTGATGCACAAAGTTGATGGTGGTTTCTACATGATGCAAATGGGTGGTGGTTTGGGGTTGGTTTGGTCAACTTTCACTGAGGTATAACCTCTCTCTGCTCTCTGATCCTATACCCCTCCCTTGCTCTGTGATGGAATGAATATACTGAGGGTGGATGTGGGTGATTACCTTGATGTCTGATGATTTGATTGAATGCTATTGATGAGTAGAAAACTTCGAGGTTGGTTGGGTTACCTCCTGCTGGGATTTGGGATGGGAAGAAGGTTGTAGTGCGGTTTCTTTGGTGCTCCTTGCTTCCTCCCTTTGCTCAATGGTGGGGTGGTGGTCGTGGGTGAGGAGCTCTGGTTGCTCTGGTGCTCTGGTTCTCCCCTCCTATTGTGGCCAATGGTGATGAGAATGTGGAGTGTTGGGGCTGAGGTGGTCTTATCCTATCTTGGGTTTGATCCTATCCTTATTGTGGTAATTTCATTTTCTTGCTTTCCTATTCATATTTACCATAGCCTTATTTACCTCCTTTCTATTGCTTCCTATTCTTGGTCGCTCTCTCTGTGATGCATATGAGCTAAATAATGATCTTTGTGGGCAATGTGACTACCCTGTGGGCTTTTAGGTTGCTCGGAATTAAATCTGATGGGCGTTGGTTGAGGTTGCCCGATGATGTTTTAAAGCAGAGGCGATATGAATGGGAATGAAATGTTGGGTTTTAAATCGTCTGAGGTAATTGAAACAAGGTGGGTGTTGGCTTCCACGGCGAATGATGACAACCCCAAAAGTAAGGTGCCTATTAGCTTAGGTTGGTTTGGCTATCTCGGTTATCACAGATCTGACTACTTTGATGGGTCGAGCCATCTTGGCGTCGAGGACCAGCTAACCTATGTTAGTATGGAAGACCCACTGAACTTAGGGTATCTTGGCGGCAATCCCTCTCCTCTACTCTAGCTAGCACTACTGCTTTCGGTTTTACTAACAACTCCTTGAGCTTTAGGTTGAAAAACAGGAAAGGCGAAGGGTGGTTAGATGAGATGACAAGGAAGTTTCAGCAAAAGAATGCAAGCACCTTCAGCTGTAATTTACTTAATTCGTGTAATTGAGGTTTGTAAAAGAGTTTGAATATTAATTCTAAATTGAGCATTGGATTGTAATATTTTTAACTCGGTTCTGTTAATGAACTGTTATAAAATTTGTGATGTGAATAACGATATTTGCTTAATTACCAAGTTCAAAGTGTTAATTATGCGATTGAATGATTACTGAGATTATGATTGACATTTATTTAATAAAATTTTAATTATGCTAATTATCGATTACTGTTGATTAGTTTAGTTTAATTACGCGGGTTCTCACAACTGCCCTCTACAAGCCGGTACTACCACACTACGGTCGTACTGCGACTTACACGCCGGTATGACCGATTATCCTAGCACTTGCTAAAATCGCTGTTTTGACAAACCGTTATTGACATTGCCAATTGTAACATCATTCTAAGATCGTGCACATATCCCCATGATATCCACAATCTCCCTCTTGATGAACACATTGGCAATTTTCCATAAAAGCAAATTTTGATGTTTGAAAAGAAAAAACTCGACGTTTTCGCACAAAGGCACAACTTGGTCTAAATGCAAGAGAAAGCAATGGAAATGACCAAGTTGGCTTCAGAATAGTGTAGGCAAGAGGCAAAAGAAAGCAAGAAAGCTTCAATTTTTAGAAAGAGTCAAAAACTCACTTAAGGTCTATATAAAAGAACAATTGTTCGATATGACCTTTGATCAATGTGAGGATCAAGAATTGTAATTCAAGTCAAGAAGTAGCAATAAGACCATAAGAATGCAAATAAGAAACTCCCCCTCACTATGATCCTCAGATTTCAGAAAATTTCAAATTCTCCAATTTTCACCCCCTTTTTAACACTTTTATATCTTCTCCCCTTTATACATCTTGAAATATCTTCTCCCCCTTTGACAATGGAGTCATCAAGGAATCACGCCTTCCTCTCGTCCAGAGATAACAAATGCAGAATGAGGAAAAAGCATAAGAAGGAGCATGCATGAAATGCAATGGAGTGGCTTCATTTTTTGTATTTTTCAATTTTTGATGACAAGAAGCTTTAGAGATTACCCAAAAGAACAAGCTAACATTTCTAATATTGCACAAACAACATATCAAGTCTAATAGCGCTAGCTAGATCATGATAAGACATATATACCAAAGCTAAGCTCAAAGGCTCAATGTAAAGCAATGAATTTTAACAATTTAAGCAAAGCTTCGAATTTAGCAAGTTCATCAACAGGGATCCTAAAATGATAATGGCAATGTCAAAATATCAATGTGAGATCAAAAAGCTAACAATGACCACATTAAGAAACAAACAGGTCCTGAATTGAATCATTTTGCTCAAACGCCAATTTTTCAACAGTTTTTTATTTGCAATGAATATTGAAGTTGACTAATGGTCTATCTTAGTGAAGAAGATCCTGGACTAGGAGCCATCCACAAACTCTTCCTAAAATTCGACTAGACGTTGATTAAAGGTATATCTTAGTGAAGAAGATCCTGGACTAGGAGCCATCCACAAACTCTTCCTAAGCTTCTACCAGGAAGACAAATCTTGTGGTTCATATCAATTTTGGCGAGTAGTCCCCATAAGATCGTCTGGATCATCAAACTATCTCCAAGTTTATGTCTTGGACATGCAGTCTCGTGAGAGTAGTTTGGCACAGTTTAAGCACAAGACAATCTTGAAATTTGATTTTTCATTTTTCATTTTGCACAAGAGCATTTTTAGATTCTCAGAAGAACAAGAAGCTCAAGTAGTGATCAATTTTAGATTCAAGAGCTAACAAAGCAATTTAGACAGGGCCAATGTCACAAAAGGAGCACTAATTGCGCAACTAGCTAAAACATCCACAGATTGCAGTTATAGTTCAAGTTGTTTTAGAGTTCTAGCTCATTCAGCAAAGACTTAGCTACACATGTGAAAGCATGATAATTCTAGCAAGTCAAAGAACTAGACATGGCATTGAGCAAGAATTGAAATACTAAAGCTCCAAAGGGTAATAAGCAAAGCTTCATCAATTTTAAAAGATAAGCAAAAAAGCCTATATTATAATGCATCTTTTTGTGTTTTTCATATGAATGCAATATGATACAATGAGATGCAAGAAAAGCTCAAAAAGCCTAAAAAGATTAAAAAAAAGGATCAAAAAGCTCAAAAGAAGATCAAGAAAAGGTCAGATGAACAAGATGAGATTAGAAAAGATCCAACTCCCCCTCAAATCAACCCATAGGGATAAATTACCCCTAACTCGCTTCTGAAGGTGGCAAACCTTGTTGGCTCTAAAGGCTTGGTGAGGATATCAGCCAACTGAGCCTCGGACTCCACAAAATACAGCACAATATCACCCTTCTCAACATGGTCTCTAAGGAAGTGATAGCGAATGTCTATGTGCTTGGTCCTAGAATGTTGCACTGGGTTTTAGCAATGTTAAAAGCAGAAGTGTTATCACAGAAAAGAGGAACACTAGCAAAGGCTAACCCAAAGTCCTTAAGAGTGGACACCATCCACAAAATCTGACTACAGCAACTAGCAGCAGCTACATATTCAGCTTCAGCAGTGGATTGTGCAATAGAAGACTGCTTCCTAGAAGACCAAGAGACAAGAGAAGTGCCTAAGAAATGACAAGCGCTAGAGGTATTCTTCCTATCTAGTCGATAGCCTACAAAATCAGAATCAGAAAACCCCCCGAATGGACAACAAAGAGGAGCAGGAATACCAAATGCCATACTAGAGGGTAGAGTGTAAATACCTGAAGATGCGCTTAACGGCTTGGCGATGTGAAGTCTTCGGAGACGCCTGAAACCTCGCACAGAGGTAGAGCGTGAAGTGAATGTCCGGTCTTGAGGCCGTCAGGTACAGAAGGGATCCAATCATGCTGCGGTACTCGCGTTGATCCACGTCTTCTCCTTCCTCATTTGGATCCAAAGCAGTTGAGGTCGTCATGGGAGTGGCAATCGGCTTGCAGTCACCCATCTCGAAGCGCTTGAGCAGATCCTTGGTGCACTTCGTCTGATGGATGAAGATCCCTTCCTTGCATTGCTTGATTTGAAGCCCCAGAAAGTAGTTGAGCTCGCCCATCATACTCATCTCAAATTCCCTGGACATGGTCTCAGAAGAACTGGAAACAAGAGCATGAGAGGAACCACCAAAGATAATATCATCAACGTAAATCTGAACAAGTAGGAAGTCATTACCATGCCTAAGAATGAAAAGAGTCTTATCAACTTTTCCCATTTCAAAATCATTCTTAAGCAAGAAGGTCTTAAGTCTATCATACCAGGCTCTAGGGGCTTGTTTAAGACCATACAAGGCTTTGGAAAGCTTAAAAACACGATCAAGGTGCTTGGGATTCTCAAAGCCAGGGGGTTGTCTGACATACACTTCCTCCTCTATAAAACCATTCAAAAAGGCACTCTTAACATCTATTTGATGCAACCTAAAACCTTTAGATGCAACAAATGTAAGCAGGATGCGAATGGCTTCTAGTCTAGCAATAGGAGCGAATGTCTCATCAAAATCTATCCCCTCAACTTGGCTAAAACCCTGAGCTACCAACCTAGCCTTGTTTCTAACGGTAGAACCATCCTCATTTTGCTTATTTTTGAAAACCCAACGGGTTCCTATTACATTATGACCACTAGATGGTTCTACAAGGTTCCAGACTTTGTCTCTTTCAAAATTCTCTAACTCCTCATGCATGGCATTGACCCAGCTAGCATCAGATAAAGCATGTGATATATCGCGGGGTTCAAAAGAAGCTACAAATGCAGAGTGAGATAAAAGACTCGGATCATTATACCTGGAGCAAGTGACTCGCTCATGAAGATTACCAATCATCTGATCTGGAGGGTGTTGCTTCTGAATGTGCGATGGGCGCTGGGGAGATAGCATCTCCTCAACCTCTGCAAGTCTTCTTGATGAAGAAGAAGCGGCCGACCTCAATTGGAGGTGAAGCGATCGTGGCGAGTTACGGAGCTTGGACAGGAATATCAACAGTAGGTGAAGGAGCAGTATCGAAATCTTCCTCTTCTTCTTCTTCAACAAAAATGCTCTCTGTCACCTGTAAGTCACCTGAAACATCAGATCTAGCTCCAGGGCTAATCTCATCAAAAGTGACATTGCATGTCTCCTGTACAATGTTAGTTTCAACATTAAAGACCCGAAAACCCCTCGAATGAGCAAGATAACCCAGAAATAAACCATCACAAGTCCTTGATTCAAATTTATCTAGGTTTTCTGTCTTAAAAAAAAACACTTTGATCCAAAGACTCGAAAGTGAGAGATAGAGGGTTTTCTACCAAATCGAAGCTCATAAGAAGTCTTGCCCAAAGACGGTCTCAAGAAGACACGGTTTGAAATATGGCAAGCTATAGCAATAGCTTCGGCCCAAAACCTCATCGGTGTGCTATACTCATCTAGCATCATCCTAGCCATCTCGACTAAGGTCCTGTTATTCCTTTCCATAACGCCATTTTGTTGAGGGACGTGTGGAGAAGAGAGCTGATGCTCAATACCACGCTCAGCACAAAAAGAGGTAAAAGAAGCATTCTTGAACTCTGTGCCATTGTTACTGCGGATCGCTCTCAAGGCACCAGGAAGTTTAGAAGCCAAACAAAGAACAAGATCATGATAGTGATCAAGAGCCTGATCATTCGAAGCAAGAAAGAACACCCAAGAGTACTCGAAAAATCATCAACTATGAGAAGAATGTACCATTTGCCACTGACTAACCGAACCCTAGCAGGACCAACAGTATCCATATGAAGCAACTGTCCTGGTCCGTCAGTCATGACCATAGTCAATGAAGGGTGTGAGGTGGCAACTTGCTTGCCATGCCTACAGGGCGCATAAACAACATCCTTGACGGTTTTGAGTTTAGGCAAACCTCTCATGAGATCAAGGCCGCTAACTCGCGTCAGATGGTCAAAACCAATGTGCCCAAAACGTCGGTGCCAAAGCCAGATGTCAAAAGAAGATGCAATTAAACATTTGAGAGATCCAACAAGAGATTCAAAAAAATCAGCTCCAAAAATTCTACCAACTCTAGAAATCCCAAAAACGAGCTCACCAAAAGAATTAAGCACACGACAGGCATTCTTCTTAAAACGAGTTTCGTAGCCATCATCAAGAAGCTACGAAACAGAAAGCAAGTTGTACCTTAGCTTGTCCACAAGGGCGACGTCCTTCAAGATGAATCTGTCATTCACCTTGATTGATCCCGTTCCTTCAATTCGCCTTTGTGTATCATCTCCAAAGGTGATGAAGTCATCACCCGTTGACCGCGTGAAGGAAGTGAACCATCTTGAGTCTCCGGTCATGTGGCATGAACAGTCAGAGTCGATGAGCCACATGTTCTTCCTCCTTCCGTGGCGATCCTAAAAAATCAAGACACAAAAGAACGATGTGTCTCAATACTGGGGTTAGTTAAAAGCGACCTGGGAACCCAGTATTGAGACACACGTCTGCGAGTAGTATGCAAAGCAAAAGTGCTATCCTTGATTTTATTAGGAGTTCTATTATGAGCAATGGTTACTTTAACATGAGAAGCATCCTGTCTACGAACATGATGAGCATATGAAACAAATCCTAGTCCAGGTTTCTTATTTTCTAAGTGACCATGTGTGGATATCATGGGGATATTCTCATGGTCTTAGGATGATGGTACAATTGGCAATGGCGTTGAAGGTTTGTCGAATCACGTGTTTTCGGTGAAGTTCAAACTGCTGTCAAGCAAGTGGCGGCCTGACCGGCCTAGGTGGTGGTCTGACCGACCAAGGGGCGGTCAGACCGGTTTTGGGAAATCGGTCAGACCAGCTATAATGAGATGTTAGATTTTGGAGCTGGGCCAAAAATAGAGGGTGTAGGCAAGAGAGTAGATTCTACTTCACTTGGTCTCATAATTTTTGGAGCTTCTAGGCAAAAGTTATATTGGTTTGAAAATTCCAGTAGGTTTCGGATTTCCAGGAAGAAATTTTAGCTAAGTCCCAGCTGGGCGGTCAGACCGGGTCAGACCGGCCAACAGGTGGTGGTCAGACTGACCAGGGGGCGGTCAGACAGGCCAATGTGGCGGTCTGACCGGTTTTCACTTGTCTCATCGGCCAATTGGTGGCGATGATTGTTGGGTTAGGTCAAGTTCATGGGTTTCATGGCTTATGTGTTGCATGATGCATGTTTTGACTAACGTGGGTCAAGTTGTGAAGAACTTGTTCCCGGAATCGATTTCTTTGTCTATTGTTGTGCAAGTTGCTTGGAGGTCAATGACGGTCAACGGCGAGGATGATCGGGACTAAGCTTGGAGAGCTGAGGTCCAGAACGATTGGGGATGCCGGGTGAGATCAATGGAGTCAAGCATGGCGCAAGAGGGACAAAGATAAGTAACTTCAAGCTTATAGGTTGCACAAGAGGCACAAGGTGTAGACTCAATTGTGTCCTTAAGCTTGGCATATTTAGTTCTAACTGCTTCTAAAATATTCTTAACTTTATATTGACGTTCTATGCAAAAAGAGTAAAAGCTAGATTTAACATTACCAGAAGCATCCAACTTGCTAGACTCTAAGCATTTTTCACAGGGAGCAGATTTAACATCAATTAGCTCAGTCCTAGCATTTTCAAGTTGATGCCAAGCAATATCATGAGCAGATTGCAGTTTAGCAAATTCAGAATGTAAAGCATGGAAAGAGGAACATTCATCAGATTCAAGAGTCTTAGCATTTGTAAATTCTAATGTCAAATTATCTACTTGTGACTCTAAGTCCTTATTCCTAGCCATGGTAAACTCTAAGGCCTTATCCTGACTCATGAGTTGCTCAAACATGTCATTGCATCTAGCAGAAAGAACATCATAGGAGGCAGGTACCTCATCATTGTCATTGATGTCAACGATGTCGACCATGAAGCACATGCCGGTGAAGTCCATAGCCTTCCCTTTCTTGTCTTGAGGAAGCTCCTCCTCCTTGTCCTCCTCGCTCTCGGAGTCCACATCGCTCATGGATTGATCTCCAAAAGCGGCAAGGACCCGGTGAGCAGCCTTCGTGAGCTTGGTAGCATTGTACTTGGGCTTTTCCCTTGAGGCTTCTTCCAAGCTAGCTTTTCCTCCTTGTGGTTGCTCTTACCTTTCAGCTTGGGGCAGTTTGCCCGAATATGATATAGCTCTCCACACTCATAGCACGTCACAGGGCCACCTCTCTTCTTGTTTCTAACATTGTTATATACCCGTGTGACTTTCTTGACTAAAAGAGCTAAATCAGCCTCAGGAAGACTCTCAAACTATTCTCCTTGAACAACAGATAAACACGCAAGAGAAAAACCAGAAGAAGACTCAGAAGAACCATCAGGAGTCCTTTTGAGAGGATCAGCTACCAAAGCTATGTTATCCTTCTTAGGAATACTACCTCTCTTGATCTCATGAGTCTTGAGCTTGCTATAAAGCCGCTCCAAAGTGAGAGTAGAGAGATCGACGTTCTCCTCAATGGCAGTAGCCTTGATCTCCCACTCCTTGGTGTTGATTGCAACCAAGAGGTGGGTGGCATTCTCAGATTGAGAGTACTCAATGTCAACAGCTCCCATCTGATTGATCACCTTGTTAAAGCGAGTAAAAACGTCATCGATGCTCTCACCAGGACGCATCTCGAATTTGTTATACTCTCGCTTGTAGACCGTCTGGCGCACTTGCTTGATCTGGGACAATCCCTCATGGTAAGTTTCAAGGGTGTGCCAAATCTCATGTGCGGTCTCAAGGTTGCAAATCCTATCGTACTCCTGTCTACTAAGCCCAGCATATAGAAGGTTCTTTGCCTTGTTGTTGTTAGCCAAAAGGACTACTGAAGCCGGCGAAGCAACTTCGAGCAAAACGAGCGGGGCTCGAACAACCTCCCATATAGCTTGTCCTTCGCTCTCAAGGAAGACTCGTATGTGATTCTTCCAATAGGCATAGTCGAGCCTATTGAAGACATGCGGCTTGGTTGAGTACTTATCCACCGCCAAGTTCAGTGACCGGTTAAGATCAAGATTGAACTAACCGAGTTCTGATACCACTTGTTGGACTGAAATGGCGACTAGAGGGAGGGTGAATAGGAGCACTATCTATTTTTCGTTTTCATCGGATTCAAACATGATATTGACTCCAATAGCTATGAGAACTATGAAGATCAATATATAAAAGCGTAGCGGAAGACTTGTACTGAATCCCCTTCAAACCCCCAAAAGAAACGACCAAAAACACACAAAAAAACAGCCTGATGAATAGTACTGATAAACAGTGCCTGTTGTACCAAATGAACAATGCCATTTGTACCGGAATCCGGTTCTGCCGGATGAACAGTGTCGTTTGAACCGCGATGAATAGTAAAAACAGGTAAATGAATAGTAAACAGCCTGAAAACGAAATAAAAAATTGACGTAACTTTTGATCCGTAACTCCAAACTTCATGAAGCTTGAAACACACCTTCCTAATGATGTCAGGAATCTATTCCATGCAACGATCATGAAGATACTTGCCAAAGTTCTAACCTTTTTCCGTCCGAACGAAGGTTGCTCCAAAAACCGAGTTAAAATCAAAATATGATCCAAACACTTGCTCGTGGGTGATTGATGATCAAGATGATCCTAGATATATTCCTACATGTCACAGCAAGCTAGATTACGGCAAGAAACCAAAGAAAAACTCGCGGATCAAAGAAAGACTCAAAATCATCAAATAGAGAGAAGGAAAGCAAAGAGACACATCTTTGAGCAATCTTTCCTTGGATTGATTTGATATGGTATTGGTTTACAGCCACTCCATCAATAGAGGACAAAGACTCAATACATGAGCACGAAATCAAATTCAACTCTCTAGAACCCTAACCTCCCACTAACATCTCCCTAAGCACCAAAGCAAAACTAGGGTTTCACAAATGAAAGGGTTGAAGGGGGTGCAGCCACCTCCCTCCTCTATTTATAGTGGAGGCTTAGATCTTCTAGAAGCATTAACCCTAATGGGCTCCCGTTAAGGCCCACATACAAACGGGTCACACACGCACGCATTTTAAAGTGTCGTCTTCACAACTTGACCCACGTTAGTCAAAACATGCATAATGCAACACATATGCCAAGAAACCCATGAACTTGACCTAACCCAAAAACAGTTCTCCAAGTTAACCGAACCTTAGAAACAGAATCGGTACTACCGCCCAGTAAGGGCCGGTACTACCGCACCGCGGTCATACCGCGCATATACCTGCGGTCATACCACTTCTCAAGGAAATCCAAAACTCCCCAAAAACATCCTCTCTGGAAATTCCATACCGCTACTCAAACGGTCACACCGTGTCTTGGTACTACCGCCTCTCTAAGCGGTACTACCGCTTCTTGATCGTGTCGCGACTTACGCCTTGATATGACCGATTATCCTGTCACTAGCTGAAAACGCTGTTTTGACAAACTGTTAATGACATTGCCAATTGTAACATCATCCTAAGATCATGCATATATCCCCATGATATCCACTTTTTTCTATACATAAAATTGACGACATTTTGGAATGGTTATAAGAATTACATTTGTGTTCGAATTCATTGGAACTTTGTGTGATTCCCAAACCCTAATATCTGAGACCCTAATTCTGTTAGATATGACTAAGCCTATTATGTTATAAGTACTTTGTGTGGGAATTCATGAAACCTTAATTTCTGAAACCTAAAATCCAAATTTTCGAGATCTAAACCCTTCATTTTCAAGACAATTTTAGATCACATATAAAATTGTATAAAAAATTACACAATCAAGTCCAATGTGTAAGGAGCCTTTAAAAGAAAATTCATAATTTTTGGAGCTTATTTTCTATATTTATAAATTCTTGCGAACAGTATACTTAAATGAATTTGCGAGAAATATTCATAGCTCAAAAAATTCTGGAAACTTTGCACAAGCACGTGTGCTATATTTAAAAATTCCACAAATAATTTCACATTTGTTTGAGCTTATGTGCTATATTTAAAAATTCCTACAAACAACTGTATCCAGGAGGAAAGAGAAATGGTTGCCGCGGGCTGAACAGGGGAACGCCGCACGGGGCCGTGCGGCCAGGGCGACGCCGCACGGTTGCCGTGTGGTCCACTTGGCGGCCCTGTGGGATTGGGTACGTGTCGGTACGTCAGTCGTCCGCATGGTGGCTATGCGGCCTAGGCCGTCATTTTTGCAAATATGCGTCTACGACCGCTATTTCTGCATATTTGTCCCAGAACCGTGCTAATACGGCTGAAATTTCAAGGAGGGCCGGGCACATCGAAAATAAACATGGCAGAAGAGATGCTAGTGCAAGCACAACTTTCATCGGATCTTATATCCTTATGTAGTACTTCTGATATCTGTATTGTTGTACTTGCCTACCATGTTTGCTTGTCGGCTGCGTTGATGTGTTTTGCATTTTCATGGATAGCCAATTCGCTACCGTATCGTTGGACTCTGATTATCTCTAATTACCTGAGCACGAATATTGAGAACGCATCGGATGGCGCAAAGTGCACCTAGCAAGAGATAAGATTTTAGGTACCTAACTTAGAGCTGGTTTGGTTGCGGGCCTGAGACGATTTGCTTAGCCGAAAGCTGCCTGTGACGTGTTTGGTTCAAGGCCAAAGCACCTCCCTAGCATAGGCACCTTTGTCAGCCTTAAGCGTCCGAAATTGGTCGTCTGACACCGGTACGCTACAGCTATATGGTTGTTCATTGCTAATCATGTTTTTCTGCTCTCCACTATTGCGCTGATGTTGAACCTCGTGCCAACGACATCAATTTGCTTCGCTAATCCCGCTAACTACGATCTTCACAGCGAGCAGTAAGCAAGAAATCGGGTTGGGCTAATCTTCACATGGTTTGTTAACAGCTTGCTAATGGCACTTAGCATACGGTTTAACCTCTTCAGGCTCAGATCTTCAATTAAACATCACATCCCGAGACTGTCTTCAGGCATCATTTTTTTTCAAATATAAAGCTTAAACACCAACCAAATAAAACCTTAAAATTTCCACAAATGAACACTTCTAGTTACCCCACTATCCACTAGCAAGTGAGAGAACGATGCTAGTGCGTGTCTGAAACCGTGCCGCGTCCCTACTAGGCCGTGTGGTCAGTCGTCTCAGGTCAAGTCCTCTTTAACCGATCTGAACGATCTGCGTTGCGAGATCTGCATCGGTTAATTAATTGTTTGGAGCCTAGCTAGAGTTAAAAAAAAACTCTCCACTCGTTTTCGTACAGTGCAGATGTCGCATCTCAGATTTCCAAGCGTATCGTACATTGAAGTCATCGTTCTCTCCGTTTTGATATAGCGATTCAGAGGAAAAGAAAAATATTGTACAATACGTTTTTCTGGACAATTCGGCCCATGTGACCCTCGATGCTAGATGACATACCAAATCATGTCGCACGTGGTACCTACGAATCTTCAAGGGAGGTGATGAAAATTAAGAAACTAAAGAAGGCGTCCAGCTCTTACACTCCCGTGTCGTTCGTTCAACCGACCTGGGAGGTGATGTCCCAAAACCCTGAGAGCCCCGCTCCCAGCCCCTTTCCAGGCGCCACCATGGCTCCCCTCCCCTCCCCTCCCTCTCTCTCTTCCCCTTTATTTTCTGATCCAGCTGTGAGAGCGTGGCCAACGTGGTGGCAGTGAAGATCTTGGCCGAAGAGGTGGCGGGCCTTCAGGGACGAGCGCCTCCCCCCTTGGAGGAGGCTTGACAACCAGCGTGGGCGCTCGCCTTGGGGCAGATCTCAAGCCACCACTTGCCGTTGCTGGTGTTGGCCGACCATCCTGGGCTCTGGGCTTAGGGGCGCGGTCGCCGAGGAGACCCTGGCGGGCTGGGCGTGGAGCCACTGTGTAGTCTGTCATGGCTCTTGTCGAGAGGATCCCCTTGTTCCTAGAATAATATTGTTAATATTTATTATCAAGTATGTGACTTGATTGTGAAACTTTATATTTCTGTGATGATTATTCTTAAACGTTCTCTAGTCGAAAACATATGAGGACACATATGAATAGACTAGCATATGTATTGGTTGATGACCATGTTTCACGGGTCATAGATATAGATATATCAAATCGATAATATGGACACATGTTAGCGAACATGGGGTTAGAACGACCCACTATGAGACACTACGAGAATGTTGTTTTCTTACATGTCATCAGTTGGTTTCATTTACAATGCGTATGTCATATCCTTAGACTTCAGGTCGTCGCTTGTACTCGAGGTGCGTAATGGCTCACTTAGGGGTTGTCAAACGCTACTCCGTAACTGGGTAGTTATAAAAGTAGCTTTCAAGTTTTGTCATGATGTATGCAACAAGACATGGTCGATTAAAATAGGATTTCATGCAACGGGAGAGATATCTCTAGGGCTCTCGAGTGATTAGATTCCAGAAATGCATGTCCATGCTACTCACGGTTAAAGAGTTAACTGTAGTCGGGGAATTTGAGTCACATGATGGAGAAAGAGTGGCCAAGCTAACCAACAAGGATGGCACATACTTGCCTTGAACTTGACCGATATCGTGAGGCAACAGGAAATGCATATAAGTTTTGTTGAGGTTCGTCTGATATGATCTTTACGTATACTTGGGAGTCGACATATCTTGCTAAGGGCTGCTATCAATTAGTGGATGAGTAGGAGTACTCGGGCCATGTCCAAGTGTACATGAACCTATAGAGTCGCACGCTTAAAGGGCTATGATTTAATTTGGATAGTGATCCGAATTCTTATGAGCCACAAGTTTCTAATGGGCCTCAAAGTTCGAGACCCATCATGGATGCCTATATATAGAGGGATGGTGGTATAGGGTTAAAGTGATTTTTTTGGAATTCCCGACACCCTAGCAGCCACACCTTCCTCATCCAATACCACGCCGCCAGCGCTAGCACTCCAGCATGTGGTGTCCCTACCCCGTACACGTGGATACCTTAGAGGTGTTGATGCAAAGTATCAGCACTAGGACGATCCGCAACTCGTGACAATGACAAGGAGCAGAAGGAGGAGACATGCGGCTTGTATGACTATCACAGCACCAATACGCTACATCGACTCTATCTCGACTACGAGTCTGCGCGTCTAGTGGTAATCCAGTAATCTATTACTAGCGGAGGTTCCTTGTTTACGTGGTAGATTTTTGAATTTGTGCTAGCATAGCCTACCCGTGTTTCATCACAAGGGTGAGGTGCAGGTCCGTTGACGCAGGGTGGAGCGCTTCACGTGCGCACGCACGGCTCCAATGCCTACATTGCGCTGTCCCGCATTCACCACCGTCTGGCTCCAAGGGCACGCCCATGCACGTCTTCAGGACCACCGACCACAAGTTCATCCAGAGCTCAGTACATCCTGCCATAGCCAGAGAAGCCTCCACACCCCCGGTCCCGAAGCCACCGCCCTCCCTACCCAACTCTCATTGTGTTGGACCGAAAAGGCGACTAGAGGGGGGTAAATAGGAGCACGATCTCCTTTTCTCCTTGATTGAATTCAATACTAATTTCACTCCAATAGCTATGAAAGCTATGAAGATTAATATACAAGCATAGTGGAAGACTTGTATTGAATCCAATCAAAACCCCGAAGTAAATATACCAAAATCAGAAAAACTCAAACTCAAATGAGTTGGGCGGTCTGACCTCTAGGTACATGGCGGTCTGACTGCTCCTATGGGCGGTCTGACCGGCAACTACTTGGCGGTCTGACCTCTAGGCCAATGAACAGTAAAATCAGCCCGAACTCAAAAACACAAATTGGTCTAACTTTTGATCTACAACTCCAAACTTCACGAAAGTTGAAACATACCTTCTTTAGGATGTCAGGAACCTATCCAATCAACGATCGTGAAGATCGTTGCCAAAGTTCTGACTTTTTTTCATTTGAGTGAAGGTTGCTTCAAAATCGAGTCAAAACTAAAATGTGATCTAAAAACTTGGTCGTGCGTAATAGATGATCAAGATGATCTTAGATGACTTCCCACATGTCACAGCAAGCAAGATCCAGGCCAAAAACCAAAGGAAAACCAACGGATCAAAGAAAGCCCCAAAATCACAAAATAGAGAGCAAGAACACAAAGAGACTCATCTTGTGAAATCTTGCTTGGATTGATTTGAGATTAATGTTGGTTTATAGCCACTCCATCCAGGAGGACAAAGGCACAACACATGCGCACACAATCTATCCAACTCTCTAGAACTTAACCTCTCTAATATCCTCTCCCTAAACACAGCCTAGGATTTTTCAATCAAAGGGTTAAGGAGGTGCTTGACCAGCACCCTCCCCTATTTATAATGGATGCTAGCTTCTAGAAAGAAAACCCTAATGGGCACCCATTAAGCCTGCACACAAATGGGTTTCACTTACGCATACATTTTAAAGTGTCGTCTTCATCTCCTCTTGACCTAAACCGCTTCTCTTTGCGCCATCTTACGCCGTGGGTTAGCAAAAGGTCACCAAGGCGGTATTTAGGTGAAGTTACCAAAATACCCTTTCTCGATTCTTCTCCGAAGACCGAGTCTAATCTTCATGAAGCAATCCCATGCTTCGCCACGTGTAGGTTGATCAACGGCTCTCTTCATGTCGACAAGTCTCTCCCATCCGGCTCCCACCGAAACCACCATAGCACTTGCACCGACCTCCGCGCCGTTTGATCCAACCCGTCGCACCGAATTGCCCGTTTGGTCATCCTTGTCCATTTTGCGCCATGCTTGAGTCCGTTGACTTCACCCGGCATCCTCGATCGTTCTAAACCTCAGCTCTCAAGCCTAGTCTCAATCAACCCCGCCGTTGACCGTCGTTGACCTACAAGCAACCTGCACAACAATAGACTAAGAAATCGTTTTTGGGAACAACTTCTTCACAACTTAACCCACGTTAATCAAAACATGCATCATGTAACACATATGCACTGAAAACCAAGAGCTTGACCTAACAAACAAACATCGCCGCCAAGCTGGCCAGTGAAATAAGTCAAAACTGGTCAGACCGCCACCCATGGCCAATCTGACCGCCACCTGTTGGCCGGTCTGACCGCCCAGCAGGGACTTAGCCAAATTTCAACCTAGAAATCCGAGACTTCTCTGGAAATTTCAAACTAATAGATCTTTTAACTTGAAGCTCCAAAAATCATGAGACCAAGTGTAGGAGAATCCCCTCTCTTGCCTATACCCTCTATTTTTGGCCCAGCTCCAAACTTAAAGAAATGAATTGGTCGGTCAGACCGCCGCCCAACGGCCGATCTGACCGCCAACCACTAGACCCGAGCCTTGGCTAGTCTGATTGCCAATAGTGGCCGATCTGACCATCACATAGGCTAGTCTGACTGCCAACCATTGGCCGGTATGAGCGCCTGAGGCCTAACAGCCTTCGAACTTCACCGAAAATGAGTGTTTCGACAACCTTCAACGCCATTGCCAATTGTATCACCATCCTAAGATCGTGAGCATATCCCCATGATATCCACAATCTCTCCCTTGATAAATACATTGGTAATTTTCTAAAAATGTAAGTTTTGAGGTTTGAGAATGAAAATACTCACGTTTTCGAGCAAAGACACAACTTGGTCCAAATGCAAGAGAAAGCAATGAAAATGACCAAGTTGGCTTTATATTAGCATAGGAAAGTGAGATCGAGTAAAAGAAAGCAAGAAAGCTTCAATTTCCAGAGAATAGTCAAAAATCTCACTTAAGATCCATATGAAAGAACAATTGTTCAATTTGACCTTTGAACATTATGAGGTTCCAAGAATTGAATTCAAGTTCAAAAATGGCAATACGATCATAAGAATGCAAATTAAATGCTCCCCTTCACTATGATCATCATTTTTCAAAAAATTCTATTTTGTCCCTTTTTCCCCATTTTTGTTATATCTTCTCCCCCTTTGACAATGAAGTCATCGAGAAATCACGTCTTCCTCTCATCTAGAGATGACAACTGCAGAAATGAGGAAAAAGTATAAGAAAGAGCATGCATGAAATGCAATGGAGTGACTTCATTTTTTTAATTTTTCAACTTTTAGTACAAGAAACTTTGGAGATTACCCAAAAGAGCAAGCTAGCATTTCTACTAAAACTCAATACATATCAAGCCTGAAGGCGCTAGCAAGATCATGTTAAGACATACATCAAAGCTAAGCTAGAAGGCTTGAGATAAAGCGATGAATTTTAATAATTTAAGCAAAGCTTTAAATTTAGCAAGTTCATCAACAGGGGTCCTAAAATGATAATGGCCATGTCAGAATGTCAATGTGAGATCAAGAAGCTAACAACGACCATCCCAGAGATAAAAAGTCCCAAATTGAATCATTTTGCTCAAAATACCTTAATCACTCAATTTTTACAACAGTTTTTCATTTGCAATGAATATTGAAGTTGATTAAAGGTCAATCTTAGTGAAGAAGATCCTGGACTAGGAGCCATCCACAAACTCTTCCTAAGCTTCAACTAGGACGACAAATCTTGAGGTTCATGTCAATTTTGACAAGCAGTCCCCATGAGATCGTATGGATCATCAAACTATCTCCAAGTTCATGTCTTTGATATGCAGTCTTGTGAGAGTAGTTTGGCACAATTTAACCACATGAGAATCTTGAAATTTGATTTTTTTTTTCATTTTATACAAGAGCAATTTTAGATTCACATAGGAACAAGAAGCTCAAGAGATGTTCAATCCTAGATTCAAGAGCTAACAAAACAATATTGACAGGGCCAATGTCACAAAAGAATCACTAATTGTGCAACTAGCTAAAAGATCCACAAATTGCAATTTTTAGTTCAAGTTGTCTTAAGGTTCTAGCTCATTTAGCAAAGACTTAGCTACACATGTGAAAGCATGATAATTCTAGCAAGTGAAAGAACTAGACAAGGAAATGAGCAAAAAGTGAAACACTAACGCTCAAAAGGGTAATAAGCAAAGCTTCATCAATTTAAGAGATAAGCAGTAATGCCTATATTACAATGCATCTTTTTGTGATTTTCATATGAATGCAATATGATACAATGAGATGCAAGAAAAAGTTAAAAGCCTGAAAAGATCAAAAAGATCGGATGAACAAGGAAAGATCAGATGAGAACCAACTCCCCCTCAAACCAACCCATCACTACTACATGAAGCCTCATCACAAACGGTTCGGAACCGTCATCACAGACGGTTTCCGAACCATCTGTATTTGTATGTCTGTGATAACAAGGGTTATCACAAACAGTTCAAAAACCGTCTGTGATACGAATAACACCGATGGTTTTTTGTTAAAATCGTCTGTGAAGGTGCGTATCACAGACGGTTGCCATTAAAAACCGTTTGCGATACGAGAAATATCATAGACGGTTCTATTTACAAACCGTCTGTGATAGTATTGCTAGCCATGCCCTTTGACAACAAGCATGGAGAAAACAGATACATCACAGATAATCAATTTTTGACAACTCAAAGTGATCATTACTCAAAATAAATTACAAAAGAATTTGTTCAAGTATTCTCGCTATAGTTACAATTGGATTACAATTGAATAATTTGTTTGCACGTGGTTGAGAGGTACCGACGGGGTGAAACTCTACGTCGGCGACGGAGTGAAATTCTCCTTTGGGGTTAATGTATCTGTCTTGATGAAGTCGCAGAGCTTCTCTTGAACGTCCACGATCTCGCTCGCAACGAGTACATCTGATTCTATTGTCAAGCCTTGCCGCTAGCAAGAGTAAAGTGGTAAGCGTATATATTTAAATTTATAATTCGGAAATAATTATTTTGAGATTAACAAACCTAGGGATCCTTCGTCTTAGCATTAATGATTTGCCACATATGATGGCAAACGTAGAATGCACATAGCTCATCAGTTTTTTGCTGGCGGTACTACAAAAATAGAATTACATATATAGGTATAGTCAGTTCGAGACGCATTATTACAAGTATGATATAGCATTATTGTGTTGTAGCGTCTGAAAATCACGTCCTATGTGTCAAGGTGTCCTTGATCCCCCTTGTATAGTCCTCAAATCGTGAACATAGGCTTTGAGCGACCTACATGAATCCAAAAGTTATCCTCGTCCATTTCAAACGAAGGAAGACTACAATAGAGTTATGTATGGAGGAAATGAGCATACCTGTTGAGTATTCCTGTCAGAATGCTGAACTCGTGCTCGTTGCTGATTAGAGAATCAAGGTATATTACATTGTTCCTCTTTGGTATAATGACTAAAAGGATCCAGTGGTTCCTACTCATGTATGTCGCTATAGTCATTAAACCTAAGTTTGTGCTGCGTATAAAGTACAAATAAAATTTATATAGCAAGTAGTGAAGCACTTACCCCTAGTTGTAGGGCACCACTATGTAGTCCTTGTTGTCCTAACGAAGCAATCTCGCCGTTATGTAGTTCTCGACGAAGGATGCGTCTGCTTCGAGGAAACCCAACGGTTCGGAACATTCCCAGGCTTTTTTCATCATGTATCTATACATAAGCAATGAGTCGTGATACTTATCGGTATTACGTGAATGCAGAACTTGATTGTACACACACTTACAGTGTCCAACACCGTAGAAGCAAGGCGTCGAGGGCAACGAGGTTGAATACATCGTACAAGTCGTTGAAGCCCACGACGAAGTGGCCCAACCCGTTGAGGAAATGCTCATTCTTATACCTGACGGTGATTCCAGTATCGTACCCCTTCTCTTTGGTCTTCCGCACGTACCAGGCATGCAAAGCCTGACAAGCTAGTCCACTGCGGAGTAATTCTGCGTTGGAGCACAATGGTTTTCTGATGGAGTACTTCCCGGAGTTGGCAGGCGCCTTAATGTTCATCGATTTCGATTTGGCCTTAACGATTGGCAGCGTCTTCCTGCGAGACGACTTAGGAACCGATACGGCAGCACGCTTTTCTTGTTCCTTCAGCGTCTTCTCTACGGGAACCGATACGGCGACACGCTTTTCTTGTTCCTTCGGCGTCTTCTCTATGGGAACCGATACGGTGGTACGCTTTTTTTGTTCCTTCGGTGTCTTCTCTACGGGAACCGATGAGGTGGCCTTCTGGGGCGAAGGATGATGAGGTGGAGTCATCGAGGGTCCCGTTGGAGAGGAATGGTCATGTCGAGATCGCGGCACTATTGTGTCCAGGGCGATGTCCTTCTTGGGCCACTGGATAAAAGTGTGCATGGCATCCCTTAGTGTTCTGATGTCTTCGTTTGAGCGAATCTCCAGTGGGACGGCCATGAAATTGTCATGTACCATGTCCACCTGGACCCTGGCGTAACCTGCACCACCAACACCGTCTTTGCCTTGTCCCTTCTGGCATGGATCGCTAGCCCAAAATTTCAATTTAATAGAAATAAACCCAACCATCCTCACTTGGAGCTTGCAGGGCGTCGGCTCCTACAAAACGATACACAATTAGCTAAGGCGTCCTATAGGTCTATCTTTGGAGTATTCCAGAGATGTACATTACCTTGATGTCGTCAATAGGTAATTGGACGTCATCATGTTCAGAATTATGCATGCATGCGACACTACTAGCTCCCAAAATAATGGGGGCGGTTTGCAACTAGTTCAGGAGTTGATTCAGTTGATCTTGCAACTGTGTTATCTGTTCTTCAAATTTTGCAGTAAGCATCTGTACCAACCAGTCCTCGTGCTCTGCCTTGGATCTCTTCCTACTCCTATACGTGTCGTAGTCGCCTCGGAATCCATAACCCTAAGGTACGGTAACCCCCAAGGCCTCGCGTGCGACCTGGGTGCTCCTTGTTTCCCAGGGCCGTAGATAGCATATCCTTCTCCCTGTCTGCTTGGAAGGAGCCTTGGGAAGTTTGGGCAGTCAATTCATACTGCAAGAGGTCATCATGTTATTATAGACACTATGAAGTTATGGACTTATTAACAACTAGGTAGTTCGACATATTTACCAAACGTTGGGACACTTCTTGATCTGCTGGGTTTGTGAAAGAGATGCTGCCCGAAGACGAGACTTTTGCCCTTACTTTTAACCAGCTTAGGGAACGCGGGTCTGTGATCCCAGGAAATGGCCCGGTTGCGTTCTCCTCCTCCGTGGCCCATTGCATGGATTTAGCCGCATACCTAGCGGTGCCGAGTCTGTGGGGGTGAGTGTTTCGTGTCTGGAGAGATTTGTGCGCCACACTTTACTCCTTAAATTCGGCCATCGTCTTCATAGCCACAAAGGCGTCCCATGTTTCCCGCGTCAAGAATCCATACTTCGCGAAGGGCGTCTCACCCGTGTTCATGTACTTCGTGACAAGAACGCTCTTGAAGGTCCTTCACACTTTATCCATCGAGAGCAATGCCTGTCGTTTCATGCGTGCCATGTCTACTTCTGGGATAATGAACTTGCTTGAAAGTTCTGTCCACAGTGTGCCTCTCTATTCTTTCGTCAGAGACTTCCAGCTTGGTGTGGTGATGGGGACCCGTTCCCTTGCAAGTATCCTGCAGATGGTCCGAAATCTCGCCACTGATCTTTGGGGACTCAGAGGGATCCCAACGTCACTGACCTCCGTGATGATCAGTCAGCCCGTAGGCAATTTCGATTTTCCTTTGCCATCTCGCTTACGTATCGTTATCATCAACGGAAATCCAGACGCATTAGGCGGCGTCGGTGGCGGTGGCGAAGACGGCGCCTCTACCATCTCAAGCAGTCTATACTCTTCACTAATTGACTTTGACAAAACAATATAAGCATTTAAATGAACAAATCAACATAGGATTGTTGCAAGCATTTAAATGACCAAATCAACATATACATATGAATTATCTCCATGTCATACAAAAAGCTCAGAGTATTGATGTTAAAGAGTGCTCTCAGTATACTAGATGCAAAGGATTTAACCTTTGCAATCTCAGTACATCAGTCAATATATCTTCACTAATCAAATTTAACAATTATCAAACAGATCTTGAGCTAAACTTAAAACTTTCCTGTTGAATGTCAAATGAACATAATTAATTGCAGCAATCACTATTAGCCATAAAGCATAATAACAGCATGAAGTAAATGACCATAATAACATGTGCCCATGAAATTCTTTCAAGTCATTTAAACACAATATTATACTCAGCATTAATAGTAACAAACCACCAATTAGCAGCATTAGACACTGAAGATTGATGTTATTATGTGCTCTCAGAAGGAGAGTAGCTAAAGAATAAGTCTTTGCCATCTCAATCCTATTGTCTATACTCTTCATTAAATGAATATGATAATATAAATTCAAACTATGAGCTCTAAACAATACTTTGCTTAACTGTCAAATGATCTCAACTGTTAATGAAAACAGATTAAACTTCCAGTCAAACAGACTACTAGAAGAATCACAAACTGGTCGTTAGATTACCAACAAAAACTGAATACTCTCAATAGAACTAAACATGAAGTCACAGGTTCAGTGATAAAGCCGATTAGCTGACATAAGAGTATCCACTTCAAATGCTAGAGATCAAAATTGACAAAGAGTAAGTAATACAATAGAGCTCAAGAATGAACTAACTATCACATTCAATCTCGAAGATAAGACGAGTTCATCACGAGCATGTCAACAAAGGCCAGCGATCAATTTGCAATATCTTGATTACTAGATTCGAGAGATCGAACTAATACGAGATCAAGGTACCAACTAGCAATCGCAAATTGATTTCAGATTTGACATTCATCACAGAGTGATCAACCGAGCCCACATAACCACTTTGCTATCTCTCAGTGCACAATCTAATATAGAATTTGAAGCCAATCCAGCACATAAGTATATAGCCCAAGTGATGCACAAACGTAATATAGGAATACTCACAGAGAAGATGCCGCACAAGAACTCACGGTGCAAGGAGGAGGCCGGTGCAGGGGAGGAGGTCGACGCGGGGAGGAGGGAGGCGCGGGGGAGGAGGCCGGTGCAGGGGAGGAGGCCGACACGGGGAAGAGGACAGCGCGGGGAGGAGGCTGGTGCAGAGGGAGAACGCCGACACGGGGAGGAGGCCGCGCGTCGAGGTGACGCAGCGTCGTCGATGTCGGGGGCGATGGCGTCGAGGTCGGAGGCGGCGGTGTCGATGAACGGGCGAGCCCTAGAGGAGGCAAAACGAGTGCACGTCGGTGAATGAGCGAGCCCTGGAGGAGGCGAAAAGAGCGTGCGAGAGCTTAAGGGCTAAATGCACTGGGGAGAAGAACGGGCGAGCCCTAGTGGTTTTTATAAAGGCATATCACAGACGGTTCTATTATGGAACCGTCTATGATTACTTATCATAGACGGTTCCATTAATAAACCGTCTGTGATAGTCTAGCATATCACACACGGTTCGTAATAAGAACCGTGTGTGACTTATCACAGACGGTTCCAGTAATAAACTGTCTATGATAGTCTAGCATATCACACACGGTTCGTAATAAGAACCGTGTGTGACTTATCACAGATGGTTCCAGTAATAAACCGTCTGTGATAAGTCTAGCATATCACACACGGTTCGTAATAAGAACCGTGTGTGACTTATCACAGACGGTTCTAGTAATAAACCGTTTGCGATAGGTACGTGTCACAAATGGTTCCAAATGAACCGTCTGTGATGAGGCGTCTTCTATACCCTGTTTTGTAGTAGTGCATAGGGATAAATTACCCCTAACTCACTCCTCAAGGTGGCAAACCTAGTTGGGTCTAAAGGTTTGGTGAGGATATCAGCTAACCGAGCCTTGGACTCCACAAAATATAGCACAATATCACCCTTCTCTACATGGTCTGTAAGGAAGTGATAGCGAATGTCAATGTGCTTGGTCCTAGAATGTTGCATAGGGTTCTTAGCATTATTAATGGCAGAAGTGTTATCACAGAGAAGAGGAACACTAGCAAAATTTAACCCAAGGTCCTTAAGAGTGGACACCATCTACAAAATCTAACTATAGCAACTAGCGGCGGCTACATATTCAGCTTCAGCAGTGGATTGAGTAACAGAGGACTGCTTCCTAGAGGACCAAGAGATGACAGAAGTACCTAAAAAGTGACAAGTGTCTGAGGTACTCTTCCTACCTAGCCGACAGCCCACAAAATCAGAATCAGAAAACCCCTAAATGGACAAGGAAGAAGAGTAGGAATACCAAATGCCATACTGAAGGGTAGAGTGAAGGTACCTGAAAATACGCTTAACGGCTTGGCGATGGGAAGTCCTCGGAGATGCCTGAAACCTCACACAGAGGCAGACTACGAAGTGGATATCCAGTCTTGAGGCCGTTAGGTAAAGGAGAGAGCCAATCATGCTGCGGTACTCGCATTGATCCACGGCTTCTCCTTCCTCATCTGGATCCAAAATGGTCGAAGTCGCTATGGGAGTAGCGATCAGCTTGCAGTCACCCATCTCGAAGCGCTTGAGTAAATTCTTGGTGTACTTCGTTTGATGGATGAAGATCCCTTCCTAACATTGCTTGATTTGAAGCCCCAGAAAATAGTTGAGCTCTCCCATCATACTCATCTCAAATTCCCTAGACATGGTCTCAGAAAAACTAGAGCGAGTGACTCGCTCATGAAGCTGGCCAATAATCTGATCCGGAGGGTGATGCCTCTAAATGTGAAGTGGAGCGCCCGGGGGAGATAGCATCTCTTCGACCTCCGCATGTACTCTCGACGATGAAGATCTAACAGAGCCTCAAGCTGAAGGTGAAGTAGTCAAGCGAGTTCAAAGCTTGGGCAGAGCATCGACAGAATGTGGAAGAGCATTATCAACTTCATCATCATCTCCCTCTACAAAGATGCTCTCCGTTGCATGTGTGTCACCTGAAATATTTGATCTAGCTCCAGGGCTAGTCTCATCAAAGGTGACATTACATATCTCTTGAACAATGTTAGTCTCAACATTAAAAATTTGAAAACCCCTCGAATGTGCAGGATAACTCAAAAATAAACCATCAAAAGTTCTTGACTCAAATTTATCTAGGTTTCCTGGCTTGAGAATGAAACACTTGACTCCAAAAACTCGAAAATGAGAAACAGAGGGCTTTCTACCAAACCGAAGCTCATAAGATGTCTTACCCAAAGAAGGACTCAAGAAGACACGATTGGCAATATGGCAAACTGTAGCAATAGTTTCGGCCAAAAACCTCCTCGGAGTGCTATACTCATCTAGCATTGTCCTAGCCATCTCGACTAAGGTTCTGTTCTTCTTTTCCACCATGTCATTTTGTTGAGGGACGTGTGGAGAAGAGAACTGGTGCTCAAAACCACGCTCAGCACAAAAAGAAGCAAATGGGGCATTCTTGAACTCCGCGCCATTGTCACCGCGAATCACTCTCAGGGCACTAGGGAGTTCAGAAGCCAAGCGAAGAACAAGATCATGAAAATGAACAAAAGCTTCATCCTTCGAAGCAAGAAAGAACAACCAAGAGTATCTCAAGAAATCATCAACTATGACAAGAATATACCATTTGCCTCCGACTGACCGAATCCTAGCAGGACCAACAGTATCCATGTGAAGCAACTGTCCCGGTCCGTCAGTCATGACCATAGTCAACGAAGGGTGTGAGGCGACAACTTGCTTGTCATGCCTACAGGGCGCACATACAGCATCCTTGACGGCTTTGAGTTTGGGCAAACCTCTCATGAGATCAAGACTACTAACTCGCGTCAGATGATCAAAACCAATGTGCCCCAAATGACGATGCCAAAGCTAGAACTCAGAAGAAGATGCAATCAAACATTTGAGAGATCCAGCAAGAGATTCAGAAAAGTCAGCTCCAAAGATTCTACCAACTCTAAAAATCCCAAAAACAAGCTCACCAGCTGAATCAAGCACACGACAAGCATTTTCTTAAATCTAGTCTCATAGCCATCATCAAGAAGCTACGAGACAGAAAGCAAGTTATACCTTAACTTGTCCACAAGAGCGATGTCCTTTAGGATGAATTTGTCGTTCACCCTGATCGATCCTATTCCTTCAATTCGTCCTTGTGTATCATCTCCAAAGGTGATGAAGTCATCCCTCGTTGACCGCATGAAGGAGGTGACCATCTTAAGTCTCCAGTCATGTGACGTGAACACCCGGAGTCGACGAACCATGTGTTCTTCCCCCTTCCGTGGCGATCCTGAAAAATCAAGGCACAAAAGATCGATGTGTCTCAATCTTCAAGGTTAGTTAAACATGACTTGGGAACCCGATCTTTGACACACGCTCACGAGTAGTATACAAAGCGTAATTGCTATCCTTGATCCTACTTGAGGTTCTATCATGAGCAATGGTTGCATGAACATGAGAAGCATCCTGTCTAGAAATATGATGATAAGCATGTGAAACAAATACTAGTCCAAGTTTCTTTTCTTGATGACCATGTCTCATGAAAGCTCTAGGTTGATGAGATAAAATTCTAGCAAGATTTCTCCTAGCATTTTTCAACCTACGCCAACAGAACTCAAGCAAATGTCCATCCTTCTTGCAATAGGTGCAATGGTACTTGGTACCACTGGGAGAAGCACATTTTGGCTCAAAAGATGGTTGGGCAAAACTTACAGATTTGAAAATGGTTTTTGCAGGTTGGGTTTTGAACTCAACTAAGCCATTTTCCAAGACTTGAATGACATTTGGCTTGGATTTGTCTTGGGCAAAGTTGTATCCTAACCCTTGCTTCTTATAAGGAGTTTCAGACTTTTCAAGAATCATGTTTAACTATTTTTCACCCTTATAGAATTTTTCTAATGTATCCTTAAGATAAACATTCTCTTTTCCAAGGTTAAAATAGGATTCACAAGTTTTGGCCTTAATGGCTCTAGCATGCTTCTCCTTATGAATGGTAACTTCAAGCTTAAGGGCTTCACATGAAGCGCAAGGAACAGAATCAATTTTGTCCTTAAGCTTGGCATACTTAGCCCTAACTGCTTCTAATATGTCTTTTACTTCATGTTCACGTTCTAAGCAGAAAGAGCAAAAGCTAGACTCAGTCTTATCAGAAGCGACCAACTTGTTAGATTCTAAGCATTTTTCACATGGAGCAGATTTAACTTCAATTAATTTAGTCCTAGCATTTTCTAGTTGGTGCAAGACAACATCATGAGCAGTTTGTAATTTAGCAAGTTCAGAGTGTAAAGCATGGCAAGATGAACATTCATCAGCATCAGGATTTTTAGCATTCACAAGTTCTAATGTGATATTATCAACTTGTGACTCTAGATCCTTGTTCCTAGCTATGGTGAACTCTAACGCTTTATCTTGGCTAAGCTGTTGCTCAAAGATAGTATCACATCTAGCAAAGAGAACTTCATAGGATGGAGGTATCTCATCGGTGTCATCGATGTCGACGGAGTCGGCCATGAAGCACATGCCGGTGAAGTCTTTTGCCTTCCCTTTCTTCTTATCTTGAGGAAGTTCCACTTCCTTGTCCTCCTCGCTCCCGGAGTCCACATCGCTCATGAATTGCTCTCCAAAAATGGCAAGGACCCGGTGAGCGGCCTTCATGAGCTTGGTAGTATCAAACTTGGACTTGTTCCCTTGAGACTTCCTCCAGGCTGACTTCTCATCCTTGTGGTTGCCCTTCCCTTTCATCTTAGGGCAGTTCACCCGGATATGGTAGAGCTCTCCACACTCATAGCATGTCACAGGGCTGCCTCTCTTCTCGTTTCTCACATTGTTATAGACCCGTGTGAATTTCTTGGCTAGAAGGGCTAACTCAGCCTCAGGAATACTCTCAAGTTCCTCTTCATGGATTGCAGATAAACAGGCAAATGAAAATCCAGAGGAAGACTCGGAAGAAATATTAGAAGTTCTTTTAAGAGGGTCATTCACCAAAGCCATGTTCTCCTTCTTGATCTCATGAGTCTTGAGCTTGCTATAGAGCAGCTCCAAAGAGAGATTAGAGAGATCGACATTCTCCTCAATGGTAGTAGCCTTCATCTCCCACTCCTTGGTGTTGATTGCAGCCAAGAGGTGGGTGTCATTCTCAGACTGAGAGTACTCGATGTCTACTGCTCTCATCTAATTAATCATCTTGTTAAAGCGAGTGAATACATCATCGATGCTCTCTACAGGACGCATCTCGAACTTATTGTATTCTCGCTTGTAGACCGTCTAGCGTACTTACTTAATTTGGGACGAACCCTCACGGTAGGTTTCGAGGGTGTGCCAAATCTCGTGCGCTGTCTCAAGATTGCAAATCCTATCATACTCCTGTCTACCAAGCCCAGCATATAGAAGGTTCTTTGCCTTGTGGTTGTTAGCCAAGAGGGCTGCTGAAGCCGGTGTAGCAACCTCGGGCAAAACAAGCGGGGCTCGAACAACCTCCCATATGGCTTGACCTTCGCTCTGAAGGAAGACACGCATGTGATTCTTCCAATAGGCATAGTCGAGCCCATCGAAGATATGCGGCTTGGTGGAGTACTTCTCCATCGCTAAGTTCAGTGACCGATTAAGATCAAGATTGAACTAAGCGGTCTCTAATACCACTTGTTGGACCAAAAAGGCGACTAGAGGGGGGTGAATAGGAGCACGATCTCTTTTTCTCCTTGATTGAATTCAAGACTAATTTAACTCCAATAGCTATGAAAGCTAAGAAGATCAATATACAACCACAGTGGAAGACTTGTATTGAATCCAATCAAAACCCTGAAGCAAATAGACTAAAATCAGAAAAACTCAAACTCAAATGAGTTAGGCGGTCTGACCTCTAGGTACATGACGGTCTAACCGCTCCTATGGGCGGCCTGACCGGCAACTAGTTGGCGGTCTGATCTCTAGGCCAATGAACAATAAAATCAGCCCGAACTCAAAAACACAAATTGGTCTAACTTTTGATCTACAACTCCAAACTTCACGAAACTTAAAACATATTTTCTTTAGAATGTCAGGAACCTATTCCAATTAACGATCGTCAAGATCATTGCCAAAGTTCCGACCTTTTTCGATTTGAGTGAAGGTTGCTTCAAAACCGAGTCAAAACCAAAACGTGATCTAAAAACTTGCTTGTGGGTAATAGATGATCAAGATGATCTTAGATGACTTTCCACATGTCACAGCAAGCAAGATCTAGGCCAGAAACCAAAGGAAAACCAACGGATCAAAGAAAACCCCAGAATCACAAAATAGAGAGCAAGAACACAAAGAGACTCATCTTGTGAAATCTTGCTTGGATTGATTTGAGATTTATGTTGGTTTACAGCCACTCTATCAAAGAGGATAAAGGCTCAACACATAAGCATATAATCAATCCAACTCTCTAGAACCCTAACCTCTCCACTATCCTCTCCCTAAACACAACCTAGGGTTTTTCAATCAAAGGGTTAAGAAGGTGCTTGACCAGCACCCTTCCCTATTTATAGTGGAGGCTAGATTCTAGAAAAAAAAACCCTAATGGGCACCCGTTAAGCCCACACACAAACGGGTTTCACTTATACACGTATTTTAAAGCGCTGTCTTCATCTCCCCTTGACCTAATTCGCTTCTCCTTGCGCCATCTTGCGCCGCAGGTTAGCAAAAGGTCACCAAGGCGGTATTTAGATGAAGTTACCAAAATACCCCTTCTCGATCCTTCTCCGAAGACCGAGTCCAATCTTCATGAAGTAATCCCATGCTTCGCCACGTGTAGGTTGCTCAAATGCTCTCTTCATGTCAGCAAGTCTCTCCCATCCGGCTCCCACCAAAATCACCATGGCACTTGCACCGACCCCCACGCCGCTTGATCCAACCCGTCACACCGAAATACCCGTTCAGTCATCCTTGTCCATTTTGCGCCATGCTTGAGTCCATTGACTTCACCCAGTATCCTCGATCGTTCTGAACCTCAACTCTCAAGCCTAGTCCCGATCATTCTCGCCGTTGACCGTCGTTGACCTCCAAGCAACCTGCACAACAATAGACCAAGAAATCATTTTCGGGAACAAGTTCTACGCAACTTGACCCACATTAGTTAAAACATGCATCATGCAACATATATGCACTGAAACCCATAAACTTGAACTAACAAACAAACATTGCCGCCAAGCTGGCCAGCAAAATAAGTCAAAACTGGTCAAACCGCCACCAGGGGCGGTCCTCGACCGCCTTGGCTTGGCTCGACCGCCACACTGCTGGCCGCCTAACTGCCCAAAGGACTTAGCCAAATTTCAACTTAGAAATTCAAGACTTCTCTGGAAATTTTAAACTAATAGATCTTTTGACTTGAAGCTCCAAAAATTATGAGACCAAGTGTTGGAGAATCCCCTCTCTTGCCTACACCCTTTATTTTTGGCCTAGCTCCAAACTTAAAGAAATGAAATGGCCGGTCAGACAGCCGCCCAACGGTCGGTCTGACCGGTAGCCACTAGACCCGAGCCTTGGCTGGTCTGACCGCCAATGGTGGCCGGTCTGACTGCCTGAGGCCTGATAGCCTTTGAACTTCGTCGAAAACGAGTGTTTTGACAAACCTTCAACGTCATTGCCAATTGTATCATCTTCCTAAGATCATGAGCATATCCCCAAGATATCCACACATTGTTATCTGTCGTCGGTGTTTGAGCCGCCAGTTTCTCCAAGTGTTGTGCAGTCGTCGGATTGCATGGATGTGGAGAGGACCCACCCGCGCTACTATGTCGGGGACACCTTAAGTGTAGGCTGTTATCTTGAGGAGTAGCAGGTCGACCGTTGGAAGTGCCCCGAGTAGTCAGGCTATTGCCTTTGAAGTGTCATCCTGGCGTACAAAATGACTGCCCTAGAGGCCCTGTTTGTAGCAGCTGGTCCAGTCCACAATGAATGAGCCGCGTGGGCGAAAGGGGAGAGGAGTAGGAGTTGTCGTTCTTTTGTTCTGCATCGTCCACCGTCGTCGCCGAGGGGAGGAACTTCTTGCTCATTTAATTCATCTGAAGCTCCTTGTTGGTTACCCTATCAGCGTGTGGATTCACCTTGTCACTGCTTCTATTATTCTCTCTCAAGCTTGTGCTTGGGCGATCCTCTACACTGTCCAATTTTAACTAGTTCAAAGTTTCAGTGCGTTGTATGGGAGATGTTGCCCCTTTCCTTAGCTTTGATGTGTGTTCGACAGAGCTGGTTGGTGTTATGGCGTGGTTAGTGTTTGCTAGTTGGTGCCTTCAGCTTTGGTGCTATTGTTAGGGTGCTGCGAGGCATGCCCAATTGCGGGCTAGTTCTCTCCATCTGTTTTTTTCCCGTCAGGTATATCTTGTTTTCTTTTGCTTTATCAATACAAATGACAACTCTCTTGGCTATTCGTTTAAAGAAAAAAATGAAACTGAAGAAGAGTATTTATTATACATGCACAAATGCATTGAATCAGTTCAAAATAAATGTGTAGTGTCGCGTTAACTGATCGTTGTTGCACATTCGCATTGCACCAGAATATATAGATATGCTAGAATGCAACCCGCGCCAAATGGTGTGGGCACAGTCATTCTTTTTTTTTCTGCATCTGTTGTCATTTTGTAATATGATTAGATTAGGGAGTCTGTTAAACTATAAGTACGTAAAAGCTAGTATTTTATCGTAAAGAAGGTGGTAACAACAGCAAAGATGCATAAGCACTGAAGTATCTATACAACATAAGGGGTGGTTTTCCATAGCAAATAGAATATATACTCGCATCTTGTGGCGTTACAAAATATGGCGTGAAGAGCTAATCAACAGAGTGTTTGTCTTTCTTTGTGTTGGCAAAAGTGAGTAGTCTAAGTTAGCGAATAATATTTACATAAGTACTTTGGCAACCAATAGCGTCGTGCCAAAATACACTAAGCACTAACTATATAAGCTAGATACTAATAACCGCCGGTGAGAGCAAAATTCTAATTCATTGCTCGCTAAGTAGTCGGTGTACCATATGTTCTTTGAAAGAACCTTTTTTAGCAATGGTAGAATAGGTGTAAGGCGTGATGGGTAATATAGTAGTGCATATAAACTATATGTATTGTGTTCAATTGATGAACCATTGAACCCGACTTGCTAGTCATTTGTTTTGTGTAAGTGTTGGTATCATTTTTTTATCTGTTTTAGTGAATGGAGTCTTTTTTTAGAAGGTGCGTCCAAAGGCGGATTGTTCGGCTTATCGATCTTTACACATGTAGGTCAGTTTTGGTTGTATCATTATGTTCAGTAAATCGGACGAAAGCAATTGAACAACAAATGTTATACATTTTAAGCGAGAGGATCGATGAATTGGAACAACCTTTTAACTGGAAGAGGTTGTGCAGCTTTCTCAAATAGTATTGTATCTTCAATAGATTGTGATTCATAAGTTGTTTGTTCCTTGCGCAAAAGCTGAGAGCACAATTTTTAGGATGAAAGCGGGATAGTGGTGAATATGTGTACATAATATGGTATAGTAACTATATGAACGTGTTCAGAGTTAAACCAGGTATAAGGTAGTGAAAAATAGAGCTCTAAGGTGGCAGAGAATGTGTTTTTTTGTATGTGCGTTCATTTTTTTCTAATTTGCGCGAATGTAGGTGTGTGTTACTGTAGGTAGCGACAGTAGTATTGGAATATATTTCGTAAAATATATTGATCGAGAAAAAGAAGGCATGTATAGCAATGTGTTTATATACATGGATGGGTTGAACAGCAGTTATAGAATTAAAGAGGCATTTATTACGAAAATATATGGATGGGGTTTTTAGATAGCTCATGATCAGGCGCTTTATCTGCATCTAATAATTTGAGCTTTACCTCCGAGTCAGTGGTGTGTGCTGTCGATGCTTGGTCGGTAAATAGACTCCTGCGAACATGATGTGATATAGGGATGTCATCTCCACTGTGAGCAAAAACAATAATGGTAGAGTAAAAGCATAAAAGGCGAGCATGGTACCAAATCCAAGTATTTGGCACTGGTATATTGAGCTTTTCAGTTAGAAAAAAACCTAGCTGAAGCGCTGGACATAGCAGCTTGTTTTTCAGTTGAGAAAGACGTGTTTTGATGATGATCATCATGAAGCTGATTTGATGAGTAAGTATAAACTCAGCATATTAAAGTAGAAGGAAATAATCAATGAGAAGTACAATAACCACTTTTGTTGTTTGGGAGGTAGGATGAGAGCTACGATATCTATAAAGGTAAATCTAAACAACAAAAGTTGTACTAAGCAAATTTAATGGAGTATAGTGAATACAGTAACGTTAAAGGGGAAGGGGAAAATTGAAACACTTTTAATGGTGATGGTGCTATTAAAGATATCATTAAAAAGAATTCATAAATATCGATTTATGAGGTTTTCTTGAGGATGACCAACAGTAGTAGTAACGTATATGCATAGTCTAAATTAAAATAACAGTATAATGATATAGTTTGTTGTTCTAGTATTTTTTTGGAAGGGATAAGATTGAATTACATTAATGAAAGCTTAGGTAAAGGTGTATGTACATATCTATATATGTTTGGGGGTGATAGTTCACCTTCTAAAAACGAAAGCTGCAACAACTAAAGGATTTTGTAAATGTAAGTGATGGAGTAGTATGAAATAAAATAACAGTATAATATTATAGTTTGATGTTCTTTTTTTTGGAAGGGATAAGATTGAATTACATTAATGAAAATTTAGGCAAAGGTGTATGTACATATCTATATATGTCTGAGGTGATGGTTCACATTCTGAAAGCGAAAGCTGCAGCAACTAAGAGATTGCTTAAATGTAAGTGATGGAGTATGATGCTGACAGTATTGTAGAATTGATGTTTAAATTATGAGGTAGTGGTAACAACGATTGTGTTATAAAAGCTATTGGTAAAGGAAAGGTAAAAATAATGATTTGAATGGCTATACTGTGAGTTTTGAGCAGGAACAGTGAGTCCAATGTAGAACACGATCCCAGATCACGATAGTATCTTAAAATTTAGAGAATAATACAAATTTAGTATATTTAGAAGGTAGCACTGGAATTCTATAAAATGGAATAAATAGGTAGAACGTTTATTAAACTAAGTAATAGTCAAATATGAAACAGATAACTAGCTGTCTTCTCTACAGCGAACCACCAACAGTAATATTAAGGGTTATGTTTGGGTTTTTTTGGGTAACATAATGTAGCAGTTTTATCTAACAACCAACGAAGAAATATCATAATATCAAATATAAAATTGAATAGATCACAGGTTACCTCAACAGTAACTGCTTGATGCGATCGGTGGGGTGCTAATTCAGCTCTCTGTATGCCTTTATGTGCAGCAGATGATGTCCTTGGGTCAATTTCGGTAAAAGGGGTTGTCTGTTGAATGAGATATGTCTTTTGTAGTGGATGGATGTGAAGAGGTAGGACTTGCATAGAAAAGCGAAGAGTGTAGTTGTCTACCAAAGGCAATATCAATTCTATGAACCTGGAATGACGGACGCTGCTGCATGAAGCTCTTATCAGCGACTGATACCACAAACCTATACTCTCGTGACACAATTGCAGCAATGTCACTGGGTATCTCATTCATTGCGCTATCTCCAAACATTGTCAAAGCTTATCTCCGCGTAGATGTGATTGCCCTATAAGAAAAGGGCCTGAGTTAGAATAGAATAAAGCTAAGTACATAGGGAACTAAGCTAGCACTATCATAGGGTTATTGATTGAGACCTGAATATGACCTGTTCATCGAGAAGGACCAAATCAGTGTACTCTATAGGACCGGTATCTAATCCTTTACGGTAGTGCCAACAGCGAGAAACTCTGTCAAAAACTATCCATTGTCGGCTGCTTGGATTAATCTGAGAAAGTAGAGTATATGCTATTTATTGTGCAGTAAGTTGAAGCTGTAGAAAAAAAGAGAGATTAGTGGGGCAATGTATCTCCAAAATTCTAGATCTAGTGTGTAACAGGGAGCAAGTCAAATACAACAAACATCTACAAAAAATGAGCAATGATCAAGTATTTAATGGGAAAGAGAGGCTGCAACAATGGGCAGATTAATATTTTAAATGTTGCAAATAATCGTAGTAATGATTAAGTATTTAAAACTGAAAAGATTTTGTAGCAATGGATCGAGTAATTTTTTAAATGGCTAAATTAACTGTTTATACATATGGTACGTTTGTACTGATGGAAAAAAGATAGGGAAAGCAAAGAGTCTAAAGATGTAACTGATTATTGTTGCTATGTGTAGGTATGTATATATCTATGGTTCAGTTGACTGTAAGGCAATATAAATCGTGTTCTATCACTACTACAGAAAAGGCCTCCACAAACGGTTCAAAAACGCCATCACAGACGGTTTCATGAGCCATCTGAGTTTATGGGTCAGTAATGCATGAGGTCATCACAAACGGTTTTTGAACCGTCTGTGATATTCTTTTGCATTGCTAAATCTATTTCTGTTTATTGGCTAGCCTCAGGAAATGCTAGCCATGCTCTCTGAAACAAGCACATCCAATTCGCATTCATTTCAGAAGCACATCAAAATTGCATTCATTTCAGAAACAAGCACATCCAATTCACAAATCAATTAACTAAAATTAACCATTAATGTACATTAATTTACACACATGTACCATTAAGTTCAATCTATCCAAATCAAGTTCAATCTACAGTGTGGAAACTCCCATATGGATTTATGACCTGTCTGTTCAGGAATGACACAAGGTGTGATCGAACTTTTATGAGCTCGCTCTGTTCCAACGCAGTTTCAGCGATGGTCACAACCTGTCGATAGGAAGGTTAAATTTGTGCTTATATAAATTGGTAAGTATATATGAAATAATTGTTGCAAGATTGACAAACCTGAGGATCATTGGTGATCGCGGAACCGATGAGTAGTTCCATGTTATGGCAAACATAGTATCCACAGATGTTGCGGCCCGACGGCTGCTGGTGGCACTACAAAAATAGAATTGGTTAGTTCGACAGGCATTACTACGAAGTGTTATATAGGATTAATGTGTACTAGCTAGCGAGTACCGAAAGTTAGATCGTCTTTGCAAAGAACCTTCCCTACAATACCATCCTCGGAGCATATAACACGTCGAACACCCTACGTGACTCCAAGAAGTTAGCCTTAGCCATTGCAAAGGAAGGAAAGACTACAATAGAGTTTGTATGGAGGAAATGTGTTTACCTGTTGAGTAAATTCCGGATAACTGTGAAGTTGTGATTGGACCTCATTAGGGAATCTAGGTATATTACCCATTTCCATTTTGGTATAATTACAATTAGAATCCAGTGGAAGCTACACAGGTATGTCTGCATGGTCATTAAACTTAAGTTTGTGTTGCTTATAAAGTACAAATCAACAAGTATAGCCAGTAGTGCAACACTTACTCCTGGATATAGGGCAAAAGTATGTATTCCGTGTTGCGGCGAGCCCGGAAAAACTCTATAACGTAATCCTCAATGAATCTTGCATTCGGCTTGATGCTTTGCTCGGAGACCACGTGTGGGTCGAGGAAACCTACCGGTGATTTCCTTCTTCCGGCTTCATACATCATGTATCTATATACAAAAGCAAGGAGTTATATATAACATTTATCGGTATTACACCTAACATTGACCGTGATTGTACACACTTACGATTGTCCAAAGATCGTATGAGTGAGACGTCGAGCTCGTCGAGGTTGAAGAGACAGAACAAGTCATCAAAGGTCACCGTGAAGACACAGTCTTGAAGCTCGTGGTTAAAATGATCCATCTTGAACTTGACGGTGACACCCGAGCGTCGCTGATGAGCCGGCTTGTTGGACTGTTCCATGTACCATGTATGCAATGCCGTGCAAGCCGGTCCTAGGGTAGGGCTATCTAAGCTCTCGACCAATGGCTCACCTAGCACGAATTTTCGGGCCAACGGCAAGAAGGGGATATCAGGACAGGAGTCGACCTTCTTCGATTTGCCCTTGCTGCCTCGCTTTGTATAGGTCAACTTCACAAGAGTCGACTGAGCACGAGGTGTAGATGCAGGACATTCCTGTGAAGTTGACACCGGAGCAGGTAGCTCCAGGCAGATGTCCACCTTGGGCCACTAGATGAATGTTCCAACGGCTTGCCCTAGAATCATGATCTCGTCTTTTGGGGGAATATGCAGCGGGACGGCCCCGAAATTGGCACAAACACCGTCCACATTCACTTTTGCTAAACCAGAGTAATTGTTGCACTGCACCAAAGCCCCAAAGACTGGATGGATACACCTAGCCCCAAGCAAAGATCTAGGGCAACAGAGGCATATCTCACTTGGAGCTTGCACTTCATAGCCACCTACATAACGATACAAAATTAGCTACTCCAACAGGCCTATAAATGGATCGAGCATTCCAGAGATAATAATTATTACCTGGATGTCATCGATGGGAAATCTGTTGTCACCTATTGGGGTAGGGTTAGGGTTGGACGTGTAGCTACTTGGAAGTTTGGGGGCTGGCTAGCACAGTAGGGGCAGGGGCTTGCAACTGATTTGGGAGTTGCAATTCCCTAATCCTTTCCTCAAAGGTCTCCATCTGCCGTTGCTGGGCAGCTCTGATCTCACCTCTGATGGATTCAAGATCTCATCTCGATGGATTCAAGATGAGCTCATCTCTGAGGATTGACGAATCTCCTCTCGTAGCTTTGCATCGCGCTCGGCTTTGGCTCTCTTCCTACTCCGGTATGATCCGGAGTCCGCTTGGAACTATTTTTCCCATGTAACATAAACACCAGTGCCTCTCGTGCGACCCGGATGCTCACTGTTTCCCTAGGGCCGCGGAGAGTATATCTTTCTCCTGTCATGCTCGAATGAGCCTTGGGAAGATTGTGCACGCAGCGTTACCTACAATAGCCCGACATGTCATTTCACTTCCTATGAAGTTATGGAGTAATTACAAACTAGGTAGTTCGATATCTTACCAGCACCGGAGACTTCTGATCTCGGGGTTTGGAAAGTAGACTTCCGTGAGGCCCAATACATAACCTCCCAAATAACCACTTTGCCGGGGCGCACATCGCTGATCTCGGGAAATGGCGGGAGACATTCAACAAATTGCCTCATCGCTCCCGATCCCTCCATATCGGGCTTTACCCGCATACCCAGTGGTGCCGAGTCCGTAGGGGTGCTTGTTTTTTGCTGGAGGGTCAGTGTCGCCAGACTTTCACTCCCAAATTCATCTATCGCCTTCTTCGCCACAAACTCGCCCAGACTCTTCCAAGAATGGATACTTGTAGAACGGCCTCGATCCTTCTCCACGAAGTTCATGACAAGCGTGCTTTTGAAGTTCTTCCACGCTTTGCACGCCAGAGCAACGCTGCGTCGTCAAGACGGAGTCCGTGTGTTCGCACGGATCTCGAACGATGTGAGAATATCCGTCAGCACAACAGTTTTCAGTTGTTCGGGCACCACCTTCCACGAATCGTAGGTGACGCTGACCCGTTCTCGTGCAACTATTCCGATCGTTCTCCGGAATGTGGACGCTGCTCGGCGAGGATTGATAGGGGTCCCAGACTGATCGACCTCCGTGATGGTAAATCGGCCCCCGGGCCTTTTCGATATTCCTCTTCTTCTACCGCGGTTGGATATTGTTCCAGAGGATGGTGCATCATCAGACACATGAGGCAGTGATGACGAAGAATGAGCGGAAGGGGAGGCAGTACCGGAGGGGGGTGCATCATCAGACACATGAGGAGGCATCATCATCGAACGAGCAGGGAGCAGTACCGGAGCAGCAGGGCGGCGTCGAAGGGGAGGTGCGCTGGGCTTGGGTGAGGGGAGGAGGCACGGTGGGCTGTAGGAGGAGGCGCGCCGGGCTGGAGGAGGAGGCGGCGTCGACGGGATCAAGGGAGGAGTCGCGCCGGGCTCGAGGAGGCGGTGTCGAGGACGGCGGCGACGGGCTCGGGGGAGGAGGGAGCGAGGAGTTGAGAAACTTAATCATTTGAGTGGTGGGCGCGGCAAACCCTAGAGTCCGAATGTAAATAGGGATGGACATCACAGACGGTTCTAAATTAGAACCGCTCAGGATATATATATCCTGAGCGGTTCTAAAGTAGAACCGCTCATGACATGTGATGTATCACGATGTTTCCAATTAACAACCGTCTATGATATATTGTATCACGATTTGGTTTTACCAAGGAACCGCTCAGGATATATAATCCTGCACGGTTTGTAGCTCAAACCGCTCTGTGATATTATTTTGTATTGGTTAATCTAGATTCATTTATGGGCTAGCCTCGTGAAATGCTAGCCATGCCCTCTCAAACAAGCGAAAAAGACAACAAGTATATGTATATACATTCAATTCACATTTATTTGAGAAACAATCACATCCATTTCACAAGACAAATCAATTAATTAACTCAAATGAACTAAAATTAACCATTCATCGAACGCATATATATATACACACATTGTTCAATTAATCTTTAAAAAGTAGCCCTTCATGATGATCGACGATATGTAGCTAGTTTCACACGTTCTTCTTCCTCGACCCTTATACCGCTTTTCAAAGGAGGCAACTCATCAAACTAATTGTATTCTTCCTCGCCCACTACATTCTCAACTCCGACAATCCTCCTTTTTCCATGAAGAACTACGTGGCGCTTCTTATTTGCCGGTCAAGAATATAGAAGACTTGAACAACTTGGTTAGCCAATACGAATGGTTCGCCTTTGTATCCGACACGCTCGAGGTCCACGGTAGTGACGCCGTGCTTGTCGACCTTCACCGTGGGAGATGGTCCCAACAAAGACCAAATAGGGGATCTTGAAAAGCACGAGTCGAGCTCCCATATCTCCTCTATTTGCCCATAGTAGGAGCTCCTCACCCCATCGATCATGAATGCATCTATGCGACACCGCTATTCAGTTATTGCTTTTTATATCCCGAGCTTATGATAGAATGTGTACCCATTTATGTCGATCCTTGCTATGTCACAATGTAAATGTTGGCCCTTTTGCCAACCATGTCAGCATATCACTTGACGAGCTCCTAGCGAGTCGCTCCTTCAACCATTGGTTGAACCGTCTGTTGTGTTGTCTCGTGATCCAAACATCCGGCCACACCAGATTCTGTTGCCGAAGCACATCCTTGTGCTGGTCGATATACGGGGACACTTCAGTTATGTGTTGCAAGACCGTGAAATGGGCTTGAGCATACGCATCTATATCTGGAGTGATTGCTTTCCCTCCGATGGTCCCGATACCCTCGAGCCTCCCCTCATGGCGAGATCGAGGCACACCTATCAATTCGACCTGAGCCATGTAATCGACGCAGAACTCAATGACCTCTTCGGTTACATAACCTTCGACGATGCTGCCCTCTGGCCGAGATCGATTCCGTACATAGGACTTGAGAATTCCCATGAACCTCTCGAACGGGTACATGCTACGTAGGAACACGGGCTCCCACATCTTTATCTTCCTCACAATATGAACCATGAGATGGACCATGGTATCGAAAAACGACGGAGGGAAAGACTCTCAAGATCACATAGAGTCGTCACCACCTTGTCCTGCAGAGCATCTAGTCCTTTGGGATCGATGACCTTCTGAGCAATTGTGTTAAAGAAATAACACAGCCTCACGATTGTCTCTCGGACCTTGATCGGAAAAATACTTCTAATTGCAACAGGGAGCATTTGTGTCATCAACACATGACAAATATGAGACTTCATGCCAATTAACTTCAAATCTTCCATCGAAACAAGTTTCTTCATGTTGGCGGAGTAACCGGACGGAACTTTCACACCATGCAAGCACAGGCACAGTTCGGTTCTCTCGACCTTGGACAGAGTGTAACAAGTAGGGGGAAGGTATGTTCGTCCTTTATCGGTCTTTATTGGTGCTAACTCAGGTCTGATGTCCATATCAACCAAGTCAAGCCGTGCGTTGACACCATCCTTTGTTTTGTCACGAATGTTCAGTAAGAGACCAATCAAGCTGTCACATATATTCTTCTCTGCGTGCATGATGTCGATGCAGTGGCGAACTTCTAGGTGCTCCCAATAAAGTAAGTCCCAAAATATTGATCTCTTCTTCCACATGTTCTTCTTACGGGTCCTCGATTTACATCCCTTTCCGAGCACAACATCTAAATCCTTAACCATATCATAGACCTCTTTTCCGCTTAAATGCCTTGGAGCTGAACTGTCCTCCTTCTCTCTGTCGAATTGTTTCTTCATCCTGCGGTATGGGTGAGCCCTCCGAAGGAACCTACGATGACGCATGTACACGGTTTTGCCGAGTGATTCAGCCACACACTCTCGGTATCATCTAAACGGTGAGTACAGGCTTTGGCCCCTTTTGTACTCTAGCCCGATAGATTAGCAAGGGCAGGATAATCATTTATAGTGTAGAACAACAAGGAACGTAAAGTGAAGTTCTCTCGTTTGTACGCATCCTATACCTGTACCCCTGCAATCCACAGTATTTTTAGATCTTCCATCAATGGTGCTAGGTACACATCAATATCCTTCCCAGGTTGCTTCGGCTCTTGGATAAGTATCGACAACAAAATATACTTTCGCTTCATACACAACCAAGGAGGAAGGTTGTAGATACAGAGCGCCACGGACCAAGTGCTATGCTCGGCCGCTCATGTTACCGAAAGGATTCGCTCCATCCGCACTCAATCCAAACCTTATATTCCTCGGTTCCGCACCAAGTCCGCAAACCTCCTATCGATGTTTCTCCACCGGGCGGAATCAGCAGGTGTCTTTGCTTCATCATTCTTACGCCTCTCGAAAGTGCCAATACTGCCAGCTTTTGCATTCTTTGGGTTCGCAAAAACCGCTTCAAACGGGAATTACAGAAGATACCACACCAACTTAGCAGAGGTCCTTTCTTCACCTCGATTCCTCGTCGTCATCCGATTGATTCTACGCTTGTATCCGGATCGCAGTACACACGGACATACATGCATGTTTGTATACTCGTTACGAGAGGATACACTCGCTCGGACATGCATGTATTCTTTCTACTTTCATTCCCAATGGACAAAGAACCTTCTTGGCTTTGTAGGTAGTTTTGGGCAACTCGTTTCCCTCCGAAAGCATGTCCACTAAGAGACCTAACAGCCCCGTGAAACTATTATCGGACCAACCGTTGCTTGCCTTCAATTTCAGCAGTTTAAGGACGGATGACAACCTTGTGTATTCCGGCTTGCAGCCTGGGAACAAATGTTTCTCCGAGTCCTCCATCAAGCCCCTAATTGAACATACTCCCTCTCATCATAGTTCCTTCGCATCGCGAAGCATCTGATCTAGATTATCATCGTGCGTACTTATCCGAATCGGAACCACAATCGACATCATCCGGCCAAGACATCGCTGACTTCAGATAATATGCATATCGTTGACTTCGTGTAATATGCTCTTCTCCGTGATCGTTCAACATGTATAACCCTTTTGAAACCCCTTCAATCAAGTGTGCTTCGACCGCGCTCGGTTGTTAAACATCTTCGATTCTCGCAATAATGCATGGATAGTACATATATTCCGCCTTTATTGAATATATCCTCCTCGGCATTTCTTGTAAAAGCAGAACACGCCATTAATGTACTCTTCACTCACACGTTCTCGCCAGACATCCACTTCGTCCATCACATGGTTCGTATTGAAAACCCTGAAAATAAATAAAAGGGTGACTTCGAAAGCGTATTTTCTAAGGCTTCACTAGCGATTTCGGCATAAACGCCTGAAACTACTCAAATTAAAGGATACTTATGCTCCAGTAGCTCACCTCGATCACGAGGAAGGTGTCTATGAAGTCGGGGAAGGTCCAACGCGGCTGGTCGTCGATCGGTGAACAGAGGCAACGGCGGCAAGCTCCTCGGCGACAATAGCTGAAATGGACCACACACGAGCGGGCTCAGTGAGGTGACGCGATACTCAAACCGAGCACGGAGTGGCGATGGACTCACTGGGCTTGGAGATCTGCCGCGGTTACCGTAGCGCCAGAGATGGAGATCAAGAAGATTCTGTTGGGGAGCTATGTACCGTCATGATGAGTTAATGATCACAGACGGTTTTCAACAAAAACCGCCTCGTGATATGTAGTAATATCACGACGGTTCATGTTGAAAACCGCTCGTGAAGTATCACTGACGGTTACGACAAAAACCGCTCGTGATATTACTATATCACGACGCGGTTCATGTTTAAAACCGTCGTGAAGTATCATAGATGAGTTTCGATAAAACCGTATGTGATATGTAGTAATATCACGAGCGGTTTTTGGTCGTAACGGTTTTAAACATGAACCGCTCGTGATATGACCTCTTCGAGACGGTTTTTAGCGCGAAGATAACAGGCGGTCGGTAAGAAACAAAAATCGCTCGAGATTAGCTTAACACGCATTTATTTCGATGAACTGCTCAGGATCGAAGGCCCAAGATAGCATTTTTGTAGTAGTGTATGACATAGAGTTGTGTAGCTATAGGAAACATAGCAATAAACAGAGCAATCAATAGTTAACCACTAAAAAGGACAACATACAGTACATATTGCAGTCTTCTTTAAGATTCAAAAATAACTCTATCTATTGGCAATATATATACATCTGTGTCAAAGAGGCAGGATAACACGTTTGATGGTAGTATGCATATATCTTGTAGAAATGAACAACTAATATTTAAGGAACAGAAAGGAAAGAGACTGCATAGATGGAGTTTCTATACACAACAATGTAAAATAAGTAGGATAAGCAAAGAATTCAGAGGTGTGGCACATCTAGCAATGTAGAGGTGTGAAGGTCAACAATTGAAACCTCAGGCTGCAGCAGTGTTTGACAAAGTGTAGTGAAAGAAACAGTATATAAGAACGATAGACGATACACATGCTACGCATACTGTTATTACAGAGGCCGTCGAAGTGAATAGCAAAAAACGAGAGATTAGTGGGGCAATGTATCTCAAAAATATAGATCTAGTGTGTGATAGGAAGTAAGTCAGATACCTGTTTGGCCAAAAACATGACATGCAAACATGCTGCTAAAGCTTGTAAGCTTTAAAAAGCAACCTAATCTCAGCCTCGATATCCAACACGGTATTGTGATGTGTCAAAAAATATGAGGAACCTATCCCCTTTGTTATGGCACCCCCTAAGCAAAATGGCTTCTCTAGTATCAAACCTTGCCTCTGCTCATTCACATATGCTGTTTGGCCAAAAACATGACATGCAATCATACTGCTAAAGCTTGTAAGCTTTTGAGATTAATAGAAACTAGTTACCATTTGATTTCAACCACACTAAACTCTTATTTGGCATTTTGACTTGTTGATACTTGCAAGAAGAGCTTCAGTATTCGAAACCACTGCGCGAAACTCATTATCCAGAATCAAACCTGAAGCTCCCACGTGAAAATAACTGTTAAGATAATCCCTGTCGATTACTGCCTAGTAATACCTAGACATTTTGAAAACGACATTATGAGAAGTTTGCAGGACATGCCTTCTTATTGGAGGATATCTAGACACCCTTGAAGGCTTCAGTATTCTTTGCAGAAGCTTGGCTGAGGTAAATGAGGTAGAGACCAATGGTAAGATCACTGAGGCTCCAGTCCTCTATGCTTACCTTACTCCAATTGGAGATCACTTAGGATCTCGCTAAAATTTCGGTGCTTATGGGGATGTTCTCCTCCACCAAAGGCTGCATTCGCACAATACAATTTTAGCCACCCTAATGCATTGGTAGGTGAAAGAAATCAGCTAATGGTGTGCTACGGATGACACAACTATGTATAAGTCCTCTGCTGATTGGAGCAAAGCTCCATTGAAAAGCACCCTGATTTCTCAGTTATGACTATAACTATGAAAACATTTTTTTTGTTCTAGCCTAGCTGTTTTACAACCAATCGTCCTACATAGATGAGTGATTACTTCCCAAGAATATAAGCCATGTCACCAATTTGCTGATTCTTGTGTGATATAGCATTTGTTTGGGAGCGATTACTTCCCAAGAATCTAAGCCATGTCACCAATTTGCTGATTCTTGTGCGATATAGCATTTGTTTGGGGGTAACTATCAAGTGACAGTTTCTCTGGAAAAGATTAAGCTTTGCCAAAAAGAAAACCTTTATTAGTCCTAAATCCTAAGCCCTTCACGCATGAATTACCTCATTATGCTGTAAACCGCCATTATCAACAACTTCGTGGGTGGAAATAGACCTTTGTCTACTTAGAACTAGAAGCATCGCGAAACCAAAATGCTGAGACATGCAAGGAAAGCACAATAATATGAAATATGAAAGAGCAGTAGATGAAGTAGAGGAGATGAATAGAAAAAAATAGGCATACGTTTCATGTTTTGTTGTGGACCAAGCTTTCAAAGCTGGCTAATATTCATTTGTTGTATGTTCTAAATGGACTTTTAAGATGCTTTCAAAATCTTTTAGAACACATTCCCATAGGCAAGGAAAAAAAGATTCAGGCCATACCTTGTTCTTGCAGCAGTAAGTAACCTTGCTCCAGAGCATCACCTTGGCCTGCGGAGAAACCAAGAGGCGCTAAAGAACGCATTCCCAAAACTCCAAGAACTCACAGTACGCCACGACAGCACAGACGCAAGATACGCACCCTCAATTAGTCCATCACCTGCTCATCCTCTTGTTTTTTCTCCTTCTCCGCCTCGTACCATTGTGCTTCCATCTCCTCTATCACCGCCTACTCCGATTCAAAGAATTCGAACACCTCATCGCATTTGAACCACCACCTCACCATGTTCGGTGCCACCGTTGTCCCCGCCATCACCGGGTGCCTCCACGTGACCCTCTCGCCACTCGTCGCGGAGCTTGGTGTCCCGGCTCCGGAGGCCACGGGCGGTAGGGGAGGAAGAGGGAGGCACTGAGGCGGCTGGGGAGGGATACCGAGAGGGCGGCGGTGGAAGAAGGGGGGAAAGACGGAGCAAGCGGTGGCGGTTGGGGAGGGAAACCCAGCATGCGGCGGGAGAGGAAGGGGGAGGTATCAAGAGGGGAAAGGAGCGAGGGGGGGAGCGGCGGCGCGAGATGGAGCGAGCGAGGAGCCGGGAGGAGAGGAGAAGGGCTTGCGTTTAGAGGCTCTCGCGCGAGGCGAAGCAAGCAGGAACGCGGAGCGGAGGCAGTGCGAAGAGGGGCGTAGACTGGCGACGGCGTAGAAGAGGCGCTGGGGGAAGAAGCGATCCGCGCGAGCGCACCTAGGTCGCAGCCTCGTGGGCTGGTGAAGCGCACGTGACGGACCCAATCAAACGGGCCGCAAACCGACGCAGGCATGATCCGACGGTGAAGCGAGGTGCGAGGCGAATCTAACAGCCAGCAAGCATCCAGCAGCGGATCCGACACTGGAAGTTTTAAGGGTGACGTAGATAGCGTGAGAAGGCGTGCTTTCTTTCAGGAATGTACAAGGGTTAATATTTTTTGTATCAAGGGATCTTTTGAGCAAGGTTGAACCAATATAACACTAGCTACAACTCTGCATTTTTTTCAGTAGTAATCTAGACCACAGGAATGTAACCAACATACATGGTGTCCTGATTTCTGAACCGTACATATATAAACCCGTCAACTACGTGTATCTTTTTGATTTGCAGTCCATCTGGGCGAGTGACTCGCTAGAGATTAATTATTGGCACAGATCCTTAGTTAGCCTGTCCAGCGTGTAGTACTCTGTACGCTGCAGCAGCAGGAGTCTTCTTCACGAATGCTGCAAGTTGTGACGGCATCAATTCGATAGTTCCCCTCCCTCAGTGCTGAACTGCTGACCAGGTCGTTGTCACTAGAGGTGAAAACAGATCGGAAATAGACGGATAATGACTCTGTCATATTTATTTTCATTTTTTTTCCGGATCCGGATACGAATACGGATACCCCGGATACGAATACGGATGCAAATAATATCGAATCTGAATACGAGCTTAATACTGAATCAAACGAATACGGTCGCGGATATTTTTTCGGAACATAAAAACCCCTTAAATTGCATGCCAGAAATTAACAAAAACATATAACTAATTTGTTTGATGCAAATATTCATGAATTGTTCATATATTCAGCAACCACACATAACATTGACACTAGCAAGGTGCATTAATTAGTTCATCACAAATATAACACTTAGTGTACCACATGTAACTCATAAATCATAACTCACAAGTCACAAGTCAACATACATAACATGAATAAAACTTAGTTCATCACATAAAACGTAGTTCACACTTAGGTCATCACAGTCATTCACTTTGGCAATCAAAAGGTTATTCAAAAGGTCATTCACTTTGGCAATCAAAAGGTCATTCATTCATATCTTCCAACACGTCCTCCTCCAAATCATCCATATCCTCGTGTTCTCGCAACTACAAGTTGTAGTTCAATGAGTATCATTTATCAAGGTGACATTAAATTAAGCCAATAAGCTAGATAGTTAGGTAAAAAACAGCAAACCGCTGCTGCTTGCAAAGCATCGCTCAATGCCCTCCATGTCCATCTCAAAGAGGATAGATCCACCAATATCTCCACCTTCATGTGAAAAAGATTAATTATGCTCAAAATTTACTCACATACTACACATAAACCAATCAAACATATGTGTAGAACTCGATATTACCTTTTCGAGACGCTGTAGTCCAATCTTTGGTACAAACCAAAGCTTGCACGACTTCAGGATCAAGACGACTGCGAAATGGATCGACAACACGCCGCCAAAGACTAAAAGTCGACTCAAGCAACAATGACACTTGAATAGATAAAACATCACGTGCAAGTCGAGAGAGAATAGGGAGCTCAGGTTGCTTGAGCTTCCACCATGACAAAACATCAAATAAGACTTTGCCTTTTGCTTTCCATTCAACTAGTGGTTGTTCCATGTACACTTCCAACTCAGTTTTGGTACTTTGACCTACAGCACTACTGCCATGCAAGAACCTTTCAAGATCTGCATCAAGCTCATCATCACTCCCCTCATCCTCAACCTCTTGGTCTAATGGTTGAGAATCAACTGTTTGCACATTTGCGCTTTGCTTTTCTTCGAAGTTACAAGTGGACTGGACACATAAGCTTGGAACAACTGGTTAATAACACTCATGAATCTATCAACTTCTGCTGGAGCATTGTCATGGTAAATCTTATCTGCAAAATAGTGTATCGGCTTTGTCTTGTATCTAGGATCAAAAAAACATGCTACAGCTAGAGCCATGTTGGACTTGTCCCAATACTTATCATACTTAATTTGCATGGAATGCGCCATAGAAGATATAATAGAATCAAAGCTATCACACCAATCGCAATGGCAAGCTTAATCTTGCAAAAGTATTGAAAAATAGATTTGTCTTTGTTGGATATTTAGTGCCAGAGAAGATCTCAGTAGCATCATAAAATCTCTTCAAACATGTAGATATAGATTTTGCCATAGTCCAATTTTCTGCAGTTGGTGCACATCTCGCATATTTGCTTCTATGTCGAAGGAAAAGCCTATCAAAAGCATGCCTATAGTAAATAGCTTGCTTCAACATGAGATATGTGGAGTTCCACCTTGTTGGAACATCCAAGGGGAGACCATTTGTCACATCTAAGTCACATTCTGATGCACACTTCATAAATTCCTCATACTGCAATGGAGAGTTCTTCACAATTACAATTGTATTTCTGATATTTGCAATAGCTGGTGCAATTTGCTTCAAACCATCTTGGGCAACAAGGTTCAAAATATGATTCAAGCATCTCACATGAAAAAGATACCATCACGCATCAAAGGAGTGACTTATTGAGTTTTAGTACTATCCCCTTAGCACATACATCATTGGCCGATGCATTATCCAAAGTAAGGGCAAGCAATTTCCTATCAAGATTCCAATCCACTACACTATCATGAAATTGTGCGCACAAGTTTCTTCCTGAATGGTGTCCTTCTACATGCATAAACTTAATAATTCTTTTCTGCATGTTCCAATTGTCATCTATCCAATGCACAGTAATACACATGTAACCTTTATTTTGGTTTGATGTCCACATGTCCATAGTTGTACTAAAACGACATGCAAGTGTTTTGAAGTAATCATACAACTTCTTCTTTTCCTCTACAAAGATATTCAATATATCTTTTCCGGCAAGAATGCGACTCTTCATTGGAAAACTAGGGCGCAAAGACTTGATAAACTCCACAAAGTACTCATGCTCAACAATATTAAAGGGATATTCATGCATGATAATTGCCAAATATAATTTTTTCAAACTATCAGCCTCATCATACCTATAAGTCTCAATAGATGCATTGCTGCTGTCATCTCCACTCTTCATCAATTTTAGAAGTCGTTGGCCTCCTTGATTTGGTGCTTGCTACCCAAGTGATTCCAAAGATCGATGTGCCTCTCGAACTCTCACAACGAGATTCAGTACTGCACTTGTTGCATTTAGCCCAATACTCTGTAATCATCTTGCCATCGATCCTTTCTTCTTTTCTCATATTTTGTATAGTGCTCCCAAACATCAGAGCTGCACTTCTTTGCTCTCTTTGCAGCAGGAGCAGGAATGTCGGTCTCGACACCAGTCTCACCAGTTAAATCAACTTCATTCCTTGGCACCAATGCACCGGCAACTGGATCATTTGTAGCAGTGGAAGGTGGTTGTGGTGGTTGTGGCACCGACAAAACAGGAGATGTATTGCTTACACTTGCACTGCTACTTCCAGTTATAGATTCCATCACAAATCTAGCACAAGATAATCAAGGGAATACATAAGATATCAATGAGGCATGCATATTCATAAAAGGAAAATAAGAATGATATCAATGAGACATGCATATTCATAAAAGGAAAATAAGAATGATAACATCATAATAGATTGTTAATCATAGAAGAAGCATAACATCATAACAGATTAACATGACACAATTAATCTCATTAATTGTGTATTTGAATGATAACATCATAATAGATTGTTAATCATAGAAGAAGCATAACATCATATGGCTCACTAATTAATCTCAATTTGTGGCATCCGACAAACCATCAAGAAGCACGCAGTCATCAGTCATCACTCATCATCATGAACGGCATTAGAATCATTACAGTAGGTACCATACTACAATAAGCATGGCTGCATCAACATTCAACAATCTAGATCCTTACCACTTTACCAAAGGAGGCAAAGGATGTGAGGGATCAGGATCTTACCACTTTACCAATTACGGTGAGGCACTAGGCGTGTGATGTGAGGGTATCGTGATTCGAGGATGTGCTTTGGCGCCTGGAGCCGATCACGTCAAGTGAGGCAAAGCATGCAAGCAGGTGGACAAGTGGGAGGCCGGGCAGGCAGGCAGCCGCGCAGGGAGAATAGATGGCACGGAGGCCCGAGCGCAGGGGACGCGAGGCGGCGGGACGCGAGGGCGGCAAGCACCACCGGGACGGGCGGAGGAGGCCGCAAGTGAGGTGGATTTGGCGGGGGAGGCCGGCGAGGCAGCCAAGAGGGAGATGGCCGAGCGCGGGGCGAGGCGAGGCGGGGAGGCGAGGCGGCGCGGGCGCCATCGATTCCGGGCGGAGGAGGCGTGGGCGAGGTGGACGGCGGCGGGAGGCCGGGCGAGGCAGGCCGCAGCAGTGAGGCGAGGCGGCGGGAGGCGAGGCGCGCGCATGCGCCATCGATTCAAGCGAGGAGGGCGGCGGCGCGACGAGGGCGGCGGGCGCGACGAGGCGAGGCGGTGGCGCTGACCGACTTTGGCGTGGAGGTCGTGGCCCGTCTTGGTCTGTGGAGAGTGGATCAAGTGTGTGAAGCCTTAGGGAAAAAGGTTAACCCTAATATTTCCTAAGGGTAAAGGTATTATCACATATGGGCGGTGGGCACTTCACTTGGGCCAAAACTCGATATCCGGATTAGTCTTATCCGGATAATCCGCTCAGATTCGCTTCATGCCGATATCATCGCTACCAGATTCGCTTCGCTTCCGGAAAAAAATCGAATTCGCTTAATCCAAAAATATCCGAGAAAATCCGATCCGGATATTCCGAATCCGCTTTTGTCCGGATCGGCCGGAAACTATCCGATCCGCTTTCCCCTAGCCATCATCAGATGGCTATCATCCGCGACCTACGTCAAGATTGTTACGTAATATCCCTCCGTACTTCTTTAATTGACGTCGTTTAGTTGCGTACAGTATAACACAGCGTCATATAATTAAAAACGGAGGTAGTATATCCTTTTCAATTCACGAAACGCTCGACGACTAGCACTGTAGCACATGATTAACTGGATGGGATGCGTCGACATCGAGACGAGATTAACGAAACTGCTTGAACGAATAATTGCTTTGCTCTGCGGTTGGTTCCTTCGGTTTTCCCTCCAGAGTCTGGGGCTAAAATGGCACGTTGTTTATTTACCATAGCAAAACTAGTCTCTCAAGTTGTGCGTCCAAAATGACAAAAAAATATCATATCTACCACGCTATTTTTTCATGAAAAGCCACATATCGTACTCCCAGATTGCTGCAGGTGGTCATAGGCAGGCGACCTGCGGCGCTCCCAGTCCGTGGCAGGATGATGCGCAGGTCACTAGATGCGCTGGCATGCCATCCTACCGTGGATTGGGAGCGCGGCATGTTGCCTGCCGTGGTCTGAAAGCGGGACACGTGGCTTTCCGTGAAAAAGTAGTGTGGGGGATGCTATTTTTGTTATTTTAAACGTGGGAAACTAGTTTTGTTATTTCATTTTAAAAAGATGATAAATGAGAAAATAAAACTCCTCCCTGAAAACCAAAATCAGTACACCTGTAGTACTTTGATCACACTTCACCCACAGTTCTGACCTGTATGACCTCACTTCACGGGAGCAGCCTGTTCATTAACCCAGTTCATATCTTTCTGTGCCCATATATACGTACAAGTGTTCCAGAATCAGCAGTGCAGAGGAGTCATCCGGAGGCCGGAGCGCACACACATCTGACTGAGAATAATTGGCCACCAACTTCAGGAAATCAGCAAACTCAATAAATACGAGCAATCGATTACTTAATCAACACCTTCGCCAGAGGAAGGAGAGTGCTTTTGTCGCCTAGTTGGACAACTACTCTTTCAAGCACATGCACACTCGCCGCTGACTAGTAGTATGCGCTAGTAGTGTACTCCACACGGTTTCTTGCGCGTTAGCGACGGTCAGTGAAGCCACCTCCCTGAAAGCCAAGTCATAAATAAATGCTGAAGCTACTGCCACGAAACCTTCCTTTTTCTAATCGCATCCTAACTACTCCCATATAGCACAGTGTGGAATACAGTAGTAGCACAGTGTACATCCCTCGCACTCCAGCTCCTATGAATAGGAGGCCCGGGTTCTCTGCTCCGTCCACGGGAAGCTCTTAGGCTCTTAGCTCCTTGTTTCCGCTTCCTCTTTCTTGCCCCATCCATATAATTCAAGCCAACCATTAGCCTCAAACTCAGCTCATCTTGAATTCCGATACCTCCCAGGCATTGGAACACCGGACCACTCCATCAAGAAGGAAGAAATGAAGGTAATTAATTAAGTTCATGGATCTTAATTTGCAGGTTATACTAAATCGTTCTTTATACTAAATCGTTCTATCTGTGTAGTATCATCATCTTTATTCTCTCTGTTCTTTCGGCTGAAACATGGGGGTACTAATTTGCTTCGTTGGTGCAGCAAAAGATCGTGATCAAGGTGCAGATGGCGTGCGACAAGTGCCGGTCCAAGGCGATGGGGCTGGTGGCGGCGACGGGCGGGGTGGACTCGGTGGCGCTGGCCGGGGAGGGGAAGGACCAGGTGGTGGTGGTCGGCGATGGCGTGGACTCCGTCAAGCTGACGAGCGCGCTGCGCAAGAAGGTCGGGCCCGCGCAGCTGGTGCAGGTGGGCGACGCCAAGAAGGAGGAGGAGAAGAAGAAGGAGGAGGAGGAGAAGAAGAAGTCTGCCGCCGTGGTCGAGTACCCGCACCCGTGGCACTACTACCAGTACGCGCTGCAGCCGGTGTCGGTGGTCTACCAGCACCACGCCGCCGCGTACGCGTACCAATACGACTCCCGCTCGGACACGATTGTCTATTTGTAAGGTGTGTAGAACTAATTTGGGGTTGTCTATTTGTAAGGTGTGTGTAGTACTAATTTGGGATTGTCTACTTGTAAGATGTGTATAGTACTAATTTGAGATTGTCTATTTATAAGGTGATTGAATTTTTTTTGTATAAGATATATTTTTTATTCATTAGATCAACATTTGATGATATTCGATGATATGACACATTAATCATATGTGTCTTCCTCGACGGTCAGTGAAGCGACCGCCCCGAAAGCCGAGTCCTCTCTTCTGAATTCTGACGGACGTCGTAGAGCCAAGTCATAAATCACTACCAGAATCGTCTAATTTCTCGAGTGCTCATAAGTTTCCTGAGTGTTCTGAATAATACACTCGGGATCTTCCCGAGTGCCTTAAGAAACACTCGGGGCGCGAAGAAAACACTCGGGAAATTAACATTTCCCGAGTGTCCGATCGGACACTTGGGAAACTTTGACGGGAGCAACGGGGAGAACTGATTCTCCGAGTGTCATTCGTTACAGACACTCGGGAGCTAAAAACATAGGCCATGCCATTTTTTCCCCCACCGCGCCCGTTTTTTCGCCCGTTCCTAACCCCGTTCTCCCCAATCCATCACCGCCGTCTCCTGGTCTCCCCAATACCCCCCGCATGCACTCCCCTCTCCTCCCCCACGACCGGCGCCGCTCCCTGTCCTCCGCCGCCTCCGCCGCCTCCACCGCCTCCGCTGCCGCCGTCTCCCCTCCTCCACCGCCCTCCACTGCTGATGCCCTCTCTCCAATCCCAAGGCTCCACTGCTGCTCCCTCTCTCCCCATGAGCAGCGCCACTCCCCCCTCCTCCGCCGCCCACCGCCGTCTCCCCTCCTCCACCGCCGGCCTGCTCGACGACCGAATTGCCGCCGCCTCGCTCTGCCGCCGCCTTTCCGACGCCTCCCCTCGTCCTCCCCCACTCCGCGACCAACGCCGCCTCCTCCTCGTCTCCTCCCGACCTCATGATCGGCGTGGCCCTCACGGCCCCTTCCCATCGCCGAGCTCAGTGGTCACCGTGGTGTCGGCCCAAGGTCATCGGAGCTCTAGGGCATCCACTCCGCCATCTTCCCCAACACCAGCCTTCATCTTCTACAAAGCCATCCACCGCCTACTTCAAGTGCTCCTCTGCTAGGTTGAACCAATTCTCTTGCCTTTCTTTCTTTCCTTGTTTATTGATTCTTGATCACTGTTAATTGTTGAATTGTTATTTCTGTGTAAGATTGTGATTTGGTGAATCTATTACATACCTATATTGTTGCTTTAATGTCCAGTAGAGAATTGTTGCTTTAGTTCATAGTATTACACTGCACTCTTTTGCTTTTCTGCATTGAGGTGGTTTTTGGGTGGATATATTGGTTTGGTAATGATCAAAAACTAATTTATCCCAGAGTAAAACAAAATTATCCCAAAGAATATGTTTTCTTGGAAAAAGACGACCAAATTCTCAGGTCAGAGGCACACATATAGCCACATACAAAATTCAAGGATGGAGATGGTAATAGACTAGATCAAAGTATAAGCTTGTGTCAGCAAATATGTTTGATGTGAAAATTTCTAGTTCAGACTAGAACATATCTAATTCAGTTCAGGCCTATTGTGACATGTCGGCCACAATAATAGACGTGGCCAAATGATGCGATTTTGATTATGCGATCCCAGAGTCATACTTTGAGGAGAAATTCTTCAAGGGAGCAGTGAAGATATATAATTTTTGTCTTCCTTTTGGAATGCATAAGAGCCAACTGGACGGTTCCTTTACTTTTGACATGTTAGAAATAATGCCTAGCTAGCTTTTTCTCATGCTGAGAAAATTAATGTGCTTTCTTAATTCTTAAGGTTCAAGTACGAGTATATATATGTGTGTTTCTAAGGCCGGCATTGCTAGCATGTGCATGTGAGTTATTGGCCCCACAAGTCGGGGTCATGAGTAGAGAAGGATCTGACATACAAGCACAGTGAGCAATGTAATTCTTGGCCCATACCACACATGATTGGTTAGCTAGTTTTTTTTTCTTGCTATGTATGGATCATGCATGCCTCTTTTGATAAGATAAGACATTATGCTTATGCTTACTTGGTAATCCGTCATGTTTGACTTTCTTCACATAAACAAACCGCTGCATGCATGCAGCTGGTACCAACAACCAACAGAAAGCACGACAATGATAAGAGTCGTCAACACGTGGGAAAAGCACCTAAATTGTTTTGGCCCACACCTTGGAATTTCGACCAATTGTTGCTTAAAGATCAATTCCTCCTTTCTGTTATAGCTCTTTTACAGCACACTCAATTTTATACAGGCGTCCATTCTTTTTAAACCAATCGTATAGATTAGTTAATATTTAGTTATATTGTATCTAATAGTGTTAGTAGCAAAATCCCAAGAGGTAGAATTGTAATCGCTTATGTGGGAATCATGTGGCACGAGATTAATATTTTCAACTTTAGTTGGAAAAATCTATAATACCCTCATGAAGAATTATAAATACAAAGAAGAGACTATATATTATGCCCTTAACAAATCAAGGGTTAGATTTAATTTATACTGTCACCGTTTAAAGGATTTTTTTTGTTTTGTCTAAATTTCGATACTTAAGTGCCGATTCTGTCCTAATATAGCTCATGGTACTTGCCTCACAAGGTCTTTGCCTCCCTCACTCGCCGCCGACTCGACAGACACACAGTGCAGCCATCTTCCCCACCACAGCCCTCGGCCCCTCACCCAAGAAGTCTTCAGAAGGTAGTGGATAAGTGGAAAAAAAATAAAGTTTGCTTATTTTCTTTTGTGTTGTCCATTTATGGTGGATTGATATGTTGTCATTACAATGCTACATTAACGTGTTAATAAATAATGATATTCATTTATAATGGTATTCATATATATTGAAAGAAAGTGTTTTTATGCTCCGTTGATCATCTATATTGTCTTCATGTCAATCTGTTTTAGTGTACATATATAGGGCATGCATCCTATGGTAGCTTGTAGCTCACTTTGTAGTTGTAATTTTTAACATAAATAAAAGTTGGATTAAAATATGCATTATATTTTGCACACTAGGATGGCTGAGGATCGTAGTTGGATGTACACTGGGCGTAGAGCGATGGGTGACTGTACCCAAGAATGGATGGAAAAGTCGACTGATTTTGTGGATCGAGCATTTGCTAGGAGTAATGGATGGGGTGTGCTGTGCCCTTATTCTCGTTGTTCGAACACACGGCCACAAATGAGGGCAACAATGATCGCACACCTGTGCAAGTACGGATTTAGGGCAGACTATACCGTGTGGGTCTATCACGACGAATCACAACGTAGCAGATCAGATGTGCTAAGGGAAGAAACGGACGATGGCGACCACAATGAGAGTAGGATAGAAGACATGCTAGATGATGTGCGTCATGCATATGGACCACTGGCACGAGGAAGAACCGAGCCTCGCAACAAGGGCTTTTTTAATATGTTGTCCGCATGAAGTCAACCACTTCATGGCCAAACACAGTGTCCCAACTAGATGCCATCACACGACTACTTGTCATTAAGTCTCGGTTTAGCACAAGCATTGCTTGCTTTGATGCATTCTAAGCGTGTTTAGCACCCTTCTCCCAGATGGTCACAAACTGCCCGCTAACTTGTATGAGACCAAGAAATTGATAAGTGCACTAAATATGCCATATAAGAAGATAGATATTTGTCCAAATCATTGCATGCTATTTAGGAATGAGAATGTGGACAAAGATGACTGTGATAAGTGTGGTGAGTCTAGGTTTGTTGAGGTTGACTCCGGTGATGGTCAGAAGAGGCAGCTTCCTATTGGCAGAAAAATACTTCGCTATCTACCATTTGTTCCACTTAATCCAACGGTTATACATGTTTGAGGTTTCGCCAAACAAATGGTATGGCACAAGTATGGTCGCTTACACATAATGACAAGATGGTCCACCCATCCGATGGTGAAGCATGGAAGCAATTTGACCGAGACTATGTAGAGTTTGTCATGAGCCTCGAACGCTCAATTGCAATTGCAATCGATGGGTTTAACCCATTTGGTATGGGGGTCGCGCCATACGCTTGTTGGCCTGTGTTTGTCATTCCCTTAACCTCCCACCCGGCGCTTGCATGCGTATAAAGACATATTCCTTTCCTTGATAATCCACGGTCCCGAATACCTGTGGAAGAATATGAGTGTATTCATGGAGCCGGTGGTGGATGAATTATTACATGCTTGGGAACAAGGCATAGTGACATATGATCGGGCATTGAAACAGAACTTCACCATGCGGTCGCGTATCACACATCCATGCATGACTTCCTGCGTATGAGATATTCTCGGGTGATCTGTACATGGAAGATGCCATGCCCAATCAGAGGGAACGCTATGTGGTCATATAAAGCATGGTCGCAAGCACTCCTTCTTCGATTTTCATCGTCAATTCCTACCAATTGACCACGAATTCAGAAGTGACACAACTGGATTTAGGGCCAATATTGCTGTCCGCAGTGGACCACCACGTCGTCTGGCAGGTGAGGAGGTTCGTGCACGGCTAGATGCTTTGAAGCCTCTTGATGATGGTGATGGGTTCGAGAAATATGGTGAGGAGCACAATTGGACTCACATTCCAAGTTTGTGGCGGCTAGATGTAATGCATCATGAGAAGAATGTTGCAGAGGCCATATTTACCATATTCTTTGACATTCCAGACAAGACGAAGGACAATGTGAAGGCTCGCCTTGATCAGGAGGAGCTTTGCAACAGGCCCTCGCTGAATATGATCCATAAGCCAGCTACTGGCAAGTGGGAGAAGCCAAGAGCTAGTTATTGCCTAACTAGGGTTCAGAGGAAGGAGATTTTGGAATGGTTTCAGACCCTAAAGTTTCCTGATGGGTATACAGCAAATCTAAGGAGAGGAGTGAATTTAGCTACTATGCGCATCAATGGCCTAAAGAGCCATGACTACCACATGTTCATGGAACGCCTTTTGCCTGTGATGATCCGTGGCTACGTCCCCGAGTGTGTTTGGCAAGTGATGGTGGAGTTGAGCTTCTTTTATCGATAGCTATGTGCGAAAGAGATAGATCACATGGTAATGTCAACTATGGAGCGTGAAGTACCTGTGTTGCTTTGCAAGTTGGAAAAGATCTTTCCACCTGGCTTCTTCAATCCAATGCAACATTTGATTCTCCATCTTCCCTATGAAGCTAGGATGGGGGACCAAGCAAAACCGGTGGATGTATCCAATTGAGAGGAACAAAAGGAACTACGAGGCAAAGCAAAAATCGATCGCGGTTAAAGCATCCATAGCGAGGTGTACATAATTGAGGAAATTTCCCATTTCACATCAATATACTTTGTCGACAATGTTCGCACGGTGCACAATCAAACCTCACGATACAATATTGGCATCCCTCAAAATAATTGCCAACTTAGCCTCTTCACCAGAAGAGGTGACACTTCAAGCGGTGGTACTCCCAAAGTTTTATCGCGGGATGAGTGGTTGACTATGATGTTGTATGTCTTTACCAACCTCTCCGAAGTGGATGATTACATTAGGTATGCAACAATTATTTTTTCCCAATAATTGATGCATTAGTGTTTTAATCTATTTGTCTTGTTGCCTATAGGGAATTTGTTAGGAGCGAGTGGAAGCAACGTCGAGACCCATCCGAAAAACAAGTTGAGACCCTTCTTAGGAAGGGTGCTGAGAATTGTAAACCGAATTTCTTGACTTGGTTCTATCAGAAAGTAAATTCTCTATTAGCTAGTCCTCCTTGCACATAATATTTACTAAGTAAAGAGGAACTAATACATGAAACCCGTTCTATTTATGCTGTAGAGTTTGAAGGACAAGTCTATGAGCAGCGAATTGAGGCAAGTTGCTCAAGGATGCCACACTCGGGTGTTGTCCTATAGTACCTACGATGTGAATGGGTACCGCTTCCGAACATTGACACATGAGAGGAACGCCTAATGCAACAACAATTAATAGTGGATTGGTGACTATAGGACAAGATGGGAGCGATACACCGTTGAATACTATGGAGTAATTGAAGAAATAATTGAACTATATTTCCATGGTAGCAAACCTCTCAAACTTATGTTATTCAAATGTCATTGGTTCCATCCGTTTAGGGGAGTCAGACGGGATACATCACTTGGGCTGGTTGAAGTTGCACATCAATCAATCCTACCAGTAATGACCCATTTATTGTGGCTCAGCAAGCCACCCAAGTATACTACATCTCGTACCCATGCAAAACTATGAGTAGTCTAGTGGATTGGTGGGTAGTACATAAGGTGCAACCATATGGTAAACTACCTACCTCTAGTGAGCAGGACTACAACATGGAGACCAACAATGGTGTTGACCTATTCTTTCAAGAAGATGGGCTACCAGGGACTTTTCAAATAATAATTGGGGAAGAGGACGATCACATGGATGATATTCAAATCGATGCCGATGAGGTTGTAAACCAAGAGGACTTGGAACTACTTAATCGCTTAGACATTGATGGCACCGAAGGGGATGAGGTTGAGTCAACACCTCATGATAGTGACGATGACTTTTTAGAGGGCCCATCTGCGGAGGATCCCATTGTAGACGACTACTTCTAAGCATGATCTTGTATGTCTTCTATTTATTTGCTGCATGTTTTTAATTTTTTGTATAAGCTTACTTGATTACGTTATATTACATTTTTCTATGAGCTTACTTGATTACGCTATATTAATTGATTTATTTTATTTCATTTCATTTCAGACACCAAAAATGAGTCGCGTCGAAGAGGCAAAGATACTCTAGTCGAGGCAGACGCTTGTTTTCCACTCGAGGAGGCAGAGGGCACCATGCCACTCGAGGAGGCAGAGGGCAGGCATGCCCCTCCAAGAGGCAGAGGGGCAGCCGCGCCTCCAGGAGGCAGAGGGGCAGCCGCAGACACTCGACGAGGCAGAGGGGCAGCCACGGCCCCTCAAGGAGGCAGAGGGGCAGCCGTGGCCCCTCGAGGGGGCAGCGGGGGGTCTACCTCTAGTAGATCAGTTCTCAGACCCTCGCGTGCTAATGATGTGGAGTATGAGCACCGTGAGGCGGAGGGTGAGGAGGAAGAGCACCCTGAGACGGAGAGTGAGGAGGATGAGCACCATGAGGCACAAGAATTTTGGATGCGAGGACTCATGAACTTGCCACGATGACCAACCCAAGAGGAGGAGAAGATCACATCGCTCTGTTGGCATGCACGTAAGTAATGCTGCTACACTTTCACTAATTTAGCCCACTTACTTGCATACCTCAAAAAACTAATATGCGTGCAATGACGAGAAGAAGGCAGGGTGAGAAATGTAGACTTTCGAACGACATAATTGGCGTGTTGATTCGATGGCACTTCCCTGGCTTGGTCACCTACAGAGGAAGGCGGGAGCCTGCGTGGACATGGTGCCACTACAAGGCCGCTTAAGATACCACCGCCGCTGAAGGAGAGGTTCCATTTGACAACCTGCTTTGCGCTGGTGGAGGAAAGTTTTTGGGTAAGGATCAATATTCAAATCTGCTTCTATGTGTTCCTATGCATGTTAGGGTTGATTTGGTCACAACTCTCGAGTCTCAATTTAGTTACTATACTAACTTACCACACGAATCCCAAATAATATGTACTTCTACATGATGCAACAGGACAGAGGAAAGCCAACAATTGAAATATAATTTCTACTTTGTTTCCCATGCAGTTCTCTTTCTCATGGAATTTACAGAGAGAGAAAGCAATGGAATAACATACTGGTGACTAGATGAGGCATAAATGTTTGGGTAAAATAATGGCCCCAATGTTCAATCACCTAACGGCAACCAGCTATTTAACTCAAAGATTAATATTTTCTAATGTATTAATACAAACTAGATCATTAAACAACCATACTTAACTTACGGTAGATTAGGCTAGTTTTGCTCAATCTATTCATGTTCGAATAGTTATCTTAATTGTGACGCATAACTAAATCATCATCAACTATTTATTAGCCGGTACATGGCTAAAAATGGTAGTTTTCGCCCAAAGACCTATCTAAATTCGACTTCCAACACACTAACCGTATGGAATTTGGATCCATTTATTTCACAATGTAAGTAGTTACTACCAAAGAAGGGTTGGTGGGCTTATCATCGCCAAAGACGAGATACAAGCTAAGTTACGGTTTCCCATATTTTCAGCATCCACCACTACCATAGAACCAAAGACAACAGTCAACAAAGAAATAGCTCTTCCCTCCAACAATTTACCTTTTGCTCATAGAAGTGTTGATATTAAAGTAATGGTAGATGTATCACTAAAGCAATGTAAAGATCTATGTGGAAGACATCCTGAGGATAAAATTGCACAAGGACTACTAACATTTTAAAGAACCTGTAAGCCATTTGAGGACAAAGTCGTATATTTTGTGTTTTTATGCAAACCTAACCTAGCTAATCTCACTTGTTTGGTACTAAAACTTCAAGTAGTCTGACATGTTTAATTTACCTCTTTTGGATGTTTACTAGCCAAGTAATAAATGTCAACTAACTTAATCATCTTATTCTTTATCAATTCCTTTTCGCTTTCATCAACTAACTTAATCATCTTATTCTTTATCAATTCTTTATTCTTGGATTGTAGTGGTGGTTTCGATGGGCTGAGGGACAGGAAGCTGATTCTAGGAGAGTGCTGCGTAATTGTGTTAAGAAGCTGATCCCACAGATGTTCTACGAAGCACGCATCCAAGCGGTGATCTGTTACCACACACAAGTCCTTGACAAAGAAATTCAGAGAGCCGAGGCTTGCCAGACGATATCACTTTGGACAAGTACATGCAGTAACCAACCCGAACAAACGATGTCCTTGATTACAATCAATTCTAGTTTATTCATATTTAACACTTGGTTAATTTAGGCAATACCTTGGTGGGCCCTTTAGTGTGAAGATGCATGGCAGCAGATTGCCCAAGAGAGGTGGTGCAATGAACGATGGTTAGAGGACTCTCGTCTTTGCTAGGGAGCGGAGATTGTTGATGGATCGGACAAAGACATCGTCAAGGCAGCTCCTCCATGGCTTGTTACAAGAAGAACTCGTAGGTCAACATGTTCATATTGATTGTATATTGCATATACATATTTATTGACCGCCGTGGTTTTTTTTGGTGCAGGAAAAGAAGAAGCAGAGGCATGTCTCTGATATGGAGGCATATTTAGAAGCTAGGAGGGGTGATCAGGAGGGCACCTTGTGCACCAAATACATGACAGAGAACTTGGTACGATTTCGATCATTTTGTCCTCGATGATTTTTGCTCCCGATGATTTTGTCCAACAGTGCATATATCGATGTCGCTAAGGAGATTCATGGCCCTGACTACGACGCCATGAATTCACCACTAGACGCGAAAGTCTTTGTGTACAAGGTCCGAAAGGGAAGAAACATGGTCGTTTCATCATAGGTGCCGGCTACATTAGCACACCGACAACCCTCTCGGAGGTCCGATCCACGAGTGCTGCATCAACGGATGAAGTACACCTTCAAAGTCGACAGCGACCATCACATGAGATCATGTCTCAGGTTTCTAAGCTTCAGGCGTAGCTGCGACAGGAAATTGAGGCTAGGCAGCGGTTGGAGCAAATGTTCCGGCAGGTTAGTTAGAGCGTGGTAGTACAATAACAAAGTAAAATGCAATATATATATATATATATATATATATATATATATATATATATATATATATATATATATATATATTTGACTAATGTATGGCAATGTGCAAACAAATATGCAGCACTCGACCGGACTCGACTTAATGGCCCTCCGTACGGGGAACCATCGCCTCACTTATCTGCTCTAGTTAGTAACTGTATACTGATTATTATATTGTTAGTCTCTTATGAGTGCTTGATTCAGAAGACATTGAAATAACATGCAACGTAATTATTGGTCGCTACTGCAAATTTCTTATAATGCGATTTCTTATGAAAATGTAGGGAACGGCGGGATCAGTTGCTTCTACTACTAATGCTGAAGATGCTGGTGCTAATGTTAATGAAGATCATGTGAATGCGTCCATCGCCGAGAGGCCACCACCAGGTGCTTGCTATTTTCATGATCTACTAAAAGGATACCAATATTAGAAAACATTCACAATCAAGTGATTGCTAAAAATGGATAAAAATGGCTACATATATAACTAATTCTCTATATCTATATCATAAATTCTTTTGAAATGTGTCAACATATAATAATTTGTATGTACACTCCTTTCTATGAATTTGATGATAAGTGCTTGGGACATAAATGTTGATCAAGAGTTCACAATGACAAAATATTGAGAGTTGAGTTTAACATTTTAGCACTGTGCTTTTCATGTTCTATATTGTTAGGTGCTAATAAGCACGCCAACATATGAATTTGCGAGCTTTTAAAAGGTACATCATACAAGTGGATACCATGCATGTAATTATATATCTAACAAAATATCACTCCTCGCACCTCTTAATTAAGTCCATATATAGTTTCACTCATTCCTTTTTACAAGAGTACATCATTATACTAAAATTTCTCTTGCATGTCTTTGTAGATGACAAGAAATGATCAATTAGGCAACAAGCTAGCCGCCCACACCCTAGGCATGCCCTTAACTCGATTTGCCATGTTATTAGGTTGCTCATCATGATTTAAAGGAATTTTTTTGCTTTGTCAACAGTTTGGTTAATTATCTTTTCATGTAATATCAATTCCTAACTTTTGTTGTAAGATGGCACTAATATTAAGTTTTGCTCTATCTGCAGAACTCCTAAAATGATGCTTTTGTGCACAGAAGATTGAAGTAGGAAATCATGTGCATGCAAATGGTTGTAGTGATACTTGCTTTTGTTTGATGTATATAAGACTATGAAATTACTATTTGGAACTATCATATGTATAATGCCTTATGCTTACATTTTCGAACTTGAACTTGAATTTTGTGAGCTCAGGAACTGTTATGATGTCTTTTGTTCGATCTATACATATATTGTGGAATGGATGGATGGATGGATTATTTGATTGCTGTGGAATGGATGGATGGATTATTTGATTACTGTGGTATGGATGGATGGATTATTTGATTGCTGTGGAATGGATGGATGGATTATTTGATTGCCGTGGAATGGATTTTTCTTGAATTTGTGAAAAATGGGGTTCTGCTGGTTTGTCGATTTCCCGAGTGTTTTTCCATTTCACGAGTGTTTTTGGCACTCGGGAAAGCAACCAAATCTTTCCCGAGTGTCGACACTCGGGAAATCGACCAAATATTTCCCGAGTGTCGACACTCGGGAAAGCGACAAAATCTTTCCCGAGTGTCGACACTCGGGAAAACATGACCCGTGGCAATTTCCTGTCGGATTCGTCGGAAGCTTTCCCGAGTGTCGTTTTCGCCATGCACTCGAGAAAAATGGCCAGGTGTCAATTTTCCTTGGTTTCGTCGGTCAAACATTGGAAACATTCCCGAGTGTTTTTTCAGCTTATTACCGAGTGTCAACACTCGGTAAAAACTCTCGTTACGAGTGGAGAAGCCGTTCAGCAGGGTTTTCTCCCGAGTGTGTGAGTTTCTCGAGTGTATACATATACACTCGGGAAAGTAATATTTCCCGAGTGTAACACTCGGGAAACTGTTTTTATCCCGACTAATCTATCCCGAGTGCTATTTCCTGAGTGTGACACTCGGGAAATATCTTTCCCGAGTGTTTTTGGCACTCGGGAAAAATCCTGTTTCTGGTAGTGAATAAATGTTGAAACTACTCTGCTACTCCCACATATAGGAGGCCCGGGTTCTCCGCTCCCTCGACGGGAAGCTCTTAGCTCCTTGCTTCCGCTTCCTCTTTCTTACCCTTCCATATAATTAAAGCCAACCATTAGCCTCAAACTCTTCTTCATCTCAATATTAAGCTCATCTTGAATTCTGATACCACCCAGGCATTGGAACACCGGACCACTCCATCGATCGAATTGAGTACATATTAATTCGAATTCGTATTCGTTACAACATTCGATTCGTATTCGTATTCAAGAATGTTCGAATTCATATTCATATTCGTTTTAAAAATATATATTCATATTCGAGACTATTCTATTCGTATTGGATTAATTTCCAACCCTACGGGCACCTGCTCTGTAATGTAGAGAGCGTGCACGCACACCGATTGAAGAGAAAAATGTAGGGCAACTGTTAGCTCATAAGCTAGGCACGTTCCAAGCTTTTTATTTCGACTGTACGACACCAAATTGATCTAAGCGAAGATGTAGATTAAGTATTAGATGACTAGATATTTCCATTTTCCCTTATTAGTGTGAGAAGTTTTAGCTAATTTTCTTTTCGAAGATTAATGTGAAATTTTATGGCCTTTTCCCAACAAGTAATAATAATGTGGGGGTATTCTCGAGCAGTCTCTAATTAGTATATACATAGCAAAGGTGGAGGAATTTTTGGCCGTATTAGCACTGTTCTGACACAGATTTGTAAAATTGGCAGTCGTTGTCGCGTATTTGCAAAAATGTCACCCTAGGCCACAGGGCCACCGTTCGGACGACGGACACGCCGACACGCACCCTAATCCTGCAGGGCCACCGTGCGGTGTCGCCCACGCGGCAACACCTCCGCCCCTCCCGCACGGCCACCGTGCGGTGGCCAGCCTAGCCTCCCTCCTGACCGCTCCAGTTCTCGCGAGAAACAAAGAAAATCGAAAAAACCGGTACACTTGTCGTTCGGACAAACCTCTAAGCCAAGCCCTCCCTCCATTTGTCAACTCAACTAGCTAGGCTCCTTTGCACCGAAAAATCTATCGCGTCATCCATCACCACCATCTAATCGATGTCTCCCCCGTGTATTCGTTGTCGCTTGCATGCGCACGCATTCATGTATGCGCGATCTTTCTCTCTCGGCTCGCAGGTGCAATAAAAATAGCGAGCGAGAGCGATTAAGTTTCACAGTCTCGCTCGCTCTCTCTCGGTTCTCTCTGTCATTAAGCACTTATATAAGTCATTAAGCACTGTCATTTGTAGCCAAATTAGCAGGTAATTATCCTTGTCTCTAAATTCTTTATTAATTACGTTGTTAGTAGTATTTTCATCCCCTTTCCTCCCCATTTCAACGCGCAATTAATTCCCTGACTTCCACTGCGCCCTTCTCCCTCGTTTTCTTCTCCCCACCTGCCCTATCCCATGCCATGCCCTGCGACAGCCGAACTTCGGCTGGGCGCCCATGTCGTCGAGCCCCCTCCCTCCTCCTCAACTGCTATAAAAGGGAGCCCCAGGAGCCCCTCAACCTCCTCTTTCTTTCCCCCTCGCTCTCCTCTCACCTCCCTCTCTGTGTTCGCCGTGATTCACCCTTGAAGCCCGCGACCGGAGCTTCTTTGCCCGGTGATTGCTACGTCGTCGAAGGTCCCCCGTCACCACCGTCTCCGCCTTCGACACTGCCTCACCAGGTGCTACCTAGTGCCCCCTTGATATTGACCGAAAACCTACCGGAGCCCCATCGCCACCTTTAACCATCGCCGTCGCCACCGCCGCCACTCTTTCTCCTCGCCGTCGGCCATCCCCTCACGCTCCGTTGCAAAAATTGAGAGCCCTAGGATCGCCACTCCTCCCTCTCCCCTTTGGTGCCCAAACCAAGGCTCACCACGGCGCGAAGCGCCGGCGAGCCGTCCAACCGAGCGCCACCACCTCGCCGAGGGTGACGTGGCAAGCACGTAGGTGTGCCACCTCGCTACCACGCGAGGCCATCTCAGTGCCAAAGGTCGACGTGGCAGCCGCATGGAGCCCGTGTCAGCACCCGCGTGGACCATAACACTATTACACAAGCCGTGTCCACGGTGGGCCCCCGTGCCATGGTGGACTTGGTCCATGGCCATGGGGCCCGCATGTCAGTCGCACAAGTATTTTCTTTAGGAAAATAATTTCGGCTGAAATTCATTAATCCCCTCACTAACATCAACATGATACAATAAATTAATTTTCCTTTAGAAAATTAATTCCAAAAACTCCCTTTTTCATCATTTCATGTATTTTCAAACTCCCGAGAGCTCGTTCGAACTCCGATTCGAGTGATTCAAATTTCTAAATTCATCTAAAATCAATATCCAGCTTTATAAACTGGAATTATTTAATTTGGAGTTCATTTGAATTTATTTGAATTTGCTTCATTTTTACGTATAGATTTCAACGACTCCAGGGAACCTGAATATTTTGAAGAAGTAGATCCTCAAGATTTTGAGCAAGGCAAGTTACACCTTTGATCATATTGAATCCCAGCTTTTTAAATTATTTAAATTCTATTTTAAAATACTATTGCATGCTATTAAAATTTCTGTTTTAAGCTTTATAGTTATTTCCAATTCCTTTGTATAGCCAAACTTTGCTATTAAATTAGTCATTCCTTGATACCATAGTTAAAATCTAGTTAATACATTAGTATGAGCTAGAACATGTTGAAAAACAGTATGCTTAGACAAAGCTTAGACCGAAAGTGTTTAATTTGGAGAATTTAGCCAAAAGTTCAACTATGATTTAAAATGATATTATGGTATTGTCTTTACCATAGAAGTTTATAAAATGATTTAACTTGGCAAATAAAATAAAATATGGTTTGGATTTGGGCGAATTGGACGTTTGGATGGTGCACGTTGATGCACAGAATTGAGTCATCTCTATGACCGAAGCCCAGGGGTTATTTTGGAAAGTCGCCTTAAGTCAGTTAAGGACCGGTCTTCGAGCCGCATCTTGCTAATACCCATCGTACTACCACATGTCCTGTGTGGGCGGGATCTGGCTAAATAATTTGTATCATTTCACCGTTGTTGTGCCATCCGGTTGCGTAGGTGTCTTTATGACCTACTTTTATATATTCCCACATGACGCAAGAGGGGGCTTAAATCCAGCGGGTTTCTATCCAAAGGAAGCTAAACCTTCGTGAGGCGGGGCTACGGTGGGATGATGCATTGTAAAGACTTTGTGATAATGACTTAGTCGCACACCTTCGTTAGTGTGTCAAACGGACATTATAAGTCAATTATCTCTTGTGAGTAAAGTTGTACAACCTCTGTAGAGTGTAAAACTATTCAAACAGCCGTGTCCACAGTCAAGGACATGCTAAGCAAAGTCACTCAAAGTTAGAATTTTGTTTTGATTTCAAAAGACTTTATCAATTATTGTTGGATAGTTTATTCCATTGGGAAATTAGGCGGTTTGCCATGTGATAGGAAGGTATCCTTCACCACTCGTTGATGAATGTTATCTCACTATAAAACTTGAGATTTAGAAAATTAATTTTAGTTATATAATAAATGGCTTTAGAGCTTAGTATGAATATTTAAATGGAAAATGTTGCTTTATGTAAATTGAGCCATATAAGCCCCCCGTTGTTAAATCCTTGCATGTATTATAATCTGTTATTGGGTGTAACTTGCGGAGCACAGTTGTTTGTGCTCACTCTTGCTTAATACAATTGTTGAGTAGGAGAGGAGTACTACAAGGAGAATGAGAACTTGGACGACTAGGCTACGCCCCCAGATGATTGCCTGTGGCGAATCGTGTGGTCTACCTTACAGCTTTTGCTTCCGCTGTATTTTGCTTATTGGATGTATGTCGTTTTTTTTGTAACAAACCTTAATTATTATCAATGAATGGCGTTTTATGGTTATGCTATCCACTTTTGTTCGACCGTGTACTCTAGCTGTTCCTGGACTAGTGTATGAAACACAGAGAATCTGGGATCCTTCGCTCCCGGGTTCGACAGAAGTGGTACCAGAGCCATATCGACTGTAGGTCGTAACCTGGTTAGAATGGCCAATAGTTAGAACACTTCAAAACTTATTTTATATAACAAGAAAAAATAAATTGTTATCTCCTCATTTTGGTCATCTATCTACCCTTAGCTTCTTCATAGCAATTCCATCTTACCTAATTCTCTCTTCAACATTTTACAACGTTAAATCTATCCTCTTTCCCTTGAAAATTTCTATAGATGGTGACGAGGATCTAATAATCATCATTTAATTATTTATCTGTAATTCATATTATGGATAATAATGACGCCATATAGTCCTTAAGTATACCCTTAATATTCATAAGGGAGAAGCTGGAGGTCGTAAGTTCTTCTACGACCACCCCATAATCGTAAGTCCTCCTACGACTACCCCATAGTCGTAAGTCCTTCTACAACTATCCCATGATCATAAGTTCTACTACGATCAGTCTGTGGTCGTAAGATCTTCTATGATCACCACCTGGTCGTAAGCTCTTCTACGACCAGCCCCTAGTCGATAAGGCTTACAAACATGTGGGCCTAGTCGACCAGTGAATCTTTCGCACTATATTTAAGGATATGGGGCAATAAACTACGCTGTTATTCTTTGGAATAATGGCACGATTTAACTTCCTGTTATGGTAATAACTGCCTGGCAACGTGGGAACGTTACTTCTCCCACAATAATCTCTAGCAACGGCTCCATGATCTAATACATTAAAACGACATTTAGACTGGAGATACAGCGGCTCACTTCAAGGACTGTATAAAAGGAAGAATCGTCAGGAGGAAGAATAGAGCAATTAGAAACACAATCAGGAGCACAAGATGTGTAATACTCTAGTCTTTCTCTTGATCTTGTAACCCAGCACACTCAATACATACACATAGGAGTAGGTTTGTTATTCTCCCAGGAGAAGGCCCGAACCTATATAAAAATCCCCGTGTCTCCCTCTCTGTGTGATTTGGAGCCTAGGGGAACCACCGAATCAAACAATCTTTACGTAAGTTTGGTTCTAAAACACTGATAGATGGCCTCACGATTATTAACCATTATGTTCAAGACCTCAAGACATGATGTGGTCAAATGAGCATCGCCATGCAAGAATCACCGAAGACCGCGAGCATCGAACAGAACGTTGTATAAAGCTATTAAAGTTATTTGGAAAAGCTTTTTGAGTTGGTCGTTTTGCCTGGGTTAGTTGTTTCGCTCTATCCCCTTAGTTTCTTCTCTCTTTCCTAAGTCTTTAGAGATCTAGCAGATGGTGACTACTCACAATGACAGTGGCAGCACCAGCAGTTAGGACATAGAGAATGTGGGTGATCAAGAGAACCCGATTCCACCGCCACCACCCCTCTAGCTGAAGAACCCGATTGGCACCAAATGATGGCCAACCAAGCCCAACTGATTAATCAACTCGCGCAATCGATCAACAACACGCAGAACATGCAAGCAACAGTAGCAGCTCAACCTCAAGCTCACGCCCCACCCCCTCCAAGGGCCAACATATCAGAGTTCATGAAGTTGCATCCTCCGACCTTTTCCAGCAGCACCGAGCTAATGGAGGCTGATGATTGGCTTAGGGCAATCGGCAAGAAACTGGATATGGTCAAGTGCACTGACCGTGAGAGTGTTTTGTTTGCCTCTCACCAGTTGAATGGACCAGCGTTAGAGTGGTGGAACAATTTCACTTAGTCTCACGCTAATGCTCAGACTATCATTTGGGACGAGTTTGTGCAGGGTTTCCACCATGCACACATCCTATCAAGCATGATGACCCTGAAGAAGAAAGAATTCTGCACCTTACGTCAAGGCAACTGCTCCGTCAATGAGTACTTACACAAGTTCAACTAATTAGCTCGCTATGCACCTGAAGATGTTGCAACTGATGGAGCCAAGTAAGAATGTTTCTTGGAAGGGCTCAATGATGATCTCTCCGACTGCCTCATTGCTCAAGACTACACCGACTTCCAACAGTTGGTGAACAAGGCTACCAGGAGGGCAAGCACCTAGAGATGGAAAACTGCAAAAGGAGGATGGCAAACCAGAAGTTCAACTCTAAGGGTTTTCCCAAGCCCCGCACCACTCAAATCGGCTACCTCAAAGATGGGAGGTTCCAAATATCTCGTCCAAGGCACCTACGCCACTCGGCCTAATCAACCCCATTCATAACACTTCTCCCGGAGGCCAATTTTAGAAGAAGGCACCTACCTCAACTGTAGGAGTTACTTGCTTCCATTGCAATGAATTGGGGCACTATGCCAATAAGTGCCCGAAGAAGCAGCAACTAGTAACCCTAACCCGACCAAATCAGGGAGTTTTAGCACCTAGCCGCACTCCAATTGTCAAGCCATCAGTTTAGTTCATGAAAGGACGTGTGAATCACGTCACAACAGAAGAAGCTCAGACTGCACCGGATGTGGTCCTTGGTATGTTCCTTATCAATTCAGTACCAGCATCAGTTTTATTTGATTCAGGAGCTTCGTATTCTTTTGTTTCAAATAAGTTTGTGGAAAAAATATAGGTTACCTACTCCTCCTTTAGTTAACCCTATGTTAATCCATTCTCCGGGCTCGAAAATAAGGACCAGTTCCCGATGCCCAAACCTTACCTTGGAAATATCAGGAGAATCTTTCATGGCAGACTTAATAGTCTTGCACTCCTAGGGATTGGATGTGATTCTCAGAATGGATTTGCTAGCCAAGAATCAAGGTCAGATAGACTGTGCCAATAGGTCTATCACTCTCACCAATGAATAAGGAATTAAAGTAGAGTTCAGGCTCGAGACCTCTGTTAGAGAAAGTTCTATCCTGACCAGTTTGAAAAAAGTAAAGTTAGAAGACATACCAATGGTGCAAGAATACCCGGATATATTCCCTAAGGAATTACCCGGAATGTCACCGGATAGGGACATCATATTCCTAATTGACTTAGTCCCAAGGACTGCTTCAATTTTGAAGAGACCCTACAGAATACCCGCAAATGAGTTAACAGAATTGAAGAAGCAGATCGAAGAATTGCAAGACAAGTGTTATATTCAGCCAAGTTCATCATCCTGGGGAGCACCTGTACTGTTTGCCAAAAAGAAAGATAACAACATGAGGATGTGTGTGGATTACAGATCACTCAATGAAGTCATAATCAAGAACAAGTATCCGTTACCCAGAATCGATGATCTCTTTGATCAGTTGAAAAGAGCAAGTGTTTTATCCGAGATTGATTTAAGATTCAATTACCATCAGCTAAAGATCGCTGTAACATCCCAATTTTCAAAACTTTAAAAATCCTTTGAATAGTTAGTAGGGAGAAAATTCACCATTTCGATTTGTTTGAATTTAATTTAAAAGCTTAATATTGAACTTTGAGTAACAAAACAATTTAATATGACTAAAGTCAACATGAACAATAGTCAAAACTATTTTATTTGGATTCTCTGTGCTTGGATATATTTTCTAGAATTTTCTAGAATTTTTCCAAGTCCATTTGCTAATTTCCATTGCTTATTTGAATTCCTGCTATTTTCTAAAAAGAAAAACCTATTTTAAATCTCCAAATAGTGTTTGGGCCGAATTCCCTCACCCCGATCCTGCTCATCTCTACCGATCCTTCAGAGTCAGTCCGATCGATTTGGACGCTTGAACTCCACGCTGCCTCTCTCCCTCCACGCTCCGCTAATCCTCAGCCGTTGGATTGCGAACGGACGACCAGATCTTAGCCGCGCGAGCGCCTCGCCCTTTCTCTCTGACGCGTGGGCCCGCTACAGTGTCGTCGTCTTCGCTGCTTTCTTCTCCGCGCGTTAAATCGACAACCGCTTATTGAAGCGCGCGAAGCTTCGCCAACGGACCGCTCCAACCACCCACGACTCACGCGGGTGTGCGCGCGAGACTCGCACCCTCCTCCGCACGACCCCACGCCTCTTCCCTCTTCTCAAGACGCGAAGCGCCTAAGCCAAGAACCGCCGCCACGATCTCAAGACACGACCTCCTCGTCGCACGCGCCTCTGGTGCCTCCCGCCTATTAAAGGCACCCCGGATCGCGCCGCCCGCAACTCCAACCCCAACCCACACCTCCTCACGAGCCCCAGCCGCCGCAATTCGAGCTTTAGGGCTTTCTACTTGCCGGTGGAATTTCTTCGACACACCGCCATCGTGAGCCAGCCAGCGTCGTCGGAGCACACCACCGAGTTCGCCATCGCCTCTACCTCCCGACCCCTCCCCGACGCCAATTCTCACGGGCCCTTCTTGACAAAACCCGGCCCTCCTCGCTCCGACCTGCCGCCACTGCCACCACTCGTCCCCGACCACCCGACCTACACCCTAAGGTTCGCAATAGCGCCACTACACGCCTGCACCACCCACCTCACTGGCGATCATCAGTAGCCCGGTGACCATTGGGTCCGTCTGCCGCCACCACCGTTGTCGCTCCCGCCGACGTGGACACCAAGTCATCACCACCTCGGCCTCGGTGCTGCGTGTCATCCCGCGTGTGGCATGGTCGCCGCCACGTGAGCGCCACGTGGCGATCGAGCCACCAGATCTGAAGACTCGGTGGACTTAGTCCACTGTGAGCCTTGCCTCGACATGGGGTCCCACATGTCGATTTTATTTTAATTCTTTTAATTCCCAGAAATCCTTTGCTGATGTCATGGTTGCGCAATAATCCGGTTTTTCTTTTAAGAAATAATTCGAAAATCAAGAAATCAATTTCTAGGGTTTTTCTTTAGATTCAAACTTTGAAACCTCATATCTTTTGCATCCTAACTCCAAATCAGTCCATTCAAATTTCTAAATTCGTCTAAAATCAAGATCTACCTAATGGAGATTTTTTTTTTGAGTTGTTTTGCCTCTGTTATTTATTTATTTTGTTTTTGTGCTTCGTTTGCGAGTAGACTTTGACGCTGTTGGAAGAGTTGAAGAAGAAGGAGCTTTCCAAGACCAAGACCAGTACCTAAACTTATTCCAAGGCAAGCTATACCCTTGACCATTTTAATTCAAATTACTGCATCTTAATTCAAGTATCTATTTAAATGTTTTGGGTGTAGTAGTTAATTCCAAATTGTTATGCCTTCCTTGTGTAATTGTTATGCCCTGATCCTTTGTCACCCTAGTTGCTATTTAGTTGGTAAATATTGTAGCACCAACGAGGGTTGGTTAGTATGAGTAGATTGCTTAGCCATGCCACGAATCATTTACTCACGTGAGACTGCAATTATTAATCTGACTAAGTGAATATGCAATCTTATAATAATCTGTGTGTACTATGTGTCTTTGTGGCATGTGTGGCACTTAAATCAACCGGGTGGTAAAAAGGATTTGGACTGAGGCAAGTGGTGGATACTGTGTGAAATGGTGGATACTATGTGAATAATAATCTGGGTGGCTGTGTGGTTTAATTAGCATGTGGAAGTCTTGCCTTGGTCAATTAAGGACCTCACCATGTGCGCCATTGAATCGAGAGCCTGTGACGACCACATGCTGTTATGGGACGGGCCTAGCATAGTAAGATGAATTTTCAAAATGCTTTGTTGTGATCACCTCGATCCAGCTTGATTACATCTTGTGGGTAAAGTGTACAAACTCTGCAGAGTGTAATTTAATCTATTCAATAGCGCGTCATGATCATGGACAATGCTCGTGATTTCACACTAGGGGTAGATTTTCATAAAAGCTGTGTGGGAAGGGAGTCAGTGTGGTTTAAATCATCCAAATATGTGAATAACTGCTTAGGTCAGAAATTTGTGCGTCTTTGTGAAATAAATTGTTAAAATTATTATTGTCTATTTGTTTTATATGTTTTCAATCTATTAATTGTATTCAATTACAAAAGTTGCATTTATGCAAAAGAGCCACAAAATGCCTTTCCTTGTAAAAAGCCAGCATGTATATTTTGCATCTCTGTGGTGTGGCTTGCGAGTACGGTTGTGTACTCACGCTTGTTTTGACGAATCAAGCAGAGGAGGAGTCTTCACCAGCATTCGAGGACGAGTACATCGAAGGTGCCTGATCGTGAGGTCTTGATCCCAGTCGGTTGCCTGTGGCGAATCGATGGGGTGCCACTACCGCTTCGCTTCATTGCTTTGTTTATTTTCTCTGTTAGCCCTGCGTGGCTCAATAGTTGTGAACTCGACCTTAAGGTCAAAACCATTATTTGTTAATCAAAGTTAATCGTTTATGTTATTATTCGCTTGTATGGATTGATTGCCATCTTTGTTGACACTGTGTGCACTAGCATGATCCTGGGCTAGTGCATTAAACACAGAGGGTCCCGAATCGTAATTTTGGGTCCCGACAACCGCTTTCACCACAAGATATGGACTATATGAGTTGACAGTGATGTCATTCGTTTTGACGAATGCATCGGCTTATTTCATGAATATGATGAATAAAGTATTCATGGAGTTCTTGGATAAATTTGTAGTCGTATTCATTGACGACATTCTCATCTACTCAAAGGATAAAGAAGAGCATGAGAAGCATCTCATGATAGTTTTTGGAAAAACTCATAGAGCAACAGCTCTATGCAAAATTCATTAAAAGTGAATTTTGGCTAAGCCAAGTAGCTTTTCTCGGACATATCGTGTTAGCAAGAGGAGTTGCAGTAGATCCCACCAAAATTGAAGCCGTAATGGGTTGGAGGAAACCTAAGTCCGTCACCGAAGTAAGGGGGAGATTGTGGATATCATGGGGATATGCCCATGATCTTAGGATGATGAAACAATTGGCAATGCTGCTTTTGGTTTGAAGTTTCAATCGTTTTCGTCAAAGTTACTGAATCTGTCAGGTCTCAAAGTGGTCGACCGGTTTACGTGTGGCGGTCGACCAATCGTGTGCGGTCGATCCGCCAATCTGGCGGTCAGACCGGCCTTGTCTTCAATTGATTTTCTGGTTCAGTCCCAGGGGCGGTCAGACCGGCCAGAATGGCGGTCTAACCGGTTTTTGTGCAGAATGATGATATTAGTTATGGATTGATTTTGGGATAGGTCATATCCTTGTTTGATATTGCATATGTGTTGCATATTGCATGTTTTGGCTAACGTGGGTCAAGTTGTGAAGAACTTGTTCCCGGATTCGTCTTTGCTTGTCTATTGCTGTGCAGGTGGCTTGGAGTCAACGACGGTCAACGGCGAGGAGGATCGGGACTAACCTTGGAGAGCTGAGGTCCAGAACGATCATGGATACCGGGTGAGGTCAAGTGACTCAAGCATGGCGCAGAATGGATGAAGGTGACCGAACGAGCAGTTCGATGTGACTGGTTGGATCAAGCGGTGCGGGGGTCGGTGCAAGTGCCAAGGTGGTCCGGTGGGAACCAGATGGGAGACACTTGCTGACACGATGAGAGCCGCTGGATCTGTAACACCCTGGCCCAAAATCCGCTCAATGCCCAGCCCACCGTGGGGCGGACCCGCGCACACATAGCACCCCACTTACACTTTCGTCCTCGCTTCGTGTAAAAGGGTTAACCCAGAGGTGCTATGTTTGGACCCAACAGGCATTATATACTAGTACAACTCACTTTAGACAAGCAATGTGGGACTAATCCCACCACACAACTCCTCATGGGCCACATGGGCCGTGATACGAGTAGGCCGAGGTATTACATTCACCCCTTATGGGCCGACGCCTCGGAAGACACCGCATACACGGCAAATGCCTGAACCACCCCTCGACACGTCGTCCGTGCGTCCGGTTTGGCACATATGCCATGCCATGTGTCCACTCCGGGACCACACGCCATGCGCCATATGCCCGCCCACCCCGCACACGCCTGCAAATGAGGTTGATGCTCGATACCATCTGTAACACCTGCCCAAAATCCGCCAATGCCCAAATTTCACCGTATGGACTCACAAGACACATAGCACCCCACTTACACTTTCGCCCTCGCTTCGTAAAAGGGTTAACCCGAGGTGCTATGTTTGGACCCAACAGCATTATATACTAGTACAACTCACTTTAGACAAGCAATGTGGGACTAATCCCACCACACAACTCCTCATGGGCCACATGGGCCGCATACGAGTAGGCCGAGGTATTACAGGATCAACCTACACGTGGCGAAGAATGGATGTGTTTCGCGCAGTTTGGACTCGGTCTTCGGAAAAGATCGAGAAAGGGTATTTTGGTAATTTCACCAAATCACGCTTTGGTGACCTAATGCCAACCACAAGCGCAAGACGGTGGCCAAGAAGTGGATTAGGTCAAGAAAAGTGAAGACGGCACTTTGAGATGCGTGCGTGTGTGACCCGTTTGTATTGGGCCTTAACGGGAGCCCATTAGGGTTAAGTGTTCTAGAAGCTCTAGGCCTCATATAAATAGAGAGGGGGCTGTTATGCAGCCACCAGAAGCACTTCATGGTAAACCTTAGTTTGTCTTAGGGCTTAGGACAAAAGAGAAGAGGCTTAGGGTTCTAGGGAGAGGTGTTGAGTTGTGTGCTTATGGATTGAGCTTTGTCCTCTATGGATGGAGTGGCTGTAACCAGCATCAAATCGTGAATCAATCTATGGGTGCTTGTTCAAAGATGAGTCTTCATGTGCTTTCCCTTCTCTTTTGATGATTTTGGGTGCTTCTTTGATCCTGTGGTTTTTGGTTTGTTTCGTGCCCTCTTTTACCTTGCTGTGATGTGTGGGAATACATCTAGGATCATCTAGATCATCAATCCCCACGAGCAAGATTTGGATCAAGTTTTTGGTTTTGCCCTGCTTTTGAACCCTCCTTCGTAAAACAGAAAAGGTCAAAACTTTGACGTGGATCTACTCAATCTCCACTTGAAATAGGTTCCTAATATCCTTAGGAAGGTGTGTTCCAAATTTCGTGAAGTTTGGCCATACGGATCAAAAGTTAGACCGATTTTCGTTTCGGTTTTTCAGGCTGATTGTGCTGATTTTCCTGTTCATCGTCAGGGGCGGTTTGACCGCCAAAATCAGAGGTCTGACCGCTAGGCAAAAGAGTCAGACCGCCAAATTGAGAGGTCAGACCGCCCAACACTTTGAGATTTGGGTTTTTGGTAATTTTGGGTGTTTTGCGTCGGGGTTTTGATTGGATTTAATACAAGTCTTCCACTGTGCTTGATTATTGATCTTCATAGCTTTTATAGCTATTGGAGTAAAGTTAGTATTGAATTCAATTAAGGTGAAAAAGTGTTCGTGCTCCTATTCACCCCCCTTCCCCCCTCCTCTAGTCGCCTTTCCGGTCTTACAATTGTTATTAGAGTCCGGTTAGCTCTTCTCATAGATCTTAACTGGTCTTTGGAGCCATGGCGACTGACAAGTATTCACCAAACCACGTGTTCGATGGAGTTGATTTTGCTTCTCGGAAGGCACGCATGCATGCCTACATCGAGGCTCAAGGGCACGCTTATTTGGCTTAAGGTCAAAAATCCATATGTCGTGCCACCAATGACGATGTGATTAGTCCGGATGTTGAGGCTAATAGCAAGGCTCGAACTTTCGATCCAAGGTCTTAGTCGATCTCGAGTTTGAGCGCTGTGGCTTATTTGAGGTCTCGCTCACGAGATCTGGAGGACCCTTTGTGACTACCATGAGGGTTCGATCATGATCAAGGAAGTGAGATGAACCACTCAAGAAAGAATACTCAAAGATCGAGCAAAGACACGTGAGTCTTTAGATGAGTGTGGGGGAGGTTCTCCAAGATTCTTCATGACCTTCGCACTGTTGATCTTGTTTTCACCGAGTCTGAGAACGTGTAACATCCCAATTTTTAGAGCTTTAAAAATCATTTAAATAGTTGGTAGAGAGAAAATTCACCATTTGGATTTATTTGAATTTAGTTCAAAAGCTTTAACTTGGACTTTAGTAACAAAACAATTTAATATGAATAATTCCAACATGAACAATAGTCAAAACTATTTTATTTGGATTCTATGAGCTTGGATATATTTTCTCGAATTTTTCCAAGTTCATTTGCTATTTTCCATTGCTTATTTGAATTTCGCTATTTTCTAAAAGGAAAACCTATTTTAAATCTCCAAGCGATCGTTGGGCTAAATCTCTCTACCAAAGACTGCTCATCTCTACCAATCATTCAGAGTCAGTCCGATCTGAGTTGACGGCGATTCACCATGTACCGCGCCTCCCCTCTGCCAAGGGGCGCCTCCCGTCTCGCCGCTAAGCGGCTCACATGAGGTCGTCGCCGCCATCACCTTCGTCTCCGCGCGTTAAATCGAAAGCAACCGCCATGAGCGGTCAACGCCGAAGCCACAATGACGCCTCAACCGCCCGCGTCCTCGACGCGCGCCACGACGCCCACGACCACCCCGCCACACCCCACGACCCTCGTCCCAGCAAGGATTCGCCCGCGGCAAGCAACTGCCGCCCACGACCTCCACATCGCCACGCCGCCGGTGCCTCCCGACCTCTATAAAAGCCACCCCGAGGATCGCCGCAGCCCTTTCCTTAACCCTCGCTCAATTCCACCCGAGAACCTCCGCATCGCCGCCAATTCGAGCTCTAGGGCTTTCTCACCGCCGGTGGGATTTCTTCGATTGCACCGCCGTCGTCGCCGCCGCGTCGTCGTGGAGCACCCCGCCGTGTTCGCTGTCACCAGACCTACCCCCTGGAGCCACCCATTTCGTTAGAGCCTCACCGGAGCACCCGCCCGACCTCACCGCCGGCCACCACCGTCCACCTCAACCACCCGGAGGTACCTCATCGTGTTCGCAATAGTGTCACCTACACGCCTGCATTACCCACCTCGCCGGCGAAAGCATCAGAAGCGCGGTGACCATCGTCCAATCTTGCCGTCGTCGTTGTCGTCCTCGCCGACGTGGGCGCCACGCCACCGCCACCTCACCTCCGCGTGCGTGCGTGTCGTGCCACGCAGGCGCCAGTCGGCTTATCAGCATGCAAGCGCCACGCCAAAGACTGCTTAAATTCAAATGGCTCGGTGGACTTGGTCCATCAGGAGCGGAATCAACGACATGTGGGTCCCACGTGTCGCTTAATTCTTTAATTCATTTATTTTCCGAAAATCCTTCACGACGTCACCTTGCGCAATAATTAGAATTTCCTTTAGAAAAATAATTCAGAAATTGTTAAATAACAGATTTAGGTTTAAATTTGTAAAATTCATAACTTTTGCATCCAAACTCCAAATTGGGTGTTTCAAATTTCTAAATTAATATAGAATTAAGATCTAGCTAATCATATCAAAATTATTTAAATTTGACTTTTGTTTAAATTTAGAAATTCATTTAAAATTCAAGAGATAGGTTAAAACTTGTAAAATTCATACCTTTTGAATCCCAAATCCAAATTGGATGATTTAAATTGCTAAAATCTTAGAAAATTATTGTCTAATTAAATAACATATAATTATGTAATTTGGAGTTCAGTTTAGTTTTAGAAATTAGAATTTATTTAATTTCCAAATTTAGGTTAAAATTTGTAAAATTCATAATAATTGAATCCTAACTCCAAATCCATCCATTCAAATTTCTAAATTCGTCTAAAATCCAGATCTATCTATTGGAGATTTTTAATTATTTTATTGGAGTTATTTGCTTCTGGTTTTTATTTAGTTTTGTTTGTTTGTGTCGCTTATAGTAGACTTCTTATTTCTTTGGAAGAGTTGAAGAAGAAGGACCTTTCCAAGACCAAGATCAATTCCTAGATCCTTTTCAAGGCAAGCTATGCCCTTGACCATTTTGCTTCCCAGTTTTATAAAAGTATTTTAATTCAAATTACTGCATCTTAATTCAAGTATTTATTTAAAAGCTTTTGGGTGCAGTAGTTAATTCCAAATTGATATGCCTCCTTGTGTAATTGTTAAGCCTTGATTCCTTGTCACCCTAGTTGATAATTAGTTGGTAATATTGTAGCACCAACGTGGGTTGGTTAGTTGCGTATTAGATTGCTTAGCCATGCCACGACTCACTTGTCATGTATACTACTGTTATAAATTGACTAAGTGAATATGAAACTGTGTGAACAAACTGTGTGTACTATGTGTCTTTGTGGCATATGTTGCACTTAAATCAACCGGGGTGGTAAAAGATTTTGGACCGAGGCAAGGGTGGATACTTGTGTGAAAGGGTGGACTGTGTGGATGTGTGAATATTAAAAATATGTGTGTCTATGTGGTTTAGTTAGTGGAAGTCTTGCCTTGGTCAATTAAGGACCTCACCATGTCTTTGTAGAAGACCCGGATTAACACTTCCGAATCCTCTCAGGCATTTCTCAACTAGTCCCATGATCGTTCGCTAGTTCACACAAGAAACAAATATGGTAACAAAATCATATCACAACTTTATTAATAAATAACAACGGTGTTGATTACAAAGGTGGCTTATGTGCCATCAATAAAATAAACACAAATGGAAGACGAAGAAATGGTAGGGTCTCGTTAATGCGCCACGTGCAATCAATCGGGAAGCGGCCTAGTCGTCGAGATCCACACCGTAGCAAAGTCCTTCTCCTCTCAAATTATTTGCATTAAGCAAGAATGAGCACAACTACTGTGCTCGCAAGTTACACCCAAAATAATGTAATGACATGCATATATGGATATCTCAAAGGAAAGCTTAATATGGTTGAATTTGCATAAAGCAAAGATTTTCTTTAAATACTTGTATAAATTTTCAAGGCCATTTTTATACCATATCTAAAATTAGATTTTAAATGACAGTTTTATAGTGTGGATAACCTCCATAATGAATGGTGAAGGATACCTCCTATCACATGGCTTCCCACCTAAATCCCATTTGGATAGAAATCCAAAATCATTTATGTCAAATCATTTTGAAACAAAAAAACCAAAGTATAACTTTGAGTGGCTTTGCTAGCATGTCCATGATCATGACGCTGCTATTCAATAGTTTTATACTCTGCAGAGGTTGTACACTTTACCCACAAGACACGAATTCTCTAGTTTATTCTAAGATATATCTATGCCACCGCCACTACCTTAGGTAAGCAGCCTAGAGCACGTGACAAGGCTTTTACAAAGCTCTACCCAAAAGTATTCGTGCCGCTAAGGTTTCACTTCCATTGACTACCCATCCTCCGGAAGCCCCCTCTTGCGCCAGGTGGGAAAACTGTCTAACAAACACCCACACAAACAAATGGCACAAATAACAATGAGGTATCACTAATTATTAAGCCAAGTCCTACTCCCCATACTGAGGACATGTGGTTGCACGGTGAGGCATAGCCCATTATAGGCATAGCAAAGGAACGCTCGAAGGCCGGTCCTTAATTGACTTGGGCGACTTCCAATTTAAACCCTAGGCCTTAATCCTAACCAGATTAAGCCCGTGCATAAACCTGCACCAACCTTTCATCCATTTCGCCCAAGTCCAAACCATCACTTTATTTCATTTTTCAAAGTCATTTATAAACTTCCATAACACACCAATGCCATGGATACAATTTAAACAATATTTGATTTTTTTGGCTGAAATTTCCCAAATCAACATTTTTGGTCTAAGCATGTCTATGCAACATTTTCAAATGATCCTAGTTCATACTATTGTATGAACTAGGTTTTATCTAGGGTGACAAGGGGTGAGGGATTCAATGTCAAGGTATTGTCAGGTACGAGACCGGTATGTGAACCATCCGTACTATGATCATCCAATCTCTAGCAATTGTAAAATCCTATACTCCAATATCAATTAGTCCAATTTACATCATATACGTCTATTTCTATAATCCAACTTCAATTGATCCAATCATCTAACTATACTCTAATTCTATAATTCGATATCCATCAATCCATTATTTCTAAATAAACTACTTCTACTAATTCAACATCAACCCAATGACTATGTACTCCTATAATCAAATTATCGGATAATCCGATATCCAATAACAATCTATTTCTATAATCTATTCTTCGATAATCCATTATCAACAATTATCTACTCATAGAATCTAATCAAGTTTTATTTCTATAATCCCACCAAGATTTAATCCTATAATCCAACATCCAAGCAAACCAATATTCTACAATGACTACTTCTATAATTCAATCTTAATAGTCCAATATCAATAATTAACTATCTCTACAATTCAAGATCCATCGCTCACTTATTTCTTCATCCGTTACTAATGCATTCCTACGATTCAATCTCCAACAATTATTCTACCCTATAATCCAACAATCAACAATTGTATAATTGTATAATCAATACCTAAGCATCATGTATTCATATAATCTAATACCCAATAATCACGTAATTCAATATCCATCCATAATATATATCTACAATCTCATGTCCATCAATTGTGTAATCCTATACTTCCATCTCCAATATTCGATGCCCAAAATATATTTCTATAATTTAATCTCAACAACAAATCAATTTCTTTAATCTCATATCCAACGATCATGTTATCTTATAATCCAATAATTTCACTTTCTACCTCCAGTATATATATCACATTCGGCATGGTTCTCCATATGATCTATACCGATAGTAAATGGCTATACACAGGAGTTGGGAATAACTATAAAGCTTAAAAAGGTATTTAAATTACTTGAATATAAATACGCATGCAATAATAATTTAAAACAGAATTTAAATAATTTAAAATAATGGGTGCAATATGGTCAAGAATGTAACTTGCCTTGCTTGGTGATGTTGTTTTCTTAACAGTCACCTAGTACTCACAAACACTCTCTCCAAAGTTGCTTGTGTGTACAACCATGATGATCATCTGATCAAAATCAATCCTCTTATATGGTCTCTAGCTATGTGAATAACCTATTAGGCTGTGTGTGTGTGTCTTTGTGAAATAACTTGTTAAAATTATTATTGTCTATTTGTTTTACCTGACTTTAATCTATTAATTGTATTCAATTGCAAAAGTGGCATTTATGCAAAAGAGCCACAGAATGCCTTCCTTTGTAAAAAGCCAAAGATATATATATTTTGCATCTCGTGGTGTGGCTTGCGAGTACGGTGTGTACTCACGCTTGTTTTGACGAATCAAGCAGAGGAGGAGTCTTCACCAGCATTCGAGGACAAGTACATCGAAGGTGCCTGATCGTGAGGTCTTGATCCCAGTCGGTTGCCTGTGGCGAACCGATGGGGTGCCACTACCGTTTATGTTTCCGCTGCCGTTTATTTCCTATGTTAGCCCTGCGTGGCTCAATAGTTGTAAACTCGACCTTAAGGTCAAAACCATTATTTGTTAATCAAAGTTAATCGTTTATGTTATTATCCGCTTGTATGGATCGATTGCCATCTTTGTTGACACTGTGTGCACTAGCATGATCCTGGGCTAGTGCATTAAACACAGAGGGTCCCGAACCGTAATTTTGGGTCCCGACAAAACGCACGCCATCTTTTGGGTGCTTTTGATGTGAAGATCTAGGGGATGAAGATCACATCCATCAATGACAACACTGTCATGAGTGAGCTTACCATGGATAAGCTCTACTCGAGGTTGAAGACGCATGAGATTGACTTTATCTCGCGTCTCCCCAAGACAGAGTCGATGGCTTTGGTGGTCGACCCATCTAAGGGGGGGAGATTTTGTAACATCCCAAATGTATAATCAGGGTTTGTTTCAAATGTAATTAAATGTGTAGAAATTAAAACTTTTTCTCACATCTTGAAAACCCCTAAACTCTCATGTAATTCTTGTCCAAGAGTTGTGTAATCCAAAAACACAAAGCTCTTGTTGACCTAAAGTCAAACTCATTTCCCATTCGTCACAAATCTTATGCCAAACCCTTGGAAATATTTTTCCTTGGTCCTAGAAATGTTGTGGGACCCTCTGAAAAATATCATGAGTTATAAAACTTGTTTGATAATTTTGGAGGTAAAACAAATCCTTGAACAGTCTTCATGAATTTCCTGAGAAAATGCATTGCATAATAACCTCTGGAAATTTTATGTAAGGTTAATCTTAATGTCAGCAAGCTCCTGTTAAAATTTCAGGAAATTTGGAGTTCATTTGCTATCTCAAATAATTCTGCTAAGTCTCATTTGTTAAAAACTAAATTTAAAAGCTTACATCGTTCCTCGCCGAGCCTCTGTCATTTCGGGTTGAACCCAACCCCATCGACCTCCTTCCGCCTTTGTTGAGGTCACACCGTTGGATTTACATCCAACCGCCACGACCTCCTCCGCGGTCCACACCGCAAAGACCTCCCTCCTCATCTGGTCATTGCCGCTTGGATCAAGGATCCATGGCCATGACCTCCCTATGTTTTAAAACCTCAAAGACCTCCCTCACTTGTCAAAACCTTCAAACATCCCACTGGTTGAGGTCGCACCGTTGGATTCGGATCCAAAGGCCACGACCTCAGCGCAAATCATCGCACCCAGACCTCCCCTCTTTGATCGAACCGTTGGATCAAAAATCCAAAGGTCCCGACCTACCTTGCCTTTTAGCGCAACGCCTCGCACCTCCCTTGCCCTCTCATCACCATTAGATCTTAATCGATGGCCATGACCTCCCCTCGGTTCTTAAGGTCGTGTGCGGTTGAGTCCTCACAGAGGTCCGCACTGCTGGATTGAGATCCAATGCCTTGGACCTCCTAATCCCTTTTTCCACGCAAGATTCAAGATTATGGAAATCGGAGGGCCACGACCTCCCCAACCTAGATCGTATGGTGGGACCTCCTCCCACCACTTAAAACGAACGGTTCAAAAATAACATCCGAGGGCCAGACCTCCCGTAGTCTTATCCAATGGTCAAAATGATCTCCCTATTCTTCTCCTTCCTCGGTCACGCATGCGTGCTCAAGGCAGAGAGAAAAGGGCGTGCTCATCAATTGTGTACCTTCAACGACTCTTTCTCGACCAAGATTAAATGCCGGGTCACCTTCCGCCTCCATGCGCACGGACACGCCACCATGTCAACCTCGCGTCTTGTCCAAGCCTCGATCGAGCCATGGGCTAAGCTCACCATGAGCTTAACCCCAGCTCGTGTGCCCTGCTTCTCCCAATTATAAAACCCCCATTGGGTTCCTCTCGTAGCTTCTTTGGCACACTTTCAAGTTCTAGCTTGCACTTGTGTCTTCTAAGCTTTCTTTTCGTGACGTCCCTCTTGGCCACCATTGTTGAAGTGACTTGGGCTCGTGGTGAAGGCTTGCTCCAGGGCTTCCTCTCCTCTCCTTGCTTCCATTTTGAGCACATCATCACCCATAGTGCTCCCCTTTAACTTGATTTTATCTTGCCTCCACAGGCGGTTTAACCGAGTTTGGATCTTGGCCGTGGAGCTCATCGTCTTCACGGTGCGGGTCCTCCTCTTCTCCAACCTCCCGGCACCTTCAGGACCTCCGGTACTCCTGATAGTCCTTTAGCGCTGGGCACCAGCGTGTATGTTGTTGCGGAGCTTTTCTTGGGCACTCGCTTGAATGTCGCCATGAGCTCAAATCTTCTTTGCTTATCATGTTGGCCGTGCTTGTCTTCGTGCTCTCTCGGCTCGCCCGGCGTTTAAAACGTCGCCGCCGAGAGGAGGTCCACTGGGTGCGCAAGGCTATTGCACACTCAGTGGTACCATTGGATGTCGCCATGAGGCCTACATCACGGCGAGAACCACATCTTTGAGCTCGGGATTTTTGTCGGACGAAATGCGATCTTGCGTGTCAAGTTTGGACAAAGATCCTCTCTTTAATGCCCTAATCATTGATAAGTCTCTTTAATCATTGGCTCCGCCATTAATACCCTTAACCCTGCCCCTTTGCGCATTAAAGACCTCGTAGCGGACCTCCTTGTGTCCTGCAAGCAATAACTTCGTGTCCGAAAAGGCGTCTTGTGCGCAAAAGTAGGGCGCTGCAGGGCGTCCCTGACCTCCTCCGAGGAAACTGAACGTCCAAGACCTCCCTTGCGAAATCGTGGCCGTCCTGGACCTCCCCGGAGGTCTCAGAATGTTGGGCCTCCGCTTAGGACCTCCCGAGGTCATCTCGGCCGTTCATGACCTCTCCGGGTAGATCTTGACCGTCAAGGTCCTCCTCGACGATCTGGACCATTAAGGTCCTCCTTGGAAAATCTGGACCGTCCAGGACCTCCCCGTGAGGTCCTAACGATGTAGATCTTCCTTGGGGAGATCTTGATAGTTCGATCTTCCTTTGGAAGATCTCAACCGTTAAGGACCTCCTCGCTTGATCTGAGCCGCTCATGTCCTCCCAATTAGATCTAGTCCTTAGGACCTCCGTGAGGTCTTGATTGTGAACCCGACAAAGGGTATGAACTTTAAAATTTCATATCTTTTTCATTTCAAATCCAAATGAGGTCATTTAAATTTTGTTAGCTCTGGCTTGACCTGGGCTCTAATCTAAAAATGGTTGTGAGCCCAGTTCAGCTCCAGAACATGGTTTTGCAAATAGGTTTCAAAACTAGCTTTAAATGTACACTCAAAATAATGTTTAACTTGTAAAATACATAACTAATGCTCTGTAGATTATTTTTGAGTGAATCCAACTTTGTTGGTTTCCTCTATTAATGAAATTACTGTGAAAATTAGTTTTGATCATGTTGCTATTGTCAAAAAGAGTTCTTGTGCATTATAATTTTGTTCAAGTTCTTGTTTTTGAAGAATGATAGAAAATGCATAATAGCTCCAAATGAGGTGAACTCAATTGTGTTATTCATCTCATGAGGTGCTTGTTCTACTGTAAAAATCTCAGTATCACCACCCTTCTAGAAAATGTTGCCTAATAATTAAATTAGTGAATAGTGGCAGTTTGGTATTTTAGGGCTGAGCAGATTTGTTTTGCTCATAACTTTTGCATTGAGAATCCAAATCAATTGGTACTTGTTGCTAAATTCCCTAAAAATCATCCTCTTGCTTCTGTAGAAATTTCAGAGTATTTGGAGTTTGTTTGCTGTGTTGTCTTTGTCGTTTTCGTCGTTCTTATCGATTCTTTTCGTCTTTTCGACTAGGTGTTGACGAATGTGTTGATCCCGTGAGCGATCCTCAGCAACAATTTGACCAGCAACAGCAAGGCAAGCAGTTTGATCATACCCCCTCTAGCGTCCCATTACTTTAAAGGTTAATATATTGTTTTACTTGTATGTATGCATGCTATCTTGTGTTAAAATATCGCTAGCAGTCCTATAGTTGCATAATCTGTAGGAATTGATTATCCTCTACTACCAATGAGCCTAGGTTATTTGCTGTGGTGGGAGCTCGTTGGATGAGCTCTTATCACTTAGTAGTTTCGATTTAAATTGCTTAGACATGCTTAGTTTTCGGTAGTTATGGGCGATCATCGACTTAGTCGATGGTCTTGATCACACAAATCTAATTATTACTCCTATATGTCCAGCACTTGTGCTTTGTTAATTTGTAAAGTCAAAATCTGAAAATAAAAGTTGGAATTGGACTTGGGCATATTGGATGGATGGTGTGGTTTTGGAATGTGGTGGTATGCCCGAGTCAATAAGGACCGAGTTACTTGCGCCACCGTCTTGAGCAATTTTATGCGTGCTAACCACACGAGGGGATATGGGACCTCTCTTGACTAAGTACTTTGGAAGGTGTTAATTATGAGCTGGTCGGTGGGTATGTTTAAATAAAATGTGTGTGTGTGGTGTTGGGAGGAGCATTAGCGGGCCGGCTAGGTCGCCTAATGTGTCCTTATCCCGTGGGTTCGGCTCTTAATTAGCATCGTCCATTGGAAATGTCTCGTAGGACTTAGCCGTGCAAGATACCAAAGGAAGTGTGCTAAATCATGTGGCGAAAAGGCGATCGGCGTGTGGGTACATTGGTACACCCTGCGCAGGTTAAAACTATTCAATAGCCTCGTCCTAGGTTATGGACACGCTCGGATACGCCCCGTGAGAACTAGACTACAACCTTTAAGTAAAACTTGACATGGGTGGTATGAATGGGTAATTCATGCTATTGTTGTGGTGGCTATTGGGTTAGTCACTTCTAGGTTGTTCATGTTGTTGTTATTATGTATTATCTCGTTGTTATTTCAACAATTAAAAATGCTTTGTCAAATTGCTTTCAATCTATTACATTATTGCAAATGAAAACTTGCTTTACGCTAAAAATGAGTCCAAAGCCTCATCCACTTAAATAAAGCTTGCATGTAGTTAAACTATAGTTCTGTTATCCTACACGTCAGTCTTGCGAGTACATTTTTGTATTCATTTGCTTTGCTTAATAACTTTGTTGCAGAGGAGGTAGAGCCCAAAGGGCTTTACTTTTAATGAGTTGTCTTGGTGGTTGGGAAAGCGACTAGCTTGGCGGTCCGGTCAGTTGCCTTGTGGGCTAAGGCACACTGGTTGGCTCTTATTTTGGGCCATCTCTATGGAACTTTTGCTTCCGCTGTTATCTTAGTAGACTTGTTATTTGGCCGGTCGGCCTCTCTTTTGTAATAACTATCCTTTATTTATATTAACTTCTGGTTTGTTGCTTGTTCTGTTCTATGTGTTTGAATGGAATTGATGCAACCTTTTGTAATGAGTTGTGTGTACTGCATTCTGGGAAGTACATATATCTCGAGGCACGGTTTATTTAGTTGATAATACTAGGGTCAATTGGATGACTAAGTATTATAAGCCAAATAAATCGGGGTCTCACAGACTTGCTGTTGAGCTTCCTGGAGCCTTGAGAGTCATTAGGAGTGACAATGGGACAGAATTCAAGAATTCTTCCTTTGCCACTTTTTGTTCTGATAGGGGAATTGAGCACCAGTTTTCTTCACCTAGAGTTCCCCAGCAGAATGGAGTGGTAGAGAGAAAGAACAGGACCCTTGTAGAGATGGCCAGGACCATGCTAGAAGAGCATTCCACACCTAGGAGGTTTTGGGCTGAAGCGATCTCTACTGCTTGCTATATTTCTAATAGGGTTTTCTTGATATCTGTAATTGGTAAGACTTCTTATGAGCTCAGATTTGGTCATAAGCCCAAAGTTTCTCATTTCAAGATTTTTGGTTGCAAGTGCTTCATTCTTAAACATGGCAACCTTGATAAATTTGAATCTAGATGTTCTGATGGCATATTTTTTGGATACCTTGCTCATTCTCGTGGCTATCGTGTATTTAATTTTGACACTAACAAAGTTGTTGAGACTTGCGAAGTCACTTTTGATGAGGCTAGTCCTGGTACTAGACCCAATGATGCAGTACACATGTTTACGAGCATCTTCGTCGATGATGACTCGAGGATGAGGACCCAATCCATCCTCAAGTCCCTTCGACATGGTTGGAGAGCACGCTTCTACTACACCACCTTGGATGAGCGACCTCTTCCTACCTTTTCCGACGATCGAGTGGCTCGATCCTACCTCCACAGCCCGTGAGGTAGAGGCCACTTCTACACCAGGTGCTCCTCTTCAGATTCAAAGAACAAGATCCACCGAAAGCAGATTATTGGGGATCTACATGAGCGAGTCACTCGCTCCGGTTCATCTCTCCCGATTCTCATGCATATTCTGCTTTTGTTGCTTCTTTTGAACCCCGAGATGTCACCCATGCTCTTTCTGATGCCTCTTGGGTCAATGCCATGCATGAAGAATTTGAAAATTTTGAAAGAAACAAAGTCTGGACCTTAGTTGAACCTCCACCTAATCATAACATAATTGGAACAAAATGGGTTTTCAAAAATAAGCAAAGTGAAGATGGGTTGGTAGTTCGCAACAAGGCTAGACTTGTAGCTCAAGGGTATTCCCAGGTAGAGGTCTTAGACTTTGAAGAGACTTTTGCTCCTGTAGCTAGATTAGAAGCCATTCGCATTTTGCTAGCATTTGCGGCATCCAAGGGCTTCAAGCTATTTCAAATGGATGTTAAAAGTGCTTTCTTTAATGGTTTCATAGAAGAAGAGGTCTTTGTCAAGCAACCTCCTGATTTTGAAAATCCCAAGTTCCCATACCATATTTTTAAACTCTCCAAAGCCTTGTATGGATTGAAACAAGCCCCTAGAGCTTGGTATGATAGGCTTAAGAGTTTTACGCTTAAAATGATTTCAAAATGGGATTGGTTGATAAAACCTTGTTCACTCTCGTGCATGGCGTTGACTTTTTATTGGTTCGATTTATGTGGATGACATTATATTCGTGGTTCTTCTCATGCTTTGGTGTCGAGATTTTGATTCTATGAGCGGGAGTTCGAGATGAGCATGATGGGCGAATTAACCTTCTTCCTTGGTCTTCAAGTCAACCAAGCGAAAGAAGGCACCTTCATTCATCAAAGTAAGTATACAAAGGACCTTCTTCGACGCTCGACATGGGAAGCGATAGGCCAATGTTTACTCCCATTGCCACGACCACCGTCTTTGGACCACGATGAGGATGGAGAGCGGTGGACCGTAAGAGTACCGCATGATGATTGGCTCCTCCTCTATCTCACAAATCGGTAGGCCGGACATACTGATTTCTTTGTGTGTGCATGCGCTTCGATTCGAGCTTCCTCGAGCTTCTCATCGTCAAGCGGTCGTCGCATATTCAGTACCTTGAGACACTCTTGACTTTGGACTTTGGTATTCTTCTTCTTCGCTCTCTCCATTCGCGCCTTTTCGATCTGATTTTGTTTGGGTGTAGAGTGGATAGGAAGAGTACTTCAGGACTTGTCATTTCTTAGGCACATCTCTTATCTCTTGATCATCTAGGAAGCAGATCCTCTGTTGCACCCATCTTCTTAGGCCGAGTATGTAGTCTACTGACCCGATGGTTGCTCTCAGGTTCTCTGGATCTTGTCTACTCTGCGGGACTATGGGTTGTCTTTGGGTAGTGTTCCTCTTTTCTGTGATAACACTAGCGCCATTAATATTGCTAAAAACCCAGTGCAACATTCCAGGACTAAGCATATTGATGTTAGATATCATTTCCTTAGAGACCATGTAGAGAAGGGTGATGTTGTGCTTCACTTTGTTGAGTCTGAGCAGCAGGTTGCGGATATTTTCACTAAAGCTCTTGATTCTTCTCGTTTTGCTTCTTTCTTGGGAGAGTTGGGGTTATTAGTTCTCTTGGCCTGCTTTGAGGGGAGTTTGCTCTTTTTGCATTCATTTGTATCATAATGCATTTTACAATTCAGCAACTTGCATTGTAATATAATCTTGTGGAGCTTTGATTATTATCCTTGTATGACTTGAATTCATACTTTATACCCTACCATGTCTTGTGCTAGTCTGCTAGAATTCTTTTATGGCTTTTTATGTATAGCTTAGCTTTTGCCATGCTAGCTTTATTATCTGTGAGAAAATTGAATCAAAACATGACTTGTTGGATCTTGTGACTAGTTTTTGCTTTAATGATCCTTTCATGATTCATGCCATGTCATATAGGCTTAATTGAGTCTTGAACTTATTCTGAGTTTCAAATCGAGCTATGATAATTCTTAAGTCAAGCAAATAAAAAAATGAGCTTTTTTCTGTGCGAAAAAATTGATCTCACCAATTCTTTCTCATGAGACGGCTTGCCATTGCACTAGGCATGAACTCAGGGGGAGTTTTGGATGACCCAGACCACTCTCTTAAGCTTTTGTTGCATGGGATGGTCGTAGTGAGGCTTGAGATGCGTGCGTGTGTGACCCGTTTGTATTGGGCCTTAACGGGAGCCCATTAGGGTTAAGTGTTCTAGAAGCTCCAGACCTCATATAAATAGAGAGGGGGCTGTTATGCAGCCACCAGAAGCACTTCATGGTAAACCCTAGTTTGTCTTAGGGCTTAGGAGAAAGAGAAGAGGCTTAGGGTTCTAGGGAGAGGTGTTGAGTTGTGTGCTCATGGATTGAGCTTTGTCCTCCATGGATGGAGTGGCTGTAACCAGCATCAAATCGTGAATCAATCTATGGGTGCTTGTTCAAAGATGAGTCTTCATGTGCTTTCCCTTCTCTTTTGATGATTTTGGGTGCTTCTTTGATCCTGTGGTTTTTGGTTTGTTTCGTGCCCTCTTTTACCTTGCTGTGATGTGTGGGAATACATCTAGGATCATCTAGATCATCAATCCCCCACGAGCAAGATTTGGTTCAAGTTTTTGGTTTTTGCCCGGTTTTGAACCCTCCTTCGGTAAAACAGAAAAATGTCAAAACTTTGACGTGGATCTACTCAATCTCCACTTGGAATAGGTTCCTAATATCCTTAGGAAGGTGTGTTCCAAATTTCGTGAAGTTTGGCCTTACGGATCAAAAGTTAGACCGATTTTCGTTTCGGTTTTTCAGGCTGATTGTGCTGATTTTCCTGTTCATCGTTAGGGGCGGTCTGACCGCCAAAATCAGAGGTCTGACCGCTAGGCAAAAGAGTCATATTGCCAAATTGAGAGGTCAGACCGCCCAACACTTTGAGATTTGGGTTTTTGGTAATTTTGGGTGTTTTGCGTCGGGGTTTTGATTGGATTCAATACAAGTCTTCCACTGTGCTTGATTATTGATCTTCATAGCTTTTATAGCTATTGGAGTGAAGTTAGTATTGAATTCAATTAAGGTGAAAAAGTGTTCGTGCTCCTATTCACCCCCCCCCCTCTAGTCGCCTTTCCGGTCCTACAGAGGTCTTCTGTGACGCCTGTCGTCAGGGCCTTAGATGTGTGTTGATGCAAGAAGGTAAAGTCGTGGCGTATGCATCTCACCAATTAAAGCCTCATGGAGGAAATTACCCTACGTATGATTTGGAGTTAGCCACAATTGTGCATGCCTTGAAAATTTGGCTGCATTATCTGATTGGTAATCGCTGTGAGATTTTCACGGATCACAAAAGCTTGAAATACATCTTCACTTAGTCATAACTCAATCTCAGGCAAAAGAGATGGTTAGAACTGATAAATAATTATGACCTTCGAATTCATTATCATCCAGGCAAAGCAAATGTATTGACAGATGCCCTGAGTCGAAAAGGGTATTACAACACTATGTTGGTACAGGAAAGTCAGTCAAGACTGTACGAAGAATTGAGGCATCTGAATTTAGAGATTGTTAACCAGGGTTGTGTAAACACTTTAGAAGTTCAACCAACCATTCAGAGTCAAATCAGATAAAATCATAAAGAAGATGAAGATATTAAAGAAATCTTGAAGAACATGAGAAGAGACAAAGCCCAAGGATTTTCAGAGGATGAGCATGGCACAGTTTGGTTCGGTAACCGCATCTGTGTACCTGATCACCAAAAAACAAAGCAGTTGATTCTGAAGGAAACTCATGAATCACCTTACTCCATTCATCCGAGAGGTACTAAGATGTACCAGGATCTACAGGAAAAGTATTGTGGGTCAGCATGAAGCGAGAGATTGCTGAATTTATTGCACAATGTGATGTATACCAAAGAGTCAAAGTAGAACATCAAAGGCCAACTGGATTGTTGTAGCCTTTACCAATTCCCTAGTGGAAGTGGGAACATATCGGCATGGACTTTATCACCGGATTACCTAGGACCCAATCGGGATATAATTCCATCTAGGTTATGATTGACCATTTGACTAAAGTGGCATACTTTATATCAGTCAAGACCACTTACAGAAGCAGTAAATTAGCAGACTTGTACAAGGTTAGGATCGTTTGTCTACATAGAGTACCCAAAAAGATAATGTCCGATAGAGGATCGTAGTTCACATCTACATTTTGGAAGAGCCTGCATAAAGCCTTAGGGACTAGACTCAACTTCAGTACATCATACCATCCTCAAACAGATGGACAGACAGAACATATAAACCAGATTTTGGAAGACATGCTTCGAGCCTGTGCTATAGACTATGGAAAGAGTTGGGATCAGAATCTTCCTTATGCAGAATTCTCGTACAATAACAGCTATCAAGTCAGCTTGCAAATGTCTCCATTTGAGGTGTTGTACGGCAGACAATGTAGAACCCCTCTTCTTTAGGATCAAGTGGGAGAACTCTAGTTCTTTGGACCTAAATTGATTAAGGATGCTGAGAGTAAAGTAAGAACGATTGAGACTGGCATAATCTCGACAGCAGAGTTATGCTGACAATCGTCGAAGAGAATTGTCCTTTGAAACAGGAGATTTTGTCTATCTCAGAGTAACTCTACTCAGAGGAGTAAGAACATTACAGGCCAAAGGAAAACTCACACCAAGATTTGTTAGACCGCACAAGATTTTGGAAAGAAAAGACGAAGTTGCATATCAGTTAGAGCTACCGGCAGCTTTGTCTGCAGTACATGACGTCTTTCACGTATCACAACTAAAGAAGTGTCTTCGAGTTCCAGCAGAGCAGACACCACTTGAGAACATTGATCTTCAAGAGAACCTCACCTACGTGGAGCATCCAATCAAGATTCTTGATGTCGCAGAGCGCATTACCAGAAGCAAGAGCATCCATTCGTGCAAAGTCCAATGGAGTAATCACTAAGAAGAAGAAGCCACCTGGGAATGAGAAGAAGATCTAAAACAAAGTATCCCCACCTTTTTGCTAACCAAGTCTGAATCTCGGGGTCGAGATTCCCTTAAGGGGGTAGGTTTGTACATCCCAGTTTTCAAATTAAAATTAACCATTTGATTTTATTGAATTAATAAAGCTTGAACTCGAAATTTTAGAAAAATAAAAACAATTTAATATTAGTTAATCAAGATTTAATTAATTCAAAAATTGGTTTATTTGAATTCTCTTGGGTTTTATTGGATTTAAAGTCAAAAAGAGTATTTTAACTATTTTCTTGAATTTTTGGATTGTTTAAAGGTTTTTTCTATTTTCCTGAATTTAAAAGTAATTTATGTGCAAAATCCAAAGCTAAATTTAAGATGTAAATAATTTTATTAAGTTTCAAATAATTCAAGAAATTTCTGTGTATTTTTTCTTGATTTTTTGGACTTTAATTACTATTTTCTAAAAGCCTTTTTGGATTATTGTATTTTCTGTAAATCAAAAACCAATTGGAAATCTCAAAATCCATTTCGGGCCGAATTCTCCTTCTCGTCCCACTTCTTTTCCTGCCGCTTAGCCCAAACCCCGGCCCACTCCTCCGCTCCAAATTCTCACCCTTTTTCTTCCTCCTCGTCGACAAAGTGCCCCTTTGTCGGCTCCATCTCTTGCCCTTTTTTCTTCCCGTTGCCAGCCCACGCCGCTCCGTCCACCATGGTCGTGATGCGAGCTTCGTCCCAACCCGCATTTTCCTCCCCTTTCCTCCCCATTTCAACGCGCAATTAATTCCTTAACTTCCGCCGCGCCCTTCTCCCCTGTTTTCTTCTCCCCACCAGCCATGTCCCGCACCATGCCCTGCGACGGCCCAACTTCGGCTGAGTGCCCATGCCGTCGAGCCCCCTCCCTCCTCCTCCTCGACTGCTATAAAGGGGAGCCCCAAGAGCCCCTCAACCTCCTCTCTTTCCCTCTCAATCTCCTCTCACATCCCCCTTTGTGTTCATCGTGATTCGCCCGTGAAGCCCGCGGCTGGAGCTTCATCGTCCGGTGATTGCGACACCGTCGAAGGTCCCCCATCACCGTTGTCTCCTCCTCTGACACCGCCTCACCAAGTGCTACCCGGTGCCCCCTCGATCTTCACCGAAAACCTACCGAAGCCCCATCGCCACCTTCTACCACTGCCGCTGGCCATCCCTTGGTGCTCCGTCGTCAAAATCGAGAGCCCTAGGTTCGCCACTCCTCCCTTTCCCCTTTGGTGCCCAAACCAAGGCTCGCCACGGCGCGAAGCGCTGTCGAGCCGCCCAACTGAGCGCCACCACCTCATCGGGGGTGTCATGGCAGGCACGTAGGTGCCACCTCGTTGCCACGCGAGGCCATCTCAGCGCCAAAGGCTGACGTCACAACCTGCGTGGAGCCCGCGTCAGCACCCACGTGGACCCTAGCACTATTACGCGAGCTGTGTCCACGGTGTGCCCTCGAGCCATGGTGGACTTGGTCCATGGCCGTGGGGCCCGCATGTTAGCCGCACAAGTATTTTCTTTAGGAAAATAATTCTGGCCGAAATTCATTAATCCCTTCATTGATGTCAGCATGATGCAGAAAATTGATTTCCCTTTAGAAAATTAATTCCGAAAATCCCCTTTTTGATCATTTCATGTATTTTCAAACTTCCGAGAGCACGTTCTCCTTCGTTCGAGCTTCGATTCGAGGGATTCAAATTTCTAAAATCAATATCTAGCTTTATATAATGAAATTATTTAATTTCGAGTTCATTTGAATTTATTTGAATTTGCTTCGTTTTTGCGTATAGATTTCGACGACTCCGGGGAACCCGAATATTTCGTAGAAGTAGATCCTCAAGCTTTTGAGTAAGACAAGTTACATCTTTGATCATATTGAATCCCAGTCTTTTAAATTATTTAAATTCTGTTTTAAATTACTATTGCATGCTATTTAAATTGAAGTAATTTAAATTCTTGTTTTAAGTTTTATAGTTATTTCCAATTCCTTTGTATAGCCAAACTTTGCTATTAAATTAGTCACTCCTTGATACCTTAGTTAAAATCTAGTTGATACATTAGTGTGAGCTAGCTAAAACATGTTGAAAAATAGTATGCTTAGACAAAACTTAGACCGAAAGTGTTTAATTTGGGGAATTTAGCCAAAAGTTCAACTATGATTTAAAATGATACTATGGTGTTGTCTTTACCCTAGATGTTTATGAAATGATTTAACTTGGCAAATAAAATAAAATTTGGTTTGGACTTGGGCGAATTGGACGTTTGGATGGTGCACATTGATGCACGAGATCGAGTCATCTCTATGACCGAGACCCAGGGGTTATTTTAGAAAGTCGTCTAAGTTAGTTAAGGACCAGTCTGAAGGGATACAAGTAGGCTACGCTAGCTAACGATTCAAAAATTCTACCACGTAAACCAGGAAGCTATGCAAGTAGAAGATCACAGATTGTTACCACTAGACGTGTAGTGCAGCGGAAGAAGAGTTAGAGAAGCTTGATCCAACGTAGAGCACGTCGATGAAATGGTCGTAGTCGATCGTCTAGTGTCCTCACGAGTCGACCATCTCTTCCAGCTGTTGGGATACGGGTAGGCTACGATAGCTACAAAACAAAAATTTCTACCACGCAAACCAGAAAGCCAAGCAAGTAGATGATCACGGAAGAAGAGTTGGAGCGGCCTGGTCCAATGTAGCGCACGTCGATGTAGTGGTCGCAGTCGATTGTCCAACGTCGATCACGTCGATGTAGTGGTCGTAGTCGATCATCCAGCGTCCTCGCGAGTCGATCGTCTCCTCTAGCAACTTCTGCAGTTCCTTGTGAAGATCGCGGATCGTTCTCAAGCGCAACAATCGCAGTAGCGCCTCTACGGTATCCACACGTCCAGGGAAGGAATAACCATACGTCAGTGTACTAGCACCAAGTCGCACGGCAGATCTCTCAGGAAGATGACGGCTAGGGTTTCGGTAGAGTAAAACTTATTTTCCAAATAGCCTCATGCATCTCCTTATATAGTGCTCGTGACGGATCCTATCCAAACACGTTTGACGAATCGTATCCGTACTGGTTTGTTCCAACCCGTTAAGTGTGTGACCCGTTAGGTTTATGCGTAATCGGTTGTGACTCGGAAACCCTTTTCGACCACGAGTCGTAGTGGTTCCTAGCAGAACATAGCGATTATCAAATACACATAAATTATATCGGACGAACCTTGATGCAATATGATCTACGACCAGGTCCTCACCACTTACGACCAGGTCCTATCTTTATATGACCAGTTCGTATTTGGCCACGACCCGTTCGTAACTCTTTACGACCAAGTTTCGACCACTCTGTGATTACGTTCGACCAGTCTACGACCAGCTCGTATCTCCATACGACCAGTCCGTAACTGATCGAACTAAGCGACCTACTCGTGTATTCTCCCTTTGCCTCACGATGTCTGGTTGAACTCCAGGTGAGATGTTGTGCCATCCATGGACTGTTCAATACTTTCTCGATCGAGCGTCGGATAACTTTACGTGGTCAAACACTTCGACCACTAGTGGCATAGCCATGCACTTTCTTTATCCGACCACAACGAGGGGCCCAAAGACATCTCTCCTGTTATGTTAGGAGGGGCAAATCTCATATCCGACCAGTCACATTCCTCTGCATGTTTCATAGCATACCCGAAAGCTACCTTTATAACTGCCCAGTTACGAGCAGCGTTTGGCAACCCCTAAGAGTGCTATTACACATGTAGGAAACCATGTTGATCTCAGGTCTAAGGATTATACATCATCATTACTTGAGACCAACTAACGACACATAGAATCATAACAATCTCAATAGTGTTTCAAGGTGGGTCTAATCCAACATCATGTTCTCTAACATATGTCCATATTATTAGTTTGATATCTCTATATCCATGACCTGTGAAACAGAGTCATCAACCAATACATATGCTAGTCTATTCATATGTGTCCTCATATGTTTCCGACCAAGGAACGTTTAAGAATAATCATCGCAGAAATATAGAGTTTCACAATCAAGTCACATACTTGATAATAAATATTAACAATATTATTCTAGGTACAAGATAACATATTATCCAATGTCATGAACATAATGAAATATAATCATCTCTATGAAATATAATCCAATAAGGTGTTCGAGCCACATCTTGCTAAGCCCTATCGTACTACCACATGTCATGTGTGGTCAGGACCTGACTGAATAATTTGTATCAGTTCGCCGTTGTTGTGCCATCCGGTTGCGTGTGTGTCTTTATGACCTACTTTTATGTATTCTCACATGGCGCAAGAGGGAGCTTAAATCCAACAGGTTTCTATCCAAAGGAAGCGAAACCTTAGCGAGGGAGGACTATGGTGGGATGATGCATTGTAAAGGTTTTGTGATAATGATTTAGTCGCACATCTTCGGTAGTGTGTCAGACGGACATTATAAGTCAATTATCTCTTGTGGGTAAAGTTGTACAACCTTTGTAGAGTGCAAAACTATTCGAATAGCCGTGTCCACGGTCAAAAACATGCTAAGCAAAGCCACTCAAAGTTATAATTTTGTTTTGATTTCAAAAGACTTTACCAAATGTTGTTGGGTAGTTTATTCCATTGGGAAATTGGGTGTTTTGCTATGTGATAGGAAGGTATCCTTCACCACTCGTTGATGAATATTATCTCACTATAAAACTTGAGATTTAAAAAAATGAATTTTAGTTATAGAATAAATTGCTTTAGAATTTAGTATGAATATTTAAATAAAAAATATTGCTTTATGTAAATTGAGCCATATAAGCATCCCGTTGTTAAATCCTTGCATACATTATAATCTGTTATTGGGTTTATGCTCACTCTTGCTTAATACAATTGTTGAGTAGGAGAGGAGTACTACGAGGAGAATGAGAATTTGGACGACTAGGCTACACCCCAGACGATTGTCTATGGCGAATCATGTGGTCTACCTTACTGCTTTTGCTTCCGCTGTATTTTGCTTATTGGTTGTATGCCATTTTTTTGTAACAAACGTTAATTATTATCAATAAATGGTGTTGTATGGTTATGCTATCCACTTTTGTTCGACTGTGTACTCTAGTTGTTCCTAGACTAGTGTATGAAATACAGAGAATCTAGAATCCTTCGCTTTCGGGTTCGACACTAGCATTCTACGGATTTTTGACTGATTGAGTCGTGACTTTCCTTTCACAGATCACAAGTGCAGTAGACTTCTTTGAGCTCTGTGTAAGAGTTGGTGATTAGTTTGGGCTGCCCGTGTGTAGTACTAATTTGGGATTTTCTATTCGTAAGGTGATTGAGATTTTTTTAAGTATAAGTTATATTTTTTATCTATTTGATTAATATTCAATCACATGATATATTAACCTCTACACAAATCAAATGGTCATAAAAATTAACTTAAACATAAAAAAAAAATTCGACGACTTAGAAATAGCAAATCCTTACTAATTTTTGTGGAGGGGTTTAACTCGAGCCGGCTTTGCAAACGTAAAACGTGCTCCTACTGTTTAAACCTCCAAACAAAAAGTGAAACGTGCCTGTGTTGTGTTGGTCGGTGTTGAAGCTTCGTGTTCAATTAATGGATTCATTCGCCGTACGTGCAGTTCAGTACTAGACGTAAATTTCCTAGCGAAAGTGAGCACGCAGATCGGGGACCAAAGGGTGATAGGAAGATTAAGGAACGGACGAAGCAACGTCGACCCGCGTTCGGAGCTTGGAAGCGAAGTTGACGATGAGGAGGACGGGATTAGTTGTCGACGGTGATCGCTTTCCTCACGCAAAACAAATGCGATCGCGAAAGTGTAAAGGCGGCCGCCGTTCTCGTCTTCGTTCCCTGCAGGCTGCCGAGAGAATTTTTTATTTAATCTTTTTTTAATAATATTTTAAAGTTAGTTTTTCGCTAACTTTATTTTCAATTCTAACGTTCTCCCGTGACGTGACCAAATAGTGTTGTCACGCCAACAATGTTAGCGTGACCTAACATGACACGCAAACCCTTGTCCACGCGTAGTGCCAATGTGGAGGGGTTGCGTAGCAGTTGTCACGTCATAAGTCATGGCGTGATAAACCTGTCTTATCATGTCAAATTGTGTGGCGTAACAGTGACGACTTAGGTGAAGACGTCCACCCAGTTCTTTATTTTTTTCCCCAAGTGCTCTCTTCCTCCTCCGCGCCTTATCTCCTCTCCGCCCCCAATCTCTGCAAATCCAGTGGTTTAGAACCGATTCGACGCCCATAAACCCTTAGAGATCATCCCCCAAGGTAATGTCATCTATTCCATTCAATTTTTTCGGTTTAAATCGGTTTGATTTGTGGATTTATGGTTTATGCCAAATTGGATGTTCGAGTGAATTGGCTTGAATGTTTGCACGTCAGATTGAATATGATTGCATTCTAGATGATCTCCCTAAGTTATGTCTTGGCATCACTTTGATTTAGGATCTCCTTGCACATGTAAATGTGGTTTCTTCACTGTAGAGATGGAATTTTATGCTTGCGACATTTGATCGAAAAATTGACAATAGAATAGCCCATGATCGGTCTTGATGTAGAATTTCTTCACTACTACTTTGCCGTACTTTCATTGAGTCTAAGAGAATATCCTTTGTTCGGGTATAATGGGGATTAGGGGGAAAAATCATTCTTCTAGACAAGCATGTTTATGCAGTTTTGCACCTCAGGTGTAGGGATGCAAGTGGGGCGGGCCTATCCGCTAAGCCGTCGGCCAGCCCCGCAAAACCAGCTCACATAAACTCTCGCAAACAACCGCAAAGATAGTCCGGGCTCTAGCGGGCCGGCCCGCTTACACCGCCAGGCCGCCGCATCATTAGCACTCCCGCACACAACTATTTGATCGGGTACCAGCTAGCTCAAGCCACATCCCGAAGGGCCGAACCCCAGCAGTCCCCATCGACGGCGGTGCCGCCTCCTCCGTCACCCTCGTCGTCAGAGCCGTCGTACCTCCGTCGCTTCCACCTCCGACGCCGTCCGCGTTCCAGTGCATCTGAGGGGGGGGGCAGTGGCCTTCGTCGAAGGTGCACCCGGTGAAGGGGGAGCTCAGTTGCCGAATCTGGGGGGCGAGGTGGAGGTTGCCAATGGTGGGGTCGCACCGTTGTCGGGGGTCGGGCACGCCCGAGGGGGCCCGTGGCCAGCGGCGGAGCCGCCAAGGGGGGCCGAAGCAAGGGGGGCTGCACCCGACGGGGCTCGAAGCCGGTGAATGGGTGCCGATGCGCCCGTGGTTGCCGTGCTGTTGTTGGAGGTTGGACACGCCCGTGCTGTTGCTGGAGGTTGGACCGCGCCATCGCCGCCTACGGTGTTCTCTCCTGCAGCGGCCAGGCCTCTCCGTCCCCTCCGCCGTGGCGCGAACCACGGGATCGCTCCGTGCGGAGGTCGCCATCGCCGATGGTGAAGCAGCCACCGGAGCAGCGCTGCGACGCGAGGCCAGCCCCGTCCTGCAGTGGGAGCCGCCTGTCTCGGCGAGGCCGTCACCGCGACGGGTGCAGGCAGCACCTCCTCCGCTCTCGCCGCCGCCGCAGCCGGAAGAGGATGCGGTCACCGCGGGAGGCGAGCTCAGCATTGCGTGAGCGGGCAGCCGCCAAAGCCCGCCAACTTATAGCTTCATCTGCAGTGCGGGCTGCTGCCAGCTGCAAAACTCGAGCGGCCAGCGTGGGGTGGGGGCGGGCTGTCCGCAACCCGCACCTCTTGCATCCCTACTCAGGTGTAAAGATGATTGTAGGGAAGTCTGCAATATGTGGACTACTAGTTTTCTTTAACCTTGTTGGAAGAAGTTTTGGAAAGTGATTTCCTTATGCATGCTCACTGTTTTATATGACTAGTGATAAAGATAACCTTTATCAATTTGTTAGGCACATAGATGGTTTAAATTTTAGGTTCGTATCAGTAAAGCATATGTGGTAACATCCTTCCCACATAGATGGTTTAAATTTCAGCTTACTAACATGTTCGAGAAATGTATATGATGCTATTATGTCAAGTCGTGAACATGTAATCTTGAATTCCTCTGGAACTGCACAAATCTTGGCGTGGTAGCACTGTTATGTCACGCAAAATCTCATGGCGTGACAATATGGTACTATCACGCCAAATATCATAGCGTGACAAGGCACGCCATGAGTTTGGGCATGACAAGGGTCACGCTAGCACTGCGCGTGGACGAGGGCTTACGTGGTATGTTAGGTCACACCGATATCGGTGACGTGACAGCACTGTTTGGCCACGCTACGAGAGATAATGTGATCAAAGGTGTCAGAATTGAAAATAAAGTTACCGTAGTATTTACTTTAAAATGATATTTAAAAAAGATTAAATAAAAAAATCGCTTGCGAGACCGAGTTGTCCCTTGCTCCTAGGCCATGACGTTTTACGGGTTGCTTCTCTGTTTTTTTCTTTTTGGCACGGGTGAGTGTCACCCATACCCATGTCTGGTAAGAATTCTATGCCTGCCACCCGCGACGGGCATACTTCGGCGCCCACGGATGTGCCGATGACACAACATAAGGAACGTACCCACCATGAAGTTTCTTGTCCGCGGATTATCGAGTTATCGGACAAGATTGTCATCCTTAGTGGAGCATAACGAGTCCATGTCGGAGGCTTCTGGCCCATTCAAGAGAGCAGCCCACCAACTAACGGTTTTACAATCCTTTGCGAATGCCGTTGTTCCTTTCGTGAAGCGTTCAAGAATCAATAGACTTTAATTTGCCCCTCCCGAAAAGAATACACCGAAGGCCTTTCTCGCTCGGCGCCGCGCTATGCTCCGCTTCGACAGATGAGAGCTTTCGGTGGAGCCGGTTTACTTTATGCTTTCCAAGTGGTATAAATTGCCGCACCGCGTTTCGTCGGTCATTGGGTGATATACGGCAAAGAATCTTCCGACAAGGATATATACGGCGCGCGTAACTGCCATGAAATTAACTCGGCTGCAGCTTTCCCCTACGACGTACTAAGTACTATAAAACGAAGGAGCGCACGCTGCTCTGTCGATCCCTCCTATAAACCAATTCGCTCTTGCTGAATTACGTACTCCGGTACTCGATCTGCTTAATTCACCTGAGGAGCGCGACAACAACATGAGGGTATGTACACATACACATCTCATGCTAGAAATTTAACTTGTATACATTTTTTTATCGTGCATGGATTCGTCTGTCGAGGACGCCACGTCGATTGATCAAATACTACTTGTTTGCTGGTGTTATTGCAGACCGAGATGGTGATCAGGATGCAGACGAACTCCGAGAAGGGCCACTCCAAGGCCATGAAGGTCGCAGCTGCAATCGATGGTATGCAGCTCGATCAGTTTCTCTGCTCTTAATTTACGAGTCTCTGCAGGTGCTCAATGTGTTGTGTATTGAAATTTGAGACGACGTGGTGTTTGTAATGGATATGGATCAGGAGTGGAGTCGGTGACGCTGGCGGGGGTGGGCAGGAACCTGCTCCGGGTGGTCGGCGACGGCGTCGACTCCAACCACCTGACCAGCAGGCTGCGGCGGAAGGTGGGCCACGCCGACATCGTCGAGCTTCGGACCCTGCAGGACCGCGGCTACAAGACCGGCGCCGGCGCTGGCGGCAGCTACTACTCGTCGCAGGCCGCCGCGCGCGACGCGGCCTACGGCCAGTACAACAATTATCCTGCGGCGGCCAGCTACTCCCCGGTGACTCCGTACTACCACCATCCGTACGACTACTACCCGGCGCCGTACGCCGCTACCGTCGTGCACCACGAGTACCCGACAACCAGTGACCCAAACAACTGTTCCATCATGTAGAACGCACCATAGTTTTACGTAGTAGCAGTAGTACTAGCTCTTAATTTGGTGATTCATTCTGTGAGGTGGAGGTTACTGTATGCTTTTTGTTTTTTGCCTCACCTCAGTTTGTTTTTCTCTGCATAGTACTGTAACTGCACAGTATCTTGTGATTTGTGAATTGTGATCAACGGAGGCTTATTTTTTTCGGCCTTCCTTTAGTTTGTAATCAGATGCTAGCTGTGTGGATTGTGAAGTGAGGTGTGAAATGCTGTGATACTGCTAGCCCAATTAATTGGTTCGACACAAAGAAGCAAGGAAACGGCGATGAGTGTTCGATGGTGTGCCTCGCCGCCCCCTCTATGTCATTGTCCCCTCCACCTCATCCGCTCCAACTCCGTTTTCATCAAATCGAGTCCCTGACATCTAGGATTTGATTTGTTGTCAACCCCTTGTCGTGCGTAACATAAAGACCCTCACGCCATGCTGGAAGACCTCGCCGCGCTGGAGAGTCGTGTTGGTTGTGTCTACAAAAATCGCATGGAAACATATTGCAGGGATAGTTTCAAACAACCACGTACTAGTGAAGAAAAGTGTCACGAAAATAGTTATAGGGGTGTCAAACTCCGGTGTATTTCTAGGCGAGTTTTTGCAAGGAGATATAGAGAGACAAAAAGAGGGATCGGAAGAGAGGGAGGGGAGAGCACTGGGCTGTCTTCTTCTTCCTCACCTTCACCGGAGTCGGAAAAAACATCAGACTTAGAAGAAGACCGTCGGGGAGCATGGATCTTAAACAATTAATCTAACGACGAGAAATTTGATAGTGTTTTTTTTTTAAAAAAAAGGAAAAGATCGTTGGATGATGCATCGCAAACCGTTCCCCAATGATGCATCGCAAACCACTTGGGGAGCACGGATCTTGAACAATTAATCCAACGACGAGAAATCGGATAGTCTCTTTTCTTTAAAAAAAAAAAAAGATTGTTGAATGACGCATAGCAAACCACACGGTACTCCAGTTACCTTACCGACGACGGCAAGGGCAAGGACAACGGCAAGTGGCAACCGCGTTAAGCAACATCGGTTAATCGACGTACGCATGCAGACGCAGTTTTTTTAACATCCCCGTTGCGCCAGATGGTTATGATGGTCTCGTGACGCGCGCGCCACTGCGCTCGCCACGCCGGCGACAAGTCTTTAAAAAAAACGAACGCCGGACCGACAGCTACGTGCCACCCAACGCCCGCCAACATTGTTTAGGGTCATACGGTCGGTGCACTGCCTTGTACTGGGTTAGAAACCCATGACAATTCATAAAGTCAAGTAGGGAGCCGTCCTTTTGCTCAGCTCTGTCCAACTCGGAAGCTGTCACGTCATGAATTGCCAGGAACTTCGAAATGAATTGCCAGGAACTTCGAATGCTACTATGCTTCATCCCTACTCTACCATTTGTCAACTCCATATGAGATTTCGATCCTCAATGTACACAGCGCACGGAATCTTCATTCAGCTAGTCTGTCAAATCAAGTGGCCACTACACGGCACGCGCGCTAGCTTGCGAGTTGCGAGTTGCTAATGCCAAATGGTCGCCTCTTGTTGGCCAACTGGTCGTCTCGTGCCTAAATAATCGAGGTGTGCTCTGTTAAGCTGTGGGCAGAGTGCCTACTAATTACTTCATCCGTTCAGAAATGCATGAGACAAAATTTTTAACTTTGATAACTAATATATAAAAAATATTTATATTCATGATATGAAACTGATATAATTAGATTAGTCATGAAAAATATTTTCATAATATAATAATTTTACATTATTTTATATAGATAAACTATTCTATAACTAAGTGTAAAATAGCTATTCTACGCATCAATCAGCCTACCCAGTCCGAGCGGCCTAATCTGAACTGTTATGGGCCAAGAACCCCCGTTGCACCAGCACAACGTATATCAACAATAATAGACATTATATGTGACAGTAATTATAATATCATTTTTACTACTGGACTATCTCATAGCGCATTGTTTTTTTTTTCAGAACACGGACCCACGATCCGCACACGCGTGACAGTAACTGGCAACGGTGAGAAAAGTAATTGTGATACCCCTTTTTACTACCCCATTACACCTAAGCAAACTTTTTTTCCTCGGGTCACGATCTCACGGCCTCTGCGCTTAGCGTGGCAATAAATCTCTTTGTAGTGCTACAGTAAAAAAACGTACGAATGAATGTGACTGGTCGGACATAGGATTTGCCCCTCCTAACATAACAGGAGAGATATCTCTGGACCCCTCGATGTGGTCGGATAAAGAAAGTGCATGGATATGCCACTAGTGGTCGAAGTGTTCGACCACGTGAAGTTATCCGACACTCGATCAAGAAAGTATTGAACAGTCCTTGGATGACAAACATATTACCTGGGAGTTCAACTAGATATCGTGAGGCAAAGGGAGAATACATGAGAAGGTCGTTCAGTTCGATCAGATGCGGACTAGTCATATGGAGATACGAGCTAGTCGTAGGCTGGTCGAACATGATCGCTTACTGATCGTGAACTGGTCGTAAGGAGTTACAGACTGGTCATGACAATATATGAACTGGTCGTATAGGGATACGAGTTGGTCATAAGTGATAAGGACCTACTTGTAGATCATATTGCATTAAGGTTCGTCCGATATAATTCGTGTGTATTCGAAAATCATTATGCCCTGCTAGGAGCCGTTAACGACTCGTGATCGGAAAGGAGTTTCTGAGTCACAATCGATTACGCATGAACCTAACGGGTCACACACTTAACGGGTTGGAACAAACATGCTCGGATATGATCCGTCAAGGGGCACTATATAAGGAGATGCTTGAGGCTATTGGACATATGCGATACATGTGAGTTGTTCCACTGAAACCCTAACCACCATCTTCTTGAGAGCCTAATTGTGAGAGCCGCCGGACGATTTAATTTATAATGCTTAACATTTCCATTGGTCCTAGCATCACAAATCAAATTTCCCCGCTCTCGGTGTATATGTACTTCCCAGAACTGCAGCACAATCACACCTCACAAAAACTAAGCATCAACTCCATACACAAGTCATTACATTACCGAAGTTTTATAATTTACAACATATTCAACACACATTAAGATTCCATACAAAAGAGTCAAGTCTGCCGCGGAAACACTTGCCATAAGATGGCTGAAAATAAGAGCCAACCAGTTTGCCCTTACCTACAAGGCAACCGACCGAAAACGCCCAAGCTAGTCGTCAACAGCGAAGTCATCCTTACAAATGTTAACCCCTTGGGGGTCATCCTCCTCTACAGCAAATAGACAATGCAGCTGAGTACAAAAACGTACTCGTAAGACTTACGATTAACAAACCTATACATAGCTACATGCAGGCTTAATTCAATGGAGATGGCCATAAAGTTCATTTCCAGCGTAAAGCCACATTTTATTTGCAATAGTGTAATAGATTAAAGGCAATTTGTTAAAACAACTTTTAATTGATCAAATAATAGTGAGACAATAATTATAGACATAATCAACATCCTAGAGGTGACTTCCCAAAGCCACCATAATAATAGCACGAATTACCCATTCGTACCACCCATTCTCAAGTTTTATCAAAATATTATAGTCTAACTCTTGAAAGACCTCCCCAGTCGTGTCAATAACCAAGGACATGGATATTTGAATAGATTAAACCCTGCAGAGGTGTACAACATTACCCACATGTCAGACCGCTCCTTTTGCCACCGGATAAAGCACACTTCAAAAGGTATACCGGCAGAGCTAAGTCCTACGAGACGTTTTCCAATATTGTGTATTAACTACGAGACACCCGTATGGATAGACACCCATACGTTGTGCCGGAATCATTGTAAAGCCGAAAGTCAACTACCCTATGGGGTAAAGCCTCGGACAACTACAATGCCCCTCGGTGTGGAGAACCTAGACAGGATTCCACTCCCGCACACCCAACACACATAGACATATTTCTCTTTTTAACACAACACACACACCCACCACCTGTGACTCGAAACTAACACACGCCAAAGTACTAAGTCAAGAGGGGTTCCCAATACCCTCATATGGATGCACGTAATAATGCTTGGCTTAGTGGGACAAGATGTTCGGTCCTTATTGACTCGGGCACCAGGCACACCATCCAACCAATGTACCCAAGTCTAAAATTTTTTATTTTCCAAATATGATATATATATGAACCCTGACTCAAATATTTAAAGTGATGTTGTAATGACCATCGCCAAAGCAATGATCCTCAGACTACCGTTCTAAGCATGGCTAAGCGACAATAACTCGCAAGCTAAATATAAAGTGACTAAAGCCCATCCAGCGCGCTCTAAATCACCGTGGATATAACCCTAGGTTCAGTAGTAAAGGATGGATGTTTACCTACAGTTTATTTAACTAATCAGGTAAACTATCGCGAATTGAAAAATAACTTGTCAACATAGCATACTTACATACAGTTGAAATTAAAATATTAGCATGCGCAAATAATAGGATCAATGTGCATCAAAGGATAACTTCTTGCCTTGTTGGAGATAATTGACTTGCTACTGAGGATCACTCTCGTATTCAATAGAATCGTCGGAACTTATCGAAAGAATCAAGAAGAACCAATAAGAATGAATATCATCGAATAAACCAAAATTCAATTTCATCCAATAAGCACCAAACTCACACAGAGTATTATTTTAGAAAAATTTAGAAACAAAAATCATTTTATTTAGAGTTAAGAGGAATTTTCCAAGTTAAAAGAATTTTTAGAGTAACAAATAATCCTAATTGGAACTTAATTATTACACCAACATTTTCTGTGGTAGTTACAAGGTTAAAACTTATTCCATGTTAAAGTACAAAAAGAATGAAAACCAACAAAATTGGTTTCATTCAATTTGGAGCTAAAATGAAAAAGATATGAATTTTTGAAGTTAATTGAATTAATAGTGCAAAAGTTAATTCAATTCGGAAATTCAAAATCATTAAATACTTTAGATACCTGGGCTGAGCTAGCCGAAGTCAATGACGCGTGGGGTCCAAGGAACAGAGCTTTCCTTTTTATTTAATTCCCCGGAATAGTTCTCCTGACACGTGGGGCCCATGTGTCAGAGAATGGGTCTATGGCATAGTGCGCGGACCCTTGGTCCACGGTACTTGGTCTACGGGATCACGGCTTAATTCAGAGCACTGTGCACTCAACCGCTCGGGCCCGCTCATCAGTAGAACATTAGAACTCTAATCCGACAGCTAATAAATTCCTATCATTACTTAACCCTAATGATAGTAATTAAATGCCTAATCAATAGCTACAGGAACGGTCAGAAAGTGCCACGCTGAACGCTCCCGACCATGAGTTTTGCCCGACGAATCGCCGGTGAACCAGAGCACGGTGGCGTGACCGGGTGGTCAAAATGGAAAGCCATGACCCAAGCGATCCTGTCGGTACTGGCGGTGAGGTCTCCGGTGACTGGAGGCGGTGGCGCGACGAGGAGAAGCGGAGGAGAGCCCCGACCAACATGTGATAGTGCGAAACAACGATGCCCACGATAAAATAGCGCGCGCAGAGAGACCCTAAGGCTCTAGGAACTCACCGTGATGACCCGGAGCTAAGGAGATCGCTAGAGTTGGGCTAGCGGCGGTGGACTGCGGTGGCGAGGGTGAGGCTCAGGAAGGGAGAGCGACCTGAGCAAAAATAGGAGTAAAGAGGGGTGGAGGGAGCTCAAGCATGATTAGCATATCGAGCTAGAGCGAGTAATTGGAGTATGTCCTACCTTACCGGAGGTAGGGAAGAAAGGTGGGCTTTCGGCCGAAGTTGAGTAAAAGCCAAAATCCGACAATCCCTGAGGAAGAAACAACTCATTTATCTTTGATTGCATCCCTAAGCCGTCCCTCTAACAAAAAGGGATCAATGATGCTCTCGTAAGGAAGGCGGACAGGGACACGACTGAGGTTGGCGGCTTAGTAATGGGGATGCGACACCGAAATGGGCACTGGCCGGGCGATGCGCGTGAGAAGTAGGGAAAACCGGGGGTGCGGCGAAACCGGGTGTGGGTGGTTGGGCGTTGACGCTCGGGCGAGGGAGGCCATGGAGTGCACACAGCGAGCTGGCGATGCGCTCTCGGCCACGTGGAGATGATGAGCAGGCAGGTGGGGCCCAGCATCAGTGGAAGGAGGTAAGGTTCGGGTTGGGTTGGGTTTAGGTTAGGCGGTTGGGTTCGGCCGAGCCAAAGTGGCTCGGTCGGTCCAACAGTGTTTGAAATTTGGATTTAGGTAGAAAGTTCAAGGAATTTTTAGAGGTAGAAAATTAGCTAAAAAATTCCTAAAATTTTTATAGGATTCTACTAACTCCAAGAACATCCTTGTGTAAAATTTTCAAAGGTTTTTATGCACTGCATTTCCCTCTAAGAATGTTACAAGCTTTGGTCCTAGGGCTTTGACTTAGGAACCAACAGGTTTGACTAGCCAGTTTAAAATAGCAAACAAATTTTAAAAATTATGAAATTTCTCAGAGGAGTCACTAGGGTGATCTAGAAGCTAGAAAAAATAATCCTAGAGGATGATTACAAGATTTTTTTATAAGTTTTCAAGGATTATGCTTCTAGTCAAATGAAACATTGGGTCTTTGAAAATAAGAAATCATTTGAAAGAATTTCCAGAAAATTCGAATGACAGCATGAGGCATCCAAAAGTTTTAAATTCTCCTCATTTTTGTACATTTGAAACACAAACCATGTTCAGGATGTTACACTAACCGTGCGACTTGGTGCTAGCACACCCACGTTCGGTGTTCCTTTCCCGGACGTGTGGATACCATAGAAGCACTACTGCGGTTGCTGTTGCGCTTGAGGATGATCAACGACTTCTCAAGAAAAGTGATTGGTTACTAGAGGAGACGATCGACATCGAGGAACGTTGAATGATCGACTACGACCATGTAACAGCCCAAATTTTCAAAATTCAGAGAAATTTAAAAACCTATTTATTTTTGTGGATTTTCTAAAATTTACTAAAGCTCTTATTAATAACCCTAAAGCTAAAACAAATTTAAGTACAAAAACTGTTACAAAGTTTAAGTTGAAATTATTTTATTTAAGTCCAAAATCATTCTAGGAATTTCGTGAATTTTTCTAGAATTTTTGGAATTTATTTGCTATTTTCTAAAGCCTCTTTTAATTATCGAATTAAAACAATTGGAAAACAAATAGAAAATACCTCGGCGATGAATGGGCGAATATGGCCGCCCATTTCTTCACGCCAAGACGCGACACTACCGAGCCGCCCACGCCAAGACAAACCTCATTGAATCGTGGCCCTTGAATTGGAATCCAACGCCTGACATCACTCTCTCCTTTCCTTTTTCCACTGCCACCGACGCGTGGGCCCGCCCGTGCGTCTCCTACCTTGCCTTCCCCTTCCTCGCGTAGGGTCGCACGCAGACGCCATTAGCGCCCCGCTTGAAGCTTTCCAAATTTGCCCAAATCCGCTCAGATCCTTCCCGATTAAAATGCGCATTGATTTCACCACGTCAAATCGCGTCCATCACGGCTTCGCCCCTTCCATCTCCGGCCAGAATCGCGTTGATTTCGCCTCGGACCCGCGGAGATCTTCGTGCCCTCCACGCCACCTTAAGCTCGCCCGCGCCCTATAAATAGGTGCTCCGGGACCGCCTCTCTCGTCTCATCTCAGCGCCACCACCCGCAGCCCTCTTCCTCTTTCCTAGCGACCGGAATTTGAAGTTTCTCCCCGGCGGCCACGTTTCGAATCTTCTCCGATTCCGGCGCCACCGTCGACTCTCCGACCCCGTCTCCACCACCGACGGCATCACCGCTCCACCGCGACCCTCGTGCGCACCCCCACCTCGTCAAAGGACCACCGGAGCTCCTTCGCGTCGAAGACCCAGCGCCGCCGCCGCTCAACCTCGCCGCCGACAACCTTTCCGCCGCGCATCTTCGCAATTTCGGTGAGCATCATGTTCAGCATCGTCTACTCTTCCTTTTAGTACCACTCATGCACCTCGTCGGGGCGTAAATCGCCGGTGAGCTCGTCGCCGGCTTTTGCCTCATCGGTGGACGTGGCACGCCCACGTCATGGTCGGTGTCGGTATACGCCGACGCTTAAAGCCTATGTGGCAGCCCACGTGGCGGCCACCTCAGCCTCTGTGCCTGCCCCGCAACCCCGTGCACTGTTTCGAGAACCAGGTCCATGATGGACCGTTGACCGTGCCCGTGGACTTGGTCTTTGACCAAGGGGCCCACCTGTCATAGACTCTAAGATTTTTAGTTTAAAAATAATTCGGCTGGAAATTCAATTTCTGAGCGCTGACGTCATAATCCCAATTTTCCTTTAGGAAAATAATTCGGGAAATTCATTTAAATTGCAGATTTAGGTTTAAAATTTGTAGAATTCATAACTTTTGCATCCAATCTCCAAATTGGGTGTTTCAAATTTCTAAATTCATGTAAAATCATTATCTAGCTAACAAAACCAAAATTATTTAATTTGAAGCTATTTTGAATCTGTATTTAATTTTAGAAATTCTTTTAAATATCAAATTTAGACTAAAACTTGTAAAATTCATATCTTTTGAACCACAACTTCAAATTGAGTGATTCAAATTGCTAAAATCTTAGAAAATTATTATCTAGCTAAATAAAATAAAATTATTTCATTTGGAGTTAGTTTGATTTGTATTTTTGGATTTATTTGAATTTTATTTGAATTTGTCGTACTCTCCAGATAGAGTTTGACGATTAGGAGAGGTAGATCTTTCGAGAGGTTTAGAATCTCAAGACTTCAACGAAGGCAAGTTATACTCTTGACCATTTTGATCCCAGTATTTCAAAGTAATTAATTCTGTTTTTAAAGTTATTATTGCATGCATATTTTTATTCAAGTTATTTTAATCCTGTTTTAATTCTTAGTTATGCCAATTCCTTTGTATAGCCAATCTTGATGCTTGGAATGCCATGCCCTTGCCACCTTAGTAAAATAATTAAGATATTTATGCTTAGTCATTGCTTAGACCAAAAGATGATTTGGGAATTTCGCCAAAATATAAAGTTGTTACGAAAATGAATCTATGGTATTGTTTTTACCATAGATGATTGGAAAATGTCTTGACAAAAGAAAAATAAATGAAATTGGTTTAGACTTGGGTGAATTGGGATTGTTGGTGGGTGCAAGTTCATGCACGGGCTCAATCTGTGAATGTTTGAGACCTGTGGTTTGTTTTGGAAGTCACCAGTCATGTAAGGACCGGTCTGCGGGCATGGATGTTAAGCCAAACTCGTACCACCACAAGTGCGGAATGGGACAGACTTGGCCAAATAAGCTATATCATTTCACCATGTTTATGTCTGGGAAAGATGTGGGAGTCGTGAAGACTTATTGATGATACCCACATGGCGCAAGAGGGGTAGTCGTTTGGTGCGAAGCCTTCGATTCTGAAACCTTAGCGGGCATAATTATGTTGAAATAATGTAGGGTAAAGGCCTTGTGATAGTCGCTAGTCGCACGCCTCTGAGCGTGTATTGGCCGACATAATAAGCAAACTATCTCTTGTGGGTAAAGCTGTACCAACTCTGCAAGAGTATTAATCTATTCGAATAGCCGTGTCCGCGGTCATGGACATGCTTAACAAAAGCCACTCGAAGTTAGTCTCTGGTTTTGTTTGAAAAGACTTTGTCACCTGGTTTATGAAAATGGGTTTGGGCAGAAGCCTGGTGTAAGGGGGGGGTAATCCTTCACCATTTGTGTATGGAGGTTCATCCTACACTTGACATTGAGAAATCAAAATATGATTTTGATCTTATTCTAAAATGGCCTTGGAAATTACTAAGAGTATTTAAACCTGAAAATCTTTGTCTTATGCAAATAAACCCCGCCATTACCCTTTGCTCACTTTATGCATGCATTCAATCATTTACTTTTACGGTGTAGCTTGCAAGCACAGTGGTAGTGCTTACTCTTCTTTGAATAATCTTTATTAGAGAAGACTTCTATCAAGGCGGTGAGGACATCGATGCTTAGGCCACGCTCCCCGACGATTGCTGTGGTGAATCGTTGGGTCTACTACTACTATTTTATTTCATTGTGTTTTACTTTATTTGGCCTCGAGCCCGTTTGTAATAAACTCTGAATAATTATTAATAAAATGCGTGATATGTTTTGATTATCACTTTTGTTTAACTGTGTACACTAGAAATCCTGGACTAGTGTATGAACACAGAGAATTCGGGATCCTTCGCTCCCGGGTTCGACAGACCACTACATCGGCGTGCTCTTCGTTGGATCAGACTGCTCCAACTCTTCTTCCACTGTGCTGTGCGTCTGGTGGTATTGATTTATGATCTCCTACTTATATGGCTTCCTGGTTTACATGGTAGAATTTTTTAATTGTCAGCTAGTGTAGCCTACCCATATCCCTTAAAAAATTACATGTTGAAGACCGTGTTGATATCTAAAACATCGTGTATTCTTAAACAGATGGAGAGTAATTACAAGGATGGCCGATGATTGCACTCAAACAATAAATATGATGTGCTATTGGAATTATGTAGTAGCCGACTAGTCACCCTTTTCCTTGCATGGTTGAAGCCCCGATTTTTTTAAATAATCATTATTTTATTCAAAAATAAAAATAATCATTATTTTATTCTAAAATACAGTAATATACCTGCTTTTTATATTTTACAGAAATAATTCTCTATCGCTCCACCGTTAGACGACTTGGGTCTAGTCACTCAACCAATGGGCGACTGATCCAAGTCGCCCAACGGTCCAGCGACATTGGGTGACTAGTCCACATGTCGCTCAACCGCTGGGTGATTTTAAATAATAACATTTTTTTATAATCCAATGGAAATAATTGTAGGGGAATATTCTGTCTTTGGCGGGAAACTTCTGGAGGGAAACTTCCTATCTTTGGTGCCATTTTCTACTGTCGCTGGCTATATATGGATGCTTTGGTTGACATTCACCTAACTCTTCACTTCCTCTTCTCCTTTCTTCCAATCTTAAATGGGATGTCTTCGGCATCATCTAACTTTCGAGTGAGCAGACAATTAGAATCACTACGGCAGCACCTAGTTTGCTCTCGTTGCAGGGATCCAACGAATGTGTTCACCTCGCATACGCCAACGAATCCATCCCGAGTGTTCATGAAGTGTTTAAATCTTACGGTAACTTGTGAAAAATCATCCCGAATGAATTCCATTCGAAATAGCATATTATTTTATTTTCACTTGAAGCTGCAATTCTTTTCCAGAACACAATATGTCGGTTTTGGCAGTGGGCTTACGAAGCTGTCCTAGTGGTTCGAGATATTACAATGCAAATTGTTGCCTTGTAAGAAGACTCTCGTGGTGTTACTGCATTTCGTCCTGGCTCGACTCTCTTATCAACTAATGCAAAATGAAGAGAATGGACTTAAAAGACTGGATGAAAGGATGGAAGATGTTGATAAAATACTTCAAAAATTAGTTAAGATAGTTAGTTTTGCAGTCTTTGTTCTATTATATGTTGTTCTTGCAAAGTAGAAGTTTAGTTGTAATGAGATTGTAATGTCCACTCTTTATCTATACATCGCAGTCCTTCATAAATGACAAGAAACCAGTAACGTTATTTATGCATACATTTCATAACAGGTCAAGTAACATAGAATGTCCGAATACATAGCAAGTCCGAATACATATCAAGTTTGAATACATAGCTAGTCTAAATACATAGCAAGTCTGAGTACATAGCTAGTCGGAATACATAAGGCGCAAGGCGAGGAGTACAACGCCGAGCTGGGCCGCAAGGGCAAATGGCCATGTTCCACGCAGTAGTTCGCCCCTCTTTGTCCATATGTCCCATGTAATCCTAATTCCCTAAAGACATACGTGTATCGTCCTTGGTTTGTTAGCCTGCGTGCCATGTAACCCCCTTGTCGGATCAACTGTCGTGTTGTTATCGTTACGCTATTTCTCCAAAATTCTCCACCGTGTATGAATTCCCTGTCGCATCGCAAGAATCACTTACATTCCTACTTACGACTTATTGTTACCTCAATTGTCCTCACAAAATTATTCAGAAATTTACCGTACTACAACAACATACGATGGTCACAAAATATTATTGCGAGTCTAACAAATTTCGTACCCTTAAGAATCTACTAAAATCACAAACGAACCAACCAACCTTGTCACCACCCTTTTATTTCCAAAAAAAATTAACAACCTACAAACAAGATTTGCTAAATGTATTACCTACAAAAATTGCCATTTATTCTCCCACAATTATTTCCATCGGATTATTAAAAAAATAATGTTATTATTTAAAATCGTCTAACGGTTGAGCAACACATGGACTAGTCGTTCAACCATTAAACGACTAGTCCACGTGTCGCTAGACCCAAGTCGCCCAACGGTGGAGCGACGGAAGATTATTTCTATAAAATAAAAGAAAGATATGTATATTATTGTATTTTAGAATAAAATAATGATTATTTTTTAAAAAAAAATATTGAAGCCCCCTAGTAAATTGTCGTTTAAACATATATTTGTCCACATTGTTAGCATCATTGTCATATGATCATATCCGATCGTGCCCTCCGTGAAATGCATAATGGCTCAGAACGGTGCCAACACTTGCATGTAGTTTATTGGCAGGAAAGGGAAAGAGAACAACATATTGGCACGTGCAATTTGTTTTCATGTAGAACAAGATAATTAATGGCAACGCAGATACATATCTGCTTCTTGTCATTGTTCGTCACATGACAGCTCAGATCAGTTAGAAGATTTATTGTTTAGTGCAATTGTATGCTTTCGAAGTTCTGATGATTTGTTTTTAAGAGAGAAAAAAAAACATGGCCATCCAGCTGCGGAACCCACCACAAAGGCCGATAAAACAGCTAAACGTTGGACAGAAAAATGACCAGTTTAGTTGGAAAGTTTATTTTTGGTTGGGATCTATGTGATTAGATCAGAAATTTAAACTAAAATCTCAATTCATCTATATAGATGAACAGAAATTTTAGTATAACCGAACAAAGCCATCAAGGCTGAGTGGCCCCTGCACACTAGGTCCGCTAAAACTTCAAATGTAATACCAAATTCGGCAAATGCTACAAAACTTGTAAGCGAAAGGTTGCAGATTAATTCCTTTGTTGTTGTTGTGCTTGCTTGCAACGAGATCTAGTTAGTTAAGGGAACTTTTACTTAGACAAGATCGCGGTTGCTGTGCTAATCTTTATTTATTTTGTTAAATATTTGCACAAAAGAAAATGTGGAGAATCTAGTGCCATGTTGGCAAAGCAGGTTGAAATTTAATAAAATCTGATATTAAGCGGTTCATCATTCCATATTTCATCTCAAGTTATTTTTCTGGCTAACTATTCTAGCATCTTATGCGATTTGGAATGCAATATTAATTATCACAATCTGCAAAGTAGTTAAAAATGAAAACAGAACCAAACACCAAAAAAATTGGAAGTGGTTCGACCGAATGAGACTATCGTATTCCGCCACAATACCAGGATGAGTCTAATTCTTGTACAATATTTCTTTTTTGCTTTAAAATAGACAATATTGTTAACCATACCAGAAAATAGTAAAATGAAAGTGTTTTTTCAAAAGTCACCACAATGCAAATGAAACCTGAGCTCACAACCAAAATTCAGTTTTCTAACGTTTTTTTTTCTTTTTGAATACGTATTTTGTCAGATTAATTCCAGGAAAATGTGGACTGTCCTTTTGAAAGTGCAACTTTGTTAATAGTAGACCTGCAGCAGATGGGCCGTTTGATGGTTGTTCGGGGCTTGGGGCCCCAATAGTGAAATATGCTCTGTAAAGAGGTGCACTGTTCGAGATAACTATACGAGTCGAGCAAAGTCTTTTGGTCAGAGTCATCACTCAAATATTTAATCTTCTGAAGCTTTATTTACTGGGTGAAGCTTGTTGTAAAATTGGCAGTTTTAGCAATATTTAAATATAATTCCATCAGCAATTAATATAATTAAAGCATATTTTCAGCAGCATACAAAATATAAATAACGTGTAAACATATAATTTCTTCATGTCAAATAAACATAATAATATGCTCAAAAGATAAGACTAAAAAATATACAAAATCAGCATAATGCTTAGATTTAAATGTTTGTTTATTTGCTCTCAGATGTCGGGCTGCTCAAGATAAAATTTTAGCCTCCTCGCCACTAATGTTTATACTCTTCACTAATTAGATATGACTGCTATTAATCAGACTTTGAGCTCAAAGAAATGCTTTACTAATTTGTCAATAATTATCTCATAAGCAATAAACAATAACTTATACTTTTAGCTAACAAATGATCAATTATGTCAGTATGCAAAAATGAGATCACTTTTAACATCACTTAAGTCTTTTGGCTAACAGAAGATAAAATATTTCTCAATGCAAAAAGAGATCGCAACCTTAATTATTATCGACTAACAGAGAAACAGAAGCATCAAGAAGCACAAATTAATCATGTTCAGAATGTGCATAGACAACTGAACTACAAAAATATACAGAACCGAATTGCTAGAGATCAAACAACAATAATAAGCAAACAATTAGCTCAAGTATGATCTAGCCATCATTCCATTTTAAGCATAATACATTATCCTCATCGAGCAATAACCGAGCCCACAATCATTGCTTGCAAAGCCTCCCAGTACTAGACAAACTACAAAATGTAGTTTGACTAGCACAACACACAACGCTCAGTAATGCGAAAAATTGAAATCAACGATACTCACGATGCAGATGGCACTCAAAGCCACCAAGTAGAACTAGGCAAGGCACGTGAAATGCGTTGACTCAGAAAACCAATCGCCCTACTGTGCCGCAAATGAACAAACGAGGTCATCGGAGATACAATGCCAATCCACAAACTGGGACACACCAATTTGCGAAGTCGAGGTATAGAAAATGCTGCACAAGACCAACCGAAGTGCACCGGCCGAGTGTACCCGAGAGCACCAATCACCAGAAAAATGAAGCCTTCTTCCTCACCGAAGTCAAGCCATAGACAACCGAAACCAAACCCCAAATACGCAAGCACCAAATTCCCGAATAAAAGACCCACAGAGGAGAGGGCGCAAGAGGGGAACCGGTCGGATGTGCAAAGAGCAAGGTCCGGAGATCACCACCGACAGCACCGGGTCAACCACGACGACACTGGAGCTCCAAGGCCCCAAAACCAAAGACCAAATCAGGAAGAAGAAGAACCAAGATTGGGGGAAAAGTCACAGTTTTCCGGGTGTCCAAAAAAGGGAGAATGGATCCACCTTAAGAAGAAAGAGGATGAGGAGGAGCACCACGCGATGGCAACCAATGGCCGGCGCCGAAGCGCATGGGCCGCCAGCACCTCCAGCGACGCTCCCCTCACGGAAACACCGCCACGCTCGGGTGCTGGCCAAAGCCACACACGCAAAGGCCGGATAGAAAAGTCTCTAGCCTTATCTCTTTCTATTCTCCCACCGATAGGTGGGACCCACCTCCTTTCCTTTTTCCTTTTTCCTCTTTTTTCTTTTCTCAAAATGAAAAATTACCAAATTGCCCTCAAAATATCCAACATATCCAACAATGCTTGGCTACCAAGTACCAATTAAACAAGGCCTTGTCATTTGTCACGGACGGCAGGTACATATGAGTAGTACATGACCATTATCCTGTCACTACTTCAGAGAGGGCACACACATTTCTTTCTTCTCTCAGCATCCTCTCAGCATCCATACGCTGCTTTTGCCTTCTTTGGAGCAACTTACTGAGCACATTAGCAAAGCAAAACCATGAGGGTAGACAGCTCTCTCCCTTTCTTGTTTGTGTGTTTCTTGTTCAACTCTTGTGTTTGAGATACTCTTATTTATCTTAATTATGAAAGCTTCTGAATTGGTATTGCAACTGTAAAAAAATTTCAGAAGGAGATAATTATCCGGATGTATGTGAAATCCGAGAAATGCCAGACGAAGGCCATGAAAGTGGCAGCTACTGTTAGCGGTACGTATACATGCTCGCTCATCTTGTTTGTAAAATTGTGATTGTTCTGTATATATTGAAGCTTTCTTTCTTCTCTGCAAAAGTTTTTCGTTGGTTCAAGCTAGCGTTTGTGATGATATCGAGCAGGAGTTGAGTCGGTGACGCTGGCCGGCAGCGACAAGAGCCTGCTGCTGGTGATCGGCGACGGCGTGGACTCGAACAAGCTGACCAAGAAGCTCAAGAAGAAGGTGGGCACCGCGGAGATCGTGGAGCTGAGGACGCTCGACACGTTCGACGCGGCGGCGGGGAGCAAGGAGATGGCGATGGTGGCGCGCTCGCCGGCGTACAGCCACTGGCAGTACACCACGGCCCCAAGCCCGTACGCCTACCACCACCACTACCATCCGTCGCCGATGGCCGCCGCGCGCGGCTACGGGAGCAGCTACTCCCGGGTGGTGGCGCTCAGCCACCCGGCCAACTACTCGCCGCTGGTCGAGAAGCACGACTACCACCCCATGGACCGCTCCTCCAGCACCAGCTACAAGGCGGTGCCGCGCCGCGGGAGCGACTCCAATGGCTGTTGCATACTGTAGTACGTACGCAGGCGATGCCGTGATCGATGGTGTTGCTAATTTCAAAGCTGCAACTGATCAACTGCCTGCCTGCTTGATCTTCTCATAAAACCTACGCGTATACATGTGAAGTTTTTGCTGCCTTTGGTTTTCTTCAGTTTTTTTTTCAGTTTTGAAGGTTGTAATTAGACTTGTAAGTGCTCTTGTCGGATGGATTAAGGCGGCAGCATTTCGTTCTATCAATCGTGTACGTATATAGGATTGATCTGTAAAATTGTACTTGTACATAGATGTATACTAATATGTTTCTGTAATTCTGTTTCTACTACTACTTGAGCTTCTGCTGTAGTAGCACGATCAAACTCTATGAGTAAGATATACGAAATTAACTTTGCTAGCTGCCAATCTACTGTATCATGACGAAGGATGAAGAATATGGCCAGTTAGTGGTACCCGTGAACACCATGCACGTACATGATGTTGCTAGGTAGTACTGTTTGGATAAGTTTGCGAATTAAGGGAATAAAGCAATGGAATTTTAAAACCGCATTTAATTTATTGTAGCAAGTCACCGTCTGTATACAACAGATAAATACTGAAAAAATCACAATAAGGTCACTGATCATCACTCACTCGACTCAATTAACTTAATAATCCACAATCGTCACCCTTTTTCTGACTATTGATCCCCAGAGCTGACGCCAGACGACGATAATTTACTACGCGTGCTTCTTGGCTGGACTTCAAATTGCTGGCAACTCAGCACTGGCATTCGAGTCCCGATCGATCCAAACTCCGCCATAAATTTCCTAATGGGGATTAGAAATTTAGACTACATAATTAGCAGTAGTGAGCAGATACACAACGCAAAACACAACCATCCTAGTTAAACTATCCAGTGACGTGCATCATCTAAGATCTAACACGAATATATCTAATGTGTTCCAGGGGACAGGTATAACATCTAAAAGTTTAGTTGGAGGCTTCAAATACACCCAAACCCGGTGCAATACAGCACTGGTGCCATAATTTTTTCTCCGTATGTCGATGGGGACGTTGGGTTTTAGAATCTTAAACCCAGTGCCTTTTTATTTTATCACGGGGTCAAGTCGTGGGGTTTTGTCCGCTTGCTCGAAAACTAAACTAGTATATTTCTTCTAGCTTAGCTCATTGAGGTCGGTTTCATGAACCAAAATTCCCGGCTGTGAGATGGACCACCAAGAAATTGGGGCGTTGGTTGACAAATGAGAGAGCTTGCACATCATGCATGCCCGTGTCACCAAATGTCGACACTAGTGAATTATTCACCACATGCTCGGGTTAATCTCCTTGACATATTATCTCGATCGGGCGTAACATTGACAACATCGTTGCGTAGTACTAGATAGAATATTCAGGATGACATGATTTGCAGGATTCTTTTCGCTGTTAGATTATACCATTAGAATACATCATATACATACGAGGAGTCTCTTGGGTTCATTTCTTGGGAACAATTAATTAGCACCACGGGTAGTAGATACTAGTAGTTAATTGAGTTCGAATTATTCCTTCTTAAATGCACTACGTGAAGGATCCGTCACCATCCTTCTTTAATACATCTATGAGAGCCTTCAAAGGGCGAGTCCGAGTATGGATCGAGCCAAAGGCCCCAGGATAGCAAAAGATGAATAAATGTAACAGATGGGCCATCCAGCCTGTTGGGCTTCACACGGACGACCCATTAATGGAGAGGGACCAGTCTGCGAAGCCGAAGTCTAGTAATCTTCTTGTGCTGCCGAGTTAAGGAGACTCCTTCCGCCCCCTCTTCTCTTCCCATACTCGCTCCGACCATCTGCGGCGCCGGCGACCAGCGGCCATGCGGGTGGCTCACAGGGTCCTCGTCCTCGTCCGCGACGCCTCAGGCTACGGCGCCGCCCTCGCCGACGCACTCCGCCCGACGCCGGGGCTCACGAGGTACCCTCGCCGGCTCAAAACCCTAACCTAACTCTCCAAAACCCCGCGCCTTCCGTTAATTAACACTTCATCGGCGGATGTTATTGCAGGGAGTCCGCACCATTCGAGCTCCCCCTCTCCATGTATGGACTCAACGACGAGAAGGCCTCCGGCGAGCTCGTGAGCTTCTCCGATTCCAGTGGTTCTCCCCAGGTAAGCGTTTTTTCCTCGCCATCTGATAGATCCGATTCGTGTGCTACAAATCAACATCTAGTGTGAGAAAAAAAGCCTTTTCTGTTGAATAGATGAACTACAGTTCCTGCAATAAACACAATTGTAAGGGAGAAAAAAGCTCATCAGGTATAAGTGTACTCCACTGAGCTGGAAGATTAGTCTCTTTTCATCTGTTTGCTATTACAAGATTGTACCATGACTTCTAGTTTAGCAGCATGGTTGTAGTTGAAATTTTGGAGCAAAGTCAGGGCAGTCGAAACAAGGTTATTAAGTCGGCAAGTTGACACTACCCTCCTAGTGACCGACTTGCTGACTAGTCGAAAGGTGCTGTTCATATGGCAGTGATATGTATGTACCATGGTTATTAAGGCGTCGCCTAGGCGGTAAGGTAGTCAGGAGCTCACCGCCACGCCGTCGCCTTGCCAAGGAAGTCCATGGCGTCCGCTTTACGGCCATGGCGTCCCCATGGCGTCGCTTAGGCGGTGTGTGGCGCTGGGAACGACCAAGACGGACGCCATATGCATGAAGTATGCATATGAAGAGTGAAGAGATAAAGAAAGAGATGGGAGGAGAGGGGGGCCAGCGAGGAAAACCTGTCACCTCGCCTTATGAGCGGAAGATGGGGGAAGAAGCCAGGTAAAAGGTGAATAGAGGCGGCGGCGCGCCGATCTTGGGTCGGGGGCAGCAGATCTGATGCTGAAGCCACCCATTCGTCGCCGCCGCTGGCTTGCCGTCGCGGAACCCACGCCGCTGCCATCGAATCTCGGCTTATCGCCGCCGGATCTGGCTCAAGATTGCCGCCGCTGCTGCTGTCACCGCTCGCCGTAGCCGTGTCCTTCTCCGGCGGCGGTGACCAGCGAGCAGTGAGGTCGAGCTTCGGCTGCAGTGGCTGTTGCCCCACTCCTCCCCTCTGGCTTGCTCTTGCTCTGGCGGCGGTGTGGTTGGCAGCTGGCTGTTTAGGGCACACAGAGCAGGGTGAGGTGGCTTAAGTTGTTGGGCTTGTTGGGTTTTGTGGGCTGGGTGGCCTAGTGGGCTCTTTTGCCATTTTCCCTTTGCCTTATCTCTATTAATTTGCTATTTCCTCATCTGATTGTTGTTGTCTGTTGGTTCATATGGCGTCGCCTCGCCACACGCCGTAAGCGCCTAAGTGTCTACGCGGTGGTTTGGCGCTTCGCCTCGCCTTACCGCCTTAATAACTATGGTATGTACATATGTATATATTATATACCTTGTATTGATTGAAAAGTACATGTATAGCTTGAATTAAAGAGAGGATTGATGACTTATATGTTTTGAGTCCAAACTCCCTTCATTTGACTTGTTGAATCCATCTTTGAAGCATGATTTGAGACCTTCATGCTGCAAAATTAAAAAACAAGAATGACCATATGATGAAGATAAACTATGATGAACTCATACAATACCTTCAAGGGAGAGCAATATAGTGCCATGAATTAAAGAGGACAATACAAATCATACAACATAACAAAAAATAAATGAGCAATTGGGAAATTAAGCATCTAAAACACCAAGTTCTCATCGACAATAGCGTTCTACACGATAGTTAAGTAACACGACAACAAGTTGCCAAGTCTCAAATATCAAAAGTAAAGCATAACCATCACAATCCATCAACATGGCCTAATACAAGCCTCAAATCAAATGTCATCCAACTCAAGATCATCGAAATGGCTCGCATTTCCACTCGGTTCACCACTCTCATGAGTAGGACTAGGTGGAGATTCGCCAAAATCATCAACTTCCTCATCATCAAGCACAAAATTATCATAATTACCATCATCTTCATTGTCGGGCTCCGACTCATCATCAGCCATCCTTGTTGCAAAATTGCGACCTCGAAGTGCACTTGATGCACCAATGGCTTCATCAACATGAGCTCATGTAAGATCATCGCTCCCATGATGAACTTCTTCGGCACCAATATCAACCTACTCATTGCCCCATTGAAAATCAGCTAGGATCAAGGGGTTGAAATTGCACCCTTCCTCTTGCATCCTTTGAAACCGATTTGTAATATTTCGACTGCATTGAACGTAGACCAAATCATTCAACCTCTTGTGCTCTAACTGGTTTCTCTTCTTGGTATGGATCTACAAATAACAAACAAAATAATTGAACTATTGTCATACTAACGGTTCCAAAATGAACACTTGAGTAATTGAATACTTACAAACTCAAAGGTGCTCCAATTGCGCTCACAACCGGAGGCCGAACAACAAAGACCAATTATATACCTTGCAAATGCTTGGAGCTCTAGAACGCCACCAAATGCACCCCACCAAAGAACTAGAAAGGCAAGAATCATAGCCTATGTTAGGTCTTGAAAAGAATGGAAGCTTAAAATTAAATGCACATAGAAGTTAGTGATACTTACTAGGTGACTTATCCTTTTGTTGCTTGATTGCCAATTGACTTGAAAAGCCTCTTTGCATGTTCTCATAATCATCGGCTTGGTTGCTTATCCTAGCTTGCTTGTCGTCGTCAATGATCATCTTCTCAAGCACATCATTAAACATGGTGCAAAGCCTAGAAACATATCCAATATCGGTCTTTCTAATCTCAAAAAATCTATCTGGCTTCAAGAACAATGCAGCCTTGTACAACTTCTGCTCCATTTGGTCTTCCCACCGCCGATCTATAATTGCTATCACCTTCGTAAGCAGTGATGGCTTGTTTTCCAAAGAGTCAATTGATCTTCTTCTTTGCAAGATCCATGGTTGCGGTAACCTCCGGCGTTGCCGGCTTCTCATAGCCGTCGACGATCCTCGGCACAACGATAAGTGGTTGCAATGCTATAATGCAATTTTCCACTGCATTCCAAAATCTATTAGCAATAACTGTTTCACACCCCTTTTTGCCTACCTCTATGCAAGACAATTTGGATCTATTCCAATCATCAGTAACAAAGAGACCTTTCAAAGATGTCCTATGCCTCCACAAGCTCTGCAAAGTGAGGAAAGCTGTAGTAAATTGAGTAGCTGCAGGTCTCACAAGGTCCCTCCCACCTGCATCTCCCTCATCTTGTCAAGAACCCTTCCATGCCTATAGATAAATGTGGTCACATGCTTGGCTTGTACAATGCACTTCTTGAACTCTTTTATCTTCCCAATGTCCTTCAACATGAGGTCCAAGCAATGAGCTGTGCAAGGGGTCCAAAATAGAGTAAGAATCCTCTCCATTAGAAGTCTACCTGTCGCCTTGAAGTTAGCACCATTATCTGTGACCACCTGAACAACATTTTCTTGGCCAATCTCATTGATCTTCATCTCCAATAAATTTGCTAACATGTGGGCATCGGCTGATTGACTTGAGGCATCAACAGACTCCAAGAAGAAAGTTCCCTGTGGACTATTGACAAGGAAATTAATCAAGTGTCGTCCCCTCCTATCTGTCCAACCATCTGACATAAGTGAGCAACCAAACTGTGTCCAAGCATACTCACGCTGCATCTTCAACTTGTCAGTATTCTTTTTGGCCTTCTCAAGCAAGGGTAGCCTCAAGTCATGGAAAGTAGGCGGCCTAAGCCCTGAACCATACTGCTCGATGGACTCAACCATAATCTCATAGCTTCACTCAACCATAATCTCATAGCTTCTTTTGTTGGCGGCATTGAATGATATGCCACACTCATTGAAGAAATCAACAATGTGTTCAACCATCCTCTCCTTTTCTTCCTTGGTCCTCATAGTTTGCTCAATGGTAGCTTGACCCTTACCCTTATGTCTTTCCTCAACAACCACTTCAGGTGACTTCCGAATAATAGAAGCAACTGATTTAGTTACCTTCGGTGCAGCTTGCTTCGTAAGCGCCAACGCCAATTGCTTCCTTTTGGTGGCAGTCCCGGAGCTTGCAACTGTCTCAGCAGAGGAGCCTCTTGTGCTCCCCCTAGATGATGACACTTGTGCTTGGATTTCTTGAACTTCATCACCTTCACCTTCACCTTCACCACCATCTTCACCTTCACCTTCACCTTCACCGCCATCTTCACCTTCACCTTCATCATCTATCTCAAAGGTTTTATTTATGGCATTCTTGAACAAGTATTCATGCATCTCTTTCATGATAGGTGTGGTTGTTTTCGGACATTTCTCCACATCTCCATAGCCTCCCGCTAGTTGATGCTTCAATCTTCTTACTCCGGCGTGCATTTGCTTGCCGCAGCGTATGCATTGGACAATATCTTTGTTTGTCAAGTCCGGCCAAAATCCGTATTTTCATCCCAGATCTTTGGACTTAGCCTTCCACTTAGGATCATTAGCTGGATCATACCCTTCGGTGCCCGCTGTCGGATTTAGAGTTGAAGTTGGAGTTGGAGTTGAGGATTGCTCTGCCATGATGCCTACATATGGACAGTGAACACGGGAGCTTACATATACACGGAGAAAACAGAGAGGGAGCCTACATATACACAGAGAAAACAGAGAGGGAGCCTACATATACACAGAGAAAACAGAGAGGGAGGTGGTGGGTACCATCAGAGAAAACAGAGGAGGCAGGAAGCTTACCTCGGGCGACGGGAGCGACGTGAGTTGCAGGACAAGGGCGACGACGGGCGGCGGGAGCTGCAGGGCGAGGGCGACGAGAGCCTGCAGAGGGTGATTAGAGCTGCAGGGCGAGGGCGACGAGAGCTGTAGGGTGAGGGTGACGACGGGTGGCGGGTTACGGCTGCTTGGGAGCTCGGGATCTGAGGACGAAGGGCGGCGGTGGGCTGGGAGCCGAGGACGAGGGCGACGATGAGCGGCGGTTGCGACCTTCAGCTCCCGCCGAGGGTGACGAAGGGCGGCGGTGCGTTGGGAGCAACGGTCGAGGGCGACGAAGGGCGGCGGCGCGCTGGGAGCTGGATCTGGTCACGCAACTGAGCCCTCACTCCCTCTTTCTCTCTGTCACCTTGAGTCTGACAAACGGGCCCCACATTTCTCCCACCAAGTCGAACAACTTGCTGCCACCTGGTCAACTAGTTGACAAGCAAGTCGACGACTAGTCGATAGGTCGCCCGATTTGCTCTAGCAAGTCGAGTTGCTAGGCCCAGTTGATTCTTTTCCACCGACTTGTCGACTAGTTGTCGACTTAATAACCATGAGTTGAAAGATGTATGTGGAAACTCTGTGTCTATCACAATTTGCTCAACTGTCTGAGAAATATAGCTTAATGTAAGTGTCAGGTTTAGTAACTTAGGAAATGTGGCATTCTTTTGTTGTTTTATAATAGTGAGCCGATCAACAAAATTAGTGAGTGTAATTTGGAGACGGAGAAAGCTTAGTTGTTGAAAAAGAGAGAGTATGGTTTCACTATGAACATTATCTTGGATCTGAGTTTTGGGATTAGAGTGTCATCATGATCTAGTTTGAGCGTATGTTTCCTGGTACATCAAGCCTTAGGTTGTGTTTGTCACTGTCTTGGTTGCTGTGACCTTGCATTCTGACCCGAGTTCTGTAAGCGTGGTGTTTGTGTGTACTGACCTTGTTTTCTTGTTCCTGACTATCTCTTTATTCACATAAGACTACTTGATGCATCAATTTTAAAATATGGTTTAGCAATATAGCAGAGAGCTCGGTTTTCATGGATGTAACATTCTTATTACCTAGGAGTTTGTCTATGCATAAGGTTTTTTTTACCAGCATTAATATTACACATCATGGTAATTATGACACAACTTAGGCGATCTACCGACGATGGGAAAGGACACTTTCCTAGAGGGTTTCACACCATCTTTTGTTGGCTTGCTTGAGTTTATCTTAGATGGACTAGAGGAACTGGCAATGTCTATTGGTTTCAACTTTCATGTTGCTTCTGTTAGCAAAGGATAATTCTATGTCAATATGGTCCTCTCCTAAACTGCCAGGTTAGTTCTTTCTACTCTACCCTAATCAGTTGTACCAAACTATCTCGGCTTCCCAGTTGCACAATTACAAGGGTTGTAGGCCATAGAACTGTAGGCATGTGCTCTTTTTCGAAGGACAGTATATAGTAATACAGTTTTACACTAGTAACATTACTTTGAAAATCCTTCACTAGTAAAGGATTGAGTATATTTTTATGGAAAGAAATATCAATTGTGCACCTGACTGCTAATATTTCAACATCATTTTTTCTCTACTGCACCCCATACGGAAACAGGAAACTACATCCAGGTTGTATTCAAGTTCTGTTAATTTTTGCCAGGTGTCCTGTTTTGTTCTGCCGGACTATAAGCCTCCTGTTGCGGCATGTGCTATGAATGAGATTTTAGCACTGATTTCTTCTGAAGCTCTTTCCATTCAGCCAGTTCTAATTGTCCCATTCATCACAAGGCCATTAAGCTATTATCATGGAATGGTTAATGCAATAAAAACAGGACAGTCACCTACACTTCATGGTGCTGAAATAGGGGCAACTACCGAGTTTACTCACATATTGGTTGATGGAACTACTAAACCTCCTCCATCTTTACAAATACGTAGTGAACCAATACTATGTTTGCTGGAAATGGTGCGCGTATTGAAAATACCCACAGTTCTTCTTGTCGCATCAGGTGGGCAGAACCAAGGCAAAAGCTCTTCAGATGCTGATCTTGAGGTACAGCTTGACTATTTGCTAAATTCCAATTGAATCCTGCTTTACAGTTCTTCAAGCTATTGACAATTTCCTGTATTTCTGCTTTCCTTTCCTAGAACCTTTCCCCCCTTCTCTTCTGCAAAAGTTTCACAAAACATGATGATACTTGATGCAGAAATAGAAGATCGTTAGAATTTCACTGACAAAATTCGAAACCAGCTTCTTGCTAAATAGCAATTGAGAAAAGGTTGACCTGTGACCTTGGTACCTTGAATCTACTAAGGTTTAAACTCTCTAAAATATGTATCAAGAGTGCTCGTGATCTCTTTTTTTTTCCAAATAGAAAGCAAGACACAAGATGTTTGTTAAGGACTCCTCTTATGGTGCTTAATGGTTTTCTTTGGTTGTATATATAATATTATAATGTTAGCAAAATTGAGCTTTCCGGTAATTTTTATGGACTAATTCCACAATGCACAGCCACCCATACTGATAAGTCAAAGTTATATATGAAGAAACCTCTTGTTATAGTTTCAAGCAACTGTCAAACAATTGTCTTTTGGTAATTTCGTCTGAATTCTTGCATTGGTTTGTTTCTGCGAACCCAGTAATTTTTCTATACAAGCTGTCGCTACCGTAGGATATTCTTTGCAGGCTCTACACTTGCAAATTTATGCTTGTTGGCTCACCCAATCTCTGCCTATTGTACTTCCAGGTGCTGCAATGCGTAGGGGATCAGTTGGCCAGGCACACCAACTTGGAGTTCTCCAAAGAAGCCGTTCTTGAGAGGGGGATCGAAAGATCAGCAATCCTTCAGGAACCCTGGCGTGAACTGTACCGGTGACAAAATTCTGGGATGTCGGCACCTTTAGCTTTGTAGGCCTTTACATGTCAGATTCGGATGAATTGTGTGTTCAGGAGCTGGAATCGCGGAAGATCTTATCTGTGCAAGGGTGTGTAGTATGACGCCCAGTTTATTTTAATATAACTTTCAGCTTGGTATCAATTTATCAGCAAGATCTGGTGTTCTACAAACTGTATATGTGTCCACTCTCCGTGAGACCGTGATGTCGTGGAGCCACCACGATTTCACGTGTGCAAGTGGCAGACTCGCAGTGCACGCACGTTGCGATGTGCGTGTGTGCCCATCCTTGTGTAACAATAACCGTAGTCTGTTGTCCGATTGAACATGAAATGAACCAAGGTTGAGATCTCTTGACAGGCAGTATTCTAGCTTCAATTTTTGTTGATCCAACTGGAAAAGGCACGCCGTCCCCTTGCAAGGCCTTCATCGTTTGAATAATCTGGTCACTTTATTCTTTGCAGCCGGTCACCTAAAGTCGTGATTCGATTTTATGATTTTCAGAAGAATTTATAATAAGAAACAGTGGAATTTCTCCAAAAGTTCAGCAAAATCCTTCTTTGTAAAGACGGGTTAAAGTTATCTCAACGTTTATTTTTCTTCTTAGAGAGCTAGCGTTTTCGTGCAAATCTTGGTGTGTGGCCGTGCCGCCGTGGCCCGTGTGGGTGTGGGTGAGAGAGTCCGCCAGTCAAAACGGCTTAAACCGGTTTGGGAAACGAGATCTAAGGACATGTATATCATGCATAGCGCTAGAGGGTGATTGTCTGTAATACATTTTATGTCATCTCTAAATAAAATTAAAAACAAAATATAACTCATACAATAAATTATTTATTAGTTGTCTATATATAACCCTCATGAAATAAGATCACAAAACATATAAGTACAGACGAACAGATACAATACATTTCATGTCACCTATATACAAAACTAAAAACTAAACACAACTCGTACAATGAATTGTCTATAAGTTATCTATATATAATCTTCACAAAATAAGATCATAAAACACATAAGTACAGACAACAGCAAAAATAATATCTATAAAGACCTTATAAGACCATCCATAGCATATGAGACGACTTCTAACTCTCCCACTCCTTTTCTTTCATCCATATCGTCCTGCCGTACATGCCATAACAATGGCGACGGTGCCGGGAGTAGTCGTCAGCTGCTGACATGCCGCCGCCTCCGCATCACCCGTCTCCGACATCTACGCAGACGTCTCCCATGGCGTCCTCTCCGCACTCGCTGACCTCCGCCTCCCCCGCCGCTCTCCTCGCCCACCTCGCCGCCGTCCTCTCCAGCCCCAACTGGCACCTCCATCCCTCCCTCCCGCATCTCCCTGTTCTCCTCGCCCCGTCGCTCCCCCACACGCTCCCCCTCCCGCTCCCCGTCCGACTCGCCGCGGCGGCTGCCCGCGCCGCCGCGCCCTCCCGCCACCTCCTCAGCCTTTCCCTCCCCGTCCTCTTCCGCCTCCACTCCCTCTCCCCTCCCCCGCTCCGACCCCTCTTCGACCGCCCCTTCCGCTCCTTCCTCGCCCACCTCTCCCGCTTCGTCCTCACCCCGCTCATCCTCCGCCTCTTCGCCCACATGCACCACTACTCCCCGCCTGCCCCCACCGCCCCCACCTACAACACCCTAATCCGCTCCCTCTGCCGCCGCGCCGACCTCGCGCGCGCCCGCCGGTACCTCAGCCTCATGGTCCGCTCCGGCTGGCGCCCCGACGCGTACACATTCAACTCCCTGATCGTGGGGTACTGTCGCACCCACCAGGTCGACGTCGCCCGTCGCCTGTTCGACAAAATGCCGCTGAGAGGGTTCCCGCAGGACGTGGTCTCCTACACTGCTCTGATTGAGGGGTTGTGTTTGACGGGGAGGATTGATGAGGCAGTTGAGTTGTTCAGGAAGATGGAGAAGCCTGACATGCATACGTACGCCGTCTTGGTGAAGGGGCTGTGTGGAGCGGGGCGGGGGGAGGAAGGGATTCAGATGCTGCGGAGGATGAAGGAATTGGGGTGGCGGCCAAGTGCTCGTGCTTATGTGGCAGTGGTCGATTTCTGGTGTAGGGAGCGGAAGGTTGAGGAGGCTGAGGAATTGCTGGAGGAGATGTTTGACAAGGAGTTAGTGCCATGTGTTGTGACGTGCACTGCGGTGGTAAATGCGTATTGTAAGGAGGGGAGGATGAGTGATGCAGTGAGGGTGTTTGAGGCGATGAAATTGAGGGGGTGTGAGCCGAATGTGTGGACATACAATGTGTTGGTGCGGGGGTTCTGTAATGAGAGGAAGGTGCACAAGGCAATGGCTTTGTTGGGCCGGATGAGAGCGTGTGGAGTTGACCCAGATGTTGTGACATACAATTTGTTGATTCGGGGTCAATGTTTGGATGGGCATATAGAGAGCGCTTTCCGAATACTCCGTTTGATGGAAGGAGAAGGTTTAGTTGCCGATCAGTACACTTACAATGCGTTGATCGATGCTCTCTGTAAAGATGGGAGAATCGATGAAGCTTGCTCCCTTTTTGATAGCCTGGAAGTTAGAGGCATAAAACCTAATGCCGTGACATTCAATTCATTGATAAATGGGTTATGCAAGGCTGGCAAAGTCAATGCCGCATGCACATTATTGGAAAAGATGGTCTCATCAGGTTGCACGCCAGATACCTATACGTACAGTTCATTTATTGAAAACCTATGCAAGATGAAGGGATCACATGAAGGTTTGTCCTTCATAGATGAGATTTTACAAAAGGATGTGAAGCCCACGACGGTCAATTATACAATTGTAATCGACAAACTTTTGAAGGAGAGAAACTATGGATTGGCCACGAGAATCTGGGGCCAAATGGTTTCACTGGGTTGCAGTCCTGATGTAGTCACTTATACTACGTCTATGCGTGCTTACTGCAATGTAGGAAGACTCATTGAAGCAGAAAATGTTTTGATGGAGATGAACAAGAGTGGGGTCACTGTCGATGCAATGGCGTATAACACTTTGATGGATGGGCATACAAGAATTGGACAGACAGATCGTGCGGTCTCAATCTTGAAGCACATGACAAGTGCTGCTTCTATGCCAAACCTGTTTACTTATTTGGTCTTGCTTAGACATCTTTTACAGAGGAGGCTAGCAGAGGATGTGCCTTTGAACGCAGCTGGTGTGTGGAAGACCATAGAGCTTACTGATATCTTCGAATTATTTGATGTAATGAAGAAGAACGGTGTTCTTCCTAATGCAGGCACTTATTCTGCCATTCTGGAGGGATTTTCTGAAGATGGAAGATCAGAAGAGGTGACATCATTGGTTTCTCGTATGAAAGAAGATAATCTATCTCTGACTGAAGATATCTACACTGCACTCATTACTTCTTTTTGCAAATCAAGAATGTATCCAGATGCATGGGCTTTGCTTCGCTCCATGATTAGACATGGTTTTGTACCACACTTGATGTCCTATCAGCATCTGCTTTCCGGGCTTACTAGTGAAGGACAAGTGGATAGGGCTACAGAAATATTTGGGAACTCTAGATGGAAAGACTATAATCCTGATGAGATTGTGTGGAAAGTAATTATTGATGGCCTGATAAGAAAGGGTCATTCAGATATGTGCCGTGACATGATATCCATGTTAGAACAGAAGAACTGTAGACCAAGTCATCAGACATACGCAATGCTGACAGAGGAATTGTCCTCCAGGGATTAATATGCTGCAATGATCACATTCTTAAATCGCAGCAAAGTCTTCACCAGCTATGCAAACTGTGCCTCATCAGGTGCTTGTTCAAGCACAGCTGCATCTGACCATGGACACACCAGAGTTGCATATAACATGGATCATTCAAATACACACACTGAGTTCGTGCTTGATTGCTCTGCGAAAGGTACTGAATTGATTCATGATGTTATGACTTCTGATTATTTTCTTACTCTGTTATCATACTGTACTAATGGTGTCATGGGCTGGGTACTGCCCACATGTGTGAACAGTACCCCGGGTACTGTAGCGCCAGGATTAGAAAAGGGTTACCTTCCCTGATAAGAATATCTATTTCCCTAAATAGTTGATTAGTTTCTTTGTATAGAGATTAGTTAATCGGAAAAGTTATCTATTAGTTAGGAAGGTTATCATTTAGATTGATTTTAATCATTTTATTCATAATTGTTAGAAGAGCTCTCTATATAAAGAGGCATATTGTAATTGTTGACATTAAAGCAAGAACAAAGAAACAATAGTTCATCACCGTCTATGTCTATTTTCCTCCTCTAAACTCCCCTCCTCAAGCCGTCGCCACCCGGCCGTCCTTCCGTCGGTGTTTCCCCCGTTATGAACTAAGGTCTATGACAAATGGTGCTTTACGGAAAGCTTTTCACCAAAGTGTTAAACATCAAATCCATCTTATTCCACCTATCATCACAAGTAACCTTACTTTTACACACCGAAGTGGTACTAAATATTACTAGACTTCACTGGGTTCACTGAATAATATATGATACCCATGAGAATTCATAGTATTGAACTAGCCAAATAAAAGAACTCTGGATAGAAGTGGAGGAGCTGTGTATTTCTAAAAACTGGATGGACTGTTGTCAGTGGACTTGATACAATGTGCAAGAGGTAACTCAGCATTTCATTTTTGGAACTTTGCCGCGGGAGATCCAGAAATAAGTAGTAGTACATAGTTTGACTGTAACTTCAACATTTGCTTACTCAGTGTATATCCAAGGTGATTAAAAAAAATACTAAGTAACCTATGACATCGAATTGCAAGGTCACTGATGGTCCAAAACTATGGAAAATAGACTTGAAAAGATTCATGAATTCTGACATTTCTGAAAAAATGACATTGCTTGACACATGTTTATTGAGTTTTCTAGTCCACTCCTTGCACTTCCCTTTTGTTTGTAGGTTATAGATTTTTGAGTAGAAACATCCATTTGGATAAAGTTGCACTTAAAAATTAATTTGGGTTTGAAGCTGAACAGCAAAAGAATATTTATATCTCCAAAATCATAAAGTTGACATCTGACGAGGATCTAATAATCCTTAATTAATGAAACTATTTATCTATAATACTTATTATGGATGGTATCCTTAACAACCATCAGAGATACCCCTTGTCGTTAGAATCTACAATGACAAGGAAGATTACGACCACCTTATGGTCGTAAGGTTTGTTACAATCATCTTATGGTCGTAAAGTTTGCTACAATCATCTTATGGTCATAAGTTTTGATACGATCAGGTCAATTACGACCACCTTACGGTCGATAAAACCTACAAACATGTAAACCTAATCGACTAGGGTGTAGGGACCCCGGATCTCCGGATCCAGGACCCTTTATGTATAACCGCACTATTCTCTTGATCAGTAGCTAGTGCACACAGTTGCAACATTGGTGTAATCAAAACCGTACTCAAAACCGTACACCTAAACTATAGATGAAGCAGACAAATTAATATTTAATAACAAAAGGAGGGCTAAGCAATAAAAGAGAGCTTGCAGCGGAAACCAAACATCCGGTGGAGGTCACCTAATATGCCCACCGGCAATCGAGTGAAGGACGCGACCTAGTTCGCAAAGTCTTCAAAATAATCTTCTCCATAGAGCCCTGAGTTCACTGGTTCACCCTCCTCTGCTGATTTAAATAGAGGGCGCAAAGCTGTGAGTACTTTGAATGTATTCAGCGAGTCGCAGAGAAAGGTATGCAAGTAATATTTATGTAAGGTTTGACAAGGATAGTTTTATGACTATTTTGCAGAAAGCAATATTTGACAGTAAATACATTTAGTAGATTGCAAAGCATAATTTAAAAGATTAATATATAAGTAAACAATTTTCTTTGAAACAACTAGTGAACACTCTGTTCACTTTCCAACCAGCAACCACAACCATCTACAAGATTCGAACAACCCATTCCAACAGTTCAAGAAAATCTACCTCTTGCGTGAAATCACTAGGCATGTCCATAACCGGGGACACGGCTATTCGAATAGTTTTACACTCTGCAGAGGTTGTACAGCTTTACCCACAAGACACGACTTCTCTAGTTGGTTTGGCATCTGTCGATACCACTGCTCACTACCATAGGTAAGCAGCCTAGAGCACGTGAAAAAGCCTTTACAAAATCCTGTTTTTGACTCGGTTCTGCCCGCTAAGGTTTCGCCATTCTGGGTCCCATCTTGCGTCGTTCCCAACCCAAACAGAACCGAATCAAAACATTACTAATTAGTTGGCCAGATCTACCCCATAATAGACATGTAGTCGTACGATAATGACCCAGATCAATGGTTCAAGGTTAAGTCTTTAGTTGGCTGCTCAGACGAGACGTTTCCACATTCCAAATGTGCTTCCCGCACCCACCATTACCACCACCCACTCGTCGGAGTATAAATCAATTTCGTTCAATCCGGCCAAATGACCACCCTAGTCATAGCACAACAAATTTTAATCACAACGGTATCGCACCCCAATTGACACAGCTGTGATTTCGCACTATAGTTGCACAACAGTGGTATCACACCATAATTCCATATCTCATTAAGTCAAGTTCAATCATTCTTTGAGTAAGTGATCGAGAGTCCATTGCATAACTAAAGCATTGGCTAAGCATAATACGGTACCCATGTTGGTAGTACAATAATGTCCAACTAAAATAATCCATCCTAGGGTGTCCAAGGATTTATGTCATTCAATGATACATGTTGTTCACAATTTATCAAGGAGGCATAATGGCAATTAGGTAATTAACTAATTCCCGAAACCATTTATTATAAAATTAGCAATGCATGTTTATACCAAACAATATACTTCTATAAAGATGGGTTCAACATGATCAAAGGTCTACGACTTGCCTTCGTTGAAGAGTAGATATGCTTCAGTCGTCGGGTCCGAGAAATCTTCCGAAACGCCGGAACCTATACGTGCGAACAAAACTAAATAAATAAAACAACTCCAAATAAAATTCAAATAAATACCAAATAAATACTAATAGGAAGACAAGGAATTTAGATGAATTTAGAAATTTGAATCACTCGAATCGGAGTTTGAATGAGGAAGTTATGGCCAAAGGAAGTTGGAAAAACACATAAAATGATGAAATGGAGGTTTTCCTGATTTTCCGGAATTATTTTCCTAAAGAAAAATAAAAGAAAAGCCGCCATTGCCGCCGATCGGCAGAACACGTCGACAAAAAGCGGCGTGGCGCCACGCGGCGCCCAGTGCTGCACGGCCACGCCGGACCCGAGGTGGTGGCGCTCGGCCGAGGGTCGCCGTGAATCAATGGCGCTAGCAACCCATGAGGCACCAACGCGAAGAGAGCTCACGGGGATCTTGATCTGTGGCGAGGACACTGCTGGCACGGAGAGGTCGGCGGCGAAGGCGGCGGCTCGGCTCGCGGCGACGGGGGTTCAGTGAGGCTCCGTGAGGAGAGTCGCAAGACGGTGGCCTTTGATCGGCGATCTGCCGAGGCGGGGTCGTGATGGCCGGAGGGCTTGACGGCGGCGTGGGCGCTGTGCTTCCTGGCCGTGGGAAAACTCAGTGCGGCCGAAAGAGAGGAGAGAGAGAGGAGAGGAAAGAGAGAGAGAGCGAGTCTGGTCTGCTCGCTTTATAAGCGATGAGGCGGAGGAGGAAAGGAGAGGCTTGCCGTCTTAGCTTAATGGCGGCGCGGAGAGAACCGCAGAGAAGGGGGGGCAAAAGAGGGCGACAGCACAGCAGAGAGGGACGGTGCGACCGAAAGAGGGACAAAGGGGGGCTAGGGGCGTGAGAAGCAACGCTGCTCGTGAGGAATCATGGCGGGCGGATTCTGAGGCGGCACTACGGAGGTAGAGACGACGCCGGCCGGTGACAAATGGTGACACGCCAATGTGGCAAGAGAATGAGGCGCGAGCGAAGGCAATTGCTCGATTCGATTCGATCAGGCAGTCTTAGATCAAGGGAGAGGCGGAGGCGGGTCGGAGGAGCGGTCACATGAGGAACAGGAATGGTAGGGAGGAAAATCAGCCCAAGAGCCAAAGGAGGATTTCTAAGGATTTTTGATTTTAGAAATTACCAGAAAAGCAAAAGCATTTTTAGAAAATAGCTTAAGCATCCACAAATTCTAGGAAAATTCACGAAATCCCTTGAATTATTTAGGACTTAGTAAAAATATTTTCACAACTATTGCTTTTAATTTTTGCAATTAATTATTTTTAACATAAGGCAAAAGGAAAAACCAACTTAAAATCCAACAAAACTCAACTTAAACCAACTTTAATTAGTTCAAGTTTAATTAATTCAAATTAAACTCCTTTTAAAATTCTAAATTACAATTTAAGCTTTAGCGAATTAATAAAACAAAATGGTTACTTTTTAAAGTTTTCAAAATTTTCCAAAACTCAGGAAATTTGGGATGTTACATAGGGACTCTGTACACTACGCTCATTCATGCGTGGTAGTTAATACACGTATTGTTTATCTCTAACATAACCGCATGTAGTTCTTTTTATCTCTGATGTAACCGCATGACAAGCACGCAGGAGGGTGTCTCTCTGACAATAACTGCTGCCAATGTGCGCAATCGGCCAACCGTCAATACGTCTCTTGACGCACAGTAACTGCCACCCCTTCAAGAACTATATAAATGGTGACGCTAGTGGATAAGGAGGAGAGAGGACGATCAAGTGATCATTTCTTAAGACATTGGCCTTAGTTTCGGTTGTTTGTTTCACTCTGTAAACACATTCAATAGAAGAACACATGAGTAGAGTTGTTATTCTCTCCAGAAAAGACCTGAACCTGTCTAAAAAAGCCCCTTTCTCTTGTATGATCTCGATTATAGTGTCCCAGTATTTATTTCATAAGATCGATAGTAAAATATCGACAACATCATACTCGCTTTTTTAGAACAGTGCATTATAGGAGTTTTGAAGAATGATGCAGCTGAATTATCTGAGAAGCTGAACGTGGGAGTCCAGATTAGTTTGCACGATTGCATGTACAACAACTGCATTGATAGAGTTTACACTGTTTATAGCTTTGTAGGAGCCAAAAGCACATACCAGGTTCCATTTTATTGTAGGATTATTTGGTCTGAAGAAAGGTTATCCCAGTATTAGTGCGGTTCCATAATATTCTATTCATTTGGACATTTTGTTTATGTCAATGGGTGGGTTCATTTGTAATGAACCTTAGTTCATCGGGGTAACTACCGTACGAAGAAGGGTCGGGACGGCACGGCTGAAGGAGAGGGCTTTAGGAGAAAGGGGAGACTATGGACTGGGGAGAAGAACCTTGTGAGGAGACTAGATTAATTCATTCATATTGCTTCCTTCTGAAAGATAACAATAGTCCTCTTTATATAGAGGCTCACCTAACCACTAACCAATATGAATATGGATCAATCTAATAACAACCTTCCTAACTAATAGATAGGCTACCAAACAACTAATACTCATTCTAGAAAACTAACTACGCTATTCAAGGAAATAGATAATAAGCAGCCATCTTAATCCTGTATGCGGGCTGCTGCCATAGTACCCATGGTATTGTTCTCATGCAGTATTTTCTGCACATAACAACTTCTCCCCTCCTCGACAGACAGCTCGTCCTCGAGCTATGGTGGTGGCCACGGTTGCAGCCCTAGAAGGTAGCACAACTGCAACATGGCGCGGCATTTGAAGGTAGACCATGGGGTGGATGAAGCCTTCTTCGTGGTGCTGTTTGGTGCTGAGGAGAATAGCCTAAGGCAGCAAAGGAACCCTATCCACATCGCAGGAGAATAGCCTGAGGCAGCAAAGGAACCCTGTCCACCATAGAATGCAATGACGGTGGGAAAGATGCGACGATATCGTGATCCCCATATAATGCCAGTAGAATATAATGTGAGTAAAAGTAAAAATTGAGAATGACTTTTACCAAATTACCTCCCTACAGTAGGAAAGCCATCAGAGAGAGAGGTAGAGAGAGAGAGAGAGAGAGAAGGGGGGGAGGGATAAGACCAAGCCACCAGAGAAGCAACAGAGGAGAGCACCACTAGGGAGCAAAGCTACGGCCACCACGTGTGACATCGTCGCCACTTAATACCCCTTAATCGGCAAATAAAGTAGGTACCCCATCCTCCCATCTTTGTCCATCCCGATTGAGCAAGCATCGCACAACGCGTTCATGCGTAAAGTAAAGGGGGCGAGAGAGTATACTTCCCTAGGGAGAGTCCGTAGGGGGAGATGACGCTGGGCATTGGGGACCCGCCGAGTGCCTTGCCACATGCGCGTAAGGACAGAGACCGGGGTCGTCGTGTAGGGGAGAGAGGGAGATAGGGCTCGAGGCCCAGCAGGAGGCGGCGGCTGGGCCGATCAAAGCCAATCCGCACCGGCGGCAGCCGCCTTCGAGGCGGGGTAGAGCCGAGGTAGAGCTGACAGGGAGGCGCAAGGGGAGCCGGGTGAAGCTCGGGCCGCCATAGCCATGGCTAGGGGCCACCGAGGGGCGCTGGAGGCCGGGAGGCGGGAGGGAAACCGAGCGGCGGGAGGCGAGGCGGGGCACTGGCATGGCTGGGGCGAGGCGGGCTGATCGTCTCCGGTGAGGTGGCTCGGATAGAGGGGAGGGTGGAGTCGGTGGCAGAAGATAAGGGAGAGAAGATGAGATGAGGGATTAAAGGGAAGGGAATCAAGAAAAAAAACTGATGGGCTCTAGCTGTTTCGGCCGAATAGGGCATAGGGAGGAGAGAGAAAGTAATAAAAGAAAAGAGAGGAAAAGTAATGGAAATAAAATAAATAAATTCTTATGCACCAGATTAGACGACGCGAACCCTAACGTATTATTATTTTGGACACCAGGCCAGCAGATTAGTGCCCGGTGAGGGGTTTGTTTGTGTCGTTTTGCACGTAGGATCAATGACGTCCATATGTGTACATGTATTGATACCTTGTTTTGAGTCTGGTTGAACGCCTGTTTAGGTGGAGGTTCGGGAACGGCACCATCTGCACGTTGCTCTGCTCCATTTGGTTAACAGGCAAGTGCATGGTAAAGCGATAGCTTGTAAGTGCTATGAAATGTGATGGTTGCGTGATATGATGATGCTTATGGTAATGGCAATACTGATGGGACAAGGTGAGTAATGAGGCTACCCTGTTAATGATGACAATGATGAATCATGTCAATGACAATGGACATGCATTTGTATCATGGAAAGAATGCATGAGCCAGGTCGGTGAGAAAGTCATGTAACTATTCCAGTAAGTTCGGTGAGAAAGATACACGACTAATCCGGTGTGCTCTAGATGAAGTCTTACATCTATAGGGACTAGATAAAGTCCTACAATGTAAGAACTCCATCCTAACGAAGATAGAGGAAGAGTGTGTCATCGACGGGTGAACATTCTGCGATACTGATATCAGCTGATGAGATGCATATGAGCACGAGTATGATGGTGCATTCGCATATATGAGCAATGCAATAAGCAAATGAGCATGTAGGAAAATGATGCATTGCACTAGTGGAAAGTGAATGATGGAAATTATGACATAGTTACGTTATGTTTGTGTGGCAATGTTTTTCGTTTGTATTATGTGCTTGTTGAGTCTTCGGACTCATCCTTGTTTATTTTGGTGTTTAGGTGAACGTCGAAGTTGACATGCTTCCGCCGGGGGGGGGGGGGATAGTACATCCACGTCACATGTGGTTACTAATGCAGACCATCCTTACTAGATATTCCACTTTTGATGTATTATGTCTAGTTGTTAAATTAGCTGCGCAAAATTTGTACTAAATAATGTGCAGTGGTAGCATTCTAGGCCTAGGTGGCGAGTCGGGGGTGTTACAGTTGGTATCAGAGCGGCCGTTAGGTCCGTGGTTTTTTGCTTTAAAGATTTAGAGGCACTATTTGTATGGAGAGTCTTGTGATATTTTCACTGATTATAAGAGACTCAAGTACTACGCAGAAGGAGTTGAATTTAAGGCAAAGAAGATGGTTGGAACTGATCAAGGATTATGATCTCGCTATCCAGTACTATCCAGGCAAGGCGAATGTGGTTGCGGATGCCCTTAGTCGCAAGACACCCTCTACTCTAGGTTGTCTTATTGCCGACTTTGATCGAATGGAAATTTCTTATTGTTATGCTGGTACGGCACCATCTGAGACGCAGCTGCTGCTGAAATTGGCGATTCCTAAGCGAGTGAGAGAAGCGCAACAACATGATCAATTGTTTTAACAAGTGAGGAAGCGCCTTGATGAAGGGAAAAATGGGGACTTTAGCCTTGATGAGTTGGGCGCATTGCGGCTTAAGGGCCGCTTTGCGTGCCACAAAAGGCTCAGGTCAAGGATGATATATTGAGAGAGGCTCATCGTACCCCGTACACGGTACATCCTAGCGAGACCAAGATGTATCGGGATTTGAAAAAGAGCTTATGGTGGAAGAGAATGAAGGTGAATGATGCTCGATATGTGGCGTCTTGCGGGGTTTGCCAGCAGGTGAAGGCTGAGCACAAACGTCCCGCTAGGCTATTGCAGCTTTTGGATGTTCCTCAGTGGCCATGGGATGACATTACCATAGATTTTGTAGTTGGCCTACCTCGTACCTAGCGAGGTAAGGGCATAATTTTGGTAGTGGTGGATCGATTTAGTAAATCCGCGCACTTCATCCCTATTCGTACAATGAATTCGGTAAGTGATTTGGCACCCATTTATGTACGTGAGACAGTAAGATTGCATGGTGTGCCCAAAACGATAGTTTCTGACAGAGATGCCAAGTTTGTCTCCATGTTTTGGAAGAGTTTGCAGGGCGCTCTGGGCATGAAGCTTCAATTCAGTACCGCTTTCCACCCATAGACGGATGGGCAGTCCGAACGCACCATTCAAACACTAGAGGACATGCTGAGGTCCTGTGTTTTGTCCTGGAAAGGTAGCTGGGAGGATCATTTGGCACTCGTGGAGGTTGCCTACAACAACAGCTACCACTCCAGTGTTCGGGCAGCGTCATTCGAGGTTCTGTATGGACGGAAGTGTAGATTGCCACTTTGTTGGGATGCCGTAGGCGAGAAGGCTATTAGAGTTCGAAGTGGTGGATCAGGTGCTCCTGAGAGTGTCTTCCACTAAAGGAGTTGTGCGATTTGGTACCAAAGGGAAGCTTAGCCCGCGGTACATTGGGCCATTTCCGATTCTAGCACGAGTTGGAAAGTTGGCATATCGTCTGGACCTTCCTGAGTCCATACGAGGAGTGCACAATGTGTTTCATATTTCTATGTTGAGAAAGTACTTAAGGGGTCCAGAGCATGAGATCGTGCTAGAACCGTTGACCCTTAAGCAAGACCTCACCTTCGAGTCCCATCCAGTTCGGATTCTGGAGGAATCGAAGAGGGTGCTGAGGCACAGATCGATAAAGTATGTTAAGGTGCTTTGGTCGCATCAATCTGAGCGAGAAGTGACTTGTGAATTAGAGTCTCGCATGCGTTGTTCACTACGGGTACGAGTTAGAGTTATTTTTATGTACAGTTGTTTCATTTTGTTCTGCTGTGTGGATTGTTGAACGCCAGAATTCGGGGTCGAATTCTGCTAAGGGGAGTGGAATGTAATGCCAGTAGAATGCAATGTGAGTAAAAGTAAAAATTGAGAATAAATTTTACCAAATTATATCCCCCACAGTAGGAAAGCCATCAGAGAGAGAGGTAGAGAGAGAGAGAAGGGATAAGACCAAGCTACCAGAGGCACCCAACCAGAGAAGCAACAGAGGAGAGCACCACTAGGGAGCAAAGCTACGACCACCACGTACGATATCGTCGCCACTTCTCACCCCTTAATCGGCAAACAAAGTAGGTACCTCATCCTCCCATCTTTGTCCATCCCGATTGAGCAAGCATCGCACAACGCGTTCATGCATAAAGTAAAGGGGGTGAGAGAGTAGACTTCCCTGGGGGAGAGCCCGTAGGGGGGAGACGGTGCTGGGCACTAGGGACCTGCCGAGCGTCTTGCCACACGCGCGTAAGGACGGAGACCAGGGCCATCGCATAGGGTAGCGAGGGAGTCGGGGCTTGAGGCCTAGCAGAGGTCGCGACAGGTGGTCGGGTTAAGCCAAGATCTGGCGTGTAGCCGCCGAGGTGGTAGAGCTGGTAGGGAGGCGCAAGGGGAGCCGGGCGAAGCTCGGGCCGCCATGGCCATGGCTAGGGGCGACGTGTGGGCCGAGGCCAAGAAGGTGAGGAGGGAAATCAGGCGGCCTGCGGCGCGCGCAGGCGGGCACGGGCACGGCGGCGTGTTAGGTGCGGTCGGCTCGGCTGAAGCGGCTTCAGACGAGAGGGGAGGCAGTGGAGTCGGAGGGGAGGCAGTGGATCGGTGGGAGAAGATAAGGAAGGGAGAGAAGATGAGATGAGGGATTAAAGGGGAGGGAATTAAGAAAAAAAATGATGGACTCTGGCTGTTTCGACCGAATGGGGCATAGGGAGGAGAAAGTAATAAAATAAAAGAGAGGAAAAGTAATGGAAATAAAATAAATAAATTCTTATGCACCAGGTTAGACGATGCGAACCCTAACGTATTATTATTTTGGGCACTGGGCCAGTAGATTAGTGCCCGATGAGAGGAGTTTGTTCTTGTCGTTTTGCGCGTAGGATCAATGACGTCCATATGTGTACATGTATTGCTACGCTGTATTGAGTCTAGTTGAACGCCTATTCAGGTGGAGGTTTGGGAACAGTGCCATCTGCACGTTGCTTTACTCCGTTTGGTTAACAGGCAAGTGCATGGTAAAACGATAGCCTGTAAGTGCTATGAACTGTGATGGTTTGCGTGATATGATGATGTTTATGGTAATGGCAATACTAATGGGACAAGGTGAGTAATGAGGCTATCCTGTTAATGATGACAATGATGAATCATGTTAATGACAATGAACATATACATTTGTATTATGGAAAGAATGCATGAGCCAGGTCGGTGAGAAAGTCATGTAACTATTCCGGTAAGATCGGTGAGAAAAATACATAACTAATCATGTGTGCTCTAGATGAAGTCTTACATCTGTAGGGACTAGATAAAGTCCTACAATGTAAGGACCCCATCCTAACGAAGATGGGGAAAGAGTGTCATCGACGGGTGAACACTCCGCGATACCGGTATCAGCTGATGAGATACATATGAGCATAAGCATGATGGTGCATTCGCATATATAGGTAATGCAATGAGCAAATGAGCTTGTAGGAAAATGATGTATTGCACTAGTGGAAAGTGAATGATGGAAATTATGACATGATTATGTCATGTTTGTGTGGCAATGTTTTTCGTTTGTATTATGTGCTTACCGATTCTTCGAACTCACCTTTGTTTATTTTGGTGTTTAGGTGAACGTCGAAGTTGATATGCTTTGGGAGGGGAGAATAGTACATCCACATCACATGTGGTTACTAATGCAGACCATCCTTACTAGATATTCCACTTTTCCTGTATTATGTCTAGTTGTTAAATTAGCTGCGCAAAGTTTGTACTGAATAATGTGTAGTGGTAGCATTCTGGGCCCAGGTGGTGGGCCAGGGTGTTACACCCCACATGGCACCCGCCAGGTTCCGCACCACCAAGGGCATGGCATTGGCCGACGTTGTGGATGAGGCTGCCGCAATCCGTGGTGGAGTCACCATTCGTGCAGCCAAAGGCGGCACTGCTGGTGCAACTTCACGTAGCGCTTCCTTCCTGTCCCTCGCTGCCATCATCTTCTTCAACATGTTCTCTACGTTCTCGAGTCCAGCGAGAATTTCTTCATAGCCAGCTCTGACTTTGGCAAAAGGACACTCGACATCGGAAGCCATGATGAGTGGCTCTGATACCAAATGTAATGAACCTTAGTTCGTCGGGGTAACTACCGTACGGAGGAGGGTTGGAATGGCACAGCTGAAGGAGAGGGCTTTAGGAGAAAGGGGAGACCATGGCCTAGGGAGAAGAACCTTGGGAGAAGACTTTCTTAATTCATTCATATTGCTTCCTTCATAAAGATAACAATAGTTCTCCTTATATAGAGACTCTCTTAACCAATATGGATAAGGATCAATCTAATAATAATCTTCCTAACTATATAGGCTACCAAACAACTAATACTCATTCTAGGAAACTAACCATACTATTCAAGGAAATAGATAATAAGCAGCCATCTTAGGGCCTGTTTGGTTTTTAACCCCAGGTAGCCATACCAAAATTTTGGCAGTACCAAAATCTAGGCAATGCAAAAAACTAGACAAAAAATGGTGTTTGGATCATAGCCATACCAATTCATGGGTAATGACAAAATTAGGATACAAATTGATGTGTTTGGATTGCAACTATGCTAAAATTTGCAAAAATTGTGAGTATGGCACGTCGGTTCCGTATGACATCTATTATTTTTTGGCATCAAAATATGCACGGCACAGAGGCTGCCAATTTTGGGGTGACCAATTTGACCGCCCAACTTTTACTTAGGAAACGTACTAGAGAGACAAGGGCACTGCCAAATTTTTGAAGGGCAAGTCAAAATTTGGTATCAAACCAAATGGGGGCCAAAATACAAGGGTACTATCAAAATTTTGGTTTGGCTCATTTTGACCATGAACAAAACAGGCCGTGCTGTCATGCACAGTATTTTCTACCCATGACATCATCACTGATCCTGTGAGTTTCTGGATGACACACCTTCTGATTTTGGTGGTTGAGACATTTTTGGATTTCATTTGTGGGGTGGCAGGTATTGCTGCCAGTAAAGTATATGGCAGGGCCAAGAGAAAATTGAAATGCATTTTTTACTGTGGCAATCAATTTTTGTAAATTATCAGCATACAAATTACTGAAAAGTGGGTCTTCTTAGGCTTATACATTCTGATTCTTTTGTTCTCGATCTAATTCCATCTCAGGTTGGCCACTATAACTGCAGTTGCCTGTAACCTTGAAATGAATCACTTCCAAAGCTGAGTATGTATGTGCATACCCTTTTGATTACCATGCCACTAATGGAAAATCATGAGTTGAATAAGTTCAGACTTCTAGATGCACATTTGCAGCTGACTTGATACTACTACGTCTACAATATCAGTTCGCATGAGAACTTTCTTTTCTTTGGAAGGAGGCCTAAATACTGTATTTGATTGGAGCAGGCGAGTTCTTAGCAAGCAGTATGAGAAGTTGACACGGGATGACAAGTCTAGCCTTCGCAGCAAAAATGCAGTCTCTCCATACCGATTGCTGAATACAGTGTCTACCGCCTGGGAGCTGGTTCATCAATGAAGAGAGCCTCAGAAATTCTCCTGTCATTTAAGTTAAGTGTATAATACTAGCTTTGAAATAACACAAATCCTATTTTGCTTTGTGATTTTAATGATAGAAGTCTTTTTACCTAAATTTGCAATGCTCAGTGGTGGTACAGTTGTCATATCTTGTGATTTGGTTGTCTGGAAGCTAAATAATAACTGACCTTGAACTTAACAACTTAGAAATGCTCCTTTTTTGTCTGTTCAAAACCGACCATACTGCACGCATGTATGATGTATGTTCATCTGTCATACTCTGAAGCACCTTCGATCGTGCTATCATTTTTGAACTACAACAAACAAAATATAAAATAATTCCTTATGTCATTATCAATCGTGCAAAAAAGTTAATATCAATCCACATGATACAAGAATTCAGCTATCTTACACTGAGCACAAAAACAAAAAATGAGCACTATGCAAAGAAGAATTTCTCTACAATAATTTCTGCCAGCTTAGCTTCTGCTTAAATTGGCTTCTCCTATGGATCGTCGTCGTAGAGAACGGGGATGGCCATTGTATCAGGAAGCCACAGGCGAATCTTCATGTATCTCTTCTTCATCTCACTAGTGCTTAAATGTGGAAGACTCCAGTCCACGTTCATCTCGTACATGACAGCCACGCAGCCGAGCAAGTCCGGCGGCATGTAGCCCGTCAGCTCCCGCAGGCCCTTGTTCCACGGCGGGTCGAGCGGGTTCAGCATCAGCCTCGCGACGAACACCGCCGACGCCGCCACGACGGACGGCAGGAACCAGATGCTGCGGTAGTCCAGCAGCACCAGCTCGGCCAGCTGACGCGCCCAGCTCCTGAACTGCGCGCCGTCTCCTCCGCCGTCGTGCCTACTCGAGAAGCGTTCCAGGAAGGTGTGCGAGGTGGGGCCACTCACCTCGTGCCCAAGCGTCTTGAGCACGTCGACCTCCATGGCGAGCACCTCGTGCTTGGTGTAGCTGTGATCGGTCAGGGCGGCGAGCGTCTCTGCGCTCAGGCTGCACCTGGTGTAGCTATCCTCGTACTTGGCCGCGAGGAAGATGGCCGCGGCGCCGAGGAGCTGGAGATCCCATCTCCGGACCTGTTTTCTGGACATGAAGCGGTCGATGTAGGACACGGCGCGGTGGAGCGTGCCGGGGGCGAGCTCGCACTCCCGGGCGACGCTGTAGAGCCAGCTGATGACCATGGCGCGCATGCTCTGGTTCAGCTCCGTCTGCGTCGCCCACATGTAGTCCGGCGAGGGCCGCTGCTTGGCCTCCTTCTCCATGGCTCGGACGTAGTCGTCGATGTCCTGCTCGTAGGGCTCATCGCACGGCAGCCCCTGCTCCTTGGGTCTCGTGCTGGTGGCGGCGTTCTTGGCGTCGGCGCGCGCGGGTAGTGCAGGGAAGCCGGGAGCCGGTGGAAGACTAGCGAGGACATCGACGCCCGTCCGGACGTACGCGTCTTTGCCGGCGTCGTATAGCTCGTGCAGCTGCGGAAGCACCACGGACCCCGTGAAGTCGGTAGCGCCGTCGTAGACGGGAGCCCCGCGCGCGGGGCGTGAAGGGAAGCCGGGGGATGGTAGTCTAACGTTAACGGGCATGTCAATGCTGCCCGGCCGGACGTAGGCGTTCACGCCGCGGCCGGCACCGTATATCTCATGCGGCAGCGGAAGCACCATGGGCCCCGCGTTGGAGGCTCCACCGCCGTTGGAAACGGGAGCGGCATGCCCATAGCTGGCTCGCGCTGTCGGAAGAATATGGAAACCCGGGGCCGGAAAACTCGGCCGCATGCCGCGGGTGGCCGCCGGCCGGACACAGTAGGCGTCGACGCTGGCGTCGTACAGCTCGCGCAGCTCCGGAAGCTGCACAGACCCCGCGGCGAGGGTGGCGCCGGCGCCGTCGACGGCTGCGCGCGGGCCGGCGGGAGGAGAGAAACCGGGCGGGGGAAGCTGACCGAGCATGGCGATGGTAAAGGCATCCATTGCCGGCCCTGGGAGCATGGGAGAATTAATGTAGTACGTAGCAACGCTGCAAGATCTTCGAGTGGTGGTGTCGCGCGCTTTTGTGGGGGGCAAGCAAGCTCCATCTCCGCCGGCTCTCCCAACCCGACTCGGTTCCGGAGTCCGACGACGAGGCCGACTCGTACCATGCAATCCAAGCAGCTGCAGGATGACTCTTCTGAGTCGTATTCAGGAAGGAATTAAATCACGTGCTGCCAATCCAAGAACTCCCTCTCTCTCTAGCTTAATACGTCCCCGTCTAAGTAATCACGGTAGAGACTTGTACCTAAGTATAGTACGTACACGATCCGGTCCTGATCACCTACAGTATACCCGCCGTTGAGATATCAACGTACGGTATTGATGATACTGGAGTAATAAAGAGTGACTCGAACTCGACCAAACCTCAGGTGTACTAACAGCACGTGCGCTAGGCCACCTGTACCTGCTTGGTGTGCGGCAACTGAGAGCCCTCCGACCGACAACCGTCCCCTTGCGTTGCACTTTTCTTAGTACGACGACCACTACATTCGACTATCACGGTCACGGCACTGAAAATTCTTGTCTGCGCTTCAACAGACAACGGGCATGGAAAAGCTAGCTACGGGCCTGCCTGTGTACAGTGAAGTGCTCCACAATGCCTAGATGTTGCTCGAGGATAGATAGAGAACAAATTTTGATCAGGGAGCCATACTTTTCACTTATAAATACCGTTCCGGTATGATCGGCATGTATCATTTTGCTACCTAAACCGGTACAGAGCAGTCCTGCGTTTCGTACTAACCTCGATACCGGTCAATACCGATCATGCCGGTTCGATGCTGGTCATACCGACTTCGATACCGGTCAATACTGAGCAATACTAACCATACCGGCGAAATTGATAATACCGTTTATTGTACTTATTGAACTGCAAGTTATATTTGATCTTATTATTATGTATTTAGAATAATATTAAACTCTAGAATGTAATGCCGGTACCGGAATCTCGTTCCTAGAGCTAAACCGGTATGGCATTCGAAATGGTATTGACAAGTATTGCCACACTTTGCTCCATTTTCAAATGAACAGCTATTGGCTATTGCAATCTGGATGCGGCAGCTTTGTTTCCCGTCAACTCGTTGCATCTTTAGAAATTTGCTACAAGCCCAAAACCCAAGCAGCGGTTTCACTCTCCTTCAAAGTTCATGCGGAGATCTTATGTCCCAACACAGGCCCAGCGATCTTACAAGCTGACAGCTTGATCAACGGTAACATCCCAATTTTTGAGTTCTTTTAAAGCCTTTCAAAATAAAAATGACCATTTGATTTTTCTTGAATTAATTAAAGCTTAATTTGAATTTTCAAAATTTTAAACAAATTAATGGGAATAAACCAAACATCAATTAAATTCAAAGCATATTTATTTGAGTTCCTCTTGTTCCATAGTATTTTCTGGAATTTTCTTGGAGTTTTGGGAATTTGTTTGCTATTTCTTTGAGCTCGATTTGATTTAATCCAATTTCTGGAATTTGGAAATCCTTTACTTTTTCCTAAAACCTCCTCGAGCTGCTTTGGATCCGGCCCACCTCCCTTCGGCCCATCTCCTTCCTCGCCACCCGCCGGCCTGCCTCGTTTCCGTGTCGCTCCACCGTTTCCCCCGGCCCAGCTCCACCCCGTCGGCCCATTCCCACGCATCACTAGCTTGCCTTGCACGCGCGTGACGTAGCTCAGTCCGTTCCCGCTAATCTTTGGGGCCCGCTTGTCAGCCAGTAGTCCCGTCTCCTCCTACCGCGACAGTCCGCCGCGGTCTTTGCCGCCCTCGCCTTTAAATGCCACTGCAGCCCACATCACGAGGTTTGCCACGCTCTCCTCCCCCCAAACCCTAGCTCATCTCTCCGCATCGTGCCACCAAGTCGCCGAATTGAAGCCAAGAAACCGCTGACTGCCACAAGTCTTCCTCGTTGGATCTCGTCGCCACCGGTGAGTTTTCGTCTGCTCCATCATCACAAATGAGTTCACCTCGTCGTGTTCTATGCGATACTCCCCTCTCCATCCTCGGAAACCCGCTGCACCGCTGTCATCACCAATGACCGAACCGCTCCACCGTCTCCACCCTCGCCGCCGGTCGCCGTCAGTGGGAGCCGTCCACGTCACTTTTTTCGCCACACCTCCTTTGCCCAGATCCAAGCACTCGTCGGCTCCTCTGTGCCTCGCCGTCGTCGGAACCTTGGTTCCCGTGCACCGCCGGAACCGTCGTCATCCTTATCGACATGGCCTGCCACCTCACCCCCACCTTAGCACCATGTTAGTTGCATCTCACCCATGTCGTCCCCATCAGTGCCACGTGGACGTCTGTGTGTCACCCGAGCCCAAGCCCTAGATCCAAAACCCCGCGGACTTGGTCCACCATGGGCCGAGCCACTACTATTTGGACTCCGCGTGTCAGTACTGTTCCGTGAACCAGCTCATCGTAGACCCGAGCCTTCTTCGTGGACTTGGTCCATAGACAATGGTCCCACTTGTCAGCCTCTGATCTTTTTTCAAAAATCCCGAAAAAGAAAGATTCCGAAAATTTCCGTGGGACCCACCTGTGAGTGACCTATACTCTCTCTCCTCTTTCTTTTTCCCGATTTTCTCTTTTGTTGAATCTTCCGAGAGCGCATTCTCCTTCATCCAAACTCCGATTCAGCCTGTTCAAGTTTCTAAATTCATCTAAAATTGAGTTCTTTCTTCCATTGTTGGTTTTGTTAATATTAGATTTTATTTTATTTTCGTTTGGATTTTTTTGTCTCATTCATTTTCTCTCTCGTTTAGACAACGATTTCCAATGAGCAGGAGCATGATTTGAAGGCCAGAGTGTAGTAACTGAGCAAAGCCAAGGCAAGTCATAGTCCTTTGATCATATTGAGCCTATGTTTTGCAAAAGTATTTTATTTACATATCAACACACATGCTACTTTTATATCAACTGTTTCTGAGAGTAGTTAATCATCTATTTGTCGTTATGCCACCTTGAATATCTTAAATGTCATGTATCCTTTGACACCATAGGATGATCATTATTAGTTGGACATATTGGTACTACCAACATGGGTTATCGTAGATATATATGCTTAGTCATACTTAGTTATATGATGTGCTCATGTTCACATGATCAATGATGTTAATTTGACTTAATGAGATATGAAATTGTGGTGCGATGCCACTGTTGTAAAACTTGTGGTGCGATGCCAGTGTCATAAAACTTGTGGTGCGATGCCACTGTTATAAAACTTATGTGCCATGACAGGGATTGTCATTATTTTGGTTAAACAAAATGTTTCATGCTCAGGCAAGTGATTGTGCAGTAAAGAGGGTGTCGTTCGCACATTGGAATGAGGTAGACTCGCTTGAGTGAATGTTAAGGACTTAATTTTGTGTGCCATTGAACCGTGCTATATCATACAACCACATGTCCAGTATGAGATGGACCTAACTGATTAAGTAGTCATAATTTTCCTAATTAATTAGTCGTGGTTAATTAGTAGTAGTTAAATATTCTTAATTAATTATTCATAATTAATTAGTCATAGTTAATTTAGTTGTAATCAGTTAGTCATAGTTAGTTAGTCCATATAAATTAGTCGTAATTATTAATTCTAAATCAATAATTAATTATGATTAAAATAATAATATAACATGATTTTATCTCGCCCTAATTTCATTGTAACTAATTTATGGTGCATGTGATAATACAACACATGATTTCATGTGACAATAAATTTTTGGCACGTGTGTTAATACATAAAAAGTCAGGCATACAAGGAAAGCGCATGATTTCATGCACCCGATTTCATGTGCCCTATTTGGAATGCGATTTTTTGGCTTTTCCAAAATATTAATTTATTAGTACAAACTGTTAAGGATTACAACATGTTGTTAAGTAAACACTTATTAGGCACCTCGACATATCCAATCTACCCAATCCGCCCTGTACGAGACCGTTGCCAAAAAACACAAGTAGTTTTACATGTTCGATATTACCTAAAGCCACAACAACCCAATGCATATGTTAGAAGCAATTCACCGTTCTTTACTATATACAATCAAATAAACAGATCACACTATTTGATATGGCCATAAGTACTACCAAAGCATTGATTTGCGTCCCTAAATTGCAAACTAATGCTAGAACTTAAATTGGTGCTATTGGTGTTGTTTTGCAACAAAAGGTAAAGCAAAAAGTTGTGAAGGCCGAGAGGGTGGACAGGGAGGCCGGCCAAAGAGAGGGAACGTGCTCTCGGGATAAAACCCTAGCGCATGCGGGCTGTCAAGAAAAGACAAATGAGCCAAATTCAAACTCAATTCCAAAATTAATGCATTTTCAGCCTGAGAATCAGAAATGGATTTGGATTTGAGTAGTTCCAATTCAGATCTTTCTTTAAAAGAGAAATTGATTTTGAAATTTCTTGTAAAAAGATAGTTTAATTTATTTTCAGCAATTAGAGTAGTTTAAATTTTGAATTAAAGTAGGAGTCTGCAATAGGAGTTGATTTCAGATTACTGTTCACCGAATCGGATTACTGTTCAACGGCTCGGATTACTGTCACCGCGTGCACTGTTGTAACATCCCAATTTTCTGAGTCTTAAAAATCTTTTGAGTAGTTTAGTATTTGGAAAATTCACCCAAGAGAATTTATTTGAATTTTTAATAAGGCTTAACATGGACTTTCAGTATCAAAAAAATTTAATATGATTAATGTCAACATCAAATAATGTCAAAACTATTTTATTTGGATTCTATGTGCTCGGATATATTTTCTAGACTTTTCTAGAATTTTTTTGAGTGAATTTGTTATTTTCTAATTGCTATTTGCATTTTCTGTATTTTCTAAAATGAAAAACCTATTATAAATCTCGGAAATGCTTTGGGTCGATTTTCCCTTTGAGCCAGCCCATTTCCTATCCAGTGTGGCCACTCGCTCGGCCTTTTTCGCTCGTGCGATCCGATTACGTGTTCCCTTCGCTCTTCTTGCCAGTGGGTCCTACCGTCGAGCCTTCATCCTCCCTCTGCCGCTTCATTGCTCATGCCATTGGTGTGCCTTGGAGCTTTGAACAACAATGGAGATTCCAACGGGAAAATCGTGTGCAAACCGCATCATTTGATCTCCCTTATCTCACCGCATCCAAATCTAACCAAATCATATCCCGTATTTCCTCCAAACTCCAAATTTGTCTCATGGCCGAAACGGACTTCGCCGCCAATACGCCACCTCAGCCTTGCCCAAGCACTATAAAAGGCACCCTCGTGATCACATTGTTGCCCTCATCCCGAAACCCCAACCCTCTCTACCTCTGAAGCCCTAGTGCTGCCGGAATCAAGCTTTTAGGGTTTTGCCACTGCAGCTTGTTTTCTTCAAATTCTATCGCCGTCGTTGACGCCTCGTCGAAGTTGACTGCATCGCCAGGTCCGTCATTGTGAGATCTACCTCCAGCACCCCTCCACGCCGCTAGAGTGATTTCCCAACAATAGCCGACGTGCTCCGCCACTCAAACCTCGCTGCCAGCCGCCACCGTCGACCTCGACCACCAGTGAGCATCCCAACGAGTTTGCAATAGCGTTCTCCACGTAATGGTACCCTTCATCACCGGTGAAACACCGCCATTCGCCAGAGCCTTTGGTTCCCAAGCCTCACCGCCGTTGAAGTTGATGTGTCGTGCCACGTCGCTGACCACATCAGCATCTACGCACATGTGTCGCCTACGTGTCACCATGCCAGCCGCCACGTGCGCGCGTGCGTGGCACAGAGCCAAACCCCAAATCCAAAACCCCATAGATCTATTTCACCATGGACCGAGTCACTATCTCGTGGGCCCCTTTGTCAGTTAACTATTCCGTAGACCAGTGAGCCTGTAGACCCATGGACCCATTGTGTGCACCTGGTCCATGGACCGTGGGCCTACACGTCAACCTCTGTGGGATTTTGACTGGTTTTATTTTAATTCTGATTTTGAGGGCTGATGTCAGCATGACATCATTAATCTATTTTCCAGTAGAAAAATAATTCGAGAAATTCCAGAAAATCCAATTTTGCCTTTTTTTTCTTTAGATTAGAACTTCCAGAAGCCCATTCTTCCTCATACGAACTCCGTTTGAGCCCATTCAAATTTCTAAATTCATCTAAATTCAAGCTCTATTTTCTTGAGATTTTTATTTAATTTTTAGAATTTGTTTTCTCTATTTTGTATTTATTTTATTTATTTGTTTCGTTTGCGAGTAGACGTTGATTCTTCGAGGAGTTTTGAGGAAGGAGTTCACCAAGACCAAGACCAGTACCAGGATCTATTCCAAGGCAAGTTGTACCTTTGATCATGTTAAACCCAGTTTTCTAAAATTAATTTTGATTCAATTATTGCATTTACTTTAAGTATTTATTTAAATGCTTTGGGATTAGTTATTCATCCTAATTGTTTATATCCACCTTGCCTATTGTATTGTCATGATCTTTTGTCACCCTAGATTTGTTGATTACTGGTTGGTATTATCGTAGCATCAACGTGGGCTGGTTAGATACGAGTAGATTGCTTAGCCATGCAACGAGTCAATCATTGTCATTTGAGTTGCAAATATGAATTTGACTAAGTGAATATGGAACTTTGTGCTAAAACTGTGTGATGTGTGTCATTACTCATTGATGGCATGTGTTACACTTAATCAACAGTGTGGGAAATGATTTAGATTGAGGCGAGTGGATGGAAATGTGTTATTGTGGAGCTGTGTGTGTTCCGAAAAATATGAATGTGATAGTTGGTAGTAATTGGCAATCTCGCCTTGGTCAATTAAGGAATTAACTTTGTGCACCATTGTACTAAGCCATAACTGTATGATCACATGCCTGGTATGGAACGGGCCTAACTTAGTAAGTTACAGAGTCTTAATGATTGATTACTCAAGCAGATAGGTTAAGCTGTGTGCTAGGGTGGAGGTGTGTTTCTGTCTCCGTGGCGATTCACATCGATGGACGGTTCGCCGCTTCCAGGTCTAATGGTGTGCGTCGGACTAACTTTCTGTGTGAGGGTTAGGGCTGACAGTAAAACACATCGGGAGTGTCATTTATTGAGATGAAGTTTCAGAAAAGTTTTGTTATGATTAGTACAAGCTACGCTGATTATAGCGTGTGAGTAAAGTGTACAACCTCTGCAGAGTGTTAAACAATCTATTCAAATAGTCGCGTCTGCGGTCATGGACATGCTCGGGTGTCGGGACCCAAAAATATGATTCAGGAACCCTCCGTGCCTCTGTGTATTCTGAACTAGTCCCAGATCAATAGCTAGCTCACACAGGAAATAGTGATGAAATACTATCCATTTATTCGATTTAACTACAAAGATCTCAAAATAACAATAGTAATAATGACTAGACCTTATGGTCAATGTTTACTTAACTTGCCACGCAGGGCTAAAGAAATAAATAAACTCTTGCAGCGGAATGAGAAACTTGGAAATACCACGTGGAGAACGCATCCTAATCCTCGAAGCCTTCCTACTACTCCTTCTCATAGAACTCTTGAGCAACTTGATGTTCTGCAACTGAACAACAATGGCGTACAGCCGCAAGTACATAAAATACTTAGCAAGTCGTGGGGAAATCTATGCACGTAGTATTCATTCAAGGCTTGAACAAGGTTAGCTGTATGGTTCTTTTGCAGAAAGCAACATTAATGATAAATACAATAAATAGATTGAAATGCATAATTGAAAAGAATAGTAAATAAATAAACAATTACTTTGAAACATACAGTGAACTTTCCATTCACTTCCCAAGACAAACCACCGATAAGTGAATCTCCCATTCACCAATCGACACAATTCACCAAGTGAATTACCCATTCACCAAACGAACATTATATTCATCAAGTGAACTTCTCATTCACACTCCGACACATTTTATAAAGAAATTCTACCTCTCGTGTGAAATCCCCGAGCACGTCCATAACCTCAGACACAACTATTTGAATAGTTTTTAACACTCTACAGAGTTTGTACAGCTTTACCCACAAGAGATAAATCAACTTATAATGTTCATTTGACACACTTCCAAAAGTGTGCGACTAATTGATTATCACAAGGCCTTTACAAAGCTCCTTCTTAACCTAGTTCTGCCTGCTAAGATTTTAACATTGAATGTCTAACCGACTAGACAGGGCCCCCCTCTTGCGCCGTCGTGAGAACACGTATCTCATAACTCATGCTTCCAAGATAGAACCGAAATTAAGACATTGCTAATTAGTTAGCCAGGTTTGTCCCATCAGTCATGTGGTTGTACGGTTAAGGCCCAGTTCAATGGCGCACAAGATTAAGTCATTGATAAGTTACTCAAACGAGTCTACCACAAACCCACGGCGTGTTAAATCCACACCTTCAATCCACAACCGCTCGCCCGAGCGAAAATTATTTTTGTTTGACAAAGACTAATGACATACCTTGTCATGGTACACAAATTTTATCAACAGTGGCTAACTACCACGATTCCATATTTCATTAAGTTAAGATGAAACATTATGACACATGTGATAATGAACCCATTGTAACTAAGCCGGACTAAGCATTTGAACGATACCCATGTTGGCGATACAAATATGTCCAACTAAAATTATCCATGCTAGGGTGACAAAGGATTCATGGCATTCAAATAATCAACGAAGGCATAATGACAACAGGTTATAGCTAATCCCAAATCAATTTGTATAAATATTGCATGTAGTTGTATAAAACAATATACTTTTAAAATCATAGGTTCAATATGATCAAAGGACCATAACTTGCCTTGGAATAGATCCCAGGATTGGTCTTGATCTTGGTGCACTCCTCCTTGCTCAAAATTTCTCGAAGAATCAACGTCTACTACAAAACAAAGCAAATAAACCAAATAAATATAATACAGAGATAAAACAAATTCCAAAAATTAAATAAATTATTAGGAAAATAGAGCTTGAATTTATATGAATTTAGAAATTTGAATGGGCTCAATCAGAGTTCGGATGAAGAAGATATGGCTCTTGGAAGATTGAAATGACATGAAATAATGAAAATAATAATTTATAGATTTATTGGAATTATTTTTCTGAAGGAAAAACAACTTATTGCGTCAGCTGATGTCATCAGGGATTTTTTGGCTAAAAAGAAAATAAGAAAGGAAATTGAAAATCTCCTAACATGTGGGACTCACACGTCATTGAGATGGCTCACGGTGGACTAAGTCTACCGAGCTAGGATTTGGTGGAAGGTTTGGATCTGCCACAAATGCGCACACGTGGCTGATGACGAGGTAACATGCGAGCACAGGAGCTGATGTGGTGAGGAGGTGGCTGATGGCGCGGACTGCCATGTTGACAAAGATCAACAACCAAAACAGCTCAATGTTGGCGATGGCGAACGACGGCGACTAGCGGCGCATGATGGCCATCGCCGGGATGCTGGTGCTCAAGCAAACACATCTGACGGCTTCGATGTGATGGGGGGATGGCGGCAAGGGCTTCAACGTCGATGAAGACGAAGGCGAAGGTTCGGGTCCCTGGCTAAACGGCGGCGAGGTGCTCCGGCAGGGTTTTGGTTGTGCGCAAAAGATTCGCAAAGACCAGGCGATGCTACTGGTACATATGCGAGGCCCAATGGTCGTTAACAGCAACCAAAACGCGGCGGCGACAGGGTAGCGACACGGCGAGTAGGGCTTCCATGGTGCGGTGGTGCTACGATGATCCCCTAACAACGAGAAGGCATGCACTAGGTAGAACATGACATGACGAACTCGGGCATGTACTTGATGGCGACCAGAGCTCACCGACGGCTCCGAATTTGACGAAGAACAACGGCGGTGGTGCTAGGGCTTTTCCTTCGATTCCGGTGAAGAGATGGCGAACTAGGGTTTGCGACTTCAGAGAAAAGGCAGCTAGGGTTGGGGCGATGCTCGTGAGGCGGAGGGGGCGCTTAAATAAGGCCAGAGATAGGAGACTCCATAAGGAGCATGGCGGCGCAACATGGCTCGGACACAGACTCGAGGAAGGAGTCTAGGAGGAGGACGATGCTGACATGGCGATGGCGGCGGGTCCACCAGACAACGAGACCGAGAGGGGCGCGCGCGGGTTGGGCTGCAGCAGAAGGAAAAGACTGAGCAGGCTGGGCTGAGTTGAAGGAGAAATAGGCCGCTTAAACGAGAATTCGGCCTGAGAGCTTTTCTATGATTTTAAATAGCTTTTCTATTTTAAAAACAGCAGAAAATTTAAATGGCAAATAGAAAATAGCAAATCCACCCAGAAAAATTCTAGAAAATATATCCAAGCACATAGAATCCAAATAAAATAATTTGGACAATAGTTGATGTTGATATTAATTATATTAATTTTTTTGCTTTTAAAAGTCCATATTAAGCTTTATTAAAATTCAAATAAAATTTTGGTGAATTTTTCTACAGAACTAAACTACTCAAAAAGTTTTTTAAACTTCAGAAAATTGGGATGTTACATCGGGGATTCCACATGAGGGTTATATTTTTATAAAACAATTGGGAAGTGAGTTGTGTAATTTAAGTCATATGGCTGTGTGAAAAATATGTTTAAGCTTTGTGTCCTTTGTTAAAACAATTGTTAAATTAATATTGTTTATTTGTTTTAACTGATGCTTTTAATCTATTATCTGTATTCAGTTGCAAAATAACCATATAAGCCATTTTATTTCTAATAAGCCATCATCTATAATTGCATTTTCTGTGGTACAACTTGTTGAGTACGGTTGTGTACTCATACTTATTGTAATCATTCAACTGAAGTGGAGAAATCATCGCCTGCTTTTGAAGGGTTCTACGAAGGTGCTAATCGTTAGTTCTTAATCCCAGTCAGTTGCTTGTGGCGAATCGATGGGTTTCCGCTAAAGTTTATTTGTTCCACTGCTGCTATTTATTCTCTGTCAGTCTTGGGTGGCTTAATAAATATAAACTCAACCATAAGGTCACAACAGTTATTTGCTATTCAAATTAATTGTTTATTCTATTAATCGTCTTGTGTGGATCAATATTCACCTATGTTGACACTGTGTGCTCTAGCGTGATCCTGGACTAGTCCATTATACATAGAGGGTGCATTTTTGGGTTTCGACAGAGATGATATCAGAGCCATACTGACTGTAGGTCTTGACTTTAGTTATATCTTTCTTGACTCAACTATTGCTGAAATTTTTCTTCTCCCTGCTATTTTTAAGTTGGTTCTTACTCTCTTGTCTGTCTTGACAGATGGCTCATTTCCAATCTTATGGTGAGTGTAAGGGGGGACTTGCTGCAGAACTATGGAAGCTTTTGCAAGTGCTGGGAGGATTCGATCGACCGATGTACCGAGGCATCATGTAACATCCTCAAAATCCTTAAGTTGGATTAGCTCAGCATATCATGAGTTATGTGTGTAAATTAGGGATCAATGTAAAACTTTGGTTGTTGTAATAAAGTTTTTCTCGAATTTTCAAAATTTTCAACTTGAATTCAAGCTTTATTATGAATCCAGAAAAATTTTTGATTAAAAGTTATTGGAATTAATTTATTTAAAAATAGATTATTTATCATGAATTAATATAAATTTTCACAAATTTTTAGAAGTAATTTTGATCTCACCAAAATCCAAACCTTTTCACTAATGCAGTTTTGAAAATAATTTAATTCTGATAAATTTTAGTTTGAACAGTGCTTGAAACTAATTTTCCTAAGTCCTAATTAGTTCTAAGAATACTCACAAAAAATTTCACAATTTTTTAAATTTATCTTCTATTTTAAATCCGTTGGTAAAACATTTTGTATTTCGGTCAAACTAAATCCAAAACCCTAGTTCCGATCGGACCGTTCCGACTTGGTCCGGTCGCACCGTATCACTGCGCCATTTCATTTGAATCATCTGATGCTGATCGCACGGCCCGCATCGCTGTGTTACGTTCAGACCGACCGATGTTCTGTTCGGACCGACCGGGTCAAGTGGGTTTGATCGCACCAACTCGCCACGCCGCTTTGCTTCCATCGCTGACCAGCGGGACCCAGTCGTCAGCATCGCATCTTCCTCCTCTCGACGTCTCCGCATGCGTTGTCACCGTGCATGCTCGTCGCCAAGGTCGTCGATTGCCACCTGGTGCCGCGTGTCTATCTCTAGGGCATCGTTTGGACATCACTATCACCTCGAGCCCATCCATTTTCATCCTCGTTCTTCTTTTTGACTTCTCCGATCATCTTTTCTTTCCGGCCGACGAAGAAGATGGGTGGAGCGCCGCCGCGTGGAAGCCTCCTGTGCGCCCCAAGGTCCATCGCTAGACTCCTCGCTCAATGCCGTGTCCGTTCTTGCTGGTTCGAGCCATCTTCACCCATTCAATTACCGGGAGCCAATTCATCATTCTCGCGTCCGACCGCCACTGTTTCGAAGCTCTTGAGTGCTCCGGTGAGGCATTTTCTATGCCATATTGTCCTTTATGATCGCAATGTTCCACTGATTTCTTGGGCGAAGTTAATTTGAATTTGGTGTTGCCTTGAGGGCGTGCCAACCATTCTTCTCTGACAACAGTGATCCGCTGCCGCCTTCCATTCGAGCATCTCTGACCTCCTCTGCCGTTGGCGTTGAGGGCACCATGACACTGGTGGTCAAGTGATCCCGAAGCCACCTTCCCCGAGCTCAATCAACGCCTGTAGCGCCTCCTCCTCGAGCGCTGACCTTCGGCTCTACCTCCGACCACCGGGAGCTCGTCGCCGTTCACCTCGGGTCTTTGCATCACCATCATCAAGTTCGTGATGTTGCTCTGCACCCATTCATCTTGATCCTGAGTCCGGAGGTCTCCTGTTGCACCGAATCTCCTTACTCGGCCGTGCCACCGTGCACGAGAGCTCTGTTGAGCTGCCGACGAAATTTAGGTAATGGGGTCTCACTAGTGTTAATCAAGTTTAGCATTGAGCATATGATGTGTAGGCCCTATAGTAATAAACTTGATTAGAAGTTTAAGAAAAACTCGTTTAAATCTTTAAGCCTATGACATGTGGGCCCGTTTAGCTGGTTAAGTGAAAGTGCATGTTTTGAACTACGTTTCACTTATGGGAAGCATATTTCCTATGCGCTTAGAACAGATTTTACGTTTTGCTTGATAGAAGACGTATTCAATGGAATGCGCCTTCAGCATGGCTTTCGGCAGAGACCAAGTCATCTATTGACCGAGTCAAACCCCAAAACCGGGCCCCACTTGTCATTCCCTCTAGCTAGTTAAGGATGAGTGAAAAACGTATTTAATTCATTTAGGAATTCCAAGACGATTTAAAGTTGCACTAAAAATTCAAATAACTTGAAAAATTCATAACTAATTCAATTTAACTCCAAATTGGATGAAATCAATTTTTTTAGTTTTAGTTTTTAGTGTAATTTTAAATGGACTAGGTTTTAAGTATGTTTCTATTATGAAAATTCTTGTTAATTGTTTTATTTGTACATTAATGAACTTAATTTTGTAAAATGCTTAGAAAATCTTTATAAACTCCAAATGAACTAAAAATTTCACCTAAATTCACCTATAATCATACTCTTGAATGATTTGTTATTGTTGGCTTTATTTGGAGTTTATTGTAATATCGTCTTTTCGTTAGGTTTTCGACGATTCCGACATATTGTGAGTTCCATCTGAGGGTAATTACGAGTGGTACCAACAAAGGCAAGCAGTTCTTTACTTTGATGCACGTTGAATTCCTATTAATTTCAAAAACTATTTATGTTGATTTTCAAGTATTCTATGCATTGCTTTAATTTCAATTACCCGTATGTCAATTGGGTAGTTTAGTTATATCCTCTTGCTGCATTGGCCTTCCTTGAATATTGATTACCCCTTTTACCTTGAGTAATTAAGGTTATATGTTATATGGGTTTGTTTGATAATTTTTAGAATGATGCTTAGCCATAGTAGTAGATGTAGTCGAAAGTGGTTGATGGAGCTAGTCCATTAGCCGGGATTTAATTGAATTATGTTGGAATTGAGGATTATGTTCAGATCTTGAATCTAGATATTGTGGACATGTTGGATATTGGGTTCTTTACATTTTAACTTGGACGGGTGAAGGGTTATGATGAGAATTATTGATATGAAATTGTTATGAAATTATGTAGCCCCGTCCGAGTGATTAAGGACCGGTCTGTGTGATGTTGAACCAAGTCATACGTGCATCCACATGCTGGGTTAATGGCGAAGGCTTGGCCTATTAATTTGTAGTGTGTTTGCTATCAAACCACAAATAGAATGACAATTGTTGTTTTTATTATTGTTACTGTTGTATTGTCAATCTAGTGGGGGCATGTTAAGTTTAATTTGTCTTACTTGCTCTTAAGGGTTGCTTGTGTTAGCGGAAAAGGTACGCAAGGACTTACTTATACAACGAGGTGTAACCGTGGTTTAGGCAACTGACAGTCTGCCATGGTGTGTATCCTCAGGTGGTTTAATAGTTGGCACATGGCATTGTAATGGCCTCATTATTATATCTCAGTCACACTCCTACAGAAGAGTGCATTGGTCGACATTGAGAGATATTCATATCATGTAGGTAAAGCAGCACAAACTCTGTAGAGTCTTAAATCTATTTGAATAGCCGTGTCCCCGGTCATGGACATTGCTTGTGGGAAACCATGCACAGTTAGATATTGGGAATAGGAAAAAGGGTTTATTCGGGAAAGAATTGTCATCATGAACGGGAAGTTCATCTATTGATTTTAGTTTACCCGAGTAGGATAGCTACTTTGGGTATGATTTTCTTGATGGTTAAATCTTGGAAATATTGATCATGAATTGGAGAATCTACTACTATATCATATTTCAAATGTTTGTCAAAGGGCAATTTCAATCTATATTAGTTATCTTGTTAAATAACCTGGCTTTAAGCTGAAAAAGAACCATTTTAGCCATCCTTTGACACCAAGTGCATTTACTTAAACTTGCTATTCGTAAGTATTGTGAGTACGTTTTTGTACTCAGTTGGCTTGTCTATGTTGCAGGTAAGAACATCATAGTAACGCAACAAGTTGAGGCGATACCGTTGGTACTTCGGCTTTAATCCTAGTCGGTTGCCCTTGGGTTGTGGTGCACCATTGGGAAGGTTATTTTTATTACTTGACCTCCTATTCTTGTTTATTTAATGTTTTCCGCTGCTAATTTTAATTCGTTATATTCTAATCGTGTATGCAAGTGATATGATGTTGTATGGATATGTACATATTAGCAGCTGATCCTGGGAGCTAACATGAGACACATATCCGGGTACTCGAAATCAAATTCATTTTCGGTTAAGGATCGCGTCTCTGGCGAAATCACTTAACTTGAAACAGGTTTAATTTTAGGGTCCCCACACATCACCTGGGTGGTGAATGGCCGAAGTCATGGAGTGCTTTGCCATTTAACCATCTACGCACGGAGGGACACAAGAGCCAGCCGTCATCTGAACATCTCTGTTCGGATGATCGTCTTTGCAGAAGGGATTCAAGAGTCGTCGCGCCTTGCTATCCCGAGGATCTGCAATATTTACTCTCACGAGCTTTAGGATACGGTCTTCCGCTACCATCCCCATGCTTCTGCAGTGGACCTTCCTGCCCGATACCCGTCTACAGATGGAGAGCACAACACCACCGTGGTGCACCTTGCCCAGTTTGCTGCTGCTCAGGAGGAATCCCTAGAGTTGGCCGCCATGGAGTTGGAGTGCGTTTACGAGACACTGCAGATGGCAGAAGAGAGGATCATAGCGCTGGAGGAAGCACTGTACAGCCAGCATGAGCACAAGGAAGAGCTAGGAGAACCCAAGGATCCAGAAGAAGATCCGGAGGAAGACCCTGAAGAGGAGGAAGATTCAGAAGAGGCCACAGAGCTCGAAGCACCAAAGGAGCCGGTCGTGCCTGCAGTAGGAACTAGGGACTCTGTTCTCGCACGATCAAGACGAGCACCAAGACCAGTTGCAAGGATGCCCGCAATTCGAGTGTCTGACGGTGAAAGCACTTGCTGTGGTGTGGAGGTTACCTCAACGACTAAGTTCGCTTAGGATTAGGTTAAGTCAGTCGAGGCTCAGTGTGTGCGAGTCACATCAGTTTAAGATTAGGAGTGTCGCCCCTTAGACGATAGTTTGTGTTAGGTTTGCGTTTGTTTTCTTGTGTGTAGTATGAGATGCAAAGGCCCTTAGACATTTGTTGCAGCCATGTTAAGACCCTAATTAATAAATAAGTGTTTCAGTTAATTTCTTGGAGTCGTGTTTGCTGGGTTTAATCTACCCCCGATTAGTTCTTAACTTACCTTGTTATTGCTACCTTATCTAAACCATGGAGCTTTCGCCAGATGGTTCAGACTCGTCATGCTACCGCTAGTGGATCAGGAACCCCTAGGTCAGAAGAAAATGAGCAGACACCCACAGGAGCAGTTCCGCCGCAAGCACCCCTAATTGATCTGCAGAATTTTGGAGCGTTCATGGTTGCTCAGACGCAAATGATGTACACGATGATGAACCAGGTGCAAAATATGAACAACAATCAGAACCACCACCACAACAACAATGGAACCCCAGCCGCTCATGGTCACCATGGACCATATAAGCTAGCAGAGTTCATAAGGACTCGTCCACCAACCCTTTCTAGTCATGTGTCACCCATGGAAGCCGATGATTGGCTTCGTGTCATTGAAAGGAAGCTGCTGATCACCCAATACAGTGACCATGAGAAGGTCCTCTATGTGACCCATCAGATGGAGGGCATTTTTGCCGAATGATGGGAAAACTTATGTGCTGCACATGAGACACCACCTAATATTACCTATGAAGAGTTTTCAACAGCTTTTCGCTAGTATCATGTGCCAGAAGGAATTATTAATCTGAAGAAGGATGAATTTCGTGCCTTCAAGCAAGGAGGCATGTCAGTGACCGACTACCTCTACAAATTTTCTCAGCTTGCCCGCTATGTCGCGGAAGATGTCACCACTAACAAGGCTCGTTAGAGTCGTTTTATGAAAAGAAAAAACATCGAACTGCAAGTCAGTCTGATCGCCCACACATTTCCAGATTTTCATGAGCTAGTCAATAAAGCCTTAATCCTTGAGGATAAGCGCAAAGAGTTGGAGGATAACCACAAGCGTAGAATGGCTCAGGCAGGGAGACATCAGCCTCAGTAGAAAGCGAGAACAGTTCCTCAATAGTTCACTCGTTTTCCGTCTCAGCACTCGTTCAGGACGTTTGCACCTGCTTCAGCACCTCGTCCAGTTGGTCAGAATTTTTGCAACCCTGCGACAGGCAACCCTAATCAAGGAGGCAATCAACAGAATGGAGCCAAACTTTGTTATACCTGCCGAGAGCTGGGTCACTTCTCGAACAATTGCCCACAGAAGGGAACCATGACCCCTGTTCGTTTCAACCTTGGAGCGACACCAGCTAAGACGCCAGTGCCAAGCATCAACCGAGGAGCACCTCAAGTTGCCGGTCAAGTCAGAGGAGCGCTGTAGTCCGTGGTCAGAGGCCGTGTCAACCACGTTACTCTGGAAGGAGCCTAGGAAACACCCAACATCGTACTGGGTAAGTTTCTGGTCAACTCAGTACCCGCATCAGTTTTGTTTGATTCTGGAGCTTCGTATTCATTTGATTCTCGAGTTTTTTTGCATCTAAGAATAATTTGGAAGTTATACATCTTAAGCATACTCTGCTAGTCCAGTCGCTTGGCGTAGAGTTAAGCTCTAGAGTGGGATGTTTAGGAACTAGGTTACTCATAATTGGAGTTGAGTTTCTAGCTATCCTCATTGTCTTAGACACCCAAACCTTAGATGTCATACTTGGTATGCATTGGTTATCAAAGCACAAAACCGTGCTAGATTATGGCCGAAGAGCTGTAACAATTGAAGGTACCAATAGAAAGAAAGTGAAATTTCTAGCCACCACAGTGCGTGATGAATATCTGTTAATTAATAGCTTGAAGACCGTTGCTTTGGAAGATGTACCTATTGTCAGAGAATATCTAGATGTGTTTCCAGAAGATTTGCCAGGAATACCACCAGACCGTGACATTGAGTTCATCATCGATCAAGAGCCAGGAACAACACTAATTTCTAAGAGACCCTGTCGGATGCCAGCCGATGAGTTAGTAGAAATAAAGAAGCAGACTGAAGAACTTCTTGAGAAAGGTTACGTGAGACCTAGTTCGTTGCCGTAAGGAGCGTCGGTTTTGTTTGTCAAAAAGAAGGATGAAAGTATGAGAATGTGCATTGATTATCGTGTTCTTAATGAAGTCACTATCAAGAGCAAGTATCCATTCTCCTGAATCGATGATTTGTTTGATCAAATGAAAGGAGCCGAGGTGTTCTCAAAGATCAATATGTGATCAGGTTACCACCAGTTGAATATTTGTGCGAAGGATACACCGAAGACCATTTTTTCTACGAGGTATGGACATTAATGAGTTCTTAGTCATGTCATTTGGTCTGACCAACGCCCCTGCATACTTCATGAACATGATGAATAAAGTATTCATGGAATTTTTGGACAAGTTTGTGGTGGTGTTCATTGATGATATTTTGGTTTATTCCAAGACAGAAGAAGAACATGCTGAGCACCTGAGAATAATACTGGGGAAACTCAGAGAGCATCGGTTGTATGCTAAGTTTAGCAAGTGTGATTTTTGGAAATAAGAAGTTGATTTTCTTGGTCATGTGATGACAGTTCAAGGAGTAGCAGTTGACCCCAGAAAAGTTAAAGCAATGTTACATTGGGAGCAACCCAAGACAGTAACTCAAATTCACAGTTTCTTGGGAATGGCTAAATATTATCGTCGCTTCATCGAAGGATTTTCGAAGATTGCTAAGCCTCTTAAGTAGTTGTTGAAGAAGGAGAAAATGTTCACTTGGAACCCAGCTTGTGAGGAATCCACTATCATCTTGATAAGCCCAATGTAGTTGCAGATGCTTTAAGCCGTAAGAGCTACTGCAATGCTTTGGAAGTGAAAGGGACTTGCCCGGAACTTCATGAAGAGTTTCAGAAGCTGAAGATAGAAGTTGTAGACGAGGGATTGGTGGCCAGTTTGGAAGTACAATCTACCTTGGAGAAGCAGATTCATGCTGCCCAACCAAATGATCCCGAGATTTAGGACATTGAGCTCAATATGGGAGAAGGGAAATTCAAAGACTTCACCAAGGATGAGCAAGATACTATCACATCCCCAAATTAATTAACAATAATTAGTATGCACCTCATCAGCATGCATCATGTTTTGAAGCATTTGCATAAAGTATTGCACTTGGAAAATCTCAAATAAATGTAAACCTACACTTCAAATTTGAAACCCCAATTGAAAAAAGGAACTAAAGCTTTTGATCATCACCTGGAAATAATTTATTCAAATACTATAATAATTATCAAGAATAAATATAATTTTCCCAAATTTATGGGACTAGTTTCAAACCTCAGAAAATTCAAACACATTTCAATGACCTATTCTAAGTTTGAATTTAAACTTTACAAATTATATCATGAACAGTAAGGTTTAAGAATTTTTATGAACATTAGACCTTCCCAGGAACCTCTCTTATTTATTTCATATTTTTAGGAATTTTATTTCTATTTTTAAACCTCTGGTCAAAGTAGAGAAGAAGATTTAAAATCAGTCAACATGGTTGAACTCAAACCCGACTCAACCCACTGTTTTGACTCAAGTCCGACCGACTCATTGGTTTTGATTGAACCAACTAACCTAACTAGCTCGGATCCAAATCCAACCGCCCGCTTTGTGCCACTGACGCGCTGGGCCCACGCGTCAGGGTCGTCTCCCACCTCCCGCTGCAACGCTCAGGCCGCACTCGCCATGCACCCGCCGCGCCCTGCCACACTCCGTCTTCGCCGTGACCGCACCACCCTTCCCGGCCAATCCTTGAGCATCGCCACTTAACCTTGTTCTTTCTCCGTCCTTTCCCCGCCTTTATCTCGCCCTCTTCCTCCTTCATTTGCTCACTTCTCCACTGGTCGACTGAGGAGAGGGAAGCTTGCTCTGGCATTTTTCTTCAATAAAATTCCTCACCACCGCGTCCCCTAGCTTTGTCCTTGCTTGCCGTTTCCATTTTTGTTTACATCAACCTTTGCTTTCGTTTGTAGATCTCGGACCAAGCTTGTGTCCTCAGCAATGCTAGAGTGCGCACCACAAGACACCTTTGTGCCATTCTTCTTTTCGGTGAGCTTCTTGCTATATCTTGTGCGTCATATTATGTCCCATAGCATGACAACTAAAACCCCTCCATTAATTTGGTCATTTCATCACAGGATTGTTGGAATTTGGAATTTTCCCATTTGTTGGCCGACAGCACTATTCATCACCCCATTGTCATCCTGGTGAGCCATTTCCCGATTGCGTGCAATGTCACCACCTACAAGTCACCCTCAAGCTTCCTCAACCCTTTGTTGCCATTTATTTTGCCCAAGTGACTCCTCCACGTGAACCCCGAACGCCACCATCGCCATTGCCGTGGACACCTCACCTCCAACCTCCTCCGGCCTTTTCTCCCCACTGGTAAGCCTCAATGACCATCCTTGTAGCTCAAGCATGCTTAGGTTAGCTCAAAAATGTGCCGTGCCGTTGCATGCATTTTTGGCTGTACAGCTCGCGCCGCTCCACTTCGGCTAGCCGGCGATCTAGACCACCTCTGTCGCTGAAACCCCAACCATTAGATGTGCAAGCTTAAGTGGAATCCATTCATGTCCTTAGATCTTGCCACATGATGCGAATGTCGACGGGGCTCATGGCCAGCGCTCATGTTGTCGAAATGACCCGGCAAGCATTGAGCGATCTCTTTAGGGTTAATCACTATCATTTAATTGCTAATGATTGCTTAGGTTAATAAATGATTGTCTTAAAGAAGTGTTGTGACTATTACATGTGGGACCGGGGACGAAAATAAAAAAGATTAATTGTAACACGATGGAGTGATTGACATGTGGGCCCCCGCCCTTAAGTGCCCAGTGCACTGAACTTTGAGTTGCGTGAACTAGGTTCATAGACCTAGTCACTGACTTCGGGTCCCACATGTTAGTTCGGATTAATTCATAAGTTAAAAATGAAAAACACACTATTCTTTGGGCCCGCCAGTCAGCTACAACGGCTAGCTCCATGTTTTGTAAGAAAAGTAGTAAATGCCAATAGAAATTCCGAAATGGTTTATTAGTACACTGAAAATATATTTAACTTCAAAAATCCATAACTAATTCATCTTAACTCCAAAATGAGTGAAACCAATTTTGATAATTTTCATTTTAAGTGAAATTTATTTTAAAATAGGTTTCAAACATGTCTCTGTCTCAGAAAATATAGTTTGGAAAATGATCCATAACTCTATTATTTTTACAATAGAAAAGGCTGATAACTTTGAAAATTCATAACTAATTCATAAAAACTCCAAGCGAGATAAACCAAGTTATTTTGGTCTTATATTAATATTCTCTATCCATACACATAATCCTTATCCTCACCACTGCTCTGCAAATTTTGACTAAATAATTAAATTCGGTGAACAGTACCGATTGCATTTAAATTGGATTTTTTTTCTTCTGAAAACTGAAATTCAAACCTTCATAACTTTCACATACTAACTCCAAATGGGATAATTATTTCACCTAAATTCATCTAAAATCATCATCTAGATACTGCAGAAATTTCATGCATTTTTGAGCAATTTGAATTTGGTGATATTTCTCGGTATTTATCGATGTCTTTATTCTTTAGATTCTGAAGTTATTGATATTGACTCGTACGCCACCGAAAATGAGCAATTAATCTACCAGCAAGGCAAGCATCATTTGAACTTTTTTTTGCATCATATTGATCCCATATTTTGATTAGTTAAGTGCAATGATAATTGCTTGCATGCTAATTTTGTTATGTCACTATTTTTTGTGATGTGTAGTTAGTTATATCCTATTCATGAGGTTATCCTTAAATTATTCTAGTACCTACATGCCTAAGTTAGGTTGTGTGAAATATATTTTACGGGATTGCTTAGCCATGCAAGTCTAGATACGACAGATTGATTGTTGGGAATAACCCAACAATTATGGGAAACACAAAATTTCTTATCTTCTTTTCATTCCAGATCTTTGTACCTGTTACTTAGTTAAACTTTGTCTTTTAAAAAGAATTTTAGGGTCTGGACAAATGGTTGTTAGTGAGGGTGCCTTCGTGCACGAGATCGGGTATGTAGTTGACTTGTTCGGACCAACAAGGACCGAACTTTGGTGACGTTGTTGATTCAAGTAAAACTCGTGCTATCACATGTGGGATATGGGCACCGTACGATTAAGTAAGGGAAAGATTTTATTGTGTGAAGTTCCAAGGTGGTGTGATGACACTTGTGTTGATCATTTATCTGTAGGAGCTGATATAATTTTCTATAGTGTGCATGGGAGCACCATTTTTTGTTATTTACATTGCATCGGTATTTCCAATACAACTTGTGAGTCGCTTAGCAAGTGCTATCCATCACTTGTACTAAGTAAGGGAACATGTTGCAAGGGGGACTTATCTCAATAGGATTTTCTCGCTAAAAACGATCGTATCTCGATTCTCCCCGGCCGGCATACCTAAGGAAGTGTGTCATTATCCATCGGCTTACAGGCTAGTCGAGTCATGTGGGTAAAGTAGTACACCTCTGAAGAGATAAATCTATTCGAATAGCCGTGTCCATGGTTATGGATGATCGCTTGAATTCGGGAGTCACTATTGTTAGACTTTAAATTAAAATTTGTGGGTACAACTTGGTATTTGGCCTGAACGGGTATTCATGCATGTTAGTATATCAAAGTGGGTTGCCAATTTGGTTTTTGTTTGATTCATTTGTTTATCAATGTATTACTTTATCATATGATTTACTTCTACTTCAAATTTGATTTTGAAATGGCATTTGAAAAACTAGTATGTGTAGGTTGAAAATCGTTGCATCTTTCGCAAAACTAAAGCCACTAATGCTATCCTTTGAATGTCCATTATGCATAACTAAATTTATCTTTGTGTAAGACTTGCGAGTACATTTTGTACTTAACCTGGCTGCAACGATTTAGGTGAAGAAGACTTTGAGCCCGACGAGCTCGTAAGTGTCGATTTAGACGACACTAACGAGTAGTGCTATTATTTAACTCCCAGTCAGTTGCCAAGGGTTATGTGCATACCTTGCTGGACTTTTGGTTTCTTTATATCGTTTCCGCTTCCACTCTAAGTGTTTAATTGAATTTGGTCGGTCGGCCCTTTTGTAATTGATGTAGACTTGAACTAATATGATGTATGTCTTTCTTATTGTCTCTGTATGAATGTTGTATGGATGTAATCAACGTTGAATGAGAGTATGAGCATGTTGGTCGCTATCTTGGGAGCTAACATGATCTCATACTCGCTGTTCATGAATTCCCTTTTAACTCATTAAGTGTAGTCTTGAACTGTTTAGAGAACCGATTATCATGTAGTGCTTGCAGAGGAGTAGTACTTATGATCGTCGGAGCCCTAATTCGGGCAAGACCTCTCGCTTAGATGGAGTTAAATTGGAATCCATTTACCAGAGGCCCAGAGTTATTTTCATATGACCGAGAAGGCCTCGGTCTTACGGAAATGACTCGAGGGCCCCCACAGATGCGCTCTGGATCAATGGACGTGTATGTGTGTACCTGATGTTGATGGTTTAAGACAGCTAATATTAAAGAAAGCTCATGACTCAAAGTGCTCTATTCACCTTGGAAGCACTAAGATGTATCAAGATGTTAAGAACAAATTTTGGTGGCCAAATTTAAAGCGAGATGTCGTAGAGTTTGTTGCCTTATGTGACGTATATCAGAAAGTAAAAGTAGAGCATCAAAGACTAGCAGACTTGTTACAACCCCTTTAGATTCCAGAGTGGAAATGGGAAGAGATCAGAATGGATTTTTATCACCGGTTTTCCCAGGACTCAATCAGGTTATGATTCGATTTGGGTAATAGTTGATCGTTTGATGAAAGTCGCACATTTCTGTCTAGTCAAAACCACTTACTCAGGAGATCGCCTTGCAGAGTTATATATGTCGATAATTGTTAGTTTGCATGTTGTGCCTAATAAGATAGTGTCAGATCAAGGGTCTCAGTTCACCTCTCGTTTTTGGCAGAGTCTGCATGAATCTTTGGGGACTTATCTAAATTTCAGTACTGCATATCACTCTCAAACGGATGGACAAACTAAAAAAGTAAATCAAATATTGGAGGATATGTTGAGAGCTTGTGCTCTAGCCCATGCTATCAGTTGGAATAAGAGATTGACGTATGCAGAATTCTCGTACGACAATAGTTACCAAGCCAGTCTGCAGATGTCATCGTTTGAAGCTTTGTATGGTCGTGCATGCAGAACACCCCTGAATTGGTCAAAAAAAGCTAAACGTTTGGTATTTAGACCATATATTATTCAGGAAGCAGAAGATCAAGTGTCTATGATCAGGGAAAGATTAAAGATAGCTCAGTCTAGGCAGAAGAGTTTTGCTGATAACCGTCGTCGTGATCTCAGCTTTGAACCAGAGGATTTTGTTTATCTTCGGGTTACTCCGCTTAAAGGCGTTAGAAGGTTTCATACTAAAGGAAAGTTTGCCCCTAGATATATTGGTCCGTTCAAGATTATAAGTTGTCGAGGAGAATTATAAGTTGTCGAGGAGAAGTTGCTTATCAGCTTGAGTTGCCACAGTCGTTAGTAGGAGTACATAATGTCTTCCATGTCTCGCAGTTGAAGAAGTGTCTTCGTGTACCGATAGAACAAACTCCCTTGGATTCAATTGAGTTAAAAGAAGATCTCACTTATAAGGAGCAGCCAGTTAAAATTTTGGATGTCGCAGAGCGTCGGACCAGAAGTAAGGTCGTCCGTTTTTGCAAAGTTCAGTGGAGCAACCAGTCTGAAGGAGAAGCAACGTGGGAGCGTGAAGAAGATCTGAAAGCCGAGTTCCCTAGCCTTTTCTCTAGCTAGCCTGAATCTTGGGGTCGAGATTCCTTTAAGTCGGGGAGGTTTGTAACATCCTAATTTTTCGAGTCTTAAAAATATTTTGAGTAGTTTAGTATTTGGAAAATTGACCCAAGAGAGTTTATTTGAATTTTCATAGAGCTTAACATGGACTTTCAAAATCAAAACAATTTAATAAGAATAATGTCAACATCAAATAATGTCAAAACTATTTTATTTGGATTCTATGTGCTTGGATATATTTTCTAGATTTTTCTAGAATTTTTCTGAGTGCGTTTGTTATTTTCTAATTGCTATTTGCATTTTCTGTATTTTCTAAAATGAAAAATCTATTATAAATCTCGGAAATGCTTTAGGCCGATTTTCCCTTTGAACCGGCCCATTTCCTATCTAGTGTGGCCTAGCCCGCTCAGCCTTTTCGCTCGTGCAGCCGAGCGCACACGCGCCTGTTCGCTCTCGTTGCCAGGTGGGTCCCACCTGTCAGGCCTTCGTCCCCAACCTCACCTTCGTCCTCCTCGCGCCACTTCACTCGCTGCCGCCATTGGTGCATCTTGGAGCTTCGTCTGACAATGGAGATTCCAATGGGAAAATCGTGTGCAAACCGCGTCATTGATCTCCCTTATCTCCCCGCATCCAAATCTAACCAAATCGTATCCCGTATTTCCTTCAAACTTCGAATTTGTCTCATGCCCAAAACGGACTCTGTTGCTAATACACCACCTCAGCCTCACCCGGTCCCTATGAAAGGCAGCCCCACGATCGCAATGTCACCCTCATCCCGAAACCCCAACCCTCTCTACCTCCGAAGCCCTAGTGCCGCCGGAATCAAGCTTTTAGGGTTTTGCCGCCGCAGCTCGTTTTCTTCAAATTTCGTTGCCGTCGTTGACGCCCCGTCGACATTGACTACACCGCCAGGTCTGCCATCATGAGGTCTACCTCCAGCACCCCCCCACTGCTGGAACGTCGCCGAAGTGATTTCCCGACAATAGCCGAAGTGCTCCGCCGCTCAAACCTCACCGCCGGCCGCCACCGTCGACCTCGACCACCAGTGAGCATCCTAACGAGTTCACAATAGCATTCTCCATGTGATGGTACCCTTCGTCACCGGCGAAACGCCGCCGTTCGCTGGAGCCTTTGGTTCCCGAGCCTCAACGTCCACATCAGCATCTGCACACATGTGTCGCCATGCCAGCCTCCACATGCGCGCGTGCGTGTCACAGAGCCAAACCCTAGATCCAAAATCCCGTAGATCTATTTTACCGTGGACTGAGTCACTGTCTTGTGGGCCCCTTTGTCAGTTGACGTTTCCGTAGAACAGTGAGCCCGTGGACCTATGAACCCATTATGTGGACCTGGTCCATGGATCGTGGGCCCACACGCCAACCTCTGTGGAATTTTATCTGGTTTTATTTTAATTCCGATTTTGAGGGTTGTCATCAGCATAACATCATGAATCGGTTTTCCAGTAGAAAAATAATTCGAGAAATTCAAGAAAAATCTAATTTTGCCTTTTTCTTTAGATTAGAACTTCCAGAAGCCCATTCTTCCTCATATGAACTCCGTTTGAGCCCATTCAAATCTCTAAATTTGAGCTCTATTTTCCTGAGATTTTTATTTAATTTTTGGAGTTTTTTATATCTCTATTTTGTATTTATTTTGTTTATTTGTTTCGTTTGCGAGTAGACGTTAATTCTTCAGGGAATTTTGAGGAAGAAGGAGTTTACCAAGACCAAGAATAGTACCAGGATCTATTCCAAGGCAAGTTGTACTTTTGATCATCTTGAACCCAGTTTTCTAAAATTATTTTGATTTAATTCTTGCATTTACTTTAAGTATTTATTTAGATGCTTTGGGATTATTTATTCATCCTAATTATTTATATCCACCTTGCCTATTGTATTGTCATGATCTTTTGTCACCCTAGATTGGTTGATTACTAGTTGGTATTATCGTAGTACCAACGTGGGTTGGTTAGATACGAGTAGATTGCTTAGCCCTGCAATGAGTCATTCATTGTCATTTGAGTTGCAAATATGAATTTTACTAAGTGAAAATGGAACTTTGTGATAAAACTATGTGTCATGTGTCATTACTCATTGATGGCGTGTGTTGCACCTAATCAACAGGGTGGGAAAGCATTTAGACTGAGGCGAGTGGATGGAAATGTGTTATGGCGGAGCTGTGTGCATTTGGGTAAATATGAATGTGATAATTGGTAGTAATTGGCAGTCTCGCCTTGGTCAATTAAGAACTTAACTTTGTACGCAATTGAACTGAGCCATAACTGTACGACCACAAGTCTGGTATGGAACGGGCCTAACTTAGTAAGTTACAGAGTCTTAATGATTGATTACTCAGGCAGATAGGTTAAGTTGTGTGCCAGGGTGGAGGTGTGTTTTGGTCTCCTGTGGCGATTCACATCGATGGACGGTGATGAGGACATGACCCCTATGGATACAACCATATTTGCTATGCTTACTATTCCAATTACAAGAGCTCGTACACTTCACTTAAATTCGTGGGTTAGAACTCCTCTAATCCGTACCAAAAATAGTATTTCGTTCCACTTCATCTAATTCGAATTGCTTACTGGAGTTCAAGCCGATTTCACCATGAAAACTGAGAGGATTGTCGTGATCTTTTGGGAGAGTTGGTGTCCGAGTCCAGCATCAATCCTTTTCTGTTATTTGTGACTTGCGGCAAACCCTAGGTCTGGCCAGATAGTAGAAGGAGAAAGAGGCAACCACAAGAATAAAGGCCGCGGTAGAGAAAAAAAAGAAAGAACAAAAGGAAAGAAAAGAAAAAAAGCGAGTCAAACTTTTGCCAAAACTAGTGAAAATTGGTGGAGCCCTTCTCCATATAGCCACCAGCTTCCACAAAAAATTTCAGCAAGTTTGGCCCAAGGAATCAAAAGATATAGCAGTTTCAATATTGAAGCCGAGTCGGTTTCGAGTCTGAATAGCATCCCGTTTCCGCAACACCTTCAGTAAAACAGGCATAACTTTTGCATACGGTGTCTGTTTTGGGCGTTCTTGTGCTTGTTGGAAAGCTAACAACGAGACACATCCTTTCCACCAAAGAAATTAGTCGCCCTCCAGGGTCCCCAAAATTGGCCATCTTCGGCTTCGAATTCGCATGGTAAGTTTTTGGGTTTCTGTTTTTGCCGATTCTTTCGGTCTTCCTTTCGGAATTTGCGGTTCGCCTCAACTGAAAAGTTGTAGATCTCATCGAAATCTTTCAAACAAGTATATATAAGCCATATAAAACTTTGCTTTTTCATCTCTCGAGACTAACTGTTGTTTTCTATTTGAACTAGAGGGTTGTTTACGTTGCACATTATTCCATTTTTGTGCTCTACATCGTGTGAATAATCTTGTGCCCCTACAAAGAAGTTTGAGTAGATTGGTTAGCATCTCTCCTAGCACTTGTTGTGAGGCTTTTCATTGCTTACATCAAGTCACATTGATCTTTGCGTGTGCGTACATACACTTCTCTTAGTAGGGCTTTGATTAGCTAGCTTTGATTAGGTTAGGATCAGCAACATTGACAAGTATTTTGAACAATCTTTCAACTTGCATTAACTGATTTGATTATTGCTAATCCTTACTACCATATTGAAGCCTTCCGAGCTCTACTTCCTACTAACTCAGCAGGTACCATTCCACACAATCATTGGGCTAATCGCAAGTGAGAGTATCACGAACTAGCCACCGGTTGTACCACTTCCTTGTTGCATTGGTAAGAGCTTGTAAGAACTTGGTATAAGCTTCAGTATGAACGACTGTTGAAATACCGGAACCTAGTAGTTGATAGGGACATATACACTGTTATTTGTTCTTTGTTTTCTACTAACTGTGGCAGGTTTACGGGGTGATTACGAGATAGATCCATGTCTTCTTCGAGCCATTGAACGGGAGCGCAAGAAAGTCCACGAGAAAGATGCAAGCTTGAGCCAAGTTTCTCCACCACAGAAGGTATATGATCGTGATAGTACGTCCAGTAAAACTAATATTACTTTGCCATCCTTTACTGGTAAATTTGATCCTGATGCCTATGTTGACTGGGAGATAGCTTTAGACAAAGAATATGAATATTATGAATGGTCTGATAGGCAATAGATTAGAGCTACCACTAGTGTTTTTGTTGAGGATGCAATACTTTGTTGGAAGTATTTACGTAGACATGGAAGAGTGCCTCAAACTTGGCATGCATTAAAGAAACTTTTGAGAGATGAATTTGTTCCTAAATATCATGCTGATTATTTGTTAGCTAGATTACAACGTTTCAAACAAGGTCGTAGAACTGTAAGAGAATACTATCATGAATTGAAAACTCGTTTGTTGCGTTGTGGCTTAGAGGAACATGTTGAAGCTACAGAAAATAGATTCTTAAGTGGGATTAATCAACCAATTCAGGATATTCTTGTTCACAAAGAATATGGTTCTCTCCTTCATTTGTTTATACTTGCCTGTAAGGTTGAAAGTCAGATTGAGAAGAAATTGAGAATGCTTGATGATAGGAAACATGAGAACAAATCTGTGTTTGTGTCTTTTTCTGTGACTAACAACTTGCAGGAAGTTGAGAACTATACCGAAGAGGAGAATGAGCTGATTGAGCCTCCGACTCCATTGTTTGAGAAGGAAGATGAAGAGATGGATGCACCTACATCATCTGAGGAGAGCCAAAAAGGTAAAGATCATGGTGCTATCATCACTCAAGGTGAGTATGCTTGTGAAGAACTACAATTGTCCACTGTTCATGCTATTTTAGAGCAAATATTAGTGGAAAACAATTCTAATATGCACATGTTTCAAGTAGAGAATTCACACTGCATTGACTTGAGTGCACCATGTGATAAAATATTTAAATTGCCTGCTGTTTTGAGTGTTTCCTGTGATGAGTTAATCACATCTAATGATCATGTGGAATTGGTTAGACATAAAAAAGTTTTAACTAGAATTTCTCCTGCTGATTCTTTATGTTACATTATGTAGGATTCACCTATGAAATTGTCACATGCTATGGAGAAAGTTTCTGAAATTACATGTTCAAAATCCTTATCTAGTGCCTACTCCCCTAAGTATAAGTTTAATTTGATTGGAGATTATGGTATAGACAATCAATTTCTTGTTTATCGAATATGCATAACTTGTGATCACATAGGTGAATTGAAGCTTGATATTTTAAACAACAATTCTTGTATGCTAAATCTTGTTTATTATGATAGGAAAAAAAAAACTTAGTGATCATCCAATGCGTATGTGTTCATCTCTTATTGTATCATCTAGTATTGACAATCTGCATCATGATGTTGAAGTATGCAATAACTTACAAATCTTTTCACCATTGTTAGGTGAATTTGCTATTGCTCGATTGAAATATGATTATATGGATGAAGTTTGTTTGATTCCAAAAGTTGTAGATTTGCCCATATGTACTACCACTGCAAGTTTACAACTTCAGAGATTTGAATTACATAAACGCTTCACTTACATTTGCAAAACTAGTTGCAATAATTGCTGTGTGAGAAATTTTGTTTTGATTATTAACATATGTGATTATTCTTGGGGTAATAATACAATGAACTTCTATGATCGCTGATGTTTTATAACATTAGTTGTGCAACAACGAAGAACCGTTAAAACAGATGATATATACATATACCATGCATACACCTTGGCTTCTTTGTTACCCTATTTTCAGCTTATCAAAAGCCGAGGATGGCTTTGTTTTCAAGAAGGGGAGGATAATGAAGACATGACCCCTATGGATACAACCATATTTGCTATGCTTACTGTTCCAATTACAAGAGCTCGTACGCTTCACTTAAATTAACAGGTGAGCTCGTTTTTAGGAATGCCTTTATATTACATGAACTATATGATATTGCCTAATAAATATGTTGTTATTTTCAGGAATAAAAGACAGAGAGTGGTTGATTTGCAAGAGTTCGAGCTGGATCTATTTTTGAATCCAATTCGGCCTCTAGAGACAGCACTGACTTCAAACGTGCATAACTTTCACATACGGAGTCCGCTGGAGGTCCACGAGTACTTGATGGAAAGCTTATCTCGTCATCTTTCTAATGGATCTAGCCCAACCTCCAAATTCCTTCTGTGCATGTCGGAATCGCGAAAACAATATGGCACTAGGATAGCCCAACATGCCCGTAGTAAAAAGACTATAACTTTTGCAAACGGAGTCCGATTCGGGTGTTTTTGATCTTGTTAGAAATCTTATTCCGAGACATTTCTAATGGATCTTGCTTCACCTTCAAATTCATTATGAGTACACCATAATCATCAAAAGAATGTGCTGCGTAACCTGTTTGGGCCAAATTTGGTCTTGTAATGCTTGGGCCCAAGGGGAGGCGCCACCCTAAGCGGCCCGTACTGTTCATGAGCACTATTCACACATAAACAGTACCATGAATAGTACCACCCCCTATTTTCTTAGCTATGTGTGGCTTCCCCTCCCCTATTTAAGGAGGCCGCACCCCTCTAGTTTTCCTTGGATTTCGTTTATGTTTAGTTTGCCTTCGTTGCAACTTGTATCTTCTGCGTATGTCGACTAGACCACCCAGTCAAGATTCTTATTCGGAATCCCAACTTAATTCAAATATTTCAATCTTATTTGCAATTTCAGATTGCTATTTATCTCGTTCTTGCGTGCTTCTTCGGTGTATGCAGGAATTGATCTTCGTGATCAGGTCATCCGGGTATTCATGCACGGTTGATAACGACTTGTTGAGCAGTTCAGCGATTGCGTGGTTTCAGGCCTTGCGAGTTTGTAGTCAGGATCGTGAGAGTTGAGCGACTACTACCGAATTTATCTTCTCATCGAAAGATCGGGCCAAATCAGGACCTCCATGGTTCATCAGACAGTTCGCCACTTCCAGGTCCAACGTTGTGCATCGGACTAGCTTTCTGTGTGAGGGTTAGGGCCGACAGTAAAACACGTCGAGAGTGTCATTTGTTGAGATAAAGTTTCAGAAAAGTTTTGTTATGATTAGTGCTAGCTACAGCGATTATATTGTGTGGGTAAAGTGTACAACCTTTGTAGTGTGTTAAACAATTTATTCGAATAGCCACGTTTGCGGTCATGGATATGCTCGGGGATTCCACACGAGGGTTAAATTTTTATAAAACAATTGGGAAGGGAACCGTATGATTTAAGTCATATGGCTATGTGAAAAATATGTTTAAGCTTTATGTCCTTTGTGAAAAACAGTTGTTAAATTAATATTGTTTATTTGTTTTAAATGATGCTTTTAATCTATTATCGATATTCAATTTCAAATGTTGCTTTCTTGTAACATAACCACAGAAGCCATTTTATCTGTGGTACAACTTGTTGAGTACGGTTGTGTACTCATGCTTGCTACAATCATTCAGCTGAAGAGGAAGAATCTGTGCCAGCCCTGCGTGACTTAATAAATGTAAACTCGATCATAAGGTCACAACAGTTATTTGCTATTCAAATTATTCGTTTATTCTATTAATCATCTTGTGTTGATCGATATTCACCTATATTGATACTGTGTGCACTAGCGTGATCCTAGATTAGTGCATTATACATAGAGGGTCCAAAATTATATTTTTGGGTCTCGACAACTGTTCACTGAGCCTATATAGTTAGGGGTAGACCCCCCAGTTGTAAGCAAGTTGGAGTGGAACAAAATACAGAAAAGTCACATGTTTCATAATGTAAGGACATTATGAAATTGTATCAATTAAGTTTGTAAAAATTCTAGGAAAATTACACAATCAAGTTCACTATGTAAAGAGCCTGAAAATTTTTTCATAATGTTTGGACCTCGTTTTCTATATTAGAAAATTCCTACAAACAGTATACTTAAATGAATTTTAGAGACAAAATCAGAACTCATAAATTTTTTAAAAAAATACACAAGCAATTAAACTGTGTCGGGAGGCTTCACAAAAAAATTGATAATTTTTTGAGCTCAGTTTCTATATTTAAAAAAATTCTGGAAACAGAAGTAACTTGTGGCGATGTCATTCGTCTAATTTTTGGGTGTTCGCGATGTTATTTTCTAGTGTGTTACGAACGAAGTGTCTTTTCTCCAATTACGCTCTAACGCGATGCCACTTAGCTAATTTTTTTCCTTTGCAAAAAGGAAAAGGTCAGAGGTAAAAAAGTAAAAAACCAAAGGGAAAAGAGTAGCGAAAGAAGAGGAGTGAGATAAAACCGATCCGTTTTCCCGATTCCCAAACACATCTGCTTCCCAACTCTATCGCCCTTCCTTCCCATCTGCTCTCCTCGACTTCTCGTCACCACGGTGCGCCGGAGCAGCACGCCGGCCGAGGCTCGCCGTTGCTCGTCGCCGGCGCAGCGGTACCAGGAGGCCGCCACCCCCGTTGAATCCGCAGCCTCACCCCGCCGGCCCCGGCGAACCCTGGGTCGCCGCAAGACGTCTCCAAGCAGCCGGCGGCGGCGCCACCAGGCTCACGCCTGCCTCCTACCATGGCAAGGTTGATGCTTGGGGAGGAGGAACTCAACAGGTAGGTAATTTATTGGATTGAGCTGGGCGATTATACATCTTCCTGAAACATTTTGGTTTATAAATTGCCCTGCCTACCACGAATACTCTATCTTACTGAAACTCTCATTCCCTGTCCTACATTGCTATGTGCCCATGTTTCCTGGAGAAGGGAAAACCCCATATTTTCCTGCAAATTTGTCAAGGTGATGAACCTTAGTTGATTCCCTTCCAAAAAGGAAACATTTAGGTGATTACTTTGTGAGAGTTTATATACTGGATCAGCTATCATGGTTGTTGATGTTGTGCATCCTAAATCCCCAGGATCAAGGGAAAGCTATCTCAAGGGTTAGAATACTGTAATACTGTATTGTCACTCCATCTCCTGTGTATACCTTTGTAAAAACTAATTCCTTGCTATATTTTTATCTTCCACAGTTCTCATGCCAAAGCTAAATTTTTTTTGTGTTGTATCTGTTCATTCATTGAGGTCCTATGGTTTAGTTTCCATATTTTTAACAAAAGTTTTTTTGTTGTGAAATAAAAAAAAACTTCTTGGACCCTTATGATGCATGTCTCGGTAGGTTAAAATGCTATATATTCTGTACCTATATAGGAGCCGCGATTCTGATTGCTGAACACATTGTCGTACATGTCCATCTAGGTCAAGCTACTATCTTTGTACACTTGGCTGAAGAAATTGGTTGTCCTAAGGAGTTAGGATGAAGTCTAAGACTAACAGGAGCATACAGAAGGCAGGAAAAGTAGATCACGTCCAAGGAGGAGGACCAAACTGGGTTCTTGTTGCAGGAGGAATTTTGCTGAGCACACTTTCAGTCAGACTTGGGTGCAAATTAAAGCAAATGTTTGATACAAAGCAGCAGAATAGCTCTTCCAAAGGTCTAATGCTCCCATTTGCTGCTGTAACCTTTATCACTTTTCCATATTCCTTATATGCTCTCTGCTAACTATGCAAAATTGCAGCCAATAGAAGGCCTGGAACATGTGAATTGCACTCAAACCTCCACCGGTTTAGTGACCAAACTAGCTGCTACTATTGTATTTCAGGTGCTTCTTCTGTAACTTAGTCTGTTCTATTGCCTATTTCTCACTCTTTGGTGAACTTGGATACGATGTTGAATATTTTTTCAGCTTGCCTTAACTTTAGAGGCAGTGTACAAAATTGTCGTAGCGACTATATCATAGGATTATCAAAAATTGAATGTCTGCAAGTTTGCATTATAGAATATCTGCATACTAGCAATGAGGCAAAATGTTAAGCCCCACACTGGCTAATGTACCAGAAGCGTAGGCATAATAATTGCTGCGATGTTCATAACATTGGATTTTTACTGGTTGCCATATATATAGATGTTTTGGATTTGGAAAGATATATACTATATCTTTACCAGTCGTTAGATCAATATTAAGTGTGCTAGACTTCTAGCTTAGTTGGTAATGATATGCATAGTTTCAACAAACAAAGTCTCAAAGCACAAGAGAGGGAGTGAGGGTGGGTGTGTAGGAACGTTTCCCCTTTTATGAACTTATGTGGCCTTTAAATTTGTGGAGAGTGGGCACTGAGCACCTTAGGTTGCTGATGCACAGTGTAGAGAAACCCACATGACCAGAAATGGTAGGAATAGTACTTTGGCTCTCCAGGGTTCAGGTTGCTACTTAGCATTGTCATTCTGCCGTACTAAACAGCCAAAGGGGTTGCTGCCGGGCTGGTGAAATCAACCAATCTAAGGATATCTGGTTTACATTGAGAAGGACAACTTAGAGTGGGTCAGACAGAATTTAGGGCATTCTTGTGTCAAACGGGTGTGTTATCAGCATAGCCGTGCATAGGTTTTTAGTATTAGCAACATAAAGAAATGAGGAAAAAAATACAACTCACTGGGTTTTGCTGGTACCTGCTGAAACCAGCTGGATGCATGCTGAGTTCAGCAATAACTAGTGCTGCTGTACTGGTCACTTGGTGTAAGCATAACCAAAAGTTATTGCAAACCTGCACTCTCCTTTGTTTGTCCTTCTTGCAAACGTTGTCTTATAAGCAACACACCATTTAGTGGGGTTGGATAGTTGCATGATTTGTATGAGTAGAGTTATATTTATCATAATCACAAAGTTCAACCTCCCTTGTTAAGCAATGGGATCTGTAAAAATAGTTCTGATGATTAGATTATTGCATTTCTATCCTATTGGCAATTTTGGATATGAGTTCAGCATTTACAGACACAAAGATGACATGTTCTTGGTTCTTGGCTGTTCCTTTAACTACGCTGATTTAATTAAAATAACAAAGTTACATTGTATCATTACAATTTATGACACCTTAAATTGGGTTTGAAAGAAAGCTCTTTTCTGTGTTTCTTTTTTTGGGTGGTGTAACACAGTAACAGTTTTTTTCCCTTCCAAACGATGGAAAATATTAAATTATGATTATCATGTGCAGGGCTTTCAGACGGTGGAGTGGAGGTTAAGGAGGCACCTGCAAGTCCTGTATTAAAATCAGTTGAACCCTCCCTTCCACTTGTGAAGATACCAGGGCCAGAATCAAGCAAAGAGAACAGTGGGGTCATGTGGATATCATCACCCGACCGGCTTGAAGATCCTCGTAAACCATTTCAGTACTCAAACAGTTCTGGCTCTCCATGTGTTTCCGAATCAGGATCTGACATTTATAGCAAGAGAGAGGTCATACAGAAGTTGAGGCAGCACCTCAAGAGACGTGATGAGATGATCATGGAGATGCAAGCTCAGATCGCTGATCTTAAGAACTCTCTTACAATCCAGGAGACACAGTCCTCCAATTTGCAGTCTCAGCTGGATGCTGCTAATCGAGATCTGTTTGAATCTGAGCGAGAGATTCAGCATCTGAGGAAGATCATTGCAGACCATTGTGTTGCAGAAGCACTCTCTCATGATAAGCCTTTGCATGCTGGACATTGGCAATCAGATGCCACCAATGGGCATGCTAATGGCTATGCCAATAGCAGTATCGATGACCCTGAGCTGCATTTTGTTGGTATCGATAAGAAGGGAGAGGTAGAGAGGGTGGAGATGCTCAAGAGGGAGGTCGGTGAGCTGAAGGAAGTTATCGGAGGGAAGGACTTCCTGCTTCAGAGCTACAAGGAGCAGAAGGTGGAGCTCGGCTCTAAGATCAGGGAATTGCAGCAAAAGCTCTCTTCACAAGTGCCGAACATCTTGTAGGATCTACGCATAACGTTTGGTAGCTACGAGGAGCAGAAGGTGCAGCCCTGCTTCAGGACCAGGGATCTGCAGGAAAAGCTGTGGCACTCATGCTGAACATCTTGCTAGGATATTCACAGAATGTTAGGTTGACTGGCTTCGTTCTTTTCCGTCATATTGTTAGGTTGATTTGCTTTATTTCTCTTCAGTTTTCACCCTTGGTTGCTTGGTATTAAAAAGGATTTCTTTTTTCAGTTGCTAGACCTAGGGTAGCTCAATTAATGGCAAACTGGATACTCCTACGTTAAGGTGCTGTACAGGTTTTTGGTTTGCAGACACATTTTGTAATGTGCCCCTTCTTTTAGCTCAGTATGGTTTGGAGAAGTGTACCTTGGATGTATGAATGATGACATCTCTATAATTAGCTTCGCTAGACCATGTGTGGCATTGCTTTTGTTTGCAGAGAGTTCACTACATGTATGGCATTTCTCAATGTTCATATGATCATGACTGGGCTGTGGGCAGTAACATCACATATGATTGAGCTGCCTCTTTTCATGCACTAGTACACATCGCCCCTTAGTAATAAACAAAGTCCAAAGGCCAGATAGAATTCTGGCATGAGTGTTCTTTAGCCCTCCCTCAATGAATTTTTTATTTAAATAATCTATTTTTTATTCTAAATTACAAATATATTCCACCGACTTTTTTTTTTACGGAAATATTCCACTGTCGCCCAATCGTTGGCGATCGAGAATATCATAACGGTTGGGCGATCGCAAGCGACGCCCAACCGTTGGGCTTTAAATATGCACAGAGCCGAACTGGGGCAATAATAATGATCGCCGAACCGTTGGGCGACTGGAGCCTGTCGCCTAACTGTTGGGCGACTGCATGTTCCAGTCGCCCAACGGTGCGGCGACTGGATTGCTTATATAAGCGGCCGCGCGGTCCCCCCGGCCGATTCCTTTTCCTCCGCCCCCAACAGTGCACTCGCTCGTGAAGGAGAAGAGAGGGAGAGAGGAGAGAAAAAAGAGAGGAAGAGGAGAGGAAAAAGAGAAGGAGAGGGAGAAGGGAGTTTCAACTGCGAGGTAAGTTGGTTTTATTTTGTAATGCATTCTTTTAGTAGGTAAATAATTTAGTTAGATCAAATAATAGTGTAGTTTTTGGATAGGTAAATAGTTTATTTAGCTAAATGAGTAGTCAAGAGCACCAGTAGGAAATTGTAGTTAGAGAAAAAAATAGAAAATCGAAATGTTATTGATCGTATGTAAGTAGTAGCCATAAAAACTCTAGTTAGAGGAAAAATAGTTTATTTTGTAGTGTAATTTTTTCGGTAGGTAAATAGTTTATGTAGCTAAATGAGTAGTATAGTAGCACCGTAGGAAATTGTAGTTAGAGAAAAATATTAGAAAATCGAAATGTTGTTGATTTGTATGTAAGTAGTAGCGATAAAAACTTTAGTATTAGGAAAAATAGTCGTGAGGGAGTAATATTAATCTTGTTTGTGAGATGTATTGTAGTAGTGTTTCAGATATGCGTGGCCGACTATTATTGGGTGAATAATGCGTGACCGAGCGCATAGGAGGATGAATTATTTGTATAAACCAATTAGTACAAGTAAATTAGTATGAACTAACTGACTTACGTAATTGGTAGAAGACTGGAATGCCACTTGGAGCATTTCGGATTGCAAGTTAGCGTCCGAATCGGTATTTAGGTTGAATATGAATATCGTACTACACGTTCATTGTGGCCTCTGTTTTAGGGAATGAATGACGTCTTGATTATGCTGTCGTGTAGTTATCGACGATAGACGAAGAGCCTTACAAATGTAAATTGCAATGTAGCAAGATTTTGCATGTCGTGCGCTATGGTGACTAATTGCAATGTTCGAAATATTTGCAGCCATACAGTAAGTCATGCCTGTACCCACTACATTGAAAGCGCATTATGGTGTTGGCACCGTTAGTGAAGGTCCGTGGGGTGTTGACTTGAGTAGTTTTCAGCAAGCCACTCTGGTACACCCGAACGGCGAGAATGCACGAATCGAAGATGTGAAGCCTTGGTCGACCCAGCTTCTCTTTGAACCACGAGTTGTGCGGCGTGGACATACAAGGGCTTTGGAGCCGGTCTCCCACGAACATCGGTGGGAGTTGAGAAGATGAAGCGCCGGCAAAGTGGAAGGGCTTTATAGAAGGATGTCGGCGCCGTGGATATGAGTGTGTGATACTTGTGCAACCATGCCCAAAAGAAGTCAGACAGTTCCCACGGATATCATCCGGGTGGTGCGAAAGCTTCGGTGCCCAAATGTTGTTGTCAAACAGAGGTCTCGGAGGGTCAGTACGTGATGGGCAATATGGAGCATCGTTTGACGTGCTCTGCGGGATAGAGCCGGTTTGGGACGGCTCGTTCTCTTATCACCCACGAGGTATGCCTTGGAGATCATGTCAACGAGGCTAGTCAGACGTGCAACAAACCGAAGCTCTTTCACAAGCCATGCTCTCATGTGCTCGCGGCATGTGGGATGCGCGTATGGACCCTTTCAACTTTGTGGCCGAGTACTTCTTGAAGGAGAGGCGGTCTGGCGCGATGGATGGCGAGCTTAGGGGCTTCGGGGTTGTGGGTAACCGCCACCTCCGATATTGCAAATAGGATCTGGATTCCGAATATTGACATGCTGAAGGGGGCAAGGGTCGTCGGCAGAGTCGTCGTATTACGAATGATATGGACGGCACAAGCCAAGGCGTTGGGTACGCGTTGCGAACCTTGCGCCGGGAGGGCACATGACCCAGACGATGCAAGGCACCAGCTGAGGAGTAAAATTATTTATGTAACTTTGTATCCGGTGTGCAAAGTGGGACCAAAATTACAAATCGATCTATATTGTCATTTGTACTTTGTATTATTTATGTAATCACAGTTACTACCGAATTTTCTTTTCATGTACGTAATGGCGTAAGACATGTATCGTCGTAATGTTTATTTAAGTGTTGTAATACTATAACTTGTTTTTGAAAGAGCATCTGGTAGCCTAGTACTCGTTGATTTCTTTGTTTGCAAGTTAAATTTACTCATTCGTTACACTCGATGTTTTATTTCCGCGTATTTGCTAACTTAAAGTTGTTTTGCAGGTATGGCTCACGGTGCGGACTGGAGTTTCGGCCTGCTGGAGGAGCGCATCGACCGGCTACATCGCGCGTCGCGTCGTGTCCCTCATCCTACGGGGGGTGTCGACGCGATCAGTTGTTAGGTGATCCGCCGACGCGACACCTCGGGTGGCCTGGAGGCTAGACCCACGCTGGACAGACAGGTTAGTATACGTCGACACTATCTTCTCGCCAAACGTATCTTTCGCACTGACCTTTGGTTCGTTCGCAGGCTGAGCGCTGCTGGTCTACTACCTATCGCCCGGATGGTGCAGGCCACGGACGAGGACGAGCCGGCGACCGCGATCGGCGGCAGCGGAGACGCCCATGCGGGCGCACCGATCCACGACGCTTCCGTTCGACCGGTCCTGGCCGACAGCTCTTGTGGACGGTGGCGACGAGACTCACACTTTCCATCTCCCATTCGGGAGATGGCCCCTACCGCAGGCGTCTCCACCTTCTTGGGCTCCCTATCGCGGAGTTGCCGCCTTCCGCGAGAGCTCGGAGAACCGGCGCGAGACCTCTGGCGAGTTTCAGGAGTCCTCCCACTGTGTCTTTGGCGGCCGGGTACTACGTCTTCCGGAGGCACAGAGGCACGCCCGCCTTGCGGTGGTTGTCGCGATTCCGCACGTGTTCCGCACCGAGCTTCGTTGGTAGTGTTCTTGTTGTCCTTTCCGTACAGGGGTCTGACTATATTTTTTGTTGTGCACAGGTCGAGCGGATGGACCCTCACGCGGATGACCAGCAGGTGTCACGCCACCTCGAGGCGTACTTGCTGTGGCTGTTTGGTTGGGTGCTGTTCACCAGCAGTCACGGTGACACCGTCGACGCGAGGCTCATCGCGTACGCCAGGGCCATCGCCGACGGGGGGGGCCCCCAGATCAGCTGGGGTTCGGCCGTACTTGCTGCCACCTATCGCGGCTTGTGCGACGCCTGCTTCAGGTCGAGACCGAACTCCATCCTCACGGGTGTCCTCTCCTCGCAGCTTGTGGTCGTTTGGCGCTTTAGCCTCGGGCGGCCCTTGTTGACGCAACGGCGACCGTCGGGCCGGAGATGTACAACGCGACGACGGCGTGGGCCGCCGACGATGGGCTCTCTCGTGCGGCGGCGGTATGTACTCTTTCCCACGCCTAATTTCTTCATATTACCGATCGTCGTACCTAATATCCCGTGTTCGTTGCGGTGCGATTCGCGCCGCACGGTGACACGGGCGTCTGGCCGTTCGTGGAAGCGATTCGGCCTGATCACCGACGGCGGGCGACGTCATTGGGAGCCATACTACTTTGAGAGTTACTTTCCGTGCTCCCCACGGCTTTGTCCTCGCCAGGCTTGCGAGACCGAAAGTCTTGGGCCGACCCGCAGGGTGCTAGTCTTCGACGTCTTCGTGGAGGACTACGGGGCGCATCGTGTGATGCGCCAGTTCGGCCTACGGCAGGAGGTTCCAGTACCCGTTAGGCGTGCAGTGCCCGAGAACGTGCACTCGTGAGTAATCGGCATACATGAGTTGTTTTTGTTGTCGTCTCTTACGCACGACTGCTAACTACATGTTACGTCTTGCAGCTACAGTAGGAAGGGAGTTCGCCGCGGCACGAACTGGGGGAATAGGATGGACGCGTGGGTAGCGCAGTGGGAGGACGCACTACAGGACCGTGTGCAGGAGGACATCCCGTACGACCACGCGAGCTATGACGAGTACATTCGCTGGTACGCTCCTCAGACACGTACCCGGCTCGTGCTTGCTGCAGACGAGCCCGCACCACGTGTCCCAGCACCGACCGACACGTACCCTGTGCATTTAGCGCAGGACGTGCACAACGCGGTACGTTACATCCAACTCCGAAAATTTCGCTTCTGGTATCCGCCATTACAGTTTTGACCGTGTCTTGTTTTCGATGTAGGCGGGCATGGCTGCTGAGCTTGCGACGGACTGCGACTCCTGGCTGCAGAGGTTCACGCACACGATCGCGGAGGCACACGCGAGGACACGGGCCAGTTTATCCGTCGTTGTCGACAGCAGGCCAGACGTATTTTCGGCCTATTGTCGTGCACCAGGCTCCCGGAGGTTGGCACGCTCCAGCCTGGTTCACGGTCCGTCCCTCCGCCGGCCCGTCCGGCGGCACCACAGCAGGCGGGAGGGGCAGCCAGACCACGTCCGGCACGCCGCGCGCTGCGGAGGCTAGCTCGAGTAGGCCACGTCCGACACTTACGCATACGAGGAGGTTAGCTCGGCGAGCCACGTCCGACATCGAGCAGCTTCGAGGAGGCTAGCTCGGCGAAACACGCCCGACACCGGCGGCGTCGCGATCGCCGTGCCAGACCGTGTGGATAGCTTTGCACGCGCCATGGCGCTAGCCGCGAGTGCGCCACGCTCGCTTTTGTCGGACGCTTCACGCTTTTTATTAACTAACAATATCTAGCCGTGCGGTATAATCGCCACGATGATGTGGGCGCGCATCACGTGGGCGCGCAGACGTGACGCCAGCGCGGGCGTGGGCGCCGGGCGTGGGCGCGCAGAGACTTCTTGGTGGACGAGACTCGCCACCTCAGCCCACACCTCACCCACACCCGCCGAGGTTCTCGTCCGGCTCCGGCTTCTCGGTGCGCCAAGCACCACACACAGCGAGCGATCTGCCCACCCTTGCCTCTCGGTCCTCGTCGATCGGGGTTCGAGCATCGTTTTTCCTCTCGGGCCGAGGCCTCGGCACCTGCTTGCAGAGAAAAGGCGCCAAGCGAGCCCGTAGGGAGGACGCGGAGGTGGATCAAGCGGCGGCGGCGCGGAGGGATCTTTGGGGTGCGGTTAGAGAGCTAGTAGAGGCGTCTTGACCCTTTGGTGTACATTTCTTCGTTATGTGATACTTAAATTTTGCACTTAATATATGATGCCTGGGTTACTTTTGCGTTCTTGTGTATACTCTTTCATACAATGTATGTTTGTTCAATGCATATCAACGCCTATAGCTTAATGCACACGACACCTCGATGCAAAAGTCAACTCGATAAATGGCAACTTCAATGACGCGTCCACCATTTACTTACATACGTTACGAGATTGAACGTAATTGCGTACAGAAGGGGAGACTATCTCGCGGACGCGAATTTCCTTCAACGCTGGCACACGATTCCTCATCGGGCCCGCTACCTCGCGGACGCGAATCTCCTTCAACCCAATTGCAATTGTTTCGTTCACTGTAGTAACTTGCGGATGACAAGACCAGACGAGACGACTTTACAAAGGACAAGACCACACGGGGCAGCTTTGCACAGTGATAAGACCATAGGAGACAGCTTTGTGCAGTGACAAGACCACACGGGGCAGCTTTGCGCAGTGATAAGACCAAAGGAGACAGCTTTCTGTACTGACAAGACCAAACGGGGCAGCTTTGCGCAGTGAGAAGACCACACGGGTCACCTTTGCGCAGTGATAAGACCAAAGGAGACAACTTTGCGCAGTTCAGGGTTTAGGTATAGGGTTAGGCTTTTCAGATCGACTTGACTACCCTGAGCACGTCGTCGACTTTTTAAGACCGAAAAGACAAGACTCTTCGAAAAGACGTGACAACACTCGCCTCGCCAACTTTTCGAGCCGATAAGACAAAGACTCTGCAAAGCAAGCCATGACTTCTCCTGCAAAGTAAGACGTGACAACACTATGCCTCCCCAGCTTTGCAGATCGACATGACAACACTATACCTTCTCAGCTTTTCAGAATTAAAATACATGACTCTCTCCTCTGCATGAAATTAACCACACCATGCCAACCATGGGGCTTATAAATGGGGCTTGAACCAAACCCAACTCTACACAACACTACACAACACATACCCAGCTATGGACTCTTCGAGACACTTCTACGCGAGGATGTTCCAGAAGCAAAACTGGCTTAAGCAGAAGAGGAAACAATTGCAATACCCAGATCTGTCACAATATACCGTAGTAGTAGCGAGTTTGACTAAAGCAATTAGCCGAACCATCATGCCATGTGACTACGTGTCACGTGCTTCTGTACGCGGACTCTAATGTAGTTCTGGTTCTGTGTCTCCACTAAGCCATCAAAGCAAGACTATATTGCAAGTATGCCTCTTCTAGTGCAATCCCAGAAAAAACCATTCGCACCGACATTGAATCCTCCATGTTTTAAAGCATCTTCATAATCACAACGAGCGTTCTCAAATTTCTTCACTCATATTCTCAGATTAGGTCCATAAAGTACGACCTTCCCGCATCGAGGAGAGACTCCTTCCTCACGGTAATATCACTTACCTTTCTACTTACAACTCATTCTTGTCTCAATCGTCCTCACAAAATTCAACGTAAAATTAGCGCACTACAACAATATACAACGATCAAAAATGTTATTGCGACTCGACAAATTTCATACCTATCATATTCTACTGAAAATAACAAATGCACCAACTAACAAATACAACACTATTATTTTCAAAATAAATATCATGACACAATCAGATTTGCTAAATTTAGTTCACCTAGAAAATGTAATATTCATTACAACTCAATTAAACAATATTTAAAAACAACAAAACAACTGCAGCGAGGCTCACGCCGAACCATTGGGCGATTTGAACCCGATCGCTTCAATGACAGACCCGATCGCTCAATGGTTCGGCGACAGAACTGCCGCCAATGACAGATGCAATCGCCAAATGACAGATTGATCGTGCGGGGCAGATCGATCGCCTAGCGACGAAGATCCTGTCGCCCAATGGTTCGGCGACGAAACCACGCGCAAATGACAGATCCATCGCCCACGATTGGGCGGCGATGAGAATATTTCCGTAAAAAAAAAAGTCGGTGGAATATATTTGTAATTTAGAATAAAAAATAGATTATTTAAATAAAAAATTCTCGCAAGAATTCTTGCATGTCTTATTTTAGCTTAGGTAATACAAAGTCCAGATCATACTCATGTGAACATGCACTCGTACTTAATTTTGGTCAAATGGCTTTCTTACATGGCGAAGTCTTGCGAGAATGATCTCTTTTGTCCCATTTGAAAACGAAGGGTTGGTGCTGTTGCAAAACTGACAAGGTTCATTTCTCAGCAAGTGTCGCACATTTTTATTCTAGAAAATTTATTTGTACGCATTGTCATTTACTCCCTCAGTTCTCTTTAATTTGCTTGTTTTGGACATTGACGTGTTCTTCAATTCACATCTTTAGCTGCTACTTTTCTAAATATGTTAGAAAAGTTTTTAAAGATATATACTATGAAAGTACTTGTGGTAACAAATCTACTAGTATTATTTTCATGTGAAAAATATAAACATGTCACAAATGAAAGAATTAAACACCACAGTGTTTTATGTGATAGAGGCCATAACGTTAAGTAATTCCAAACAGAGGGAGTATATGTTAGCAAAATTATTACAAATATAATGGTATGAAAGTACTTTTAGATGACAAATGTACTAAAACTATTTTCATGTGACAAATCTAAATACTTTTATATATATTAGTGATAAAGTTTTAATAGGTTAACTACACATATTAGTACATGTGAAGTAACGAAGGGAGATTACATTACAGAGATAGTTGCGGTGCTGTCAGATCTATGGAGGTAACAGAACTCAATTGGCAATATAATATGGCACTAGCAATAGTATCTTACCTGAATGTCTAAAGACCAGTGTCTCATAAGCCAATCTAGTGAGCTCAACCCAGCTTTCTAGCCCTTGTCCCCCTTGCGACAATTTTTTGTGCATATAATAACACAAGTCAGACCATATGACCTGGCTGATTGAATAAATATATTCTGCTGTATTGACTTCATCTCTGTCAATGCAAGCTAAACTGAAGTGGATATGCAATGTATCCTTCAAAAGAAAAGACAAAATGGATTTGCTGCGTGGGAGTGCGACTGGTGGCAGCGAGTCGCCTCTGGCCGTTGAGGTGGTGTCGAGTCTCCGGTGAACCTCCGGAGTCGACGAGCTACGCTCACCCTACCCTGGAGGTCAGATCTAGATCCAAATCTAGATCTAGCCCCCGATCGCCGGTAGCCACGCCACCGCCCCCCCGCGCGGGCGTTCCGCCTAGGGGTGGATCTTGAACCACCACCCGCCCATGCTGCTGCCGGTTGGCCGTTGCGGCCATGGGCTCGGGGGCGCCGACGTTGAGGAGTCTGTCGCACGTGGCGCCACTGTCGTGTCTTGGCACGCGCCGGGAGGTTCCCCGTGGCCCCTGGTTCTCTATGCCGGAGAGGTCCACCACCCGTCGATGTTGCCGCTGGCCGGTGTGGCCGTAGCGGCCATGGGCTCAGGGGCACCGGCGTCGAGGAGACCGTCGTGCGTGGAGCCACCTACTTGTCTTGGCGTGCACCGGGTGGATCCCCGTGCCTCCATCGAGCGACAACCATATCTATGTCGCGCTGTCCTGTGTTCACCACTACCTAGCTGCTAGGGCACGCCCGTACGAGTCCTCAGCACCTCCGTCGGCAAGTTCATCCAGAGATCACCCTACGACAGCCAGAGAAACCTCCTCACCCTTGGCCCCAGAGCCCTTGTCCCCCGGCTCTCGTCGCTACCTGTCGCCGGTCTCCAATGTACGCTCGCTGGATTGCATGGATGCGGAGAGAAGAAAGTCGGTCACCCATGCTGCTATCTCGGGGGTGCTCCGAGTGTAGGCCGTTGTCCTAAGGAGTAGCAGACCGGCCGTTGGAAGAGCTCGTGTAGTAGGGCTATTGCCGTTGAAGTGTTGTATTGAGGCTCAAGACAACTGTCCTGGATGCCCCGTTCGTAGCAGCTGGTCTAGTCCACCTTGAATGAGCCGCGTGGCCAGAGGGGGAGTGGAGTCGGAGTTGTCCTTCTGTTCTGCACCGTCCACTGTCGTCGCCGAGAGGAGGAACCGCTTGCTCAACTAATTCATATGAAACTCCTCACTGGTGGTCCTGTCAGCTTGTGGATCCACCTTGCCCCTGCTTCTATTCTTCTCTCTCAAGCTTGTGCTAGGGCGATCCTCTACACTGTCCGGTTTTAACTAGTTCGAAGTTCCAGTGAGTTGGTTGGGAGGTGTTGCCCTCCCCTTAGCTATGATGTGTGTGTTCGGCAGAGTTGGTTGCTATTAGGGCGTTGTTAGAATTTGCTAGTTGGTGCCCCTAGCTCTGGTGTTGTTGCTAGAGTGTTACGAGGCGTGCCCAGTTGTGGGTTCCTTTCTGCCGGGGTGTTCTCCCGTCGGGGTGTATCTTTTTATTCTGTTTTCTCCTGCTTTATCAATACAAAGGGCAACTCTCCTGCCTCTTCGTTTCAAAATACTATTTTCCCCCTTTTGCTGTCCAATTATTTGACCTATTTGGATTCAGTTAGTTGAGCAGTCTATTCCTGAAAACTTATGAGCCATCAAGTGTTGTTCGGCACCGAATGAAGCCTAACAGTATCTGGGAGCAAATTATTAAGCACTGATGAGCTGCATGAGAGATATGACTTGTATTTTCACAACTTTCAGAGCACAAAATTAAGATAAAGGCCGGTACCAATAGAACTGTCTTGCAAATCATGTAACATAATCACGGTCGCTGCACATGAAATTAGACACATCACGGGGAGAATGACACATCACCTGGTCCACTAAGCCGTCCAGTGTGTTTGCCATCGAATCTTGTATGCACATTGCGATTTGAGGGGAAAATTACACCAGGTGATGTGTGTGTGTGTTTTTTTGAAACAAACCCAAAAATTCAGAGATTTCAAAAATTTTGAATCTTTTTGGTTGGATTTTGAAATCTTTCCCGATTTGGACTTTCCCGTTCATCTTCCGCTTTCCCCTTTGGGAAATTCCGCCTTCCCTCTCCGGTGGTGCCTTTTCCTCCCGTGCGCCACCCCTTCTTCCCCGTCATCACGCCTGTTCGTTACTACCCCGATGCCATCGCCTCCTCCTCTACTGCCATCACCATGCCACCTCACCTCCCGCGCCACCTCCCCTCTGTCTTCAATGCATCGCATTCTGCCACCAAAGACCAAGACGGCCTCGGCTCCATCGCCCGCCGCGCCACCTCCCACCCCACTCCAGTGAGGGGGCACCGCCACCGCGACGCCACCCATGCCTCCACCTCGCCCCTTGCCCAGCGCCATTTTCGCTCCACCGTCCACCTCACCGCACGCACATCGCTAGCGCCGCACCCCCACTGCTCCCACCGCCCTTGCTCTGGCTATAAAAGCCCGCCCGGAGCACACCTTTCTCTCCATCCCCCACCTCCGCACCTCCCCTAACCTCCTCCCTCACCGGAGTTGGTCGAATTTCGAGCTCCCGCCGCCGCCCCCATCCCCGATCGCAGCTGTGCGCCATAGCCGCTACAACCCACCACCCAAGAACCCCAGCTCACAAAATCCCTAGAGGTAAGAGGACTTACCTTGGTGGAGCCTCCTTGCGTCGCGCCCCTTCGCCGCCGGCCGCCACCGCCGCGGAAGCACCGCCGATTCCCTTCACCTCCCTCCCCTTTGCGCGAGAGAGTCGAAGAGGCGCTCGGGCGCCTCAAAGGCCTTAAGAGGCCTGGACAAGTGGGCTGTTTGAGCCTTTGGGCCACCGAGCCGAGTGGGCTCAGCCTAATGGCTGTAGCCCGCACTGTTCTTTAGCCCATTACTGTTCACAATAAGAAAACAGTAAAATGGATTACTGTTCCTAAATCCAAAAATGCACCGCTCATTAAACACAACAGTAAACCCTAATTACTGTTCACAAACTTTTTCATGCATGAATAGTACCTAGTACTATTCATCATCTGGCAATTTTCGCCCGAAACCCTAATTTGACACCTTATATCCATATCGACCGTTTCGAGCCCATAAATTCATTTCTCAACTCCGTTCAGCCTACTGAAGCTCCCAATAAATCTTTTTACCTTTTTATATGATTCATTATCCCTTTACAATATTTTTGTTGTACTTGGATCCAAATCTCAACTCTGTTCAGTCCAATTAAACACCGAATAAATACCCATCCTCCACACCATCTTCCTTTATGTTTCTTTTCCGTTTTTATTTACTTGCATGTTGTTCCCAGCTCATTTCTTGTCGAGCCGGATTTTATTTGGTTTATTTTATTGTATTGTTTCTCGTTAGGTCACGATTTTGACGACTAAACCCCAGAAGACACCAAACAAGACCAGTATCAATATGACTTTGTGCAAGAAGGCAAGTTGCATTCCTTGATCACTTTGAACCCACATTTCATATATTTATTATTACTTTCATTATTGTATTTGTGCCAATTACTTCAAATATTCAAGTAATACTTTTGAATGCCATGATAATTAGATAAATCCTATTACCCCACATAAAAACCTACCGAGAACTTGTAGGCCATATTCACCTTGATAAATACCCAACACTTGTAGGCCATATTCACTTTGACAAGTCCACATAAAATATTAGCTATATAAAAAGCTTTGTCACACAAATATGTTTATCAATCAAAAGAGAGTGTTGGCAGTTCAGCAATGGTTTTTGGAGGAGAGTTGAGGGTTGGATCCAGGAAGTTGGACAACCCAATAAGACTTGTGGTAAAAGTGAGTCAAAGGTGGGGCAAAGCGGGTGGAAGGCCACGAGTTGGTTGTCAGGCCACTTCCCCACTAGAGACAAGTAAGGACAAGAACATTGTGCCACAGTAACAGACACAGAAGATGGCTCAACCACATGCGTGGTCATTACTCCCTAGCTTAATAGACTGCTTTTCCGATTGAATATCTACAGTATCAAGAATGGGACAGGGGTAGGCCTGGAGGGACACTCGCTGGTCTACACAACGGTATGGTCCTGTCAGCATCGGGGCCAAGATCCACGGCGGCCGGTGGAGTCTCCCGAGGGTTGTATGGGTTTGAACCTACCTGGTAGAGATTAGAAAGGTTGAGCAGTAAAAAGGCTTTGTTGTCTCAGCTCAGGCGCACACTAACGTATTGCGTGTATATTGTATGACAGTATGAGTTTGAGATATCTTGTGGGTAAAGTTGGGCAACTCTGTAGAGTGTATAAAAAGGTATTCGAATATGCCGTGCTTCCGGTTAATGAAGCTGTGTTAATGGGTGATTCCAATACATGAGGCATAAGTAGAGTTTTTGAGATGTTAAGTTGGTAATTGAGTTTGTTGAGAACCCCCTAATGTTATTAGTTATTATTGTTTTACTGTTTTAAATATAAACTGCTTTAACTGCAAAATACATCCACATATGCCTGTTAAGGTAAACCCTAACCATCATTTGAACTCCTTACCACTACTACAAAACAGGCTATAGTAGACGCTTATCACGAGCATTTCCTTTGGAACCGCCTCGTATTAAATCTGTTCGACTGCTTTGGCCGCCGCCGATATCATAAACGATTCTTATTTAGAACCGCTCGCGTAATAGTCATTATCACGAGCGGTTCATTAATAGAACTGCTCGCGAATTATCATAGACGGTTCTATTCACAAACCGTGCAGCGATAATCCGACCAATCACGAGCGGTTCTCAATAAGAACCATTTAGATAGTACACGACGGTTACGAATAAGAACCGCTCAGGATATTGTTATCACAAACGGTTCTAATTAAGAACCGCTTTGTGATATCTCGCTATCCTCTCGCCAAGACCGCCATCGCCTCTGCCAAGACTTGCCGCTCTGGAGGCCTGTGGTCACGAGCGGTTCTTTAATAGAACCGTCAGGAATGATCACTGACGGTTCTATTAAAAACCGTCAGGATAGGTGCTATCCTGAGCGGTTCTTAACAAGAACCGTCTCGATTGTTGGGCGAAACGAAAATTTGAACATAATGGGTGGGTGCAAACTCGCTTTATATAACCTCCATCTCCTCCTCTCGCGGTCTCTCCTCCTCACAACTCATACCTCCATCTCCTCCTCTCGCTATTTCTCCTCCTCACACTTGCGCCCGGCCTCCGCCGAGTTTGTCGCTGCCTCCTCCAACTCGTCCGGCCTCATCGTCACCGCCTCATCCGAACCATCACCCCGGCCTCCTCCACCTCGCCCGACCTCGTCATCACTGGCCTCCCACGACCTCGTCGCCTTGCCTCCTCCACTTCATCGCCTGCCTCCCACGACCTCACTCTCTACTCCCCCTTTGCTTTGTGATGTGGATTACCGAGTTGATGCTACTTGTGATCCGGGTGATGCTACTTGTGATGTGTGTAGTTCATGTTGAGTTATTTGGTTTGGGCAAAAATATATATGGTAGATCGTGCACCGTTCGGTAAAATCATCATAACTTTTGCATACGAACTCCGATTGCGACGTTCTTTGGCTCGTTGGAAAGCTAACGAAAAGCTCAATCCGAAAATCCATAAAGTCAAGGTCAGATTCTCTTTGCAAGGTCTCGAAAAAGTGAAAACCCCAAAAAAGGTCGTTTAGGGCCTCTAAACGGCATCTGAAGTTTTAGCAGCCGTTTTCGGTTTTTTTTTTGCCCCAGAAAAGGCTATCACAAATGGTTCTGAACAAGAACCGCTCAGGAAAACTCATCACGAGCGATTATTTCAACAAGAACCGCTCGTGATAATAGCCTTCACAGACGGTTTTAACAAAAACCGCTCTGTGATAGTGCGTATCACAGATGGTTTTGAACCGTCTGTGATAACTGCCTGTTATCACAGACCAACAAATATAGACGGTTTGGAAACCGTCTGTGATGACGGTTTCGAACCGTCTGTGATGAGGCTTCCTGTAGTAGTGTACATGTAATTAATTAGCTTTTCCATGTGGCTTGTTGAGTACAGAAGTTGTATTCATTCTTGTATAATCTGCAAATTATCTACAGAGAAAACTTGGAAAAATGCAGAGGATCTTGTTGAATAGGATTTTGGTGGACCCGCGGATGGCAGCGACTACTATTATTAGGTCTCGACTGCACTCAAACGTGCTTATGGTTTGAAGTTCTTTTATTTTGTATTATATTAAATTTGGGCTTGGATGCCCATGTCAGTGTTAAAACTGGTTGTTAAGGCTTATCCTTGTGTAATAAAATATTGGATTTTGTTGTAATCGAAAGCTTGTTTGAGACACTGCTTACTTCGCAACTGTACATCCTGGACGGTTGTGAAGAGTTTAACGGTCCCAGAATTTGGGGGCGTTACATGCTTTTTTTTAACAAGAGCACTTTTCATCCTTTCTAGTTGCGGATAAGGATAAAAAAGCAGTAACTGGCCAGTTACCAGTTCTACCAGGACCATTTCATGCTAATTTTAACAATATCTTGATTTTGATGCTAATAGAAGACCAAACAAAGACAATACTTTAAGAAAAAATAAAAATAATTACCAAACCGAAATAGACCATAAACAAAGCAAAAACTGGTTGATTCCTGGCTATTGTCATAGCATCGGTAAAATTATTTTTCCTGTTCTAAAAGAAGTAAAATTAATTTTCAAAATCCGGTCCTGTTGGGAACTATGCATAATGCATTCAAGTCCGTTTCAAAATATAAGACCTTATAAAAAGAAATGGAGAGAGTACATATATTGATGTAATATGTCAACTAGTGGCTTTTTGATGGGTATATATAGACAACTTGACAAAACATCATAGGTAAAACATATTTTTTTTTTCAGATTATAGAAAAGTATGAGACATAAGTTAGATAAGTTAAAAAAGAACTTGGATGCTGGACTTTATCTAGTTTTTCTCATGAACCGATGGTGGTCCCTGGGTCCATCACTAATATGCTGCGGTACATAAATTTTGCCAGTTGAAGCTTTCTATTTTTCCACTTAAAGGTCCGTTTCAAACCCGATAACTTTTTCGATTCACGTAGGAGTTGAACTGTTTTACATAAAATTACTATAAATTTTCTGTGAAATTCCTACCTTCCAAATAGGTCTAAATAAGGATGCCTCCGACCAAGGTTGACATAATTTGCAAATTACCTCGAACCTAGTACTAGCTGCCCCAATACAGGTGCATGTAGTTTTTTTTTTGCAATAGGTAACATGTATTTAATATATGTACTTTTTTTTGCACTTATACTACATTGTACTGCTGAAGCAAAGCATGTAGTACGTACATGTAGTGCTGTATATTATTTTGCACGCAAACATCTTATCAAGTAAGATAAACTTCTTATTCATTTAGTAAGTTAGTACATCTGTCGGAGTTTATATTTTTCCCGCTATGATTGTTTTTCTACTCCAACAAGCAAAACACTTCACATTAGTTCCTCTCACAAAACATTTAAAAGGTTGTTTTTAGGGGAATAAAAATGTCATTTTTGTGTGGAGGATCTAGCAATTTCTCAACTATCTTTTGGTTCAAGGTTTTTTTTTTCTGTTTTTATTTTACTTTATAAGGTTTTTTCTTCTAGAAAAGCTTCGTTGGTTCTTGCGTGTGTAATAAATTTTGGGTCCGTAGAGGTGGTTTGGAATTTAGAGTACTTAAATGCCGCAGAGCTGTCCTCTCCTGTTGGTTTGGTTTCGCCATTTGCTCCTCTATTTAATCGCTAATTCTCTCCTTTGACTTCTCTATCATTTCGTATTTATACCCTCCACAAAATATGCTATTGCCGCTAAGTATTCTTTTGGATGATTACCGCTAAGTATTGCATACTTCATTCTTCAAATCTTACGGCTTCATTTATTCAAAATGGAATATTCATTCTATCATACCCTTGAACGAACTGGAAATGTACTCCATTCGGTCACAAATAAGTGTTATTTCGGATATTGACGTGTATATAATCGGCTATTAGTTCCTTTGTAACATATTTGCATAATCTAATACAATTATAATATAATGAAAGTATTTTCCGAGACAAATTTACTTATACTATTTTCATATGATCGATCTAAATATTTAATAAACATAAGCTACTACTCTTATTAAATGTTACTCAATATTATCTCCCAACTATGAAAGGCACTAATAGATATGGAAGAAAAAACATAGTATTATACTTTTTGTTCCATTAATAGACATATATAACTATTCAGAATAAATTGGACATATATGAATGCAATGGAATATTATATATGGAAAAGACAGAAAAAATAGGCACAATGAAACTCCCAATGATGACACGTTTTATTTAGAGCCGAAAAAAAAGAGAAACATGCTAGAAATTCTCACAAAAAGAAAAACATCTAGCACTAGATTTGGTAGAGCCTAATTTTAAGGGCTCTTTTACAATACCTTCAAATCGATATGAGTCGTCCAATGTTTTTGATCCAATGAATCATATTAGTTAGGATTAAGTTATACTTCCCCTGGTATACTACTAGTACAAATCTCGCAGGTGGTAAAATTGTAATTTCCCAACTGAGTTTGAAATGAACACATGTAATGAACACACATGTGTGGACTAGTACTAGACTAATTGAAAAGTCCACAATGTCCTCATGAAAAATTTACAGAGAAAAGTCTATTTTGCCCTCAACAAATCAATGACCATATTTAATTTCTACTATCACCCTCTTACCACCAGTAGAAGACATTGTAAAATTCCCAATTTTATAAGCTTGGATTTACTAGGTAGCTTAGAGATTTAAGAATTTGAAATAATTCTAAAAAAAGACAAAAATCTAGCCCTTAATTTGGAGGACCCTGCTAGTGTTAAAAGCTTAGATTTGATTGTTGGCCCAGAAATATATTAATTTGAAAAACATAAGGGGAGAGATGTAAAATTAAATTGTGCTAATTAAATATGAATTCAAATATACCAAATACATTTTATTTGAGTAATAGGAATTTTGAAATTAAAAAATAAAATTTTATACGCTATATTATATCATACTACTACACCACACAATTTGCATGGGCCAGCCGTGTAGTTCTTATAGCATCCCATCAAATTTGCTCAAACAAAAAAAAATGCCATCAAGCCAACAAAAATAGTGCATATGGTTTTGACACTTAAACCCTCTCCTTCTTAAAGTTTTAAATATGGCCATACGTTTAAAAGGGCCCTGAACTTTAGCAAAAAAAAAAAAAAAATCAACAATTACACGTCACCAACCCAAACAGTTGATAAACTTTTAAGAAGGGTAATGCTCATGCACATACGTTTGAAGCTAGCCAGTGGATCGGACGCTCCACTACACTAAGCCAAAGCCCCCTCACGAAGACACTAGGCGCACGCGCAAGCAAGCAAAGGCAAGGCAAGGCTTCTTGCACCGCAGCAGCGCTGGCGTGGAATGCTCGTGGCCACGCTAAGGCACATGCTGTGTCGTGTCCTTGTCGGCCTCCGCACGCTGCACCCGCGCTCACGTAGGCGTCGCCAAGGTGCTGCTGCGACGTCGTCGTCCAAGGCACGTGTGACCATTCGCTGGTTCGGCGGCACTAGCAAGGCCACCCCATGTAGCAGCAGCAACATCATTGTGTGCTAGATGCAACAAAATTCAGAACATGCGCAACATATCAAAAATTCATATGCATCATTTCAAAGAACATCACTATGAGTGTTAACATCACCTAAAAGAACATCACCGTGAACATCAATGTTGTATATGTAAAAAAAATATTGCATACGATTCACGGCGATATTTAGAGCTGTTCAAAAGGCAGGCCGGGTTGGGCTTCGGGCCGGGCTTGAAAAGCCCAGCTGAAAATGGATAGGCCCGAGCCCGGCCTGCCCCGAAAAATCAATTTTTGATTTAAAATAGTATTTTAATCATTTTTTGGAATAAAAAAGTGATATTTAATTCATTTTCAGAATTTAAAAATAGATTTCCACTGTTTTTCGGGCTTTCGGGCTCGGGCTTTGGGCCGAAAAATCAGTCCCAGGCCCGGCCCGAACAGGCTCGGGCTCGGGCCGGGCCGCCCGTGAACACCTCTAGCGATATTGCAATTTTTTCTAACGCGTTTTTTCCAGATGCTTTTGTTTTTGATTTGTGGTGTTGCAACCATTGTCTAGGGATATTGCAACCGTGTCTGGGGATGTTGCAACCATTGTCCACGGATGTTGCAACCGTTGTCCGAGGATATTGCAACCATTATCCTATGATGTTGCAACCATTGCTCGGGGATGTTGCAACTGTGTTCGAGGGATGTTGCATGCAGCGGCGTACTTCTGCCCCTTTTGTGTGGTGTGCGTTGCTCTATGCGTCTTCTCTCCCCTTGGGGACTCGCGTCTCGACGGTGACATGGCCAGCGATGAGCCGGCGAGGCAAAAGTGAAAAATGAGTGGTTGGTGAGACGTCAAATGACTCACTCGGCTAGAGCGTACATCTGCAAAGACATGTATATCAGCGCAGAGTAACAACAGATTAATTCATTTTGTGCTTATATACATGTACATCTGGCTCTTGTCAGCTTTTGGAAACCTAGTATAGCAAACCCCATGTATATAACGGTTAGCTCATTTTCGGACCGTACGGGTGGGAGCTCGCACCGGTACGTTCGTTTTCTAGTATCACCCTTTTAAGAATGGTCCTACAAACTGTTTTTTAAGCAATCCAAGGACTTGTTTCCTGAACCTTGAGGGACCGATTTGTAAATACAAATCTAGAGAGAGGAGAGAGAAGGAGCACATCAAATTTATTGCACAGCTCTGCTTCTCATGCCTTTTTATTTAAGAGTCCATCCTTCCGTTTGGATTTCTTTTTCCAATTCCCAATTCTCTTGTTCGTTGGGCTCCCTGTGATCCCCTGGCTCATTCCATCCTCCTCGGGTTCTTTCAACCAGCTCTCTCGCGGTGTTTCTTTTTGGTTTTGGTAGAGGAAAAGAAGAGAATTCTGGAGTTAACCCAACCAAAGGTGAGTTCTTGATCCTTCTGTCTGTTTCCCCCCTCATTTATTTGCTCTTTCTCGGTATTTTTCTGGATTTGTGTGATTGTATGGCTCGGTTCTATATGTGAGTTCTTGGTGTTGATTTAGACGAACTTATTTTCTTCTGCTTCCTCATCATGCCCTGTTTCTTTTGTGGTGCTTTCTTATCCAGCTCTTAGAAAAACACTGATCTGAGCTAGGACAGAGTAGGAAGCAACATGGTTTGATTCTTCTTCCTCAGAGCTCAGAAGCCCGTGTAAATCGCTATAGGATTGAAAGCACAACTTTTGCTGCAATTTTTCTCCAAGTTTTCTTCCTCAAAAGCCCGTGTGAAAATTTCCGTTTGCTTTTTAATTTTCTTGCGGTTTAAGTTCTTCCCTCCCTGCCTGTACTGTAGTTACTGCTGCAGCGGCGCCACATAGCGACTGAAAACATCTGCTGCATGTAGTTAAGTCCATTAAGTTTCCTTTTGTTCTGTCAGTTTCTTGAATCTGTTACGGTGGAATTGGCGCACAACTCCTGCTCGGCGCATTTCTTGTTTCTGTGTTGTATTGTGTAATGTTTTCTTGCCGTTCTGCACGAGCTTGAGAAGGAGGCAGTACTGTCGCGTATGTTTGCAACAAGAAGTGCCCACTGATTTGGTGTATATTCTTCTCGTGCTAGTTTTGCTCGCAAAAAAAAAAAAATTGTCACGAGAAGTTTAATTCTTTGTTTTTTAGGTTGTAGATTGTAGTACCGTGTCTTGGTGAGTTGCTATTAAGCCATGTAGTAGTCGAGGCCGTCTGTTAGGAAAAATCCAATATTTGGTGGGTGCCATTTGGGTCTGAATCTTGATGCTTATATTTGTTGGAGATATTATAGTTTACGTAGGAGTTCAAGTCATGTGCGAGTCGGACTCAAGTCATGTGTGAGTCAGGTTGTAGTATTTGGTACTATAAATAAATTGTATGGGGATCCTAAAGAACACACACGATATTCCCGAAATTCTACATAGTATCAGAGTCAACCCAAAACACTAACACGGAAAAAACCTTACCTCAGAACAGTCGCCACTACCGCTCCTCAGACAATCTATAGGCCGCTATTGTCTCGTCGCACGTCGTCCTCCCCAACCACATTGCACGGGAGCGGACCGCGGCCGGCCGGGTTGTGCACTATCTGTCACCACCGAGCCGCACGGGCCACGGCCGCCATTTGGGGTTGCATCCGCGGTAGCCGGTGGTGGCGCGCGAGGAGGAGGAGCTGGGGTCATGACGAGGAGGAGGAGGTTTGTCGGCAAGAGAGAGGAGGAGAAGGGATTTGGGTTCGGCAGTGGGGCACCTGAGGTGGAGTTGGCGAGGAGGTGAGGCGGTGGCGGAGCCAAGGCCGTGCGGCGTGGAGAAGCGGCGGCAGTTGGATCCAGGCACGGGCGAGGAAGCCAAGGCCGAGGCGGTGTCGTGGGTCTGATGGTGGTGAAGAGGCGTGCTTCGGTGGTCTTGCTGCTCACCTCGGCTGGGCTTGTCTGCCGTGTGGAGGGAAGACTTCGGGAGGAGGAGAAGTAGCTTTATTGGGCGGGGAGGATCCGTGGGTGGTGGAGGAGGAGAGAAGGTAGGGGCAGCGGCTTGAGGAGGAAGGAGCTCAGGGGGCCGGAGGCTGCTTGAGGAAGAAGGAGCTCAATGCTTGGTGCTCGGGGGAGAAGCAGGAGGGAGAAGGCGCTCGAGAGGAAAAGAAGAATAGGAGGTCGGAGGAGAGAAGGTGCTCGGGATCGGGAGGAAGAGGATGAAGGTTTGTTGTTTGCTGTGTGCTCAGGAGGAAGAGGTGCTTGTTGTGTGCTTGAGGGCTGATCCGGTGTGGGGTGTAGGTCTCGATCTGAGGAAGAGGAAGAAGGTTTGATGTTTGCTGTGTGATCGATTGCGGGCTGATCCGGTGTGGGGTGTAGGTCTCGATCTGGTGTGACGCTAGGATCCGGTGTGGAGGTGTGGAGAATCTAATCTAGTGTGGAGGATCTCATCTGGTGTAGGTGTTTCAAGGGTGGAGGATCTGATCTGGTGTGGAAGGTTGACAATCTGATCCGGTGTGGAGGATCTTATCTGGTATGGATCCAGATCAGTCGACGATCTGGTGTGATTGAGGGGTTCTGGTGTGGATCCAGATCGGTGGAGGATCTGGTGTGCCTGCGTGTGCTGTGTTGAGGAAATGAGAGAGATGATATTGTGTTTGCTGAGAGTTCTAGCCGTTGTGTTGCTTGGTGGTGACAGTATTAGAGATTATGACGGAAGACATTAAAGACAGAGGGAGAAGACTATTCAGGTGGTGGTTTGGTGGTTGTGCTAATGGTGGAATTGGTGTCGTGCGGTGGTGTTGGTATGGGTGCCAGAGATAGTGTTGCTGAAGATGTTCGGAAGAAGATTGGGACTGGAGTTAGGCATAATGGTCTGTAACAGAGGTAGAGGTGGTGGAGGCCGAGACTGGGGGCGTGTGGGCAGAGTGGTGGAAGCCGGGTGTGGCTGGGGGCACGAGGGTAGAGAAAGATGAGGTTGAGGTCGGTACAGCTGGTAAATGGTGGAGATAAATTTGGTGACGTCCCTGGTAGTATTAGTGGTGAGAAACTTTTGGTATTTGTGATGGTATTGATTATGGAGTCAATGGATGGTAAGTTTTTGTAGATTATAGTAATGGTATTGCAATATGTAACAAGATGGACATGATTGTTATCTCATGCCCATTTTGAGAGGGAGTGTTGGAGATATTAGAGTTTAGGTAAGAGTCGGTCGCGTGCGAGTCGGACTTTAATATTTGATACTATAAATAAAGGGTGTAGGGATCCCAAAAGACACACACAATATTCCCGAAATTCTACAATATTATACGTTTCTTCAGTTTGTTTGGAGAATGTGTTTATTGTGTGTGTTTTTCTGTTAATGTTGCAGTTCGTACTAAGCTCATGCAAAGAGTGTGAGGGTGTTTATTGTGTGTGTTTTTCTGTTATTGTTGCAGTTCGTACTAAGCTCATGCAAAGAGTGTGAGGTGCATGGGTAAATGGGTTTACCAATTACCAGGACAGCTTGCAAGACTTTGTGTTAAGAACATGTAATTTACAGAAAGTGCAGCATTCCATTTTTCCAGTAAACAATGGCACTAGCCTTGCTGATTATAAGTTTATAACTTCTAGTTCTCTATCTTGTGCGCTCATTAGCCTTGCAGCTTAATCAGTCCTTTTCACTCTTTTACCTTATTTGCAGGAAATACACAGCTCTGTTCTCCAAAAATCAGCAGCTAACTGAATGGCTAGGCCGAGCGTAGGCTGCAGATCATAAGTTAGGTAACTGATATTTCAGTTGCATCTTTTACCTTATGTCTGATGCTTGTGCTTATATAGAAATATGTAGCTGTAAGAGCAACAAACAACACTACTTTCATGCACGGGTGAATGCATGATTGGGGCTTGGATGAAATTTAGGATGACTTTTCTCTCTAGTTAACTCTCTTTGATTATTTAGGGGAGAAGACTCTTTGTTCTTGTTAGACTGGGTTTAGTCAACTGCTTTGTGTAGCTAGAGTAGTCACTGCTATTTGCAAGGTTAAATGTATAGCCAGCAAGTGGTTTCTCATTAGTTGCAAATGTTGATGATTCAGTATCTAAAACCTAGTTTTAGTAACTCCAAAGGTTTAACATATTTACAAAACTTAGAGCCACCATGAGGAATATGCCGGATGCGCAACTCTATCTGAAGTAAATGAAATGTCTGTTTCTTCAGCAACTTCTGGACATGGAAGGTGATATTATGTACGCTTAATAGTCAGAAAAGGTGCCATTATGTATTCGGGTTGCAATCAGTCTCAGTTGCAGGCTTGCTGCTTTACCTGTCCAAATTGACTTTGCTTCCAATAATCTATGAGCTATGCGTCTAGATCATGGTAATAAGTGGGAAAGCTTGATTCCCATGGTCCTTGGTCACCATATGCTCATATTGGTTCCATCAAGACTACCACCAGCCTCTTTGTTCAAACTATAGAAAGAACCGTCTCTATTAAGGTCGTCATACATTTAGGACGATGGTAGTTCGAAGTCACAGCAAGAAAATTTAATGCTTGTACTTGATTAAAGGGATGCAACTGTTAGAATATGAATTCCTCTGTATTACCTTATATGCTTTTTATATTTTCTTATATAAGTCTTTGTAATATCTCATTGTACTCCTTATATATATTGCCCATTAGGCCTCATGAATATATATATAATATTCATAACATGGTATCAGAGCTAGAGCACTAACCCGGCTCTTTCATTACCACATCCGCTTCTCGCTCGAAAGCAAGCCGCTATGCTTAGAGGTCGTTGCCCATCTTGTCCTCCTCCTCTTCTTGTCAGAATCGCCGACGCCGATGCACGCAGACGCTTGCCTACGCCGCCGCTTTCATGCACGGCCGATCGTGGAGTCGCCCTGGCCACCTTAGGGAGAGGCGAGTCCACGAGTGGGAGTCCACCCGAGGACCACATGGGCCGAGCGCCGCCCTCGCCGGTCCCTACTCGATGCCGTCGCCCACCTAATGCCCGACACGAGGACAATGCGGGTCGAGTGCCGCCGCCGCCTTTCTACTTTGTCGCCAGAGCGCCATTGTTCGGATGGCCTCGCCGTTGCCGCTCGGCCGCCGCTAGTAGGGAACCTAGCTTCCTGCGTGCGCTCCTTTTTTTGCCACCAGATGTCGTTTTAGTGTGAGCCAGCCCAACCCACAAGCAAGTAACCAAAAAAAAATCCAAAAAAACACAGAATGTCGATCTAACTGTCGCGTCGTCCAGTGCCGCCTATTAGACATCGTTGCCTTGGTCGCCATGCCGTCCAGTGTCGCCTACTAGACATCGTTGCCTTGGTCGCCACGCCGTCTAGTGCTGCCTACCGATGGCTTCCGTTCCATCAGCTGCAATCCTATTTTCAGGAACAAACCTTCATGGGACAAACTACAGGTTGTGGTCTTCACTTATGGAGATCACGCTCGATGGTCTTTGCCTTTGGGGCCATATCACTGGTGCTCGACCTTATCCGCCGTCGCCGATTCAGTCTTCTCTCAGACAGCTTACTTCTGCACCTCCTACAGGAGATGAGACCGCCAAGAAGAAGGCAGAGGCTGCTGCTGCTGTTGACGCTACTAATGAGGCCTTTCAGTATGCCATAGACGCTTTTGAGCGTAGTGTGCTAATGAGTCTCGTGTTCGAGCCATCCTGGTGGTCAATGTCGACGACCCCATCTAGCCAGACATTGTTGGTCTACATTATATTCATCAGATCTAGGAGTACATGCGCGAGCGATATCAGGAAAGCAGCGATGCTCAATTCTTTTTGCTTCAGCGTGAGTTGGAGACGCTTCTCTTGGAGGACTCCTCCGTCAACGACTTCTTCCGAGCCCTGGACAGTCTCTGGCGCCAACTGGACGAGCTAGCTTCTTCGTTCTGCCAGGAGTGTCATAAGGTGTAGAAGGTGGATCATAACCGCCTTCGTCTTTATGACTTCGTCTGCCGTCTTCAACTGCAGCAGCTCTCAGGGAGGTGACTTTATTCCGTAGCTCTGCCAGGCTCTACTTCAGCAGTTCTCTCACAACTTAGCAGGTTCTGCTAGTCTAGCTCAGACGTCTCCTTCAGGTACTTCTTGGGTTCTGGATTCTGGCGCCTCTTTCTACATGACATTGGACTCCACATCTCTCACTTCAGTAGGACCTCTTGTTTTCCCTATCTCTGTTCAGATAGCTGCCGATACTCCTCTGTCTGTTAGCTATCAAGGCACTCTTTTGTCCACTGACTTTTTTGTTCCAGCTGTTTCCCATGTTTCCTAGCTTACTATGCAGCTTCTCTTGGTGGGTCAGCTCACCGATCTCAGCTGTAGGGTTGGTTTTGACTCTCACACCTGTTTTGTTCAGGACTGATAGATAGGGATGGTACTTGGGACTGACTGACGCTGTAGGGATTGCCAGGGTCTCTACATCCTTGACCGCCTCCACATTTCGTCCACTTCAGTTGCTCCTATCACCTCTACGTCTACCTCCACCGCCACTGCTGCCACCACCTCTAGAATTTTTTCGTAGTGGCATCATCGTCTATGTCACTTGTGTGGGTCTCACCTTTCTTCATTAGTTCATCAGCGTGTTCTTGGACGTGTTACTGTTGATATGACCATATTTTGTCAGGGTTGTAAGCTGGGCAAGCAGCTACAACTTCCTTAACATTCTAGTGAGTCCTTGTCTTCTCGTCCTTTTGACTTAGTTCATTCAAATGTATGGGGACGTGCGCCTATTATCTCTAAAGACGGACATAAGTTTTATGTGATCTTCATTGATGATTATTCCTATTTTACATGGCTTTTCCCTATGTCTAATCGTGGTCAGTTTCTTGCGATCTATCCTAGCTTTGCAACGATGGTTCATAGTCAGTTTGATTCTTCCATTCGTACTTTTCGCTGTGATTCCGCTGGCAAGTATTGTTCTGGCGTTTTTAGATAATTTCTTTCTGAACAGGGCACTTTGTACCAGTCTTTTTGCCCTAGTGCCCATGCTCAGAATAGGGTTGCTGAGCGCAAACATCGTCATTTGATTGAGACTGCCCGCACTCTTCTCCTTGCCTCTCACGTTCTACCACGCCTGGTGAGAGATCGTTTCTCTACCAGATATCTCATCAATATGCAGCCTTCCACTACTCTTAAGGGTGTCAGTCCTATAAAGCATCTCTACTCTCGAGCCCCCTAGTACACTCACCTTCGTGTTTTTGACTGCACTTGTTTTGTTCTGTTGTAGCCTCGTGAGTGCATCAAACTATCAGTTCAGTCAGTTGAGTGTGTGTTTCTTGGTTATAGTTCTGAGCATAAGGGTTATCGTTGCTATGATCCTTCTACTCTACAAGTCAGGATCTCACGAGATGTTGTCTTTGACAAATCTCGACCTTTCTTCTTTCGAGATTCGGCTCCTTGTCCTGTTTCCACCATTGAGAAGATTTAGTGGCTGTCTCTTTCTGACTCTGCACCTATTTCTCCACTATCACAGTCATCCCCTAGTCTGTCTCTAGTGGTTCCTTCTATACCTCCGCCTCCGGTGTTGCCCCTGCAGCACCGCCTCTTGTTCCTGCAGCACCACCGTCTCGTTTCTCTGGTATTTATTACTCCATACGTCCTCGTCCTTCACTAGTTTTCTCTCCTGGTATCTTGCCGACACCTATATCTGATCCTCCTGATGATGCTCCCTGTTATGTCCTTCATGGCCGGACATCCCTTCGACCTCTTGATCGTCTTGGATTTGCTCCGATAGCTCATGCTATCTCTGTTACTAAGCATAGTTCTTATTGTGAGGCTGCTCTTCATTCTGAGTGGCAGCTCTCTATGGCAGAGGAGCTTGATGCCCTTCAACGTATAGAGACTTGGGATATTGTACCGACACCTGTGCATGCTCGCCCTATCATGTGCAAGTAGGTGTACAAGATTAAGACCCGATCTGATGGTACTATCGAGCACTACAAGGCTCGTCTTATGGCTCGCGGTTTTCAGCAGGAGTATGGTCATGACTATGATGAGACTTTTTCCCTGCTACCCATATGACCACTGTTCACACTTTTGTTGCGATTGCTTCTGTTCGCCGGTAGTCTATCTCTCAACTGGATGTTAAGAATGTCTTTCTTAATGGTGTTTTGTATGAGGAGGTCTACATGCAGCCACCACCTGGGTATTTGTTTCCGATGGGCACGTCTGTCATCTTCGTCGTGCTCTTTATGGCCTTAAACAGGTTTCTCGTGCCTGGTTTGCACGTTTTACCTTAGTGATTAAGTCGGTTTCACTGTCAGTTCCCATGATCCTGCTCTTTTTGTCCATGACTCATCTCGAGGTAGGACACTGCTTCTTCTGTATGTTGATGATATGCTCATCACTGGTGATGATTCCTCATTCATCACGTATGTGAAGAAGCATCTCAGTGAGCAATTTCTGATGACTGATCTTGGTTTTCTTACGTACTTCCTTGGGATTGAGGTCTCTTCCACGCCTGAGGGCTACTACCTCTCCTAGCAGAAGTATGTTCAGGATCTTCTTGATCAGTCTGATCTGACTGATACTCACATTGCCGAGACTCCCATGGAGCTATCCCTTCAGCTTCGTGCCGCTGATGGTGATCTTTTGAGGATCCTACTCGATATTTGTGAGCACTAGTCCTGATATTGCTCATGCTGTTCATATCTTGAGTCAGTTCATGGCTCGTCCTACCTATCTTCACCACAGTCACCTTCTTCGTGTTTTTTGCTACTTATGTGGGACTATCTCTTGTCGTTTGTTTTTCTCTAGCTCCAACTCACTACAGCTTCAGGCATACTCCGATGCGACTTGGGCTAGTGATCTTTCTGATCGTCATTCTCTTTCTACTTGCTGTGTTTTTCTTAGCTCCTCCCTAATTGTCTGGAAGACAAAGAAGCATACTGCAGTTTCCCCATCGAGTGCAGAGGCTGAGTTGAGAGCTATAGCAGCAGTGACGACAGAGGTTACTTGCAGATTTTGGAGTGCCTGTGATGGGACCTACGACTCTTTTGTCTGACAGTACATGTGCTATCAGTATTGCCTGTGACTCAGTGAAACATGAGCTCACCAAGCACATTTGTGTGAATGCTTTATACACCCGCTCACAGGCGCGGGAGGGGGTACATGCTTTACAGTTTGTGCCATCAGAGTTACAGATTGCTGACTTCTTCACGAAGCTACAGACTAGGGTACACCATTTGTATTTTCTCTCCAAACTCAGTGTGTGATCCACTCTGAGTTTGAGGGGGTGTTAGAATAGAAATTCCTTTGTATTTCTTTATATGCCTTTTGTATTTTCTTATATATGTATGGCATATTCCTTTGTAATATCCCCTTATACACCCTATATATATTGCCCATTGGGCCTTATGAATACATACACAAAATTCATAACAGCAGCAACCACAATGAAAAAGAAGCAAAGCTGCAAAAGATCTCCATTAAGTTGAATTCACACTTCATTCTGTATGCATTGTCCAAAAAGATATCTTATCATGAATTCGTCATTAGTTGGTCATGGATTATATGTCAAATGATAGCTTGACTGTTGATACAGACATCATGATAGTACTGTAATACTAGCATGACATTTCTTGACAACATTGATATTTTACCTTGTGAAAGTCTTGATGTTCATGTATGCACACGCAGATGATGAAGAACTTCACGATAATAATATTTCTCGTGAACGTTTTTGTGGGACAACTACATTTGGCGCTGTCTAAAACTACATAGTAGAACTATATTTGGAAGCTTTTGACAGGGAAAATGGTAGAAGACACAAATCCATCTTTTGACAAGGATGTTATGGAGATAAAATTGCCAAATACTGTTGTTTCTTCTGATTATGGTGGCAATTTTGTCAAGGATGTCTGCATTGATGAAGGAGTAATTCCTCATCGGAAGATTTCAGAAGAAAAAATATTAGATGAAAAGTCATATCCAAATTTTGATTGTCTAATGATAGATGCAAATAGTGATCTAAGATATGGGAGAAAAGATGACGCTAGAAAATCTGTGTACGAACTGAAACCGGAAACAGTTATCCTACCTGTTGGCTTTGCTCCTGATGGTAACAACGAGAAACAATATTCTTTTGGCAAAGAGTATGATCCTGAAGGCAGGAGTACTGCTGCTTACTTTGCTGGTGATCTCAGTGAGAAGAAAATTAGTTTGGAAGAGTTACTTAGACTCGAAAGCGCAGAAGAATCCAAGCGTACAGGCACAATAAGCTCCGAGAGTGGAAACCATATGCCTCCTCTTCATGGAGAAGCAGTTGGACAGGTACCGTACCGTGCTAGTCTAGAGTTACAGCTTACAAGTACTTAAAATTGTCTCTCTCATTCCCACAATCACCATGGCATAGATATGTTCTCATTTTATTTTCATGACTCTAAATTCAGTGTTATTCTCGAGAGAAAAAAATTCAGTGGTAAATTGCATGTATATACTTTATGATGTTAAATCTTTGTCAGATTGGTTTTAGACTGAAAAACAAGGTTTTGTTACCATTACAGGTTTCCATAAATGACTGTCATGGAGTTGAAGCTGTTGCGTCCAAAACCAGTGGGCTTGTTAATAGTAGTGTATCAAGTAAGGACAGCTCCAGTGGTTGCTTACCAGCAACGGAAGAACGTGATGCAGATGCAGCATTAGATGTTGAGAAGCCTAACAGTTTTAGCGATATAGTAAGTGGTTCTAAAGGATTTAATGAAGTCGAAACAGCCGAACCTAGGTTTGATGCTCTGAATTCAAGTAGTTCAGACGTCCGATCATCTGAAAAGAACCATGATCATAGTGAAAGTCTTGCTACAAAGGCAATAACTGACGCAGTTGATGAAACTGCGGTAGCTACATCTTCGTCACCTAACAATGTAGACCCCAGTGATGCAAATTGGGAGAACCATAAAAAAAGTGAGAATGATTTTATCGGTGATGTGCGTGATTTCAACCGCAGAGATGAAGAGAATTGCGTCGACACAATGAACGACGACACAGTTAGTAAGAGTTCTACGCATGCACAAAAGGATTCTGTGGTCAAACAAACTGTGCCTGAGGCTGATAGTGCAAAAGTAACAGCACGAATTGGAAATGGTTATCCCTTTGAACCGAGCTTGTTTGGACCTAGTATTATGTCAGGTCCAGTGTCAAACTCTGGTCATATGGCTTATTCTGGCAATATCTCTATACGATCAGATAGTAGCACGACTAGCACACGGTCCTTCGCATTTCCAGTGTAAGTTTACATACTTATCTACTGTCAGATTACAACACCTTCTTTCTGTAATTTATACTAGTTAACCTTCATATACGTTCTAAAACAATTTTGTGAACTCTTACTAGTTGATCTCCACATGTGTTCATAAACAATCTTAAAGAAATGAGCCATGCAATGTTTATCTGATCTGTTCCTGAATATTTCCCTCGAAACTAATGGATCAGAGAAATGCTATGTTGTGGTGGATGAACAGATTGCAGAAGGAGTGGATCAGCAGTCCAGTGAGGATGGCGAAAGCAGAACGGAGGCGTCTCAGGCGGCGCCGTGGCTGGAGGAAGGGGTTTCTCTGTTGTAAATTCTGAGTGTGCTTGCCCTCGGCATTTTTTCCAGCAGAATTTAACTCCTTATGCTGCGCGTGTGCCTGTGATCGTCATGCTTGACCAGTCTAAAATCTTGCTGTTTTCTCCTCCTTTCCCCCTTTGTCATTTGTCCACCATATCCTGCTTCTTTTTTATCGATTTGTAGCAGGTTAATGGCTTGTCGGATTTGAAAGTGGCTTGTAATTTGTATTATGAGTGAGGAGAAATGAAGAGGTATATATAGTTGTAGCTTAGTGATCATGTTTGGTAGTAGTGTTTCAGTAAATGTATATCCTCCGTGGATTATTTTGCTGTAAAAATCAGTTCAATTGATCTTGTTGGTTCGAGCTTTATATATGTTCCCGTCCTTAATTCAGATAGCGATATTTTCAGTACCAGTAACTTTCAACGGAATCCCATGTTGATCCGAGCCGTCCGTGCGGCATCCAGCGCGTGCCGTTTGTTCCTCATGCCAAGGGGCGCGATACGAAATTACTAGTCCTTCCGTATGAGTATTTAGTACCACACCGCTATCTGGAGTACGTAGAAGCTGGCATAAATACGCCGTCCGCGCCACGGAAGACGCAAGCACTGCAGCGCGGGCCTGTAACTCCAGCTTGGGAGGCGGAAGTGCTGTAAAATTAACGGTTTTAGTAAATATTCAAGAATTATTCCAGCAATAATTATGATTTCATTTTCATGTCAATTAAAATATAAACCATCAGTTTAGCATGGGTACTCTTTTCATGTCAATTAAATAGGATAATATCCTCAAAAGATAGAAAACGAGATCAAATAAAATTAGCATAATGCTCAGATTTTAATTAGTTATCTATTGCTATCAGATGTCAGGCTACTCAAAAATAATTATTGGCCTCCTCACCACTTAGGTCAAGATTCAATCACAAATTGAATATGACAATTACTCTAAATAAATTAGGTTTTGAGCTCAAATAAAATCTTGCTAGTCTAATAAGTCACTTAAAGCAAATCATCAATTTATAGTTCACTTTACAGCAGGCAATTAAATCATCTACATAAGATACCAATTGACAAGAATGTATAACAGTGACTGAAATGAGATGAATCATAGTAAACAGATAACAGTGACTGAAAAGAGAGGAATCAGAGTGAACAAACAAGCATCAACATATGATACAATAGTAAACAGCAAGCGATCTACAGCTCAAGACCAAATTTATATCCAAATTGTCATATTCAATATCAAAGTGACTTCAAATCCTCGTTGAGCAATACACAATCCCACAATTTTACCATGCAAAGTCATCCTGTGCTAAAGATGAAACAAATACAATATGAAATTATCACCAATACGACACACTCTTCAAAGTAAAGCAATTAATCTGAAAATGCAAACTCACTGAGCGGATGGCACTCAAAGCCACCAAGTCGGCCAGCAAGGCACGCTGAAGCACTGTCTCAGAAAACCAATCACCCGCTGTGCCGCGGTGAACGGACGTGGTCGTCAAAGATACAATGCCACTCTTCACAATTCAGGACACACCGAAAGATGAAGCCGAGGTACAGGTAAATGCTGCACAAGAGCCAACCAAGATGCACCGGCCAAATGCACCAATGAGCAAATCCACCACAAAACCTCACCAAATTACTCACTCACAACCGCTCGGAGCCAGTCGGAATCAACCCCAACGGTGCGCTGCCCTTCTTCCTTCGGTCACCTCGGTGAGGAGGCGACACACAGGAGGAAGAAAGAAAGAGCGCAGGGAGGAGAAACACCAGACCTTCACTACCAGCGTTGTCGGTCTCAACCATGGCGGTGCAGTCGCCCACAAGGCCCAAGACTGCAACCAAATCGAGAGAGAGAGGAGAGGAAGAACCAAAAACCAAGGGAGGCTTGTTGTAACTTGTGTGGAGAAGAAGGAAGAAGACAGGGGGCCTTAAGAAGAGGAGGAGGAGCCAACGGCCAGCGCGAGAATCACACCAAGCCGCCCACGCTTGCGCCCTTGCCGTCGTTATTGAGGGGATCGAATCCCCTCCCGTGCGTAGTTGGTTGGAGATAAGGTCTCCAACCTTATCCCCTTTGCCCTAAGTGATAGGTGGCCCCACCTTCCTTTTCCTTTTCCATTTTATTCTTTCTCTAATTGATAAATTACAAGAAGGCCCCTGCATACAATAGAAAGGAGTTGGCATGTTGAGGGGATATAAATGTTAAGAAATAGGCAGTCGTCGTGGCATTGACACAGATCAATCGCACAATAATCAATATTCACAAAGAGAGACACAATGTATAGATGAGATCCAATATCTCTATTTATCTATATATCTCTTGGACACCCAAAGGGGTGAAAGCCCTCTAGGGGTGGTTTAGTCTTTTGCATATAGTTAGGTTTCGTAACACTCTCCCTTGGGCAATAGACAACGATGTACAAATGTCTCATCAAAAACTCCTTCCAAAAAGCCATTGGGAAAAAAAAAGGAATGGAGAAAAGAGTATATTACATTCGTAAGTTGCATTACACGTGTTGCCTCACTAAAAACCTTCATGTGAGAAAACTTCAGGAAAACTCACTAAGGAAAAGAGTACAACATTTAATCTTTGGGATCCAATCTTCAAGATTTTACATAAATCTTCAGGATTTGATAAGGGTTATGTTCTAGGGATTTACTCCCTCCTGAACTCTGCAACTCTTTAAACTGTCTCATTCCAATGCCATAAATGCATCTTTGGAAATGGGTGTAGGCAAAGACTTAGTGAATAAATCAACTGGATTTTCACAAGACTTTGTTTGCATGATCTTTACCTCACTATTCTTCTAGATTTCATGAGGATAAAAATATTTAGGAGCAATGTGCTTCGTGATGTTGCTCTTGACATAACCCGTTTGCATTGGTGTAATACAAGTAACATTATCTTCATAGATAATTGAGGGGGTATTGACAGTATTAATGTCATAATACTTCTAGATGTGGTTAATCACACGCCTGAGCCAAACACATTCAAGTGTGCCTTCATATAGTGCTATAATTTTTGAGTGGTTGGTAGAAGTAGTTAGCAAGGCCTGCTTAGATGACCGCTAAGAGATGGCTGCACTACCACAAAGTAATATAAATCTATTATGGGATTTTGCACTATAGGGATTTGACAGATTGCCGGTATATCTTCAGGATTTAATAATAATCATCAGGATCTATGCATGATCTTCATGATCTTTGCATTGTCGACCAACTGGATTTTAACTGTTAAGTGGTAAAATCTTCAAGGTGAATTTAAGCAGTAATCATCATATCAACACCTTCCAGGCTTGACTAAGATTTTCAAAATCTCAAGTATGATGATAAGTGTTTATCTTGCTCCCCCTAAAGACAACTTCCGCTGAAGTCTTGTTGCTCTAATGCCTTTCATATATTTTTCGAAAATGAATATAAGCAAATATATTGTAATCAAATCAGCTGGATTATCACAATACAGAGTATTACATACAAATATCTTATCACTTATCTGGAGATTTTAGGATAAACACTATTTGAGAGTAACATGCTTAACTTATCAAATACCACTATTTGATTGTGCAACACAAGTAGATTATCCTTGCAAAGGATATGGGGGGTAATACTAGTTGCAATGTCATATGCCTTTCGGATACGATTTATCAAAACCTTTTAGGATCTTAATATTTTGCAAGTATCTCTGGGTGGTTAAAGTTACAACCAATAGTCTGTTCTACAGATCTATAAAGTATAGTTGTACTACTCTAGAGTAAAATACAACTAGTCTTAGTTTTGGCGTTTAGGGATTAATTGCCAATATCACCAATGTATGCCGTACCTTCATGGTACTAGAGGAAACCACCATTCTACTAACTTTTGGTGGACGATGCACTTTATAAGTGCTTGTGTGGCGCACTTCTAGTCTTTAGGTTCCTCATTACATTCTTTCGGGTCTTGATGAGTCCTTGTCTACTTCTAGGATCATATGATCATTGGTGTTATTAAGAGGTCGATTGGTGAGATAATTTCCTTGAGGATGCTCTTATATATATATATATATATATATATATATATATATATATATATATATATATATATATATATATACAATTTTGTTTCCTTCTTACTAGGAATTTTGAGTCATTCGAGGATCTCGTCAAGGATTTTCAGAACCCATTGACTGCATATTTTACTTATTCGTTCATGCCATTTGCTAGAATTATTATGCAACAGAACATCATTTCATTCATAATAGGAGAGTGACGGTCTCTACAGGGACCTTTGAACCATAGCTTTCACCACTGCATTATATTCATAATGACCCATCAAGTCTGAACTATCTGGTTCCAAGACTTTTATTTAGAAATTATGGTTCAGCTTCATATAATTTCATTATGTGACCCGATAAAAATGCTTCAAGTGCTCGGCCATAGTCTTTGGTTCCGGATTCGTGTTCTCGTAAGAGAAACTTTAGCAATTGTAAAGGCAAAGTGGATGTCGACAACTTTTCTCCCATATCCTCCAAATTGAGGGTATCTGTAACATCCCAAACAATGGTTTGTGTTTCAAATGTACAAAAATGAGGGGAAATTAAAACTTTTTGATGCCTCATAATGTCATTTGAAATTTCTGGAGATTTTCCCTAGGGGTTTCCTATTTTCAAAGACCAATGCTCCAATTGATGGGAGCATAATCTTTGAAAACTCATCAAGAACATCTTGTGATCATCCTCTAGAAATATTTTTCCTAACTCTTAGATCGTCCTAGTAACTCCTCTGAAAAATTTCATAATTTTTAGAAATTATTTGTTATTTCTAAGAGGCCAGTCAAACCAGTTTGACTCTTGGTCAAAACCCTAGGACTTGACCTTGTGATTTTTCTAGAAAGAAATTCAATGCATGAAAAATTCTGGAAAAATTACACAAGGTTTTTATTAGATCCAGTAACCTTCCATAAAAATTTTAGAATTTGTGGAGCTATGCAACTCCCTCTAAAAATTCACTAACCATCTCAACTTATTTATCAAAAACCTGATTTTACTGCTGGGCCGACCGAGCCACTTTGACTCGGCCGAACACAACCAGCGTAGCCACTTTGCACCGCACCTCTTCACTTTGGACCATCCGATCGGATTCCAACGGTCTGGATTGAAGGGAACGTTCGGACCGTCCGAATGCACCCCCTCGCGTGAACCATTCGATTGGAAATCAACGATCAAGATTGAATGTGATGTTCAGACCATCCGAACATCCCCGTCACGTGGATCATCCGATCTTGATCTAATGGTCAAACTCGGTCTCGCTCATTTAAATCGGCTCAGCCACTTTCGTTTGAGTCACTGAGCAGCGTAGGGGTGAAAACGGATCGGATAGTTTCCGACCGATTCGGACGAAAACAGATTCGGATTGTCCCGGATCGGATTTTTCTCAGATAATTTTCGGATCGGAAACAGATTCGGATTTTTTTTCGGAAACAGAAACGAATACGGTAGGCATGATATCCGGCGGAAACGAATACGAATACGGATTATCCGGATAAGCGTAATTCGGATATCTAGAATTTGAAAACAGCCTAGCCTGGCCCACACTCAGTCACTTAGGGTATGGAGGGGAGGGCTTCTTCCACACACTTCCATAGTTCCACTCCACACTTAGTCACCACGCCGCCGGCTCTCCTGCGCCTCGGCACCGCCCTCGCCTCGCTGTCGGCGGCCACCTCACCCGCGACCCGCCTCTGTCAGCCATCTCGCCCGTCGCCCATCCCGGCGCCGCCCTCACCTCACCGTCGGCTACTCCAGTCCTCGGCGGCGCCAAAGCCGAAGCGCATGAACGCGCCTGCCGTCGGGCAGCTTCATGGTCAGGCGGCCTCTTCTCCGCTTTCGACCGCACCATGGTCTTAGTGCGCCGAAGGAGGACCCGTGGAACTCCATCATCGCTGGCGCCACCACCGGCGGTTCCTCTACATGCACCAGGGCGCCCGCCGCCGCCGCCGACCCTCATGGAGTCATGGGCAGCACCCTCCTTGCACTCATCAAGGGCGCCAGCCTCATGCTCAACCGCGTCCTCGCCACGCCGCAGAACGTCCCGCCGCTCCCCGCGAACAACCCCAACCTGGCCGCCGCCATGGCCGCTGGCGGCGGCGGCGACATCCTGGGCCTACCTCAGGTGCCCGTGTCTGGTGTCCCCTTTTGAGGCGGCGAGCTCGAGCAGTGGGGGTGGTTGGTTCGGGGCTCTTTTCGGCAAGAAGGAGGAGGAGAAGCAGCCCAGTGCGAGCGGGGGCAAATCGTTGTGATTGTGATTGTGATTTCTTGACAACTAGTTGTGAGTCATGGATAATACTCATTATGATTTTTACAAATTATCAGAAAGGAGTAGTAGTGCTACAGCCATTCTGTTTCCTCGTCTTTTCCCCCCTGTTCTATTGTAGTCGTATCAACATTTGGTTATCTGCGAGACTTAGAAATTTTCAACCAATTCACCATTTTGAATAATGTACTGAATTACTGATGTATGATGGAATAAGATAGTACTATATTACTGTTACCACCATACTTTTTTAGGCCATTTTGTTTTCATTTCTAATTTATCTCTATAAGTGAATAAGTGCACATTGTTTCTTTCGGTGTTGTGGCACAACATGATGCATTTTCTATGGCATGCGATGCGTCAACCTTGAGGTGTTTGTGGGCTCAACGCCGTAAAAGATTTACTTGACTATCTCAACGCCAGATGCACAAGATGTTGTGTTGAAGACTCAACCTCGTGGCCTCTTTAGCTTCTCATTTGTTGCCCATGGGGAACCTTTTAGCTTCAGTTTGGAACTCTTTGACTCCATACTACCAAAGGTAAGTAGTATTTGTCGGCTTTAGTTCTGGATAGGAATATGGCGGCGGTTTCAGTTGATATTAACTTTTGTTCATTTTCCACGTTTTGGGTTGATCTTGCATGGATGAACATTAAAAAGAAACCAAAGCGATATATATGATACTGAAAATGTTGGCACTCATCTTTGGTCAACAATAGAACCATGTCAGTTGTAGGAAACTAGGGACCCACATCTAATGAGCTGAATATTTGTATACATGTCATACTATGTTTGAGGGCATTCAATTATGCATGTTGTGAACTGTGGTATCAATGAGTAATGACAACTGAAAGATACTAAAAGGAAGCTCAACCAACAATCAATTGAAGTGGATGTAGATCTTTGTTTTGAGAGCTGCTAGCTACTACCTCCTTTCTGATAACTACTACTCATTGTGATAATACTCATTCTGGTAGTAGTTATTAGAAAGGAGGTAGTGCTATACTCATTGTGATTTTTACAAGTACATTTTTTTACAGAATCTATGATGTGTGGCTTGTAGTTTTGCAGTAACTTATCTAAGGCTAGCATTTAACTCTGAAAATTGAGCACCTTTGTTTCTCTTTGTTATGCATCAACATGTCCACTGAAATTGTCTCATTCATAGTTGAATACTCATACCATTACGATGTCCATATGCATGCCTGTTGTTATAGATAATTTATCCTTATAAAATTTCACTATTGATTCCATGACTAATTGCTTTGATGTTGTTTAACTAGTTAATTTCTATCTCTTAAAAATGGTTGTAGTTTCTAATTATACACTTAGAGGTACATGTGAGGGTAGGGGTGCCTAACACTGCCGATGCCGGTCCTAAGCCCGAAAAAAAAGTGGAGGGGGCATGAACTATTTGTAATAATTATTTGTTGTAATAAATGTTTATTGTAATAATTGTCGTTAAATACGCTAACTCTTGATTCATATGGTGGATAAATTCGTGCAACATATTACAATTCGGTGCTTGATCAGTTTTATGACCTAATTGAAGTTGGTAAGGTGTACTTGATATCTAGAGGATCAATAAAACTTGCTCAGAAGTAGTTTACAAGGACTATGAAGTAACTCTGGATGCTGAAAATATGAACAATTCATGAATGTTTGCATCAAACAAACTAGTTATATGTTTTTGTTAATTTCTGGCATGCAATTTAAGGGGTTTTTATGTTCTGAAAAAATATTCGTGACCGTATTCGTTTCGATTCGTATTCGCTATTATTCACATCCATATTTGTATCCGGGGTATCCGTATTCGTATCCACATCTAGAAAAAAAAGTGAAAACAAATATGGCAGAGCCATTGCGTCCCCGTCAACGCCGTCAATCCACCGCCCACTCCAGCCACTCCTGGAGCTTCACCCGTTAACGCCGCCCCACTTTCCGTCTGTTGGAGCCCATTATCTCACCTCCTCTCGCCCTCTCGCTCTCACTTTCCCTCTCGGTGGCCGAGGGAAAGGAGGCAAGCTCTTGTGACCTCCTCGGGTGAGCTTTGCTCCAATGCATCCCTTTCATTCTCCATCCCTTATCGCCCCTTTGTGCCTTGTTTGAGCTCTTGTCTTCGTGTGTGGGTCTCGGAACACGAAGCTCGTCGCTTCCTCCTCCAGAGCGTGCTCCGAAGGCCTCCACCGCACCATTAATGCTTCCGGTGAGCCATTCTCTCACCTTTCCACGTCACCTTGCATCCCACAGTGTGAGGAAGTTTTCCCCTCAATCTATTTGTTGGATCATTCGTAGGAGCTTGGGAATTTTGAGTATTCCCCTTTTTCCGGCCGCAAGGACCCCTTTCTTCTCCGACGAACGTTTGGGTGAGCCATCCGTCAATTCCTCGTTTTGAGACACTCTAGGGGCCTCACTTGAGCCTTCTTAACCTCCTTTTTGTCCCCTCTTAGCTTGAGCCATCCTCTCCACGGTGAAGTCACCTTCGCCGCCGTCACGTCTCCGGCGATCTCTTGAACTCCGCATCATCTCGGTGAGTTCCTAGCATCCCTTAGCCTCTCATGCACGTGTTAGATTTCCTTTGGCGCGATCGCTCCGCGACATCTCATGTTGGCCGAGGCTCTCCTCCGCCTCTCCTCGCTGCGCCGCCGTTGTGGTTCACCGCCAGCGCTGCTCCAGCCACCCTTGGGTTCGCCTCGGTCTAAGGGTTCCATTTTGGGTCTCAATAGGCGCCGCTGTGCACGGAATCACCTGCGATTCGCCGGCAAATCTCGCGGCCGGGAGCACCCTACATGGCACCTTTGGACAGCCACTTTAGCAGGTCATTAGGGCAAATGGTAGTCATTAAATAGCTAATGATTGCTTAGATTTTAGTAACGACTGTCTTAACATGCTTTTGTGTCTATGGCATGTGGGACCCGCGTATAGAAAATGTTATGTTTAAGCGTTGTTTAAGCTAGAGTCTCTGACGAGTAGGACCCACCTGTCAGTTCGCGTGAGTCAGGGTCAGGGTCCGAACGTCTCGTTTTCATTTGGACCGTCCGATCTAGATTCAATGGTCCAGATCTATTGGGCCGTTCGGACCGTCCGAACATTACTTCATTTTGGACCGTTCGATTTCAAATCAACCGCCTAGATCAACTGGGCCATTTGGACCGTCCGACCATCCCGCTTGTTTGGACCGTTCGATCTTGATCTAACGGTCAAAATATGTCCCGCTCGTTAAAACGATCCAGTGCTACTTGCCTCACTCGCTGACGCGTGGGCCCAAGGCCTAGTTGACTGAGTCAAGTTTGGCTGGGTAGCCCTCACGTGTAGAACCCACCGGTCATGCGCTGTGGCTAGCTCAGTGCGGGTATAAAAAGCTTTATATGAATTCGGGAATGCTTTATTTTTGTACTGTTAAATTGTTTGAACTTCAAAATAGCATAAGTAATTCATTTTAACTCCTTTTTGGATGATTCAAATTTTGTTGGGTTAAATTTTTAGTGTACTTTATTTTGACATGGTTTTTGAATCTTGTTGCTATTCCAGAAAATGTTGTTAGTAGAATTACTTTCGATTTAGCATTATTATTGCACTGAAAATTCGTCTAACATGAAAAATGCATAAGTATTTCTCTGTAACTCCAAATTGAGCAAACTAAAGCTTGTTGGTCTCCTCTGTTACTGTAATTTATTTTAGAATAGGTTTTGAGTATGTTACTGTCTCTGAAAATATTATTTTACATATGTTTTGTACACTACTTTCATGACTTTGAAAAATCATAGAAAATTCATTTTAGCTCCAAATGAGATGAATCAAATTCCATTGTTCATATCATGTGGTGCTCTATCCACCATAAAATTGTCATATTCACCACCTCTATAGGAATTTTCGACAAAAAATTAATTTTGGATGAACAGTACCCGAGAGGGATTTTTCAGCATTTATTCAAAAAGCTGATTTTGTTTTGGCTATAACTTTTGCATGAGACATCCAAATAATTTGATTTTTGTTTATAAATTCATTTAAAATCATTCTCTACCTTCTGTGTAAATTTCATGATTTTAGGATAACTTTGAATTTTTGAGTATTTTCGATGTTATTCGTTCCTATTGGTTCTTTTCACTCTTTCGATAGGTTCTGACAAATTCATTGAGTACGAGAGTGATCCTCTGTAGCAATAAAGTTATCTCCAGCAAGGCAAGCAGTTTTTCTTTGATGCACGTTGATCCTATTATTTGTGCATGTTATTATTTCAAATGTTTCAACTATATGTATGCATGCTATGTGACAAGTTATTTCTCAGTCGCGATAGTTTACCTAATTAGTTAAATAAACTGTAGGTAAACATCCATCCTTTACTACTGAGCATAGGATTATCTCCATAGTGATTTAGAGCTCGATGGATGGGCTCTAGTCACTTTATATTGTAGTATACGAGTTGTGTCGTTTAGTAATGCTTAGAACGGTAGAATGAGAATCATCGCTTTGGCGATGGTTATTATATAATCACTTTATATTACTTGGGTCAGGGTACCCATGTATGTCTTGTAATTGGAAAACTAAAACTGAAAATAAAATATTTTAGACTTGGGCACATTGGTTGGTGTGATTGTCAGGTGTGCATGAATGGTGCCCGAGTCAACAAGGACCGAATCACTTGTGCCACTGTCTGAGCATTTTGCATGCTAACCACATGAGAGGGATATGGGACCTCTCTTGACTTAGTACTTTGGCGTGTGTTGGCTCCAAGTCACAGGTGGTGGTTATGTGTTGTGTGAAAAAGGAAATGATCTATGTGTGTTGGGTGTGATGGGATGGGTTATGGGTTTAAGTCCCCTACCCTGAGGAGCATCGGTAAGTTATCTCTCTGCTGATGACTTCGACACAACGTATGTGTTTTCATCCATACGGGCGACTCGTAGTTAATACACAATATTGGAATACGTCTCGTAGGACTTAGCCGTGCCGGCATACTTAAGGAAGTGTGCTTAATAGCTTGGCAAAAAGGTGGTCTGGCGTGTAGGTACATTGGTACACCCTTGCAGGGTATAAACTATTCGAATAGCCTCATCCTAGGTCATGGACACGCTCGGATACGCCCTGTGAGAATTAGACTATAACTTTTTCGATAAAACTTGAATTTGGGTGGTACGAATGGGTAATTCGTGCTATGTTGTGGTGGCCATTGGGAAGTCACTCTAGGATGTTAATTATGTTTATAAATGTTGTCTCGCTATTATTTAATCAAATGAAAATAGATTTGTCAAACTGCCTTCAATCTATTATCTATTGCAAATGAAAAAAATGCTTTATGCGTTGAAATGAACCCTATGATTCCTCCTTTGAATCAGCTTGCATGTAGCTATGTATAAATTTGTTATGCGTAAGTCTTGCGAGTACATTTTTGTACTCAGTTGCATTGCTTAATTGTTGCAGAGGAGGTTGACTCCCAAGGGGTTGAATATTGTGAGACCGACTTTGTGCAGGATGACTAGCTTGGCGGCCTGGTCGGTTGCCTTTTGTTTATTACCATCTTATGGCTTTTGTTTCTACTGCTACTTTGTTATTTACCTTGTCTTTGGCCGGTCGGCCCCTTGTGTAATAACTCTATTATGTGTATGTCCTTTGTGTTGTAAACTTAAGACTCGGTATTGTAATAACTTGTGTATGGAATGGATGCTATATTTTGTGATGAAGTATGTGTACCGCTCCTGGGAGGTACATACTACTATGAGGCATGGGATATTTGGTTTGTGATGCTAGGACCAATTAAATGGTTAAGTATTACAAGTTAAATACCCCGGGCTCTCACAAAAGTTGGTATTAGAGCCAAGTTAACCATAGAAACCCCTAGCTTGGTCGTCTTTAGGATGTTTTGAAAAACTTAGTTTCAAAATATCAAATGGTTTATGACAACTTAAGTAAGTTCTCTGATTTTACTCCTTATTTATCTTAGATTGCTCATCTCATCTTGATCTTGTTGAGTTTCGAAAAGTTGACTTCCTCTCATCTTCTTTCAAAAGATAGTTGTTATCGTTTAAATTCGGTTTTGGGATTCAATGAGAGTTGTAAATGTGAAGTGTTGGCTGTCCTTTGGTGAAGAGTTGGAAAATTCAGCTTGGAGCTTGGATACAAAATCTGGACAGCAAGCGCTTAGTTCGTCGTTAGGGTTGAAAATAAGAGGAAAATTCAACTAAAACTATGGGAATTAAAAAGGGTAAGATGTGATATTAGAGGGCTAGTACCTAAAGCACCCTTAGATGGTTTTCACCATGATCTTTAGATGTGATAAGACTTGAGTTGTGTTATAAAATTTTTCTTCTCAACCGATTGCTCGTTCATTCAACACGAGTTAGTCGTGCTGAGAAGTTGATCTTGTGTTTTATGAGTTTTGCATTGGGTCTTATGCCTTTTTACAAATATTTTGAGTTCTTTTCTTATTATTTTTATATATTGCTTTTGGGTTAGGGTAATATCTCATTCCCCTTAGTCGATGGCTTCCCTAATGCTATCTTTCGCATCTAGTTTTTGGGTTTTTGTTGCTAACCCAATTCATCAGAATAGGATGGCTGGAAGAATCTGAAGCGGACATGGTCAGCCAGCTGGTTGTGATGAGGAGCTCCCACCTCCTCCGACCATGGCTGAGATTCTCACTCAGATCGAGCGAAACCGAATGGATCAGACGCGCATCCTGGAGGTTATTGCGCGAAACACCTCCACTCTTTCTTGTGCCTCTGGATTAGGAGGAGGAGGTGGACATCAACAGCGCGGGGGGGGGGGGGGACTCTCGGAGTTCCTTTGTACGCAGCCACCGACTTTCTCTCGATCCGAGGACCCACTTGACGCAGAGGACTGGTTGCGTCTAGTTGAGCGGAAGCTCGAGGTCGCCCAGTGCCAGGATCGTGAGAAGGCGCTCTTCGCCTCTCATCAACTTGAGGGAGCGACACTTTCATGGTGGGAGAATTTCCTCGCCATGCAACCCACTAGCTCGGCCGTCACATGGGAGGCGTTCTGCACTACCTTCCGACGAGTCTCGCAAGCACAAGTGGGAGGCCCAAAAATCAGCAAGGGCCAACCTTCCCCGTCCTCGCGTCGGGCAAGCACCGGTGCCCCATCCTTAGGTTCCACCACCGCTGAGGCAACCGGCGTTTGCACCACGTCCACCGCAGGCCGTGTCTCAACCACATGCACCTACGGGGTAGCAAGGAGGCCTCCGTAATCTGGCTGCCGAGGTCACCTGTTTCTTTTGCCATAACAAGGGGCATTATGCGAATCATTGCCCTAAGAAGACCGGAGCGGCCCCTCGTCCTAATGGAGGACGCGGGCAAGGAAATGGTCATCCTCCAGACCAGAAGGCTACCCAGAAGACCCAAAGCTTGGGGAACGGCCGAGTCAATCATATCTCGGCCGAAGAAGCGCAGAGGCACCCGACGTCGTGTTGGTTACGCTTCTTGTCAATTCTCAGCCTGCTACCGTTTTATTCGATTCTGGAGCTTCTCATTCTTTTGTATCAAAGTCTTTTGCTGCACTTAGTGACCTTCAAATTGTTCCCATGCATGTTCCTTTGGTTATTCACTCTCCGGGGTCGGAAATGAGAGCTGAAAAAGAGTGTCGGGATGTATCAATCGAAATTGGAGGAGTGGGATTTTTGGCAAATCTTATTCTCCTCAATTCAGTGAGTTTGGATGTAATTTTTGGCATGGATTATCTGTCCCAACACTTGGGACAAATCGATTGTGCCAAAAAATTCATCTCCCTCACAAGTCCATCCAGCGAGCAAGTTGGAATTTCACCGAAGCTACAAGAACCGCATCTCTGTGCACTTGAAGCGATGCCGGATCTGGAAATTCATGAAGTCCCAGTGGTGTGTGAATTCACTGATGTATTCCTCGAGGAATTGCCTGGAATGCCTCCAGTCCAAGACATCGAGTTCGTCATCGAGTTGCTGCCCGGTACCGCCCCGATTTCGAAGAGGCCATATCGGATGCCTCCGAATGAATTGGAGGAGTTAAAGAAGCAACTTGATGAGCTTCAATAGAAGGTTTTCATCCGCCCAAGCTCATCTCTGTGGGGCTGTCTGGCAATCTTTGTAAAGAAGAAGGACAAGACTCTGCGTATGTGCGTTGATTACCTTCTGTTGAATGAAGTGACGGTGAAGAACAAGTACCCATTGCCCCGGATTGACGATCTTTTCGATCAATTGACCGGAGCTTAGGTATTCTCCAAGATTGATATGAGATTGGGATATCACCAAGTACGGATCAGATCTAAAGATCTTTTGAAGACGACTTTCTCTACTCGTTACGGACTGTACGAGTACGCTGTCATGTCTTTCGGCTTGACAAATGCTTCTGCCCTGTTTATGAATCTTATGAATATGGTATTCATGGAGTATTTAGACAATTTTTTGGTGGTCTTCATTGATGATATCCTCATCTCCTCAAAGAATGATGAAGAACACACTGAACATCTGAAGCTTGTGTTGGGAAAGCTGCGAGAGCACCAGCTTTATGCGAAGTTCAGTAAGTGCGAGTTTTGGTTGGAAGAAGTGGCATTCTTGGGCCATGTTCTTTTAGCGGGAGGCATAGCTATGGATCCTAGCAAGGTCAGCGATGTGCTCTCATGGGGTCAGCCCAAGTCAGGAACCGATGTGAGGAGTTTTCTCGGTTTAGCAGGTTACTATCGTCGCTTTATCTAGAACTTCTCCAAGATCGCGAAGCCGATGACGGAGTTGCTCAAGAAGGACAAGAAGTTTGTGTGGTCCACTGATTGCGAGAAGAGTTTTTAAGAACTCAAGAAAAGATTGACCACAGCTCCAGTTCTTGTTCTTCCCGATGTCCAGCGAAGCTTCGATATTTATTGCGATGCTTCTCATTAAGGACTCGGTTGTGTTCTCATGCAAGAGGGCAAAGTAGTGGCCTACGCATCAAGGCAATTGAGACCTCATGAACTCAATTATCCAACCCATGACTTGGAATTAGCTGCAGTGGTTCATGCACTGAAGATTTGGCAACATTACCTTATCGGTAATCGTTGCGAAGTGTATTCTGACCACCAAAGTTTGAAGTATTTGTTCACCCAACTAGATCTGAACCTTAGGCAAAGAAGGTGGTTGGAATTAATCAAATATTATGACATGGGTCTCTAATATCATCCGGGCAAGGCTAATGTTATTGCCAACGCACTCAGTTGGAAGGTTTATTGCAACACATTGATGCTCAAGGAGCAGCAGCCCGCCCTTCATGAAGAATTTCAGTGACTCAACTTAGGAGTGGTTGAGCATGGTTTCCTCGCTGCCATGGTTGTGCAACTAACTTTGGAAGATTAGATCAAGGCTGCGTAACAAACAGATGATGGGGTGAACCAAATCAAGCAGAACATCAAGAACGGGACAGCCAAGTGCTTCTTAGAAGATGACCATGGTGTGGTATGGTTCGGACAACGCCTTGTTGTTCCAAAGGTTGTGGAATTGCAGGAATTAATTCTCCGCGAAGCATATGACTCCCCCTTGTCCATTCATCCCGGGGCCACAAAGATGTATCAAGATCTCCGTCAAAGATTCTGGTGGACCCGAATGAAGCGGAAAATCGCAAAGTTCGTTGCCGAGTGCGACATTTGTCGTTGTGTGAAGGCCGAACATCAACATCCAGCGGGTTTGCTACAACCCTTGCAAGTGCCTGAATGGAAGTGGGATTCTATCGGCATGGATTTTATCACCGGTCTGCCCCGTACATCAAAAGGGAAAGATGCCATATGGGTTATCATTGATCGGTTGACGAAAGTGACACATTTTCTACCAGTGCGGGCAAAGATTTTTGTAGGTCACTTGGCGGACCTCTACATATCCCGCATTGTGAGTTTGCACGGTGTGCCTAAGACGATTGTTTCTGATCGTGGTTCACTTTTCACCTCTCGGTTTTGGCATAGCTTGCAAGAGGCTATGGGAACTCATCTTTCCTTCAACACCGCATACCATTCTCAAACTGATGGTCAGACTAAAAGAGTAAACCAAGTCTTGGAGGATATGCTCCGTGCTTGTGTTCTCTCCTACGGGAAGAATTGGGAGAAATGTTTGCTGTTCGCCGAGTTCTCTTACAACAACAACTTTCAAGCTAGTCTCGGCATGGCACCATTTGAGGCCTTATACGGGAGGAAATGTAGAACCTTGTTGAATTGGTCAGAAACCAGAGAAAGACCATTCTTTTGTCCAAACTCGATCAATGAGGCCGAAAGTCAAGTTCGGTTGATTTGAGATCGACTATGCACGGCTCAATCAAGGCAAAAGAGCTATGCGGGTCATCTTCATCGTGAGTTGATCTTTGAGCCTAATGACTTTGTTTATCTCAAAGTCTCTCCTCTAAAGGGCCATTAACAATTTGGCGTCAAAGGCAAGTTAGCTCCTCGATATGTTGGACCTTATCGCATCATCGATAAGAAAGGAGCTGTTGCCTACAAGTTAGAATTACCCACTGCACTTGAAGGAGTACACGATGTCTTCCACGTGTCCCAATTGAAGAAGTGCCTTCGTGTTCCAACTGAGGAAGCTCCATTCGAAAGTCTCGATGTTCAAGAAGACTTGACATACCGTGAGAGTCCACTTCGCATCCTTGAAGAAGTTGAACGAAGAACAAGGAATCGTGTCATCAAATTCCTTAAAATTCAGTGGACAAATCATACCGAGGATGAAGCAACTTGGGAACGGGAAGATCACATGCGTGCGGGCTACCCGTCTTTCTTTTCTGAGTAAACGTAATCTCAAGACGAGATTCTTGTAAGGGGGGGGGGAGGTTTTGTAACATCCCAAACAATGGCTTGTGTTTCAAATGTATAAAAAAGAGGGGAAATTAAAACTTTTTGATGCCTCATGATGTCATTTGAAATTTTTGGAGATTTTCCCCAAGGGTTTCCGAATTTCAACGACCAATGCTCCAATTGATGGGAGCATAATCTTTGAAAACTCATGAAGAAAATCTTGTGATCATCCTCTAGAAATATTTTTCCTAGCTCCTAGATCAACCCAGTAACTCCTCTAAAAAATTTCATAATTTTTAGAAATTATTTGCTATTTCTAAGAGGCCAGTCAAACCAGTTTGACTCTTGGTCAAAACCCTAGGACTTGACCTTGTGATTTTGCTAGAAAGCAATGCATTGCATGAAAAATTCTGGAAAAATTACATAAGGTTGTTCTTAGATCTAGTAACCTTCCATAAAATTTTTTAGAATTTTTGGAGCTATGAAACTCCCTCTAACAATTCTCTAACCATCTCAGCTTATTTATCAAAAACCTGATTTTACTGTTGGGCCGACCAAGCCACTTTGACTCGGCCGAACCCGACCAGCACAGCCGCTTCGCACTGCACCTCTTCGCTTTGGACCATCTGATCGGATTCCAACGGTCTGGATTGAAGGGAACGTTCGGACCATCCGAACGCACCCCCTCGCGTGAATCGTTCGATTGGAAATCAACGATCAAGATTGAATGGGATGTTCGGACCGTCCGAACATCCCCGTCACGTGGATCGTCCGATCTTGATCTAACGGTCCAACTCGGTCTTACTTGTTTAAATCGGCACAGCCACTTTCATTTGAGTCACTGAGCAGCGGGGCCCACTTGTCGGACCCGTCGTCTCCAACGTGCGGGCGCGAGCAGAGCTCAATCGCCACGTCACGGCAAAGCTTTGTGTGTCTCCGTCAACGCCGTCAATCCACCACCCACTCTAGCCACTCCCGGAGCTTCACCCGTTAACGCCGCCCCACTTTTCGTCCGTTGTAGCCCTTTATATCGCCTCCTCTAGCCCTCTGGCTCTCGCTTTCCCTCTCGGTGGCCGAGGGAAAGGAGGCAAGCTCTTGTGACCTCCTCGAGTGAGCTTTGCTCTAATGCATCCCTCTCATTCTCCATCCCTTACCGCCCCTTTGTGCCTTGTCTGAGCTCTTGTCTTCGTGTGTAGGTCCCGGAACACGAAGCTCATCGCTTCCTCCTCTAGAGCGCGCTCCGAAGGCCTCCACCGCGCCATTAATGCTTCCGGTGAGCCATTCTCTTGCCTTTCTGTGTCACCTTGCGTCCCACAGTGTGAGGAAGTTTTCCCCTAAATCTATTTGTTGGTTCATTCGCAGGAGCTCGGGAATTTTGAGTATTCCCCTTTTTCCGGCCGCAAGGACCCCTTTCTTCTCCGACGACGCTCAGGTGAGCCATCCGTCAATTCCTCGTTTTGAGACACTCTAGGGGCCTCACTTGAGCCTTCTTAACCTCCTTTTTGTCCCCTCATAGCTTGAGCCATCCTCTCCATAGTGAAGTCACCTTTGCCGCCACTGTCCTCCGCCACCGTCACGTCTTCGGCGATCTTTTGAACTCCGCGTCATCTCGGTGAATTCCTAGCATCCCTTAGCCTCTCATGCACACGTTAGGTTTCCTTTGGCACCATCGCTTCGTGACATCTCATGTTGGCCGAGGCTCTCCTCCGCCTCTCCTCACCGCGCCGCCGTTCTAGTTCACCGCCGGCGCTGCTCCAGCCACCCTTGGGTTCACCTCGGTCTCAAGGTTCAATTTTGGGTCTTAGTAGGCGCCGCAGTGCACGGAATCACCGGCGATTCGCCAGCAAATCTCGCGGCCGGGAGCGCCCTGCATGGTGCCTTCGAACAGCCACTATACCAGGTCATTAGGGCAAATGGCAGTCATTAAATAGCTAATGATTGCTTAGATTTCAGTAACGGTTGTCTTTACATGCTTTTGTGTCTATGGCATGTGGGACCCGTGTATAGAAAACATTATGTTTACGCATTGTTTAAGCTAGAGTCTCTGACGAGTAGGACCCACCTGTCAGTTCGCGTGAGTCACGGTCCGAATGTCTCGTTTTCATTTGGACCGTCCGATCTAAGATTCAATGGTCCAGATCTATTAGGCAGTTCGGACCGTCCGAACATTTCTTCATTTTAGACCGTTCGATTTCAAATCAACCACCTGGATCAATTGGGTCGTTCGAACCGTCCGAACGTCCTTCTTGTTTGGACCGTCGAATCTTGATCTAACAGTAAAAATCTGTCCCGCTCGTTAAAATGATCCAGCGCCACTTGCCTCGCTCGCTGACATGTGGGCCCAAGGCCTAGTTGACGGAGTCAAGTTTGGTTAGGTAGCCCTCATGTGTAGGACCCACTGGTCATGCACTGTGGCTTGCTCAGTGCGGGTATAAAAAGCTTTACATGAATTCGGGAATGCTTTATTTTTGTACTGTTAAATTGTTTGAACTTCAAAATAGCATAAGTAATTCATTTCAACTCCTTTTTGGATGATTCAAATTTTGTTGGGTTAAATTTTTAGTGTAATTTATTTTGATATGGTTTTTGAATCTTGTTGCTATTCCAGAAAATGTTGTTAGTAGAATTACTTTTGATTTAGCATTATTACTGCACTAAAAATTCTTCTAACTTAAAAAATGCATAAGTATTTCTCTGTAACTCCAAATTGAGCAAACCAAAGCTTGTTGGTCTCCTCTGTTACTGTAATTTATTGTAGAATAGGTTTTGAGTATGTTACTATCTCTAAAAATATTATTTTACATATGTTTTGTACACTACTTTCATGACTTTGAAAAATCATAGAAAATTCATTTTAGCTCCAAATGAGATGTATCAAATTCTATTATTCATCTCATGTGGTGCTCTGTCCACCATAAAATTTTTATATTCACCACCTCCCTGGAAATTTTTGACAAAAAATTAATTTTGGATGAACAGTACCCGAGAGGGATTTTCCTGCATTTATTCAAAAAGCTGATTTTGTTTTGGCTATAACTTTTGCATGAGACATCCAAATCATTTGATTTTTATTTCTAAATTCATTTAAAATCATGCTCTACCTTCTATGTAAATTTCATGATTTTTGGATGACTTTGAATTTTTGAGTATTTTCGATGTTATTCGTTCTTATTAGTTCTTTTCGCTCTTTCGATAGGTTCTGACGAATTCGTTGAGTACGAGAGTGAACCTTTGCAGCAAGAAAGTTATCTCTAGTAAAGCAAGCAGTTTTCCTTTGATGCACGTTGATCCTATTTTTCTTGCATGTTATTATTTCAATTGTTTCAACTATATGTATGCATGCTATGTGACATGTTATTTCTCAATCGCGATAGTTTACCTAATTAGTTAAATGAACTGTAGGTAAACATCTATTCTTTACTACTGAGCCTAGGATTATCTCCGTAGTGATTTAGAGCTCGTTGCATGGGCTCTAGTCACTTTATATTGTAGTATACGAGTTATGTCGGTTAGCAATGCTTAGAACGGTAGAATGGGAATCATCGCTTCGGCGATGGTTATTATATAATCATTTTATATTACTTGGGTCAGGGTAACCATGTATGTTTTGTAATTGGAAAACTAAAACTGAAAATAAAATGTTTTAGACTTGGACACATTGGTTGGATGGTGTGATTGTCGGGTGTGCATGGATGGTGCTGTAATATCCCGAAAATAACCCTTTTAATGATCCATGCGTAATTAGACGAAAGGAGATACGTAAAAACGGAGTATTTTACTAGAGTTTTTAGGAAGAGATTGGCTTGTACCAGGACAAAAGGTTCGTGGGGGCAGAGATATCGTAAAACCCTAGTTTGTTTTGTTCTTTTCGTGCGCCACCATCCTAGTCTTTTTTCTTTCGGCCGGCGTGTGGAGGCCCCTGCCTGGGCTGCCGCTCAGCCAATCCTGCGTCCGCGCGTGTGAGGAGAAAATCAGCGCCGGCCGCTGCCGTGTGAAGCGCCTGTGCGCGCGTGGAACTGGCCGCACGTGAGGTTCAGCCAGATTGTTGCGCGTGGACGTCGGGAGCTGCAGTTCGGCCAGCGCCTCCTGCCGTGGGTTGATGCCTGGCCGCGTGCGCGTGAATCATCTCCTGGCCGTGTCGGTTACTACCGCCTGGGTGCAAATTAAGGTATAGCTAGCTGGCTTGTCTATCGGCAGTCATTGCCTTGCATGCACACGTTACTAGCCATGGAATTATCTAGTCATGCAAGATGATTAGTGAGTGCTACTAGCAATCTTACCGTGGCTGATTTAATGTTGTGACTAGTGATGGATCCATGCGGCTGCTAATGATAGAATTTATCTAGTAGTTGATTAATTAATGGTGTACTACTATGAATAGTTAATGGTGCACTGCTAGGATTATTTTAATGGGATGCATGCCTCGGTTGGCATTAGTAGTTAGCTATTTTGGCACGTTGCTACGTATGCATGCAGCAACTAGTGCTAGCAATTAATCTAGATAGTGCTGCATGAAAGCATGTGTTGGCATTAGTAATTAACAATAGTGCTGCATCTCTTTTTATGCATCTGTTGGCATTAGAATTAATTAGTAGTGCAAGATCTTTTGTATACATGCATTTTGTTAGAACAGTAAGAGAAAATATTAGGATGTTTCTAATTGGGGAGAAATCGAACAGTAGATTGGTTTAGTCTGCTGTTCTGTTGTACGATTTATTCGGATATCTTAATGGCGAATTTTGGTAATATCATCTACTAGTTAATTGTAGATAATTTCAGTATCTTTCCATAGAGTATTTAATCGTGTCGAGCGGATGAGTAATTTTCAAGTTATGAATTTAATAAGACCCGCTGTCCAGAAGATAACAGATCGGTCTTCTGGAATAAAAACGAGGGGTTAGATGATTTAATTAGAAGTCATGATAATCTAAGAAAATATGGGGAAATTTGTGTAGATTCCAGAATGGGGTGGCTTGCTATAATCGGACTTGTGAGTCAAAAGCTACGTCCTTTTTAGTACTAGGACAGCAAGGGGTGACTGTTCGGTATTCGGGAAGCGTTGTGGATTTAAGGGACATGTAGGAGTGATGTCAAATTAATTGTTGTTCTTGTGATGCTGTAGCTTGTATTGATATTTGAGTGTTTATTGTAGGAGAGACGTCGTGCTTGTTGCCATCTTCTAGCCAAACCGTGCGTCGCAACTAGTAAATGCAAGTGCATGGTAGACAACGATCAATAATTGATCACTGTATTTATTTATCGTTCATTACCATTATTGTTGTGCTTTTATTTTTTATTTAATTTCAAGCAATGGAATGTTATGACTATATCTTGTTGATGAACATGTGGAAAATTGATATGATGAATATGATGAAATTATATATTTTTGCATTCATAAGCATCTTTGCATATGAGAAGGTGATCATGATTGATCACAACTTCACAGGAGTGGAGGAGGTCCCTGATCCTTAAGGAGGAGCGGGCTTGAGAGTGAACGTTGTCGCGAGCGTTCACTCATGCTATACCGGTATATGCGAAAGAAGTGCATGTGGACATGTAGAATAGAGTTGCATTGAGATATGAGATGAATGTGTGTGAAAACAAAGAGAAGAGAATGGCATGAGAATATTAATAGAAGGACATGCGATGATAATGAAGTTATTGAATACTGTTGATTTGCCCTTGTTCGTTGTATATTGATGTATTTGCTGAGTTGTAGACTCACCCTTGCTCTTTTGTTGTTTTTAGGTGATCGTTGAGGGCATCACGATTGAGAGGGACTAGCGCACATGGGATAGTTTCATACTTCAGACACATGATTATTTGCCATGAGAACTATTTGATTCATTATTGACATACTACTTTTAGAACATGTTAGATATTGAATAATATTTTTTTTTGATGTCCGGGATTTTCCCTATCCGGTCCACATTATAGAAGAAGAGTATCCTATCTCGCGAGGCGACCACGGGAGCCAGTGCTCCACCGTGGCGGGATATTGAATAATCTTAGATGAATGTTTTGGACTAGTCTATTTGGTGCTATTTTAGACTTATTATCTTGCTATGTTTCCCTCGCTTATTTATTCATGCTTGACAGGTCTTTATTCATGTTCTATTGTGACCCGTAGATGGGTTTATTAATGCTTGGAAAAAGTCCAGTTTACTCCCCTGAACTATCAGAAAAGTCTGGTTTACATCCTGAACTACAAAACCGGTTATTTAACCCCCTGAATTTGCGAAATCCGGTCAAATAACACCCCGTAGCGGTTTGGAGCGGTGGTTTTGCTGACGTACAATTCGCCAACTCAAAGACGTTGTGTGGCGATGGACATGGCAGTGGAGCCATGTAATTGCCGCCAGGTCAGCAAAGAGGATAAGAGTTAATATATTCTTCCTCAACAGTGTCTGATCCCCTTCTTCTTGTCGCATGCGCTTAGATCCCCTTCTTGTTCTTGTCGCATGCGCTCTGATCCCCTTCCCTGGTGGCAATGTTGAGCAGCACGGATCACTTGATGTCTTCTTCTCGCATGATCCCCTTCTTCTTCTTCTCGCTTGCGCTCTGATCCACTTCTTCTTCTTATCACATGCGCTCTGATTCCCAATCCCCGGTGCCAATGTCGAGCAGCACGGAGAGCTCGAGGTCTTCTTCTCGCATGCGCTCTTCTTCCCAATCCCCGGTGCCATACAGGGAGAACCCCATGGATTACGCTCCTACTCGGCTCTGCTCGTGCAATGTGAAGGTGGCACGGTGGGTTTCATGGAGCGATGTGAACCTGTGAAGCCAGATATTACAGTCTTGAAAGAGCTCTGCACGCATTATTTTTCCCATTTGAGATGTTTTTTGGTTGGATTGGATCTATCGAGTATTTTTCCCATTTGAGATGTTTTTTGGTTGGATTGGATCTATCGAGTTTGATTTTGATTGTGTTTTCCGGTTGGATTTGCAAATAGGTTGGGGGTTATCGATTTTGGGCATGGCACGATCCAGAAAATCCCCCATTTGTTAGGCAGTTGCTGTTGGATTTGCGCGATACCGTTCGGGGATTGAAGAAGGACAATATTGAGTTGAAGATAGGAATCGAAGATTCAAGGATAGAGGACAAAGAGTTGAGAGATGCGCACAAATCTGAACTAACTGCTTTGGAGAGGAGGTTAAAAGAGAAAGATGCTCGTATTGAAGAATTATGCGGCGTTCTGAAGAAGCAGAGATTTCAGAACCTAGTATATGCAATTGTGATATCCTTTGTTCTTTTACTTGTTGTATGCGTCCTATTTTAGGGACTGGTGAGACATGTGATGATCAGAAAAGCCTCTGTTTGCTTGAATGTGAGACAATGATGTCAGACATGTTTTGCTTGAATGTAGTGCTTTATGAATCATTCCACGAATCAGTGATGATCAGAAGAGCCTCTGTTTTGCATGACAAGTATCTAAACTAACAAGTCAATAAGCATACATATGTTCTAGTAAATCGAAGTTGCAGTGGACATGACAGACAGAGTATCATAAAAGTTCTGTTCTCATTGCATCTAGGATGTAAGTAGAGTACCATACAAGTTTTGGTCTCATTTTATTCACAGATTACATGCAGGATCTAAACATAGTACCAAGCAAAATGAGTCATCCCATATGCTTCATTCACAGATTACATACATGATCTAAACACAGTAGCAAACAAAATGAGTCATCCCACATGCTTCATTCACAGATTACATGTAGGATCTAAACACAGTAGCATGCAAAATGAGTCTTCCCACATGCTTCATTGATGATCAGATAAGCCTCTTTCTCTTGTTAGGAGCAGCTTTTTGCACAATAGTTGAAGATGTGCTCTACTGGGTATTGGCAATCTGAGTCTGCTGAGATCTAGTATTTGGCTTTGAGCTTCTGCCGACAACAATTGAAGATCTGCTCTACTGGGTATTGACCTTAGTCTGTGAAGCTCTAGTATTTGGCTTTGAGCTTCTGCCGGCAACAATTGAAGATCTGCTCTGCTGGGTATTGACCATTGCTGGCCCCTGCAGTCATGACAAGTTACAAATATGTGTAATACTGTAATGTGCAATTTCATGAGCATAGTTTACTAGTTTGAGCTACTTACTTTGCCTTTTACTGGCTTCTTCCTTCTGGCAGCATTGTTTGCCTTCCTAGCAGTATTTGGATTTAAAGGGTAGCTCCTGGTGTTGTGCCCAGTGCCTCTACAAAGCTTGCATCTAATGACAGTGCCTACCCTAGACATTTTTGTTGGTTTCCTTGGCTCTAAGCCATCTCTCCTCCTTTCTTTCCTTGGTCTTCCAGGCATCTTCACATGATGTGGTGGTGTAGGTTTTGGATTAGGTGAGATGGGCCAGCTTTCCATTCCTTCAACAGGTATAAGACAATGTTCATATGTCTTCTGGTACTCCTCTATGGAATAGCACTCCGAAATGAACCCTTCTAGCTGCAGACCACTGTTGTACATAGAAGCAATTGCATGGTAACATGGAAGCCCTGCCAGTTGCCAATACCCACAGGAGCAAGTTCTTTTGGCCAAATCAACTGTGTACCTTCTCTTCTCCTTTTCTTTCACTTCATACTGACCTGCTCCATTACATATAACATGGCACTATCCAGATTGTTTGATGCTTATCTTGAGCTTCTTGAAACTGTTAGGACAGATAGTACCTTGCCATGCAGCACACTTGCTTCTATTGACTTGTATCCTTTCCATCACATTCCTCCTGATGCCTTCAAGCATAGTTATGACTGGATGAAACCTTGAGTCAATAATCCAAGTGTTGAATGACTCACACATATTGTTGTCAACACTGTCACAGTTGGAGCCAGTACTAAACCATGCCCTGCTCCAGTGAATGGGATTAGTGCTCATCAAGTCCCTTGCACCTTGGGGTGTCATCTGGGCCAACTTAGCTCTGTGTAGTTGAAAAGAGTCCTACAAGATGCCTTAGCACACCTCCAGAATCTCTTCTGGTACTTCTGATCTTTATGCTTCTTCCTCCAGTTGGCATATATGTCGAAAGGACATCCTATGCTCTGCCCTAGGCATCAATGTGGAAACAAAGATTGATCAATCCTTGCACAAGAAACACTGCAACATGTTATTATGAAGGAATAAATGTAATCACATCAATATCACTTTAGGACTTACCTTTTGCTGATCAGATATAATAACCCAATCTTTTACATTAGTTATGCAAAGATCTTTGCACAGAAGACCCAAAAACCACTCCCAAGAGTCCATAGTTTCTTTCTCAACCACTGCCCATGCAATTGGATACATTTGATTGTTTGCATCCCTCCCAATAGCACAAATAAGCTCACCATTGCAAGCACTCTTGAAAAAAAACATCCATCTATGCCAATCACCTTCCTACAACCAGCTAGAAATCCCTTCTTGCAAGCATCAAAGCAAATGTACAATCTCTTGAATGCTGGCACCTCACCACTATAATCAAGAATTATAGAACAAGTGGTCCCAGGATTGCTCCTCATCAACTCAAGTTGGTAATCAAATACCTTAGAATACTCCCCAGTGGTTGCCTCCAGTAGCCTCTCCATGACTATTGCCTTTGCCCTTTTGCACTTAGATACACTCACACCTGCAAACATCTCCTCTAGAACCGTCTGCTTGAGACTGTTAACTTTCCAGGTTGGGTGTGCTTTCATGAACCTCTCAAACCAGTCAGCAATCCTCCTTGTAGTCACAAACCTATTATCCCTTCTTTCTGGACATATGTGCATATCGTTGAATGTAACAACTTGGAACTAATCACTTCTGCTATTCTTTGAGGCATAAATTATCCATGGGCAGTTCGTCCATGAACACTTTGCCCTAATCCTACCACTCTCATCCTTGAGGAATAAGAGATGTCTATGTGTTGTCAACCCATACTTTATAAGTGCTTTCTTGAATTGGTCTCTTCCTCTAAATGTCATGCCTAGGGTAAACACAGGAACAACACCTTTGCCATCATACCTAGGGAACCTACTCTTCCTCCTCTCTACATGACTGCCATCAAGCTCATCATATGATGCTTCCTCACTCTAGTCCATATAGGGAGTTTCATGGCCATATTCCAGATTGCCTTCATCCATAGGCAAGTCATGCTCCATGGCATTCAGCTATGTGGTACATGTTGGGCTCTTCATTTTCTTCTTGAAAGCCCTACACTGCCTTCTGATCTCTTCCACTTCTTCATCCTCACTTGAGCTATTATCATCTCCAGGTAAGTACTCGCTATCTTCACTGTCAAACACATCACCATGTAGAGCAACAAGAGCAAGAGAATTGTCTTTGCTTGTGCCTGAACCACTGCCTTTAGAAGGGGACTTGTAAAAAGCCCTAAATGCACTCAAATTTTTCTCAGTCTGTTGGGGTGATGCAGTCAATATAATCCTTTCATTGTAGAGGCCTGAAATTGGGATTTCACAAGTTCATCATCTGTATACTCCTCTTCCTCATCTGCATTCTCGTCTTCCTCATCTGTTTGTTCTTCTTCCTCATCTGCTTCGTCTTCTTCCTCATCTGCTTGGTCTTCTTCCTCATCTATTGTGATGGCCTCCACATACACATCAGCTACACCACCTTCAGTAATACAATCTGACATGAAACTACATGCTTTGTCATCCACCAATACTCTAAGACCCTGGTTCAATTCCTTCCCAGGAAAAAGCCAATGAAGATTAACTTCATCTGTTTCTCCAATATGATCTCTCAGATGCCCTTTTAACTTGGGAATGGACACTTTATCACGCTCAATGTATGACATCGCCTCATCTCCCCCCATGTAATGCACATTTCTCCCATAATTGATGAACTCCCCGTTAATGTGAAATCTCACAGTGAGCATATCAAGATTGTCCATACTGGAACACCTACAACACATAAAGAAGCCTCTCGATCATCATATTTCGATAGGTTTTTCAACTGACACCAAAATCCTATCTAACACCGAAAGCATTGCATACCAGAAGAATCAAACCCAAAAAAAAAATCTCAACCCTAAATAAAACTAAATATCCAGCATAGCGTGTCCAAAATTAAAGTAAAAAAGCCTCTCGATCATCAGATTTCGAACAATTTCTCAACTGACACCAAAACCCTAACGAACACCCAAAGCATTGAGAACCCGAAGAATCAAACCAAAAAACGAATCTCGGCCCTAAAGAAAACTAAAGATCTAGCATAGTGCGACTTAAATTGAAGTGAAATTGTCCCTCCATCATCACACATTACCATCAAGCGTTCAACTTCATGAAAACCCTAACAAACACCCAAGCCGTCCGCAGAATTGAGGTATCACAACACATTACATTAAGAGAGGAAGGGGCCAACTAACCTCAAACATGACGTGGATCACCGGATTCCTCCCGTAAGCATCGCCTCGCACGCACCCGATCGTCAGAGCCACCGCCGGCTATTCTGCGAAGAGTCCAAGCGAGACCGCACGGGAAGACAACCGAAGCGTCGGGGTTCAACTTCCCTTAAAAGTCACTCGTGGACCAGGTGCACCACGTCCACTGCCACACAGCGTGCTGAGTTGGCCGAATTTGGCCCCGTCAGCAAAACCACCGCTCCAAACCGCTACGGGGTGTTATTTGATCGGATTTTGCAAATTCAGGGGGTTAAATAACCGGTTTTGTAGTTCAGGGGGTAAACCAGACTTTTCTGATAGTTCAGGGGAGTAAACCGGACTTTTTCCTTAAGCTTTGGTTGCTGAAATTTTATAGTGTGTTAAAGAATTTTAGTTGAAAAGGTTGTTTAGTGGCATTCCAGGCTCAGTGTTGGGCTGGGGTGTTACAGGTGCCTGAGTCAACAAGGACTGAATTACTTGCACCACCGTATTGAGCATTTTGTGTGCTAACCACATGAGAGGGATATGTGACCTCTCTTGACTTAGTACTTTGGTGTGTGTCGGCTCCGAGTCGCAGGTGGTGGTTATGTGTTGTGTGAAAAAGGAAATGATCTATGTGTGTTGGGTGTGACGGGATGGGTTCTGGGTTTAAGTCCCTTACCCCGAGGAGCATCGGTAAGTTATCTCTCTGCCGATGACTTCGACACAACGTATGGGTTTCCATCCATACGGGTGACTCATAGTTAATACACAATATGGGAAAACGTCTCATAGGACTTAGCCGTGCCGACATACCTAAGGAAGTGTGCTTAATAGCTTGGCAAAAAGGCGGTCTGGCGTGTGGGTATATTGGTACACCTCTGCAGGGTATAAACTATTCGAATAGCCTCGTCCTAGGTCATGGACACGCTCGGATACGCCCCGTGAGAATTAGACTATAACTTTTTCGATAAAACTTGAATTTGGGTGGTACAAATGGGTAATTCGTGCTATGTTGTGGTGGCCGTTGGGAAATCACCTCTAGGATGTTAATTATGTTTATAAATGTTGTCTCACTGTTATTTAATCAAATGAAAACAGATTTGTCAAACTGCCTTCAATCTATTATCTATTGCAAATGAAAAATTGTTTTATGCGTTGAAATGAACCCTATGACTCCTCCTTTGAATCAACTTGCATGTAGCTATGTATAGGTTTATTATGCGTAAGTCTTGTGAGTACACTTTTGTACTGAACTGCATTGCTTAATTGTTGCAGAGGAGGATGACCCCCAAGGGGTTGAATATTGTGGGACTGACTTTGTACAGGACAACTAGCTTGGCGGCTTGGTTGGTTGCCTTGTGGGTAAGGGCAAACCGGTTGGCTTTTGTTTATCGTCATCTTATGGATTTTATTTTCACTGCTACTTTGTTATTTACCTTGTCTTTGGCTGGTCGGCCCCTTGTGTAATAACTCTATTATGTGTATATTCTTTGTGTTGTAAACTTAAGACTCGGTATTGTAATGACTTGTGTCTGGCATGGATGCTATATTTTGTGATGAAGTATGTGTATCGCTCCTGGGAGGTACATACTACTCTAAGGCACATGATATTTGGTTTGTGATGCTAGGACCAATTAAATGGTTAAGTATTACAAGTTAAATACCCCGGGCTCTCACAATATCTCAGTGTTAACCAGATCTTTGTCATTTTCCAAACAAAAGATTCTTGGCGTTCTGCATTCCCAGCATTGCAATCTACACACATTAAGTTGCTGGGGGTTTTCATTTTCATGATGAACCTCTTCATGAAGTATTTCACCTTCAAGGTGAGTTCTCTTCAAGAATGTTTAAGGAGTGATTAATAATTATTTTGACTAGTGTCATTAGATCTTACACCCGTAGGCGTCCCCACAGATTTTAGATCAAGAACCAATAAATCAAATTTGCACAGGTGGATATACTATTCAACCTGGGGTATTCCACTCTTAGCGACGTATTTACTACAAGTAAACACTATTGTAATTCCTCCATAATTGGAAAGTATCTGGCAGGCTCCGCGCTTCTGGCGTTCAAGAGCATAAACTAAGCCTTAAGTTTAGATTGACTAGTGCATGTATATTAGTACTAAAGATCTTTTTCTTCTGGAAAATACGACGGCATTCGAACTTTTTGGCATTTCTCTCCCCTTAATGCCAAGATTCAATCTTTATTAAATAGCATACTACAAGATTCCCCTACATGAGCATATGATTGATTGAATTTCAGATCCAACATGATCCCCAACAACAGGTGGGGGCCCAAAGATGTATGCTACAGTGCGATAACACGTAGGAAATGTTTGATTCTTCCAACACACACTAATTTCAACAAGGGGTTTGATAAGTATTTGCAGTGAGCTAGACTTTTATTAGTGCAGTGGCAAGAAAACTGCATGGTCCTAACATTATGTCGGATATTCCAACTTTTGGTTGGTTATGAATCTGTGATGAAGGTCCCATACATGGGTCCGTGTTGGGACCCCGAATATGCAACTCCGTGACCCTCTGTGTATACTGAACTAGTCCCATGATTAGTAGCTAGCTCACACAGTTGGAACATAGATGAAATCATCTCCATATAGCAAAATTAACGATGAAGCAGACAAATTAATATTGCTCAGCAGCAAAAGGACCTTATGGTCAAGGTTTTTACAGAGTTTGCCATGTAGGGCTAAAGACAACAGAGTACAACTTGCAGCGGCAAATAAAAACAACTCATGGAGGCCATCCGACATGCCCACAACCAAACAAGTGGAGGACGCGGCCTAGTTGTGAGAACCCGGGGTATTTAACTTGTAACACTTAACCATCCAATTGGTCCTAGCATCACAAACCAAATATCCCATGCCTCGGCATACATGTAACTCCCAGAATAGTGGCACATATACCCCATCACAAAATATAGCATCCATTCCATACATAAGTCATTACAATACCGAGTCTTCAAATTACAACATAAAGGACATACATAGTAGAGTTATTACAAAAAGGGCCGACCGGCCAAAGACAAGGTAAATAAACAAAGTAGTAGTGGAAACATAAGCCATAAGATGGCGATAAACAAAAGCTAACCGGTTTTCCCTTACCCACGAGGCAACCGGCCGGGCCGCCAAGCTAGTCGTCATGCACGAAATCGGTCTCACAAAAGTTAACCCCTTGGGGGTCAACCTCCTATACAACAATTAAGCAATGCAGTTGAGTACAAAAGTGTACTCGCAAGACTTACACATAACAAACCTATACATAGCTACATGCAAGCTGATTCAGAGGAGAAGCCATAGGGTTCATTTAACGCACAAAGCAATATTTCATTTGCAATAGATAATAGATTGAAGGCAGTTTGACAAATCTATTTTTATTTGATTAAATAACAGCGAGACAACGATAATAAGCATAAATAACAACCTAGAGGTGACTTCTTAACAGCCACCACAACATAGCACGAATTACCCATTCGTACCACCCGAATTCAAGTTTTAAGGAAAAAGTTATAGTCTAGTTCTTGCACGACCTAACCAAGCATGTCCATAACCTAGGACGAGGCTATTCGAATAGTTTATACCCTGCATGTGTGTACAACTGTACCCACATGTCAGACCGCTCTTTCGCCATGCGATAAAGCACACTTCCTTAGGTATGCTGGCAAGGCTAAGTCCTACGAGACGTTTCCAATATAATGTATTAATTGCGAGTCGCCCGTATGGGAATGGAAACCCCCATACGTTGTGTCAAAGTCATCGGTAGAGAGAAAACTTACCGATGCTCCTATGTGTAGAGAACCTGGCAGGAACCCACCCCGTCACACCCAACATACACAACACACACAACCTCCTGCGACTCGGAGCTAACACACGCCAAAGTACTAAGTCAAGAGGGGTTCCCATATGGCCCTCATGTGGAATGCATGCAATAACGCTTGGATCAGTGACACAAGTAACTCGGTCCTTATTGACTTAGGCACCATCCACACACCCGATAACCACACCATTAGCCAATGTGCCCAAGTCTAAAACATTTTATTTTCAGTTTTAGTTTCTCAAATACCATATATACATGGGTACCCTGACCCAAGTAAATTAAAGTGATGATATAATAACCATCGCCGAAGCGATGATTCCCATTTTGCCGTTCTAAGCATTGCTAAGCGACACAACTCGTATGCTACAAAATAATATGACTAGAGCCCATCCATTGAGCTCTAAATCACATCGAAGATAATCCTAGGCTCAGTAGTAAAGAATGGATGTTTACCTACAGTTCAATTAACTAATTAGGTAAACTATCGCGACTGAGAAATAACTTGACAACATAGCATGCATACATACAGTTGAAACATTTGAAATATTAGCATGCACAAATAATAGGATCAACGTGCATCAAAGAAAAACTGCTTGCCTTGCTGAAGATAACTCTCTTACTGCATAGGATCACTCTCGTACTCAACGAATTCGCCGGAACCTATCGAAAGAATCGAGAAGAACAAATAAGAATGAATAACACCAAAAATACTCAAAAATTCAAAATCATCCAAAAATCATGAAAATTTCATAGAAGGTAGATCATTATTTTAAATGAATTTAGCAACAAAAATCAATTGATTTGGATGTTTCATGCAAAGTTTATAATCAAAACAAAATCAACTTTTTGAATAAATGCTGAAAAATTCATTTCGGTTACTGTTCATCTGAAATTAAATTTTTGGCACAGTTTTCCAGAGAAGTGGTGAACATGAAAAGTTTATGGTAGACAGAGCACCATATGATATGAACAATGCAATTTGATTCACCTCATTTGGAGCTAAGATGAATTTTCTATGATTTTTCAAAGTAATGAAAGTAGTGCACAAATCATTTGCAAAATAAGATTTTCAGAGATAGTGACATGCTAAAAACCTATTCTAAAATAAAGTACACTAACAGAGGAACCCAACAAAACTGAGTTCACTCAATTTGGAGTTACAGAGAAATACTTGTGCATTTTTCAAGTTAAAACAAATTTTAGTACAACAAAATAAAACTAAACCGAAAGTAAATATACTAACAAGAATTTCTGGAATAGTAACAAGTCTCAAAAACTATACCAAAATAAAGTACACTAAAAATTTAACCCAACAAAATTTGAATCATCAAATTTGTAGTTAAAATGAATTACTTATGCAATTTTGAAGTTTAAGACCATTTTCAGTACATAAATAATCACTACTATAGAAAAGGTCTTCACAGACGGTTCAAAAACATCATCACAGATGGTTTTGTGAGCTGTCTAAGTTTATGGGTCAGTGATGACATGAGTCATCACAGACGGTTTTTGAACTGTCTATGAAAAAAGATCACGCATTTGGTTCAACAAGAACCGCTGCGTGATAGTTTTTTCTATTGCCAAAAAAAAAATCGGATTTTGGGCCAAACCAATCAAGTGCTAGACAGTAGTTTCCATATGCAACCTCTAGCAAGACAACTAAAATCCAATTAAAATTCTGATGGCAAACACATTATAGGAAAGGGAAGCCAAAAGGTTTCACAACGTCCCCTCCAAATGGGAAAAAAAGAATAAAGTTACAAAGTTAAACAAGCTAGAAACCATCTATGCCTCCAAGCTCGTGAAGAACTCATTGGCTTCTTGGATTGGTCTTGTGAGCTCCTCTCTGTACCTCACCAGCATATCACATGATGTTCTTGTATGTCGTCGAGTACGACTCAAGCTCGTTGGCAAGGAGAGACGACTGAAAACCTCCAGCGGCGCTCCGCTTAAGTAACACAAAATTAAGATAATTTTCTTTACAACAAATAGCCAACAAATTATGTATGTTATGGGGATGTACACGTACCTTCTGGCAGACAAGGAGCTCCTCCGCATCCCTCATCATCGTTGTCGTCGGCCGTGTCTCCTCGCTGAACCGCGACGGGGAATTGAGGGTGGTCGCTGGAGCTTGGTGTGGGGAGGAGAGAGGGAGAGACTGATGGAAAACAAGGCTGGAGTGGCTATAATATATAAGGACAATACAAAACATTTTGTCTCCAGCGCGCTGCTCAAAATTTTTTCAACTCCGCAACTGCGAATCACAGACATTTCATACAAAAATTGTCTGTGACGACATATCACAGACAGTTCTTAATACGATTCATATTAAAAACCTCTGATTTTACCATGGCTTGAAATCACTAACTCTATAATTTTACCATGGCTTTGAATTTTCCTTACTCTGCAATTTTACCATGGCTTGAAATCACTAACACACCGATTTTACCATGGCTTGAAATCACTAACATTCCGATTCACTCTGATTTTACCATGGCTTGAAATCACTAACATTCCAATTTTAACATGGCTTGAAATCACTAACAGGTCCATGACGCGGTGACGACAACGACATGGCGTTTCCCCTGGGCGAGCTGGCGAGGAGCGCGCCATGACGTGGAGACGACGCACTGGCGACGGGGCCCACTGACCAGAGGCTTAGGTAAAAGTGTCTCGATGTGGTGCGTTAAAGTGGCTGGTTGGACTGGACCGAGTCGGGGTCGGGCTCGGTCGGAGAAATAGTAATTTTCTGATTTAACCCAAAAGGCTAAGAAGGTTTGGGAATTTTTAGAGGTAGAAGTTTGACTCCAAAAATTTTGAAATTTTTATGGGAGGTTACTGACTCTAAGATTAACCTTGTATAAAATTTTCAAAGGTTTTAATGCATTGTATTTTTCCCTAGAAATTTCTCAAGGTTTTGACCTAGGGTTTGACTAAGGAAAAAGACAAGTTTGACTAGCTGTTTTGAAATAGCAAAAAAAAAATTCTAAAAATTATGAAATTTTTTAGAGGGGTCACCAGGGTGATCTAGAAGCTAGGAAAATATTTCCAAAGGATTATAACAAGATTTTCTTAAGGAGTTTTCAAATATTATGCTTCCTTCAATTGAAGCATTGGTCTTTGAAATTAGGAAACCCTTGGAGAAAATTTCCAAAAAATTCAAATGACATCATGAGGCATCAAAAGTTTTAATTCCTCCTCATTTTTATACATTTGAAAAACAAACCATTGTTTGGGATGTTACAAAACCTCCCCTCCCCCTTTACAAGAATCTCATCCAAAGATTCTGTTTACTCGGGAAAGAAAGATGGGTAGTCTGCATCCAGGCAATCCTCCCGTTCCCAAGTTGCTTCGTCCTCGGTATGATGTGTCCATTAAACTTTAAGGAATTTGATGGCACGATTCCTTGTTCTTCGCTCAGCTTCTTCAAGGATGCGAAGAGGACACTCACGGTAGGTCAAATCTTCTTGTACATCGAGACTTGCTAATGGAGCTCCCTCGGTTGGAACACGAAGGCATTTCTTTAGTTGAGACACATGGAATACATCGTGTACTCCTTCGAGTGCAGTGGGCAATTCCAACTTGTAGGCCATAGCTCCTTTCTTCTCGATGATGCGGTAATGTCCGACATATCGAGGAGCTAGTTTGCCTTTGATGCCGAATCGTTGATGGCCATTTAGAGGAGAGACTTTGAGATAAACAAAGTCATTAGGCTCAAAGCTCAACTCACGATGATGCCGATCCGTATAGCTCTTTTGCCTAGATTGAGCTGTGCGTAATCGGTCTTGAATCAACTGAACTTGACTTTCGGCCTCATTGATAGAGTCCGGGCCAAAGAATGGTCTTTCTCCGGTCTCTAACCAATTCAACGGGGTTCTACATTTTCTCCTGTATAAGGCCTCAAATGGTGCCATGCCAAGACTAGCTTGAAAGCTGTTGTTATAAGAGAACTAGGCGAATGGCAAGCATTTCTCCCAATTCTTCCCGTAGGAGAGAACACAAGCTCGGAGCATGTCTTCCAATACTGGATTGACTCTTTCAGTTTGGCCATCAGTTTGAGGATGATAAGCAGTGCTAAAAGAAAGACGAGTTCCCATAGCTTCTTGCAAGCTATTCCAAAATTGAGAAGTGAAGAGTGAACCACGATCAGAAATAATCGTCTTGGGTACTCCATGCAAACTCACAATGCGGGAAATGTAGAGGTCCGCCAAAAGACCTACACGAAGATCAGCCTTGACATGTAGGAAATGGGCCACTTTAGTCAGTCGATCAATGATAACCCAGATGACATCATTCCCTTTTTAGGTTCGGGGCAGACCGGTGATAAAATCTATATCGATCGAGTCCCACTTCCACTCAGGTATTGGCAAAGGTTGAAGGAGACCCACTAGACGTTGATTTTCGGCCTTCACATGATGACATACGTCGCACTCGGCAACGAATCTTGCGATCTCTCGCTTCATTCAGGTCCACCAGAATTTCTGACGGAGATCTTAATACATCTTTGTGGCCCCGGGATGAATGGACACGGGGTAGTCATGGGCTTCGCGGAGAATTAAATTCCTCAATTCCACAACCTTCGGAACAACAAGGTGCTATCCGAACCATACAACACCATTTTTCATCTTCCGAGAAACATTTGGCGGTCGTGTTCTTGATGTTTTTCTTGATCAAGCGCACCCCCTTGCTCGATTGCTGAGCAACCTTGATCTGCTCTTCCAAGGTTGGTTGTACAACCATGGCAGCGAGGGAACCATGCTCAACCACTCCTAAGTTGAGCCACTGAAACTCTTCATGAAGGGTGGGCTACTGCTCCTTGAGCATCAATGTGTTGCAATAAACCTTCCGACTGAGCGCGTCGGCAACAATATTAGCCTTGTCCGGATGATATTGGAGACCCATATCATAGTCTTTGATCAATTCCAATCACCTTCTTTGCCTAAGGTTCAGATCTGGTTGGGTGAACAAATACTTCAAACTTTTGTGGTCAGAATACACTTCGCAACGATTACCGATGAGGTAATGTCGCCAAATCTTTAGTGCATGAACCACAGCAGCTAACTCCAAGTCATGGGTTGGATAATTGAGTTCATGAGGTCTCAATTGTCTTGATGCATAGGCTACTACTTTGCCATCTTGCATAAGAACACAACCGAGTCCTTGACGAGAAGCATCGCAATAGATATCGAAGCTTTGGTGGACATCGGGAAGAACAAGAACTGGAGCTATGGTCAATCTTTTCTTGAGTTCTTGGAAACTCTTCTCACAATCAACGGACCACACAAACTTCTTGTCCTTCTTGAGCAACTCCGTCATCGGCTTCGCGATCTTGGAGAAATTCTCGATAAAGCGACGATAGTAACATGCTAGACCGAGAAAACTCCTCACATCGGTTACCAACTTAGGCTGACCCCATGAGAGCACATCGCTGTCCTTGCTAGGATCCACGGCTATGCCTCCCGCTGAAAGAACATGGCCCAAGAATGCCACTTCTTCCAACCAAAACTCGCACTTGCTGAACTTCGCATAAAGCCGATGCTCACGCAACTTTTGCAACACTAGCTTCAAATGTTCAGCATGCTCTTCATCATTCTTTGAGCAGATGAGGATATCATCGATGAAGACCACCACAAACTTGTCCAAATATTCCATAAACACCATATTCGTAAGATTCATAAACAAGGCAGGAGCATTTGTCAAGCCGAAAGACATTACAGTGTACTCGTACAGTTCGTAACGAGTAGAGAAAGCCATCTTCGAAATATCTTCAGATCTGATTCGGACTTGGTGATAGCCCAATCTTAGATCAATTTTGGAGAATACCCGAGCTCTGGTCAATTGATCGAAGAGATCGTCGATCCGGGGCAATGGGTGCTTGTTCTTCACCGTCACTTCATTTAACGGATGGTAATCAACGCACATATGCAGGGTCTTGTCCTTCTTCTTCACAAAGATCGCCAGACAGCCCCATGGAGATGAGCTTGGGCGGATGAAACCCTTCTCTTGAATCTCACCAAGTTGCTTCTTCAAATCCTCCAATTCATTCGGAGGCATCTGATACGGCCTCTTCGAAATCGGGGCGGTATCGGGTAGCAACTCGATGACGAACTCGATGTCCTGGACTAGAGGCATTCCAAGCAATTCCTCAGGGAATACATTAGTGAAGTCACACATTACTGGAACTTCATGAATCTCCATAGCCGGCTTCGCTTCAAGTGCACAAAGATGCGGTTCTTGCAGCTTCGGCGAAATTCCAACTTGCTCGTCGGATGGGCTTGTGAGGGAGATGAATTTCTTAGCACAATCGATTTGTCCCAAGTGTTGGGACAGCCAATCCATGCCAAGTATTATATCCAAACTCGCTATAAGGTTTGCCAACAATCCCACTCCTCCAATCTCAATAGAGACATATCAACACTCATTTTCAGCTCTCATTTCCGATCCCGGAGAATAAATAATCAAAGGAACAAGCATGGGAACAATTTGAAGATCACTAAGTGCAGCAAAATACTTTGGTATAAGGAATGAGAAGCTCTGGAATCGAACAAAACGGTAGCAGGATGAGAGTTGACAAGAAGCGTACCCAACACGACATCGGGTGCCTCCTACGCTTCCTCGGCCGAGATATGGTTGACTTGGCCGGTTCCCAAACTATGGGTCCTTTGGATAACCTTCTGATCTAGAGGATGACCATTTCCGTGCCCGTGTCCTCCATTAGGATGAGGGGCCGCTCCGATCTTCTTGGGGCAAGTATTCGCATAATGCCCCTTGTTATGGCAGAAAAAATAGGACCGACTCAAAACTTTGCTAATTAGTTGGCCAGGTCCACCCAATCTTGGACATATTGTTGCACGATATGACCCAGATCAATGGCGCACAAGGTTAAGTCCATAGTGGTTGCTCAAACGAGACTTCCTCATCCCAATGTGCTTCCCGCACCCACCTTTGCCACCGCCCACTCGCCCGAGTATAAATCATTTTCGTTCAACCCGGCCAAATGACAACCCATGCCATGACACAACAAATTTTAACAACAGCGGTATCGCACCACAATTGACACAACTGTGACTTTGCACCACAGCTACACAACAGTGGCATCGCACCACAATTCCATATATCATTAAGTCAATTTCATCATCTTTGAATCATGTGATCGAGAGACATCACATAACTAAAGCATGACTAAGCATAATACACACACATGTTGGTATTGTAATAATGTCCAACTAAGATTACCCAACCTATGGAGTCCAAGGGTACATATCAACATGTTGTTCACAATTATTCAAGGAGTCATACTGCTAAGTAGGTGTTTAACTATTCCCAAAACCATTTTTATACAACTAGCCATGCATGTTGATATAAAACAATATAATTTTATAAACTGGGTACGACATGATCAAAGGTCTGCTACTTGCCTTCATTGAAGAGTTGAGACGCTTCGGTCGTTGGGTCCAAGAACTCTTCTGAAACGCTGGAATCTATACGTGCGAAAAGATCCAAATAAATAAAACAATTCCAAATAAAATCCAAATATTACCAAACTAGAACCAAAAGGAAGGTACTGAATTTAGAAGCAGTTAGAGATTTGAATCACTTGAATCGGAGCTCGAACGAAGGAGAATGAGATCACGGAAGGAGATTTGACTAAAGGTGGTCGAAAGGAGATTCAACTACCTGGTCGGGAGGAGATTCGACTACAGGTGGTTCAAAGGAGGTTCGATGTCGGGACCCAAAAATATAATTCAAGAACCCTCTGTGTATTCTGAACTAGTCCAAGATCAGTAGCTAGCTCACACAGGAAGCAATGATGAAATACCATCCATTTATTCGATTTTACTAAAAAGATCTCAAAGTAACTGGACCTTATGGTCAACGTTTACTTAACTTTCCATGTAGGGCTAAAGAAACAAATAAACTCTTGCAGCAGAACGAACATCTTGAAAAGGCCAATCAACATGCTCACAAGCAATCGAGTGGAGAACGCATCCTAATCCACAAAACCTTCATGGTGCTCCTAAGCAAAGAACTCTTGAGCATATTTATATTCTTCAACTGATCAACAAAAGCTTAAAGCCGTGAGTATATAAAGCACTCACGAAGCCGTAGGGAAATATATGCAAATAGTATTCATGTAAGGCTTGACAAAGGTTAGCTGTATGGTTCTTTTGCAGAAAGCAGCATTGACAATAAATACAACAAATAGATTGAAATGCGTAGTTGAAAACTATAATAAGTAAGCAATTTCTTTGAAACAACCAGTGAACTACCCATTCACTTCCCAAGATAAACTACCAAGTGAATTACCCGTTCACCAAACAAATATTATATTCATCAAGTGAACTTCTCATTCACACTCTAACACATTTTATAAGAAACTCTACTTCTCGTGTGAAATCCCCGAACACGTCCATAACCTCGGACACGGCTATTGGAATAGTTTTACACTCTACAAAGGTTGTACAGCTTCCCCACAAGAGATAAATCACTCAAAGAGTCTGACCACACTTTCTTAGGTGTGTGACTTAAGTGTTCATCACAAGGCCTTTACAAAGTTTTGTTTTGACCCGGTTCTGCTCGCTAAGGTTTTAACACTGAATGTCTTTCTGACCAGGCAGGGCCCCCCTCTTGCGCCAAACACAACCCAAGCAGAACCAAATCAAAATATCACTAATTAATTAGCCAAATCCATCCCATATTAGACATGTTGTTGTACGGTTGAGGCCCATTTCAATGGCACACAACTTTAAGTCCTTAACAAATTACTCAAACGATCTTTCCACAACCTACAACGTGTTAAATCCACACCCTCAATCCACCATCCACTCGCCCGAGCGAAAACCATTTTATTTAACTAAGACCAATGACATACCCTATCATGGTACACAAATTTTAACAAGAGTGGCTAACCACCACGATTCCATATATCATTAAGTCAAGATTAATCATTATGATACATGTGATAATGAACCCAACGTAACTAAGCTTGACTAAGAATTTGTACGCTACCCATGTAGGTAATATAAATATGTCCAACTAAAACTATCCATGCTAGGGTGGCAAAGGATTCATGGTGTTCAAATAATCAATGGAAGCATAATGACAACATGTGATACTAATCTCAAAACAATTTGCATAAAGATAGCATGCAATTGTATAAAATAATATACTTTTGAAATCATAGGTTCAATATGATCAAAGGACTATGGTTTGCCTTGGAATAAATCCTGGGATTGACCTTGATCTTGGTGCACTCCTTGCTCAAAACTTTCCGAAGTATCAACGTCTACTCGCAAACAAACCAAATAAACTAAATAAATACAAAATAGAACTAAAACAAACTCCAAAACTTAAATAAAAATGTTAGATAAGTAGAACTTGAATTTAGATGAATTTAGAAATTTGAATGGATTAAATCGGAGTTCGGATGAAGAGGATATGGCTTCTGGAAGATCAAAACCCTAAGAAATACTCAAAAAGGAGTTTCGAGTATTGTTCAACAAGCACTGTACATCGAGTACTGGTCGGGAGGCTTCGACTGCACGTGGTTGTAGAAGATTATGAATGCATGTTCGTAGGCGGTTACGACTACTGGTCGTAGGATTTTCGACTACTGGTTGAAAGGATACTGGTCGAAAGAAGATTACGACTACTTGTCAAAAGGATTTTCGACCACACGAGGATTGCTACGCCGACAAACGACGGCAAGGCTTGGGTCCACACAGTCGACGACGAACAATGGTGCTTCACCGGCGATGAGTGGTACCAACATGTAGAGAACGCTATTGCAAATCTAATGAGGTGCTCGCTGGTGGTCGGAGTGGATGGTGGTGGCCGGCAATGAGGTTTTTGGCGGCGGAGAGGTACGGGCGCTTGTCAAAAAATGCTTTGGTGATGCTCTGATGACGAGGAGAGGTTCTAGAGGTAGCCTAGATGGCACTGAAGATGATGGCGTGGTTGATGAAGAGCTTCGGGGTAAAACCCTAAAAGCTCAATCCCGGCGGCGCTAGGGCTTCGGAGAAGGAATAGATTGGGGTTTGAGATGTCGGCGGAGAGGCGATCCTCAGGGTGCCTTTTATAGGGCCCGAGCAAGGCTGAGACGGCTGCAGAGTCCTTTTCAGAAAATTGATGAGATAAGGAAATTCAAAGGGATTCGGAAGAGATATAGAGCAAAAATGGTTGTGGAGATATCAACGGATTTGGAAATCATATCTCCGAGGGATTTTTTGGTTGGAACAGTCGTCCGTCGGATGAAGCTTCAAGAAAGAATCAATGGTGGTCGAGGCAAAGGAAAGAGAAGAGTCCGGGTTAGGGACGATGAACAGTGTGCCTAGAGGGCCCATAAGTCAGTGGGAGAAGGAAACAGGCGCAGCTGGACTACGGCGGAAAAGTAAGAGTGCCGAGAAGATGGGCTGGGAAGTAGGATGGACAAGGCCGAGACAAGGGAATTGAGCCCAACAACTGTTCTGAGATTTTAATTAGTTTTTCTTTCTAGAAAATACAAAAAATCCAAATAGCAATTAGAAATAGCAAATGCACTCGGAAAAATTCTAGAAAATATATCCAAGCACAGAGAAACCAAATAACATAATTTTGGCAATAGTTGATGTTGATATTAATCCTATTAAATCCTTTTTGATTTATGAAAGTTCAGATTAAGCTTTTGACTTTAGCAGAAAATTCAAATCGTTATTTTTATTTTGAAAACTTCAAAAAAAGACCAAATTTTTGGGATATTACAAACCTACCCCCCTTAAAAGGAATCTCATCACCGAGATTCAGGCTGACTAGAGAATAGGTTCTAACACATGTCTAACTTAAAGACTTACCAGAAGTGATGTTCTGAACTGGTTGAACTTCTTCTGCAGTGACGTGATTCAGCCTTCCTCTTACTACAGTTGATTGAGTCCTGGTAGCTTGATTTGAAGTCTGAGGCATTCCTCTTCCTGCTCTTGGTAAAGAAGTCTTGGCTGGTGTAGCTCCCAAATTGAAAGGAATTGGTGTCGGCCCTTGCTTCTGCGGACATCTCGTAAGATCGGTGACTTGATCGTCGACAAGTGCGGTATACACAGAGGGTCCGGGTTTGCATATTCGGATCCTGACAATGGGCCAGTGTGCAGGTGCACAACATGTACGACTACTTCACAGAGGCCTTCGACCTGATCACGGACGACCAGGTGCGGTAGGAGTCATGCAGGTAGGATGAGGTGAATGCCCGCATATCAAGCGGGTTGTCCAGCCTTTGCATGAGAGACCATGCATACTAGTTCACGTGGAGGAAGCTAGTGTTCGACATCTTCGTCGAGGACTACATCGTGCAACACGTGTTGAGGTAGTTTGTACGACGACATCAATTCATAGTTTTGTTGGGATAGTTGGTCCCAACCATGACGCACTCGTAAGTGTTTTGTCTGTGTTATTTGTATGTGTTCTATGATCTTATTGTGACTTACTAACTAACCTGAACTCTTCCCAGGCACTCTAGGATGGGTGCACAGGGCAAGCATACGAACTGGGGGGAGCGTATGGCTCCCTAGATTGCTTAGTGAGAGGAGGCCTTGGAGGATGTAGTTGAGGAGGATACTCCCTACGACCAAGTGTCGTACCAGGAGTACCTGCGGTAATACACGCCACTCACACGGGTTTGCATGTTTGGTCCGTGTTATCGATCTGACGGAGGTTGAGCTGGCTCGGGACGACCACTTATACCCCAGACAGGCTGGCGTTTCTCTGCACTTTGTGGTTTGTGCCCTATTATGTACATCATCTTGTAAACTACATTTTGCATGTTAGTAACTTTGATGTTGCATTTCACATAACGACCTCAAGATGGATATTAGTAGAGATGGGCACTCCATGTGGGACCACATCCGTTAGGGCCTGGAGGTCACACAGGAGGAGGTCGGATCGGTCCTAGGTCATATCTACGAGTGCTCCAGCGCATCGTCAGCTTGACCTCCTGCTGCCAGCTACATGACGTTCTTGAACCGTCCTCACATCGTCCCACTCAACAGACCCCTATTGCCACGACACGTCCACTGCGACACCCGACAGCTCTCCCATGAGACCAGGAAGGTAGCTCGGCATGGTAGTGGGCATTCTAGCCATACTAGTTCCCCACATGAGGTAATGTAGTAAACTTAGTGTGTATTATTGTACATATTATCACAACTAACCAAACTTGCATCTCACACCGCAGGTCCACTGACATCTCAGTAGCCACCTCACACAGTATTGATGTTCTTGTAACATCCCAAATCTGGGTGTGTGTTTCAAATGTAAGAAAATGAGAAGAAATTAAAACTTTTCTTGCATCTTGAAGTTTTTAAACTTTTCTGTAATTCTTGTAAAGGAATTGTGGGAAATCAAAAACCTAAATCTCCAATTGACTAAAGTCATGACCTCCTTGTTGAGAATCTTGTGTTCAACCCCTAGAAATATTTTTCCTTGGTTCTAGGGATGCTATGTGACTCCTCTCAAAAATTTCATAATTTTTAGAAATTATTTGATAATTTTTGGAGACAGTCAAACCAGTTTGACTCTTGGTCAAACCCTAGAACAAGCCTTGAGAAATTTCTGGAGAAAAATGCTTTGCATAAAAACCTTTGAAAAATTTATACAAGGTTTATCCTGGAGTGAGAAACCTCCAGTCCAAATTTCAGAATTTTTGGAGTTAGTTTGCTACCTCTAATAATTCCTCCAAGTTTCAGCTTGAAATTCAAACCCTTGGTTAAAATCCTGTTTGGGTTTGAGTCGGACTCGAGCCCAAATCCCCTTTCTGGTTGAACCCAACCACCTCCCGCGCCTGGCTTGGCCCCGTTCAAACGCGCGTTGGTTTTGAGCCGTCTGATCTCCATCGGACAGCCCGCGTCGCGTGTGCCGTTCGGACCAACGTGTTTTAGCTGTTGGATGTGGATCCAACCATCGGTTGTTTTGGCTCATGTCTTTGGTTTTGGCTCAACCAACTCATTTCTGTCCCGACCCGAGCCTCTTTGTCTTCCCTTGTCATTGATCGGTGGGGCCCAGCGCCACACTGTTCTTCCCTTCTCGCACTTTTAGCGCCATTGCGGCGCATGGGAGAGGGTGGCGATCTGGTCACCTCCATGGAGTCCTTCAAACGACTCTTTGCTGCTAGTATTAAATGCGCCCAGTGCTTTCGGCCCCAAAGTCTCCTTTCTCTGCTGCACCACCTGCTCGGCTTGCCCATGGCAGAGCATGGACCGAGCTCACCCTTGAGCTTTGCTTTTGCTAACCCTTTGCTCCCCGGCTATAAAAATCCCCCTGGCTCCTCCTCTTGTTCCTTTAAACACCCTCTTTGCTTCCTCTCTGTGGTTGAGCTCAAAACACCAGAGAGCCCTTAGCCGCCATTGTTGGACCTTGAAGCTCCTCGGTGTCGACAGTGCTCCAGTGGTTCTTCATCCTTTCCAATCGCATCACCTTGTGCCTCTCTTTACCCTAATCCTATCCCCTAACTTGATTTTCGGTTGCTTTCACAGGAGCCGCCTGAATTTGAGTTTTGGATCTCTTCACTAATCACCCCTTTCTTCCTCGGTCTTGAGTAAGTACCTTTTCGTTTCAATTGCTTGCTCATGGACCTTCTGTGAGCCCTATTGAAGCTATCTTGATGACCCGGTCGTGTTCTTTTTGCTCAGGCCGTCATCTCCTCGTTGTCTTCTTAAGTAAATCGAGATCAGAGCTTCGTCACGAGCAGCTCCGGCCTTCTCTGTGCCTATTCTGTGCTAAGGTAGCTTCTTGTTAATCCCTAGAAGCTTGGCACCTGCTTCCTTGATCCGCTGTAGAGCTCCTTTTGCTTTTCGTAGTTTGGCCGTGCGTGGCACCACCGCCCATCTCCGGCTAGCCGCCAGTGTGGTCCTCCTCCGTGGTCGCCACCTCCAACAGTGTGTGCGCGTGGCTATGGCGGACTTGTTTTGGCCCTTGGTTTGCGCCGGCGAGGTCCTCATCGCCGGCGGTGTGGCCATCTCTGCCCTCGGCTATTGTCAAACGCGCGATCAGCACAGTGCTTTTGTCGTTAGGACAGAGTTCTCTTCATTAAGTGCTAATCATTGTTAATCAGTGTTAATAATTGGTTAGAAATTAATGGCTGTTGGTGATGTGCGGGCCCGTGCGCTTAAACCCACGTGTGTTAAGTGGGCAACGCTTAGCCCCGCTCTGGACCGTTCGATCTGAGATCAACGACCCAGATCTGTTGAGACTTTCGGACCTCCGGATCTCTCAAATCATCGTGGGCCGTTCATTTCTTGATCTGTGGCTCAGATCTCATAGAACGTTTGGACCACTGAACGTTCACCGTCCGATCTAGATCGCTGTGAACGTTCGGACCACCGAACCTCAGCCGTCCATTTTGAGATCTACGGTCGAGATCTAAGGGACTTTCGGACCCCCAGACCTCCCCGTAGCTTTGGGCCGTCCATTTTGAGATCAGCGGCCTAGATTGAGTGGAACGTTCGGACCGTCCGAATGATGCCTCGCTCTGAGCCGCTCGTTTCTTGATCAACGGCCTAGATCGTGGGACGCTGATCCGTCAAAGTCACTCAACGTGGACCGTTGATCTCAATCCAACGGTTGGCTCTGACATAATGTGTGCGCGCCTTGCCCGGTCTTGGCGTGGGCGTTGGATTCAATCTCAGTGGCCCAGGTTTTTCCGCGTTGTTTTAGTTTTTAGAAAGCCCGAAAGCTTTTTATTTGTAAACTGAAAATTGTGTTAAAACTTCAAAATTGCGTAACTAATTCGTTTTATCTCCGTTTCGGTTGATTCAAATTCTGTTAGTTCTGGTTTTAACTAAGATTTAATCTAAAAATGGTTGTAAGCTTGTTTTTTCTCCAGAAAGATGTGTTAGTAGATTTAAATTAGGATTAGCTTTATTTGTTGCATTAAAAATTCTTTTAACTTGAAAAATGCATAAGTATTTCTCTGTAGCTCCTGTTTGAGTGAAATCAACTTTGTTGGTTTCCTCTGTTAGTGTGCTTAATTGCAGAATAGGTTTTAGGCATGCTGCTACTCTTAAGTTTTCTGTGGTTGCATTTGTTTTGTGCTCTTTTTCTTGCCTTTGAAAAAATCATAGAAAATGCATCCTAGCTCCAAATGAGGTGAATCAAATTGTGTTGTTCATCTCATGTGGTGATTTTTTTTACCATAAAATTTCAGGTGCACCACCTCTTTGGAAATGTATGCCAAAAATTTAATTTCGGGTGAACAGTATCCGAGGTGAATTTTTCAGCATTTTTCCAACCGACTGAAATTATTTTGGCCATAACTTTTGCATTGAGAATCCAAATCATTTGGTTCTTGTTGCTAAATTCCTTAAAAATCATGATCTTCCTACTGTAAAAATTTCGTAGCTTTTGGCTGAAGTTGATTTTTGAGTCTTTTCGGTGTTCTTCGTTCTTATCGGTTCTTTTCGTTCTTTCGTTAGGTGCCGACGAGTTCGTTGAGTTCAAAAGCGATCCTCTGCAGCAAGAAAGCTACCATCAAGGCAAGCAGTTTGATTATATTAATCCCATTACTTTCAAAGTCTAAATATCTTGTTTGCAAAGTGTATTTATGCATGCTCTATTTTGTTGTTAAACTATCAATGGATTAGTTGATCCTCTAGATGCATAATCTGTAGGTAAATGTTTATCCTCTACTACTGAGCCTAGGATTATCTTGCTGTGATTTAGAGCTTGCTGGATGAGCTCTTATCACTTAGTAGTTTACGAGTTGTTGTTGCTTAGTCATGCTTAGCTACCGGTAGATTGGGCGGTTATCGACTTAGTCGATAACTTTGATCACACAAATCTTATTATTACCTTATGTCCAGCCCTTTGTGCTTTGTTACTTTGTAAAGTACAAAACTGAAAATAAACTGTTTGAGACTTGGGCATATGGTATGATGGTGTGATTATTTGGTGTGTGGTGGTATGCCTGAGTCAACAAGGACCGAACATCTTGTTACACCAAACCAAGCATTTTTGCGTGCTAACCACATGAGGGGGATATGGGACCTCTCTTGACTAAGTACTTTGGGGGGTGTTAATTAATGAGTCGTTGGTGGTTGTTGTAAAGAAACATGTTTGTTGTTGGGAAAGGAGGGGAGCACCCGCAGTTGCTTAGGCTGGGCCGATGCATCCTACTCTTCGTATGTGTCCTTAGTGGGAGCCCGTAACGGCGGTCCGCTAGGTGATAACCCTCATACGTGCGACTCTTAATTAGCACAATCCATTGGAAATGTCTCATAGGACTTAGCCGTGCCGGCATACCAAAGGTAGTGTGCTTAATCTTGTGGCAAAAAGGCGGTCTGATGTGTGGGTACATTGGTACACCCCTGCAGGGTTTCAAACTATTTGAATAGCCTCGTCCTAGGTTATAGACACGCTTGGGGAAGTCTTTCGAGAGTTAGACTATAACCTTTAATTAAAACTTGTTGTGGGTGGTATGAATGGGTAATTCATGCTATTGTTGTGGTGGCTATTGGGTTAGTCACTTCCAGGTTGTTGTTATCTTTTATCTATTGTTACTCACTGTTATTTGAACATTAAAAACAGTTTGTAAAACTGCTTTCAAGTTATTGTATTACTGCAAATGAAAATTGCTTTATGCTGAAAATAACCTACAACCTACTCCTTTGATTAAAGCTTGCATGTAGCTATGTATAGGCTGTTACTTGTAAGTCTTGCGAGTACATTTTTGTACTCATTTGCATTGCTTAACTGTTGTAGAGGAAGTTGATCCCCAAGGGATTGACTATCGTGAGACGGACTTCGACTTTGACGACTAGGTTGGCGGCCCGGTCAGTTTGCCTTGTGGGCTTAAAGGCAAACCATATGGTTTTTGTTATTGCCATCTTATGGCTTTTGCTTCCACTGTTGTTTAGCTCTTTAGCTTGTGTTTGTGGCCGGTTGGCCCTTGCTGTAATAGCTCTATTATGTATGTATTTTGTTTAATCTAGTTCTTGCTTCGGTTCTGTGTTTGTATGGAATTGATGCATGACTTTGTAAAAGGGTATGTGTACAGCACTTCTGGGATGTACACATTTTCCCGAGGCACGGGATATTTTGTTTGTGATGCTAGGGTCAATTGGATGACTAAGTATTACAAGCTAAATACCCCGGGGTCTCATAGTTCTCATCATGGATCCCTCCCATGATGATGCTCATACCAGATACCTTCCACCATCGCTTTTGGTTTTGCCATGATTGAAAACTTACAAATGCATCGAGTGTTTAACACTTTACCACTTTTGCAAACCATGTGCGTATCAATTAGCGCCCCCATTATGCACATCACCGTGGCAAGGTGACATAAAGGATTACCTCATCGATGACCCGGCCATACACCCTGACATGCTTATAGGTTCATACCTGTTCGGCGCACTTCCCGACACATAGCCCACGTTGGTTATGGATCTGTACGCCACGCCTTCTCATTTTTGCGCCACTTGGAGATAAGGTCGTCTGAGCACCCGAGCGCTGGAACCCTTCGGGACCTAGACAGCAATCAACAAGGGCCCGTCTGCGCAAGTGAGGACGACGATAGGGACATGGTCAAGGGTGTGGATAGGGAGAGGAGGGAAATAGATAGGTAGATCATTAGTATCGTGTGTAGTATGTCTTTTATTTTGCACCTTAGTATCGATTTAGATGATGGGATTGTCATACTACTGTATGCTTTAAAATTCCACATGTTACGCCATTTCTTCTGGTGCCTAGGTCCCCAAGTCAACACCGCGATAATGGGACATGCAACATAATTATCAGTCCAACCTGCTCCAGTCAGCACTGCGGCAGAGGCATAGTACTCAATTCCATCTCCTTCCTACCATAGTCAGCACTGCGGCATAATAGGCTTGCTACATGAACCTCGCTATCACTACAAGAAATCCTCCCCCTACTTAGTGAGAATTGATGACAACATGCCGCCTTTGTTTCACGTCGAATAGATAACACTTTGACCCATGCTTTTCAGATCGAAGTGACAACACTATGCCATCTGCTTTTCAGACCAAAATGACCTGACCCTGGTTCCAGCATTTCCCTATGAATTGACAACTCGCAGAGCTATCTTGTACCCAAAGATTCCTTCTAGCATATGCGAGTGACTTCCATAAACCAAAATTTACACCCTCAAGGCTACACCCTAACCGCCTATAAAACTAGGGCATACTCCACCACCACAAGCAAGACTCCATTCGAGCTAGTTTGGAAAACAGGGAGGGGGGAGAAGTGAGGTAGAGGAAAAGAGAGGTACAAGAGGTCACTCTGTCTGAATTGGGGATGTCGGACTATGGGGAGATGCTCCAAAAGTATAAATGGGGTACTAAGAAGGCACATACATACCATGATAGTTCTTGCAAGGATGCTCCTGTACCACCAGAGTTTCCACGCCAGCAGTGCGACTACGGTAACTTGGCATGGATCGTTCAATCTACACATCCTAGTACCGTCACACGGGCTTACCACATGTGCGGGATTGCCGTGTAAGTGAATGTCATACATCGATATTTCACATTGCATGTGGCATTTTAAATATCACTGACTTTATCCATGCATGGCAGCCATTAGAGTGTTACTACTTTTTCCAATAGATCGTCGGCCTGGAGAAGTACGATAAGGCATTCATTCAGTAAAAATACATGCTGAACTACACAGTTGCACCCGAGGTCTTTCCTCGTTGGAAACGTTACTCAATCGCGAGCAGGGAAGACATGGGAAAGACATCAATGGTCCATGATGTCCCTGTTGCACCAAAGCTTATTCTGGGTGATGACATGCCCGAAAAGACCTTTGGGTCTAGTACTGCGAGGACTGCCCGAAGGCCCACACCCGCAAGGGGGAGTAGGATGTATGTTCGTAAGCCTAACTTGATTTCCATTCGTCAAGTATTTTCCTTTCCAAAAGGCGTGTTTGTATCGTAGTTGTGGTTCGGGTCGAAGGTTCGTATATGTAGCTATTTGTACCTTAGGAATAGTTAGGCAAACATATGCACCTAACCAGTCCCTACGTGCCATGTAATTCAGACCTTCTTGGTCAAGTGTTACGTCGGGCTTGCAATCCCATCTACGTTGCTCCATTCTCGTCTCGCTCAAACCGAAGCTTACGAAATATTTTGCCAAATGTTGGGTTATTTGTGTAAAAACTTAAAAGGGTGAACATCCAGGTAAAATGATTAAAACACGATTTATTTAAAAATAATTGCAGTCAATAACTGCAGCTTTTTTACCACCAACAATTATTCACAAACAATGCTTTTAACCATTTAATTTTCTCTACTATTTAAAAGAAGGAGTTGGTGGTCGTCCGTCCTCCAACTCTCTTCGGCGTCCGTCCGATCAACCATCAACCGACTGCTCGGATCTTCCACGTGGCCAACAACTGCTACGCCCACGACCACATCCCACTTCGCCCCCTCCCTTTCCTCTCTCTCCCTCACAATCCCATCCACGCCACCCGCGCTCCCTCTATCACACCGCCCTCTCTCCCTCTCGTCTCTCTCATCATCGTCGGATCCAGCCTTTCCCCAGGCGCTTCGCCCCAGTGGTCGCCACCACACCGCCCTTGCTCACCGCCACAACGTCCTCGATCGCTGCTGACCCGCCCTCGCCCCTCGTCCACATCCATCGCCCCTCGCCCATCTCCCTCAAACCTCTACGCTACGCCCCTCGCCCATCTCCCCTGTGCCACCCTCAAACCTTCACGCCGCTCCCCGTCCTCCTCCACCGAGCCACCCTCGCCCCTCGCGCCTCGTCCCTCGCCCACGCCTTCCTTGGCTCCAACTGGTTTGGTGGTCAAAATTGGGGATTTGTCGGCCTCATGCCATCGCAGTGCACCGATGTTGCCGCAGTGCCCGACTACACCGCCTCCACCGCTCCTTCCCCCTCCAAGGTTCATGACCCTCATAGTAACCCTGCCCCCGTCTCCCCCGCCCCACCCCAACCCTAACTCCCTCCACGTGTCCTTCTCAGTTGCATGACCCCTGCTTCTCCAGATGCGTCCCCGCCACCGTCCGCTGCATTGCCCTCTCTCTCCATCGACGGCGTCAAGACCAGCAACATGAGCCCCTTGGGCGCGGCCAAATTGGTATGTATTTCTTTTGATTTTGTTTTTTTTTGGCATGTTTCCTGTTCCAATTCTTGCACAGATTTCTCAGTCTTTATCTGGTTTAATTTGTGTAATTCCAATTGGATTTCATTCTTTTTCCATCCACGTTTGCATTCTCATATCCATTTCTTGGAAATCTATATGTTTCTTGGAACAAAATTCGATTAAAATTCGATTTCTTTTCATGTTCATTTCTTTGGAAATCTCGGGCATTTCTTCCGAGTATTCGATCCTTCCGCCCCCACAAACATGCCATCCTTGATGCGAATTTACCGTCAACATTTGATTCTTCTCACATGCGGTGTTTCCTAACGAGATTTGCGCTAGGAGCCTAAAAAATCCGGCCTGAATTGTTATAATTTCTCAAATCTCAAGTTTTTTTCTCAAAAACTTCATTTACAATTTTTCTGTACAGTCTGGGTGAGCACGCCATGATGGCGAATGGGAGGCTCCAGAAGCAGGCATTACTGCCGCCGCGGAGCCTGTTCCCGGTGGCGACGATGCCGTCATGATTTCGGCCCGATTGTGCGTCCAAGGGACGCGCACCACCGGCACGGCCTCCAATAGTTGCAGTTTTGAGTTGGACATCTGAACTTCAAAGCAGTTGTTGTGTTGTGGTATCAAATAACATTTGTTATCTCATTGGGCACAACTCGCGCTCGGACGTACGGTCCGAGCGCTAGTGCCGTACGCCCGAGCTCCAACGTTTTTTAACGCGCAACAAAATAGAACAGCAAGATGAGCTTTTTTAACGCATCAACCACATGCAGGCACACTACCAATGAGGGTAAAAAAACTCATCTTGCAACATCACATGAAATAAAAATGAAGAATGTCGTGAAAAAGGAGGATGCATCATTTTTTTTTCATTTGATGCAACATGTCAAGAAATCAACAGAACAGTATGTAGTTCTTGCAACATCGCTGTGAACAGTATGCAACATTTTTTTTCAACAGCTGCAACATTTTTTCAACGGGTTGCAACATCTCAAAGAACAGTATGCAACATTTGTTTCAACGAGTCGCAACATTTTTTTCAACGGGCCACAACATTAGACGAATTCACCAGTTTGCAACAAAAATCAGAATAAAAGGAAGGGGAAACGGGATCAAGAGCCGGAGGTGGTGGAGGCCGGCGTCGCTGTGGACATGTCTGGTCAGAGCAGTCTCCGTGAGCTCAGGTTGTGCCAAGAGAGAGGGATAGGGGGAGAAGCATGGAGGAGCGCCTAGCTGTCTAGCCATGGCCATGTGCAAGCGCGGCCAGAGAGATGGAGGGTGAGAGAAGCACGGAAGTGTTGAATACAAATGAAGCTACATTTGCTCGAATGGGAGCTAGATATAGATAAGATGATTGTGTGGTGTTGGTTGTGACATGTGGTGTTGTGGACATGAAGCTGGGAAGTCAATTCGCGTTGTGAATTGTGAGTGGTAGCGTCCGATCCGCCCCCCGCATCGAACGCACGACCCCTATCAATTTCCTATCTCATTTGTGTCGACAGTGTAGCATTGATGCTTTGTTGGAGAAGACAGTTAAGCACATGCTCTTCTTGCAAAGTGTGACAAAGCATGCAGGCAAGCTCAAGGATTCTACTACATTGTGGCTTATTTGTTGCAGTAGAGTGGTACAATTTATGTAATTCTCCTTGGTTGGAAAAATCTCCTTATATTACTGTGGCTTCAAACAGATACATGGTGGTGAGAATGTTCCCCTATGGAAAGACTACTTTGAAGGTGGTGCAACCTGGACCTTTGATGTTGGCTCTCAATGTATGACATGTCCAATCATTGTTGAGGATCCTGACTGACCTCGTCAGATGCTTGTGGAGGTAATGATTTATGATTCTGTTGCTGCTTGTTCTTTGTAATCTTATTTTTAGCATGTAATTGTGGTTTAGATGTGTTGACATGGGTGCCTCTGCAGATGCTTTGCAAGGATAAAGGCATCTTCTTGGAGATAGCTGACTTCATCAAAGGACATGGATTGACCATCCTGAGGGGTGTAATGGAAGCACGTAAAAGTAAAATCTGGGCATGCTTTACTATTGAGGTAATATAGCTAAATGTCATTTCCATCATTAAAGCTTTGAAATGGTGCTGATGATCCTTTGGCATTGCAAGCTGAATGGATTTATATCGCTTTCACATCTCTGATGTATTTAGTATTGACTATAGTTCTTAAACATCTAAATAAGCTTACACATATTTAGACAAGGCACACAGTATCGGAGCTGTTGGAAAGACAGGGAGAGGTGTATGTGAGCTACTAGGAGTGGATCCAGCTGATGTTGACATTATGATGGGTACATTTACAAAATTATTTGGATCATGCAGAGGATACATTGCAACATCAAAAGTATGAAGAAGATTTACTTACCAATTCTTGACTAACCATATATAGTGTTGATAAATCTGGCCCATAGATCATTCAATGTTTTTTCAGGAGATTATTCATCACCTCAAGCACACATGCCCAACTGATATCTATGCAACATCCATGTCACCTCCAGCAGTTCAGCGCTAACTACTATTTTATTCATTACTACATTTCTTCAAAGATTAACCTATTAGCACCATAAACAATAATTCCACCTCTTAGAGAGATTTAGTTTGGTCCTTCCCATTTCTAATGTGGGAAGCATCCTATGGCATCTAATTGATTACTAGATGGCAGCATGTTCTAAACTCATCATCATTTGCTTATAGTTTGGTAGTAGTAACTCTTTTTGTACTTTATAGGAGTTTCTTGTCTGATATCTCTGGACAGTGACGATGAGTTGGATGACACTAGGTACAGGGAGCCGTTGAGCAAGTTGCCAAGCAATACAACAAAGTCTGAACCCGTGATTCAACCTGGCACTAGCTCCTCTTTTAATAAAGTGATCAGTGCAACAAGTACTGATCAGAAGGACTATTCAAAGTCATTAGGGCCTCAGACAACCTTTTCTACACATAAAAATGGTGTTAAGAAAAAATAGTAGCTGAAGAGATTAAAAGAAAATACTTATGCAGATTGTAGCGCTAAATGCTTGTTGTATATTTCCAACTAAGAGCCAATAATTGATTATCTATGCTTTTATTAGGCACAACCACTGCGTGCTAATTTGCCTCGTGAAAATTCTACTCTGCTAGATGCTGATGTTTTTACTGAAAAGCACAGCCTTCAGGTATTTTAACTTCAATAGTTTCTGATTTGATTCGATATAAACATAGAACTGATGAATCAAAGTATGAGCTCCAGAATGATAGTTGATACTTTTGAGCTTACTTAGGCAACTTTGATAGTTGATGGCATTATGCTAGCTACATCTATAGTGTGTTGTATAAAAAAAATATGTTTCTAGGTTGCATTATACATTTTTCAGTAAACTGTGGATTTTGCATACATTATTTTGGGATAAGATAGTAATTTTACCCTTTTGTAGCACAATTCTATTTTCTGGTTGCCCTGTCCCCATGCAGTGTACTTATTGTATCTGCTACATGGCGCACAATTCATATTCAAGAATTTTGTGTTAGGCTATTAGCTGCATATATTTCATGATTTTTAGTTCATGCCATTATTTTCTTATGTCTAAAGAGGAATGTGCCACATCTTTGCTTATCTATTGGTATCAGGGAATATTCAGCTTGAACAATTTACAAGTGCAATCTTAATACTTGCTCTTACTATTTTTAGAGAAACTGTTCAATTATATTGAACTATCCAAGCTTATATTTACAACTAAGATGTTTGTAATGCCACCACCCGAGCAGTCGAGTATCATTCTTCGTAAATATAGCCACAATGCGTTTCAAGCGGCCAGAAGTCAGTCTTGTTGTTGCCTCCAATTGCAGATCGGCTGATGCAAATGCAGATCCTACTTGATGCTGCATAGCTAATTTATATGATATGTATATATATTGTCCTATCATGAGATCAATGCAATCAGAATTCTTGTTATGTATGCTTCTCGCATGCAACATGTAATTATGGACTTTCTAAAACTGTATAAATTGGCTGGCAAAAGCATATTCAAATGTCAACGTCATATGAGCATTGTCCATTGGATTTTTGCTATTTTGCTCTACCCTCTTTTTTTTTTGAAGAATGCATCCGTTGAAGTGTTAAGTCAAAAGTGGTGATTGACGATAATGCATATGTTTTCTCATAAGATCTTTGTATTTATAGGTGCTATGTTGTTCAAATGTGATCTATACCTACCAAAACTGATTATAATGCTCAGGAGTTACATGTGTGTTAAGCACATTGCTCAGAAATCATTGGTGCTAAGTATGAGTTTCCATTGCAACACACGAGCACATGACTAGTGTAAAATTAAAGCTAAGTTCATTTAAATTATTTCTTTTAAAAATTAGCCTACCGTCGTTAGGCTAGAATACGACTGGGCTTAGTTGCCAGCCTAATCTGTGTTCTGGCCTAGCTACTGTGCCTGGCACAGGCCGAATTTTTTCTAAATAATATTTTTTCAAAAGATAATTACAAAAATAAATAGTCACCTGAAAAAATTACAAAAATATGTTCCTGTCGCTAGTTCAACTGGCGACAGGAACCTATCGTCAGTTGAACTGGCGATAGGGACCCTCTTTCCCCCTATCGCCGGTCCAACCACCTATCGCCAGTTCAACTGGCGACAGGAACTGAACAGTCTTCCTGTCGCTAGTTAAAATGGCGATAGGAACATATCACCTGTTGAACTAGAGATATCTTATTGTCGCCAGTTCAACTGGCGACAATATGCCATCTATAAAAACCCAAAAAAATCCCTCCAAACCTCACTTTAATTCCAGAAAAAAAAACAGAAGAGAGGAGGAGAGGAAGAGAAGAAAGGTAGCGAAGCTCTGCTGGTTCATCACGGAGGAGAAAGATTGATAGAGCAGCAGATCCAGTAGGTCGGCCATCTTGCAGGTACATTTTTTTTAACCTTGTACATTATGTCAAATTATGTAGAATAGCGACATAGAATTAAGTAGAATAGCGACATAGAATTAAGTAGAATAGCGACTAGAATCAAGTAGAATAGCGACATAGAATTAAGTAGAATAGTCAGTAGAATTAAGTATATAGAATTAAGTAGAATAGCGACATAGAATTAAGTAGAATAGCGACTAGAATTAAGTAGAATAGCGACATAGAATTAAGTAGATTAGATAATTGTAGTCAAACTATGTACTACATTATTTGAGATGTGTATAGTTTAGTTCGTTGTACACATGTTATGAATGTTACAATAGTCAAACGATTTAGGATAAATCAGCAAAAATAAGAAGACGGCTATTAGAAATATGTAAAAAATAATGTCAGCTTTATTTAGCTTCCCATTTGTGCGTGGTAATTATGTTGGTAATGTCGAAAATTAATTTTAAAGTACGAAACTAGTTAGTAAAATAGGAAGAACTTTATTTCTTGTTTATATTTGCACTTGATAAATATTTAAAAATATCCTCTAAATAGGAAGATCCTATTACAAATCTTTTTAAACTGCTGAGTAGCATTAATTAGGTTTACATTTTTGTGTGATAATTATTCAGTTAATGCCGAAAATTATTTTTAAAGTAGGAATTTTTGTTATATTACATGTTTCATACTCTTTACAATGTATGCACTTAATTTGTAGGTATGGCGGACGCAGGCCACTACGAGTTGCTTGACCCGGTGATTGACGCACGTCACCGTAGCCGCCTCAGTACCGTGCTCCCCCGGAGGACGAGGCACTGATTGAGCATGGCGCGTTGCAGCTGCGCATGCCTATCAGCGCATGGAGGCTGCACCTAGCCTAGGTTCTGAGGTACGTATAGTTATGACCTTAATACACTCAATCGCAGTCTGACTACTTTACGTGCAGTCACGTTTGTTCTTAATCGTTTTGACGTAGGTTGAGAGCGGCAGGCCTCCTTCCACTAGCGAGGATGGTCGAGGCGACGTGGGAGGATGACCAGGACCGCGGTCCTGGTCGTACGTCTAGGCGTTTTCCATACGACCGGGCCCTGCTGATGGCGCTGGTTGACCGTTGGAGGCCAGAGACGCACACGTTCCACCTTCCGTGCGGGGAGATGGCGCCGACGCTCCAGGACATGACCTTCCTGACCGGGTTGCCATGCACAGGCTCCCTCCTAGCGGCATACGACATCTCATCCATGTGGCGCACAGACCTCCTAGCGAGGTTGAGAGCGGCAGGCCTCCTTCCACTAGCGAGGTACACCGAGTTCAGCAGCCCGCACGGGCCGACGTTGAGGTGGATCTACCAGTTCTACGTAAGTATTTGTAACTATTGTCATCTAGCTTAAATTCGTATGTAAACCTTGCTGACGTGTACATGTCTCCTTGTAGCCCAAGCGTATGACACCTGATGCAGGGGACGTCGTTGTTACGAGGCACTTCGAGGCCTACCTGCTATGATTGTTCGGGTGGGTCATGTTCCTGGGGTCCGACGGCGACAGCGTCGACAAGCACTACATTTGGTACGCACGTGAGGTGGCCGACTTGCCGGTCGAAGAGATCCCCTCCTGCGCCTGGGGTCCGACCGTACTGTGTGCGATGTACCACGCACTGTACGACACGTGGCACCGTGCCCAGGACAGTTCCATCCTCTCCAGATGCCCACTACTTCTGCAACTGTGGTCCTTCGAGCGCTTCCAGATCAGACGACCACAGCTGGACTTGGGAGCGTATGCGGTCAGCTTGTATGCTCAGGACGACGACGTGGACCGGCCCACCATGGGCACGGTGTGGTGCCACCGACGGGTTAGTTTCATGATTATTTTTTATTTTTTGTATTGTAATGATAATTTCGTGTGCTAAGTTTGTGTTGTTCTATTGCACAGGTCACCTACACGCCGATCACTTCACAGGGCTCCTACCCAAAGTACATCGCGATGTTCGATTAGCTGATCGATGACCGTGTCATCTGGATACCGTACACTCGGGAGAGGGTGAAGGCGCGGACGCCCGACGGACTGTCGATCCTGTACACACGAGACTATATGTACTGGCACACGCGGAGGGCCTTGGTACATGATGTCTTCATGGAGGAGTACCAGGCGCAACGGGTCCTGTGCCAGTACGGTCTACGACAGGAGGTCCTAGCCCCTTGGGGGGATGTGGGTGCCGGTGCACATCCACGCATAAGTTCCTCTTTACTTCTTTCACATAATGTGTGTTACGTGCTAACCAAATACTTGTGTTGCCGTCCACAGGTACACTAGGAAGGGAGTATGTGGCACGATGTCCTGGTTGGACAGGATGAAGCCTTGGGTTGAGACTTGGAGTGGTGCGCACAAGGACCCCATCCAGTGTGGAAATAATCCGTACGACCTCGAGACGTACGGGGAGTACATGGCGTGGTACGCTAGTCGGACGAGGCTTCGCTGCGTCCGGGTCGTGGTCGACCCACCACGACACGAGGCTGCGACGTCCGACACGTACCCCACCCAACCGGACTCTGCTTTCCACCGCTCCGTACGTATTGAACGGTCCTTAATTCATATTTAATTTGCCAGATTTATGTTTCTAACTTTTTCATTACTTGTGCAGACGGATATTGTGAGGACCCCGGTTTATTTGGCTTGTAATGTTTAGTCATCCATTGACCCTAACATCACAAACAAAATAACCCGTGTCTTCGAGATATGTATACTTCCCAGAAATGCAGTATACACACCCCTTTACAAAATCGTGCATCAACATCATACAAGACATAGAACCAAAGCACGAACTAGATTAAAATCAAAGACATACATAATATAGAGAGAGTTATTACAAAAGGGGCCGACCGGCCAAATAACAACTAAGAAAGATAAATAACAGCGGAAGCAAAAGCCATAAGATGGCAATAAACCAAAAGCCATATGGTTTGCCCAAAGCCCACAAGGCAACCGACCAGGCCGCCAAGCTAGTCTTCCCAACCACCGCACATCTCACAAAAGTAGAGCCCTTGGGGCTCTACCTCCTCTGCAACAAAGTTATTAAGCAAAGCAAATGAGTACAAAATGTACTCTTAAGATCGACGTGTAAAGGTATGAGACCTATACATATGCTACATGCAAGCTTTATTTAAGTGGAAGGCTTTAGGCTCATTTTAGCATAAAGCAAGTTTTCATTTGCAATATTTAAATAGGTTCAAAGCAGTTTTGTAATTTATTTTTAATTTACAAATAACAACGAGATAACAACATAATAACAATAGATAGATAACAACAACAATCCTGGAAGTGACTAACCCAATAGCCACCACAACAATAGCATGAATCACCCAATTCATACCACCCAATAAGTTTTAATTAAATGTTTAGTCTAGTTCTTGCACGACCTTACCAAGCATGTCCATAACCTAGGATGAGGCTATTGAATAGTTTTAACCTGCGTAGGGTGTACCAATGTACCCACACGCCGGACAGCCTTTTAAGCCAAGCTATTTAGCACACTTCCTTTGGTATGCCGGCACGGCTAAGTCCTACGAGGCATTTCCAATGAATGATGCTAATTAAGAGTCGCGACAACCCGAAAGGTAGGAGACACCGGCCCAGCCTAAGCAACTGCGGGTGCTCTTTCCCTTATAAAAACAGTTTTAACCACCTGCGACCCACAATTAACACCTCCCAAAGTACTTAGCCAATAGGGGTTCCCAATACCCTCGTGTGGCTAGCACGCAAAAGCGCTTGGCTTAGTGACACAAGTAACTCGGTCCTTGGGGACCTAGGCACCATTCCATTCACACCCAACATATCACACCAACATCCATTGTGTCCAAGTCATGAAACAATTTTGTTTTCATTTTTATTTTATTTGTTTACAAAGTAACAAGCACAAGATGGACATAATGGAATAATAATTTTTGTGTGATCAAGGTCATCGACATAATGCCGACAACCGCCCATTTCTACCGTTATCTAAGCATTTCTAAGCATCATCAACGCAAGCTACTAAGTGATAAGAGTCCATCCATCGAACTCTAAATCACAGCAAGATAATCCTAGGCTTAGTAGTAGAGAATGAACATTTACCTACAGAATATGCATATATAGGATCACTAAACGATATCATTTAACAACAAAATAGCAATGCATACATACAAGTTAAACAATATATTAGACTTTAAAGTAATGGGACATAATGGATATGATAAAACTGCTTTCCTTGCTGGGGCTATTCACTATGCAGCAAAGGATCACTCACGGGATCAACGCACTCGTCGGCACCTATCGAAAAAGCGAAAAAGAACCGATAAGAACAAAGAAAACCAAAAAGACTCCACAGCAAACTTTCTCCAAATGCTCTGAAATTTTTACACCAGCAAGAGCATGATTTTTAGAGAATTTATCAACAAGAACCAATTGATTTGGATTCTCAATGCAAAAGATATGGCCAAAACAAATCTGCTCAGCCTGAAAAATGCTGGAAAATTCAAATTGGCTACTGTTCATCCGAATTAAATTCCCCAGAACAATTTTCCAAAGAGGTGTTGCACCTGGGATTTTTATGGTAAGACCAACACCTCATGAGATGAATAACACAATTGAGTTCACCTCATTTGGAGCTAGGATGCATGTTTTATGATTTTTCAAAGACATGCAAAAGAGCACAAGTAAAATGCACCCCCAATTCTTTTGAAAACAGTGACATGGCTAAATCCTATTCTACCATTTAGTGCACTACCATAGGAAGCCAACAAAGTTGGATTCACTCGAAAATGATCTATCAAAAATTACTTATGCATTTTACAAGTTAATTGCAATTTTTAGAGCAACATTAAAAGTCTATTTCTAAACCAATTTGCAAATCCATTTTATGGAGCCGAACTGAGCTCACAACCATTTTTAGATTAAAGCTCAGTTAAAACCAGAGCCACCAAAATCTGAATCAACTCAAATGGAGCTAAAATGAAATAGTTATGCATTTTCAAAGTTTATTACCTTTTTCAGTTCACAATTAATTCCATCGGAAAAGTCCTAAATAGGAAACGACGTGGAAAAGCCTGGACCGTTGATCCTGGATCGGACGGCCCAAGACCTCGGGGAAAACGCGCACTCGCGCCCTCGCTAGAGCGACGAACGTGGGTCGTGGATCTTGGATCTAATGGCTCATGTCCTCCCGGCATGCGCGCTCGCGCCCGCGCAGATCCAACGCACATGGGCCGTTGATCTTGAATCCAACGGCCCGAGTTGGGTCGCGCGCGGCGCGTTTGGAACTCACGCGCGCGAACGGGGGTGGAGGTCGTGGCCGTTGATCGCGAGATGGACGGCCCACGACCAACGCACACAACGCACGCGCATGTCCCGCGAGATCTTGCCCGCAGATCTAAACACGAGCGGCTCGGGGCGTCGCTTCGATTGTCGATTTTCGACAACGAAACCGACGGTGAAGAAACGGTCACCGCGGCGACTCGAGCCCGGCGGTGCGAATGGATGCAGTGCAGGTGCGCAATAGCGGTCGCGCCCCACTCGGTACTACTCACACCCACGGTGGTGGACCAGAGCGCCGACGAGCCGGAGAGGGGCGGCGCGGTAGCACACGGCCAAATGACAAACAGCATAAGGAGCTCTGCAGCGGTCATACAAGCGAGTGCCCAGCTCCTAGGGGTTACTTAGAAAGTTACCTAAGTGCAGGGAGGACCCGAGGAGGACTGAGGAGCTCAACGGCGGAGGACCTTGCCGGCGCCGAGGAGGACAAGGTGGAGGAGAGGACCTGGTCCAAATTTACAGCACCGGGTCATCAAGATGGATACCATAGAGCTAGTAGGTGCTCCAAGAGCAAGGAATTGAAAAGGGGAAGGTCCTTACCGGCGATGGGGAAGAATGGTGCTCCACGGCCGAAAAGGGAAAAACTCCAAATTAGGCCGCCTCTGCAAATGTCCAGACCAATTAGGTTAGGGGTTTTGACCACAGAGGAGAGAGGCTTAAGTTGGAGCAAGGAGAGGGAGAGGAAAGCCACTGGGACACTACCTTCACCGAGAGCTCCAAGGTGCATCAATGGCGGCCAAATGAGGTCTGTGGAGAAGTGAGCTCAGCCAAGCACAGTGGGTGCAAGCCGGAGCTCAATGGTGCGTAAAGGAAGCCAAGGGGGAACAAGGGGAGGTCTTATAGCCCGGGGAGCAGAGGCAAGGAGCTAGGGTTAAGCTCCATGGTGAGCTTAGCCCATGGCTCGGTCCATGGCTCACAAGGACGTGGAGGTGATGGGAGGCAGTCTGCTTGATCGAGGGGCGGAAGGTCGACCAAAGATTTAATCTTTGGCGAAAAGAGCTGTTGGGAGGTGACAGGGCACTACCCTCCTCCTGCCATGGCGCACGCGCGTGACGGAGGAAGGAGAAGAACAGGAGCTACTATCAGCCGTTGGATGAGAAAGGCTGGGAGGTCGCAGCCCTCCGATCAGATTCGGGGCGGTCTGAAAAGAACGGGGAGGTCGCGACCAAAGATCTAGATTGGGGAGGTCGCAGCCATTAGATCTCCATCGCACGATTCTTGAAATAAAAGGGAGGTCGCGCGTAAGGGAACAGAGGTCGCGCCGTTGGATCTGCATCCAATGGCGCGAACCGATGGGGAGGTCTTGACATTGCGCGCGGCGATGACAAGGGATGGGAGGTCATGGCCTTTAGATTTACATCCAAGGGCACACAATCGAAGCCGAGGTCGTGACCATTGGATTTACATCCAAGACACACAACAGAGGGTGGAGGTCGTGGCCATTGTGCACGACGCGATGGGAGGTCGTGACTGTTGGATCTTGATCCAACGGTGCACAACACCGAAGGGAGGTCGTGGCGGTTAGATTTTGATCCAACGGCGCACCACGATGAGGGGAGGTCGTGGCCGCTGGATTTTAATCCAAAGGCGCACAACAAAGAGGGAGGTTAGGACCGTTGGATTTACATCCAAAGGTGCTGAACAGAGGAGGGAGGTCGTGGCGGTTACGCACGACGCAAAGGGAGGTCATGGCCGTTGGATTGCGATCCAAGGGCACACAACATGGAGGGGAGGTCGTGGCTGTTGGACTTTCATCCAACGGAGCACAACAGAGGTGGGAGGTCGTGGGCTTTGCGCACGACACAAAGGGAGGTCGTGACTGTTGGATCTTGATCCAACGATGCACGACCTTGAGGGGAGGCCGTGGCTGGTGCGCACGACGCAAAGGAGGTCGTGGCCGTGAGATCTTGATCTGACGGCAACGAGATGAGGGGGAAGGTCGTGGTCGTTGATGTTAATCCAACGAAGCACGACCTCGTGAGAGGTCTGGGTCATTAGGCGGAACCTTCGAAAACGAGGAGGTCGTGGGCCGTGAGATCTCCATCGGACGGCGACGAAAGGAGGGAGGTCGTGGCGTTGGATGCAGATCCAACGGACACGACTCGCTGGGAGAGGGCTCTCGAGCCGGGGCGTGGTTGATTGAGGCGGAGGTCGTGGTCGCGGATCTTGATCCAGCGGCTCGACTCTCAGTGAAGAGATGAGCACGGGTGAGAGGTGGGAGGTCTGTGGCGGAGGTCGTGGCCGTTGATTTTGATCCAACGGGCACGACCTCGCGCGAGAGGAGGAGCACAGGTGAGCTGGCCGTGCGGTTGGGTTCGACCCGCTTGGAAAGCGGCTCGGACCCAAGGAGCAGTGCTAGATTTGAATTTAAATTTGAAGGCTGAGGTTGGAGGAATTTTTAGAGGTAGCAAACTAACTCCAAAAATTCCGAAATTTTAACTGGAGCTTCCTCACTCCAGGATTAACCTTACATAAAATTTTCAGAGGTTTTTGTGCATTGCATTTTTCTCCAAAAATTCACCAAAGCTATTCTAGGGTTTGACTTACCTCCAAAATTTATCAAATACTTCTAAAAATTATGAAATGATTCAGAGGGGTCACCCATCATCCCTAGAACCAAGGAAAAATATTTCCCAGAATTTGGCACAAGACTAGTGACAAAGTTGAATAAGGGTTTGACTTTAGTCAACAGGAGCTTTGTGTTTTTGAATTCCACAACTCTTAACAAGAATTGTAGGAGAGTTCAAGAGTTCCAAGATGTGAGAAAAAATTTTAATTTCTACACATTTTCTTACATTTGAAACACACACCCATTTATACATTTGGGATGTTACAGATCTACACCGGGAGATTCTCGAGTTAGCAACCTCCGCGCACCACTTGACGCAGGGGGACACCAAAGGGGTCCTACAGCGGATCATGGATGCCGCGAGACGAGGCATCCAGATCGCGAATTGTCGTACACCGAGGGACACAGTGGACTGACCAGTGCGAGGACGAGGGGTCAGCCGAGGTGGTTCATGGCCATGGGCTGCTGCCCTAGTCGTGGTGGGGTTGTCATCGTGGCATTGTGGTGGGAGCACCATGGGGCAGGAGTACGCGGAGTCATCGGGGCATGCCTTCGTACCACCAGGTATGACCGCCCGGCTTGCTTGCGTAATGTAATGCTTCTTTATTTCGAACCCCAATAGTTACTAACGGCAATCTTCTCTTTGGTCTGAGCTACACCGTCGCGCGTCGAGACGTCTGTAGTCGTCGAGAACACGCCTTCAGGGCATCATGTATGACCACCTTGCTTGCTTGCGTAACTTTCTTTTTCATGCTTTCGCCATGATTACGCTTGTAACGTAATACTTCACAGGAACACCTTGGGAGGACGATTCATTGTCGTACGACGAGACACACCTATTGGCACCCCTCGAGGACTTCTTCACGGACCCACGTGACACCTTGTTCTCCTTGGAGGCTTCTCAACTGCACAGTGCGCCGGAACCGACCCAACCGACGCAGGACCCCTCCCCCCTCACGACACCACCTCAGGCTACTCATGTCGATCGGGTAATCAGGCAGCCTGATTCTCTAACATACTCGGACCATCGTCAGGCGAGGCCAGGGATGACACGCGGGGTGCGCTCCAAGAGGGGCCGCCATTAGATATTTGTTCCTCTAAATATCAGTCATGCCATGTAAATATTAATTTCAGTACAACTATTATTATGCTAGTCTCGTGTTTCGATATCTCTTTTTTGCTTGCTTGAAAACCGCGACCACGTATACGATTCTACATCAGGACACCCCACACTACCATCTTTCTACGACTTAAGTCATCCTTACTTTGCGCTGCGACGTGACCCGACGAGTCAGGTTTGCGCAGTGACAAGACCCCTATAGCAGCAACGTGACAACACTATACGTCCTCAGCTTTTCAGACCGAAAAGACATGACTTTGCAAAGAAAAACGTGACAACACTCTGCCTCGCCAGCTTTTCAGACCAAAATAACAGCACTCTGCAAAGCTAGACATGACTTATCTCTGCAAAGTTTGACGTGACAATACTATGTCTCGCCAGGTTTTCAGATCGACATGACAGAACTTTGCAGGAAATTTACCACACCATGCCAACCCTATGGCTTATAAAAGGGGGTGTAAGAGATCTGAAAGAGAACACTACACAACCAAACCCAACACTACACCAGAGCTTCCTTCACCACGCCAGGATGGACGACAGGCAGAGGCAATGGGACCGGATCTGCGAACTAGCAAGGGCTGCTGGCGCCCGGGAAGAGTGAGCAAGGGCTGCTGCGGCTTGGGTCGAACAAGAGACGCGTGCCAGGGTGGTAGCTCTCCACAATGAGGCCCCCCGTAGTAACAGCGTCTTCCGGAACGTTCCAACCGAGCGTTCGCCGCAACACTTGCTAGAGGGGGAGACACCACCCCTCTGTTGGTGCAGGGACCCATGCAAGTTCTTCAAGTCAAAGCAGGATTAGCTTTGGGCATACATTCTTTGGGGTTCTTGAACTACTCCAAAGACTACCCGATCGACGTTGGGACACGGCGGTATAGGTAGTGGTAAGGACCCGATTCAGATGTGTTCTCATACTATTTCTCTTTCAAAGTGCGCACTAACAACCTCTCCGTCTCACCAGAGTCCCCAGATTAAGCTATGTGGCTACATGAAGTGGATCATCCAAGAGATCCACCTACATGACCAGTGGTCTCTCGACTTCGACGAGTGGCATGACAAAAGAGACCGCGAGATCCGGGAGGAGCAACACCGCAATGACGAGCAAAACGAGCGCATACATCGGGAGACGCAAGCTCATATCGAGGTGTGCAGGCGCAAGGGGCGCGAGGCTCGCGAGAGGGAGCGGGAGAGAGAAAGAGGGAAATGGCGGCCAAGGCCAAAGAGGCCGGTGAGGAGTTCACCGCCGAGCTAACAATGAAGGGAAAATGGCCCCAGTCCACACAATAGGTCAGACCATTCTATACTAGTCCCCCGTCGAAGGTCGAATCTATTTCTATTCCAAAAGGGCGCATTGTATCATAGTACTTCGGTTTGTTGCATCGTGTATGATGCTATGTCTCATGCATGTAACCAAACCCTATGCGCCTTGTTATTCCCAGCTTCATGATAAAGTCTATTTTAATTCGCAACATCAAATCTCCTCGTCTTTTCGCATTCGATTCTTCCGTGTTATTCTCTGCATCGTAATATCACTTACCTTCCTACTTACGAATCATTGATACCTCAATTATCCTCACAAAATTCTAAAGAAATTCACCGCACCAGAACGACATACGATGATCACAAAATGCTATTGCGCGACTAATAGATTTCATACCGTTCAAAATTTATGAAAATCACAAGCATAGAAACTAGCTAGATTAGGGTATGAGGAATCTATCGCTAGTTCAACTGGCGATAAGTACCTGTCGCCAGTTCAACTGGCGACAGGAGTTTTTTGTCGCTAGTTGAACTGGTGATAGGTGGTTGGATCGACGACAGGGGGGAAGAGGGTCCCTGTCGCTAGTTTAACTAGCGATAGGTTCCTATCGTTAGTTAAATTGGTGACAGGAATATATTTTTGTAATTTTTTGAGACGATTATTTATTTTTGTAATTATCTTTTTTAAAATATTATTTTAAAAAAAATTCAGCACAGGTCTCGGTCGCACTACCAACACGCGATTGAGACATGGCAAACTATGGCTTCAGTTGTGTTTTCGTAGTGTGGTTGGGTCTCCTACGTCAGCTAATCTTTGGGCCACGTATCGATTGGGCGCCCAGTCGCGCGGTAGCCTAACGATTGTGTGCTATTCTTGTAAAAATATTAATACGTCGTTTATTTAAATAAATGGTTTATTTTGAAAAAAAAATCCGTGGGGTACAATCACCTCTCCTTTCCGTACGCAAGTCTTCCTCTGGCTCTGTTCTAATTTCCCCCTTTCTTCTCCGTCGATCCAAATCCATCACCAGTTGCCGCCACCAATCCCAGAGCCACCACCATCGCAGTCAATCTGCCACCACGCCGCCCTCGCAAGCCCGAAGTCACCGCGGTCCTAAATCCACCGCTGTTGCTACCGTCGTACGCCTAGATCTGATGATGAGGACCTTGAGGAGCGCGTGCACAAGGCAACCGAGGGTCATATTCTCTCTCCGACAACCCCAACGAGGCAGCGCTCTCTTCCTCCGCGGGGATACACGGCTATTGTTGCTGAGATTTTGAGAAATGGAATTCGATGTATTTGTTCGTGTGGGGGTCATGTTGTTCTCATGATTTATTTGTTGCTTCTACTGCTTTCTTCAATTTGGGTCGTATTATCTGGTTGCAACATCTGGGCATGACCAGATATGTGATTTTGCTCTAAAATTTTTCCATATTCTTTTTTCAAATTGGAGAATTGGGGGTTTAATTTCTACTAGTCTTTTTACCCCCTTTTGGCTTCTCCTTGTTCTCTGATTTTCTTCTCCAGGAAAGCTTCTTTCTTTCTTGTTGATCCTGATAATATGGATCCCTGGAATCCAGCTTATGGAGTGTATATCCAAGACAACTGAATAGACATCCTAGTCCTATATATGCATCACCTCTGTCTGACAATAATTAATATTCAGGAGAAGATAACAAGAATGCAAAACATAGAGAACACAGTAATGCATTTATTTATTTTTAGATAACGGAAGATAAAGACATCCTAGAACACAATGCTGCTGCTGCGATCTGATACGCTCCTTCAGAAAACCAGGGGCCGGCGCCACCAGATGGATGATATAAAGTTGCTGAAACAGGGGGGCATCCTAGCTAACTGGATGGATTAGGACAAATTAAGACGCCACGTCATGGACAATTATTAACTAGTAATTGATCATCATCATCATCTTTTCTTTTTCGTAATCTACCAGCTCCACCTCTCGTTCTCCTGGCCGTCGGCGGAGGTGGCCGCCGGCAGCTGCGAGTAGAACTCGTAGTCCAAGCTACTCTCCTCGTTCTTCTTGCTAGTATTGTTGCTATTGTAGTAGTGCATCAGCGCCGCTCCCCCGAGGACGGCAACCGTGAGGGCCTGTGCGTGTATCCTGGCGTGGATCAGCCGCAGGCCCGTCGTCGTCTGCGGCGTCCTCCTCCGGCTGTACGCCACCGACGCACCCACCGCCGTCGCCCACAGGGCTCCTGCAGTTTGAAAATTTAATTAAGAGACAGGCCAAGGCCAGTTGAGAGTCTCAATTTACAAGCGACGTGAATCTGCTGATAACTTGTACTGATCAAAAGGGAAGAGAACACAACAAATCAAGAGAAAAAAGGGGATTGATCGATTGCTTTTGCTTGCAACTAAAAAATTACTAGTTGAATATAACTTGACTCACCGATGCTGGTGAGCTTGTGCTCCTCGACCCAAGACTGCACCGATGAGCTCATCTTCTCCATCTTTCTATGACAACTACAAGAAACAATTGGGCTTGGCGATGCAAAAAAGGCTAGCTAGCTCCTTGATGGGATGGGATGGGATGGGATGGGATGGGGATCGATTGAATGATGGGATCAGTTAGCAGGTCAGTTTGGTAGCGTATATATATCTGTCGAGTGTAGTGTGCCCACTGGTTTGGTTTCTTGTTGCATCAGCAAAAATGGACTGATCCAATCCAATGGCTAAAGAAAGAAACCGGTGGCCCAGTCATCTGTTTTTGTCCTTGTTTCCCTGGTTCCTGTGGGCTCTCTTTCCGCAGTTTGGATGAAGAGGAGGCACCCAATGTTTTTTAGGTCTTTATCCGTTGGCTACCATAAATGTTGCCTCAGGTACCGACATATGCAGGGGTGCAAGTAGGTGCAGGCTATTTGTGAGTCCACTATATCCGTTTCACAATGAACAGTAAGCGAAGTTCCGCAGGCTAGCTCCTATTTTAAGTGGACTTAAGTGTGTGGTGTCCCGATTGTGGCTACGAAGAATCGCATACAATCCAAGCAATACCCGAGGATTAAGCTACTGGTTGAGAAGAACAGGAGGAGAGAACGAGAGAAAGTAGATGGGAAAGTTGTTAGTTCATTCTTCATTCATGATTCACATCGTTCTCAGAACATGCCTTTTAACCTTACATAACTTACACTGCCAGTGGCCCTCTTGGCTCATGCACTCAACCCACTCACCCCTACTCGTTGTGTGCAGACAGCTCACGTACTCACGCCCCTGGCACCACCCTGGTCCCACCTGCAGCGTCCCAACTCATCGACCGCTGGGCCCCCTTGTCTTTCTTCTCCTTCAGACTCACAGAGCCATTCGCCTTGTCCACCTCCATGGACATGCTTGGGTCTGGAGGTGTGACATTCAACCCCCCTTGAGACCGATCTGGTCCCCAAATCGCTGAGTGAGGGAAGCGACTTTGAAGCACCGAGTAATCCTCCCAAGTAGCGCACTCAGGCGGTAATGTCAACCATTTCACCAATACCTGTTGCATTGTTGAGATTCCTTTCTTGACCAGACGTTGGTCCAATATCTCCACGGGCTCTGGAGCTCCGATCGTCAAATCTCCCACCACCTCCAAATCTTTAAACACTGGCGAGTAATTAGGAGTAAATGGCTTCAATTGTGAAACGTGGAATACAAGATGAACTGGACTATTCACCGACAATTGAAGTTTGTATGCCACTGCGCCGATACGTTCCAGGACCGAAAAGGGACCAAAATATTTGAAAGAGAGTTTCGGAAATGGATGATTTACCATGGAATGTTGCGCATACGGTTGGAGCTTCAAGAGCACCTATTCACCAACTTGAAACTGTCGGTCCTGACGATGTTTGTTTGCTTGCATTTTCATACGGTTCTGAGCTTGCGCAAACTATGTCTTGAGCATTTCAGTGTAAGACTGACGATCATTAGCAACTACGGTGGCCTCAGTGGTATTCTGGAACGAGAGGTTAGGCAAGGCTCCAAAGTTGGGTTCAACGCCATACAGAGCTTTGAAAGGGGAACAACCCAGAGAAGAATGGTAATTAGAGTTGTACCAAAATTCCGCCATTACCAACCAGGCCATCCATTTCTTAGGAAAATCGTGCACTGCACAACGAAGGTACATCTCGACGCACTAGTTAACTCGTTCCGTCTGGCCGTCCGTTTGAGGATGATAGGCCATGCTATAATGCAATTTTGTTCCCACCAACTGGAAAAGCTCTCTCCAAAATGCACTTGTAAATATCTTATCTCAATTAGGCATAATGGACCTCGGTACTCCATGTAACTTAACAATGTTGTCCAAAAACACCCGAGCCATGAGGTGCTGTAAATGGATGTTGCAGCGGAATGAAATGTGAATATTTTGTCAACCAATCAACTATGACCAAAATCACATCGTAAGTTTCATATTTAGGCAACCCTTCAATGAAGTCCATAGTGAGGTCCTGCCAAGCTCCTTCTGGCACCGGTAGTGGCTGTAGAGTCCTTGCTGGATGTGTATGTTCATGCTTGGCCTGTTGAAAAATCTAACATTGCCTGACAAAATCCTCCACCCCACTCTTGAGTCCAATCCAGTAGAAGAGTTTCTTGATGCGCTGATAGGTTGCAAAAATGCCCGAATGACCACCCACTGCAGTGTCGTGAAAATTGCTGATCAGTTTTGTGCAGAGGGCTTGATTTGGACCTATCCAGATGTGGCCATGATACTTGATCAACCCATGTTCCAGTGAATAACCCTTGCTATCGGGACTTGTGACTGCTAGTGACGTAAGAAGTGTCTGTGCTTCAGGGTCCATTGCATATGAATTCAGAACTTCCTGGACCCAATCGGGTCGACAAGACGATATGGCTTGGATGGTTAACAAATGACTCACCTGTGACAACGCATCCGCTGCACCGTTGTCCACCCCTCATTTATATTGGAATTTGAATTGCAAACCCACCAATTTTTTCATGGCCTTTCGCTGCAGCTCTGTCCCCAATTATTGGTCTTCTAACATGCATAAGCTTTTGTGATCAGTGAGTATTAAGAAGGGACCTCATTGCATATAAGATCGCCATTTATCCACTGCCATAATCACAGCCAAGAACTCCTTTTCATAAATGGATAGATGTTGATTATGCGGTCCTAAAACCTTACTAAGATATGCGATCGGGTGACCTTGTTGCATTAAGACAGCACGAACCCCAGTCGCGCATGCATCGGTTTCGACTGTAAATGGTAATGTGAAATCAGGGAGAGCAAGGACTGGTGTATTGACCATAGCTTGTTTCAGATGAGAGAATGCAGCACGTGCTTGAGCATCCCAACTGAAGCTCTTTTTCTTCAAAAGGTTCGTTAGCGGCTTGGCTATGACCCCATAATTCTTGGCGAACTTTCGGTAGTATCCAGTGAGGCCAAGAAATCCCTGCAACTATGTAATTGAGGTTGGTTGAGGCCATCTCTCCATGGCACATGTCTTTTCCGAGTTTGTGGATACTCCTTCGTGTGAAATGATATGGCCCAGATATTCCATACGGTCTTGAGCAAAAGAACATTTGGACCACTTGGCATATAACGGATTGGAATACAGCACTTCTAGCACTATTTTCAAATGCTGGATGTGATCCTGTAAGGTGCGACTGTAAACCAAAATGTTGTCCAAAACACAATCACAAACTTGCGGACATGAGGAGTAAAAATAGTGTTCATCAGGCATTGAAACGTGGTCGGGGCGTTGGTGAGACCAAAGGGCATTACCCGAAATTGAAAATGACCTTGATGTGTTTTGAAAGTTGTTTTCTCTTCATCTACTACACGCATTCGGATTTGGTGATAACCCGCGCGAAGGTCCAGCTTGGAGAAGAGTTGGGTGCCTGCTAGCTCATCTAACAGTTCATCCACGATTAGCAAGGGAAACTTGTTCTTAACAGTATATTTGTTGAGTCATCGGTAATTGACACAAAACCACCAGCTATTGTCTTTCTTTTGAACAAGCAACAACGGTGAGGCATAAGGGGTCATGCTGGGCATAATCATCCCAGAACCTAACATTTCTGCCACTTGTCGTTCTATTTCATCTTTCTGCAGTGGTGAGTAGCGATATGGCCGAACGTTGACAGGGGTTGTGCCTAGTTCCAATGTAATAGCGTGATCGTATTGTTGGTGGGGAGGCAAACCCTTTGGTTCTCTAAAGATGTCCATGTATTGCTGTAACAGCGACTGTACTTCAATGGGTATGTCAGTATGCTGTTCGGGACTGGATAAGGAGTGTTGTTCCAGAACTGTGATCGTCCATATGTTGTTACCAGTGTACCACTTTTGAAACTGCTCAGAAGATAGCTCTGATAATGATTCTTGTCGCTTCGTTGGGAACCCTTGAATGCAGACTTGTTTGCCTTCATAAGCAAATGTTAAGATTTTGTTTCCCTAGTGACAATTCATGGGACTAAATCGTTGAAGCCAATCCATCCCCAAGACAGCATCATAGGCCCCCAAATCCAACGCGCGCATGTCCGTGCGAAAAGTGATTCCCTGAATCCACCAATGCAATGATGAGACCATACTGTCACAATGTAGTGTCTCCCTATTGGCCACTTTGACCGTGACGCTTGCAATGGGCTGAGCTTGAAGTTGTGTTCGTTGCAGGAATTGCCGATTGACAAAGTTGTGTGTGCTGCCGGAATCCACCAAGATCAACATCACCTGATTACCAACCAAAGCCCGTAGACGCACTATCTCCAATTCCTCGGTCCCTGATGCTGTGTGCAAAGATAGTTTAAAGCATTCTTCCCCGGGTGTGTTTTCTGTCAGATTGATCGCTTGTAATGTGTCATCTGGCAGTACTTCCCCAAAATCCCCGACCTCAATGGTTAACAGCTGCACTGGTTTCTTGCATGTATGCGCTTTTCTATACATGTCCCCACATTTGAAACATAGCCCGTTTGCACGCCTATAATCACGCAACTGACGCTCTCGCAAATACTCTTCCCCTCCCTGTTTTTACGTGTTCGCCTTCTTCTTTGCATTTGCGGGCTTTGCACTATAGCCGTAAGGTATTCACGACCTCGACAACATTGTGACACGATGGTGAGGACGGATTGCCTCCAGTTCTTCCTCTTGAATCTTCGACAGTACTGCTGCCCGTGTGACACTGGTTGGTGATTGTAACCGAACCGCTCCCCTAATTTCATCCTTCAGGCCAAGTATGAACTAGGTGACAAAAAAATTATTGTTCAGAGTGGCATCCAGAGATAATAGATAGTACATACTTGCTTCAAATGCGATTCGATATTCGGCCACCGTGCTAGTTTCCTTGAGCTGCAATAGTTTGTTCATCTGAGCATCATACTCATCTACCCCAAATTCTTCCTCAATTGCCTAAGCAAAACAATCCCACCCCGATAGAACGTGTTGCCGTTTGTACGCCTGCAGCCAGAGTGCTGCGTGACCATCCATGTACATAGTGGCTGTAGACACCCATTGCAATACCAGAACATGATACATCTCAAAGTAAGTGTGGCAACGATCCAACCATAACCGGGGGTTTTCACTGAAGAACTTCGGAAAATCCAATTTAGGGGGTTTGGCAAATCCACCTGACTCTGCCGGCAAGGATGGTGTAGTGACTACCCCGTACGCCGCGGTTCCTCCGTGCGGTTGTGAAAGCAACGGTGGACCATGGTTCGTGAGCATGCCTGGGGGCACCACGGTGGTCACCTGACCTGCTTCGTGGGGTAACTTCAGAGCCAGAGGGATTTGCTATTGGCGCGGGGGCAGTGGTGGAGGAGGTAGTGGAATCTGAGAAGATGACCGACACAAGAACTCCATCTGCATGCGTTTCACTTCATCCAAGCTATCTTGTTGAATCCCCACCTGCTGCCCCAGATTCTTCATCTCCATTGATAGTTGATCAAGTCGTTCGGCTTGGCTATCAAATCACGCCAGGATCTCGCTCAAAGTCGTCTGGACCTGGCCGGTCTGCTCCTTGATTTCCATGATGACTTGACGAGTCTGTAGGGATGGTTTTGTTGGCACCGTGGTGATTACCTTCGATGTTCAAACCTGAATCGGGGATTACGGGACCGATTTGGTCACCAACCTTGTCCAGGGATTTTACAGATCGTCGGACGAACGACAATGGGTAGGATTGTTGGCTCTGATACCAAATTGTGGTGTCCCTGTTGTGGCTACGAAGAATTGCATACAATCCAAGCAATACCCGAGGATTAAGCTACCGGTAGAGAAGAATAGGAGGAGAGAGCGAGAGAAAGTAGATGGGAAAGTTGTTAGTTCATTTTTCATTCATGATTCACAACGTTCTCAGAATATGCCTTTTAACCGTACATAACTTACACTGCCAATGGCCCTCTTGGCTCATGCACTCGACCCACGCACCCCTACTCATTGTGCGCAGACAGCTCACGCACTCATGCCCCCAGCACCACCCTGGTCCCACCTGCAGCGTCCCAACTCACCAACCGCTAGGCCCCCTTGTCTTTCTTCTTCTTCAGACTCACAGAGCCATTCGCCTTGTACACCTCCATGGACATGCTTGGGTCTAGAGGTGTGATAAAGTGGTAGCCCACATGTCCCAGAATTTAGCCCACGTAGCCGTATTGGAAACCTCCCTTCTCCCCAAAAGAACACGATGGCCCTCCGAGCTGCACAGAATTGGAAACCAAAACAAAGAAAGGTCTACCATCAGGTTAATCGTGTAAAAATGCAGGGCATGAATCGATCATGTAACTGTCGCAGACTGATGATCTTACTTCGCAAGAGACGGTCTGCTTGCAGATTGCCTTGATCCGCGTCTTGATGTTGTCTATGACATTGAAACCCCTCAGCGATACCACATTCGGACCAGCGTTCTGCTCATTTCCCGACAATAGGACAGATGCGTCACAGCCCTGGATTGAAATTTAGTAGATCCTACAGGTTATTTCCATGTCTATCCATGTGCTAACTGTCAATGCCTTAAGACAAAATGAAGACAACAAGTGCTAGTTATGTGAAACTTGCTTGGACAAAGCAGTCATGGAAGTGCAGTCTGACAAGCGACGCCTCCATGCAGTGCTCGCTGTTCACGGCGGTTGTCACCGCGCTCTTGATGGTGGACAGCGCATTGGGGCACGAAGTTGCGGACAGGTGGGTGCCGTACATCCCGCATAAAATCTTTGCGAGATGTCACCATTGCCCGCTTAATGCTTGGCAGACAGCCGTTCGCAAAAGCGGGCTAGCCGCAACAAGTCCCGCTTTCATCCTGAGACATGTGGCTCATAAACAATGTGCCGGGACCTATGCTAGTCTAACAGATGTTACATGCCAAGAGTGATTAGCATATGAACGATTACACACAACTGGTTCAACCTCAGGGAGGTCACGAGTGTGTTGAACAATTAATAATAGTGTCGAGACATTTCGAAAAACCCTCGTTTTCGGGAATTTTAGCTGACTGTCAGGTCACAAGCCGTAACATCCTAATTTTTGGGTCTTTTTAAAATTTTCGAAATAAAATAAACCATTTGAATTTTACTAAATTAATTAAAGCTTAAATTAAAATTTTAGAAAAAGAAAACATTTTAAATGATTAAATCAAACTTGAATTAAATTCAAAATGGGTTTATTGGATCTTCTAGATTTTCTTGGATTTTCTCGAAGTTCTTTGTTATTTCTAGCAATTCGATTTATTTTATTTTATTTTCTGTTTTCCCAAAATTTATTTTATTTGTTGTAAAATTTAATTTTAATTAATTAAGTCAAAGTATTGGGTTTCTTTTGGAGTTTTCATATTTATTTAAATTTCCAAACCCAAAAGTCAAATCCAAGTTCTTTTGTCCCAATTCAAAATTTCGTTGCCAAACTCCAAATTCAATTTTTGAAATTTGAATTTTCTTGGGCTGAAAGCCTTTCCCTTTTCTCTTCCATTTCCTTTTTCTTACTCCTTCCCTCTATTCTTTTCTTTTTTTTTCTCCTTTTTCTTTCTTTCTTTCTTTTCTGTAACATCCCAATTTTCTTAGCTTTAAAAATCCTTTTGATTAGTTAGTAGTTGAAAATTCACCCTTGAGTTTTATTTGGAATTAATTGAAAAGCTTAACTTGGACTTTTAGTACCAAAATAATTTAATATAATTAAAGTCAACATCAACAATTGTTAAAACTATTTTATTTGGATTCTATGTGCTTGGATATAGTTTCTAGAATTTTTACGAGTTCATTTGCTATTTTTTAATTGCCATTTGGATTTTCTGCTATTTATAAAATAGAAAAACATAATTAAATCTCAGATAAAGCTTTGGGCCAAATCTCTTCCACCCATTTTTCGCGTGTGGCCCACCTCCCACCCAATTTCACAGACGACTCAAATTTCCGTCTGCTTCTCCTCTCGTTGCCTGGTGGGTCCGCCCTGTCAACCTCTCGCCTGGGTAGAACCCTAGCGCCAGGGCCCGCTTGTCATCGTCTTTGCCGCCGCTCAGCCGTGTTCGCCTAGGACTATAGCTCCGCCGCCTTTCCGTTTTGGAGTCTGTGTCGGGCACGCCTCCCGGGGCTATTTAAAGGCCTGAGGACCCTTAGGAGGGGCACCCCGTGACGCGCCGCCCAGAAAACCCTAGTTGTCACTATCACTTCGCCGCATAGCACTGTCGCCATCGTCTTTGTCTTCAACTCCGGCTGAAGGACCTCATCACCACCGTCGCCGTTCTAGCTGCCCTCGTCGCCGTTGGAGGCCATCGTTGGGATCGCCGCATCACCCGCATCTCGAAGCTGCTGTCGCTTTCGCCAAAGGACCCCTCTAGCACCGTTGCCATCGAGCCCGAGATCCAAACCCCGCCTTGACCTCGCTGCCAGCCATCTTTGTCACCCCCGTGCACCCATGAGTATACCGACGAGTTCGTCGTCGCACCCTCTACCCAATGCGCATCACCATCCACTCCGCGGTGGCCGCTATCGTCGGTGATCACTAGAACCCGTGCCCTCGCCGTCGGTTGTCGATGTGTCCATCCACGTCTGCACCAGCTCCACCTCCGTGCATGCGTGTCAGCCCAGATGACACCCGCGTCGGCACCATATGTGCGCCCGCTTGTTCGGTCCACCTAAACTCCAGATCCAAACCTCGGTGGACTTGGTCCATGTGAGCCGTCTCACCGCCATGTGGGTCCCACATGTTGGAATTTCTTTTATTTCTTTTAATTTCGAAAATCCAAGGGGTGACATCATGCTGGCGTCATAAATCAAATTTCCAGTAGAAAAATAAATCCCAAAAATCCAATAATTCCGATTTAGGTTATTTCTTTAGATTTAAACTTCCGAAGGTCATATCTTCTTCATCCAAACTCCGATTGAGCCCATTCAAATTTCTAAATTCATATAAATTTAAGATATATTTATATGAGATTTTTATTTAATTTTTGGAGTTTATTTTCTCTCTATTATTTATTTGTTTTGTTTTGTTTATTTGCTTCGTTTACGAGTAGACGTTGATACATCGAGGAACTTTGAAGAAGAAGGAGTGCATCAAGATCAAGACCAGTACCTAGATCTTTTCCAAGGCAAGTTATACCTTTGATAATATTGAACCCAGTTTTCAAAATACTTTGATTCAAATTATTGCATTTACTTTAAGTAGTTATTTAAATGCTTTTGGGTGTAGTTATTAATCCTAATTGTTATGTCCACTGTGTCTATTGTTATGTCATAATATTTTATCACCCTAGATTAGTTCTTTATTTAGTTAGTATTATTGTAGCACCAACGTGGGTTGGTTAGATTCGATTAGTCTGCTTAGCCATGCTACGAGTCATCATCTCATGTGAGTTGCAAATATGAATCTGATTAAGTGATTATGGAACTTTGTGATAAAACTATGTGCACTGTGTGTCATTATTCGTTGGTGGCATGTTTTGCACTTAATCAACAGGGTGGGAAAAGATTTAGAATGAGGCAAGTGGTAGATGCTGTGTGACATGGTGGGCTGTGTGAATGGGAATGGTAATCTTTGTGGCATAGTTAGAAATTGGAAGTCTTGTCTTGGTCAATTAAGGACTTAACTTTGTGCGCCATTGAACTGAGCATTACTGTACGACCACATGCCTGATAGAACGGGCCTAACTTAGTAAGTAACGGAGTCTCGACATTGATTACATAGGTTGTAGGTTAGGAGCTCAGCGATGGGTGGAGGTGTGAACTACTAGGTAGTCACATCGCGGGACGGTTCGCCGCTTCCTTGTCCAATGGTGTGTGTTATGCCAAAGCACTGTGTTTGGGTTGGTATGACGGTAAAGCACACTGGGAGTGTCAATTGTTGAGATAAAGTTTTGGAAAAGTTTTGTTATGATTGGTGCTTGCTACACTGGTTATATCGTGTGGATAAAGTGTACAATCTCTACAGAGTATTAAATCAATCTATTCGAATAGCCGCGTCCACGGATATGGACATGCTCGAGGTTTTCACATGAGGGTTAGATTTTCATAAAATACATGGGAAGGGAGCTGTGTGATCTAACTCATATGGCTATGTGAATAATTTGATTAGGTTATGTGTCTTTATGAAAATAACTGATAAAATTACTATTGTTTAGTTGTTTTACATTACGTTTTAATCTATTATTCATATTCAAATTGCAAATGTTGCATTTATGCAAAAGAGCCACAGAAGCCATTCCTTTGGAATAAGCCATCATATATACATTGCATTCTGTGGTATGACTTGCGAGTACAGTTGTGTACTCATGCTTGCTATAATCAATCAATAGAAGTGGAGGAGTATTCGCCTGTCTTTGAGGAGGAGTTCTACGAAGGTGCTAATCGTTAGGGTCGTGATCCCAGTCAGTTGCATGTGGTGAATTGATGGGATTCCGTTGGAGTTTAGTTTTGTTCCGCTGCTGCTATTTATTTCTTATCAGCCCTGCGTGGCTTAATAAATGTAAACTCGACCATAAGGTAAAAATGGTTATTTGCTATTCAAATTAGTCATTTATTCTATTAATCGTCTTGTGTGACTCGATATTCATCTATGTTGACACTATGTGCACTAGCATGATCCTGGACTAGTGCATTATATACAGATGGTCCATAATTGTATTTTTGGGTCCCGATATTTTCCTTTTCTCTTTCTTGATTCTATTCTTCCTGCTTTGGCTACTTGCCCATGCCGCCTGTCAGCACACCCCGAGCCTGCGCACCCGCGCCCAATGTTGCGCCGCGCTGCCCACTGCTTGTTTTTCCACGTGCGCCTACCCTACATCACCCGGCGCCGCCCCGGGCCGCTTGCCTGCGCCCCCATGCTGCACTGCCCCTTCCCTGTTTCCACTATAAAAAGGCCGGCCATGCCCTCCTCAACCCCCTTCTCCCATCCCTCTATCCCTTTCCCCCCGGAGCCACCACTGCCGCTTTTCCCATTCTTCCCCAAGTCCAGCCGCGCCGCCCCCGTTTGATCTCCCTCTCTAGTGAGCGCCTTGTCCAGCTTTGCACGTCATATCGCGTTCCCGGAACTCCTCTTCCCTACCCCCACCTCAATTCGTCTTCTCCCCCACCAAGGAGCCCTCCCTTCGCTGCCACCTTCTTCTCCACCTTCGGCACCATCGCGCCGCCTCCTCGGCCCTTCCCCAGCCACCCCGAGTGGCCCTGCAACTTTCTCGTGGTCGGGCGTAGCCCGTGCTTGTGCCACCTTCCTCCCCACGCTACCCCATCACCGGTGTCGCACACAGCTCCTTGCGTTGCCGCCGCTCATGGGACCCCCACCCTCATGGGAACCCAGTTTTGCCGTTGGCCAGCCGCCTCGTCGCCTGTCTCGCCGGTGCCGCCACCATGCCTGAGCCTCTACTGTCTGCTCTATTCTTCCTTCCTTGCTTTGCTTCTCTCTCTCTCTCTCTCTCTCAATGACACCATGGGCCCGTGTGTCAACTGCTCCATTATGTTCTTCCCTTCTCTCTGTTGGGTCACTAGCATGTGGGGCCTAGCTATAAGCCTCTCCTTTAATCTTTCATTCCTGAAAAAGAAGATTCTAGGGAATATTCCCTCTTTTCCTTTTTTTTTTGTTCAGAATTTTCATCATTTCATGTGATAATCATCCTTCCGGATGTTCGTTCTCCTTCATACGAACTCTGATTCCGTCGATTCTTGTTTCTAAATTCAATATATCTCTATTAGTACTAATTTTATAATTTTATTTTATTTTTTGTTATTTATTTTATCTCGTTTCAAGCGTATCGAATTTGACGTTGCCGAAGCAAGTTTGGACCAACCGGAGCGTGTGACCTCAACCGTCGACGAAGGCAAGTCACCTTTGACCATATTGTACCTATGTTTTCCAAGTTCTGTTTTAAGTTTCAAAATTAGTAAGCATTGCTATTTACATAAAATGTTAAGTTCAAATCCTAGGTTGTTAGTTAATCCTAACTTTGTCAATGTCTTCATTTGATGTTGTTTATCCTCGAATCATTGTCGCCCCAGTACATATAATCCTCAGTAATGATTGCATTATTGTCAGATAATGGGAATACAATATTATGGAATTAGATGAACACAGTGAAGAAGGACATCTTTGTGGATTGTATAGATTGTTGAGAATGAATATAAAGTTAATTTGGTGGAACCAACTATATCTTAGTTGGATTATAGAAATATATCTCGGTTGGCTAATTGGAATATATCATTGTTGGATCATATAGATATATCATTGTTGGATCATAGAAATATACCATTGTTGGATTACGTGATTATATTATTGTTGGATTATAGAGATACATTATTTTGGATTATGTAAATAAATTATTGATGATTTAATATAAAATGGTAGAACTGCTTAGACAAGCTATTTCGGTCATGTTTATCCTATATCTGGGAATTGTTAATACCATTTATGCAAATTAGTTTGAGAAATGTCTGGCAATATGTATTGCCGTTGATTTTCAAAATAAAATAAAATGGTGAAAATTTGTTCGGACTTGGACGAAATGGTTGTTAAGGTTGATGCAAGGATGCACGAGATCGATTTATTTCAATGATCGAGACTAGGGTTTTGTTGGAAGTTGCCCAAGTCATATTAAGTACCAACGCTTGTGACTATTCAAACTGAGCAATAAAGTACAACCACATGTCCTAAATGGGAAGGAACTGGCCAACTAATTTACCTTGTTCTAGCATTACGCCCGCATGTAGTTGTTGATAGGTGTTCCCTTTTGGGATTGTACAGACGGTGGTAATTAACGTCCATGTCTGTCGGGGCTTGCTCCGGGCGATGGTAACAAGCATCCATATTTGAGCAGGTTATCTCCCATAACCGTGAGCTCTGAGTCGATGGTAAATGATATCCATGACTTGGGGTTAAGCTCATCGGGGCGGGTTGGTGTTAGAGCATGGTATTGTAAAACCTTGTGATAATCACTTAGTTGCACACCAACGGAAGTATGTGAAACGGACATTATGAGTTGATTATCTCTTATGGGTTAAGCTATACAACCTTTGCAGAGTGTAAAACTATTCAAATGGTTGTGCCCATAGTCAAGGGCGAGCAAGGTGCATTTTCACATGGTACGTTTTGGTTTTGATTTCAAAAGAGTGAATTTTGGGAATCCAGGAGCAGTTGAGACTCTCAGGTAGATATCCTAGCAGCTAGAGTCAGTTGGGCAGCTAGAGCCCTACCCTTTGAACCTTGGCGGCTAAAGCCTTGATACTAGTGGTTGGTAGCTCGAACCTCAACTAGTGATGCAATTAATTTAATTATTGAAACCACTTTTTTGTCAAATGTGCTTTATAAAAAACTGTTGAAACTTAAAATATTGCTTTGTACAAAAGAACCATATAAGCCTTATTTGGTAAACCTATGCATACGCATTTTTTTAAGACTTGCGGAGTACTTTATATACTCACATGCTACACTCAAAATTAATCTCAGAAGCCTTCAAAGTTGCTGAGGAGGATTACTCGAAGACCATGCGAACTAGGGTGCGCTCCCCCGTCGATTGCCTGTAAGCATATGGATGGGCCATCACTTGGAGTTATCTTCTTCTGCTATAGTTTATTCGAGTTGTTTAGCTTGAAAAGGACAATAATTGTAAGCTTCGACCATAAGGTCATTACTATTTGTTCAATATTATACAATAGTTTGATGTTTAAGAGTTATGTGTTGATATTCAATGATGTAACTGTGTGCACTAGCTACTGATCCAGTGACTAGTGCAGATATACACAGAGGGTTTCGGATTTGAAAATCCGGGTCCCGACACAAGCGGTTGCACCAATGTATTCAGATAAGATATTGTCCAATTGGTAGATATAAAAAAAACCAATCAAGTTGTTGAAGTAGAGGATCTTGTTTATTACTCCACGTATAATTGCGTCCTTTTATAGGCAGTTCGACTAATCCCAGCTGACTGATGAGGGAGTTAAAGAGGAAGATGCCATTCGTATTACCACCCGATCTATTTCTATCCTCAAGAGATCTATAGAAATTCAAGTCTTCTAGAACTAACCAGTTTTCATGTTGAGGAATTTGGAGAGCATTAAGCGAAGTTACAAAGTCATCTCTGGCCGGCCCATCACATGGCCCATAAACTGTAATTTGGGTCCAAGTGTCTGCTGATTGCGTGGATGCAAAGGAAACTCTAACAGCAAAGCTTTCGCTCTCCACGACTGTTCCTTCAGAAAAACAGAACCGTTCCAAATCACAATGATACCACCAGATCTACCAACTGACGGAATGAAAGCAAACTTATCAAAGCGTTTAGGGGCAAAGGCCTTGATGTAGGGCATATACAACGGTATAGATAACGGGTGTCTATATCAGCCATCTATGTCATATATAGACAATACTAAAGACGGCTTATATAATGAGTTATCTGTTAAGTTGTCTATATGAGATCCCACAATCTTTTAGTTTTTGCTTGGAAAAAGTATTTGTTATAGATAACAACTCATACAATAGTGTTTTGTGTTGTCTATAAGGGTTTTATAGACTGTCTGTTGTATGCTAGACAACTTTATTCTCTATCATTGTTCTCTCTTATCAATGTTATTAAAAATCTTATGTCACCACTGTACATGCCCTGAATGATCAAATTGGCTTAGTTTAGTTTCTTGTAGACAGATAACTGAACACACACTTTCCTCAATTTTTTCTCTCTTAAAGCAAGCCATTTGTCCTCTGAATTTATACCCCTTATATTCCAGCACAGCACATTCCAGCTCTTATTTGTATTTGCCATGAAAACTCGAAAGACAAGAAAGGAGATATAGTATGCAAAGCAGTATTAGAATGGACCAATCATAAACAAAAGAAGATTTTTCTCTACCATTATCTAAAAAAAAAATAAACAAAAGAAGGTGAAGAATAGAAGATTAGAGCTTCTCTGTAGCAATGTCCTCCAAGGGCACCTCACATCCTTGTCCCATTGTCTGCATCAATGGAATTGTCAATTCTGGCGCTGGCTTAGAATATATCGAAGCTGAAGAGGAATCAATACCTGAAGAAGAATCTCACTGCTGATCAATATCAGGGGGGTTTGATGCATTAGCCAGGGTAGTAATAGATGCCGAAGGTGATTGGATCCCCTGTATACAATTCAATAGCCACACACATGCAAAACATTACTTTGCTGATGATATCTCTTATTTTGACAAAAAGACATCAACGCGTCCATTCATGTTAAAAACAAAGAATGTACATCGAACAGGGAACATAGAGAAAACTAAAAGAAGCTAAAGCTAAATACTAACAAGAAGAAGCTAAGCAAAGGAGCACAATACACGAAGGAGGGAGGCGACAGAAGGGAGGTACAAACATACAGGAAGGGCTAGTAATTACAGCCGAGCAAGAAGCGGGCACAAGGCTGTTGGACCGGCATCGGACCATAAGGCCAACTCATTTTTGACGGTTTCCGCAACTCTGTGTTGAGCGGCCTGAGCCACGGAAGATCCTGTCATTCCGCTCGTTCCAGATCATCCAAAAGAAAGTGGCCACGAAGGAGTTCCAACCGGAGTGGAATATCGGCGGAATGCCGTTAAGAGATGACTGCCACCGGTCCAAGATGTTCAAGAAAGGCCCCCTGCGCTGCAAAGTTGAAGCCCAGCCATGCCGCTACATCATGGAAGACTAGCGTTGAGAACGAACAGTCCACAAGCCAATGGAGAACTGATTCCTGGTGAATGGAGCAAAGAGAACAGATTGGATGATATGGCCAACCTCTCTTAGCCAGATTATTAGCCATTAGGCATCTAGTTAAGGAAGCTAGCCAAACTTAAAACTTGCATTTCATGGGCACCCAACATTTCCATATCAGCTCCCTATGCGTAGACCTGAGCGACCCTTCGAAGACACGCAAGTAGGCCGATTGCGCCGAGTACAGACCAGCCGTCATCCACTTCCAAATCAACCACGGCTACACAAAAGGTTATCACATACAATTCTAAATCGCCATTACAGACGATTTTTAAACTGTCTGAATTTATGTGTCTGTGATAACAAACGGTTATCACAAACGATTTGTGAGCCATCTGAGATAAGTCACAATACAGACGGTTTTTGGTCGAAACCATCTACGAAAGCTTACTATCACGGACGGCTTCTAACAAAAACCGTATATGAAAGCCTACTATCACAGACGGCTTCTACCAAAAAATGTTTGTGATACGTCAATCATCACAGACGGTTATATGTACCAATCGTCTGTGATTGGAGACATCACATACGGTTAGTAAAAAGAACCGTCTATGATATCTGACATATCACAGATGGTTGTTGGTGATAGTCGTCTGTGATAGTAAGCATTCACAGACGGCTTATACCACAAAACCGTCTGTGATAGTTCGCTTTATACCTATATATATATATATTTTTTCTGTTTTTTGGCTAGCCTCAAGAAATGCTAGTCATGCCATATGGAAATGAGCAAGCAGAAAACAAATAAATCACAGATAAGTGAATTACAACACAAAATCAATTATAAAAGACTGTTCATGTATTGTCGCTAGAGCTATAATTGAAATACAACTCAAAGTAAATTATAATTGAATTAATTGTTTGAACATGTATTAAACGGAGTTGCCAGAGTGCAACTCTCTTTTTGAGTCAATGATCTCCGTCATGATGAAGGTGGAGAGCCATCTTCGAACGTCCGAGAGTTCGTCCAGATCGAATGAATTTGATTTGATTATCATGCCCTGTCATTAGGAGGAGTAAATTAGTAAGCATATATATTTAAATTGATAATTAGGAAATAATTATTGCAAGATTGACAAACCTCTGAATCATTCTTCATAGCACTCATGATTTCCTGCATATGACGGCAAACGTAGAATGCACATAGGTTGCCTTGTAGTTGCTGGTGGCACTGCAAAAATAGAATTATATATATAGGTATAGTCGGTTCGAGAAGCATTATTACGAAGTGTGATAGAGGATTATTGTGTTGTAACGGGTACCAAAAATCGCGTCCTGTGTTGCAGTGTGGCGCTCGACTCCTCGTGTCTCACTCCCCTGGCAACATAGGCGCTGAACGACCTACGTGATTCCAAAAAGTTATCATCGGACATTTCAAACGAATGAAGACTACAATAGAGTTATGTATGGAGTAAATAAGCATACCTGTCGAGTATTTCTTGCACAAGGGTGAAGTCGTGGTTTTTGTTGAGTAGGGAATTAATGTATATTACCTTATTCCACATTGGTACAATGACTATAAGGATCCAATGCCACCTACTTTTGTATGTCGCTATAGTCATTAAACCTAAGTTCGTGTTGCGTATAAAGTACAAATGAAATTTGTATAGAAAGTAGTGAAGCACTTACCTCTAGTTGTAGGACACTAGTATGTAGTCCTTGTTTCCCTGAGCAAGCAATCTCATCGTTATATAATTTTCGACGTAGGATGCGTCTTGGGTGATACATTGCTCAGAGATCAACTGTGGGTCAATAACAAGGATTAAATTCCTAAATATTAATTAAAAGTTACACAGTTTTATGTGGTCGTAAATCTCATTGCTAACGACCCCCCCTATGGTCGTTAGAATCTCAGGGGTCACCCGATAGGTAACCTGGTTAGACAGGGTCCTGTACCCATTGCTCGATCAGATGACTGCTCGAAGAAGTTTTTGAACTAGCACTTGGACCCGATTCTAAGTATATCCTTTCCGTGTGATGAATGGAACACGTGCTTTAATTGCTCCAAACCACACGATGTTTCCGGCCCTAAGTCACTGACAATAATCGCTATACAGTTTTGTCTCTCATTGACATGAACTGTTTAATCAGTTGGCGTTTCACCAACTGCCACGGTTCCTCCATCTAGACGCGACACTTCCAAAGTGCACTTCTCCTAGGAGTAACTACCACTACTTCACCATTTATTTAATGGAGAATACGAATGGCATAAAGGACATTCGATCAAGCCCTAGGCAATCCGAAGACAACCGAATCAGGATCAGCAAGATCAAAAGCCAATTGAAGCAATAGTACAACACAACATCTAGTGTAATTAGGGCTAGTCTATCGCTTTATTCAAGGTACCCCGTGTAAAGATCCAGTTCATTGCAATAAATAGCAACCCCATTCTCATCTAAGAACTCTTTGCCATTTTTCTCTTTTTTATTTCGTAAGATCGACAACTTGATCGTCGACAGCTATCGCCGTTTGTGGGGAAGAAGGTATTGAGTTCTTAAAGATTTCATCGCTCAACAATTCTCATTCTCTTACTCTTCCGTTGTCATTCATATGATCATAGTAGGAACATGGAATGAGGAGAACTGGTTCGACTTGGCGAACTACTCCAACCTCGACATGGACGCATGCATCCATGCCATAGAACAAGACATAATGTCATTGTCATCCTCTTCCGTAGCAGGCTCGCCACTCACTGAGATTAGCGACATCGACTGCATGGAGGAAGATTCACCGCCACCATCAATGGCGCACCCAGAGAAATCGGTCGTTCTAACCAGTTCGGAATTTCTGAACGCCTCTACAAGCCCGGTTCCTCCGACTGGCAAGAATGGCGACAAAATCCCAACGCCGTGTCGGATCCGGGAGTAACGCCCCAATCCTCTGTGTATTTCTGAACTAGTCCCATGATCACTAGCTAGTTCACACAGTAAACAGATATGGTAACATCCATAAATTGCACAATTTTATTAATAATCAACAGAGTTTATTACAAGAAAGGGTTACAAGCCAACAATAAATAAACACAGCGGAAGACGAAGAAGTAGTGGAGTCCAGCTGATCTGCCACAAGCAATCGACTGGGGTAGCGGCCTAGTCATCGAGATCCACATCGAAAGCGAAGTCCTTTTCTTTTGAAATTTATTTGCATCAAGCAAGGATGAGCACAACTTCCGTGCTCGCAAGTTACACCAAATAACATATTATAATGCATGCAAGAATATAACAAAGGAATGCTTATTGGTTGAATTTGCATAAAGCAATGTTTTCTTTAAATATTTGTACTAAGTTCCAAAGTAGTTATTCTATAACTAAAATTTATTTTATAAATTCTCAAGTTTTATAGTCAGATAACATTCACACAAGAATAGTGAAAGATACCCTCCTGTCACATGGCTTCCTGCCCAATTCCCATTTGGATACAAATCCAAAATCATTTGTGTCAAATCATTTTAAAACCAAAACCAAAGTCTAACTTTGAGTGGCTTTGCCAAGCATGTCCATGACCGTGGACACGGCTATTCGAATAGTTTTACACTCTGTAGAGGTTGTACAACTTTACCCACAAGAGATAATTAATTATAATGTCCGTCTGACACACTTTCGTAGGTGTGCGACTAAATGATTATCACGAGGCCTTTACAATGCGCCATTCCAAAGTAATTATGCCTCGCTAAGGTTTCGCTTCCTTTGGACTAACCATCCGTCGGATTCAAGCCCCCTCTTGCGCCAAGTGGGGATACTGTCTAACCAACACCCACACATCATAATGGCACAACTAACAATGGAACGTTGCAAATTATTTAGCCTAGTCCCGCCCACACAGGACATGTTGTAGTACGATATGGCCTAGCAAGATGCGGCTCGAAGACCGGTCCTTAACTGACTTGGGCGACTTCCAAAATAACCCATGGGCCTCAACCCTACCTAGATTGAGCCCGTGCATAAACCTGCCCCCACCAACCATCCATTTCGCCTAAGTACAAACCAACTTTTCCTTTTTGCTTTTCAAAAATATTTGGCCATAGAATTCTAAACTATAGTTGATCATTTGGCTAAAATTCCCCAAATCAAATATTTTTGGGTCTAAGCATCACTAGGCATAGTTTTTCTCAAAATATTCTTGTTCATACTATCGCATAAACTAGATTTTCATCTAAGGTGTCAAGGTATGTTTATTTAAAAGTCAAGATTGGCAGTACAAAGGATCTAGGCATAACTATAATTTAAAAGCAGGTATTTAAATTACATTGAATAGAAATAAGCATGCAATAATAATTTAAAATAGAATCTAAATAATTTGAAATAATGGGATCAAGTATGATCAAAGGTATAACTTGCCTTGCTTGATTAATCGTTATTCTCAAACAGTGTTGAATTCCGGTTGTCCAAAGTCGTCGAAATCTATATGCGTAAATGATTCAAATTCAAATAATGTTCAAATAAAATCCAAAAATTATAAAATAAATACTATAAGGAAGGTATCAACTTTATATGAATTTAGGAAGTTGAATCGACAGAATCGAAGTTTGGATAAAGAAGATATAGCTTCTGGAAGATCAAAACTAAAGAAAATACTCAAAAAAGAGTGTCGAGTACTGTTCAATGAGCACTGTATAACGAGCTGCTTCGACTGCACATGGTCATAGAAGATTACGACTGCATGGTTGTAGGCGGTTACGACTGCTGGTCGTAGGATCTTCCACTACTGGTCGAAAGAGGATTACGACTACTGGTCGTAGGATCTTCAACTACTGGTCGAAAGAGCTACGACCATACCGATCGAAAAGAGCTACGACCACCGGTCGAAAGAAGGTTTTGACTACACAGGTCGACAACGGCGATGCTCAGCTACCAGCTCACTAGCGCTACGCGCCACGGCGACGCGAGCGGGTGATACCAAAATGAAGAGGGTGACATGGTGAACTTGGTGCGCACCTTCGAGACGAGAGGGCGAGAGGAAAAGGTCAACGACGAGGAAGAAGTGTGGCGATGAGGTACTGTTCAAGGTGGCGATGGCGTTCTAGGGTCACTCCGGTGGAGATGATGCGCTCACGAGGTAGACCACAAGATGTCGATCATAATGGAGTAGACAACGGCGACGGAGCGTCAACGTCGGCGACGAAGAAGAAGGCGACGACGATGTTTAGGTGAATGTGGTGATGGTGCTTCGACAAAGAAGAGGTGTGCATGAGGTAGGACACGACGTGGTGAAGCTGCCTGTGTAGACAACATCACCGGAGATTGACGGACGATGGTGCAATCGGCGGTGAAGGTGGTTGTGGCCGGTAGCGAAGAAATACAAATTCCTATAAGGAGAGGAAGAAAGGAGATGGGAGATCTTAGGGAATGGGTTGAGTGAGATGAGGGGCTCCCGTGGCTCTCTTTATATAGGAGAGGAGGTGCTCGAATCAACAGAAAACTCATGAGAATTAAATGAGCAGTTTCAGGTTGAAGTAAAGAACGAAGGAAACGGTAAAATTGATTGCATGTAGTGGAGAAAACATGCAATTGATCGGATGGTAATGTGGGTGAGGTTAGTGGGGACGTTTCGCTTTAGACGGAATCAATTTTGATGCTTCGTGTGCAAAGAAAAGAGAAATAAAGTGATGGTCTTCCATTGAGAGCAGTGGATAAATGGGATGTTAATGCACTTTATTGCACACATGTTGGTGGAGAAAATGGCAGCCTTGAAGAGCTTGTGGCAGCAAAAATGGCGAATGGTGCTCGGGTGCTGGAGGTAGAAGAGAGGAAGGAAGGAGAGAGAGCAGTACTGGGAGCTTCGGCTAGCTCGGCTAGGCAAGGAGGAACCGGCTGCACAAGCTTGCTATTTTTGGTAGAGAGGGGGAGGTGAGCACAGGGTCTGCCTTGTTGAAGAGAACGTGGTAGCCCTTTTATAGTGTGAGGGTGATGCTTCAAATACCAGGAGATTAAAGCTTTAGTTCATGGAGTGAAAGAAGAAACGGTAATAATGAATGAAAGGAGTGGAGGAGGCAAGAATTGATGGTTTGAGAATGTGATTGAGGTTAATGCGGTCTTAGTGCTTCAAACGAAATCAATTTTGATGCTTTGAATGAGGAGAAAAGAGGGGAGAGGAGGAGTTTAGCCATTAATGGCTGCTTGATCTTCACGGCTCGGTAGGATCAAGGGAACGGGAGGAGAAGCGGCACGGTGGTGGAGATGGCCGGCGGCGATCAGCGGTGGTGGATCGCGTATGGTCGGCCAACTGCGACGACGCGTAACATGGACCAAATAAATGACAGAAATTAAATAAAATCTAAAAAAAATTATAAAATAAATACTGGAAATTAGCAGATGAATTTAGGAGAAGGAATCAATGGATTTGGAGTTTGCAAGTGAGAAAACGAATTTTTTGGAATGAATAAAATATGTACGTACAAAGTGCAAAGCCCAACTAGATAAATGGCACTATTCATTTTCTTCTTCCAGCCAACAGCAAGCATAACTGGAGCTTTGGCCATGGAGGAAAAATGGACGACGCCCGAAGAAGGAAAAGGGAGGGGTGCCGGTGATAGGGAAAATGGGTGGCTTACCCCGAGGCAAAGTCGTAGGAGGTGGCGGCGTGGTTAGGACGGCCAGCGGTGGCGGCGGCGAGTGCACGGTGGTGGCTGCCATGGAGGGAGGTGGTGCTCCAGCGAGGTTCCGACGTAGGGGGAGGGTGCACCGTGTAGAGCATGACGTCGTGATGCCTGTGGAAGTGATGAAGGCAGAGGAGGTTCACTGCCGGTGACGCTAGAGGCGGCGGAACGACAATTGGCTGGCGATCAAAAAGCTTCAACTGTGGAGAGGAGAAAGGGAGAGAGGAGCTGAGGTTTGGGGGATGAGATGAGTGGAGGGAGGGCTCACTGTGCTCCTATTTATAGGGCAAGGGGAGGCCGGGAGTGGAAGATCAAGGGGCAGCCGTTACAAAAGTCCGGTGATTAAGTGCATTAAAACGGGAGTTTTTGGCCGGAGTAGAGGTGGTGTGATGAGAGGAAATGAATGCAATTGATTTCGGGAGGAATGGTGGAGGACAATTCAGGTTTTATGAGCTTCAAATGGCGTTAGTCTGTTGGACAAGCCACTGGTGGAAGAAAACGGTTCGTAGGTGGAAGAAAGGAGGAGGGAGAAAGCAATAAAGAAAAGAATAAAGGGAAAGTATACATTCAATTGAAAGGAAATGAAGGGCTGGCAACACATAGAAAGTTAAGTGAGCACCACGCCGGAGAAAATTCGGATGGGTGACCTGCGTGGGAAAATATTTTTTATTATTTTTTATTTCGAAATTAATTCAGATTAAACAACAAAACAAATAGATTTTAGAAAATAGAAAATAGAGTCCAAAAATTCTAGAAAAATTCACAAAAATTCCTACAATTATTTTGAACTTAGATAAAATAATTCCAACATAAAGTTGGCTTTTATTTTCGCAAATAATTTATTTTGCCTTTAAAATAATTAGGAAAGCTTTTAAAATTCTAGAAATTAATTAAAATTTTACTTTTCACTTTAAATCCAATAAAATCCCAGAAAACTCCATAAATTTTCTTTTTTATTTTAAAACCAAGAAATTAAATAATTATGTTTTTCTTCTTTTAACAAGGAATTTTTTATTACAAAAATCAAGAAAGAACTTCGACAACCAGAAAATTCAATAAAATAATATCTTTATTTATTTTTATTTTGGTAACAGAACTTTGGGATGTTACACGCCGCAATCAGAGGGTCAGTGTACTCTCGATATGGTCATGGGTGACCAGTATTCACCAACGGCTCCTATATATTCCAGGGGCCAACCGATACCTGGTGAGGGTGTCAATGAAGCTGCCACCGGTCGAAGGCCAAGTGGGTATAATAATGTTGGAAATATGCCCTAGAGGCAATCATAGAGATGATTATATTTCATTATGTTCATGACATTGGATAATGTGTTATCTTGTTCCTAGAATAATATTGTTAATATTTATTATCAAGTATGTGACTTGGTTGTGAAACTCTATATTTACGCAATAATTATTCTTATCGATCCTCGGTCGTAAACATATGAGGACACATATGAATAGACTAGCATATGCATTGGTTGATGACTATGTTTCACGAGTCATAGATATGGAGATATCAAACCAATAATATGGACACATGTTAGAGAACATGATGTTGGATAAGACCCACATTGAGACACTATTGAGATTGTTATGAATCTATGTGTCGTTAGTTGGTCTCAAGCAATGATGATGTATAATCCTTAGACCGAGATCAAGATGGTTTCCTACATGTGTAAGAGCACTCTTAGGGGTTGCCAAACGCTACAATCGTGAATCGGGTAGTTATAAAGGTAGCTTTGGGTATGCTCAAACATGGAGAGGAATGTGACCGGTGGGATATGGGATTTGCCCTCCTAACATAACAGAGAGATGTCTCTCGCCCCTCGTTGTGATCGGATAAAGAAAGTGCATGGCCATGCCACTAGTAGTCGAAGTGTTCGACCACGTAAAGTTATCGACACTCGATCGAGAAAGTATTGAACGATCCATGGATGACACAACATCTCACCCGGAGTTCGATCGGACATCGTGAGGCAAAGGGAGTATACACGAGTAGGTCGCTTAGTTCGAGCGATTCTGTCGGTCGTATGGAGATACAAGCAAGTCGTAGATGGGTCGAACGTAATCACGTAATGGTCGAAACCAAGTCGTAAGGAGTTACGAGTTGGTCGTGATCAAATCTGAACCGGTCATATAGAGATAGGACCTAGTCGTAAGTGATGAGGACCTAGTCGTAGATCATATTGCATTAAGGTTCGTCCGATATAATTTGTGTGTATTCGGAATCGATATGTTCTGCTAGGAGCCGCTTCGACTCGTGATCGGAAGCGGTTTCCAAGTCACAACCGAACTACACATGAACCTCTGAGGTCACACACTTAACGGGTTGGAACAAACCAATACGAATCTGATTAAATGGCGTCCGGATAGGATCCGCCACGAGCACTATATAAGGAGGTGCATGAGGTCATTGGAAAGGATCGTGAAACACCACCAAACCCTAGCCGCCATCTCCTTGAGAGCTCCACCGTCGCGACTTGGTCTTTGCACACCGCGTCGATTGTTCTTTCCCCGGGCGTGTGGATACCGTAGAGGCGCTACTACGATTGTTGCGCTTGAGGACGATCCGCGATCTTCACAAGGAACCGCAGACGTTGCTGGAGGAGACGATCGACTCGTGAGGACATTGGACGATCGACTACGACCACTACATCGACACGCTCTTCATTGGACCTGGCTGCTCCAACCCTTCTTCCGCTGTTCTGCGCGTCTGGTGGTAACGATCTATGATCATCTACTTGCATGGCTTCCTGGTTTGCGTGGTAGAAATTTTTGTTTGTAGCTATCGTAGCCTACCCCGTGACCCAACAAATAAAACTCAGCATATAGTTGAGAATCCGCCGGATCAGGCTAAGTCCACCACAAAGCCCACCGAAGGTGGTAATTTTCGATGGCTCCCCATCGTGGAGGCTTCTTGCCGAAGCACTGGAAGGCTCTCCCTTAGTTACGATAGAAGCTCGTTGGAAGAATACTATTGGAGGTACGAGGTTAACACAATTGATGATACCAATTACGATGACGTGCACAATCCTCCATAGCTTAACCCGCCACCACCCATTGGTGGAAATGGTACAGACACTCAAGTACCAACCCACAACAGTGGAGGTAATCAAACTGATGGACATCGATCAGTTAATTCGCATGTTTCTACCCCACAACGCATGATGGATCAGACAGGACAAACTAGAAGGTTGGAGGGGAATTTGAGTCGTCAAACACCCTCTGCTAGCGGGAATCCTTCGAGACCTTCGGTAACAATTCAAAACCTGCAACGAGTTTGTGACATTTTGAATAACCCTGATCCTGTTTTGGCAGAGATTCCATGTTATGTTCAACTTGCAGGGCAGGTATCAGAGATCCTCCAATAGACCATGCAACGTACAAAAATATACAGGAAGCAAAGGAACTCGTAAAGTCACATTATGACTTCGTCCTAGCGTTCCTCCCTTAGCAGGGGACAACATAGTCGGACGGTGGACCGATCGATACCCAGGCCTCCTCAAAGATTCTGGTAAGGGAGTCACGAGGGAAACGGCTATTTCTTGAAGCCACTGCCCCCTCATCAAGAGGAGCAACCGCTTGGCTCGAATGACCTTCGACATCATTTAAACCAAGCGGGAGGTCGACGGCGTTATACCAACGTCCACGACCAAATTGGGATATATACTGGAAACTCGGTATATTAACCTGAGGAATTAGTCCCGAACCAACTACAATCTGGCTCCTTCTTAAAGAAGGCACCATGACTCGATTACAGGCTATTGAGCATTCTCACCAGGGCTCCAAGCAGTTCGCTGGCTAGATAAGTTCCGACCAGCCAACATGGAGAAGTTCAATGGGACTCAAAACCCCTTAGAATTGCTTTAGATCTATACCACCGCCATCAGAGCTGCTGGTGGTGACGATAACGTGATGGCAAACTACTTACCCATGGTCCTTGAAGGATCTACTTGGTCTTGGTTGCTCAACCTACCGGTCAGGCCAATTTACACTTGGGAGCAACTCCGTGACATATTAATTGCCAACTTTCAAGGGACGTACGACCGCTCTGGAAAAGAGGATGATCTTCATCGGATGCAGCAGGAACCTAATGAGACTCTTCGCCAACACATTAAGAGGTTCAGCTAGGTCTATAACTCTATTCCTAAGGTCGCAGACTCATCCGTTATTCAGGCTTTTAAAGTAGGATTAAGAAGTCGAAGGTTTATGAAGGACATTGCAATGAATCCTCCACGAACAACCGTCGAACTCTTCGACATGGCTTATAGGTATGCAGCCGCTAGTGAGGCGGTTGAATGGAGCAAAGCCATCGATCGAAAAGAGAAAATCCCTCAACTTGGCCTGGATAAACCAGAGAAGAAACTCAAAAAGTCTCTCAAGGGTAAGAAGAATCACAAGCCTAATAATAAGAAAGTCCTTGCAATTCCCGAAAAATTTACCAAGGGCAAGAAATATTATTCCGGTCGGAACAAGGCAAAAGCTCTGACTGATGAATACAAAAAGAATAAGAAGTGGTGTCTAATTCATCAGGCGGCAGGGCATGATCTGTGCACTTGCCAAGCCCAACAAAAGAAAATGGAGGATTATTATTCAAGTAAAGGTCCCTTCCCTTCCATTCAAGAACTAGAGAACCAAGCTCCAAGAAGGATAAGGATGTCAACAAAGAAATGGAGTACCAAGAGCCGCAGCACACCGTTGATATGATCTTTGGTAGATCCTCCTCGTATGAATCAAGGCGCCATCTGAAGGCCGTGGAGTGGGAAGTGAACCTCGTCGAGTCACCGATCACCGTCAAGCCATCTAGGTGGTCGGAGATAGTTATCTCCTTCAGCAAAGAAGACTGCCCTATTCCTTCAACTCGACCAGGTAGGTTCCCTATTGTGGTAGTACATACTATTAATAATTGCAAAGTTAATTGAGTTATGATAGATGATGGTAGTTCTTTAAATATCTTGTTTACAGGAGCATTGGAAAAAATGCAAATCTCCAGGTCAAAAGTAAAGCCCGTGAACTATGCCTTCCATAGCATAGTTCTAGGATCTACTACTAAACCGATATGGTAAATTTCCCTACCGGTTACGTTCGGAAGGCCAGATAACTTCCGAACAGAAAAGATTTCATTTGATGTAGTGGATTTTGAAACTGCATACAATGGAATCCTTGGTCGACTAGCATTAACAAAGTTCCTGATAGATACGCATTACGACTATTAGAGTTTAAAAATGCTAGGACCAAAAGGGTTCATTATGGTTCTAGGGGATAAAAAGATGGCATACGCATGCGATCGGAAATCCGTAGAATTGATCGACGAATTTCAGACCAGGGGAACTAATCCACCTTCCATGCAGGTCAAGCATTCGAGACCAAAGATGGCCCCAAAACCTTCTGACCAGACCAAGGAGGTTCCGCTCGACAAAGACGCTTCTCCGGAAAGCGTTAAAACACCGTTTGGGTCCAGAAATGCTAGTGCATCCACCCAAAAGGTACTGATCAGGGCATGATTCGATCCTAAATAGGAAGAGTCGCCCGTCTCTTTCCTCCGAGCCAATTCGGATGTATTCACCTAGCAGGCGTTCGACATGCCCAGAGTCCCTAGGGAGGTGATCGAGCATAGGCTAGCTGTCCGACCTGACAAGAAACTGGTCAAGTAGAAGCTAAAGCGCTTTGCACTAGATCGGAAGGAGGCAATCTAGTCGGAGATCGATAAGCTTCTTAAGGCAGGATTTATTCGTGAAGTCGACCACCCGGAGTGGCTCGCCAATCCTGTAGTAGTTACAAAAAGCAACAGGAAATGGCGAATGTGTATTGACTTCTCAGATCTCAATAAAGCTTGTCTAAATGATGACTTTCCCCTTCTACGTATTGATTAACTTGTATACTCTACCTCCTTGTGTGAGTTGTTAAGCTTTTTAGATGCGTACTCAGGGTACCACCAGATTAATATGAGCAAAGATGATGAAGAGAAAACTTCCTTCATCACACTATATGGCACTTATTGTTATATTAAGATGTCATTTGGTCTTAAAAATGCTGGTGCAACTTTTCAGAGGCTAATGCAAAAAAACCTTAAATCCTCAGATAGGTCGAAATTTAGAAGCCTACGTTGATGACTTGATTGTAAAATGCATTAATGCTGGTGATCATATTTCCGATTATTGGATCGAAAAGGCGACTAGACCGGGGGGGGGGTGAATAGGAGCACGCTCACTTTTTCAATAATTTAAGAAGGCATAACCTTAAGTTAAATCCGGAAAGGTGTGTGTTTGGATTTTCCTCTAGAAAGCTTCTTGGATTCCTACTTTCGGCTAGAGGAATTGAAGCAGACCTATTAAAAATATCGGCCATCGACCAGATGCGCCCTCAAACCACAAATAAACAAGTCCAAAAACTAACCGGCTGTATGTGTAATACCTCGGCCTACTCGTAGTACAGCCCATATGGCCCATGAGGAGTCATGTGGTGGGATTAGTCCCATATTGCTTGTCTAAAGTGAGTTGTAGTAGTATATAATGTCTGTTGGGTCCTAACTTAGCACCTCCGGGTTAACCATTTTATACGAAGCGAGGACGAAAGTGTAAGTGGGGTGCTATGTGTGCGTGGGTCCACCCCATGGTGGGCTGCGCATTGAGCGGATTTTGTGCTAGGGTGTTACAGATGGTATCAGAGCATCAACCTTATTTGCAGGTGTGTGTCTTGGGGCAGAGACAGGGCATATATAGCGCATGGCACGTGTGGACCCGGAGCGGACACACGGCATGGCATATGTCTTGACCTTGACTCACTTGACGTGTACCGAGGGGTGGTTTTGGGCATTTGCAGCAGAGCGGTGTCTTCTTGAGGGCGTCAGCCCTTGAGGGGGGGTGAATATAATACGCCGGCCTACTTGTAGTGCGGCCCATGTGGCCCAAGAGGAGTCATGTGGTGGGATTAGTCCCATATTGCTTGTCTAAAGTGAGTTGTAGTAGTATATAATGCCTGTTGGGTCCAAACTTAGCACCTCTAGGTTAACCCTTTTACATGAAGCGAGGACGAAAGTGTAAGTAGGGTGCTATGTGTGTGTGGGTCCACCCCACGGTAGGCTGGGCATTGAGCGGATTTTAGGCCAAGGTGTTACAATATGGCAGCACTAAGTCATTTTATAGCACGGTTATGGGAAAAAATGATTACATTTCTTTAAGTTTATTCAAAAGCACAGAAGTTTCGAGTGGACTAAAGATGCAAACGATGCATTTGTAGAGCTCAAGAGGTACCTTACGAATACCCCGATCTTAGTATCTCCAAGATCGGGAGAAACATTGCTGATATACGTGACTGCAACACCACAAGCAGTCAGTGTTGTACTGGTCATTGAGCGTGACAACATCCAACAACCAGTATATTACGTAAGTGAAGTCTTGCATGGACCTAAGAAATGATACCCACAGGTACAAAAGTTGCTATACAGTCTTCTTATGGCTTCAAGGAAACTAAGGCATTACTTTCAGGCCCACAGAGTAGTCGTACGAACTAGATATCCCCTTGGTCAAGTTCTCAGAAATAAGAATTATTAGGACGAATAACAAAATGGGCAGTCGAGCTTGGGTTGTTTGACCTCTATTTATTGCCAAATGGATGAACCCTGAATCCATCTAAGGGCCCGAGTATGAGCACCATGAAGAATGGACAATGTACTTTGACGGCTCCTTGATGCTCAAAGGCTCGGGGGCTAGAGTTGTCCTAGTATCTCCTACTAGAAAACACATCAAATACGCCATTCGGTTAAACTTTCCTGCTACAAACAATGTGGCAGAATACGAAGGTTTACTGGCTAGACTCCGAGCAGCCAAAGCGCTTAGGATTCGCAAATTACTAGTGAAGGGCTTCTACAAGGTCACCTGTCCTGCCCAGAGTTTTTCTCGAGCAACTCGACTCTCCCTGAAGGTCGTACAGATCGATCTCAGTAGTGATTGGATGACATCGATCTACAATTATCTTCAGCATGGCACACTTCCTGAAGACGATGTAGAGGCCGATCGTACAGCTCGAAAAGCCAAATCATAGACTCTGATCGGATGTACCCTTTACAAATGGGGAGCTCAGGGAGTGTTGATGAGACACATATCTCAAACGGATGGTGTTAAATTATTATCCGACATACATAGAGGAGTCTATGGAGCACATCATTCCTACAGAGCTCTGGTCGGTAAAGCCTTCAGAGAAGGATACTACTAGCCAATTTCCCTCCATGATGCAAAAGAAATTGTGACAAAGTGCGTACTATGTCAATTTTATAGTCGACAAGTACATCAGCTAGAACAAGCTTTGTAAACAATACCTCTTTCTTGGCCTTTTGCAACCTGGGGACTAGACATTCTGGAACCTTTCCCAAAGGCACCCGGGGGGCTTTGAGTTCCTTTTTGTAATGATTGATACATTTATGAAATGGATTGAAGCTAAGCCAGTCATTAAAGTAACAACTGATGCTGCCAAGAAATTCCTCACAAAAAACGTGATCACACAATTCGGTATACCCAGCCGTATAATCGAAGATAACGGAACTCATTTCTCATGCAAGAATTTTTAGGAATTTTGTGAAGATCTAGGTATCAAGATGATACATTACACTTTTGTGGCTCACCTGTAGAGCAACAGAGTAGTCGAGCGAGCTAATGGCATAATAATACAAGGAGTGAAACACCGAGTGTTCGATAAAACGATCATGAGCTTGGGTTCAAGAACTTCCCTCTGTATTATGGGCCGTTCAAACCACGACCAGTCGTGCGACTGATGAAACACTATTTTTTCTAGTTTACGGTGCGGAAGCCATGCTTCCTCTGGAATTGAAAATTGGCTCTACTCGAACTGATTGTTTTAATGAGAACGATAAAGAACAATGACGACTTGACGACATCAATTTCCTTGAAGAAAGATGAAACCAATCCCTGATACGATCAACAGTTTACCAACAAGCCATGAGAAGGTACCACAGTCGTAAGGTGCAACCTCGCAGCCTAGCTGTGGGTGATTTGGTTCTTAGAAAAATTTAGAGCCAGACTAATTGTAATAAACTTTCGCCAAAATGAGAAGGTCCATATACTATGGTCGAAGTCACCAGACCTGGTTTGGTACGACTAGCCATGTCAAATGGGCGTGTTATGTCTAATTCTTAGAACATTGATCAATTGTGTAAGTTCTATGTATAAATGTACTTTACATTATTCCAATTTCAATAAAGATCCATTCTTTCTTTACTTTTCGACGAGTGTTGTTATTTATTTTTCAATTATCCATTCCTGGTTAAATACTATTGTTGTCTAGATCATTAGGGAAAGTTCATTTCTCTGTGATAATCCTTCTAAAAGGATATCTTTTACTTATTGGATTTGACATAGTTGTCGAACACCTTAAAGGTCCACATCGTGACCATCACAGAGATGGTTTTCATGAGCGGCCACACACATTCTTTTCTCAAAGAAAAAAAAATAAGTAAAAGGAGCATCACACAGACAACTACATATAGTTACTTTCATGCTTAGAGATCACAAGACTTTCTTTCTTTATTTTAACATTCTGTTCTTCTCCTGTTCTTGCAACTGGTTGGGACACGGAAAGCCTCCTAGTCGAAATATCTCCTCTCTGCATGTGATCCAGCCCATTGGAAGGAGTTTCCTATCGATGGTTCTTTTCTTACGATCTTTGCTACCAGTCGGAACCTAAGAACGAATATGTTTCATGAAGTGTCAATCATGTCTTTGATTCTTAGCAGCCTTTACGACCAGCTTAGAAAATCTGTATAAATATGACCACTTATCGTTTTTTCTTCATACATATTTTCATAATTTGTTGTCATCAGTACAAGTCTTATAACATGTTCTGACCAAACAATGTACTACTTAGTATGCTGATTGTGGAATAGATCTAAAACTAGTCGAAGTCATACACTGCTCCCGACCAAATTGATTTCCTAGTGTTAATTGGATCATTTTTTTACATAATCAGTGCATACTTTGTACAATGGTCACAACTAAAACTCTTTTTTCTTGGTCTACTACTTCTTTAGTAAGTTTTTTACTAACACAAGCAGTCAGAGGCTAGGAAATATATGAGTACTTATCAAAGTTGAAAAGATAAACATGAGCTTTACTGAGGACAAAAGGTAAGTTTTTACAATTAGGAACTCTAATATTACATTTACTCTTTGGGGCCACCAGACTAGTCATTATGGAATGGAGATCTGACCTCCATTTCCTCTGCAACCTTGTTTCTGAAGGACATTACTCCCTCGAAGATCTTAGTTGCTTCATCCTCCGAGCAGTTGAAGTCCGCTTCAAGAGCTTGGAGGTTGATAGAGGGGTCAGAGACTTTAAGCTTTGCCAAAGCAAAGCTAACTCCGTTAGCAACGACGTCCTTCAAGGTCTGTGCATGATTTCTTTGAGTAGTTATGAGTAGATTTCGGAGACACTCGACTTGTCGGCTAAGGCAATTTGCTTTCTCCATTGGATCTCTTGAAAAAGGCAAAAATACTTGCGATCCCATATCGGCAAGCATTTTGTTGAGAGCAATAATATTCTCTTCAAGGTTCCTAGCGAGTTCTTTCTCCTTGTCCTACTCGAACTCAAGAGCTTTCTCTGTTGTTTCTAATTGTTGAGTTTGCTCTACACGAGTAGATCAAAAGTTAATGAAATATAATTGTAACACATAATAGACTGGTCGAGTTTACGATTAGTTACCTTGAGCCTTCTTCTTGGAAGCCTTGATGGCTTCTTCGTGCTTGAGAGAGGCTTCATTGAACCTGGTCGACCAATCCTCGATCGATTGGTCTTTAGCTTGGCACCTCTCTTTAAGCCTAGTTATCGTGGCTTCCTTAGCCACGACCACCTCCTCAATTTTTTTGAACTCTGTCAAATATGGCGAGAGGGGGGAGGGTGGGGGGAGTTGAGAAACAACGAGGAACAAAATAACAAAAAGGGAAGAAGAAGTTAAGAAGTTCTTACAATTTAGTTCGGTGTTTTTCTTCACCAGGACAGTTAGCCACTAAGTCAGTTCTCCAACCGCAGCGATGTTCTCGAACATATGCTATAAAAATATATAGCAAACTTCTTTAAGTTTTAAAACTTCATTGCCATAAGAGTGGTCATAAGGTATTTACCTGGATCACTTTGTCCATATATTGGGAGTAAAAAGACCTAGAATCTGTCTGTGATTGACAGTCTGCGATATTCTTCCAAGCCTCCTCGAGTCTTTTATCATCAAAACCTCGAGGTTGATTAGGAATGTCATGAAGGCGAGAAGACCCCTTAACTGGAGGATTCCTCTATAGGTCGATCACTTCAACCATTTCACCCAAACAATGAGGCGAGCCCTCTTCGGGACTTGTCTTCTCTGATTGCCTCCAAAGGCACGGTCGGAGCTGTCATATTTTCTGGCGAGCCTTTAGTCTTTGTCACTGCTTTGGTCCTGCTCAACCAACCTTTCTCAGAGTTTCCCTCTTGAGGGTGTTATGATTGGAGGCAATCTGAACACCAGAGGATCTGTAAAGACAAGAAGAAAGAAAAGGTCAGAGTTTTAGAATCCAAGAAAAATTAAAGGTATGAATTTATATAAGTTTCTTTATTTTTCATACCTGGTCTTCTTGGTCTTGATTTTGAAACGCCCTGAGGCAAACTCCAGAGTGCTTACCTTTCTCTTTTTCTTTTCAACCGATTTCACCGGTTCTGAACCGGTAGGGTTGGTTAGACCCCTCACATTCTCCAACCGAAGGTCAGAAGAAAACTCCTCGACCACTTGGTCAGAGAGAAGTTCCTTGACCATCTGGTCGAAGATTGTGGTTTCGTCGGCCTCTGGAATAGTTGCTTTTTGAGCAACTGCTTGGTCGTTCACAACCATCCTAGAGTCCACGACTACCGTAGCTTCGGTTTGCAGATTCTCCTTCTCTCTTGCCCGATTAAAAAATAAGTTTAGTTAGGCGACGAAATTCTTCATCGAACATTATTTATTTCTTTCGTATGCTCTTCTTACCTCCAAGGGACCACCAACCTGAGTGGTCATTGGAGCAGAAGTGGTCAGCAAATCAATTGGTTGGTAGCTCTCGATGAGCTCGTTGATCTTCAATCTGACTAACTGCACATCACAGGAGTATTATGGCAACCGATCGGAAAATACATAAATGATAAAAAGAGGTCATTGTCTTTTACCTTCAGTCTATCTACTCTCTCTTCTAAAGAGACAATAGCTAAAATCCGGGTAAAATTAGCCTTGTCATCGGGCTCCTAGCAGAGATCATTATGATCCGCTCCTTGATCTCTTCGGAAAGATATATATATAATATATATATATATATATATATATATATATATATATATATATATATATATATATATATATATATATATATATATATATATATATATATATATATATATATATATATATATATATATATATATATATATATATAGAGACTTTAAGGTTATGAAATAATTAGCCAAAGTAAACAAAATTGGTCGGGATTTTTTTAGAACTTACATTCTGAAGAATCCTTGGTCGCATCATTCTGACCAATATACCAGAGCATGGAATGCGTCCGCAACTTCAGAGGGCTAATCCGGCGCATGGAGAAATTCTCACCACGTGTCAGGAAGTTAGACCCCTGATGTTGAGGAGATGGATTGCTTAAATCCATCTCCCCACTCTTCCCTCCTTCTTCGTAGAGGAGTGCCACCTTGGGTTTTCGACCGCCACCTTTCCGATGATGCAAAGGTCGTCGTCCTTGGTGACCATCATGTAGAACCAGCTCTTCTTCCATGACGACCACGAAGACTTAGGGTACATACGGATGTACTTCTCAGCCTTCCCATCGTGGAGGCGCAAAGTGCACTCCCCATCCGACGCTGTCGACTTCCCTGACTTTGCCATCTTGTAGAAGTACCTGAAGACCTCTAGATAAGGTGGGACCCCAAGTACGCTTCACAAAGATAGACGAAGATGCTAATATTAGCGATCGAGTTGGGCGTAAGGTTTACTAGTTCAACTCCATAATACTCAAGAACCTTGGAGAGGAATGGGTGCGTCGGCAATCTAAACCTGCACTCAATGTATACGAGAAAGACAGGGATTTCTCCGTTGTTGCCGCTCGGGAAGTACTCTCCGACTGTTGATCTCCAAGAGATCAGATTTTTGTTGCGAAGTTTTCCAATCTTCTCCAAAGCCTTGAGCTTCTTCTCACTCAAATCAGAGACCAACCAGTTGGTGATTGAGTCTAACATTGTTGGATTTTGGGCAAAAAGATGAAAGGGTGTTGAAGAAAGTTCTTAGCAAAAAGATAAAGGGCAAAGAAAATCTGAGAGCGTAAAATCCTTAAGTCGGCGCACTCAAGGGATTTTATAGGCCGCACTTCATTAACTACAAAGGGAAGTTGCCTGAAGTTTAACGGGCACAAACCTCTTCGATTTCCTAGATAGCTTCTCAACTTTAAAGTGAATACATACCACCTCGTCAACTATGCCATTAAATGAGGGTTTTTTCTCGATATGAATTTCATCGAAAGGAGTTCAAATTACAAATTCACTTATAGTTCAAGGGCTAGTTGACGAGGATTAAATTTCTAAATATTAATTAAAAGCTACACAGTTTATGTGGTCGTAAACCTCATAGCTAACGACCCCTATGGTCGTTAGAATCCTAGTTGTCACCCGATTGGTAACCTAGTTGGACAAGGTCTTGTACCCATTGCTCGACCAGATGACTGCTCGTAGAAGCTTTTGAACTGGCACTTGGACCCAATTCCAAGTATATCCCTTCCGTGTGATGAATGGATCATGTGCCTTAATTGCTCCAAACCACATGACGTTTCTGGCCCTAAGTCACTGACAATAACCGCTATACGGTTTTGTGCCTCATTGACATCAACTGTTTAGTCGGTTGGCGTTTCATCAACTGCCACGGTTCCTTCGAAGGCATGACACTTCCAAAGGGCACCTCTCCCAGGAGTAACTGCCACTACTTTACTAGTTGTTTAAAGGAGAATACGAATGATAGAAAGGACATTCGATCAATCCCTAGGCAATCCAAAGACAACCGAATCAGGATCAGCAAGATCAGAAACCAATTGAAGCAATAGTACAGCAACACATCTAGCATAATTAGGGCTAGTCTGTCACCTTATTCAAGGCACCCCTTGTAAAGATCCAGTTCAATGTAATAAAGAGCAACCCCATTCTCATCCAAGAACTCTTTGCCATTTTCTCTTTTTTTATTTCGTAAGATCGGTGACTTGATCGTCGACAGTCGAGGAAACCCACCAGTTCTCATGATCGCTGGGCTTCTTGCATCCTGTATCTACACATAGGCAGTGAGTTATGACATTTATCGGTATTATGTGAATGTAGAACTTGATTGTACACACTTACAGTATCCAGCATCATAGAAGTGATGCGTCGAGCGCATCAAGGTTGAATAGTTCAAATAAGTCTTCAAAGCCCACGACGAAGAAGCCCGGCTCATGGAGGAAATGCCTCTCCATGTATCTTACGGTGAATCCAGTAGGTCGGTTTGTCCTCTGCTCGTTGGTCCTCCGTATGTACCAGGCATGCAGGCTCTCATAACCCATTCCAAGGAAGAGTAATAGTGTGTTAGGGACCAACACCCTTCTGAAGGAGAACGTCCAGGGCTCGCGAGGCACCTTAATTTTCTTCGATTTGACATTAGCTCCTTGCCTGCTTTACGTCTTCCCAGGATATGACTCAGCTCACTTTTCTTGTTTCTTCGGCGTCGTCTCCACGGGAGCTGATACGACGGCCTTCTGAAGCGGAGGTTGAGGTGTAGTTAGCGAAGGTTCTATTGGAGAGGCATGGTTGTGTGGAGATCGTAGCACTACAGGGTCTAGGGCGATGTCCCTCTTAGTCCACTGGACAAAAGTGTGCACAGCATCCCCTAGTGTTATTATGTCTTCATTCGAGGGCTCCTCCAACGGGACGACCATGAAAGTGTCATGTACCATGTCTACCTGAACCTTGGCATAACCCTACACCAGCTGGGCACCATGTAGCACTGTCCCTTCCTGGCATGGAAACACCATCCCTCGCCCAACCTCAATAGAAATGGACCCAACCAGCCTTACTTGGAGCTTGTAGGGTGTGGGCTCATACAAAGCGATACACAATTAGCTAAGGTGTTCTACAGGTCTATCTTTGGAGTATTCTAGAGATTTACATTACCTGTATGTCATCGATAGGTAATTGGACGTCGCTATGTTCAAAAAGTGGCGTGGATGTGTAGCTACTCCAACGTTGAGGGGGATTAGCTCCGAAAATAGCAGGGGCGGCTTACGACTGGTTGAGGATATGATTCATTTATTACTGCAATGATGTTATCTGTCCTCAAAATTCTGCACGAATCTCCTCTTTCAACCATTCCTCGTGCTCGACCTTGGATCTCTTCCTACTCCTATATGCCTCAGAGTCGTGTTGGAATCCCTGCCTTCAAGATAAGTAAACCCCAAGGCCTTGCGTGTGACCTGGGTGCTCTTGGTTTTCCAGAGCCGTGGATGGTATATCCCTCTCCCTGACTGCTTCGAAGGAGACTTGGGAAGATTGGGTACTCATTGTTTGCTGCCAGAAGCCATCATGTTATTTTAGACCCTATGAAGTTATGGACTTATTAACAACTAGGTATTTCGACATATCTTACCAGACGTTGGGACACTCCCTCGTCTGTCGGGTTTATCAAAAGAGATGGTGCCCGAAGACGTGGTTGATGACCTCACTCTTAACCAGTTTCAGGCATGCTCGTCTGTGATCCCGGCAAATGGCGGGGAGGCCTCCCAATGTATTGCCTCCTCGTCCTCCCTCCTCCATTGTGGGATTTTACCCGTGTATCCAGCGGTGCCGAGTCTATGGGGAGTGAGTGTTTTGTGTCTGGATAGCCTTGTGCGCTGTACTTTGCTGCTGAACTTTGGTCGTCGTCTTCATCTGCACAAAGGCGTCCCATGTATCCAGTGACACAAAATGATACTTCGTGAAGGGCATCCGATTCTTGTTACGTACTTTGTGACAAGCATGCTCTTGAAGGTCTTCCACGCTGTTCCAATCGCGAGGAACGCCTGCCATCACACTAGTCCCTAGACTTCTGCTGGTATCTCGAATGACATTGAAATTTCAATCCACAACTGCTCTTTATCTTCTTCCGTCAGAGACTTCCAGCTTGGTATGGTGATGGGGACTCGTTCCCTTCCAACTATCCCGTAGGTGGTCCGGAACGCTACTGCTGCTTTCTTGGGATGTAGAGGGACCCCAACAGGGGTGACTCCATGATGGTCATTCGGCCCTCAGGCCTTTTCGATATTCCTCTACCATCTTGCTTAGGTACCATTTTCATCGGAGTGCTAGACGCATTCGGCGGCGAAGACTGTGCGGACACCATCTCGTTTACTTGCTATTTATGGAGACTCTGAGAAGCAATACCAACAAAAACTATATAATTTCATATAATTATTTCTTAGGTAAATCACTCACCCTTCCAATGTTCCATATCCCAACCTATTCCACTTAATCAACCTTCCACAATCCCCAAAAAATCCCAACTGTGCTATTAAATAAATTCCTATCTCTTCCCACATCCATTTTGAACTCTCTCTCTATCATGATAATACGATTGCAAGGGCTACTACCTACGCATGACATTAAGGCTCAACACAGTAACTACAAAATCAAACTTCACTCAAATGTGCAAAATCCATAAGAAGAAAAAAATGTTAGCTCATATAAAGAAATCGATCAAAGATTATGTTCATTCTTGTTTTGAGTCTCAAGGTCATGCGTACGCAACATGCCATGCAATTCAATTCTCATGAGAAATAGAGTTCAAAAAGGAAAAGGGAAGAGATGGAAAGTTATTTAATAGAACACCTCAAATTTTTTCAGGAATGTAGAAGGTCGATTAATTGAAGTTTGCTAATATATAGAACATTGCATAAACTGGTACTACACAATGTGCTATTGATACGGCAATGGAAAATGAGAATGAAAGGCGGCAAGGGAAGATGAAAAATGAAAGGTGGAAATCATAGAACTTCACCTAAAGTTGAAGGAGATATGAACATTTGATAGTCTTGATTTGGTGAGTTTAATTAATTAACACAAGACTTTGGCCCCAAGCCCCCACAATTAAATAATTAACACTCCTTTGAGTGCCAATGCAGCAATCTTGCCTCCTTTTGGTTCGCAAATAAACACTTCAAACGGGGAATTACAGGTAGATACCACAACACCTTAGCAGAAGGTCCTTACTTCACCTCGATGCCCTCACTGTCATCGGAGTAATTCTTACACTTGTATCAGGATGCTTTGCACACTACACATGCATGTCTGCATACTCTTTACGGTAGATGATACAATCGTTTGGGCATGCATGTATTCTTTCTACTTCCATTCCCAATGGACAAAGAATCTTCTTGGCTTGGTAGGTGGTTCTAGGCAACACGTTTCCCTCTGGAAGGATGTCCGCTAAGAGACCTAACAACGCCGTGAAATTCTTGTCGGACCAACCATTACTTGCCTTCAATTTCAACAATTCAAGTATGGATGACAACTTTGTATATTCCGGCTTGCAGCATGGGAACAGAGGTTTTCCCGAGTCCTCCATTAAGCCCTCAAATTTACCAAACTCTCTCTCACTATAGTTCTCTTCTACATCACGTAGCATCTGATCCAGATTACCATCGTGCGACCTATCCTCATCGAAAGCACAGTCCACATCCAGCATATCGTTGTCTCCCTCGACGATGTTACTACCTTCCGATATAATCTGTTCTTTACCATGACTAGTCCAATATGTATACTCCTCTTTGAAACCCTTTCGAATCAAGTGCGCTTCGATCTGCACTAGGTTAGTAAACATATCTAGATTATCGTAATCAATGCATGGACAATACATAAATTTTATCCCATTCTTCAACATATCCTGCTCAGTAGCTCTTTTAAAAGTAGACACACCATCAATATACTCTTCACTCACACAGTTCTCAATGTACATCCAGCTTCAATCCATCTACGCTATGCGCATAACAAATTAGTGTTAGATTAGATTAATGCTCCTAAAGTAGCTAGCTACGAGATATTCATGAAGCAATAAATATATCAAGTAAGAATATATTGAAGTAGACAAGGAGTAGTGAGACCTATTCTCAAATTTCAGCAAACTACCAAGCTAGATCTAAACCTAGCTGTCATCTCTCTAGATTATAATGCATATGATTAGAAGCAAATACTAACCTTAGATCAGCAAGAACAAATAGATCTACAAGCACACTTGTAAAACTGCAGTATTCATTCACCAAACGCCCTAAAGCCTGTCATCTCCTTCAAAGTAGCCATATATCACAAACAGATCTCACTACAAACAGATCTGTCGGGACGACTGAATATTTAATGGCGCATATCACAGATGGTTTTAAATACAAACATCACATACCATTTGTATTTAAAACCGTCTGTGATGATTCACAGCCGGTTCTTATTAAAAATCGTCCGTGATATTCATAGACATCACAGACCGTTTGTATTTAAAACCATCTGTGATGATTAACAGATGGTTATTAACAAGAACTGTCTATGATAATTATGTATCACAGACGGTTCTAGCCATCGCTAGTAACATAGACGGTCACACTTATAAAACCGTCTGTGATAATTACATCACCGACGGGTTCTGGGGAGCCGTTTGCGATGAGGCGTCTAGTATAGCCTATTCTGTAGTAGTGAACTGATCCTCCAAATGCTGTTGCGGGTGAACGTGTTCCAAGAAAGACCAAAAATGGCAGAATTTTCTCTCTTGCTATTCTGTTGATACATGACTAGTGTCATCGATCCAATTATTCTCCTCTAGTGCATTTTTAACAAATCTCCCCTTCATTTTGCTGATTCCAAAGATTGAGGGCGCGATCTCCATTGGGGCTCCCCCTCGCAGCTAGTGATTCTTTCAAAAAAGTATCTTGGCCCCGCTGCCAACGATGAATTTAAAAGAGGCTCGGAATAAGCACCTGATGGCAAAATCGACCGACAACAGGAGACCATGCTAGGTTCTGATGGTGTCATCAAACATCTTAATAATTCATGAACCAACTGACAACGAGAGATCCTTTAGCATTAAGAGTACTCAGCGAGATAAGATTTCTCTTCAAACGTACCCTGAATGTGTCGAACATCCGACAAAGTTCTGATAGTGCTATCAAACATCTTGATTAAGATAGAATCAACGCCTAGAAGGCTTGCATGGTGAATTATCACCCATCAACATAGAACCACTTGGTGTAGCTTCTTAATTCCCGAACCAATCTCGGTTTAGACTCATATAGAAAGTGCAGGCCATATCAAGAATCCACTCATCACCGATTTTGTAATTACCGGCAAAGGTAATGAGAACATCTCCATCATAATATTGCTTAGTAACAATGGTGGCTTAAGCATCATCCTCTTATTGATCCTTCTTGAAATCATTATTCCTTTTCTCCTTTTTCTTTACCCGCCAACACTTAGATGTGTTGTGTCCATATTTCTTGCAATATGTGCATGACTTGTGCCTTCCTTTGGATTTCGATCTGCCTTTATAATTCCTGCTCTAGGTTTTGCCTCTTGAATCATCGTTTGAACTCCTCTCCTTGTGTCTGCCACGGGTAACCAGGCCTTCCGCATGTGAATTTGAACTTTCATTCAGAACAATGAGTTTCATCTTTTCCTTCGCATGCAGTGCTTCATAGACTTCATTAAGTATAAGAGTTAGGACCTATTCCAATCAACATTGATAGGCTGGAGGACGACGCTAAGTGCGACCAATCATATAAGGGTTGGTGCAGGATTTGCACCAACCCAAGTCTAGGAACCTGTAAGCATCTAGGCCCCTAATTCGTGTTTTGGTGATTAATGACGACTTAATTATCGGGACTAACTTTTTGTTGATGTTGCATAAGTTCAAGTTAGGTCGCGATGATGGTTTGGTTATGTGGGCTATTTGTTGAGCCCTAATGGACTTTGAAGGCAAGCTTGTATTATTGTTGAAGATTAAGGACTTTGTTCTTTAGAAATGATCCAAGGAGTTGAGGATGGATCATTGTAGTGATAGGTCCTTTGTTTTTATTTTAGCCGTACTATTAAAGGGGGTTTAGGCTAGTAGCTTGAGCTTGGTTAGGTTGAGAAGCTAGTTGTGATGCACACTAGGTTTATTTAGCTCATCTCTAGTCAAATGAAGCTCTTGGAAGAGTTGGAGTTGAAATGAAATCAATTTGGATCTTTATTTGAGAAGGATGAAGAGTTGACAGTGCATTAAGGATGATTTGGAAGCTAACAGATCATTGGAAGCGAAGGCTGTTTTTCTATGGTGAAAAATGACTAAGACCTTGCGGATGATTCAGTAGCTAACGGATCATTGGACGATAGCGTTTTGCTGAAAATTCATGCCTTCGGGTGATCCGCAAGCTAAGGGAGCATCAAGCGGATCATTGGAACAGAATAATTCAGTTTTGACAATGCCTTCCGGATGATCCGCAAGCTAACGGAGCATCAAGCGGATCATTGGACCAGTACCGATTTTAAAATTGGACAAATGGCTACCGGATGATCCGCAAGCTAAGGGAGCATCAAGCGGATCATTGGACCAGTACCGAATTGGATTTTGACAAGGCCTTCCGGATGATCCGGATGCTATCGGACTATCAAGCGGATCATTGCTCCAGAGAGGAATTTTTGGATGAGCTAAAAACCTGAGTACTTTATGAATGATCCAGAAGGAAAGGATGATCCGGATGTAAGGATGATTCGCAAGCTTTCGGATAATACTTTAAGCCTTCAACGGCTAGTTTTGTGACCGTTGGATTTTGGGCTTCAGGATGATTCGGAAGGCTTCCGGATGATCCGGAATGTGCTGATTTTTTTCTGGATAGTACGTGTAACGGCTAGTTTCTTTGAGCAGGCTATAAATACTGTTCATGGACGTGATTGTAAGCTCTCTTGGCCACTCTACAGTAACATCTATTACCAAGGGAAGATCAAGGACACCCAAGATCATTTATGAGCATATTTTGAGAGATTTTGAGAGGTAGCATAGGCTTAGTGTGCATCACTCTAGTTGCTTGATCTTTCTAAGTTCAAGTGATGGTCTAGGCTTGTTACCTTTGGAGATCGGCGTCTCCTAGACGGCTTGGAGGCGTGGTTCTTGGTGACCTTCTAAGGAGGAGCTTGTGGAAGGCACCGGGAAGGTTGTGAAGATTCGAGTCCACCCATCCGGAGAGGAGAAGGACTACCACAAGTGAATGGCTTGATATCTTGCGGGTTTCAAGTCGAGCAATACTCTTGAGGAGTGCTCCAACGAGGAGTAGGGAGATCGCCGAATCTCCGAGACCTCGATAAAAAATTGGTTGTGTCTCTTGTCTATTTTACATTTACGCATTTACTTTCTTGCCTTGTTTTAAACTTCTCTAGAATTATGTAGGAGTTGTTTGTCCACACTAGCATCCATAGACACATAGTTTTTTTTGTTAGAACTGTTTAGTCTTTTAATTGTTCTTAAAAAAGATTCCCAATTCACCCCCTCTTGGGCATTGATCCACTTCAATTGGTATCGAGCGAGGTTGCTCAATTAGGGCTTTACCGCCTTGAGTAAGGATGTCGGGTGAGGGTGTGAATGTTGGTAGGGCTCCACTTTTGATGGCACAAATTATTCCTATTGGAAAGTTCGTATGGGTTGTTACCTTGAGGCTATGAGCTTGGACGTTTGGCGTGTGGTTGAATATGGTTTTGCTGCTCCACGCAATCCACTTGCACCCACGGATGTGGAAGTAAAAAACCTTCAATACAACGCCCAAGCAAAGAATGCACTTTTTGGCTCTCTTAGTCTTGAAGTCTTCAACCGTGTTAGCAATCTTAGCACGGCTCATGAGATTTGGACTACTCTTCGTGAGATTCACGAGGCACATCAAATGTGCGAGAGGCAAAATGTATGTTCTTAAAGAGCAATTCGACTATTTTGTGATGCGACCTCATGAGACGGCTAACAAAATGTTCTCTCGCATGAATAGTATTGTGAATGAATTGAAGGGTCTTGGATTAACTCTTACTAACCTTGAAATTGTGAGAAGAATGCTTAGGGTTTTGCCCAAGGAATACAAGACGCTTGTGGTGCTACTCACAAATAGAGATTTGAACTCATTGACACCAACCGCTCTTTTGGGAAGGCTCACTGCACATGAGCTTTTCTTGAAGGAGTATGAAGAGTCTCCTACAAGCAAAAAGAACATTGCTCTTAAGGTCAAAGGAGATCATGAGGAAGATGATAGTAATCATGTTGAAGATGATGAGTCCGAGGACTCCGATGACATGGCCTTGCTCATGAAGAAGACAAGGCGCCTTCTCAAGAAGATAAATGATAAGGGGGTAGACTTTGACAAGAGAAGAAGATCTTCATCAAACTATTTGTCGAACAAGAAGAACCCTTTTGCCAATACCATATGCTATGAGTGCAATGAGAAGGGCCACATTGCTGCAAGATGTGAGAACAAGAAGAAGAAGAACAAAGACACATATAAGGGCAAAAAGAAGCAAGATGGCAAGAAGATGAGATTCAAGAAGCTAAATCGAAATGGAAAGGAAGAAGCTTATGTTGGAGAGTGGATTACCGATGAGGAGAGCTCCGAGGCTGACTCAAGTGATGAAGATGAAGGTCCAACACCACCAAAAGGCCTTCTTGGACTTGTTCTCACCGAGTCCACTCCACCGCCTCCAACCTCACCTTTTTGCTTCATGGCAACGCATGATGAGAAGGTACATGACTCTCTTCCCTCATATGACGAGCTTGTTGAAATTATTGAGGAGCTCAATATGGCTCTTGGTAAGGAGAAGCAAAAGTTCAAAGTGCTCAAGAAAATGCACACTTCACTTAGCACCGAGTTTGAGGAAGTTATTGCCAAGTATGAAGAGCTAGAGCTTGAACATGATTCTCTCCTTAACAAGGATTTTGTCATGACCAAGGTTGATAGGGGTATTGCATGTGATCTCTATCCTCAACAAATTGCCACTCAAGCATGCAATGCGTCCGTCATGGTCGATAGCTCTACTTCTTGTAATGATTTAATTTCTATACCATGCTCTTCTAAAGTAGATGCTAGTCCTACTTGCAATATTCCTTTTTGTGGTGTTGCTTCGTGTGCCACTAACCTTGTGAAGGAAAACTTGGAGCTTAAAGCAAAAGTGGATATGCTTAACAAGGGCCTAGCAAAGTGCTATCAAGGAAGTGCCACTCTCGATCGGATTCTTGGGGAGCAAAGGTTTACCTTGGGTAAGGAAGGATTGGGATACGTCCCAAAGGTTGTACCCAAGGGAGGTGGTTGGATAAGACCTAAGACGAAGTTCGTGAAGGAGGGCTATTTTTGCTACAAGTGTCATAGTGAAGGCCATAAGTCCGTTGCATGTCCATTGGCCACTTCATTCAAGAATGCTTCAACCAAAAGTTTCATCTCGACTCTCACTACTTGCTCCAAAAGGGCAAGGATGGTACATTGTTGCTAAGTTCATAGGTGTTCCAATGCTTAATGAAAAAAAGAAGGCCATTTGGGTGCCTAAGTCCCTATGCACTAATCCAAAAGGACCCAAAAAGATTTGGGTACCTAAAGCAAAGACTTGATCTCTAATTTTGTAGGTGAACTACAAGACCGGAGGCCGGCATTGGGTGATTGATAGTGGATGTACCCAACACATGACCGGCAACTCGCGGATGTTCACCTCCTTAGAAGAAAGTGTGGACTCAAGCAACAAGATAACCTTTCGTGATAATAGCAAGAGTAAAGCGATTGGACAAGGAAAGGTGGCAATCTCAAATGACCATTCAATCTCCAACGTTCTATTGGTTGAATCCCTAAACTTTAATTTACTTTCTGTTGCTCAACTTTGTGATTTAGGGTTCCATTGTCTCTTTTCGGAAGAAGGTGTTTTGGTTTTAAACAAAAATGACCAAAGTTTGATCTTCAAAGGCTTTCGTTTTCAAAATCTTTACCTTGTGGACCTCTCCTCTAAGGCTTCATGTATCTCGACGTGCTTACTTGCTAAAGTTTCACTTGGTTGGCTTTGGCACCGCCGTCTTGGACATGTGGGGATGTCTACTTTAAAAAAGCTTTTCAAAAACGGTTTGGTTGTGGGCTTAAAGGATGTGAGATTTGAAAAGGATAAGTTATGTAGTGCTTGTCAAGCCGGCAAGCAAGTGGCAAACTCTCATCCCACAAAGAATTTTTTGTCCACATCGAGACCGCTAGAGCTCTTACATATGGATTTGTTTGGCCCAACATCTTATAAGAGCATCGGAGGCAATTCTTATTGTTTAGTCGTTGTGGACGATTTCTCAAGGTTTACTTGGGTGTTCTTTCTACAAGACAAGTCCGAAGCCTCCGGTATTTTCAAAAGGTTTGCAAAAAGGGCCCAAAATGAATTTGAAACTCTAATTAAGAAAATCCGTAGTGACAATGGAACCGAGTTTAAAAATACTAACATTGAAGATTATTGTGATGAGATAGGCATTAAGCATGAGCTTTCCGCTACTTACACTCCTCAACAAAATGGAATAGTTGAGCGGAAGAATAGGACTTTGATTGAAATGTCAAGGACTATGCTTGATGAGTATGGTACTTCGGATCGGTTTTGGGCGGAGGCCATCAACGCATCTTGTCATGCTATCAACCGGCTCTATCTCCACCGGCTCTTAAAGAAGACATCATATGAGCTCTTAGTAGGGAGGAGACCCAATATCTCCTACTTTAGAGTGTTTGGATGCAAATGCTACATTTACAAAAAGCGCACTCATCTTGGAAAGTTCCAAAGGCGATGCGACATCGGGTTTCTCTTGGGCTACTCCTCAAATTCAAAAGCTTACCGTGTCTTCAACAATGCCACCGGGCTTGTTGAGGAGACCTATGATGTGGAGTTTGATGAATCTAATGGCTCTCAAGGAGAGCATGAAAATCTTGATGATGTAGGTAATGAAGGCCTAAGAAGTGCAATGAAGAATATGTCTCTTGGTGATATCAAGCCAAAGGAGAATGATCAAGAGGTACAAGTCGAAGCTCAACCCTCATCATCAATGGCACCTCAAGTTGATGAAGAGGAAGCAAATAAAGATGATGAGGATATAGTACCTTCTCCTTCACCTCAAGTTAGGAGTCATCACACCATTGCCAAAGATCATCCCATTGATCAAATCTTGGGGATGTTACTAAGGAGTTCAAACTCGTTCTCGTCTAGCATCTTTTTGTGAACATTATTCCTTTGTGTCTTGTTTGGAACCCACTAATGTAGATCAAGCACTTAGTGATGCAGATTGGGTGAATGCAATGCATGAAGAATTAAACAACTTCACCCGCAATGAAGTATGGACATTGGTGGAGCGTCCCGAAATCAAAATGTCATTGGCACAAAGTGGATTTTCCGTAACAAACAAGATGAACATGGAGTGGTGGTCCGCAACAAGGCAAGACTAGTTGCTCAAGGGTTCTCCCAAGTTGAAGGACTTGACTTTGGAGAGACTTTCGCTCGGTAGCAAGACTCAAGCCATTCGTATCCTTTTAGCTTTTGCATCATGTTTTAATATCAAGCTATATCAAATGGATGTTAAATCTGCGTTCTTAAATGGTGTTATTTCAGAACTAGTGTTTGTAGAACAACCTCCCGGGTTTGAAGACCCTAAACACCCAAACCATGTCTATAAGTTATCTAAGGCGCTATATGGGCTTAAGCAAGCGCCAAGAGCTTGGTATGAGCGTCTTAGAAACTTTCTACTTGCTAAGGGCTTCAAAATCGGGAGAATTGATTCTACCTTGTTTATTAAGCATTTTGATGATCATTTCTTCATTTGTCAAGTATATGTTGATGATATTATTTTTGGATCAACTAATCAAGAATTTTGCAAGGAATTTGGTGAGATGATGTCTAGAGAGTTTGAAATGTCTATGATAGGAGAGTTGAGCTTCTTCCTTGGATTTCAAGTCAAACAATTGAAGGAGGGCACATTCATCTCTCAAGAAAAATATATTATGGACCTCCTCAAGCGCTTTGGAATGGAAGATGCAAAGCCTATCAAAACTCCTATGGCTACAAACACACATCTTGACTTAGATGTGGGAGGTACCCCGATTGATCAAAAACTATATAGATCAATGATTGGTAGCTTGCTTTACCTTACCGCATCTAGGCCCGATATCATGTTTAGTGTTTGTATGTGTGCTAGATTTCAAGCTTCCCCTAAAGAATTGCATCTAGTTGCGGTTAAGAGAATTCTTAGATATTTAAAACACACCCTAGCATTGGTTTGTGGTATCCCAAAGGTGCAAAATTCGAGTTGCTTGGCTATTCTGACTCGATTATCTTTGGGTGTAAAATTGACCGTAAAAGCACTTCGGGGGGATGTCATATGCTAGGTAGATCCCTTGTCTCATGGGCTTCAAAGAAACAAAACTCGGTTGCACTCTCAACCGCCGAAGCGGAATACATTGCCGCGGGTAGTTGTTGTGCACAAATATTGTACATGAAGCAAACCCTTCTAGACTATGGGATCTCCTTCAAAAGTGTGCCTCTATTGTGTGACAATGAGAGTGCGGTAAAATAGCAAACAACCGGTTCAACACTCTCGCGTACAAAGCACATTGATATCCGGCATCATTTCCTTAGGGATCATGTTGCAAAAGGTGACATTGTGCTAAGCCATGTCCGAACCGAGGATCAACTTGCGGATATTTTTACCAAACCCTTAGATGAGGCTCGCTTTTGTAAGTTGAGGAGTGAGTTAAATATCATAGATTCCTCTAACATTGCATGATCATATTCACTTCTCATGTAATATATTGTCATTGTCTTGTGTGTTCTATTTGCCTTGCTTGTTTAGTTGTTTGAAGTTTTGAGTGTTTCAGTTGCTTCGGTTTTTGTGAGCTCAAATGGGATTATCACATTAAGGGGGAGCATTATACCTCTCATGTATTCTTGCAACCCTAAATGTGAACAAATCAATACTTTGCTAGATGCATCTTGAAAAATGCTTTTCTCATGCAAATGTACTATATTGTATCAAATGCTTTCTAAATGTTTTGCTTTTCAAAAAATTTCATCATAAAAAGAAAAATTGATTTACTTTAAAAAAAAAAACGTATGTCCAAAACTATGATTTAAAAAAAATTATCTTGAAACGAAAAAGGTTGGTCAAGTGATTTCTCAAATGCTTTATATTGGCCAACATCTTAAAAACAAGTTTGACAAAGTTACCAAAAATCTATTATGTGCTAAACCGTGAGCTTTCTAGCATAACATGGGTCTAAGTCACTTGAGCCGAATGTTTCCATCACTTGGTTCATGGTGGCGCAAAATTAGGCCCATACATTTCCAAAGATCGCCAACCCAAACTCATTTGGTTCACATTTTCTTTTTAAAAAAAGGGGGTTTTGAAAACTATATGCATATAGCAATATCTTTTCAAAAATGTCTCAAGTTGGTGTTCTAGATCTTATTCATCGTTTAACCATGTCCAATCACGTGCTTATGTTGATTGCTGCAATTTTGGACCATGGGAGAACACATATTCTCGAGATAAAATACCCTCTTTTCTTACCCAAATGTTTGGATCATCCGAAAGGATCGGATCATATGGATATGTGGACAATCTGCTCCTATCGGATCATCTGTTACATAGGGTCTTCAAGTTTAACTCCTTATCCCTCTTAGTTTCTATCTGAACCAATGGATCTCTTTTAAGTCACTTTGGATGGTTCGAGATGCTCGCATCTCTTCGTCTTTAAGGAATGTTTCTCTTCCGTTAGATCCTTCTTGATCAGTCCGAGCCGTTGGATGACACTTAATCCTAGCCCTTGATCTCCTCTCTATTCATTGCCAACTCTCTACTCGGTCAAAATCCCTAAGTCCTCAATCAAGGGTGCGGTTGCTTTGTTCCCCATTCGGTTCCTCCTGAGCGCCATGGGATAGCGCCACCGTCTCCACCGCATTTCTCGCCGTCGGCCCATCGCAGTCGCCGGCGACCACCAAATCGCACTCCCCCTCTCGCGCGCATTCACCGGCTGTCTTCGGTTCCGCGAGGGACGCTCGGTGTCGGCCGCATTGTGTACCTCCACCACCGCCCTTGGTGTCTTCCTCGGGTCCGGCCGGCTTGCCGCTTCTCCCTCTCGTGAGTAAGTCCCTCATGTGCTTGAGCCAAGGCTATGTTCTTGAAGGTTGGATGGTTGCTTATTGTAGTAATGCGGTTTGTGGTTCATAGGATCTGTGGCAGATTGGATTGAGACCTATTGTGGGCTAAAATTGGATGTTTGCTCTGAGGTCGCTATAATTTGTGCTTGAAAGGATTATTTCTCGAGATTCACTTGATTTCTGCGTGCTTAAGTTTGACATTTTCTAAATTTGTTGTCTGTGTGTTAAATGATGAAAGACCAAATGGACAAAGGCAAGGGTAAAAGGAAGGCAAGTCCAGATCCTCCACAAATAATCTTAGACCTCGGCAATGAGGGCATTACCATCGGTCAGTCGCCCTCAATGCATACTCCAATCAGTAAGACAGCTACACCTTCTTCTCGTGGTCGCTCAACCTTAAGTCGACACACTGGAAGACGTTCAGGACCCAGAGTAGGTCCTGGAGGATCCTCTTCGAGTGGCTCTTCCCTCTCTTGAGCCAAATCGCAATGCAAGATTTGCTACTGTTGATTACTCCACTTACAAGGCTGACAAGATGAGAAAAGTGAGGAAGGTTGATGAGTCCAAATGGTTCCCTCAAAAGCGAGATAAGATCACAGATGTTGGGACCGATTTGTATTGACGATGGTGCGAAAGATATTGCTTTGTCATTCTTGAGAGAGAACAAAATCCGTAATCACAAATGGATTGATCGGACAGCTATTAATGAATATGCAAATGGCACGATATTCGTCCTCATTTTGCGGCGACTCGTGGTCTCACGAGACCTTCTTGAGACTAAACCAATGAGGTGGTTGGATAACATTATTTTCCAATTCTATGCCACTCTATGGATCCTCGAAAATCGAGTACATTTCATTCATGTTTGGAAGTGAGCCTTGCATTTTGATCGCAAAGAGATGTCGACCTACTTGGTATTGTTCTTGGTGGCGACTCTTTGCACAATCGTGCTTTTCATACGGGCGTAGAGGTCATGCAGATGGTGTACCCCTTCACTTGAGTGATTCAACACATGTACACCGATCCCGATGCAAAAGATTTTAATTGGAAGGTTCAAGCACGACTTTCTCGTGAGGCTTTTGTTACTTTGTGTGTGACTAGATATACTATTTTGCCAAGGAAGGGATCTAGAGAGGAAATTAGTGCTCTTATGGGTTGGTTGCTCTTTTACTTGATGGATGACATGGAGATAGATTTCATTGACCTTATGGTTGGAGAAATGCAGGGATGCTATCAAAACCACCAACCGCATGCTTCCTTTTGCTCCATACATTGTCAAGATGTTTCTTAATGCCCGTTGGATACCTCAGTTAACTCATGATAGATATCCCAAATTTCTTGCTCCATACAAAGCTTTGTCTCCTCAGGATAAACGCCTTAGACAGCGTGCTGCTCCTCCACCATTAGATCCTGAAGCCGATGATGCTATATATCAAGATCCTCTACCTTTTGATCATCGTGAGCCACATGGATTATTTGACTTTAGGGATCCACTTTCAGATGTTGATTTGGATGATGATGATGATGGTGACAGTGATCCTAGTTTTAATCCAGCTGATGATCTACCTTCAGCAGTCCCTCCAGCAAAGAAGTTCAAATCTGGCACTCATAATTCTGAGGCAAGTAGTTCTGGTTCAAAAGCTGCCTTTGATCGCATTGAGAAGAGGTTGGAAATGCAACACAAAGAAAATATTTCTCTTTGGAACTTTCTTATCAGTTTTTGTGGTGACATTCGTCTTCAGCAACAAAACTTGACTAGAGCTATTTGGACACTAAATGATCAACTAAAGCTGTTGTTGGGAGGATGTTGATTAGCTTCTTAGAAACAGGGCAAGAATGCTACTAATCTTGGTCGCCCTAGTGGCAAAGATGAGGAGCTCCAAAAGCTAATTCCTTATCCGTATGTTTCTCCTCCAACTCAAAATCAGTCACCCACACACTCTCCCTTTCAGCATCAACCGGCCTCAGTCTCACCAGCAGCTGTAGATCCCACTGCACCGAATCAGTCGCCTACTCATTCGCACTCTTCTTTTCAGTGACAACCGGTCTCGGCAGCAGCAGATCACTTTGATACTCAGTCGCCAAGTGCACAGCCTCCAACAGATCTTCACCAACTTGTTGATTCTTTGATTTCTTCAGCTCCCTTTTCTTCTACAAGTGATTTAGTTGGCCGTGTTCTTGACTATTCCTCTTCTCAGATAGAGCTCTTTGTTGATCAAGAAGAGGAGAAAGATTTCACCCAGTCAGCTGCTCTAGACACTCTGTTCCTTTACATATTCTTCCCAAGACCTCAACTGTCTCCAGCAGACTCTGCATCTTTCTTCAGTAGCTCCCTCTTCTCCTGCTTCCTCGGTGCACTCTTGTTGTTCAGGGCTCTCCCACCGATGATCCTCAGTGGCGACTCGCTTCTGTTGCACTCCATAATGACGACTACTGCGTCCGACGCCTTGACTTCGACTTTTGGGCAGCCCCTTTTCCTTTTGTGTGCTTGATGTCAAGGGAGAGATTGGTGCTAGTGTTTGGTTGTTTGAGACTATGCTTGTAAGATTGGTGCTTGTGTTTTTGGTTGAGTCTATGCTTGTATGAGTACTATTTGCATCATCATGTATCATGCATAGACTTAGGGGGAGACTTTGTTATTTTGTGGAGCTATCTTATGAGCATGTGTGTCTCATTGTCTTATCTTGTATCCTGCTCACTTATGCTTTATCCAATGCTACTTGAGATATTTGCTTGATCATGTTCTCATTATTTCTCTATATATTGGATCAAAGCTTTCATGTGCTTATCATGTCAAGTATATGCCTTGCTTTTGCTTATGTCATATACTTAAAATCCTTTATATCACTTGTGTTGGTTTGGTTGTCATCAATCACCAAAAAGGGGGAGATTGTAAGCATCTAGGCCCCTAATTCGTGTTTTGGTGATTAATGACGACTTAATTATCGGGACTAACTTTTTGTTGATGTTGCATAAGTTCAAGTTAGGTCGCGATGATGGTTTGGTTATGTGGGCTATTTGTTGAGCCCTAATGGACTTTGAAGGCAAGCTTGTATTATTGTTGAAGATTAAGGACTTTGTTCTTTAGAAATGATCCAAGGAGTTGAGGATGGATCATTGTAGTGATAGGTCCTTTGTTTTTATTTTAGCCGTACTATTAAAGGGGGTTTAGGCTAGTAGCTTGAGCTTGGTTAGGTTGAGAAGCTAGTTGTGATGCACACTAGGTTTATTTAACTCATCTCTAGTCAAATGAAGCTCTTGGAAGAGTTGGAGTTGAAATGAAATCAATTTGGATCTTTATTTGAGAAGGATGAAGAGTTGATGATGCATTAAGGATGATTCGGAAGCTAACAGATCATTGGAAGCGAAGGCTGTTTTTCTATGGTGAAAAATGACTAAGACCTTGCGGATGATTCATAGCTAACGGATCATTGGACGATAGCGTTTTGCTGAAAATTCATGCCTTCCGGGTGATCCGCAAGCTAAGGGAGCATCAAGCGGATCATTGGAACAATGAAATAATTCAGTTTTGACAATGCCTTCGGATGATCCGCAAGCTAACGGAGCATCAAGCGGATCATTGGACGATCCGATTTTAAATTGGACAAATGGCTGCGGATGATCCGCAAGCTAAGGGAGCATCAAGCGGATCATTGGACCAGTACCGAATTAGATATTGACAAGGCCTTCCGAATGATCCGGATACTATCGAACTATCAAGCGGATCATTGCTCCAGAGAGGAATTTTTGGATGAGCTAAAAACCTGAGTACTTTATGAATGATCCGGAAGGAAAGGATGATCCGGATGTAAGGATGATTCGCAAGCTTTCGGATAATACTTTAAGCCTTCAACGGCTAGTTTTGTGACCGTTGGATTTTGGGCTTCGAATGATTCGGAAGGCTTCCTGATGATCCGGAATGTGCTGATTTTTTTCGGATAGTACGTAACGGCTAGTTTCTTTGAGCGAGGCTATAAATCTGTTCATGGACGTGATTGTAAGCTCTCTTGGCCACTCTCAAGAACATCTATTACCAAGGGAAGATCAAGGACACCCAAGATCATTTATGAGCATATTTTGAGAGATTTTGAGAGGTAGCATAGGCTTAGTGTGCATCACTCTAGTTGCTTGATCTTTCTAAGTTCAAGTGATGGTCTAGGCTTGTTACCTTTGGAGATCGGCGTCTCCTAGACGGCTTGGAGGCGTGGTTCTTGGTGACCTTCTAAGGAGGAGCTTGTGGAAGGCACCGGGAAGGTTGTGAAGGTTCGGAGTCCACCCATCCGGAGAAGAGAAGGACTACCACAAGTGAATGGCTTGATATCTTGCCAGGTTTCAAGTCGGAGCAATACTCTTGAGGGAGTGCTCCAACGAGGAGTAGGGGAGATCGCCGAATCTCCGAGACCTCGGTAAAAAAATTGGTTGTGTCTCTTGTCTATTTTACATTTACGCATTTACTTTCTTGCACTGTTTTAAACTTCTCTAGAATTGTGTAGGAGTTGTTTGTCCACACTAGCATCCATAGACACATAGTTTTTTTTTGTTAGAACTGTTTAGTCTTTTTAATTGTTCTTAAAAAAAAAGATTCCCAATTCACCCCCTCTTGGGCATTCGATCCACTTCAGAACCCTAATTTGAAATTTAGGGGAAAGTGGAGAGGAGAGGAGAGGAGGATAGGGTTTGGGAGATGTACTTGGAGAAATTTTTTTTGGACTGAGTGCTAATGAGTGAGCTTGTGTCCTCCATGTCAATACAAGCAAATACGTGCAAAGATGATTTGTCTCTTTTTCTTGCTCTCTTTCTCGAGATTTTGGGTTCTTGTGTTCTAGAGGTTTTGCCTTGGTATTTTACTGTGATCTAGCTTGCTAGGACTTGTGGAAATTGATTTAAGATCATCTTGACCTTCTTTAATCCATAAGCAAGTCCTTGGATCAAGTTTTGGTTTTCACTCTTTTTTTAACCCTCTTGAACTCAAACAAGAATCTCTTGGAATCTTGGCTATGGTTATCTAGATCTTAGATTGGAATAGATTTTTGACCTTCTTGTTAAGTTGTGTCTAAAATCTCAAGTGTTTTGAATTTGATTATCAAAAGTTAGGTTATTTTGTAAATATGAAACCGTGTTAATTTTTCTGTCAGATTGAGAAGAGGTCAGACCGCCGAAGAGAGAGGTCAAACCACTTGAGCGACCAGACTGCCCATTACATCCGGTCAAACCAGCCGAGGGGGATTAATGATTGAGCTTCTTGGTTTCAGTTTAATTCTTCCGCTGACCATGATATTCATAGTTTCACATAGTTACTGGAATGAAAAAAGAACTAGAATTTTATAAGGAAAAAGTAGGGTTCTCTTCTTCTCCTCTAGTCGCTGATAAGGTCCACATTGATAAGCTGGAGGACGACGCCAAGTACGACCAATGCGGTTGGATATATGGAGCTCCTGGTCAGAGGTCTGGAGAGGCGAAGAGCGCAACACATCTTCGCAAGAAAGCGTTCAAGCACGCCCACGCCTAGTACAGACAACGTTGATAGCAGTCAGCGCCACAGTAGGGATAATTCTTTGGGAAAAACTATTCTTGTAGTAATCTTTTAGACTGACATTATTCCTTTATCAATCTTGTGCACGAATTTGTGCTCTTTTAGCGGCTTTATGGTCCGATTGAACCTTTTTGCGTCCAGGCATAATTGGGATCGAGTAGCATATTATATGATATATTGACTATATACATTCTTTCTTCACTTTTGCTGTTTGGACGGAGGATCGGTCTGTACCCTGAATCATGTCTGTTTCTTTCTTCAGTTCGGTGCTAGCTTTTCTTTTTAAAAAATCAGTAATTGTTGTTAATCATTGAAGAGGAAATTGAGGCTTTTGACAAGGCATATACAGAAGGAAAGAAAGAGAAACAAGTGGTAGGCACTACTTGTAATTTCACAAACTATCCGTGCTGGTGGTGGTAATCTCACCATGTGTAGGGCAAGGTCATCACTCATCACACCATCCTCTCAACCAACAACGAAACAAACTCTCTCTCCACAATCTGTCTGGAACAATACAACGAACCAAACAACTCTTAAGTTGCATGCAATAAGCCTGGTTCTACTCATCCTGGTTCAAAAAAGGAGCCAGCGTAAGATGCTCCATGCAACCAATCACACCCTTACTGCTCCAGTGCTCCCCTTCCATTCCCATCTTAGTACCGCACTGCTACCCGAAGTGTTCGTCAGCAGCATAACAAGTGGACGTCCCGGCCGATGCCATCGCCGCGCGCAGGCCTGTAACTCCGGTTTGGGGGGGCAAAAGAGTTGGTAAGCGGCAAGGTTTCGGGTCGGGTCGATGCGACCCATCGATCCTGGGTTTGGATTACATATATGGTTGGGCCAAGCTTTTGAATTGTGATTAAATTGATTTCCTTCTAGTTCACTGACAGCTTGAGTTTCTATATGAATTAGCAAACTTCACATGTTATCTAATTAACACATGTAACAGAAACTTAAGATCTTGGTCAACGTCAAGTTGTGAAGATACAAGTATCCAAACATGAAGGTACGATCAAAGGTATGAAGTGGAAATGATGCATGGAACAACTTTGGGTGATTTGGTTGGTGCATAATATAAGTGACTGAGCTCAATATATATAAACATGGGCATTCAAACGTAGCTACTATTCAATATGGAGCATACTATATATATAGGAACATTGTATTTAATTTTTCAATGACAAGCAGCTAGTACACTGTGCTCTATGGAGTTTGATCCCTCCTCTCCTATTTTGACCTAGAGAGAGAGAGAGAAAATAAAACAAAAACTACTCTAAATCAAATAGATACAGAAATATCAACTTAAAAGCTAGCTAGCCAATATATCTATACTTAGTTGTGTTTTGGAGCGTGAGGCTTGGGTCCATTGTGATTAACCACTACTACCTTAGCAAACTTAGCACTGAAGCTTCCTCCATGGCCAAGGTTCCATCCAAACGAGTGTTGTGCACCTCTTCCCCTTGGTTCCTCCGTCACTTTCACGTTTTCAGTGTTCTTGGTGTTCCCCACATCGAGCTTCCTGATCCCTTCTAGTCCTTTCTTCATAGTCGAAGAATCGCCGGTCGATGTGGACGAGTCCTTCGCTGCAAGAGTAGGCAGCACATGAGATCAAATACATGGTCAAATCAACAATAGTTTTGCAACTCATGGTGAACTGAACGCATGCTATAAACTTCAAACGGTGAGTGCGGGTGAGTGGGGGAGGAGGTAACCGAACACATGGTACAAGCTTACAAACGTAGGACTGAGTAGCAATGCAAAGATGAACAAAACTCACCACGGCGAGCATGAGCAATGGGATGGTCAAGTGCAAGCGAGGAGATGACCAAGACGACTGTAAGAAAAGTTGAAGCACTAGTCCTTTTGCAACTCATGGTGAGCTTTTAGCTAGTGCACTTCTCTACGCTCTCAATGAGCCGGTGACGAGACGGCGAAGAGATCGAGGAGGAAGGGGCGAGTGTGTTGCTGATGGATTTTTATAGAAAGGCAACGCTTCTTGGTAGGCACTAGTCAGGTAGCGATCGATGGCTAACTAGGTGGGTCAAAGCTCAGCTCAGATTTCTTACAAACTGCTATATACAAGTATAAAACATCTGCTCCGTCCGTACCCGTGTTCCGGTGTTCTTTAACAAACCCTAGGAGTTTTATTTACGGGTTGGCCCTAGTTGTACCGGGAGGCACAAGGCCGCGCACCGCGCATGCACAGATGCACTGATGCATCACGTGTAGACTCTGTACGTATGCGTGCCAAGCCTTGTGCAAACTAGTGGCTGCCTTTTGGGAGTTGAGCTCCCTGTTGGAGTGGACGCCGGCCATGCCAAAGGCGCGCGGCCGGGACGGTACCGCGTGCGTGGTGTGACTGTGTGCACCACGCAACACATGCACGGCCGTGCTTACGCCAGTCCGCGTCTTCCCACGTGCGGTACCTGCGCGGCGCCAGGGTTTAAAAGTTAGGACCCGTTTCACATCGCTTCTGCCGGGCTACTGATACCGTTAAAGACCAAGATACTAATTAAGTTCCTAACTCGCACCCCATTTTTTTTCTTTTTTTTTTAAAAAAAAAAACAAGTTCAGGAATCAGACAGAAGTCACGGAAGCCGGTTGATCGGCAGTCGGCCGGTTTCCGAATTGTAACAAAACCAAGAAAAACGGCAATTTAATAACAGCTGTTTTAGTGCAAAGGATTCTGTTGAATCGTTTTGATTACATCGAAGATCAACAAAGCTCTGTTTCTTTTTAATAAAGAAAGGACAACTGGATGCAACTGAGTCTAGATTTATGCAACTCGCTAATCACTTTGACTAACCAGACGATCTCCAGTTCTCCACGCCATCAGAACAGCTTCGCACCCCGAAAGCGCGCATTGCACAAACTCCAGCACCAAGGAAAGTTAACCCAGGGGAGCGACAGGGTAATTAGCAATTCCTATTCATCCTATGGGCTCATGAATCAAGACTCGTGAGAAATAGAAGGCATCAAATGTAGCAAGACCGAGAGCAAAAGCTGATTGACACAAGCGGGCAGATTGATTGGCTGGGGCCTGGGCACATTGTACTTCGTAACGCACGATAAACTGTTGGCTGTGTTTCCCTATTGGCAGCCCCAGCTCAGTCAATTGCTCAAAAGGAAATAGTACTGCAAGCAAGAAGGTGACCACAGGGAAGGGTGCAAGATGCGGCTCCCGCGAACAACCGAATTCAGTCCCTACTAACCACCAGCATGAGCACATAGGAAACTTTTTCTCCCATCGACATCTATAACCCATAAAAAACAGACCATTCAGTCTGTCAAGCTGCAAGGATAGATTAAAATTTTCCCCAACTCTAATAACAACTCCAACATGGATCTGTCATATTTTAATCTGCCGAATTTTCTTAAAAAATATTATTATTTTAAAAGATAATTACAAAAATAAATAGTCGTCCCAAAAACTTACAAAAATAGGCTCCTGAACTGCTCCCTATCGCCGGTCCAACTTTATGTCGCTAGTTCAACTGGCGATAGGAAGTGCTGCAAGGATAGATTAAAAATTTCCCCAACTCTGATAACAACTCCAACATGGATCTGTCATATTTTAATCTGCCAAATTTTCTTAAAAAATAATATTATTTTAAAAGATAATTACAAAAATAAATAGTCGTCCCAAAAAATTACAAAAATGGGCTCCTGAACTGGCGACATGTATAGGGATGTGTCGTTAGTTCAACTGGTGACAAGAGCCCTGTTGCTCCCTGTCGCCAGTTCAACTAGTGACAGGAAGTGAACAGTCGTCCTGTCACTAGTTGAACTGGTGACAAAAGCCTTAACATTCTATAAAAGACCGTTGAAACCCTAAAATTCGGCACATGACTCACTTTTATTTTTTTTAAAAAAAAAGAGGAGGGAAAGGAAAGGAGTAGAGGGGAGGAGAGAAGCTAGCGAAGCGCTGCCCGTCCGGTTCAAAAATTTGTCAGGTGATTTTTTTAACCGAATGGATTACATAGTTTTAGATGTACGGTTACATAGTGCAGTATGTTATACATAATACTTTTCAGTGGGTAGTTTAGTTTTAGATATGTGGTTAATTGTGGAAATGTTCTTTATGGTGCAGTGCGTCAAATATGTCGGACATCACCAATTTTAAAATTTACTACGGTCCGGGGACTATTCTAGAGGGTCCCAAGGGGATTGATTTGCATTATTTCCCATCGTCGATTGTGCGGCTGCCAAGAGCAGAGGGATGTACATGGGGTGCTGTGATGTGGTTGTTGTTTCACTCATTCCAAATGGACCATGATGTGTATGATCTAAGATTGAGTTGTCTTACCCCCCGAGCAGCACAGCCCACATATTGGGAGTTAGTGGAGCTCAAGAGAACAAGGTCATGGCAGTCATATGTACACATGGCGAGAGAAGGAGGTGGGATTTGGTCCTTCTAGCCCAGGCATATGCCAAGCCCACTCCTGCATCTGTGGATGAACAAGAAGGGGGTGCTGACACTAAAGAAGAAGTCGGGGACTCCAGCCACAGTGCGGCGCACACAATGGTTGAAGCTCCCGGAGTTGCTGATGCTGTCAATGAAGACCCTGCGGAAGTGGCTCCTTTGGTCAGGCAAGCTACCAGGCTTGCTGACGAGGGTGAGAAGGTGGAAGTCATAATGCAAAGGATGGATCTCGAAGATCGGGACTACATGACATTGTCAGAAGATGAAGGATCCGACGACGAGGATGATGTGGACCAGCAGGCGGTTCCACTCGAGTGGAACACATACTAGTTCAACAACCTCATCGTCAACGAAGAATCCTGTGTGCCGTGGGAGTACGACCAGAGCGAGGTCAGGCAAGGAGCTATGTGTTGCGCGCAAAAACAGTATCGCACACAACACGATGATCGTGGTAGCAATCGGATGCTCCAGATCTTGGCACCAACGCGCAGCGCCTAGGCAGAGCTAGTCGTGGCACGGCACGGTGATGTTTTGCACGGGTTGATCTTGCAATCTTGCCGAACAGGAAGCAAAAGAGATTGGAAGAGTGCGGGACTACAGGAAGCTATGGTAGAAAAAGTAGATGCAATTTGTATTTGATCGATTGGATTCTCTTTTTACAATCGGCCATGACCCTTTTAAAGGGCGGCAGGTCTTAGCCGTACAAAATCAGGACTCCTAACCGAACAAAATTACAGATACGATTTGGTTATGATCTTCAAACCTTCCATAACTAATAAATCTTTCCTATTCAAACATGCCCTAGATGTCCTGGTAAGAGATCCTGTTGGAAAGTCTTGAAAAGGGTCCTCACGAAAAGTCCCGATGAAGTCTTCGCGGAAAATCTGCGCAGGATGCCTTGAACAAAACGCAGTAGTTCTGCCAACTACGAATCAGAATGACCGCAGCACGGTAGTACGACACCACGGGCTGGTTTTACCGCTTTAACAATAGCTGGTTGTCTTGAAGAAGTCTTCATGAGGATTCTTGAACGAAAACGGTAGTTCCGCCAAATAACAACCGGAACGACCGCAACGCGGTAGCACCGCACCACGAGTCGGTCGTACCGCTCTTTATAACCAGTTGGCTATCTTGAAGAGATCCTCGTGGGAAGTCCTGAATGACCATCATCAAACCACATAGCACTCCGGAGGAAATCTTGAATGGCTCTGATTAAGCCACGTGGCCACCCCTGAGAAAAATCAATACACGGTATTACCGCCATAAAATACTCGGTACTACCTTGGTGCGGTAGTACCGCTTCATACTGCGGAACTACCGCTTCACAGAAATGCTCAAAAGCCTCAGAGAGACACGTCTTGCCACGTGGACGGCCCAAATTTGAAATGGCCGACCGGACCACGTGTTTTAGCCGTTAGATCTGGACAGTGTTCGGCGGTCCGAACGTTCACCTGCTTTTGGACCGTTCGATTTCAATCGAGTGTCTCACAAGTCCCTTCACGTTCGGCGGCTCGAACGTTCATAGCGATCTGGACCGTCCGATTTCAATCGGATGTTCACAAAGAACCCGTTCGGATCTAGTGACTTGCGATAGTACCATTGCATACTTGCGGTAGTATCACTCAGCGGTAATTCCGCACTTAACATTCCGGTACTACCGATTTAGCTGTCACTTGCTGAAAACTACAATTTCAACAAAACTCAAATACGATCTGAACGGCATATGGTACTACCGCCTAGGAATGCACGGCCATACCGCTTTAGACGGTGGTTCTTCCGATCAACTATCGCTCTGAAACCAGAACCTCCCAAGAGGTCTTTAAAGCCCTTTATAAATGCCAAATCTTGTCATCAACACATGCCCCCCTGTTTTTTGGTAAACGAATATGTTTACCACAAAAATATCTTCGATTGTTCCTTAGGACGATGATCAAACACCGACCAATTTGTGTATTTCTTAGAACGATGATCAACAACTCATCAGCCATGTGCTTCTCAAGCATCTTGCCAAACACTTGGATAGTACTTTTTCAAATATTTGCCATTAAGAGCTTTAGGCAGCCTATCTCCCTGTAAATTTTGCACTATATATGAATTTCCAGGAACAATCTCTATAACTTTATATGGACCTTCCCAATTTAGAGACTACTTCCCAAACTTATTATCTTTGTATCCAACAGGTAAAATCGTCTTCCAAACTAAGTCTCCTATTTGAAACGATTTTTCCTTCACTTTCTTATTGTAGGCCTTGGCTACCCTCATTTTATCTTTCTCAATTTTCCTCATAGCTCTTAACCTCTCAGCTGCAACTTCATCTATCCTGTCCATCATCAAGTTATGATAATCTTCGGCCGACAAATCATTTTGCCTGGCCACTCTAGAAGCATTCAAATATACCTCAACAGGTAAAACAGCTTCTTGGCTATACACTAATTCAAACGGCGTTACCTTGGTAGCACTATGTTTAGATATACGGTGAGCCCATAATGCCTCAGATAGCACCTCATGCCATCTCTTAGGATTTTCCTCTATCTTTTTCTTAATGAGCCTAATTAAAGTTTTATTACATGATTTGGCCTGACCATTAGCCTGAGCATAATAAGGCAAGGAATTAAGGAGCTTGATTCTACGTGATTCGGCAAACTCCTGTACTTGGTGAGACATAAAAGATGAACCTTGATCAGTAGTCAAAGTTTGTGGTATGCCGAATCTATAAATAAAATGCTCCAAAATAAAACTAATCACCTCCTTATGAGTCATGTTTTTAAGAGAAACAGCTTCTGTCCACTTTGTAAAATAATCAGTAGCTACTAAAACAAAACGATGACCTTTAGAAGATGCAAGGTGTATTTGGCCGATAAAATCTAAACCCCATCCACGAAACGGCCACGGTTTAATTATAGGATGCAACATAGCAGCAGGTGCCAATTGCACATCACCAAACTTTTGACATGACTCACACCCTTTGTAATATCTAAAACAATCTTCTAACATAGTCGGCCAATAGAAACCAACTCTTCTTAATAACCATTTCATTTTATGAGCCGACTGATGTGTACCACATATACATTCATGCCCTTCACCTATAGCAACTTTAGATTGATCCAAACCGAAGCATTTTAAAAGTAACCCATCTATGGTTCGGCAATACAACTCTCCATCAAGCAATGTATATTTTTAATGCTTATCGCCGAAGCTTTCTATCAACAGATTGACTAGGGTTTTCTAAATAACTAATTAGAGGCCTTCTCCAGTCATTAGGTTCGGCAACACTTGATGTTTCCAGAGTATCCGAACTATTATCATGTTGTTCGGCCATGCAAATTGTAGCACCTCCTAGCATTGGTTTTTCTATCATGAACAATTTACCCCTTTTAACTTGATAACTAGATGCTTGTTGTGCTAGGTCATTTGCTCTAACATTCTCTTCTCTAGATATGTGACTAATAGTGAAATCATCCAGAGTTGCTATGACCTCTAAACATTTTTCCAAATAACTATTTAGTGATCCATCAAAGCACTGATACACCTTTGACACTTGTTGTACCACCAACAGTGAATCACCAAATGCTTCTATACTCTTTACACCCGTGGACTCTAAAATTTGTAATCCTAACAGGAGAGCTTCATACTCGGCCTGAGTGTTGGTACAAAAGTATTCTAAATAAACTGATGTTTCAAAAATGACATCTCTAGGTGAAACCAACACAATACCAACACCTTGTCCTTCTTTGCAAGCCGAGCCATCAAAGTATAATTTCCATGGACGTAGAGACACATAATTAACCAGCTCTATGTCACTATCAATCCTATGATCCACAATGAAATTAGCTACAATCTGGCCTTTCATAGACTTCAAAGATTCATAAGGCAAATCATACTCTATTAATACATAAGCCCTCTTTCCAATTCTACCACTTAAAATCGGTTGCTGCAACATGTACTTAATGACATCGGTTTGACATGCAATAACACACGTGCTAGACAGCAAATAATGCCTCAACTTGGAATAAGCATAATACAAGGATAAACACAATTTTTCAACAAATGCATACCTTGTCTTAGCTCCCAGCAGGCGTCTACGTACTCAAGTAAGTAATAACATATTCCTTGCCGTCCATTACTTGTGTCAAAACAACAGCACCGATGACATCTTCTTGTGCAGCAATATAAAGCCGAAATGGCATCCCGGCTTTGGGCGCCCTCAACACAGGAGGTGCAGACAAATACCTTTTAATATCTTCAAACGCTTGTTGCTGTTCTGCCCCCCCCCCCCAAGTAAATTCAGTCTCTTTCTTTAACCGAAATATAGGAGTGAATGCACTAACTTTACCGGATAGGTTGGATATGAAACTCCTCAAATAATTCACTTTCCCAAGGAACTTTTGCATGTCTCTTTTGCACTGTGGCGCCTTCACTTTCTTAATAGCCTCTATTTTGGTAGGATCTACTTCTATGCCTCTCTCATGTACTATAAACCCTAAGAACTTACCAGCCGACACGCCAAAAGCACATTTCAGTGGGTTCATTTTCAAACCATAGACGCATCCGTTCAAAGGCTAGACATAAATCGGCTAAGTGATGGTCCATACTATATGATTTAACAACTATATCATCAATGTATACCTCTAGGACAACACCAAGTAGGTCATGAAAAATCAAATTCATGGCCCTTTGATAAGTAGCACTGGCATTCTTTAAACTAAAAGTCATGACAACTCACTCAAACAATCCAACAAAACTGGGACATCGAAAGGCCGTTTTAGACATATCCTCTTCGGCCATAAAAATCTGATTATACCCAGCATTACCGTTTAAGAAACTAATTATTCTATGTCCTGAAGCATCATTAATTAACATGTCGGCTATAGGCATAGGATACTCGTCTTTAGGGGTGGCTTTATTTAAATCCCTAAAATCAATGCACACCCTCAACTTACCAGTGTTCTTCTTCTCAACCGGGACAATGTTAGAAACCCATTCAGCATATCTACATGGCCTAATAAAACTAGCCTTTAACAATTGGCCTATTTCTTCCTTGACCCGATCATATATATTAGGATTAAACCTTCTAGGTGGCTGCTTATAAGGCCTAAAACCAGACTTAATAGGTAACCAATGCTCAACTAGCTCTCGGCTAAGTCTCGGCATCTCATGATACTCCCAAGCAAAGCAATCAACATATGCTTTAAGCAACTCTATCACTTTGCTCTTATGTTCAGTAGGCATATTTTTGTTTATAAATGTCGGCCTAGGAGAAGTTCCATTGCCTATGTCAACCTCCTCCAATGGGTCAGCCGACGAGAAACCTTGCCCTAACTTTTCTACTTCATCAAAATCATCAATAGCCTTACAAATATCGTTCTTATTTGACCAATATTGTTCTATACGCTACTGCAATCATTGTAAGCTATTTTCTTTATTCATTTATAACACCATATTACTAAGTCGAGCTGCAGGTGGTACGCATGCAACAATTACAAAACCATCTTTGGTAACACTAAGATAATCATAACTAGAAAGGTCTAAACCCGTTAAACATTGAACGTTACCATGCTGCCAATCAGCTGAAGCATCGGCCAAAGCAACATAAGCTGATGTATCTGCTTGAACCACTTCTACGTCATCATCGAGCCATTGTATTAAAGTCTGATGCAGTGTAGAAGGTACACAGCGATTTGCATGTATCCAGTCACGACCCAATAGGATGCTATAATTAACTTGCACGTTGACGACAAAGAAAACCGTAGGTAGAGTTTTGCTCCCAACAGTAAGTTCCACGGATGTAACACCCTTGGCCTCCGTAGACTCACCCGTGAAACCATTAAGCATCAAATAGTCTTTATAAGCTCGCTATCCTCTCGCCCCAATTTCTTGAAAACCGAGTATGGCATCAAGTTCACAGCAGCCCCACCATCAACTAACATCCTAGAAATCAGCCTACCATTTATATGTCCCCTAACATATAATGATTTCAAATATCGGCTCGATTCTTCGGGCTTCTCGAAAATGGCTTCTTTAGGGCCAAGACATAACTGAGTAACCTCTTCACTAGTAATCCGAAATTCTGAGGGCAATGTAAACACCATATTGATATCCATACCTTGACGAGGTGGAGTGTCATCTTTAATCATTGGAGATCCTTCATAATCTAACAAATCATCCTCATCATCATCATGCACTTGAGCTGGTGTTTCAATTGTCTTCACCCTCCACTCTTTTCAGATAGGCACCATAGGCTTTATTTCATTGAATATTTCGTCTCTCATTTTTTCTGCCTTGGCCTCTCTAAGTTCTTGCATTCGCAGCTATTGTAACCTTCTTTTTTGAGAATGGGAAAGACCAAGAGGACACCAACGAGGTTGTGGCTTTGTCCCGGGTAGCAAGGACATTTTTCCTTTAACTTTCTCCACTGTCTTTGATGCTCCAAAACCAGTACGTGATGTGGTTGGCTCAGCTGTTACTGTAGCTGGTATTGTAGCCGAACTGGTGCCCATGGGTACTGTAGCTATGGCACTATTTATGGCTACTGTAAACGTGCTACTGCTCATGTCCGAACCATGAGTTGCTGCCGCTGCTGTGTATTCCTCATCGTAGATACTTGAAACAACCATAGCCGACTGCTTCTGCTTCTCTTCCCCCTTGGTAATCGGCCCTTTTGCCTTTGAACTCAATTCTGGCTTTTCACCCACGTTACCATTATTCTTGACACGGTACACCCTTTTGACCACTTTATTGTCTCTCGTATTGTAAGACCGATTCCTTTGATCAAAACGGTCATTACCAGAATGTGACAACCTATCAAACACGGGCCTCCTTAGTGATGTCCACCCTGGATGGAATGGTCCAAAAGGCATTGGACGTGGCATCCATGGACCATACCAACCCCATGGTGGACAAGGAGGGAAACCAACAGGAGGAGGACCCCATGGGACGGGCATTGGTGGCCCAAAAGGAGGACAAGGTGTTGCTGCATGGAAGTCCTCTCGACGATGGTCCCGACCATCAAACTTTTGCTTTGTAGGTGATCTTGGCCGCTTGAAATTATTTGGCCGATTAGTTGCTTTGTGGCTGGCCTTACCATCTTCATATTTAGCCAGAAGCTGGGCAAATGTGGGCTTCGGCTTCTCAACCCTTTTGGTGGTCTTGCCTTTACCTTTATTGACTTTCCAATGCTCAACCTCTGGGCTTTTTGTTTTAATCATCTTTGGTTTAGTACTTTGCATAGCTTATGGACTAGATGTTTTTGTGCCCTTCTCATCTATCACCACCACATTCTTGCCCTTTGTAGATTCGGCTTGAGATGGCCGAATCAGTACTTTCTTGTTCTCAAAATCAATCACATTGACAGGGAAAGGATTGTGGTCAAGCTGCATTTTCGGATTTTCAACAAATTTCAATCGTCCTTCATTAATGGCCGATTGAACCTGTCAGCGAAAAACATTGCAATCATTAGTGGCATGTGAATAAGAATTGTGCCACTTACAATATGCACGCCTTTTTAACTCGTCAGGTGCTGGTATAACATGGTTATCAGGCAACTTGATCTGCTTTTCTTGCAACAAATAATCAAAAATTCTATCACACTTAGCAACATCAAAGGTGTACTTAATTTTCTCTTGCCAATTTTTTTGTGAAACCGGCTTTAAGGCTGAGCAAGCAAATGGTTTAGTCTTTGAAGACCAAGCCCATTCGGCTACACAAACATTAATGTCATCATCGTCCGAATTTTCATATTCATACTCAAGCATGTGAACATTAGGACGATCTACTTTCACTTTGTCACTTGACCTCTGAAAGTTCCTAGATTCTTTAACTCGGATTTCTTGTACCATATCTCTCTGTAATACTTGGCTAACATCTAAGAAATCATGACTTTCTAGCTTTTCTTTCAAGTGAGAAAGTAAACCCGAATAGGCTAAATCAGCTAGGTCTTTATCAGAAATTATTAGTGTAAAACATCGGTTTCTTGTCTCTCTAAACCTCCTAATGTAATCAGCAACAGGCTCATTATATTTTTGTTTAACCGATGTTAAATGCGACAATCTCTCAGTATCACTAGCATAAAAATATTCATGAAACCTTTGCTCTAACTGGGACCATGTATACACAGAGTTAGGTGCAAGTGAAGTATACCAATTGAATGCAGTACCAGACAGAGACAAAGGAAATAATCTTATCATTAAAGCATCACTAGCACTAGCTTCACCATATTGCACAATAAATTGACGTATATGCTCTAATGTGGATTTGCCATCATCCCCAGTAAACTTAGCAAACTCAGGTACTCTAAATCCTCTGGGATATTGCACAGTATCATAAACATCAGGGTATGGTTTTTGATATGCACGTGATCTTCCTTTAGACTCTACCCCAAATGTTTCTCTAAACATGCTAGCTACTTGTTCTCTAATGTTTTCAGGTCCAACACATGTTTCGGCCGTAGGCCGATTAGGTGTCACATTGGCTGGTTGTGGCCTAAGAGCATTAGGTTGAGGTGCGCCATAGGCATATTGTGGAATTTGGTTCAGCTGTGCATGTGATATAGGTTGTAAAGATTTGTTAAAATGACTGTCTGGCAATGGTCCATATGCAATGCCTGAACCTTGAGGAGGTATGGGAGGTGTACTGTAAGCCACTGTGTGGTATGGAGGCACAAATGCACTTGTTGAATTTTCGTCTACTCAGCCATGATAATTAGCTATATGTGGAGCCAAGCTTACTAAATTAAGTGAGCCATTTGATAATGCAAAAGTAGGTGGTGTGCCCCTCGGCGTGACAGCATTTCGTGCCATAAGCGATGGTGCCCCAATATCAGCCGAACCTCCGACAATAGTTCGGCTATAGACGTGTTGCATCGGTGCATCTTATGGTGTAGTTGCATGTAGCATAGGGGAAACCGATGCATCAAATGGTACAAGCTCATGATGAATTTTGCTAGCATTACTACATGTTACAGTATCAGCATTACTAGCTAAGGGCTACTTTTTATTTGTCTCATCTTGCAATTCAAGCATCACAACCCTGAGACGACTAGATAGCAACCTATCTAAGGTATTGGACACTGAGATACCTACTTGTTGATCAATCATCAAAGCAACTTGCTTTTCAGTAAGAGATGCATTTCTTACAGTGGGCTTTACCTCAGGCCTGGTGTAGATAGATAGCAATTCACCCTCTTTCATAATGACACCTTGCCTAGTCTTCTAGAAGCACGACAACATCAACTTGTCGAATTCCAATTTGCGCTTTTCGTACTCCCGACGATACTCCTCGGGCAGATCCTCACGCGTGGGAGTGATGATGTTCTTGGCATCAATAGTGGAACCATCTTTTTCCATGGTTGCAGCGATTACACCCCTGACTCGGTGTAAACAATGCAGCCTTCTTCTTGATCTTTGCCTAGGGAAGAGTTTGGCTGTAGCTTATAGCTGAATCAATCGTCCCTAGTAGAGTCGCCAAATTGTGTTGCGCGTAAAAACGGTATCGCGCACAACACGATGATCGCGGCAGCAATTGGATGCTTCGGATCTTGGCACCAACGCGCAGCGCCTAGGCGGAGCTAGTCGTGGCACAGCGCGGTGATGTTTTGCACGGGTTGATCTTGCAATCTTGACGAACAGGAAGCAAAAGAGATTGGAAGAGTGCGGGACTACATGAAGATACGGTAGAAAAAGTAGATGCAATTTGTATTTGATCGATTGGATTCTCTTTTTACAATCGGTCATGACCCTTTTAAAGGGCGGCAGGTCTTAGCCGTACAAAATCAGGACTCCTAACCAAACAAAATTATAGATACGATTCGGTTATGATCTTCAAACCTTCCATAACTAATAAATCTTTCCTATTCAAACATGCCCTGGATGTCCTGGTAAAAGATCCTCTTGGAAAGTCTTGAAAAGGGTCCTCGCAGAAAGTCCTGATGAAGTCTTCGCGGAAAATCTGCACAGGATGTCCTGAACGAAACGCGGTAGTTCTGCCAACTACGAATTGGAATGACCGCAACATGGTAGTACTGCACGACGGGCTGGTTGTACCACTTTAACAATAGCTGGTTGTCTTGAAGAAGTCTTCGTGAGGATTCTTGAATGAAAACGGTAGTTCCGCCAAATAACAACCGGAATGACCACAACGTGGTAGCACCGCACCACGAGCCAGTCGTACCGCTCTTTATAACCAACTGGCTATCTTGAAGAGATCCTCGCGGGAAGTCCTGAATGGCCATGATCAAACCACGTAGCACTCTGGAGGAAATCCTGAACGGCTCTGATTAAGCCACGTGGCCACCCTTGAGAAAAAAAACAATACATGGTATTACCGCCATAAAATACTCGGTACTACCTTGGTGCGGTAGTACCGCTTCATACTGCGGAACTACCGCTTCACAGAAACGCTCAAAAGCCTCAAAGACACACGTCTTGCCACGTGGACAGCCCAGATTTGAAATGGCCAATCAGACCACGTGTTTTAGCCGTTAGATCTGGACACTGTTCGGCGGTCCGAATGTTCACCTGCTTTTGGATCATCCGATTTCAATCGGGCGTCTCACAAGTCCCTTCACGTTTGGCGGTTCGAACGTTCACAGTGATCTGGACCGTCCGATTTCAATCGGATGTTCACAAAGAACCCGTTCGGATCTAGTGACTTGCGGTAGTACCGTTGCATACTTGCGGTAGTACCGCTCAGCGGTAGTTCCGCACTTAACATTTCGGTACTACCGATTTAGCTGTCACTTGCTGAAAACCACAATTTCAACAAAACTCAAATACGATCCGAACGGCATACAATACTACCGCCTAGGAATGCATGGCCATACCGCTTTAGACGGTGGTTCTGCCGATCAACTATCGCTCTGAAACCAGAACCTCCCAAGAGGTCTTTAAAGCCCTTTATAAATGCCAAATCTTGTCATCAACACTATGTACAAATGCAAGGAGGTCGTGCAAGAGGCGGTCAAATTCTGAGCCTTGTCGGTGCGGTGCATATTCACAATCGTCAAGTCTAACCCAAGATTCTATGACGTGAAGTGCAGCATAAAGGGATGCCCTTGGGGAGTGCACGCCTTTCAGCCTAAGTGAGACACCTACTGGAAGTGCTATATAGTGGTCCCTCACACATGTGTCGTCGCTGAGTTAGTGCAGTCCCACCGAAACATGTCATTAGGCTTCATCGCCAACCTCTTGTACGGTGAGATCATGGATAATCTCGATTTTGAGCCACGATCCATCATTCGAGTGGTTGAGGCAAGGTTCCAGTATACAATCAGTTATGCCAAGGCTTGTTGGGCAAAACAGAAGGTATTGGAATCAAGGTTCGACACGTTCGAGGATTCCTACCACAACCTCCCTGGGCTACTCCGTGTTATACAAGACAAGAATCTCGGCACTAATGTCGACATTTGATTCAACACATCCGAAGTGGGCCGATAAGAGGGACCTACGACGAGCATTCTTCGCCTTTGGTCCATGTATCAATGCATTCTGACACTGCCATCCAATCTTGTGTGTGGATGGTACATTCTTGACTGGGAAGTACAAGAGCCAGATACTGACTGCAATAGCGACGAACAGGAACAATCGAGTTCTTCCCATGGCATTCGCTTTCATTAAAAGAGAGAACATGGACAGTTGGTCGTGGTTCCTAAAGAATGTGAGGACTGGAGTTGTACAGGGCCGTCCCAACGTATCCATCATACATCATCGGCATACGGGCCTGCTGAGGGCAATAACTCGGCTACAGCAAGGAGAGAATGAAGCACTACCGTGGTCAGATCTACAGGGCAGGTGGTGCATGAGGCACTTGGGTGCAAACTTATATAAGCAGTTCTGCAACAAAGACTTGATGAACCTGTTCAAGCGGCTATACAACTAGAATCAGTAGCAAAAGTTTGCAGCACTCTGGAAGATACTAGATGAGCGGACCCAGATGCACAGAAGGGAGGCAGTGAAAAGGGCCACCCCAAGTGCTGACCAAGCCCCAAAGTGTTGCCACATCTACCCATAGATGGTCCCAGTGTGACGAGGAAGACAGGGACGCAGGTGAAATGCTTCCTAGACTGGATTGAGCACGAGCATAAGGAGAAGTGGTCGTTGCTGCATGATAGGGGTGGTGCTCGATGTGGTGTCATGACGACCAATCTAGCTAAGGTGTACAATTGGGTCACGCGCGGTGCAAGGTGCCTCCCTTTGGTTGGTATTTTGGAGGCAATTCTCCGCAGTACCACAAACTACTTTGTTGACAGAAGCAACAACACATCACTCGCTATGGCAAATGATAGAGTACTCTACTCCGTCATGATCACGAAGTACATGGAGGAGAAGAGCAAGAAGGGTGAGATGCACCAAACATTCAAGATGGGCACAAGGGAGCTTCGCTTCGAGATTATGTGCAGGGATAAAGTATGCCGCGGGATGAACCACGAGAGGATCACCCACGAGTGCACACTACGTCACGCTAGTTGCATATGCACTTGCGACAAGCTCCTTCTTCTGCATAGGCCCTGCTCCCATGTCATGGTCGTATGTTCGACGGTGGCGCAGCATCCTGAGCAGTATCTCTCTGATTATTTTAACAAGGAGGAGGTGATGCAAACCTAGAGTGCAGAGATGTATGGTTACGCCGTGGTTGGCCATTTCACTGGCCATCCGACCTGGGAGCAACTAATCTGGGCCACGGACATTGATAGGCTGAAGAGAAAGGTTGGCCGGCAACAGGTATGGTGCATTAGGAATGACATGGACAAAGTAGAAGACGGTCGTCGTACGAAGAAATGCTCCAATTGTACGGAGTCCGGCCACACCTTCAAGAAATATCCCATAAGAAATCCTCAGGACGAAGGAGACATCGGCACTCCGGACATCGCCACGGGGACCTCATCCGGTCGCCTGACTCGAGGCAGTCTACATGGGGGACGTTGAGGTCGTGGCCACAGGAAAGCACGAACAATTGTAATATGTGATTGCCAATGTTATGTGTGTAGTGGTACTAAGATTATAAATGTTAGCATGTCCTAACTTGTACTTCAGTTAGTACTATACTTGTTGTACACAGTGTGGAACTAATTGTATCGTAATTGCAAACTTTAACTTCATTTGCAGTGTCAATCTGTCGTTGTTACTTATCTCTACAAAGTAGGACATGTTGTTATTGTTGCGCCATTTCTCTGAAGTTATCCACCGTAGATGAATTCCCTGGCGCATCGTAACATCACTTACGTTCACTTACGAATCTTTGCTACCTCAATCGTCCTCACAAAATTCTTCAGAAATTTACCGCAGTACAACATCATACAAAAATCACAAAATGTTATTGGGAGTCTAATAGATTTCGTACCCTTGAGAATCTACGAAATTCACAAACAGACCAACCAACCTTGTCACCACCCTTCTATTTCTAAAAAAAACAACCTACAAACAAGATTTGCTAAGTGTATTACCTATTAAAAATAGCCATTTATTCCCCCCACAATTATTTCCATTGGATTAATAAAAAAAATTATTTCAAATCGCTGGTCCCGAGGAGGAATCGTGTGGCAGCGTTGCGTCACGTCTCTGCGAGAAGCAGACTCGTTGGGTCACGTCGCTGCGTAAAGCTGCCTTGGCAGCGCCTCTTCTGTTTTTTTTTGGAATTAAAATGACTTTTGGACTGATTTTTCAAGGGTTTTATAGATGGGATCTTGTGCCAGATTGAGCTGGCGGCAGACAACTATTCACTTCTGCGCCAGTTGAGCGGCAGCAGAAGTTGGACATGACAGTAGTCAACAGGGCTCCTATCGCTAGTTGACATGTCGCCAGTTCAACTGGCGATAGGAGCCCATTTTTGTAATTTTTTGGGGTGACTATTTATTTTTATAATTATCTTTTAAAATAATATTATTTAAAAAAAATTCGTAATCTGCCGATGCTATGACGTTATGTCTGCATTCTCGCTATGACGTTATGTCTGGTGTAGCTTTAGCAAGAACTTCCTCACGGCTCTAACTAAAGGAAGAGGGTTCTCAACATGCACAACATGCCCACTGTTTAGGACAATGACCATTTCGTAGAGCTCCTGCCCATTACGATCATCAAATTGGTTAGAATAGGAATTTCTTTGTATTTTCTTATATGCCTTTTGTATTAGCTTATATATGTATAGCATATTACTTTGTAATATTCTCTTGTACTTCCTATATATATTGCCTATTGGGCTTTATGAATATACACACAATATTCATAACACGGTATCAGAGCCGGGGCACTAACCTAGCTCTTTTCGCTGCCACATCCATTGATGTCGTTGAAGGCTGCTGCCGCCGCTCGAGGCTGCCGTTGCTCGATGTCAGTCGATGCCAGTCCACCCGAGGACGACACGGGCCAAGCGCCACCCTCGGTCTTGCGCTACGCGCCCCCGACGTCCGCCGTAAATCGCCCACGATGCGACGAGGATGACGTGGGCTGAGAGCCGCCCTCCATCGCCCATCACCAGAGCGCCGCCATCGTTGTCGCCATCCGCACAAAGCCGCCCGCGATGCGTTGCCGTTCGCTCGAACCTCGCCTCGGCGAGGAACCCTAACTTCCCACGCGCCCACCTTTTATCGAAAGTTAAGAGCCGGTTTAGTGTGAGCCGGCCCAACCCACAAGAAAAATAGTAGTAGTAGTAGTAGTAGTAGTAGTAGTAGTAGTAGTAGTAGTAGTAGTAGTAAAACAGAACATCGATCTAATTGCCGCGTCGTTGAGCGCCGCCTGTTAGACTTCATTGCATTGGTCGCTGCACCGTCTAGCGCCGCCTATCGATGGCTTCCATTCCATCAGTTGAGATCCCATTCTCAGGAACAATGCTTTATGGGACAAACTACATGTTGTGGTTTTCACTCATAGAGATCACACTCGATGGTCCTCGCCTCTAGGACATGTGTAACATCCCGTTTCTCTTAGGTTCTTGCCCAGTTTTCAAAATAAAAGTAACCATTTGGTTTTGATGAGAGTTCAAAGCTTAACTTGAGTTTTCAAAAGAGCTTTAATGGATTAAACCCAAACTTGAACTAATTCGGTTCGGTGCCTTGTTGTTTATTTGGAGCTTGCTCGTTCTCCCTCTTTCTCTCTGTGTGCCTTTGTGTTCGGTTTTCTCCTTTCCAGACCCCTTTTGTGTTTGGTTTTCTCCTTTCCAGACCCCTTTTGTGTTTGGAACTCTTTTCTCGTTCTCCCTCCCTGTTTCTGACCTCCCCGTACACCTCTCCACGTTTGTGTCAACTCCCTGAGTCCATTTGGGGTGCCCTTGGCATCCTTTTGATTTCCCTGTGCCCTCTCGGACCTCCCCCGTGGACCTCTCACCTCTCTTTGAACCCCTCCTGAGTCCACTTGGGCGCTCCTGTGTTCTTCTGGACCTCCCAGTGCCCTGTTGGAACCTCCCTCGAATTCCCTTCCAGCCCCATCGGACCTCCTTGAGTCCCTACGGGCCTCCCTTTGTCCTACGGACCTCCTCTGTGTCCGTTAGGAACTCCCCCTTACCTATTTAGGATCTCCCCCGTGTTCCAACAGACCTCCCCTTGCTTTGGTTTCCTACTGAGGATCCAGCTCTGGTTTGTGTTTCAAAACCCCTTTGATCTCTCAAAGCCAAGCTTGGCTTTGTTTTCTTTGGACCTCCCCGTGGACCTCCCCGCGTTCATTTGTAACCCCTGAGTCCCTCTGGACCTCCTTGTATCCATATGGACCTCCTTGTATCCATATGGAACTCCTTTGGACCCTCTCTACGTCCTTTAGGACCTCCCCCTTGTTGAGATCTGGCCGTTAGGACCTCCTCTCTGGAGATCTTCACCGCTCAGACCTCCCCCTTGTTGAGATCTGACCGTTAGGACCTCCTCTCTGGAGATCTTAACCGCTCAGACCTCCCCCTTGTTGAGATCTGGCCGTTAGGACCTCCTCTCTGGAGATCTTAACCGCTCAGACCTTCCCCTTGTTGAGATCTGGCCGTTAGGACCTCCTCTCTAGAGATCTTAACCGCACAAACCTCCCCCTTGTGTGGAGCTACCTATTAGGATCTCCCTTTTGAAGATATTAGCCGTCCAGATCCTTCCCCTGTTGGATCTAAAGGTCCCGACCTCCTCAGATCCAAGACCTCCTTAGCACTTGAACCCATCGTTGGCTCCTGCGGTCATACCGCTTAAGGCTTTGCCTTCATCACCTTAGGACCGTTCGATGTTGTTCGGATGGCCCGATCCTAAGGGCACGTTCGCTTGGTCCGAACGCCCCCTTTCCCTCCTAGCCGTCCGATCTAAATCAAACGGCCTAGTCCCGCTGACCCGTTCGCTCGGTCCGAACGGCCCCTTTGTTTTGTGCCATCGATGCGGATCGGCGGCCTCGGCCTTTCTCGCGCATCCTTGCCTCCGCGGACCTCCCTTGGTCTTTGAGATCTTGATCGTTAGACCTCCCTTTTGGAGATCTAACCGTCAGGACCTCCCTGCATCTTTGATCTGGACCGTTAAGGTCCTCCCCTTGAGATCTTGATCGTTAGACCTCCCTTTTGGAGATCTAACCGTCAGGACCTCCCTGCATCTTTGATCAGGACCGTTAAGGTCCTCCTCTTTGAGATCTTGATCGCCTAGGACCTCTTCCTGGCTATTTTGCAAGGACCACCTCCTAAATCCTTACTGGTCTTTTTGTAAAGACCACCCTCCTAGTCCAGAGTATCCTTTTTTATCAGGACCTCCTCGTTGTGAGCCTTGAGGACCTCCTGTCCAGGACCTCCCCTTGAGTGCTTTGGACCTCCTGTCCAGGACCTCCCCCTTGAGTGTTTTGGACCTCTAGTCCAGGACCTCCCTGTGGTTGTTCGCAGAGATGACCCTTGCGGTGGGGCCACCACTTTGACCAGTGGTGCACCCTTTTGACTGGCCCCACTTGCCAGCCTCACTCAACCCTGTAATTATTGCTCTTGCCTCAGAACTCTGTGCGCATTTAATAGGTGTCGGGTCGCATTAAATGCAGTCACATCTGAGGTGCCTTATTTTAATTCTTTAAGGGCAAGCCCTGCCCTAGCAGTCCCGATTGCCAACATGTCATTGAACCTCTTTCTTGGTGCACTCCACCAACTCTGGCTATATATAGCCTGGGTGGGCAAACTCTTGCAACCTTTTTGCTCACTTGCCCACCTTGCTCCTGCTTTGTTCGCTCCTGGCTTGTGCTCGGAGCTTCACCAAGAGTGAGCCGCAGGAGTTGGCATCTTCTCTGGAAGACCTCCTCGCGGATTTTCTTTGGTCTTTTGCTTAAAGGCCACCCTCTCTTGCCTTGGACCTCCTTGTTGTTGTTCGGGCACTTTGTTTATCTGGTTTTGGTTAAGTTTTGTTTAAGTTCTTTTAGTTTTCTTTTGAAGTTCTTTGGCCTAGTGTGGTTTTGCTTATTTGGTTTTCTTGCGAACGTGTAGATCACAAGTTTGAGGAGATCTTGGACCCAGCTCTCTCTACTGAAGGCTCTCCACTGCTTGACCAAGGCAAGCCACAGACCTCCTTTTGATCATTTTGAACCTAGTCTTGTAAATGTATTTTGGTTTTACTTTATCATGCATGGCTATGTTTATAAGAAAAGGTTTGGGTTGTAGTTACTTTCCTACTTGCTGTTATGCCTCCTTTGTTCTTTGCCCCTATCATGTTGTTATGTTCACCTTGTGAGCCCTAGGATGGTTATTTAGTTGGTATTTCTTGTTATTTGCCAACATGGGGCCGTAGGTTATGTATTGCTTCGCTCTAGAAATCATGGGACTGTGAATCATGTTTCATTCCTATAATCTTGACTAATGAACTATGGAACTTGTGGTCGGTGCCACTGTTAAGCAGCTATGGCAGGATGCCTAAGTTATGTTGACTGTGGTGAGAGGCCACTTTGTTAAAACTGTTGTGCCAAGACTGGGTGGTCTTTTGGCATGGGTAATTACAAAAGGTTTTGCTGAGGCAAGAAGGCAGGGAGTGAGTAGCGGGTGCTATGCACATCTGGGTTTGTGGAAGTCTTGCCTTAGCACAATTAAGGACTTAACTTTGTGTCTATTGATCTGGGCCAAACAGTGCAACCACAAGATCATTTTATGGGGATGGTCTGGGCTGAATAATTAGCAATGAGGTGGCTTGGGGCTGTTATGGTGGAGCGTGTGATTAGTTGGCGCAGAGGGCACCCCATAACCTGCAGTTTCTAGACCACGAGGAGGGATTGAAACCTTAGCGAGCAGCCCGAGTCGAGTTCAAAGCTTTGTAAAGGCCTTGCCACGCTCTCTAGGCTGCTCACCTTTGGAAGTGGCGAGGTGGCCGGAACCCGTCCCGCTAGAGATCATGGATTGTGGGTAAGTTGTACACCTCTGCAGTGTAAAATCTATTTGAATAGCCAAGTCCTTGGTCATGGACATGCTTTCGGTGAAAATGGTGCAAGGGGTAGTTATTTCAAAATTTGTGCCCTTGGACACTTCAATGAGATGCCTTGGCTTTGCCTCGAAGAGACCTTGGCCGGCTCGGAGGGTTAGGGTTGGCTCGGGTAGTGGTCCAGGGGTGGTTCGGACCTCTGGAGTGGGTGCTCTAGAGTGATTTTGGGTGAGGACACAGTCACGGGTGTGACGGACCTCCCCATGTTTGTTGTGGAGGTGAGTTGGTGCTCCTCCACTCTTTCAAACATCAAATTTATTATGTACTATTGTTTTACCTTCTTGCCTTTCAATCTATTATTGTTATTCTTGTCAAAACACGGCTTTGCAAACTAACCATCTGACTCTCATTTGGTAAGCCTGGCATGAATATTATTGCATAATTGCTCCTGTGACTTCTTGAGTACATTCAAAGTGCTCATGGCTTTAAGCCCTGTGTCAAAGCAAATTACGAAGATGACCAAGTCTTGAGGCGGTCTGTTTCTTTTTGAGGAGGAGTTCTTCGACGATCCAGCTGCCTAGGACGTCCTCCACCCGACAGCCTGTGGTGCTTGTTGGATGGCTTTCACGTGCTTTTGGTGTTGGAGCCTTAGAGCTCCTTGTTGCCAGTTATAAGTCCTTGTTGGTTTTGTAAGTCCTCTGTGGCAGACCTCTTGTTAACAAGTTTGACCATAAGGTCCTGTTATATATTAAGTTTAATTTGTCTGCTTCATCTTTGTGTGACCTCGTGGTTGTGATATTAGCTTGTGTTCTTGTGTGAGCTAGCTTCTGTTGTCCTAGGACTAGCTCGGATGCATAGGGGTAGGACCTCCAGGAGGTCCTACTGGACTTAGCCTGGGAGATCCTGTCGGACCTCTCTAGTGATGTACCTGGAGGCGCTACCGAGGGGTTGCGGGCCAAGACCTCCAGGAGGTCTTAAAGACCTCCTAGGAGGTCAGTGGCGGGCCAAGACCTCCAGGAGGTCCTGAAGACCTCCTGGGAGGTCCTGGCAGACCTCCTCGAGAATGCACCGAGCGGTGCTACCACTCCTCTCTGTGGTGGCACCGCAGCGCAAAAAAAAATGGTCCTCCCAGACCTCTTGCGGTGCATCACAGGGTGGGTCGTTACAACATGTTACAGGTGCTTCATGATCACGCTCAGATTCAACTTCCCTCCTCCCGCCATGTGGCTGGCGCCGCTCTCCTAGCGCATGGACATGCCTTGTCCGTGCGCCCAGTGCCCGGACGCGCCCTTGTCCGCTTGTCCCTGGCCCGGACGCGCCACCTGGCTCACTATCGCTCACCCCTAGTCCAAACGAGGCTCTGCCGCATGTGTGGAGCGTGGACACGCAGCTCTGCTGCCCCCCCTCGCCCGGTCGAGTCACGTGGCCCGCGTCCACACCACCCTAGGCCGGACTGCCCCTCTCAGTGCTGCGTGGCGCCTGCGGACATGTGGCTCCACGGCCCAACCCGCACACCGCGCTCGTGGCGCCTTGGTTCCGCCAAACACCCATCTTTCTGTCCAATCCAACACTTTTGCGCTGCCCCCTGCATGCATGTAACGTCCCAAAATTTGGGTTTTCAAAAATCTTTTGTGTAGATTAGGTCCTGAAAAAATTCACCAATTTTATTTGAATTAATAAAGCTTAATTGGGAATTTATAAAATTAAAAAATATTTAATTTGACTAATGAGAGCATCAATTAAATGAAATAATCCAAGGAATTTTCATGTATTTTCTTGGATTTTTCTGAGTTCGTTTTATATTTTTCCCCTCTTTTGAATTTTTGGCCTTTTCCTAATTCAGAAATCAATTTCTTTTGTCCTTTAACTTCGTGGGCTGAATTCCGTTGGCCCATTCCCATTTCTATCCCCTCCGGCCCACCCAAACCCTAGCCCATCCCTGCTTTCGCCCCCACATCCTTCGACCCACACCGTCACCCGGGTCCGCTTGGCAGGCAACTCCGCTGCCACCATCACGCATGCATGTGCGCTGCAGACTCCACCGCCACCTCGGCATCCGAGCCCCCCACTCCCCCATGGCTATAAAGGTAGCCACCCCCATGAGCCCTAGCTTCGCTTCGCTCTGCTGCCCTTGGTGCCCTAGCTGCCACTACCCGAGAACCTTTGTGTGTTGCCACCGAAGGTCATCTTCTTCGAAGCCGGCACCGCACCATTATTGTTTCTCTGTCATTGCGCCTCCTCGAGCCATCGCGTCTACACCATCCCAATCACCCCGATGTCCTCTACGCTTGGCACTCACCCACCAAAGCTCCCGAGCCCCTGTTCGCCGGCGCCACCGTCTTCATCTTACTCTCTAGCCATGCCCGCGACAACCAACACATCTTCTTCGTGTTCCCCGTCACCGTGGTGAGCCCCTCTTGAATCCAACCGCGTCACCGCGTGTTCTACCTCCCGATCTATCTTGTTCCTCTTTTGATTTCGGGTTTTGATCATCATATGCAGAGATCCCATTCATCTCTTCCCTCTCCGGCCACCATTCATTCGTCGTGAAATTGCGTCGCCACCGGTGAGCCCCAGCCATCTTTGACCCCACCATCACCTTTGTCATTCGACGTTCTACGTCATGCTTCTCTTGCCTTCGTTGGAGCTACACCATAGCGCCATTGCCGCCATAGCCGATCTGTGCACCGCCGCTTTCTTGCTCGCCACTGGTGATAAACGTCATCCCTCGTCGCCGCACCTACATCATCATGATCCCCGTACTCTCCTCTTTTTGTTTTGCTACTTCTTAGCCATCGTCATAGACTCTAGCTCCAGTGAGCCCTAGCTTGGTTAATTATTAGTTGGTGTTATCATAGCACCAATGTGGGTTAGTTAGTTGCAAATAGTTTTCTTAGCCATGCAACGAGTCATTTATATCATTTGAGTTGCAAATATAAACTTGACCAAGTGATTATGGAACTTGTATAAAACTATGTGCAGTATGCTGTTACTTGTTGATGACACTTGTTGCACTTAACCAGCAAAGTGGGAAAAGATTTAGACTGAGGTGAGTGGATGAAATTGTGCAACTCAACTCAAATATCAACAACAAAACCCTTCCCTCGTTTTCCAACAAGAACCATTTTTGCAAAAGACCAAGACTATACCCGATGTGACTGCACTAAGAATGCTCACGACCGCGAGCACGACCATTTAAATAGATTTACACTCTATAGAGGTGTATAATTTTACCCACAGCATACGAATTCTTTGGTAAGCAGTCTAGAGCACGTATCGAAGCATTTACATCACCTAATCCTAACCTTGCACTAGACCAACGAATGAACACCCTCACTTCACTCAGGTACATCCCCGTCCCAGTGAGGCATTTACCATTGTGTCAGAAGGTTTTTTTTCCCAATGCCTCGGTGAAGGGAGCCCCTTCGAACATGCCTACACCGGTCTTGCTCGCACTACCATGGCCTACCAACGTGTAAGGCTAGTTTTCGATGACTTAACTAGCTAAGGTCATCCCATACCTGCACACGTAGTTGTACGCTTAGGCTAAGATTGGTGGCACCGGCGTTCGGTCCTTAATTGACCCGAGCGAGGATCTCCCCCTATCTACTTGTGAGATACACCTCTCACACTTCTCAGAATATAATATAACTCGCCCATGTCACAAGCAAAGTTTTTTATTTTTATTTTTTTATAAAAAATAATATAGGTAAACTCTTTTGGACCATCATTTCAAAATCTCCTAAATTCATGTTCAACATTTCATTCATTTCCCAATTTTAGTAAATTTAGAGTCCGACTAAGCATTTGTGCAATATTCACACTCGAAATACCCAAATCAACATCATCTATTGCAAACAAAAGGGATTCCAATATTTCAAGTTGGATCAAGCATTGAATAGGAATATAACTACGGCTATCCCCAAATATAGCAATTTTAAACAAATATACACGCATGCATAATAGATTTTACAAATAGAAGTACAATAATTGAAATAGTAAGATCAACATGGTCAAAGGAGGTGCTTTCCTTGCTCTGGCTGCTCTGAATAAGAGGATGAAGGATCATTGTAAATTTCTTTTAAGGTATCGACGTCTATTAAAAAAGAGCCAATAACAAATTAAATATAGAAAAATGATTTCACCAGCAACAAAAGTCCAATATTTTTGCATATTCAGATCGAGCATGATTTTAGATAAATTTAGAAAAAAGATTCATTGGATTTGGAGTTCAAATGCGAAAATTATTAGCATTTCAATTTGCTTTGGCTTTGAAATTCCAGAAATTAATAAAAGGGTGATGTTGAAAAGCATATTCTCTGATGTTTATGCTTTCCAACAAAGAATGTGTATTTTCCTATGAGTTCTACTGAGGTTTACGCTTTCTAACAAAGAAAGTGTATTTTCCTCTGAACTGAAAGTGGCTTTTCTCATATTTTTTTTAGATTTTATTAACTTACATGTGGGGTCTACTTGTCAGTCTCTCATAGTTTTATTTTCTGTATTTTTATTTATAAAACAATGGTAGTCCCACATGTTATAGACTCATTATTTATTAACTAAATGAAACCTGTGGATATCATGGGGATATGCTCATAATCTTATAATGATGTTACAATTGGCAATGGTGTTGAGGGTCTGTCGAAACATGCGTTTTCGGCAAAGTTCAAGAATATCGGTATGACCGCAAGTTATATGGCGGTACTACCACAGTGCGGTATGACCGCAATTGAGAGGCGGTGCTACCGTAGCGCGATAATACCAGATGTTACTTGGCGGTACGATTTTTCCAGAGTGCATGTGTTTTGGATTTTCTTCTCCTTTGGTAATCGGTATGACCGCAGTTATGGAGTGGTACTACCACAGTGCGGTAGTGCCGATGCTTACATGGTGGTATGACCAATTTTATTCTGAGTGTCGGCCAACTTGGTGGAAATGGTTATTCGTTAGGTCAAGGTCATGGGTTTCAGTGCATATGTGTTGCATGATGCATGTTTTGACTAACGTGGGTCAAGTTGCGAAGAACTTGTTCCCGGAATTGATTTCTTGGTCTATTGTTGTGCAGAAAGATTGGAGGTCAACGACGGTCAACGGTGAGGATGATCGGGACTAGGCTTGGAGAGCTGAGGTTCAGAACAATTGAGGATGCGGGTGAAGTCAATGGACTCAAGCATGGCGCAAAATGGACAAGCATGACCGAACGGGAAGTTCGGTGTGATGGGTTGCATCAAGCGGTGCAGGGGTCGGTGCAAGTGCCATGGTGGTTTCGGTGAGAGCCGGATGGGAGAGACTTGCCGACATGAAAAGAGCCGTTGATCAACCTACACGTGGCGAAGCATGGGATTGCTTTATGAAGATTGGACTCGGTCTTCAGAGAAGGATCGAGATTGAGAAGGGGTATTTTGGTAACTTCACCAAAATACCACCTTGATAACCTTTTGCTAACCCGCGGTGCAAGACGACGCAAGGAGAAGCGGTTTATGTCAAAAGAAGATGAAGACGGCGCTTTGAAATGCGTGCGTAAGTGAAACTTGTTTGTGTGTGGGCTTGACGGGTGCCCATTAGTGTTTACTCTCTTAGCCTTGCCTCCACTATAAATAGGGGAGGGTGCTGGTTATGCACCTCCCAATCCTTATATCTAAAACCCTAGTTTGTGTTTTAGGGTTAGGAGAGAAAAGTGGAAAGGTTAGGGTTCAAGAAAGTTGGATTGATTGTGTGCTCAAGTGTTAAGCCTTTGTCCTCCAGGATGGAGTGGCTGTAAACCATCTTCAATCTCCAATCAATCCAAGCAAGACTCTTCAAGATGACTATCTCCTTGTTCATGCCCTCTCTTTGGTGATTTTGGGTTTTTGATGATTCCTTGGTTTTCCTTTGGTTTCTTATTGTGATCTTGCTTGTTGTGACATGTAGGAGTGCATCTTAGATCAACTAGATCATCCTTTACCCACGAGCAAGTTTTTAGATCATATTTTGGTTTTGACTCGGTTTTGAAGAAACCGTTCTTAAAATAGAGAAAGGTCGGAACTTAGGCAATGATCTTCATGATTTTTGGTTGGAATAGGTTCCTGACATCCTAGGGAAGGATTGTTTCAAGTTTCATGAAGTTTGGAGTTGTGGATCAAAAGTTGTGCCAATTTTTTATTTCGTTTTCAGGTTGATTTTCCTGTTCATCCGGTAGTACCGCACTGTTCATCCGGTAGTTCCGTTTTTTGGTAGTACCGCTACTGTTCACAAGTACTATCGGCACTATTCGTTGGTACCGTTCGCAGCTACTGTTCATCAGCGCGTGTTTGTGTTTTTGGTTGTGTGCTTTGGGGTTTTGATTGGATTCAACACAAGACATCCGCTGTGCTTCTTTGTTGGTCTTCATAGCTTTCATAGCTATTGGAGAGAAAATCTTGTTGAATCTGATCAAGGTGAAAAATAGGCTGAGCTCCTATTCACCCCCTCCCCCTCTAGTCACCATTTCGGTCCAACAAAACCTATTTTTGATTCTAATTATCTAACGACTAGGGTCCACATGTCAGTCTCTCAGTTTTAAAACATATTTAAAAATCAAGAATAGTGCGCGGTCCCACATGTCAGTGACACATTTACTAAAAACATTCGAAATTAGATTTCAGTTAATCTTTTCGGCTGGTCCCACCTGGCATACACATATTACACTTAATCACTATCATTTAGTGTTAACTAAATCCTAAACACGAGTGGGTCACACTGGTCAGAGATAGAGGGAAGGAAAGTTGAGTTACTCGTGGCCAAAGGCTTGGCGAGCTTGCCGACAGCAAACGACGTGTTGGGCGGCGACGTTGAGTGGCGAGATGGAAAGAGGGAAGCAAGGCAGATCAATGGATGGTGGTGGCGATGATAGAGATGGTCGAAGGCTGCATTATGGCGACGAGGAGCGGTGAAACGCCACAGGTCCACAATGTACTTCGCGTAGGAGGCATCCCCGGGCTGAAGGAGTGGTGCACTAGACTCAGCGAGTCTAGGCGATGCTAATTTACCGGGCACAGGGACCTAGGGTCACCGGAGGTGAGCCGGCGGCATGCAACTGCGATGGCGCCATGGGTGGCGAAGGATGAATGGGCGCTAAGTGTTGGAAATATGCCCTAGAGGCAATCATAGAGATGATTATATTTCCTTATGTTCATAATATTGGATAAAATGTTATCTTGCTCCAAGAATAATATTGTTAATATTGATTATCAAGTATGTGACTTGATTGTGAAACTCTATATTTCTGCGATAATTATTCTTATACGATCCCTGGTCGGAAACATATGAGGACACATATGAATAGACTAGCATATGTATTGGTTGATGACTATGTTTCACGGGTCATGGATATGGAGATATCAAACCAATAATATGGACACATGTTAGAGAACATGATGTTGGATTAGACCCACCTTGAGACACTATTGAGATTGTTATGATTCTATGTGTCGTTAGTTGGTCTCAAGCAATGTTGATGTATAATCCTTAGACCTGAGATCAGCATGGTTTCCTACATATGTAATAGCACTCTTAGGGGTTGCCAAACGCTACACCAGTGGCGGGTAGTTATAAAGGTAGCTTTCGGGTATGCTATGAAACATGCAGAGGAATGTGACTGGTCGGATATGGGATTTGCCCCCTCCTAACATAACAGGAGAGATGTCTCTCGGCCCCTCGTTGTGGTCGGATAAAGAAAGTGCATGGCCATACCACTAGTAGTCGAAGTGTTCGACCACGTGAAGTAATCCGACACTCGATCAAGAAAGTATTGAACAGTCCATGGATGACACAACATCTCACCTGGAGTTCAACCAGACATCGTGAGGCAAAGGGAGTATACACGAGTAGGCCGCTTAGTTCGAACAGTTACGGACTAGTCGTATGGAGATACAAGCTGGTCGAGAGGCGGTCGAGCGTAGTCACAGGGTGGTCGTAACACGTCGTGAGGAATTACGAATTGGTCGTGACTAAATACGAACTGGTCGTATAGAGACAGGACCTGGTCGTAAGTGATGAGGACCTGGTCGTAGATCATATTGCATTAAGGTTCGTCCGATATATTTTGTGTGTATTCGGGAATCGCTATATTCTGCTAGGAGCCGCTACGACTCGTGATCGGAAAAGGTTTCCGAGTCACAACCGATTACGCATGAACCTACAGGGTCACATACTTAACGGGTTGGAACAAACCAGTACGGATATGATTCGTAAACGTGTTCAGATAGGATCCGTCACGAGCACTATATAAGGAGATGCATGAGGCTGTTGGGGATGTAAGTTTTTACACCACCGAAACCCTAGCAGCCATCTTCCTGAGAGCTCCTCCGTGCGACTTGGTGCTAGCACATCGGCGCATAGTTGTTCCTTCCCTGGACGTGTGGATACCGTAGAGGCGCTACTGCAACTGTTGCGCTTAACGACGATCCGCGATCTTCACAAGGAACTGTAGACATTGCTGGAGGAGACAATTGACTCGTGAGGACGCTGGACGATCGACTACGACCACTACATCGACGCGCTCTACGTTGGACCAGGCTGCCCCAACCCCTCTTCCACTGCTCTGCGCGTCTGGTGGTAATGATCTGTGATCATCTACTTGCTTGGCTTCTTGGTTTGTGTGGTAGAAATTTTGATTTGTAGCTATCGTAGCCTACCCTGTGGCCCAACACTAGGGACTTCCCAGGGCAAAATGATGTGCGAATGAGGAACAGTGACTCACCATGACCACGAGGGTGAAGAAGATGAGGCCGGGGAAGTGTTGAGGCCGCTTGCTGATGCGAGCAACGGTGGCACGAAGAAGGTTCACGAGGACAGCTTACCATAGCAACAGAGAAGCTACCACGAGTTTGTAACATCCTAAAATTTCATTTCTGGATAAAAATAAAATTTAATTAATTTCCTTGAATTTTCTAGATTTTTAAAAAGGTTTTTCCCTATTATCTTGAAGAAAAAATAAATTTGTTTACAAAATAACTCAGGTAATTTTTATAAATGTTTCCATAATTTTTGGACTTTATTTGCTATTTTCTAAAAGCCTAATTGAATTATCTCAATTTCTGAAAGTGTTAAAGTCTTCAAAATCTAGATTTAAGCTCTTGGGCCAAATCCCTTTGACCAATTGTCTTTCTCGGGTACCCGGCCCATTTTTGCGGCCCACTTCCGCGACCCACTCTCTCCCGCCTCCCACTCTCTTGCTCCCATGCGGGCCCCGCTTGTCTGCGCCCCCCTCTCCCTGTCTCTTTCCCTCCCTCTCTCACTGATACCTGGCCCCACCCATCAACCCCTCTCTTCCTCCCCCTTTCTTCTTCCTTACGACGCTGCCATTGCCGCTCGCATGGAGCTTGTCAAATCCAGCCGAAACAACACATTTTCTTTGCAATTCCGCCGCCATCCTTATCCCCTATCCCCTCTGCGTCCGTTTTGACGTCGGTTTTTTCTTTTCCACACTTGAATCCCTTATCCGGCCGCATTTCTGAATTGGCCACCTTGCACCTCATGCCCCTCCGGTGTCCCCCTCGCCCTATAAAAGGAAGCCTCCACTCTGCCATCACTCCCTCATCCCATCCTCGCAACCCACAGTCCCTCCCTTCACATCTCACCATTGTAATCGTGAGTTGAAGTTTGCCGACCAAGCGACCTTCCACTGTCAATTGCGCCGCCGTCAACGAAGTTCCACCGCCATCTTCTTCACTGTTGGCTTCGTTGTCCTACGTTCTACCTCGTGCACCCTATCCCGTCGTCGGAAGATCGCTGGAGCTCGTTCGCCACCGTCAACCCGATCTCGTTGCCACCTTCTTCCTCGCCACGGGCAACCCCGTCACGTCCCTCCATCGCAAGTGTGTGCCTCAAGTGTACCCTTGCCGGACGTCACTGAGGCGCGTAGCGCCGGCGACCCTCGGGCCCAGTGCACTGACACCGCTCGGGTGTGATGTGGCAGCCACGTGGCGTCACCTGACAGCCACATGAGCTCCACGCTCGTGCCTCGACTACGTCAACGCCTACGTGGCAGGCTACGCAAGCGCTGATGTAAGCACTCGTCGCTATTTCACAAACCTGGTCCACCGTGGACCATTGCCCTCTCGTGGACGCGGTCTATGGACCAAGGGCCCACCTGTCAGGGACTAATTGGATTTTTCCCGTTGGAAATTAAATCGGCCAAAAAAAGGAATTCGGATGCTAACGTCATCCTTGCATCATAATTAGATTCTCCTGTGGTAAAACAATTCATTAATTCCTGAAAATTGAATTTAGGGAATTTCTTTAGGATTTAATCTTCCGAGGACTCATTCTCCTTCATACGAGCTCTGTTTTCAGTGATTCAAATTTCTAAATTCGTCTAAAATCAAGATCTTACTATTTATGCTAAAATTATTTGATTTTGAGTTCATTTGTATTTCTTTCAATTTATTTGAATTTGTCTTGTTTTCGCGTATGGATTTTGACGACTCCAGAGGGCCCAAGGGTTGTTTTGTATATTGCCCAGTCAATTAAGGACCGATCTATGAGCTACGGATTATTAAGCCATAATGGAACTACCACAAGTCTGATATGGGACAGGCTTGGCTAATTAAAATGTACTATTTCACCGTAGTTGTGTCATTCATAGGCGTGGGTGTCGTGAAGACCTATTTTTAGTACCCACATGGCGCAAGAGGGTGTTACCGTTTAGCATGAAACCTATGATGATGAAACCTTAGCGGGCATAACTATGTTGAAATGGTATAGGGTAAAGGCTTTGTGATAGTTGCTTAGTCGCATGCCTACGATAGCATGTCTTGGCCAACGTGTTAAGCAAACTATCTCTTGTGGGTAAAGTTGTACAAACTCTGCAGAGTATTAAACTGTTTGAATAGCTATGTCTGCATTTATGGACATACGGAGCAAAGCCTTTCGTGGATTAGACTCGGTTTGTTTTAAAAATAATTTTAAACTCAGATGTTTTTATGGATAGTTCATCCAAATGGAAAATTTGGGAAGAGAGCCTGGTGCAAGGGGGTAGTCCTTCACCATTTGTGTATAGAGGTTTATCCTACACTTAAGAATTGATGAATAAAAATTAAATTTGATTTCAAATATAGGCTAAAATGCTTTGAAACTTGGTTATTGTATTTAAAATTGAAAATGTAGCTTTATGCAAAACTCAGCCATATAAGCCTTCCTTTTATATAGCTGCATACATTATATTCTGTTATTGGGAGTAACTTGTGGAATACATTTTTGTGCTCACCCTTGCTTAATAAATTGTTGATCAGAGGAGGAGTACTACCACGACAGTGAGGACTCGGCTGCACCCCCAAACGATTGCGTGTGGCGTATCGTGTGGCCTACTTTATTTATTTACACTTTCCGTTGTACTTTTATTTTGGCTTTATGACCTTTTGTAATAAACTTTGATTATTATTGAATAAATTTTGTATTATGGTTGTACTATCATCTTTTGTTTGACTGTGTACGCTAGCTGTTCCTGAACTAGTGTGTAAGACACAGAGAATTCAGGATCCTTCGCTCCTAGGATTGACAGAGTGTCACGTTAGGTTATTGAGGTGCTAGAGATGGCGTAGATGCAAAGAATCGGTCCGAGGCTTACCGGGCTTCGGAGGAAAATGAAAATGGTGACGGCAGCCGTGAGAGAGAAAGGTAGCGGTGAAGCTCGGATTCACAGCGAGTTTGCCTACATTGAGTGAGGGAATAGCATCAATGGGGTATGGAACATGTTGTGACGCGCTCGGGTTGAGCTCGAACTCACCAGGGAAACAGGAACGTGTGGGTGAAGATTTGGTGCACGCCGGAGTCGAGGACAAAGGTGAGCACGATCGTGCAACAAGACTCCTGAAGCTACATTGAGTAAAGTAAAAGAGTGAGTGATGGATAAGGATCAAAATTACACGAGTGTCACGGGCGAGGAAGCTCACCAGAGCGGTGAAATTGCAAAGGCATGCTCACCGGTGTCGGAGACGATGCTAATGTTCTCGTGAAACAAAGGAGCAATCGAGCTCGGGTTTGTGCCAAATGGAATAGTGGTGAGATGAGTAGAAAGGTGCGTGCTCCATTGCTTAAGTATCTAGGGCATTCATGTGAGAAGATCGGTGAGACACCGACGGTTACGTGAGATTCTCGCAGAAGCCCTTAAGTCGCTCCGTCCACGCAGGAAAAAGAAAGCCATCAATGGGCTGGATAGCATGGGCGAGGCAGACGGAGGTGATGGGAGCAGGTGAAGTCGCAAAACGGTGGGCGGCAGTCGAAACCAAAGGACGGAGTAGGCGCTGGTGCGGCGCACTAGCGCGCGGGAACGAAGGTGAGGTGGACGAAGCAATCTGACGTGCGGGCCTGACACGTCAGCGAGAGAGGGAAATGGGGGCTAGCGCGGGCTGGAGTGGACACGAGCAAAATTGGGCCATGGTAGTTACGGCCCAACGGCGAGAGGGAAATTCAAAAATGGCTTTCATATTTTCCAAAATTGGCTAAATGATTCCCAAATTTTTGTACTTAGCAAACAGGGTCCAAAATTATGAACATTTTTTTGGGGGTTGATAACACCGTGTAGTTTATTGTTTAAAATTTTTAGGATTTTATCTATTTTGTGATTTTCTCTAAACTTCTTACAAGCTGTTGTTTTCATGTAATTTCACTATTTGATTAATACAAAAGTTCACAAATCATGCTAGAATAGTTTTCCACACAAACATATGCTCAAAATCAATAGTTTTCCACACAATAACATGCTAAAAATAATTCTCCCACTTATTTTCATTGTACTTTTCGAAAATTAGGATTTTTAGGATGTTATAGATGGCCCGGAGATGTACGATAGGGTGTTCATCTAGTAGAAGTACACGTTAAACTACGCGATGCGAGCCGAGATCTTGCCGCGATGGAAACATTACATACTAGACCCTATTGAAAAGGCACCAGAGGAGCCCAGCACAGTAGGGTGGTGGTGGAGGACCTCGAGCAAGAGGCTGAGTACAACCGGGCACAGCGCACAATGGACAAGGGGAAGGCTCCTGTTACTGAGACTAACGGCCATCGTTGTGTTTCCTGTCCCCCGGGCGCACTCCATATCGAAGAGGTGAGTTATGTGTAATTTGCATCCTGATTATGTATTTGGCCTTTCGTTCTGCTAACATCAAGTAATCGTCCAGCCTATCTCGTAGAACATGAATGACTTCGATACTCACCCCCGATGTGGGCAATGCCAAGACAAGGGAAAGGCTCCTGCTACTAAGACCGGTAGCCATCGTAAAGTTTCTAGTTGCCCGGGCGGACTCTATCTCGAAGAGGTGAGTTATGTGCAATTTGCATCCTAATTATGTATTTGGCCTTACGTTCTACTAACATCATGTAATCATCCAGCCCGTCTCACAGAACATGGATGACTTCGACACTCGCCATCACCGTGGGCAGTCACGAGACAAGGGGAAGGGGCTGATGCGGCGCAAAGACTAATTTTGATCCTCCTTTTTTCCGATCCCAAAAATGTTGCGCGTGTATCTTAGGTGTACAAAACCACATGAAACATTTAATTTGCAAATTACAATGTGTATTCCAAAATTTCATCAAATTCATTTTTGAAATTTTAGATTGCAACTCCACATGAAATGTCAAAACTCACGTGACTCCCCTGGTATGGGGTTTCATGATTTCATGTGAACCTCAATGTTTTTTGATTTCATGTTAATCCAGAACCGATCTACTCCGACAATACACATATAAGATACAAAATATGCATACAAATATAGTACAACAAAAGCACATAACATCTATGCAGTGCAATTACACACATGATACAATACGGCTCACTCGTTTGAGCCAATCTCTGCGTTTGCGTGCTCGTCCTGGTTTTGCGTTGAGCATGTCCCGTGGGATACGTTAACCGGTCAAGAGAGCGCGTATCAGTTCGGATGGGGTATGGAGACCGTTGAGTAGGCGGAGGTGCATCAGCAAGCTGACTCTACCCCATCTGAGTCTGTCCAACATCAATGTTGTTTAGATGAGTCATGCCAAACTAGTTACCACCTGCAATCATGTCATTAATAAAGGAATCAAGAAATCCACGCTCGGATCGTCCGCCATCCAGGTACGATGTCTGCAAGTCCCTTGGTGTGAAGATGTTGGTGATATGCCCTAGAGACAATTATAGAGATGATTGTATCACGTCTATATTTATGAGTTACAGAATAAATATTATTATGTTCATTGAATGAATCATCAGTTATAAATATTAACAAGTATGTGACTTATTGGTGAAGCTCTTTAACTTATATGATGTCATTCTAAATGTATCACTAGTCGGATGTCATTGATCTGAACACGTACTAGTGAATTATCGACCAGCACATGTATTGATTGATGACCATGATCACCGATCATGGATATAGGGATACCGAATCAATAATGTGAACACATGTTAGAGAACATGGTATTGGATTGACCCACCTTGAGACACTATTGATATTGTTATGATTTTATGTGTCATCTGTTGGTCTTAAGCAATGATGATGTATAATCCTTAGAGCTGAGATCAGCATGGTTTCCTACCTGTGTAATAGTGCACTTAGGGCTAGCCAAACGCTACTCCATAACTAGGTAGTTATAAAGGTAGCTTTCGGGTATGCTATGAAACATGCGGAGGGATGTGACTGGTCGAATATGGGATTTGTCCCTCCTAACATAACAAGAGAGATATCTCTGGGCCCCTCGATGTGGTTGGATAAAGAAAGTGCATGGCCATGCCACTAGTGGTCGAAGAGTCGACCACATGATGTTATCCATCACTTGATCGAGAAAGTATTGCACAGTACATAGATGACAAAATATTTCACCTTGAGTTCAACCAGATACCGTGAGGCAAAGGGCGAATACTCGGGCAGGTACGTTGATCGGTTTGACTAGATACAGACTGGTCGTATGGAGATACGAGCTGGTCATAGACTGGTCGAACATAATCACTAAGTTACGAACTAGTCATGACTAAATATGTACTGGTCATATAGATATACATGCTAGTCGTAAGTGATAAGGACCTAGTTGTAGATCATATTGCCTTAAGGTTCATTTGATATAATTTATGTGTATTCGGGAATCGTTATCTCACGCTATGAACCTCAACGACTTATGGTCGGAAAGGAGTTTCCGAGTCACAACCGATTACACAAGAACCGACAGGGTCACACACTTAACGAGTTGGAACAAACAACTTCGGATAGGATCCGTCTTGGGCTCTTTATAAGGGGATGCATGAGGCTATTGGGATAACACACGCGATGTGAGTTGCTCCACCGAAATCCTATCCGCCATCTTCTCGAGAGCCCTACTATGTGAGTTGGTGCTATGACACCGGCATATGGTGTTCTATCCCTAGACGTGTGGATACCATAGAGGCGCTGCTGCGGTTGCTGTTGCGCTCAAGGATGATCCACGACTTCGCAAGGAACACGATAGGTTGCTGCAGGAGACGATCGGTGTAGAGGACGTTGGACGATCGACTACGACTACTACATCGACAGATTCGATGTTGGATCAGGTTGCTCCAACTCTTCTTCCGCCGCACTGCGCATTTAGTTTTAACGATCTATGATATCTTACTTGCATGGCTTCCTAGTTTACGTGGTAGATTTTGGAATTGCCAGCTAGTGTAGCCTACCCATATCCCTTCAGTGGTATCAGAGCCATCTTGCATAGTTTTTGATCTAGATTGATCGTATATTCTTGATATGTGACAGTAGTAGATTGGATCTATTACTGGTCGAGTCTGGTAACCTAGATCGGTTCATATGGATGAAGCGGTTTAGGCACCGATTGATGAGATCAATCGATTTTTGACGATAGTAGATGGGTTTGCAGGAGGTATGAGTTGAAAGCACCAGATGATTACTCGTCTTGTTTATGATCGCATTGCATCATACTCCTACCAGTCGGAATTCCGCCATCGGGGTATACCGAGATGCATGGTCGTATGAAAGCGGTGATCAGATTGGTCGGAATAGGGTTAATATGATTAATCCGATGAATTTCTTGGGCTCAAACCCCACCCACTAACCGACTAGTGGAAGCACCGTGCTAGCTAATCGTTGTCGTGTTATATATTACTATGTGTTCATGTCACCCAATAGAATTGGATTCTATGCATAACACCATTTGCAAGGATTGATATGAATAGTATGGCCCATTGTGTATGTGATGCATGTATGGATTTTACATGGCCTACGTGTCATGCTGTGTGATAGCCATTGAGCTACATATTATTGTATAACAGTCTACGTGCCGACATGTGATGTTTGATATTATCATATGTAATTCATTACTAGCTTTTAGGACTAATTGCTTAGTAGATGAATGCAGTGATTTCAAGCATGATGGCTCGGTGGACATGAAGCATAGTGATGAAGATTGTCATTTTAAGGGGCTATACTATTTCACAGTTTAATATGATTATCTATGAATATTTATTTTATTCCTGTTATGTTATTAATCATGTTTTATCATTAGATGTTTTAACATAGTAGAGTAGTATCCCTTAAGAAAAATTAAGTAAATTTGATGCATTTCCAATTGCTGCGCCTATCACGATTTTGATCGTTAATTGGTAGGTCTACTAAAGTAGGGTGCCATTAACTATCTTAATAAGATAGGTAGGTGTCGGACACCCACATGCATAGCATTGGTTTAACTTGACAAGTCTATCAAAACGGTTTTAGGCCTTGGGGCATAATGTTAGTCGTCGGGGCATAGAGATGTCACCCAACAAACAAGAGTCATATGAGATATGATTGGCAAGGGGTTGCTTACTTAAATCACTAGGTTTCTAGCAGTGATGCTAAAACTCACTAGGACTTAATGATATATGGATCTTAAACCCACTATATGAAGTTAGAGGGAAACTTGGTTTAGAACATATAGTGGGAGTATCTTTTATTAAAATGTTTAATAGAATATCTTACATAAACATAGTGCTGATTTTTTTCATATACATATTTTCTGTTGTAGATCATGGCACATAATACTTTCTCCACACCTACCTTTAATTTACGATCTATTCTTGAGAAAGAAAAGTTGAATGGAGCAAATTTCATTGACTGGTTTTGTAATTTGAGAATTGTTCTCAAACAAGAAAAGAATGATTATATTCTAAAGGGTCCCTATCCCGAGGAATTGGATGCAGATGCTACACGTGCTAAAAAGAATGCTTATGAGAAGCATTGCAATGATGCAGTCAATATACACTGCCTTATACTTGCCACTATGAACTCCGAGCTTCAGAAGCAATACGAGACCACAGATGCTCACAATATGATTGTGGGTATGAAAGGTATGTTTCAGGATCAAGCAAAGGTAGAGAGGTGTAATACCTCCAAGGCATTATTTTCTTGTAGGCTGTCAGAAGGTAGCCCAGTCAGTCCTCATGTGATCAAGATGATTGGTCACATTGAGAGCTTGAAAAAACTTAGTTTCCCTCTTAGCCAAGAGTTGGCTACTGATGTGATTCTCCAATCGCTCCCTGCGAGCTTTGAGCCTGTCATATTGAATTTTCATATGAATGGTTTGGAGAAGTCAATGATCGAGTTGCCTGGCATGCTTAAAGGTGCTGGGAAGAGCATTAAGAAAAGTTCTAATCATATGATGATGGTTCAAAAGACTACTAGCTTCAAGAAGAAGGGTAAGTCTTGGGGAAAGGGAAAAGGCAAAGGAAAGACTCAAGATGAGATCGAGAGTCTCAAGGCTAAGCTTAAGAAGCTCAAGCTAGGTCCTAAGCCTGACACAGAATGCTACCATTGTCATGAGACTAGGCATTGGAAGAGAAATTGTAAGAAGTACTTGGTAGAGATAAAAAAGAACAAAGGAAGTAAGACTTCAAGTTCAGGTATAAATGTTATAGAAATTAATCTTCCCACTTCTCCTACATGTTCTTGGGTATTTGATACTGTGATCATTTAAAGCAATGTGAAATTGTTCCACAACTTACTCCGCTGGGAACACCTCAATGGAATGGGGTATCTGAACAACGGAATCGAACATTGTTAGACATGGTTTGCTCAATGATGAGCCAATCTGATCTTCCATTGTATTTCTAGGGATACGCTCTAGAAACAATGGCTTTCACTTTAAATATGATTCCATCAAAAATAGTAGAATCGACACCATATGAGATATGGACTAGGAAGTGTCCTGGATTGTCTTTTCTCGGTATATGGGGTTGTGAGGTGTATGTAAAATGTTTGACGTCTGATAAACTCACACCCAAGTTGAATAAGCGCTTCTTTGTGGGGTATCCTAAGGAAACTAAAGGATATTACTTTTATAAGCAGAATGATGGCAAACTATTTGTTGCCCGAAATGGTTTCGTCTTGGAGAAAGAGTTTCTTTTCAAAGGAGTCAGTGGGAGCAAGATGCAACTCAAAGAAATTCGAGAAACATCTGAAAATATTTCAACTCCCTCTAAACCTTTATAGGATGAACAAAATGTTGTAAGACATGTAGATGAAGCATCAGCCCCATGTAGATCTAAAAGGCCACGTCAATTGCCTATAAGGTATGGGCATGACGTTTTATTATTGAATAATGATGAGCCTATGACTTATGAGGAAGCGATGGTGGACCCAGACTCTGAGTCATGGCTTGAAGCCATGAGATCCGAGATAAAAATCCATGTATGACAATCAAGTTTGGAACTTGGTTGGTCCACCTGATGGTGTTAAAACCATCGAGTGTAAATGGGTTTTTAAGAAAAAGATAGATATAGATGGAAATGTTCACATTTATAAGGCACGACTGACCGCAAAGGGTTTCAAATAAATTCAAGGTGTTGATTATGATGAAACCTTCTCGCTTGTCGCTATGCTTAAGTCTATCCGGATCATTCTAGCTATTGCTGTATATTTCAATTATGAGATATGGCAAATAGATGTCAAAATGACTTTCCTAAATGGAAACCTAAGTGAGGATGTGTACATGACACAACCTTAGGGTTTTGTCGATCCACAGGATACTAGAAAGGTATGCAAGATTCAGAAATCCATCTATGGATTAAAGCAAACATCTTGGAGTTGGAACATTCATTTTGATGAAGTGGTCAAAGGGTTTGACTTCATCAAGAATGAAGAAGAACCTTGTGTTTACAAGAAGGTTAGTGGGAGCAAACTTGTGTTTCTGATCTTATATGTGGATGACATATTACTAGTCGAAAATGATATTCCTATGCTTGAATCTGTTAAAACTTCATTAAGAAATAGTTTCTCTATGAAATATTTAGGAGATGCAGCATGTATTTTAGGCATAAGGATCGATAGGGATAGATATAAAAGGCTAATAGGATTAAGCCAAGATATGTACATTAACAAGGTGTTGAAGCGGTTCAACATGCAAGATTCAAAGAAAAGTTTCTTGCCCATGTCACATGGAATTAGTCTTAGCAAGAGTAAGTGTCCTTCGACACCTGATAAGCGATACAAAATGAGTAGAATTCCATATGCTTGGCTATTGGATCTATCATGTATGCCATGCTTTGCACATGACTAGATGTGTCGTATGCTCTAAGTGTTACGACCAGATATCAGTCAGATCCAGGTGAAGGTTACTGGATAGCATTCAAGAATATCCTAAAGTACTTAAGAAAGACTAAGGATACATTCCTTATCTTTGGTGGTGAGGAAGAGCTGGTCGTAAATAGTTACACTGATGCCAGCTTCCAAACTGACAAGGATGATTTCAGATCGCAGTCTGGGTTTATGTTTTGTCTTAATGGAGGAGCAGTGAGCTGGAAAAGTTCCAAGCAAGGAACAATTGATGATTCTGTAATACCCCGGCCTACACGTAGTGCGGCCCATGTGGCCCATGAGGAGTCATGTGGTGGGATTAATCCCATATTACTTGTCTAAAGCGAGTTGTAGTAGTATATAATGCCTGTTGGGTCTAAACATAGCACCTCTGAGTTAACCCTTTTACATGAAGTAAGGGCGAAAGTGCAAGTAGGGTGCTATGTGTGCGTGGGTCCGCCCCACGGTGGGCTGGGCATTCAGCGGATTCTGGGCCAGGGTGTTACAGATGGTATCAGAGCATCAACCTTATTGCCGCAGGCGCGCTTGAAGGGGCGAACACGGGCATATGGCGCATGGCGCGTGTGGTCCCGGAGTGGACACGCGGCATGGCATATGTGTCAGCACTGGATGCATGGACGTGTACCGAGGGGTGGTTCTGGGCATTTACCGCGTATGCAGTGTGATGCTGAGGGCGTTAGCCCTTGAGGGGGGTGAATGTAATACCCTGGCCTACTCGTAGTGCGGCCCATGTGGCCCATGAGGAGTCATGTGGTGGGATTAGTCCCATATTGCTTGTCTAAAGTGAGTTGTAGTAGTATATAATGTCTGTTGGGTCCAAACATAGCACCTCCGGGTTAACCCTTTTACACGAAGCGAGGACGAAAGTGTAAGTGGGGTGCTATGTGTGCTCGGGTCCGCCCCACGGTGGGCTGGGCATTGAGCGGATTTTGGGCTAGGGTGTTACAGATTCTACAATAGAGACTGAGTACATTGCAGCTTCCGAAGCTGCAAAGAAGCCGTATGGATTAGGAAGCTCATTGATGAACTGGGCGTGGTTTTTAGTGCTTCCAGTCTAATAGATCTCTATAGTGATAATAGTAGAGCCATCGCACAAGCTAAGGAGCCTAGATCATATCAAAAGTCCAAACACATACTTCGACGATATCACATTATTCGTGAGATTGTTGAAAGAGGTGATGTGAAGATCGATTGGCAAAGTGCACACGGATTTGAATATTGTTGATCCATTGACAAGCCTTTCCCGCAACCTAAGCATGAGGTGCACATAAGAGCTATGACTATTAGATACCTGTATGATTGACTTTAGTGCAAGTGGGAGACTATTGGTGATATGCCCTAGAGACAATGATAGAGATTGTATCACGTCTATGTTTATGAGTTACCGAATAAATGTTATCATGTTCCTTGAATGAATCATCAGTTATAAAGATTAACAAGTATGTGACTTGTTGGTGAAGCTCTTTAACATATATGATATCATTCTAAATGTATCTCTGGTCGGATGTTACTAATCGAAACACGGTCGGCCGTGCTGAGCTAGCAGGTTAGCACGGTTGGCCCACTCGGTGCGCAGCGTGTAGGATGTTATCTCTCGACTGACCGCAACTCATGTTCTTTATTATATTCTTCGACCCCACAAAGATATACTTCATAGTACTCAGAAGCCTCAGTACGGTATGCTCTAGGCTACGAATGGCGGTCTTGGATGTGTTTTCGATCCGCTACAGCAGCTCAAACTGAAGTGACAGACAACACTTGAACAATACAAATATCATCAATGAAACGAGCAGAGGTTGTAAGTGTTTTACGGTGTCGTCAAGCCATGAAGCTATGTGTTGATCGAATGAGTGACAAAGCCTCTCCTGGTGCGTGACCTGCTCCGGACGGTCTGGTGGAGAACGGATGAGTCTGGTGTGCGACCGTGGTACGTACCACTTGATGTACTGACAGTTTTTTCGTACGTTGTATAGTCGCTGCTCCTGTTGGATCTCGATGTGCGCTGTCTCTGTCCAAGCCGTAACCCACTCATGTTGGACTGCTTGCCAGTCCACAGCATATCGGTCTGTCCTCGATTGCCTGCATTCGAGAAGGATTGATGTTGGAATAGCGGATGTAGGTATGAAGTGTAAACATTACTCGGATGGAGTTAGACTCACAAGTGGACGGCTCGCTGCAGGATCCTACCGTCAAGAGGGGGCACAAGCCAGTACAAATTGAACTATCACATTACATGCTGCGGCGTGTAAGGCTCCACCATATAGGTAAACACTAGGTGGTAGATCGTCACCCACAATACGGTGTCCTGTGTGCATTGCATGGACAGTCCGTGTGGCGCTACCATGTTCACGAAATCAGGGCTCCTTGGAGCCCATATGATGTTGTTATCGTGCAATGACTCGAACTCGTTGTGGAACAACGAGTAACACCGCGCCGGTCTGTCCTTGGCCTGGCATAACTGGGTAGCAGTCCATTGGTAGCCCATAGTGGGCCCCGTCTATCGGGTCGTGTAACTCGAGGTACGGGTGCACTGCTTTTCCGAAGGAGGGCCACCCACCAGGGAAATACTCCCAACTCCACAGCTACAAGAACACATAGTAGACAGCAAGGACCGGTTTCACACCGGTGTCTCTCTATGAAGCATCACACAACCCCCTGTATATGTCGCGCAAAGGACGATTGATCCCCAACTATACTGAGGCATCACCCCAGCCTCCGCGTCAGCTAAGACTCCGTGATGTGGATGAAGCTGGGGTACACCCAATCGCCTTGTGTGGTGGGAAACAAGGCCGAACCCAAGAGATAAAGAAGGTAAGCGACGAGGTGCGTCCTAACAACCTCGTCAGGTGCATCCGCTTGGTATTGACTAAAATTCCTCAGCTATGTTCGAGGGACCCCACGGGCGCTGTTCGGGACAGGTATGCCATAACGATGCCCTAACCGGGCCTTCCAGTCCGTCGGCGAATGGTTTGGAACAAGTGGCTCACCCCTGATCAGGAGACCTATAAAAAATGAGACATCCTAGAGAGTGATCATCATCTCTCCCCCACCGAAAGTGGAATGTAACAGCCCCAATTTTAATAAACAGTAATTATATGCATTTTTATATTATAATTGTTATTTCTGGAGCATGTGCATAAATTATGCATTAGAAAATCTTAAAATCAAATGTAAAACTTAAAATCAAATGTAAATCTCTAAATTCAAACTAAAGCCACAAAAGAAATTTTAAATAAATGTTCATAAGGCCTCTGGAAAATAATTTATTTAAATACTAGAATAATTATCATGAATTAATATAATTTTTCCCAAATTTTTGGGACTAAATTCAAACCACGAAAATTCAAACACACGCCTATAACATACACTAAGTTTGAATTTATATTATACAAAATATTATATGAACAGTAAGGTTTAATAATTTTTATAAACATTAGATTATCCCAGGAACTCACCTAAATTATTTCAGAATTTTACAAATTTTATTTCTATTTTTAAAGCCCTGGTCAAATTAGGAATAGGAATTAAAATCTCAGTCAAAGCTCTAGACCTAAACCCACGGTTACTGTGCATTAGGCTTGAGTCCGACTCGGCTAATTGACTCGGCTGAGTCAACTAAGTGTACCGACCGCACCCAACGTGTAGGGACCGTTAGATTGAGGATCAACGGCCCAAATCCCATGGCCGATCGGATGGTCCGAACGGCCCAAGTCATCTGGACCGTTCAGTTGAAAATCAACGGCTCAGATCTCACACATGATCGGGATGGTCCGAACATCCCTCGCAATCTTGACTGTCCATCCATGATCGTGCGGTCCACACTTAATCATACCGAGCCAGTCACTGTTTAACCCAAAACTAACCGACCGCGTCATCTTTTATTTCACTGACTTGTGGGCCCCACTCCACCAGCGGTTGCCTTCTTCTCCAGAGCATTCGCCGGCGCCACGCACTCCTCCGCCGCTGCAGCATGGGGGACACGCGGCTTCCTCTTTGTCGACGCAAGCCTGTAGATGTGCCACACCAGCCCATCCTGAAGCTTCTTGATCTCCATCCGTACGAGCAGCCCTCACCTTTTTCCTTCCTTCTCTCAATTCGGTCAACACACAGGGCTAGCTCTTTCCTCCCCACTTTCTCCCCAAAATCTTCTTCTTCCTTCTTCTACTCCATGGCGCTGCCGCCCTTCTCCCATGGCGCCGCCTCCCCTACCGCCGGCTGCCTCCTCCGGCTCCCCTATTCCATGGCGCTGCTCCCCCTGGTCGCCCTCTCCTCCGCACGTCGTCGCCAAGCCATTGAAGCTCCTCCTCACCAGGCCGCCGCCACCACCCGAAGTCCCCCACACCGCCGCCTTTCTCCCCTGGTCGCCGCCTTGGCGTGCCTAGCGCCTCCCCAACCGTCGATGCCGCCCTCCCGTGCGCCCCGGGATCTGCCTCGGCCCTGCTCCGCCCCGGATCCACCTCGGCGCCACCACCATGCCACTCCTCCCCGCCGGTCTCGGCGTGCCTCCCGCCCTCTTCTGTACTGCCGCCAGCCCAAGCGTGCCGCCGCTCCCCTCTGCTACCTCAGCTCCTCCCCGCCCTCCACTTCCCCACCGCCGCCTCCGCTTATTGCCACCGCCACCCGGAGTCCTCCGCGCCGCCGTTGGAGCTTCCAACCGCCGGCCACCTCTATCGCCTCTCCGACGCCGTTCTCCTCCGCCGCGACCCTCGACTCTGCTCCCGGTTGCTTCACCGTCTGGCCACCAAGGATTTCGCCGCCGGTTCCAGCTTCGCCGACTCCGGCCCGAGGCCACCGTCTTCAGTCTCGGCGCCCCGTCATGGTGCACATCGCCGGCCTTCCTCGGACCATCTCCGTCTCTACCACTGGCTCCTCGCCGGCGCACCGTCAGCTCTTCCACGCCCGGCCGCCACCGTCGTCCCCATCATCGGCAACAAGTGCACCTGAGCCGCCCCTGTTCGGCCCCCTCCTCTGCCTCTGTGCTTCCCTTCTTGTTTCCATGATAGGTGAGCCCCTCACCATTCTCTGTAGTATTCGTGCTACTTGAGATGTAAAGCGAAATGCTAGCAGATGTATAGAGCCAATACAAGATTAGAATTAGACAATGAAAATCTAATGAAATGATTGAACAAAGAAGACATTAGATGATTACTTGTTTTATCAGTGGGTATAATCTAGTGTTTGTCATTGATATTCTATTCTCTTGTGAACCTTAGTCTATGTATGTATGAGAGGCAAGGGACCAGTGAATGCATCCCCCACTTAGTGCTAACCAACATAGTGACTGATGTTTCAAACCACTCAATTGATCTGACAAAAGCTTGTAATTTGAGTTAGTATGAAGATTAGATGTTAACTTTTTAGTTGAGATTGTTGTCCTATTTTAATATATGAACAGAGGTAGTATAAGATTAGTTCAAATGGCTAAATCAAGGAATTAAGTAGAATGTTGTAGTAGGTTTTAGTTGTCTTGTACCCCTTTCTCTGAAGATTAGCTTTAGTAAACAATTTTCGCTTAAGTGCATTTTTTCAAATTAGCCAAATTCTGTAATCTGTCAAACAGCCAATTGTGCCCTGTCCAATTTCGGTTGAACTAACAGTTTACACAGCCACTTCATTAATTCTTATCACTTAGTGCCAGTAAATGATGAGTTCACTTCCTAACCTAGTTGAGAATACTCTAAACTTAGGCATAACACTTCACTTGTGGAGGTTTAAATTAGCTTTTGTAATCTGTCCAGTTTTCAGATTTTCAGATTTCAAAATCTGAAAACTGCAGTCCAGATTGAACCTCAATCCTGATAGTTAGTGTTATTTGATGCTAAGTGATGAGTTAAGCTTTTAGTCTTACTTGTTTAGCTGTAGCTTAACCAAAATATCATTTTGTCATAGTATATTGGAGCAGCAAACAATTCCCTTACAATCTGTCCAGTTTTCATTTTTGTGGCTAAAGTCTGAAATTGAAGTTCAATTCTTGTCTTGCTGCTATTGTTGGCCATGCCAACAGTATACAACAAGATGTTGGCCCTTGATTTCTTCTAGTAAAGTGTATAAATGATAAATTAGACTCTTAACTTTATTAACTTGTAATAGGTAAAAATCAGCAACCATATTCTTGGGAAACCTGTCCAGTTTCAGACTTTCCCAAAATCTGAAATTTTAGATAACCGAATCTCAGTTCGGTCTTGCCGTTTTCTTGCCGGTCATGCTGACAACATCTACAGCCAGGTTTTAGCTTCTATTTTTACTAGTGAAGTTTATAAATGAGAAGTTAGGCTCATATCTTTACTAACCTAGTTTTAACTTAAGTAAAAGTCTTTTGTTATAGTGTAGATGAATCAACAACTTCCTCCCTGTCCTGTTTTGGTTCCAAATCTGAAACTGTATGTTCTAAGCCTACATTCTTTATTATGACAGTTAGTATTAGCAGGAGCTAATTGTAGGACCTTGTCCTTATGTAAGTTAGATGTAATTTAGGCAAAACCATTATTTGGTTCATAATATGATAGTCAGCAAACTATTCTTCCAGTAATTAGTCTCATTCTTAGTTTCTCTAAAATCTGAAAATGAATAAAGTCAATAGACTCATGACCAACAGTGACCAAGGTGAAGTAAATTAGGATCAAATAATCGAGATAGTCAAGATTGTAATTGAACAAATAGTTTAGTTAAATGTTATACTGTATGTATCCTTCTATGTGCTGATCTCCATGACATGGAACCTCTCTCTATCCCTCTCCTTGTTGGTATACATGATAGTGTGGTCCACTTATGGTGTTTAGGATTATTAGTAGTCTAATGACAGTGAACCCCCACATTTGTGTGTGTTTAATTAAAAGTTGATTAGTAGATTACCTAGAAAGTAACTTGACAATACTTAGGGATTAATCCCAAATGCTTTGTGAAACGTTACCAAATAAACTGCCTAGACGAACTTAATTAGAAGCTACACCAACGCAGTTTTCCAGAGCAATCTAAATTGAGTAACTAGTAGTAAAGATAACCAAATTTAATCACTAAGATGTTGTCTTTTCATTTATGTGTGAATAATATCTTAGTAATTAGCAAGATAATGAACTAAGCTATTCTTTTGAATACTTGATAAGACTTTAAAAGATTAATTGATAAGGAAACATATAAGAGGATTAATTTTGACTGTATGATCATCGTGGATGTATGCATAGAATGTCTAGATAGAGTGTTTGTGAGTACTAGGTGTCCTGTTAAGGAAAGCAATATCACCTAAACTCTAGATATCATCAGTTATTATGATTACCCCAGAAATTGAATTAACTTTCACAAATCCATGAGAAATTTAACTTCAAATAAACTAAAATCTATACCTAAATGCATGTAGAATCATAACTTCATTAATATATATAATTATCATGCATGTTTGAGCATTTTGGATTTCTCGATGTTATTGGTGTTTATTCGCTATCGCATTTTCTCTCTAGATTATAAATTGCGCGGAGTGAATATTTACACCTACAAGAGTGAACAAGTGGACTTCTGCCAAGGCAAGCTTCCTCTCTGCACCATATTGATCCCAATTTTGGAACTGTAGATTTACAAAATACAGTGATAACTGTTGCATGCTAATTCATTAAAAATTTATTTGTGACATGTGTAGTATCTAGTTACAACCCATAACTTGTGGCTTACCTTAAATTTGATCATACACTCAAATTAAGGTATTGTTTGTATTAAAATACTTAGGCTAGAAATTGCTTAGCCATGCAGTCTTTAGAACGGTAGTGCTTGGCAAGCTTATCTTGTCAAGTCTGGGAAACACAAATGAATTTCTAGTATTTGTTTCTTTGTTAGTCTCTTTAAATCATAAATGAGTTTAAACCCTTCTTGCTAATCTAATTTCAAATCTGGACAAGTGGATGCTAGTGGTAGTGCCGTAGTGCACGAGAATTGGGAAATGTGGTTGTCTTGTCTGGATTGATTAAGGACCGAACATCAATTGGATGATTCAAGCCCCAACGTACTTCCACACGCGGTGTATGGGCGCTGTTTGGTCAAGTAAAGGGTTAATACTATTGAGTTGGAAACAGGAGAGTAAGGACATGTGTATTGATTTCATATGGCATAGATGCTTAAGTCTTGGCCGTGTCGTATGCCATGTGGAGTTTATATTGATATCGGATGTTCTTAGAAGGGTAAGGCGTAGATCGTTCCATCGCATGTACGCACCTTTCAGGCCCCGATCATGGTCTAATATGTGTGGTTAACACGAGTTTGCATTTAATTGATTGGTCGGCATTCCTGTACAACATGTGGGCCCCGTTGAATATATGCTATCGATCGTTGTTTAAGTGGGATCGGTCTCACATGGGTCATCCAACTCAATAGTGTCAACTTGTTGAAAAATACCAAATCTTAGTTTACGGCCGGCATACCAAAGGCGGTGTGCTATTATTCTAGGCGGCTTACGGGCTAACTAAGTCGTGTGGGTAAAGATGTACACCCCTGCAGGGTTAAAACTATTCGAATAGCCGTGTCCCCGGTTACGGACAATGCTTGAATTTGATTAGCGCTTTGTATAGATTTTACATTCCAATTTTATTTGGTGGATGGAATTTCGGTTTAATGGTTAAACATGTATTGGTGTGTTGGTGGTGTAACACCACTTCATTATTGGTTATTGTTTATGATTATTCTTCATTTACTTACTGTTTTAGTCCAAATTGATTTATTAAACTGCTTTATGAAAATTTAGCAATGGTAGGATAAGTTGTATTGCTTTACGCAAAATTGAACCCTTATACCCTTCCTGTTGTTAACCTTATGCATATATCAATTCTAATCCTTTGTATAGGTTCTATCAAACACTTCATTTTAGTAGTTTGTGTAAGTCTTGTTGAGTACCTTCTGTACTCAGTGGAAATTGTCCACTTGTTGCAGGTGAAGACGTTCTAATTAATATTTCAAGTTGAGACGATTGCGTTGGCTCTTCGGCTTTAATCCCAGTCAAGTTGCCCTTGGGTTGTGGCGCTCCACTGGAAAGTTTATTTTCTTATTTCTTCTTCTGTTTCTTATTTACTAAATGTTTCCGCTGTAAAATTTTACTGATATATATATTCTAGCTGTGTATGCATATTCTAATCGTATATGCTTGTGATATAATGTTGTGAGGATATGTGTATGTTAGCAGCTGATTCTGGGAGCTAACATGAGGCACATATCCGGGAACCTGAATGTTGGATTTGTAACTTGTTAAGAATAATGCTTCTAGTATAATTTTAATAAAGAACCGGTTGTTCTTGATTAAAACTTATGCTTTAAGTATGATTCTTAATTCGGTATAAATTTCCAATATTCCGGGTCCTTACATGGAAGGTGTGTGTCTGGGTTCTCTACCTGTCGACAAGTGCCGACATCAGACTGCCGTCCAGGGTGAAGTAGCGTCTGACCGAGAGCAACCTCACAAAGGGCAACAAGCCCGTGTCCCGAAGGATTAGGTCGTAGCGACCATTGAGCTACCAGTAATGCTTCTCAGACCGAAGCACGAGGGCCGGACGGCCATCTGCATCCCTGGTGATTCACAACTTGCACCAATGATGCTCGTCGTATAAGGGTTTCAGTGGTTCCGGTAGAGGCATGACTTGCAAGAGGTGAAAGACACATATTATTAGTGAATAAAGTAATAATGATGAAGAAATTACTACAAATTAAAAATTACAACTAAATATAGACAATAAATTAATATAAACTAATTAACTACGACAAAATTAATTCTGACAAATTAAGTATGACCAATTAATTAATACTTAATTAATTAATTAATACTTAATTAATTGCAACAAAATAATTACGATTAATTAAGTACGACTAGATTAGTTATGAATAAATTATTACGAGTAATTAAATACAACTAAATTAATTAGGACTAATTAATTACCACAAATGAATTACAAATAAAGAATTATGACTTAATAATGACAATTGGATTATTTAGGACTAAATTAATAACGATTAATTAAATACCACTAAATTAATTACGACTAATTAATTACCACAAATTAATTATAAATAAATAAGTATGACTTAATAAGGCCACTAAATTAATTATGACTTAATAAGGCAACTAAATTAATTACGAAAGATTAACTACAACTAAATTAATTACGACTAATTAATGACGACTAATCAATTAAGACTTCATTAACTACGACTAATCAACTAACTAACATTAAATAATTACGACTAATTAATTCGTAACTAATTAACTATGCCACAAATAATTACATAAGATTAATTTAACTACACCTAATTAATTATGACGTAATTAATTACAAGTAATTAACTAACACAAATTTAAGTACAACTAAATGATAACGACTAAATTAATTACGCCTAAATAACTACAACTAATTAACTATGACTAATTAACTACGACTAATTAGCTAACTACATAGTTAATAAAGAAAATGCATACGAGAAAAAATTTACCTGTTAATATGACCGCTAATGATGGCTCTAAACAATCCTTAATCGTCTGCTAAAACGAAATCGACCGAGGCTACGAATGATAGAGCGAGCGAGAATGAGAGAGCGAGTGAGGATGAGAGTGAGCGAAGTGTCTCGCAATCGACTCGGAATTTATAGCCGCCCAACGCAAATCACGGTCGACTGTGAAGCCACTGGAGGAATCGGATTCCCTCCCGCGCATGACTTACACGCATGCATAGACAAGACAGTGATGGACAGGCGACAGGGTATAAAGTGCGTCCGGGCTAGGGAGGTGCGGGCTTGGCAACAAGGAGGCGCACCCGGGCGCGGGATGAGCAGAAATACTAATGTGGAGGCGTGTCCACGCTGGGGAGGAGCAGAGGTCACCTACGTGGCGTGTCCGGGCGAGGGAGGGCTGGCAGAGCCGATTATCGTGTGCGGCCGAGAGGCATCCGAGCTAGGGCGTGCGGACAAGCCGTGTCCAGGCCAGGGGCGAGCAAACAGGGTTGTCCGAGCTAGGGAGGTGCAGAGGTGGTCACGTGTCGGGAGGAGGGAAGTCCGAGCTAGGTATATACAGCGGAGATGAAATCCGAGCGCGGGAGGTACTGTATTGGACACGTGTCGGCACGTCCGTAGTATTATTTTTGGTAATACGGTGCATGAATGGCTATTTTTATAAAAAACGACGCCAACGTACCATTTAGTCCAAAAACTCTGAAGTTTTCATTAAACCTTTCAAATGCACTCAATAGATGCACGTGGAAGTGGAACAAGCTATTCACCTCTTTATAGTGGCCAACCAGAGTAGGGACAACCCAACTTTGCACGAGCGCGGATCCAACGCGCATTTGCTGATTAGCAATTTCGTAATCTCTCCACCAACAAACCTATGTACGTAGCATTCCGTTTATATCCAACCCATACTAACTCGAACAGGCAAAGTGTTGACAAAAGCAAAACTTTTTTTCCCTCTCGAGTACAAGTTTTATAATAGAATTTTGCCTGTTCATATAGCATCTTTTCCCCTAATCCACAGAGATTTTGAGAATTCCTTGTGAGGTCCACACGAGTTTAGAACTAATTTTAAGTTTGCACACGATATTTCCATACATTCATACGTGGATCCATTTTATATTTATTTTACACTGATTAAACCTATGCTATGCGTTGTGCCGGTGCGTTCATGTGTCGCATTGCGGTAGTGCCGCAAAGAAAAGAAAAAGCGGATGAAAAAAAAAGAAGCAAAATTATGCATGTCGGCCACTTCACTACAATTCACAACGTTTTGGAGGGTACCGTGCCGTACCTTGGTACGCATGCAAGTCTACTGGAGTAAAAAAGAAGAAAAAGCAGAAGAAAAACGAATGGGGAGGAAAAAAACGAGTAAAACAGAGGCGACTAGGCTGCGAATTGCGATTCTGAGCGAGTCGGGTCACAGGAACAGCCCAATCCAAATCCACCGAATTAAGTCCAACCCCATCGATCTTCTCCTATTTTCGACCACCAAACTCGAGAAAATTATTCTCGATTTGGCCGGAGTCGGGCGGCACGGCGATGAGGCACGGTGTGGCGGAGCGGCTCCTGGCGGCAGTGGACTGGGAGCGCGAGGCCTACCCGGCGTACGACGACTTCCTCGCGCTCCCCTTCTTCGTCCTCTTCTTCCCGACCGTCCGCTTCTTCCTCGATCGCTTCGTCTTCGAGGTGCACCACGCTTCGATCTTGGAGTCCTTCTCAGGTTAATTCGGTCCAAGGTTCTTGACTTTTTTTTTGGTACGAAAGCGGCGAGTTTTAGAAGTCCATGTCTTGCTGGTTCCCCCAGCTCGATTTGCGTTAAAATCCAACTAATCCGACAACCACGGCTAACTTGGTGAGTTATGAAAAATGCACTATTTTTAGCGATTTAATCATTGCTTGTTGCGCTAACTTGGTATGCCGCTAGCGTTTCCTGGAGTGATTGTTTCTTATGTGGGGGAGGTCGAACGCTTAGATTCTTTGGAAAGATCTAAGTCATAGCATTGTTGTCTTGGAGTCTTCTTATCTATAATAATTGTCTGGTTCTGAAGTCTAATTTTTGCCGGAGTGGCCACTGAAATATGTGCTGTATTGCTAAGTCAGAAAGTAATGGTTCAACGGTTTAAGGTTAGTTCCTTGGTGACTGGCGGTCTCTGAATCCATATTTTCATCAATGCTAATGGTGTGCAGCTTCAAGATATAAGGTAATGGAATTTATATTGGGGTGTAGAAAGATGTCTGCTTTTTTTAACATTGGTTCTTGATTAGGAGGGGCAACATGGTTGAATGATTTTCGTTGCTGACTTCCGGAAGAGGTTTTTAGTTAATAGGTCAGTAATTTGGCAGCTGTTGTCGGTTTTGTTTCGAGGTATTTATGCCTGGAAGTGAAAATGATCTTTGCGTGCAATTGGTGGCACAATCTGCAGATACGATTTCTTGGGCTAGTTTTTCTTTCAATAAGGTAAAATATATCTTGTATCAGGTAGTATTTTCAAAACCAAGTGCAGTTGCTTGGTTGATTCATGACCATTTGGGTTTCTGACTTTCTGTAGAAGGTTCTTATACTGAACGGTAGTTTTTGGCATAACAGAGAGCAAGATTTGTTTATCGGGTGAGGATCTTGAGCCACATTAATGGAATATAAATCCCTCGAAACACTACAAATCTCTGGGGGGTTATGAACTAGCAACTACCAGGCATGGGGTGTTACAGCAGTACGCCTTTCCACTGGACTATCCTTGTGACTTCTGGGACCAGGACTGTCTGTGATGCGCGCTTTCTTGAAATGCCTATTGGTTTTATATGTAAGTTTTGAATATTGATTGATAATCAGTGTGATATTTGACTTTATGTTGTGCTAGCTTTATGTGATCTAAAAAGTACTTCTAACCACTACCAGTCATCAGGATTCAGAAGAGTGAATTAAGCACGAACATGCAGAATGCTTTCACTTCTAGTTTGGAACGTGAAGAACTATAACGCAACAAACGATGCCTTTATTTTATAAGGATTTACTAACTTGAAGGCTAGGTCAGAGTGTAATTGCTAAGTTGACTAGGAAAATTTTGAAATAGTTATGTTGACAAGCAAAAAACTATTATAGACAGATGTATGACCACAATATACAAATATTGGGATAATGAAATTCTGGCACTTGGCCCAGAAGTTACATTTTATTGTGTTTAAACTTGAGGCATGTTTATTTGCCTGCTGAGACCATTTGCTTTATTACTGAGAAAATTTAGCCAGCTGTTATGGATCTGAAGCAAATTTTGGTTTTGAAATACATGGTTGGGAAAAAGGTTGAGTACAACAGCTACTTTCATTCTTCTATAGTTCTAATCATAGTTACCAGAAACGCGGTTCGCCCGAGTCACGGTACGAAATTCGATTTCGTAGTTCGCCACTTTTTCTTCCAATTTCCACTGCGAACATGAACCCTGTACCCTAAACCGGTTCGCGATTCGCGGGGTTTTATAGCGAATCCAGTAACTATGGTTCTAATTATCTATGAGATTCACCCATTTTTACTTGTTTGACGATTCTTTAACCATTGATATAATTATCAAAAGATTGGTATTGACAATGTAAGTTGATTGTTTTTCTTTTGTGCTTGTTTCAGAGGGTTGCAAGGAAACTTATATTTAAGAAGGGACAGGAGGAAGCTAATTATGAAATATTAGAAACAAGAAAGAAGATAAGAAAATTTAAGGAATCGGCTTGGAAGTGCATTTATTTCCTGTCTGGAGAGCTTTTATCTTTGTCAGTCACATATAATGAGCCTTGGTTCACTAACACCAAATATTTTTGGGTAGGACCTGGAGAACAGGTTTGGCCTGATCAAAAGATAAAGTAATGTGCATTCTTCCACTGTGCTTTCGTATACAAATTTCTTCTGGTTCTCAGGCTGGTCTGAATCTAACATTTGTGCCCTTATCCACAGATTAAAACTTAAGGCTGTCTATATGTATGCTGCTGGATTCTACACATATTCCATATTTGCACTTATGTTCTGGGAAACAAGGCGTTCAGATTTTGGCGTGTCGATGTCACATCATGTTGCAACTGTTGTGCTGATCATTTTATCTTATGTGTTCAGGTCTGTTCCTATCTGGATAATCGTTAGCTTTGTTGTTGCATGAGTTTGTATTTTTTACGTTGAATCGCAATATTATTCTATTAGCAGCATAGGCCTTCTTAGTCATCATCACTGATTTCTTTAGTTTTTTGCTCACTTCATTGATAACTAATGATTAATTCATTTAATTTCCAACTTAATTCTTCATCAACCAGGTTCGCTAGAGTTGGTTCGATAGTGTTGGCAATTCATGATGCAAGTGACGTGTTTTTGGAAGTAGGGAAGATGGCCAAGTATAGCCACTGTGATTGGCTTGCCAACATTGCATTTCTTCTTTTTGTTGTTTCATGGGTTGTTCTTCGCCTAACATATTTTCCATTCTGGATTCTCAGAAGTACGAGGTAAATTGTTCTCTACTGACGTATTAATATCTGAGACCCTTGCTGAGATATGCCAAGAGAAATCTGGCCAAGTGTAGCCACTGTGATTGGCTTGCCAACGTTGCATTTCTTCTTTTTGTTGTTTCATGGGGGGTTCTTCTCGTAACATATTTTCCATTCTGGATTCTCACAAGTATGAGGTAAATTGTTCTCTGCTGACGTATTAATATCTGAGACCCTTGCTGAGACATGCCAAGAGAAATCTGCCGGAGTGTTTTGGGAAAAAGGGTTGGCTTTACTGCTATGAATTGTGAAAGCAAGTGTATACTTGGCTTATTCCAAATGATTGTTGTGAACTTTACGTAGTAGTAAGTTCCTCTAAAAAAAGACCTCTGAACACTAACTTAACATTACAATAATATGTTATACCTTGCAAAACATCTCTTATCTAGGTCACACCTTCACATGCTGAAAGTTTGGCATAGTTTTTGTGCGACAATTAGGGATTTCGTTTTTTTATGGAGACAATTAGGGATTTCTTTTTGACACTTTTGTTCACCATGCTATCAATAATCATACTATTTATTGTCCAAAATATGTCATAGCATAGTAAATGACTATATAGAGTATGTTGTCTACAGCCAACATGTTAAATTCTGATAAATTATCACATAAAGGTGTTTGTATTCAGGTCTTAATTTCCCAGTGTTTGTATTCTTTGCATTTTAGAAGATACATGACCTGGCTAAAATCCATTTGTTTCAGTTATGAAGCCTTGTTGACTTTGGATAAGAAGAAGCACAATTTTGACGGGCCTATATATTACTATGTGTTCAATTCTCTTCTATTTTCACTACTTGTTCTTCACATATATTGGTGGGTTTTAATATATCGGATGCTTGTGAGACAAATCAAGACAAGAAATGTTGGAGATGATGTTCGATCTGGTAAGCTCTGTCCCCTCTGATGTTTTTATGCACTTGATGAGCATGCAAAATTGCAAACCAAAGCAGTTTCAGTTGCTCATGGGGACGAAGTTGTACTTATAACTAGTTTATTCCAACTGCTGCTGGAGGCTAAAAATATCATTTGACACTGCTGTGCTTTGCATGCAGACTCTGAGAGCGAAGACGAGCATGAAGATTGATTGCCGTAGCCATCTTGTTTGTGTTGTCGTGACGCTAGGAACGTCGACACAAATATCCCAGCTTATGTATTCTTTTCCTGGATTGTGGGAATATGTGCAGATTGTTGGATGATGAGCATTATTCTTCACGAGAGATTCGTTAGAGCCGAGCTATGATTCGTTCCGTCTCGGTAGCTCATTTGTGTTTTCATGTATGCACGAGAGGTTACACTTCAAATATTTCCCCTTAGCTGATATTCTTTTACTGCTCACTCTGTAGAGATTTAAATGTACCAGTAAAAAGACTCTGTTTTAAAAACCTTTTTCTTGGTCATGTAAAATATGTATGTCATATGACCATTATGTGAAATTTGGACCAGACTACAACTCTACAAGTACTAAAGCCACATTACAGCATGTGTATGTCCATGACCACAGCTTGAGCGCAGTATGCGTACTGCATGATAACCTGACTACTTGAGGAAATAGTATATATTGTAAACTGTGAACCAGCATTCTGAAAGTTAAACCAGAGTGTTGTGAACAATCAAGTTACTTCCCACAAACTAAACACACTCGTTAGCTCGAACTACCATTAACGCTCTCTTGAGAAGGAAAAAAAACTCTTGAAGCACCATACCCTTTAACTCAAGAGAAGAACAAGTGAACAACTGAACGAATCAATGAAGAGGACGTTGTTTTTCTTGATTTCAATGTACAATAGTAAGCAGAGGCTATCATACGTGTCAATACCATTCCGAAAGCCATACCGGTGTTGCTCTTGAAATAGTACATTCTGGTATGGGTCGATACTCGTGTACCGTTCCGGAATTTAATATAATAATATATATTTATAAGTATATATATGTTAAATTATATGTACATTAAATTTCACTTGTAATATTACTCTAAATACATCGTAGTAGAATCAAATATGACGTATACTTCAATGAGTACAATAGACGGTATTTTCGATTCCACCGGTATGGTCGACGCTATCCGGTATCGAAATCAGTATGACCGGTATCGAGCCGGTATGACTGGTATCGAGCCAGTACAAAACATAGGACTATTCTGTATCATTTTAGGTGACAGAATGGTATATACCAGTCGGTACCGGAACGGTATCAATGAATTTGTATCATTTGTTCTTCTTGTTACTCCTCTACCTTTAAATTATACCAGGCAATTGATTATCACAAACATTCTACCAGTAGTACGCAAGTTCTCTGTGCTCTTTTGGTATTCCGCTTCCACCAAAAGTGAACAACTTTTAATTTGAGGGCAACTTTAATTTGCGAAGTACTTAAGTACACTGTACACCCTACATGCATCATTTTGTTCCAGTGCATGCTAGTACCGCCCGAATTACACATTTCAACACCCGCAGCATCTCGTCTTGGTTTGTGATGCAGATCTACTGTGTTATTTCGTGCGAACCGATCGAGGAAGGCAAGAGGCAGTACGTACGTGCCAACTGCCAAGCCCTAGCGAATAAAGCAGCAGCAGCACGCACTGGCCATTGGAGGGCATGGTTTCCTCCAAAGCTGCAGCCCTGCAGACACATCTCAAAGGCATCACACAACACGGGGACAGCAGCAAAGTGAACCGGAAAGTGAAAGCGACGCGTCGTGCTAGCTTTCCGGCCCGCGGGCAGCTCGATGTCTTGATGTCTCTTTGGAATTTGGATGATCAATGACGAGACGAATAATGACGTCTCGGCTGCACGCATAGAGTAGAGCCCAGAAAGAAGCGTCCGAAGCCAAGGCAATACTCGCCTTGTTGATCTCTTCGCCGGTCGGTCGTCCATGGCGACGACACGTCCAAATCTAGCTCAAAAACGCTGCATTTTCTCCCTGCTTTTCCTTGTTACTCCTGCTACTGCTACGGAGGAAGAGGGCCGGGGGTCAGGGGTTAGGACAGGGTGGAACTGATGTAGGAGAAACTGCCGGCTGTCAAACGGCATATGTTCCGAGCCCCGTGGCCCTCACATGGTTATATGTGACACATGTCTGCGTAGCGACGGAGCACGTCTCGATGACAAAAGAAGAAGAGAAGACGACGACCTTTTCGGACCATCGTCAGGGAATCTACGAAGACGGCCTAGAGCATTTATCGACGAACTTTCACCCTTGGATACCGATGAAAGGAGATGGCAACACGCAGGTAGCATAGAGGAGTCTTGACATGGCTATTGCTAAGATCGTAGTAATTAATGTTTGGTCGGATCTTGTGGTTGCTCTTCATTTCTCTGAAACAATTAAGCTATAGAGATGGAGTTTGCGGAGATTTATGCATGTAATTCACTAATTCGTTTGTTTACTGGATGCTTTCATCCGATAGTATTGAAGTGGCCGGAGTAGGAAGCGTTTAATTTAGAGATTTAGCTAGACACGGAACATCTCAAAAGATCAGTACCATGAGTTCCAGCTAACAAGCACATGAACTAAAGATGATGATTCAAGAGAGCTTTGCAAATAGTAAAACACAGCTTCCTACAAAAAAGAGGAATAATGCTTATGTCTCATCGTAAATAGGAAAAGTTGAAACACGGTATAAAAACTGTTTAAGGGATTCAACTGCTTGGTCTCACAGATATGAATGTCCTCGCAAATATACATTGATCGAGCACGCATAAAGAAATATATACCAGGTCTTGGATGGCAGAATGGTTAATCAAACTAAGGGCTTTAGAGGCTTGTTGGTCAATGGACTAAAAGACAGAAAGATGGGAAAAAGAGAGAGGAAAAAGACAACAAGCTCAACTATAAGATGCAATGAGCAAATTAAAGAAAGAACAAAATATATGCATTAATTGATGGGTTGTGAGTTGCTGCTTGCTAATGACCTGCTAGAACTAGATGGGCTATTCTCATTTATCTAGTTACATATATACTAGTAAAGTAGGATTGTATTAAATTGGATTTTATTATAGCAGAGAACAATAGTAGGTTTCGTCGTGCAGGTAAAAATAATAGAAAGCAAAACCAATTTTAAGAAGCTAAAAAATAATAGAAAAAATACATTTCCTATAGAAAAAAAAACAAAGAATTGATTAAGGCGTATGCATGCAAAAAAAAAAAATGGCCAAACAAAGTTCATCTTAAAAATTATCCTGGTAGAGTATGATGCAAGCATGCTGGGCAAATAAATCATATTCTTTTTGCGAGCATCACAGATTGTCATCCGATGATGTTCTAAACATCATATTGATAATTAATATTAAAATTCATCCGACGATGTCCTGAACGTACCTAAAGATTGCCATCATATATAGCCTCTTCCGTATACTCTCACTTCCAATATACCTCTTAAAAGAACATATTATACTTCATTATCACTTTTAGTATACTTAAATATCAACTATAAGATACTCCAATTCAACTTGATTGAAAAATTTTCATTGGAGCACTTTATTTTTCTATATACCTTTATTCATATATAAAAGAAGTATATACACAAATTTTGCTCTAAAAAGTGAACTTTAATGAAATTTTTCATGAAATTCAATTTGGAGTATCTTATAATCATTATTGGAGTATGCTCAAATAGATAAAGAGCTATCATCATATGATTTAAGTTATATATGAGAAGTGGGAGTACGTACTCCCAAAAGTACCATATCATTTTCCTATAAGAAGTCTTTTCCATACTCATGGGAGTTCATACTCTCAATTCTAATATACCACTTAAACAAACATATTGTATTTCTTCATCACTTTCAGTATGCATAAATACCAATCATAAGGTACTATAATGCAACTTGATTGAAAATTTTTCATTGGAGTCCTTTATTTTTGCTACATAGCCTTTTCATATATAAAAGAAGTATATACACAAATTTTTCTCTAAAAAGTTGACTGTAATGATTTTTTTTCATGAAACTCAATTTGTGGTATATTATAATCATTATTGAAATATGCTCAAATAGATAAAGAGGTATCATCGTACGATTTAAGTGGTATATGACAAGTGGGAGTACGTACTCTCAGGAATACCATACCATTTTCCTATATGTGTATGTGTGTGTGCATGCACGCGCGGTGGTGCCATTCAGCGATTGAGCGTAGAATAACTTATTATGTGCGTGGGCCGTAGCTTGGGTCGCGCAGTGCGCAACGCGCCAACCCACGCTACCCTGTCCCGCCCCCATGTCACCCCTCCTCAGAATCGATAGTAAAACACGCATGCCGCACCCCATGATCGGCAGTAAAATTGACCCCCTCATAACCGACAGTAAAACACGGTAGTAAAAAAAAATCCCCCGTCACCCGTGTTGGCAGCAAAAAATACCCCTCTTCGCCCGACAAGTCGTGCTTCATGACTTGGCTCGTTCGCATCGTTTTACTGCTGTGCTAGACAGAAAATGATAACATAACTACGTAATGTTGTTTTACTGTAAAAGGCACGTCGTATTACTGATCATCATTGCTAGCGTCCATACACGATCGTGAGTGGGTGAATTTGATTTATTGTTATATGTTTGTTATCTTATTGTAAAAGGTGTGTAATATTACTACTTTTAAGGCATTCTTTTGCTGTTGTTTCCTCCCCGCATGTACTTTTTAGTTTTGGGAATTATTGTGCGTGTGGTAGTGTGGTGCTGCATGTTAGACTGGATTTTACTGATATCCATCACATAGGGCGAAAACGCTTGTTGTTTTCGGAATTTCTATGTTTTAGTTTACTTTAAAATGTATTTACTGTGTGTTACAGAAAAGTTTACTGGGATGTTTTAAAAAACAAAACCAAACTACTTTGGCGTGCTACGCGTCCTAAGCTTCTCTGGGATATCAGGGAGGGGCTTGATGCTGTTGACCTTGTGGAACAACATATAGAACATCAACTCGGCCATATGCTCATTTCCCTTCTCCTGCATACGGTTGATAGCGTTGTGTGTCAGTTGCTATACATCAAAAAAGTTCTATTACTACAAGTTGTGAACGTAGTTACTGCTTACCAGTGACGAGGATTCTGTTGGAAATATGCCCTAGAGGCAATCATAGAGATGATGATATTTCGTTGTATCCATGATTTAATAAATGTTCCTTGAATATTGCCTTTGTGTTGATTAACAAGTATGTGACTTGTTTGTGAAACTCTTCACTTGTATGGTTATTCTAAAGATTGTCCCTAGTCAGAGTTCATGTGAGGACACATGTGAATGATGGATTAGCACATGTATCGGTTGATGACCATGTTTCACAGGTCATAGACATGGAGATGTCAAACCAATAATGTGGACACATGTTTAGAACATGGGGTTGGACCGACCCAACATGAGACATAACAATTATACTTATGGTTCTCTCTACACAATGTGTACGCCTTGTCCTTAGACCTGAGATTGTCGCATGTACTTGAGATGTGAATCGACCTACTTAGGGGCTATCAAACGCTACTCAAAATGGGGTAGTTATAAAGGTAGCTTCGGGTTTGTCATGAAGCATCTTTGCGAGGCATGGTCGGTCGAGATGGGATTTGCCCTCTCTACCGAGAGAGATATCTCTGGCCCTCGAGTGATCGGATCCGTAAATGCATGGCCATGCTACTTAAGGTTAAGAGTTAACCTAGTAAGGGATTCGAATCACGGATCGAGAAAGAGTGGTCACTTGGAGCTCGAATCAATATCGTGAGGCAAAGGGATTGGCATGTACATAACGTTGTGATGGTTCGTCCGATATGATCTTTGTGTATGCGTTTAGGAGTTGGCACGTCTTGCTAGAGACCGCTACCAACTATTGACCAAGTATGTATACTCGCGTCATGTCTAAACATACGTGAACCTATAGGGTCACACACTTAAGGGTGAAGCCTAATTCGGATTGGATCCGAATTAGATCAAGCATTGAGTCCTAATGGGCCTCTATTAGTAGAAGCCCATTGTAAGGATCGCCTATAAAAAGGAGGGCAAGGGCGCCTGAGTTGGATGATGAGTTTTTCGTGACACCATCAAACCCCGCCGCCACCCTCCCACGCCCTAGTCGCTCGCGCGGATCTAGTAGTCCGGCGGCGACGCTTCCTCCCGCACGTGGATACCTTTGAGGCGCCAGATCAGTAGCGTTTGGACGAACCGCAAGAGAGGAGTCAGACGTGGGGCGCCGCGACGAGGACGAGGAAGTAGTACGACTACTCTACCCGACGTCTTGCATCAACTTAGTACGACTACTCGCCTGACGACGTCTTGCATCAACTTAGTACGACTACTCGCCTGACGTCTTTGCATCAATTCCGCTTTCTTGGCGTCTAGTGGTAAGACCGTGATCTATAACTACAATGATCTTGGTTTACGGGTAGAATTTTTATTAATTTGCGCTAGTGTAGCCTACCCGTGGCCCTTCAGATTCTTGACCAGGCCAACCTTTTTTTTGTCAAAATCAGACTTCCTGTCAAAAGAGGCCCACTACATTACGGTTATGGACTTACAACCAGTTTATAAAAGAAGTCTAAATTCCCTTTATTATAGCCAAACTGGTTGGCAACTAGTTTAGGTCATGTTCGACCAGCTATGGACATCGTCCAACTAGCTATACGGCTTGGACAATCACCGACCACTTAACTGGTCGGTCAGGAGACACCAATAGTTACCCACGTGACTAGTGGGATGGTGACTTTTGGTGCATTTAGCAACTTACGACAGTTGGCTAACGGACGCGGCGGTTCAAGACTCTCCTGGTGAACGTGCGTAAATGTTAGAGGCGCCTTTAGCGGCATTAACTACCACCCCTTCAAATACTATAAAGGGGTAGTTCATGTTCTCTGTAACATAGGTTCCATAACCCATTATGAGATATAATCGTAAGTTCAACGATCGTTACGATCATATTGTAACATCTTTTATATTCTCATACAAATACCCAACATATTCATAGCAATATACGGTCTTCATTTGATAGCGTTCTCACATTACATTCTCAAGTAAGTTCGATTAGGAATCTTGTGTTCTAATCAACGATAGCTGGCGCTAGAAGGAAGGCGCCATCATTTTGAAGATTGTCCTCTAAATCTGAAGGTTTCTTCAATGTGATGTCCGCATGGCCTCGCCAATGGACTATGAGGAGAATTCCTTCGATCTCGACGACTACGTGAACCTCACATTGGAGGACTACACCCCAGAGGAGGCATGCAAGAGAAACTTCTTTGATGAGTACATTCCAGAGAAGAAGTCCTCACCGCCCTCAAACCAATCCATTCGAAGTAAAGCTGTGGGAATGTCAAATCCACTCTCGCTAAGCTCCATCGTACTACCACAAGTCTGGAGTGGGACACTTGGCTAATTAATTTACAATGTTCCACCGTGGTTGTGCCATCTGGATGTGTGGGTGTCATAATAACCTACTTTTTATTATCCCACATGGCCAAGGTAGTTAAAATCGCGATCCTACTTGTAGAGTCTTATGATTCTACAAACCCACGATAGCCTGTCAATCCAAATCGCACTGTGAATCGGAATTAGGTAGAATCGTGGTAGAGTCGCGATCCAAAAAGTAGAATCATGTAGAATCGCGGAGTAGAATCGTGGTAGAGTCGTTAGAGACTTAGGGCAAATTTTTTTGTAATTTTTTTTAGAGGCCAAGCTTTGTTGATATTTTGTTTTAGAGCAAAATTTGTTGATATTAATTTCTGAGAATGAAACTATAAATAAACAAGGAGCATGTAAAATATTATATCAGTGTGGTAATGCTAGTACAAATATCTATATTATGACATGAGCAATCTTGAGCTTGATAATGATAAGCTATTTTTATTCTTGGAGTATGTCTAGCTGCTTTTAAGGAACATGCAAGCGTTGCAATTAGATATTGATTTACAAAGGTTGTGAACATTTCTCATGTGATTGTAGTAAACTAGTCATGGTAATTGGCTATTCTTCTATAGTTCAGAACTATATCACCCATCATGTCAGTACCATTATGCTTTTCTATTGTACGATAAAAAAGTGTTTTGTCCCTTTTTCGGTTATAAGTAAGTGGTAAACCATAGAAGAATCATACAAACTTATAGTATATATGTTAAATATGTGTAGTTTTACGATTCTGTAGAATTGTCGATTCTATGATTCGATACTACTATTCGATCCTACCGGAGGCAAATCGATCCAACTTAGGATCTCGACTCTAACTACCTTGCACATGGCGCAAAAGGGGCTTCCATTTGGCGTGAATCCTTACGGTAGTGAAACCTTAGCAGGCATGACTACTTTGGAATGACGCATTGTAAAAGTCTTGTGATAATCACTTAGTCGCACACCTATGGAAGTGTGTGAAGTGGATATTATAAGTCGATTATCTCTTATGGGTAAAGTTATACAACCTTTGCAGAGTGTAAAACTATTTGAATAGCCGTGTCTACGGTCATGGACATGCTGAGCAAACCCACTCAAAGTCAGACTTTGGTTTTTGATTTCAAAAGATTTTATCAAATGATTTTAGATAGTTTATCCAATTGGGAAATTTGGGCAGAAAGCCTTGGTGTAAGGGGGTTAATCCTTCACCAGTAGTGCATATTGCACTAAATTGACAGTTTTAAAATCAAAGAATTTTAGATATAAAATAACTGCTTTGGAACTTAGTTAATGTATTTAAAATGTCAAATATTGCTTTTGCACAAATAATCCTATAAACCTTCCTTTCATAATATCCATGCATGCATTAACTCTATTATGGGTGTAACTTGCGGAGTATATTTTTGTACTCATACTTGCTTAATAAAATATTATTCAGAAGAGAAGGACTTCGCTATCGGTGTGGATCTCGACGACTAGGCCGCTTCCCTAGTCGATTGTCTGTGGCAGATTAGCTGGGCTCTACTATTTCTTCTTCGTCTTCCGATGTGTTCTTTATTGTTAGCTTGTAAGCCTTTCTTGTAATAAACTATGATATTTATTAATAAAGTTGTGCGGGATGTGGTTGTTACCATATTTGTTTACTATGTACACTAGCTATTATTCCAGGGACTAGTGTAGAATACACAGAGGATTTGTGGGTGTTACTCCTGGGTCCGACAACTTGTGTGCTTTATGTTGTCACCTATTGGGGGCATGTGTTGCACTTAATCAACAGGGTGGGAAAAAGATTTAGACTGAGGCGAGTGGAAAAAATTGTGTTATGGTGGGCTGTGTGCTTGGGAAATGTGAATCGTGGTCACTTAGTTAGAAATTTATAGTCTTGCCTTGGTCAATTGAGGACTTGATAATCTATTCGAATAGCCATGTCCGTGGTCATGGACATGCTCAGGGATTACACACGAGGGGTGGATTTTTATAAAACATTTGGGAGGGACAGCTGTGTGAGTAAACTTAAATGATTGTGTGAAAGAATTGATTAGGCCATGTGAGCTTTGTGAAATACTTGTTAAATACTTGTTGTTATTTGTTTTAAATTACACTTTCAATCTATTATTTGTATTCAAATGCAAGTGTTGCTTTTGCAAAATAACTATAGAAGCTATTTCCTTTAAAATAAGCCATCATCTATATTTGCATTCTGCGGTACAACTTGTTGAGTACTTGGACTACTCATACTTGTTGCAATCATCATTCAGTTGAAGTTGAGGAGTTTTCTCCTGCTTTTAAGGAGGAGCTTCACGAGGAGGTTGATCGCTAGGCCTATTCCCAGTCGGTTGCCTGTCAATGAGTTTTCGCTGGAGTTGCTTTCGTTCCGCTGTCGTTTCTTTATTTAGTGCTCAGCCCTTCGTGGCTTAATAATTGTAAACTCGACCACAAGGGTACAACCATTTTTTTTATCGAAGGCACAAACATTATTTACTATTTAAATTAGTCGTTTATTCTTATATTCACTATGTGTGGAATGATATTAATCTATGTTTACACTGTGTGCACTAGCGTGATCCTGGATTAGTGTAGTAAATACAGAGGGTCTAGATTTGCATATTTGGGTCCTGACAGATGTGGTATCAAAGTCATACTGACTGTAGGACTTGAACTTAGTTTGTTCGGCCGTCGTTAAGAAATTCAAAACTATTTTCTAAAGCAAAAATTATCTTGAAAGATTCATGAATTGCTTGACTCTTCTTGTCTCCCTTCACTTATCTATTGCTGAAATTCTTTTCTTTGCTTTTTAAAATTGTTTCTTACCAAATGTCTGTCTTTATTAGATGTCGAAGCTTCAGACCTATGGAGAGCGCCTTGGAGGCTTTGCTGCTAAACTTTTGAAGTTGCTGCAAATTTTAGGAGGTTATGACCATTCGCTCTACCGAAGCACCAACTGGATCACGGATGGACATATTCAATGGATGCATACCAAGATGACAATCTACGCTCGAGAGCAAACCAAGGCCAGTCGCCCGATGTACTTCCACGCTATGAGAGCTACTGAGGAGGATGGTATCTAGGAGGCGTTGCGGCTAGCGATGCTTCGCCTATGTCACATCCATGGTAATGAGCTGAAGGATATGCTAATGCTTCGCCGGCCGTCGAAGGATTTCGTTGCATGTTCTGAGGCCGTCGAAGCTCCTCCACCCATGTCATCACCACCTTTGAGTTCGCCCTTCTGTGTTCTCCATCGTGCTCCTATCGCCATCCCTAAAGTGTCACCGGATCACTGCCGCCTCTATTTGATCTCCTCATCAGTGAGTTCCCTCGCCGTCCCGAGTGCGTCAAAATGTGTTCCTGGTCTTCCTCTTCTGATCCCCACCATCCTTTTGTTCTCTCTGTCAACGTGACGTCCCGCCACCGTCACCTTTCTTCTCCGACTCCGGTCACCATCGTGTCATTGCTCCGATCATCCTCCGTCCGTTCTGAGGTGCTCCTCGTATTCCTTGGGCCATCGCCAATCCCGTGCTCGCCTCCTTTATCCTTGGGCACCCTTGCTTCGCCGTTTTCGCCATGAGCCCGAGCTGCCGCTTTGCCATAGTCGTCGCCACCGCCCTTGCTACGTCGCCACCACCTTCAACACCGCTGAGCCGCCGATAACCCATTTTGCCACTTGCCGACAGTCGTCTCACCACTGTTTGCTGCCGCCGACAGTGCCATCGCTGCCAGCCAAGATCCTCTGTTCTGGCCTTGCTCCCTCTTTCTTTCTCTCTCCCTTACATGTGGGACCCTCCTGTCAACTCTCTCTTTCTCTCTCTATCAACCCGGCCCCACATGTCATCCTCTCTCTCTCACTTTCACTTACAAGCGGACCCCACTTGTCAGTTCCAAATTCTTTTTCTTTTTCTTTTTGGATGAAGGAATATTCCCTGGAATATTCTTTTTTTTCTCTCTCTTTTTCCTTTTCTGGAAAATCTTTCGAGAGTCCGTTCTCCTTCGTTTGAACTCCGATTCAGTCCATTCAAGTTCCTAAATTCCTCTAAAATCGACCTCGTTTAGAGTTGGTTTTTCTATTTTTGGATTTATTTGTGCTTCATCTGTTGTTTTAGATGATCTATTTCAAGGAGCAGGAGCAGAAGCAAGTTTTGAAGATCCAAGTGTGGTAACTGAGCAAAGCCAAGGCGAGTCATAGTCCTTTGATCATATTAAACCTATGATTTCAAAATTATATTGTTTTATATTAAATTGCTTGTTATCTTTATATCAACTGCTTTTGGGAATAGTTAATCACCTATTTGTCATTATGCCTCCATTGATTATTTGAATACTATGAATCATTTGTCACCATAGGATGGTCATTATTAGTTGGACATATTTGTATCGGTATCGTAGAGATGCTTAGTCATGCTTAGTTGTACGATGGGCTCATGTCACTTGTTCAATAAAGTTAATTTGACTTAATGAGATATGCAATTGTGGCGGTAACCACTATTGTTAAACTTTGTGTGTCATGATAGGGTATGCCATTGGTCTTGGTTGAACAAAATAATTTCTGCTTAGGCGAGTGATCATGTAGTAAAGGGGGTGTGGTTAGCACATTGTGGGTTGTGGTAGACTCGCCTGAGTAATTGCCAAGGACTTAAACTTGTGCACCATTGAATTGGGCCATATCGTACAACCACTTATCCAATATGGTATAGATCTAGCTAACTAATTAGCAATGTCTTAATTTCATTTTTGTCTTGAAAGCGTGAGTTACGGGATAGATGTATACTCATAATGGCGCAAGAGGGGGCCTGTCTGGTTGGAAAGACATTCAGTGTTGAAATCTTAGCGGGCAAAACTAGATTAAGATGGAGCTTTGTAAAGGTCTTGTGATGATAACTTAGTCGCATACCTACGGAAGTGTGGTCAAACACTTTAAGTTGATTTATCTCTTGTGGGTAAAGCTGTACAACCTATGTAGAGTTAAAATTATTTAAACAGCCGTATCCCCGGTTAGGGACAATGCTCGGGGATTTCACACAAAAGGTAGAGTTTAATTCTTTGCAAAATTGTGTCGGAGTGTGAATGGAAAGTTCACTTGGTAAATATGATGTTCGCTTGGCGAATGGGGAATTCACTTGGTGGTTTGGTTGGGAAGTGAATGAAAAATTCATTGGTTATTTCAAAGAATCTGTTCACTTTATTTATTTATTATCTTTTAAATTACGCATTTCAAATATATTTATTGTATTTACTATCAATACTACTTTCTGTAAATAAACCATACAACTATTCCTTTGTTGAAGCCTTGCATGAATATTAATTGCAAATGTTCCTTATGACTTGTTGAGTACTTTATGTATTCACGACTTTAAACTTTGCTACTCAATTGAAGAGTATCAAGCTGCTCAAGAGTTCTATGAAGAGGAGTCATTTGAAGGTTTTGCGAATTAGGATGCGTTCTTCACTCGATTGCTTGTGGGCATGTTGATTGGTCTTTCCAAGTTTTTCGTTTCGCTGCAAAATTTTATTTATTTCTTTAGCCCTGCATGGCAAGTTAAGTAAACGTTGATCATAAGGTCCAGTTATTATTATTATTATTATTTGCTATTTTGAGATTTTTAAGTTAAATCGATAAATGGATGGTATTTCATCTATGTTTCCTGTGTCAGCTAGCTACTGATCTGGCACTAGTTCAGAATACACATAGGATTTTGGATGTATAAATCCGGGTCCCGACGGCTCGCTACCCTACCACCGACGAAGAAGGGGATGCTATAGTAATCCACCTTGCTCGCTTCATTGCTACTCAAGAGAAAGCCATGGAGACTATACGAGAGGAGCTACGTGGTGCCTACGAGATCATCAAGAGTTGCAGAGCTGGAAGAGGCTTTGTACAACCAGGACTTGCTCGAGTCGATGTCTGAAGAGCCAAAGTCGCCAACACATTCACCGAAGTCACCTATTGCACCTGCTCTAGCATCACCAGCACTAGCCCTAGCTCCAGCTCCAGGTCATCAGGATCAGATCGCGAGGATGCCTACTCACCCGCTAGTCTATAGTGAAGCGAAACGTCGTGGTGGTTGTGGAGGTTACCTTAGTGAGTGAGGCAATCGAGAGTTCAGGCTTAGAAAGTTGAGGCTCAAAGTGTGAGAGCCACGTCAACTTAAGATTAGGAGTGCCAACCTTTAGGTGTTAGATTGCTTGTTAGGTTCGCTTCTCATTTTTCTGTGTGTGCAGTATGAGCTACAAGAGGCCCTAGGCAGTTGTTTGCAGCCATGCTAAGACCTTTTTATTAATATTATATAGTTTGCTTCTGTTGAGTTCTTTGCGATGTGTTTTGTTGGGTTTAACCTACCCTCGCTTAGTTCTTGCCTTGCCTTGTGCTTTTCTATCTTATCTAATCGCTTGTTGCTTTCGCGAGTGGAACAAGAGGAGTCAGTGGGACCAGAGCCAATGGATCTAACGGAGCAAATGGAAATGAACAGTCCCCTACAGGAGCAGTTCCACCTCAAGCACCCCCTCTAGATTTACAGAACTTTGGAGCATTCATGGCCGCTCAAACTCAGATGATGTATACCATGATGAATCAGATGCATAATATGAATAACAACTAGGCTAACAACAATGTAGCACCAGTTTCTCATGGTCACCCTGGATAGTCTAAGCTAGCAGAGTTCACGAGGACTCGCCTGTAGAGGCTGACGATTGGCTTCGTGTGATTGAAAGAAAGCTGCTAATCACTCAGTTCAATGACCGTGAAAAGGTTCTCTACACTAACCATCACATGGGAGGCATTGCTGCTGAATGGTGGGAGAATTTCTGTGCTGCTCATGAAGCCCCACAAAACATTACTTCGAAAGAGTTTCATACAGCTTTTCACCAGTACCATGTGCCTGAAGGGATCATACATCTGATGAGTTTCGTGCTCCCAAGTAAGGACGTATGACAGTGTCTGATTACCTCAACAAATTAACTCAGCTTGCCCATTATCCTACAGAAGACGTTGCCACCGACAAAGCTAGACAGAGTCATTTTTTGAAGAGACTAAACACCGGATTGCAGGTCAGTTTGATTGCTCACACTTTCCCGGATTTCCAGGGGTTGATCAAAAAGGCCCTTATCCTTATGGATAAGCGCAAGGAGTTGGATGACAACCGCAAGTGTAGAATGGCTCAGTAGAGAAGCCATCAGTCTCAGGAAAAGAACGAGGATGGTTCCATAGCAGTTTGCTCATTTTCCTCCTCAGAATTCGTTCAAGACGCCTGCACTAGCACCTCATCTAGCTGCTTAGAGTTTCTGTAGTCCTACCCCAGTCAACAACAAGCTGGGAGGCAACCAGCAAAGTGGTCCTAGACTTTTCTACACTTGCAAAGAGCCAGGGAACTTCTCCAACAATTGCCCTCATAAGGGAGTGGTCAATCCAGTTTGCTTCAATTTAGGTGCCACCCCAGCCAAGACACCAATGTTAGGAAGCAACCGAGGAGCACTTCAAGTTGTTAGTCAAGCCATAGGAGCACTACTATCTACGATTAGAGGCCGTGTCAACCACATTACTCTAGAAGGAGCTAATGAAGCACCAGATGTAGTACTAGATAAGTTCTTAGTTAACTTAGTATCCACATCAGTTTTATTTTATTATGGAGTTCCGCATTCATTTTTTTCTCGATTTTTCGCAAGCAAGAATAATTTAGAAGTTATGCGTCTTAAGCATACTTTGCTAGTCCAGTCGCCTCGAGTAGAGTTAAGTTCTAAGGTGGTATGTTTGGGAGTTAAGTTACTCATTTCTGGAGTTGAGTTTCTAGCTAACCTTATTATCCTAGACACTCAAACATTAGATGTCATACTGGGTATGGACTGGTTGTCAAAGCACAAAGTTGTGCTAGATTGTAGCTGAAGAGCCGAAACAATCGAAGTTTCCAATGGAAAGAAAGTGGAATTTCTAGCCACAACATTACGTGATGGACACCTAGTAATCAATAGTCTAAAGACTGTATCTTTAGAGGGTGTGCCTGTTGTTATAGAATACCCAGATGTTTTTTAAAGAATTGTCAGGAATGCCACCAGATCGTGACATCGAGTTCATCATTGACTTAGTGCCTAGAACAGCACCGATTTCTATGAGACCCTATCAGATGCTAGCTAATGAGTTAGCTGAAATGAAAAAGCAGATTGGAGAGCTTCTTGAGAAAGGTTTTGTGAGACCTAGGGGAGCCTTGTTCTGTTTGTCAGAAAGAAGGATGGAAGCATGGGAATATGTATCGATTACAGTTCCCTCAATGAGGTTACCATCAAGAATAAGTATCCACTTCCCTAGATATATAGATGATTTGTTTGATAGATGAAGGGAGCCAAAGTGTTCTCAAAGATCGACCTGCGATTAGGTTATCATAAGTTGAAGATTCATTTAGAGGATATACTGAAGACCGCTTTCTCTTCGTGGTATGGACATTGTGAGTTTATTGTCATGTCATTTGGATTGACCAATGCGTCTGCATATTTCATGAACATGGTGAATAAGGTTTTCATGGAATATTTGGACAAGTTCGTGGTAGTGTTCATTGATGACATCCGAGTCTATTCCAAGATGAAAGAGGAACACGCCGAGTATTTGAGATTAATACTTGAGAAACTTAGAGAGCATTAGTTGTATGCCAAGTTCAGCAAGTGTGACTTTTGGAATAAAAAAAGTCGATTTTCTTGGTCATGTGATGATAGCAAAAGGGATAGCTGTTGACCCAAGCAAGGTCAAACCAGTGTTATGTTGGGAGCCACCCAAGACGATGACTTAAATTTGTAGTTTCTTGGGAATAATGGGATATTATGGCCATTTAATTGACGGATTTTCCACATTTGCTAGACCTCTTACGCAGTTGTTAAAGAAGGAGAAAAAGTTCACTTGGACTCTAGCTTGTGAAGAGAGTTTTCAAGAGTAAAAGAAGCATTTATCACCCGTTCCACTGCTAGTACTGCCAGATATTCAGAAAGATTTTGATATCTATTATGATGCTTCATGTCAAGCATTAGGTTGTGTCCTGATGCAAGAAGAAAGTGTCCTTGCCTATGCGAGTTACCCCAATCATGATTTGAAATTAGCTGTCATTGTGCATACATTAAAAATTTGGTGTCATTATCTAATTGGTAATTGTTGTGAGATATATACAGATCATAAGAGCTTGATATATATTTTTACCCAATTTGATCTCAATATGAGGCAGAGAAGATAGTTGGAACTAATAAAAGATTACAAGATCATAATTCACTACCATCCTGGTAAAGCTAATGCTGTGGCAGATGCTTTGAGTTGTAAAAGCTACTCTAATGTCTTGGAAATAAAGGAAAGTTGTCCAGAACTTCACGAAGAATTCCAGAAGCTGAAGCTAAAGTTGGTAGCCAAAGGATTCTTGGCCAGTTTGGAAGTAAAGTCTACATTAGAAGAGTAGAATCGTGTAGCCCAGCTAGATGACCCTGTGATCAAGAGTATCAAGCTTAAGATGGAAGAAGGAAAGTTCAAGGACTTCACCAAGGATGATCAGGATACTCTTTGGATAAATGAACATATTTGTGTGCCTAATAGCAATGGTTTGAGACGGTTAATTTTGAAGGAGGCTTATGATTCAGAGTATTCCATTCATCTAGGAAGTACCAAGATGTACCAGAATGTTAAAGATAGATTTTGGTGGCAAAATCTGAAGTGAGAAGTCGTAGATTTTGTTGCGCTATGTGACGTGTATCAAAGAGTAAAAGCAGAACATCAAAGGCTAGCAAGTCTATTGCAATCACTAAAAATTCCAAAGTGGGGATGGGAATAAATTGGTATAGATTTCATCACAGGTTTACCCAAGACTCAATCAGGTTATTATTCCATTTGGGTAATAGTGGATCATTTGATGAAAGTTGCATATTTCTTACCAGTCAAAACCACTTACTTTGGAGATCGCCTTGCAGAACTGTATATGTCAAGAATTGTCAGTTTGCATGGTGTGCCCAAGAAGATAGTGTCAGATCGAGGATCCCAGTTCACCTCGTATTTTTGGTAGCGTTTGCATGATGTTTTGGGGACTCATTTAAATGTTAGTACTGCCTATCACCCTCAAACAGATGAACAGACTGAAAGAGTGATCAAGTGTTGGAGGATATGTTGAGAGCTTGTGCTCTAGCCCATGCTACCAGTTGGGATAAGAGTTTGCCTTATGTTGAATTCTTGTACAACAATAGGTTTCAAGCCAACCTGCAGATGTTACTATTTGAAACTTTGTATTGGTGTGCTTGCAGAACCCCTCTAAATTGGAAAGAGACGGTCGAACGTCTTTTGTTCGGGCCAGATATTATTCAAGAGGCTAAGGACCAAGTGTCCATGATCAAGGAAAGATTGAAGGTAGCTCAGTTCAGCCAGAAGAGCTAAGCTAATAATCGTTGCAATGATCTAAGCTTTGAGCCAAAAGATTTTGTTTATCTTCGAGTAACTCCTCTTAAAGGTGTTAGATGGTTTCATGCGAAAGGGAAGCTTGCTTGCCACCTTGAGTTGTGGCAGTCGTTAGCAGGAGTACATGATGTCTTTCATATCTCGCAGTTGAAGAAGTGTTTTTATGTGCCAACCCAGTAGACTCCCTTGGATTCAATTGAGTTGAAAGAGGACCTCACCTAAAAAGAGCAGCCAGTCAAGATTTTGGATGTGGCAGAGCATTTAACCAAAAGCAAGACCGTCCGTTTTTGCAAGGTGCAGTGGAGCAATCACTCGAAGAGTGAAGTAGCCTAGGAGCACGAAGAAGAGCTAAAGGTCGAGTTTCCTAGCCTTTTCTCTATCTATCCTGAATCATAGGGTCCGGATTCCCTTGAGGAGGGAGGTTTGTAACACCTAATTTTTGGACTTTAAAAATCTTTTGTATAGTTTACATCTCTGGAAAATTTCACCAATTTTTATCGAATTAATAAAGCTTAAATAAGACTTTTAAAAGTCAAAATGATTTAATGTGAATAATCTGAACATCAATTAATTCCAAAATTATTTTATTTGAGTTATTTGTGCTTGGAAGTATTTTCCAGATTTTTTGCGAATTTTTTGAGTTCATTTACTAATTTTTAATTAGCCATTTGAATTTTCTGTAATTTCAAAAAAGAAAAACTAAATAAAAATATAGGAATAGCTCGTGGGCCACTTCCTTTCCAGTGGCCCATCTCTGTCTCTGTCTCTCTGTCGACCCAGCTCACCCACGCTGCCGGCCCACTTCCCCCACTCACGCGCACAGCCCAGTTGGCCCATTCCCACGTCAAACCCTAGCGTCGCTAGGGCCCCACCTGTCAGCGGGCACTGCTACCGTGCGGAGCTATCACCGCTTCATACTGTAGTGCCGTCGTTGACTCAGTTTCATAATCCGTGTCGGGCACACCTCCTGGGACTATTTAAGGCCCCAGGGGATGTCGTGTCGTGCACCTCGCATTGCGCCACCCCTTTTGCCCTTGCCATTGTCGCCCGAGCCACAGTGTAACGTCGTCGTCCTCTTCGTCTCTAGTCGAACGTCGCGGTCACCGCCATTTTGACGAGACCTGCCACCTCTCAATGTCGCCATTGGAATCGTCTCACCGCTCTCATCTCGAAGCCGTCCTCGTAGTCTCCGGAGCGCCACCCTAGCGTAGTCACCGTTGAGCCCCAACCCTAGCTGCCGTCTTCCTCTCACTGCAACCGTAGTCCCTACCACCGGTGACCCTTGGAACCCGAGCACCGCCGACGCCGTCGTTGCTACATCGTGGTCCACATCAGCTCTACCGTCATCCTATCTGCCACCTGGCCGCCGCGTTAGTGCCACACCAGTACCAACCCATGCCGCGTCCGCCTCGCCTGTTGTCACCAACACGTCAATGCCTTGTCCCACGTGTCACCCAGTCATCACCACCTTACTGCCATGTCAGCTGCCGCGCAAGACCTAACCCTAGATCTAAACCTAGGTAGACCTAGTCTACCGTGAGTCGTGCCTATGACATCTGGACCCCACATGTTAGTGCACTATTCAGTAAACCCGTGAGCCCAGAGACCCCTAGACCAAGCCCGTGGACTCGGTCTATACACCGTGGGTCCCACCTGTCAGCATCTGATCCTAGTTTTGGGAATTTATTTAATTTTTGAAATTCTTTTTCTAAGCGGGTCCCACATGTCAGTTTTCTCTCTCCCTTTTCTTTTTCATCAAATTTTTCAGTCGACCAACTTTCAAGAGCCCGTTCTTCCTTATACGAACTCCGATTGAGCCCATTTATTTATTTCTCTATTTTGTATTTATTTGTGTTTTCACTTATGTTGCGAGTAGACGTTGATACTTTAGGAGCATTCGAGGAAGGAGTTGATGGAGCTCAAGACCAGTACCAAGACTTGTTCCAAGGCAAGTTATGCTTTGAACATATTGCACCCAATTTTCCAAAATTACTTTGATTTAAATTATTGCATGTTATTTCAATTATTAAATTCTTTAATACTTTGGGATTAGCTATGCACCTATTTGATTATGTCCACTTTGTTTATTGTATTACCATGATCATTTGTCACTCTAGCTTGGTTAATGATTTGTTGGTATTATCATAGCACCAACTTGGGTTGGTTAGACACGATTAGTATGCTTAAGCATGCAACGAGTCATTGATATCATTTTAAATTGCAAATCTATACTGGACTAAGTGATTATGGAACTTCTTTGTGAAAAGCAGTGTGTTGTACATTGTCACCTGTTGATGGCATGTGTTGCACTTAATCAAGAGGGCAGGGAAAAGATTTAGACTGACACGAGTGAAAAGAATTATGTTATGGTGGGGTGTGTGCTTGGAAAATATGAATCGTGGTGACTTAGTTAGAAATTGGCAATGTCGCCTTGGTCAATTATGGACTTAACAATCTATTTGAATAGCCGTGTCCACAGTCATGGATATGCCCGGGGATTTTACATGAGGGGTAGGTTTTCATAAAACATTTGGGAGGGACAAATGTGTGAATCAATTTTTATGGTTGTGTGAAAGAATTGATTAGGCTATGTGAGCTTTGTGAAATATTTGTTAAATTATTATTGTTATTTGTTTTAAATTATGCTTTTAATTTATTATTTGTATTAAAATGCAAGTGTTGCTTTTGCAAAATAACCATAGAAGTCATTTCCTTTAAAATAAGTCATCATCTATATTTGACATCATGAGCCGTACGATACACGTGTATGATCGATGCAATTTTTTTGAGTTTGGGTATGAAAATATTTTATACCACTGTTATATTTATAGCAAGTGAGTTTTGAACTCAATTCAAATTAGTTTGAACTACTTTTGAATTTAGTGCAACTAGAGTGATTATATACCATAAAACTAGCTCAAACTAGTTAAATTGAAGATGAATTTATTATTTTCGGAGTTTGACATCTCAAATACAATTTTTTAAGGGTATGGTAGATACCCACATCACTACCAGAATCTATTAGTTTCCCGAGTGCCCAAAACACTCGGGAAAGTCCCAAAAAACACTCGGGAAACTAATTCCCGAAGGTCGGCCGTCGGGAAAAACCACTCGGGATCATTTAGTCGGGAAAAAAGTGGTTTCCCGAGTGTTCCCGAGATTTACACTCGGGAAATATAACTTTCCTGAGTGTTCGGGATTACACTCAGGAAACATAAAACACTCGGGAGAATAGTTTGCACAACGGATTCACCCCACCGTAACAGAATACTTTCCCGAGTGTATATCGACCAAGAACACTCGGGAAAGTAGGGAAATTGTTTCCAGTGTATGTCAACTACACTCGGGAAATATAGCCACGTGGTGATCTAACACGTATGCAGATTCGTAGTTTTCCTGAGTGTATGTCAACTGAGACACTCGGGAATTACCCGAACATCATTTGCACCAATTTTAAACCAGGCTCAGGCTGACAGGAAACATGGCAATCAAACAGACTATACATTCCACAACCAGAAAATTATCACCAATTAGCCACAAATCATTACATATATAGATTCGACAACATTAACATAATGTTCGAGTTCACAATACAACATTCACAAATATAGATTGGACATACACAACATATTCGAGTTCAAAATCAAAAGGCTAGGCATAAGGCATGATACATATAATAGTTCCAAGTAGTTCACGGAGTGAATGCATGGTACACCAATTGTCGAGGTGTATGAGTTAACCTTCAACTTGTCGCTCCCAATGCTCAACTGCAAAGATGACCATAGATCAGTTATTGACTCTACGGAGTGAAATCATTACTCTATATCATACTATTGACTCTATTGCAATGTATTATGCATTAGATTGTTTTACATGATTGCACCATTATCTTGTATACTCATAGAGCACAGTATTGAAAAATTGTCTGAGGTGAAATTATGGGAATTTCCATATAGTTGTTAACGGGTGAAATTTTCATACCTCAACAATGTTACACCATTCGTCAAGCAATCGAAACCTCCTAGAACTATCCTCCATTCTGTCGTAGCTCTCTGAATGGCTAAAATCATAAAATGTGGCATTCTCATTAGTCTTATGGGGGTATAAAAACTATAACAGCAGCATGCATGGACATGCTTAAGGACAATAGCTCTTACTGATATTCTTTTGGCCATTTTCTCGAGAAATGAAGAAGTCAAAATCATAAAAGGTATTGAATCGGCGCACATCATCCTAAAAGAGAGGATTCACAATCAGCATAAAGTATTGAGAAGCTAGCATATGAAAAATGCATAATCTACTTGGGGAGCGTCGCTTACTAATTCAAGAAATGACATGAGCTCGTGAATATCACCAAATATTGCATCCCTGTATGAGTATTAGAGAATGTAATCAGCCAAAAGGTAAAAAGAATAATAAGAAAATAAAAAAAAATAGAGCCAAAAATGTAACATCCCAAATTTTTTGAGCTTTAAAAATCCTTTGGATAGTTGGTAGAGAGAAAATTCACCATTTGGATTTATTTGAATTAATTTAAAAGCTTAATATTGGACTTTGAGTAGCAAAACAATTTAATGTGGCTAAAGTCAACGTGAACAATGGTCAAAACTATTTTATTTGGATTCTATGTGCTTGGATATATTTTCTAGAATTTTTCCATGCGCATTTGCTATTTTCTTTTGCCTTTTTGAAATTTCTGCTATTTTCTAAAAACAAAAAGCTATTTAAAATCTCCAAACAGTCTTTGGGTCTAAACTCATTCCTTTCCCGTCCCGGCCCAATATTGTGCAGCCCAGGAGCCGCGCGTGTGCCCGCTCAGCCTGACAGGTGACCCCCACCAGTCAGTCTCTCTCTTCCTCTCTCCACGCGCTCTGCTCATCCTCCACCGTTCGATCAGGTTTGGACGGTCCGATGTCGTTGTGCCGTTCGGTCGGTCCAAGCGTCACCTTGTTTTTGAGCCGTCTGATCTAAGTTGAACGGTCAGATCTTCGCCCATACAAGACGCTGCCTCACCGCGCTTTTTTCCCACTCGCCGCCGAGCCCCAACAGCTGACAAGTAGGCCCCACCCCCGTTCTGTTCTTCGTCTCTGAAAACGTCGCGGAGTTTGTTTGCACCGCCGCACGGCCGTTTGGGCGTCCGTGCCCTAGACGCTCCTGAGCCGCCGCCTATATAAGGGAAGCAAGCCCTCGCCTCGCTTCCTTTCCACCGCCGCCTCGTTAGCGCTTAACCCTAGCCGCCATGGAGCAGAGATCCAATCTCGCCACCGCTTACTCCGACGAAAGCAATTCCGCCAGACCAAGCCGCCGAAGCTCGACGCCCGCACCGTCGACATCGTGCAAACGAGGAACCTCGAGTCACCTTCGTTTCGCGAGCACCGCTTAACGCTGCCGCCGCTGCCCGGCTTCCGCCGCCACTTCTACCTCGCCACGGCCACCTCGATCGTCCCTGAGCACCGTGAGCACCTCGTTGTGACCTCGTCGCACCTCTACCCCTTGTAGCACCCGCCACGGTGAGACGCCATTGCTTGTTGCCGTCTTGGTTTGGGATCCGTCTTGCGCCGCCCTCGCCGCCGTCCACGCCACCTCCACCTCAACACTCCCGCCTCGTGGCGCGTGCGTGTCAGCCACGTAGGCATCGCGTCAGCGCCACGTCTTGTGGTCGCGCCACGCCAGCCCCGATCCAGATCCAGAGGCTCGGTGGACTTGGTCCACCGTGAGCCGTGTCACTGACGTGTGGGTCCCACACATCAGGATTTTCTTTTTATTTATCTTTTCCAAAATTCCCAGGGCTGACGTCATGCTTGCGCAATATTCCAATTTTTCTGTTGAGAAATAATTCGGGAAATTCATATAATTCTGATTTTAGGGTTTTCTTTAGATTCAAACTTTCAAACCCCATAACTTTTGCATCCTAACTCCAAATCAGTCCATTCAAATTTCTAAATTCCTATAAATTCAAGATCTATTTAATGGATATTTTTATTTATTTTTTTGGAGTTGTTTTGCCTCTATTATTTATTTATTTTGTTTGTTTGCTTCGTTTGCAAGTAGACTTCGACGCTTCGGGAAGATTTGAAGAAGGAACACATCAAGACCAAGATCAATTCCTAGACCTGTTCCAAGGCAAGTCATGCTTTGACCATGTTGAATCCCAATTTTCCAAATATTATTTTTATTCAAAGTATTGCATTTTATTTCAAGTAATTATTTAAATGCTCTTGGGATTAGCTATTAAATCCAATCTGTTATGCCTTCCTTGTATAATTGTTATGCCTTGATCCTTTGTCACCCTAGTTGATAATTAGTTGGTAATATTATAGCACCAACGTGGGTTGGTTAGTATGATTAGATTGCTTAGCCATGCCACGAATCACCTATTCATGTAAAGTGCAATTATTAACTTGACTAAGTGACTATGTAACTTTGTAATAATCTGTGTGCACTATGTGTCTTTGTGGCATGTGTTGCACTTAAATCAACTGGGTGGGAAAAAGGTTTAGACTGAGGCAAGTGGAAGGAACTGTGTGACATGGTGGCTATGTGATATGGGCTTATGAATATGTGTGTCATATTTATCTGTGTGCCTTAGTTAGAATAATGGAAGTCTTGCCTCGGTCATTTAAGGACTGAACTTTGTGCGCCATTGAACTGAGCCCTCCTGTATGACCACATGCCTGTTATGGGATGGGCCTAGCATAGTAAGATACGAATTCTTGGCATTGGTTGCTCAAAGTAGGTTAGGCTATGTGAATAGGGTGGAGGTGTGTGCTACCATGTAGTCGCATCATGGGACGGTTCGCCGCTTCCTCGTCCAACGGTGTGTGTTGTACCATCTGTGTGTATGGTTTGGTACGACATAAGCACATCGGGAGCATCTATGTTAAGATGAAGTTTCAAATGCTTTGTTACAATTAGTGCTTGCAACACCGGTTGTATCTTGTGGGTAAAGTGTACAAACTCTGCAGAGTGTAAACAATCTATTCGAATAGCCGCTGCCTCGGTTATGGACAATGCTCGGGATTTCACACGAGGTAGATCTTCATAAAACTGTGGGAAGGAGTCAGTGTGATCTAAATCATATGGCTATGTGAACAATCTGCTTAGGTCAGTGTGTGTCTTTGTGAAATCAACTGTTAAAATTATTATTGTTGTCTATTTGTTTTACCTGCTTTCAATCTATTATTGTATTCAATTGCAAATGTTGCATTTCTGCAAAAAAAACCACTAAATACCATTCCCTTGTAATAAGCTTGCATGTATAATTGCATTTCTGTGGTGTGACTTGCGAGTACGGTGTGTACTCACGCTTGCTTTAAAATGAATCAAGCGAAGAGGAGGAGTCTTCACCAAAGATTCGAGGAGGGTATATCGAAGGTGCCCGATCGTGAGGTCTTGATCCCGGTCGGTTGCTGTGGTGAATCGATGGGATGCATTGCCGCTCTGCTTCATTGCTTTATTTCTCTGTTAGCCCTGCGTGGCTTAATAATTGTAAACTCGACCATAAGGTCAAACCATTATTTATTAATCAAACTATTCATTTATGTTACTATTCGCTTGTGTGGATCGATACTCATCTTTGTTGATACTGTGTGCACTAGCGTGATCCTGGACTAGTGCATGAAACACAGAGGGTCCAGAATTGTAATTTTGGGTCCCGACAAAAAATAAAACTAATCAAAAAAGAAGCAGACTATTCTCACAACATGTTCGAGTTCACAATACAACATTCACATATATAGAAAGGAATGGCGTAATATGCGAATAGCTATAAAAAGGAATTTATACTTTTTTTAGTATAAACATGTGTTTAGAATAGTTTGCAAGGAAATTAGAGAGCTTGATATTTGACACGAAATCACCACTTTTTTTTTGTTATTTTAAGGTTCTAATGTCATCACTGGAAATAGTCCTAGTGATGGATGACCATTAGAGTATATAAGCATGTTCATCAAGTGGGAAAAAAAGCAAACCATCTTAAAGATACACCACTCAAAATAATTCATGCTAAACAGGTCAGCAAGAACATCTACTGGATGTAAATGAAGGTGAGCAAATATCACATGTATTAAATGGGAAAAGAAACTTCCATGTGCGTAGGCATGTATAGGAAGGGGCTCTACAATAACAAACATTCTATTATGTACAAAGTGTTATTTTCACATGCAAGGATAACAACAACATAAACAAAGCTTTTCTGACACAGCAAAAAACTACATGCATGTCGGAACTGAGATTGAAATGTTATTAAGGGTCACTATAAGATGAATGACAGGTATTACCATGCCAACTAGTAACACTTCTCACAACCACAAAAGCGAGGTGACATAACTGCTGCATATGGACTCCCAACTAAATTATAATTCACTATAAACACGGCGAAGAAACTATTGCTACAAACAATAATAAATTATTTGTCCCAGAAATACACCAACCTGTGCACAAGAAAATCAATCAATCACTGAACAAAAGAGTAGTGATATACCATGTTTAAAGCCATAAAATGCGCCTACAGTACCCCTAATAGCAAAACCAATCTGTTGCAATATGATCATACATGTATTAGTACTAAACAGCCACAACACAGTATAAAAGAACTTGTAAAACAAGGTCTTAGTGCCTACATAAATGTCCATATTTATTAAACATCAGAGCTATCAATTATAGCACAAAGCTAATCAGTTTTACCTACATACCAGTGAAAATTTACAATTCTCGAACCAACGGAGGCACCGTCCAGCTTCTTGTTTCCTTCAAACAATCCCAGATCACGCATTAGTACAATTAATCGCATAAACTGCATTCGACCAAACAATAGAACAGCACAATTGCTCAGCAAACACAACTACTCATTTGTATCATAGACAATCATAGTTGGAGCCACTATCATCTGCAGAATCTGAAATTGGGAACGATGATAGCCCATTAGCATAACCATCCAATAGCCATTCTGCTCCAACATAATATTATATTGTCAATATCATTTTACCTATGTAAATATCACATATAAATTAACAGGTAGAGATGAATACCATCATTTGCCTCCACTGTAGTTGTGTATATGCCAAACCATTGCCTTGCAAGGGCATATGCTAGTTTGATTCAAGTGTCAATTATCTCGTAACTATTTTACTAGTTAGTTACAACAAGATCGATAATATACCAAGAAGTTAAACATAATAATATACAACTATCATTCGAACAAACCTCATCAGATTCTTGGTATGAGCAAGAATATCCCCATATTTTATTTCTTCACTCTTGACAGGCCTACTCCATGGAAGGATATTAACCTTTGCTCACCAATCTCTTTCTCAACCTATTCAGATTAAAAGGGAAAATTCAAAGAGGTTCTTTGATAAAAAAAAAATCTAAAGTGATAAGATGTAGCAACTAACCATACCTGTTGTGGTGGAGGCATAACGTCATAGCCAAGCATTTTATTGGTTTAATAGACATTTTCCGGTCAATCACGCCTACACTTTCTGCCACAGTATACCATAATGCTCCATAATGCTAACTTTGACATGTTATAAAACTAACAATTGTATCATGTGTTTCACTAAAATTCACCATCCCAACTTGTAGTATAAATAGGGATGCAAACGGAGCGGATACGGACGGATATCGCTCATCCCGTATCCTTTTCCATATTTTTTCTCGGATTCGGAATCGGACACGGACAGTGCCGGATACGAATACGAATGTGGATAGTCTCGGTCACGAATATGGAACGAATACATGCCGAGCCGAATACGGATTGTCTCGGTCACGAATACTTATTCGGATATTGCGTGAAAACATAAACCATATATATCGCACAAATAAAGATCAATCAACAATACTACATGTCCAAAATGCAACTAGATTAGTAGTTTAACAAACAAATTTAAATGTATCATACAATAACATAGGCTATTTAAGCAAGTAGTAGTAACTACTAACTAGCAAGTACAAGATTAAAAAGGTGCCAGAGAAAGGGAGACAGGAGGAGGGATGGAGAGAGATGTACCAAAGATTCGATGAATGTAGTTTTCCTGTCCGTTCTCACCAAGCATCACAAATCACAACAATCTGAGAATCGGTGAATTCACCCTCAACGACAAAAAGCTTGAAATTTCCATGTGTTTTGCTCATAGTAGGGTACTTGTACCTGGTATGTCTCAATCTCCTCGGCACTTTCCCGAGTCTCCACAATCTAAAAGGACAAGATCGACATCAAAACAAAGTTTCATCACCGAACAAGAATCTCAAATCCTATGTGCATATGTTACCTTAAATGTAAGAGTAAGAGATTCATCTCAAACCAAGATTTTCTGTTGGAACAAATCCGGCCAGAAAATGTTGATACCTTCTTTGACCAAAAATGGCAAAGTAACTACACCATAAGTACCGGCTTCCCATATAAGCAAAGCAGATAAAATCGGACAAGTAATCTAAGGTACAGAACAACTCCAAGACATTAATAATATCGACTATCTACATTTTACACTTATATGGCTAAATGCAAAAGTGAAAGAGAATATTGCTATTATCCCGCCAATGCTAAGTTCATTCATCTTTGCTTGGATGTAGTACAACTACAAACTTTTTCTAACAATGCACAACATTACATACGATGCTATAGAACGTAAAACAAGACTTCAATAAAGACCAAAGCTAGTATAAAATAGTTGTCATAGCAAGTGTGTAGAGATTGTAAACAGACATCTAGAGCTTCTTGTTCCGGACTACATACTAATTACTAACATACCCTACATGAATTACAAGAAGAATGAGTAAAAAGTTAAACAAATCCGGATCATCCAGTGGCCTTACAAGCATGAAGGACATAGTCAAACAAATCTTTAAGCATTTCTGGTAAGGCAGAAACAATATTAGCAATTTGCACACAAATTGGACATCAAATTCATACATCATAATTAACTAATTAGCCACTAACAAGATAAAAGCAAAAAACATAATATTCCTCTGAAGTCCCCTAATATAAATCAATGAACGACTAATGGCAACAATCTTATAGAACCATAAAAGGGGTTAAAAGAATAATCATTTCAGGTGATGTATAGATGATCTTTGACTTACTCTTAAAAGAATAATCATTTCAGGTGATGTATAGATGATCTTTGACTTACATTAAGATAGACAGTAACATCGATATTGATGATATCGCCATCCTGCCACAAAGAAGATTACTTAAGAGTTTTTTATGTATTCAAAGTCATTATCTCGGACTTCGATGACTTACCTCAAGTGGACGAGAATCGGTATCCCATGACAGATGCATTCATTCATCAAGTGGAGACACTCTTTGGGTATCCACAATAATCAAGAGGTGAAGGATATGCTCCGTTATCTATTATCATTTGGTGCCTTTGCTTTATCAATCTCATCGGTTGTTATGCCCGGTTGTCAATAAGAACAAATCATTCTTTGACACTTGAATCTTAGACCTCCCTAGTATATGGTAAGTCAAAGAATAACAAGCATGATCACACATCGATGGAAACAAAATCCATTATCTTAGTAATTACTTTTGTACTTGATTTTTTTTTGAGGGGTCTACTGCAGCAAGAGCCACCAACTCTATTAATAATCAAAATCAAGTTGTAACAGACACAAATGTGGAGCAATGCTTGGGGGCAAGGGAGGAACTAACTAATAAGTAGAGATTACATTAAGGTGTACTTCAGATATAGACCACAAACAAGAAACACATGACATAATCAAAGCTATTGCCCATGCGAAGCACGCGATCGCAATACTTTAGATGAGAAGGCACTGCTACTTGAGCAAATACTTAATATGTGTCTAAAATGTGTATTCGTTCTATCCTCGCGCCTTAACAATGATCGAGGAACCGTTTGCCCAAAAGGTACACCCTCTTTTTCAATTATTGAATGGAATAAGGTTTCCTGGTGAAAATAACATTCCGCTAATTAAAAAGAACAATTGAGGATTTGTAGCAATAACAACATTACCTTTACAAGAGTCCCAAAGAACTTTAAAACTTGTGCGAAGAAGCTTTCGAAGCTCTCATGCATTCAATCCCTTTTTCATCATGTATTTTAGGTCCATTGTTCATTCCGTGTCTTTGACGAGAACCCACATAGGGAGGCCGTTGTATATGATTGGGAACACTTAGACAAGGAGACTTTCCCAGTTGTAGGCGTCTAGGGTTATTTTCCAATGAGTCATCCCGACTTCGAGATAGTGCAAAAAAATAAATAACTTAGATGTGGATATACATGTACACTTGGACAATAGTAGAAACATTATATATCTACAAAGTATAGACACAATTGAATTGAGAGGCAGAGACAAACTTAACAACACTCTCCACTATCTCTTAGTCACACCATAAATCACACTCACGAGACATGAATAAGCATGGCGAAATTATACAAGAGATATAAAACACGGTAGTTCCTGTTTTCTACTTTTCTAATCAACAAGTTTGCAAACCATCTACATAAAGATCGCAAGATACCACACCGATCTATATATAATGCTTGACAAATTCAATACATCTAGCATTGCTTTGATCTTGGAAGACAAGCACTCCACTTTATCAATAGAGAAGGATCTTGTATATGATCAAATAAGGGAACCGCATGATCGCTTGAGAATAAAAATGTGGACTAAGCAATGTCAAACAATAAGACTGATTTTCCTTTCAGATTATAGTGAGCATCTCCTTTACTTCTCTTGAAGCATTGGAATTTGGATTTGAGATAGTATGATCACAACCCCAAATGACAAAAAGAATTAGTCCATTTTAGTCCACCTCCAGATCATTATTCATTTCTTTTTTTTTCTTTCCCCAAACCCTTCTCCAATTTGATTCTAAATAGTTTGATGGCACATGTTAATTTTCTGCGCTTGTAAGTGCAGATCCGCCAAATGTGTTGATACAAATACCGATTCATAACAATGCCTAGATTAAGAAGAAGAAAAGAAATCGGGACTATGTATATTGTTTTTTTTTCTGACCGAACTTTGTGGATTAGTTAAAAACATAGCAATCAACAAGAAAGAGCAATTCATCATACACTAGATAATACATAATGCATCTAAGATAAGGCACCCAATAAAATGTCCAACCAATTACCTAAACAGTAATTATCGCAACGGGAAGGAGTGCTTAAAGCAAGCAAATATCTATGCATCGAGGCCGACCACCTCCATCTCTCGGAGGATCACATCATGCTCACATTCGATGCGGGCTCGGTCGAGAGTAGAGTTCGCATAATATCCGCGAGAACCTCCAAATAACGAGGCACGCCCTTGTCGAGCACCTTGGCATAGAATGTCGCTCGCTCCGCGACGTGTAGGCGTTGAGGTGGCCGCCGATGTCCTCGATCTCTGCTCGAGTTGCGCGAGGTGCGCTTCCTGTGCCCTTGAATAGCATGTGCTCGACGAAATGCGCGACCCAGAGGCCTCCTCCGTCTTGTACTGCTCCCGTCGATCCACATGCCGACGGTGGCGAGCGGGCGGCGAGCGAGGACTCCGTGGCGACGCGTGAGGCCGTTAAGCGGCGTTGTCACACGGGTCTCCGGCCGGGCGAGGATGGCCGTGTGGTGGCGTGGGCGGGCATGGGGGCGTAGCGGAGGAAGCGGGGTCCGGTGCTCGAGCCGCCGGAGCCGGGTTTTCACGGCCTCGGCGATGCGGTCGTCAAAGATCACCGGGTCGCGTAGGGGTGATGACCGGGGCCCGGCGGCGGCGGTGGAGGCCTGTAGCGTTCTCGGCAGCCGCCACCGCCATGGCGGAGCGGCGCGCAAGATCAAGGGCGGAGAGGATGCGGTCGAACGCCATCGGGATGTCCGAGCGATGGCCTCATGCAAGCGGCAGAGGAGGAGGTGGAGATCTAGCTGGGTTAGGGTTTGTAGCCAGATGGATCAGGAAGGAGATGGAGATTGGAGAGGGCGTGGCGCGTGCCTTCCAACTATGAGAGGGAGAGGGAGACTGAGCAGAGCCGATTTGGGATTTTGGTTTTGGGGCGGCGGGACTGCGGGCGTGAGAGGCGGGAGATGTCCCGCGTCGGCCGCGATTCGCGTGAATATTCGGATAGTATGTCGGATAGTTACCGGTTATATCCGATTTTATTTCCGGATAGTTTCGAAAAAACCGGATACCTAACTATCCGAATCCGAATCTGTATCTGGTGAAAAATACCCGAATCCGAATCCGGATCCGAAAAAACATCCGGATATCCGGGAAAACAATCCGAATTTTGGCCACATTTATTCGGTCGGTCGGTCGGTCGGGAACTATCCGTTCCATTTGCACCCCTGAGTATAAGTAGTCATGGTTAAACATCCGTGTCAAAGAGACTTATTATTGTAAGGGAAGAATACCGTAAAAGCAAAGCCATCTCCTTGAGACTCCGAGTATTTACCCTCCTCTTCATCTCAATTTGCAAGTCTTATTAGCTACAAGTAGCCTGAGATTACTCCACACTAGAAGTCAATGACAATGAAAAGGGAAATAATATCAGTTTCCTTAAGAAGACCACTCTGATTAGATCAAATATATATAACATTCCAAGAGGTATCTTGATTACTGAATGCCAAATTGCTAGTAACGGGTGAGTTCATTCAAGATTCAAGAAATACGGAAAACACACTTTAGATCAGCATGTATTAGAATTGGAGCAATTTCAGTGTCATTTCAAGTATTAGATGTGCTACCTTGAGAGGTCTCTCTTTGACATTATATAAGCGGTATTAATCACATCATATGAGTATTTGCACAGGCCTGGTTAAGATAAAACAAGAGAGAGAAACAATCTTATTAATGGGGTATAAAGTTACTATGACAGAATGCGATGAGGACAAACTAAAGAATGCGATGAGGACAAACTAACTCTTCCCTGAACCCAATGCTCTTGGCATCCCTCATGCATGCATCAACATCAGTGAACCCACATCCATCACCATGCTTCATGCATAGCAAAAATCAACCTAGCATCAGTAAGTGAATCAAGCTCAACTTGCAAACCGAAGCAACATCAAAGAGAAAGTGGGGGAAATTAAATAAGGAGGGAGGAAGGAACCAAAACGTGGCCATAAACACCAAATACGGTGGCCTAACACCATGGACGAACCACGAGGAGAGAGCCACAAGCCGGGCCGAGTCAAGATGCAATGAGCGCAGAGAGGCGCTAGAGGGCTGAGCCACAGGGGAGGCAAGGCCAAGCGAGCTAGGCGAGCGGCTGAGCCAGGGAGAGGAGGCCACAGGAGGAGGCGGCGGTGGCGGACCAACAGCTGGTGGCGACAATAGGCAAGGGCCGAGCCAAGGCCGGGGCGAGCTGAGGGCGCTGGGGTCAGAGGAGGGTGGCGTCGCGTGTGGGTGGAGGAGCCAGATCCGGGTGAGGAGGTGGGGCGCCGGGGGGGAGCAGGAGAGCCGAGAGCCAAGGCTGGGTGCCGAGGGGGGCGGGGAGGAGGAGCCCGATCCGGGGGAGGAGGTGGGGCACCCTGGGGGGAGCAGGAGAGCCGAGAGCCGGGCGCCTGGGGGGGAGAAGGAGGATAGGGAATGGGGGGGAGGCGGCTACGGGAACGGGGGGTTGTAGGGTTCCAAGCAGAAAAAAGGCGCGGCGTTGAAAAAAAGGGTGTGGATGGGAAAAAAAAAGGTCCCGAGTGTTTTGTTTGTATGCACTCGGGATTATATTTGCTCTCCCGAGTGTTATGGGAAACACTCGGGAAAGTTATTTCTACCGAGTGTTTAATTCCCATCCCGAGTGTCTTATGAAACACTCGGGAAGGTCCCAAGTATTTCCGTCCAGACACTCGGGAAACATATAGGCACTCGAAAAATAGCTAGTTTCTGGTAGTGCATCAAACTTTGCGAATCTCAAAGCACACCAACGGATATTGATTTGGGTGCCTAGGCACTAAGGTGCGTGAAACACTTGTTACATAAGGCACGTGGGTGCCCACATCATGAACCATGGTATCATATATATATATATATATATATATATATATATATATATATATATATATATATATATATATATATATATATATATATATATTGGAAATTGAATGCATACATATCTTATGATCTCTGCAGTATTAATTGTTCAAGAAATTAAGAAAAATGCATGCATGGTCATATGGTATTCAGGAACCCAACACTATTGTATAATTAATAAAAGAAATCAGAAGATAATTCCCAAGCACGTTAAAAAAAATTTAGCTCGTTCTCTGCGTGTACATTTCATGTTGTTTCAGCTCGTAATCAACCTCTTGAAAAGATTATTAGCAAGAAAAAATCATAAAATGGACAGTTGAAACCTTGATGAGTTACTGTTCAATTGATTTATCCAATTATATGCAAGTGGTCTTTGTTGTATCATTCATCAGGCTTTGTGAAAAGACTCTAATCAGATTTTTTTTCAATTTTCAATACATATATTTAAGGGCTAAAAAGATGTACTTATTCTGAAAAAAAAAATCAAAATGAACCCAACAAGCAGTACGCGTCGTAAGATCTTGACATAGCTAGGCAAGCGGATCTTAATTAATTGCAGTTGATTAAACGCACGCACGGACTATATGTATATGCTAATAATTAAGGAAATCAAATCAATAGGACTGTTATGTATGTAACACGCAGAGAAGGACTGAAATAGTAATCAAACAGTAATGGGCATGATAGCAAATCATACATTCATTATTTCTTGGGTGACAACAAATACATATGTGACATACATCCATCCCGGCCTATACCTGCACACACACACGCTGGCTAATTATATAGAGATCTAGATAGATATCAGACCAGCATTTATTCATCCTCTAAATTAACACAACATAATAGCACACGGTAGAGATGAACTAATCAACATACATTAACACATATAAGAAGAATTAAGAGCCTACATGTGGTACATATGCATGGTTGATAGTTGCATGGGTGCCGGCCGGCCGTACCACCGCACCCTCGCCGCCGCTGCCGTCGTACGTACACTCCTCCACGCGCAGTTCCATATATCCGTGTAGATATCCATGCCAGGCCATGACGTGGTAGTATGTACTAGATCTAGACGGCGACCTTCCTCTGGTGGAAGTTGTTGATGAAGTCGGAGGCCTTGCGGTCGACGTCGCGCTCGCCGACCCACCAGCCGTAGTCCTCGTCGCTCGACCGTACCTTTTTCACGTGCCTCGGCCGGCTGTCCCAGTCGCTCATGTCGTCGTCGTACCTCCTCGACTTGCACAGGAAGCTGAAGATCGGGCAGAAGAACGACTTCCCTCCCATGCTAGCTGCTCGCTATGTAGGTGATCGATCGTCTTCTTCTAGCTCGCTCAGTGAGGCCGGACAAGCAAACTAAGCAAGTTTAGCTTGCTGTTTAGTGAGAGAAACTTAACTAGAGAATTTGTTTGCTCTTAGGCTTAAGGAGAAGGAGAAGAGACCACATCTCAATTTATAGGAGGGGAGTGCCCGATCGTACCATGGGAGATGGTGGATGCAAGCTAGCTAGGGTTCTAATTAAAGGCGTACGCGCGACAGGGAGAGAGGACTGGACGGCCGAGATCGCGCGGTACGAAAGGATGCTAAAGCGCATGTTCTATATTGCATTAATTAGCAGCACAGGACGATTGATGAAATGGAACACTAGCTAGCTTGCTAGCTCCCGCGCGAGCAAAAAGCAAGCGTGGTTTCCAGACCGCCTCTCGGCTTTAGTTTTGCACCAGCCCCTAGCTAGGGTGGGGAGGCATGGACCTTTTGTTTTTGCTCTCTCTCTCCCCTTGAACTTGATGCTGCACAGTACAGCTTGATGATCATTGCTTGCCAATCGCTGTCTCTCACGAGAGCTTTCTATAGCACTATGCCAAAAGGCATATGAAAATATCCAAAAAAAGATATGCCATGGCGCATGGTTCTACCGTTCTCGCTTGTTGTCATGCAGTAGTTTGTCTATCTTGGCTGTGTAATTTGCAACTTGCAATTAACATGAAGTATATAGCAACAGAGCGTGCGAATCTTTCGCCTACAAGACTAATACATCTAAGCTTCTCTTTCTGCAGTTTGAGTAACATTATGTATGCAAAAAAGCTAATTTGCCCTATATATATATATATATATATATATATATATATATAGCTGCATGCATGCTCCGAACGAAAACAGGAAAGCTTTCCCTTACGGCATGAGGTTAATTTATCTAGCTAGCTAGGTTGGAAAGGCAAAGCCAAAATTCAAAATTAACAATCTGCTTTACTTAGCTAATTAGGTCGGACTTTGAATCTGTACCTTTATTGTATGCACCTATCTGCTACTAGCACTTGTTTAAGGTTTACTGCAAGCCTTGGAAAAATCTTACAATATCCAATACTATAATTGCTGCACACTTCGTCCTACATTCTGAGCCGTGGTTCGGGTTGCCACTAATGTAGTAATGTGTATGGGAGATCAAGGTGGGGTATGCAATTCCATTACCACACTTCCCGTTCTCAATTTGTTTAGACAAATGCTGGTGTTATTAAACATTTTATGGGTGTCATCACGTAGCGTAGCTCTAGCTTAACTTAGGAAAGAGAAGGGGAGAACTATGGAATCGCAATCATAAATGGACTGCCTTTTATGTTTTGGTCGCCAACATCTTTTCGTTTTGCGGCGCCAAATTGGATTCGTGTACATCCAATTTACTACGTTAATTTCATTGATATAGCTTCGATCAGTTGGGACGGCTATCATGCAGTAAGCTTATTTCCACCTCTCTTTTTTTCTGATAACAAGAGGGCTACTAATAATTTCGATCAATATATGCAATTTAACTCACGTACGAATCAGACTTTGGGCAGAGATCGATTTCTGCCGTCTACAATTTAAACTTACATATCGATCCGAATGTTAGATCTCCAGATCTCAGGCCCTTATGCTGCCGCGTTAAGGTACGTAATTAATTCTTAATTGGACGCGAAGCTAGATTAATTGATTAGTTTAGTGCAATTTGATGATCTCCTTTTTCTCAGGCTTTCTCTGCCGCGGTACGCGTGCATGCATATATGAACAGTGAGTGGAGTAGTACTATTTTTTTCTGCCTCCAAAGTAGCTGGTAAGCGGCGATCTTTGGGCGAATTGGGCGAAAAGAAACAAATCTCGCCACCTTTTGTTTGGCCACGAAGCCACTAGGAAGAAGAACAAACAATTAATTCTACAATCATTAATTCACAAATAATCATCGATCTTTTCTAATCTTTCTGCGGAACACATCTCAGCCACTAGCTCGAAAGAACTAGGAACATAAATATCTCAGATCACACCATTCCTGTTTGTTCTGCAACTTTTCTTATCTATTAGCTAGATGCCATGTTAAATTCAGTGACAGCTAGCTAACTACCTCAAGAATTTTTTTTGAAATAATATTATTTTAAAAGAAAATTACAAAAGTAAATAGTCCTTTTTTTTTACAACAGTATGCTACTGTCATCGTGTTAGAGCGTAATCGGAGGAACGATACTTCATTCATGATGCACTGGAAAATAACATGACGAACACCAAAAAATTAGACGAATGACATCGCCGCCAGTTACTTCCGTTTCCATGAAATTAGCTCAGTTTCTATATTTAAAAAATTCTAGAAACGGAAGTAATTGGCGGTGATGTCATTCGTCTATTTTTTTTTTGTTCGCGATGTTATTTTCTAGTGCATCACGAACGGAGTGTCGTTCCTCCAATTACGCTCTAACGCGATGTCACTGAGCTAATTTTACCTATTACAAAAACATTCAACACAATGTCATCATATATTTTGTTGACAAATCACAATAATATTACAAAACATTTATCACAACGTTCTCACGTATTTTGTCGTCAAATCACAATGATATTACAAAACATTCAGCACCACGTCATCGCATATTTTGTCAATAAATCACAATGATACTACAAAACATTCATAACAACATCATCACCTAGGATTTCGACAAATCAAAATGATATTACAAAGCACTGAGCACCACATATTTCAACAAGACAAACATTTCCCGTGGCCGTGACCTCAACGTTCGCCATGTCGACCGCCTCGAGTGGGGCGGTCGGATGAGGTACCCGCGGCGTCGTCCGGACTGCCGATGTCTCCTTCATCCTGTGCATTTCTCATAGGGCATTTCTTGAAGGTGTGCCTAGACTCCTTGCAAATGGAGCACTTCTTCGTACGACGCCGGACTTCTGTTTCATCCATGTCATTCCTTATACGCCGTACCTATCGCCGGCTAAACTTTCCCTTCAACCTATCAGTGTCCACAGCCCAGATAAGTTGCTCCTAGGTCTGATGGCTAGTGAAAATGCCAACCACGTCGTAACCATACAGCTCTGCACTCCATGTTTGCATCACCTCTCCCTTGTTGAAATAATCAGAGAGGTACTGGCCGGGATGGTGTGCCACCATCGAACATGTGGCCATGACATGTGAGCAGGGCCTATGCAGAAGAAGAGGCTTGTTGGAAGTGCAAACGCAACTAGCATGGTGTAGCGTGCACTCGTGGGTAATCCTCTCGTGGTTCGTCCCGCGGCGTGTTTTATCCCTGCATAGTACCTCGAAGCAAAACTCCTATGTGCCCATCTTGAATGTCCGTTGCATCTCACCCTTTTTGCTCTTCTCCTACATGTACTTGGTGATCATGGCGGAGTATAGTACTCTGTCATTTGCCATGGAGAGCGATGTGTTGTTTCTTCTGTCAACAAAGTAATTTGTGGTACCGCGGAGAATTTTCACCACAATACCAACCAAAGGGAGGCACCTGACGCTGCGCATGACCCAATTGTACACCTCGGCTAGATTGGTTGTCATGATACCATATCGAGCACCACCCCTATCATGTAGCAGCGACCACTTTTTTTTAGGCTCGTGCTCAATCCAATCCGAGAAGCATTTCAGCTACGCCCTTGTCTTCCTCGCCACACTAGGACCATTTGTGGGTAATCGGTCGGGCGGCCCAAAGAATAGGGCAAGGCGGCCGCCCGAGGTCCGGCGGCCGACCCCCACTGCTCCCCAAGTCGGCGATCATCATCAGAGTCTGCAGTTTCGTCGTGAGCTGGCACTTTCGGCGTCGGTGGCCATGGGAGGCGAGATGGAAGGAGGAAGAAGCACTAAAGCCCAAAGCGCCAACACCAATATCCGGCCTAGCTAAGCCCATCATCGCATAGTCAACCAATCAACCTCTCCCCGGTTCCCCACTTCCCCAAATCCCCAGCCGCAAAATCTCCAAATCTCCAACCTACTGCTGGCGGCGGCGGCAAAGGCGGCACCATGGGAGCCGGGAGGAGCGAGCGGCACTGGCCGAGGCGGGCGCTGTCGGGAGGAGCTCCGGATCATGAGGGATTGGCCGGTCGCCGGGCCCGGAGGAGCGGAGCGAGCCGCGAGGAGGCGGGCGCCGGCCGAGGCGGCTGGCCGGAGCGACACCGGGGCCCGGAGGAGGAGCGCGGAGGAGGAGCCCGGGAGGAGGAGCGGGAGCGGGCGCGGCCCGGGAGGAGGGCGCGAGAAGGAGCGGGAGGAGGAGCGGCCCGGGCCCGGGAGGAGGAGCTGGGAAGGGGGAGGAGGTCGAGGGAGGAGCGCCAAGGCCAGTCTCTGGTCCTTCGAGTCTGCTAGGAGGCAAAGAGCAACTCGATTTGGTTGAAATACAAATTAGGTTTGGTTTTGGTAAAATAGAAATTAGAATTGAAGATGGCTCCACCTAAGTCTAAAAAAAAAGGTAAGATTTGGATTGTGATTTGTGAATGCTTGAATGATGAATATTGTGTTGTGATGTGTCATGTGTGATACTTACAGTGATCATAATTTATAATTTATAAATGATTATTGATGAATGAATACGATGATTTGTGAATTTGATAGTGTCATCGTGCTCTAAATTTGCTAGATTTGAAAAGCTATTTTACCATTGCGTCGTTGAGTGGGTCGACCCCGAGAACCGGTGCAAGCGGGAATGCTGTGGTAGCTACAGAAGAGCAAGTACTACCAGTTGAAGCTGTCAATGTTGAAGATGCACAAGTAGCACAACAACCACAACCGCAGGAAAAAACTGAAGGTATGTTCACATTATGCGGATTGTAGTTTTGAGATTTATTAAGTGTCATATGCTCTATTGAAAGTGATTGCAATGTGTATTATATATGAATTGCTTTGTTATCGGATAATATTATTAGTTTATTCCGCCCAACCTAGATTTTGTTCCTGGGTCCGCCACTGACTATGGTAATGGTTCGGCTTCCAGGGCCTGGTCAGCGATTGTAGCAGTCTTTTTCACTACCTCCCTTCTGTCCATCCAGGTCCGCTCATCCAAAATCTTTCAGAGTGCGTCAAACTTTCGTTGTTGGTTCTAGTTGCACAGCCGCTTGAACCAACTCATCAAGTCCTTGTTGTGGAACTACTTGTAGAAGTTTGCACCCAAGTACCTCATACACCACCTGCTCTGTAGATCCACCCATGGAAGTGGTTCGTTCTTTGCTTATTATAGCTGAGTTATTGCACTCAACAGGCCCGCATGCCGATCATGTATAACGCATACATTAGGATGGCCCTATACAACAGAAATCATCAAATTCCTTAGGAACCACAACCATCTGTCCGTGTTTTGGCTTTCAACGAATGTGAATGCCACGGGAAGAACCTGATTGTTCCTGTCCGTGGCTATTGTAGTTAGTATCTGGCCCTTGTAATTTTCAGTAAGGAATGTGTCATCCACGCACAAGATTGGATGACAGTACTAGAATGCATTGATGCATGGACCAAAGGTGAAGAATGCTTGCTTCAGTACCCTCTTATTGCCCTACTTTGGATGCATGGAATGGACATGAGTACCGGGATTCCTGTCCTGTATGACCTGGAGTTGGCTGGGCAAATTGTGGTAGGAGTCCTCGAACGTACCGAATCTTGATTCCAATGCTTTCTATTTTGCCCTCAACGCCTTGGCATAGCTAATTGTGTAATGGAACATTGCCTCAATCGTCCAAATGATGGATCGTGGCTCAAAATCTAGATTATCCACAATCTCACCGTACATGATGTTAGTGATGAAGCCTAATCACATGTTCTTGTGGGGCTGCACTGACTCAACGACGACACATGTGTGAGGGACAACTCTAGAGCATTTCTAGCAGGTGTCCCACTTAGGCTGAAATGCGTGCACTCGTCAAAGGTATCCCTCTATGTCACACTTCACGTCGTAGCATCTTGGGTTAGACTTGATGACTATGAATGTACACCGCACCAACAAGGCCCAGAATTTGACCGCCTCCGGTATGGCCTCCTTGCCTAACCTCGCTCTGGTCGTACTCCCACGGCACACGAGAGCCATAGTTAATGACGAGGTTGTCGAACTGGTATGTGTTCCACTTGGATGGAACCACCAGCTGTTCCACAACATCCTCGTCATCGGATCCTTCATCTTCTGACAATGCTAGGTAATCTTGGTCTTTGAAATCCATCCTTTTGACTAGGGCTTCCATCTCCTCACCTTCATCAGCAATCCCACTAGCTTGCCTGACTGAAGAAGCTCCTTCCACACGGGCTTCATCAATAGCATCAGCAACTCACGAACCTTCGGCCATTGTGTGCGCCGCGCTGTGGCTAGAGTCCCCGACTTCTTCTTCGGCATCACCACTCTCTTCTTGTTCAGTCGCCGATGCAGGAGTAGGCTTGGCATATGTCTGGGCTAGAAAGACCAAATTCTAGTGTTTCTCCCTCGCCCTGCGTACATATGACTACCATGATCTTATTCTCTTGAGCTGCACTAACTCCCAATATGTGCCCTGTGGTGCTCGGTTGGCAACTCAATCTCATATCATACACAGTATGGTCCAAATCGAATGTGCAGAACAACCACCGCATCACAACACCCCATGTACACTGCTCTGCTCTTGTTAGGGTTACGGTCGCTGATTCGAAATAACACAAATCAATCCCTTCGAGACCCTCTAGAATAGTCCCCTGACTGTAGTAAATTTTGAAATTGGTGGTGTCTGACATATTTGATATTCTACACCGTAAACAAGATTTTCATGATTAACCACATATCTAAAACTAAACTGCCCCCGAAATGGATTATGTACAACATACTACACTACGTAACCGTACATCTAAAACTATGTAATCCATTGGGTTAAAACAATTACCTAAAAGGTGAACGACCGGACGGGTAGCGCTTCGCTAGCTTCTCTCCTCCCCTCTACTGCTCCTCTCCCTTCCCTCCTCTCTTTCTCTTTTTTCTGAATAAAAGTCAGTTATGCCATAATTCTAGGATCTTTTATAGGGTAGATTGTGTCGTCATTTGAAATGACGATTTTTCTAAATTTTAATATTAAAAAATTTAGGGACTTGTGGAATCCTGGTTGTCATTTGAAATGACGATTTTTCTAAATTTTAATATTAATAAATTTAGAGACTTGCAGGATCTCTGTTGCCATTTGAAATGACGATTATCCTAAATTTTAACCAGGGATCCTAGTCACCAGTTGGAATGGTGACATGACACTCTCTGCATTGTTCCAGGCTACTATCGCAAAATTTCGCCATTTTAATTAGCTACAGTAGCCTTTTTTTTAAAAAAAAAGCGACTATTTACTTTTGTAATTCCTTTTAAAATAATATTATTTAAAAAAATCGCTTGCCCAAAGACAGCCAAATCAAAGGGTATAACACATTTACACATGCATAAGGCGCGTGCGTTCGTACATGTATGTACTGGCACAATGTGCTGTACCGCTGTCCTGTGCAAGCATGCATATGGCATCACATAAAGCAATCCAGAGGCGTATCTTCGGGGCTAGGCTTAGGTGTATTGTCTTTGTCGTCTGCTGCATCCGAGAGCGCCTCTGCCATTCGTTTCGGCCTTAGATGAGGAGAGACTTGAAACACAATCAGAATTTGCATCTTATTATCTCATCGGCAGCGTGATTATTATCCTTTCAAAGGTTCCAAATCATCCGTCAAATTGGTCGCATGTGCTGATGTGCATGCCCTAGGATGTCAGCATGTCGACACTATCGATCCTGTGATAAGACAGTACTGTGATTATGTTATGGAAACTTAATCTGAAAAAGGTTAAAAAAATCCAGCATTCCAGCAGAAACACAGCAGCAATAACTAAGGTAAAGGAAATTGTTTATCAGTTAGCACAAGCAGCCTGCAGCCCAAAAATAATGAGGCGACTATTACACAGTCGAACTGAATTTTTTTTAAAAAAAATTCGGAGTCACTTTTCAATTGTTGAGATCATTCCAAGATTCATGCAAAACTAACCTTACACATCTAACCCTAACCCATTATCCATCGCTCCCTGAGCCCCCGCACCCCGCGTTGTCTCCACCCCTACGTTGCCTCTGCGCCTGTGCCCACCCCCACCCTCGCGTCGCCTCCCGCCACCTTCGGCACCGGTGAGCCCCACCGCCGAGCCCCTCCCCTGCCGCCCTCCTCCTCCTCTGCCCCACCTCTCCAGTCGCCGCTGCCGCTGTCTTCCTCCTCTATGGTGAGATGCCTCGCCGATGCCAGATATGCCCCACCACCGCCGGATCTGCCACCGCCTCCTAACCACTTCGGTCTCGTCGCCCCCACCGACCTCCACCGCCCAATGCCCTCCTCCTCGCCCGCTTTCGGTGGCACTGCCGTCGCCCACCGCCGGTCTACCATCATCCTGGCCTCCCTCTAAGCCCTAGGGCACCAGTGAACCCTAACTCTAACTCGGCGCTGCCAGCCGGAGAAGAACAAGAGAACCTCGAGCACAAATCTCTACGTGTGATCTAATGGTGAGTAAATCGACTGAAGCTTAAACAATTTTCAAGCGATAGTGCACTAGCAAAACCGAAAAAATAAATCCAATTCTGTTAAGTTGTTGCAACTTAGTTTGGAATGCAACTGTGCGTCTGTGCGTAGACAAAGCAAAAGCTGTAGATGTAAGATATATCATATATGCAATGCACTCATCAGTCATCACACGAAAAGGTATTACGAGAAAACAACAATATGCCTAATCAAGAATACTCTTGGAAGAAAACAGAAGACACACGAATGAAGGTACGTCGGTACGTACAATATTGTCCGGCTTTGCTGGAAGTCCACTTTCGCCTCGATCCAAATGTTTACTTTTCTTACTTTGCCAAACCATTTTAGTTAAATCCTGGTCCTGTGACTTTGTATAGCTGGAAGAATGTTCGGCATGAACTTGTTAGGTACACACACCCAAATTATTTATTCAAGAGGAGCGAGCTGTGCTCTCGTGGCAAGTACAGCCGTGATCGAGTTTCCCATCTAGGTTCGAGTTTCGAACTCACGTGTCTCACCATTATTTTTTCTTGGGATTAGATCCTAGATAGGATTAGTACACAGGTCAAAGCACGAGTGAGGTGCAGACTTATACTCTAGATTAGACATGTATTAAAGACGTATCCATGTGTATAAAGATATGCGTGTGGTATATATGCGTGAGTATATGTGTACGTGCTGCGTGTACTCTGAAAAAATATTTATTCAAGAAACCAAACGTGTCGTAAGATCAATCAATTGCGCTTATTGGAGTCAGTCCATGCATGTCTCTATTATATTCCTAAATAAAATTTGTTTCAGAGAACATGCATGAATTTTAACTACATATATGTAAAAGTCCCCTTAGCCACATGAGAAAGCACATTTCTCGCTGACGGAAAAATTCGGGGACTTTGAAATGTCGACGACAACTTTTTTTTTCTCTAGAGAGAGTATAAAGTGGATACATTCACTCAATACATAACACACTCACACTACCACGTACACACATATCCGCATCCCCTACACACACTTGGAATTTATAGGAGGTACCTAAGGTTTGATGGAATGCGGCTGTGTAGCACACGCTTTTCTACTGAACACGCTCGCATGTGTATATTTTTAAAATCAGTGCACATCGGTGACAAGTCTGAGAATTTGAACCCTGGTAGGCTAGGTACTGGTACACACCTGCAACCTGACCATCTAGCCACATTCTTCTGACAACAACTTATCTCAAGAGATAAAAGGAGGTCGGGAGGGGTGATGGAGGGGCGGGCCACGTCGCTTTTTTTTCATTGACCGTCACATGCATTTGCTCCCGCTCCCGCCTGTCCGATTGGATCAAAGCCTTTGTCGGTGGCTCAGTGTGCGCTGGATCCACCTCACCACACGCTGCCTCTACCTCGCCACGCGTGGCTGCCGGCCGCATGCATAGAGAAAGCCCGTCCTTCCCGTTGCTTCATCGTCCTCCCCAGCTGCCTGCCTCCCCTCCTCCTTCATCGTCACCCCCCCCCCCCTTCTTCCTTTTCCCCACCCCGATATCTTCCCTCTGCTTCCTTCAGTCTTCTCGCCCTCCGCCGCAGTTGCTTCATCGTCCTTCCCGATGTCCCACCTCCCCTCCTGCTCCTTCACTGCCCCCTCCTCCCTTCTTGTTTTCCCCACGAAAGCCCCCTCCTTCTTCCTTCCTCCACGGGCTCTACATGCCCCCTCCCCCTTCCCCACACCTGCTTCCGCCACCAATGGGCGGCGGTGCTCTCGCCATGCTGCCCCCTCTTCCCCGCCGCCCCAACCCCGCAGTGGTCGCCTCCTCCACTCGATTTTCGTTCGATTTTTTTTTGTCCGAGCACAGATCTCTCGCCACCTCCTATCCAAATTAGGTCGCCTGCAAAAAGATGTGCCTCTACGATATGCCCTCCAAGCTCCTCTGCCGCATCCTCAACGTCGAGCTCAAGGTGCCTCTTTTCTCCCCTTTTTTTGACCACTTTCGCTGTTCAATTACACTCTGTTCGTGAGCAAAAGTTTCTTCTGTTTCTGTGCTTCGATTTTGATTCGTTTGGTTTATTTGTTCTAGGGATTTTACTAGGCAGAGCCGGACACCGATGAGGTCTATGCGTAGGTCACGCTCGTGCCAGAGCCCGAGGTAAGCTCTTTCATCAATTTCTTGGGGGAAAGATTTGAGGATCTTTTTTATGGTGTGAGGGAGGAAGTGTTTATCTATGCTCGATTTGTTTCTACAGCAAAATGAGATGGAGGTGGAGAAGTCGAGTTCTATGTCGGGCTCCAGACCGGTGGTGTGGTCCTTCTACTAGACGCTGAACGTGTTCGACACTAGCATGCACGGCGGCTTATCTGTGTTGTGCCACAACGTTGATGAGTGCCACCCTCCCCTGGTACATGTTGATTTTACACTAGAAGAGAGAAACCTATGTTTTTCAATCCACACGTATGGATTGCCATCGGTTTGTGGCATAGGCTCACCTGATTTGTTTGCCAGGACATGACCCAGCCGCCTCCCACACATGACCCAGTCTCGTGGCAAAGGATCTACATGGCATGGACTGGTGCTTCGGCCACATCTTTCGTGGTAACTTTCTGTTCCTTTCCTTACTATGATCCATATCAGTTTTACATCGCCATATATGCCTGTGCAATTTGAGGCCGGTCGATTTACCATATATTTAGCTATAGTTGCCTTTCATTTTCTGGTGGTGTAGATTAGACCATTCAGGGTTTCTAAATTAGCTTAGCCATCGATTGACAATGTAGTACATCAAATCTCTGTCAATGAAATGAAAACCTTTTTCTTGTCCTTGATGTTGATGACTACGGCGATGGTTGTGTTAACTATGTGCAAAATCACCAGGACAGCCTAGGAGGCATCTCCTTTAGAGCGGTTGGAGTGTGTTTGTCAGTTCCAAAAGGCTTGTTGCTGGGGACGCCTTCATTTTCCCAAGGTCTGTAGTTGTTTCCTTTCTTCCCAGCATAATAATTCCGTAATCCAGTGCTAAGTTTGTTGTGCCCCATGCAGAGGAGAGAGTGGTGAGCTTCGTGTTGGTGTTAGGCGGGCTATGAGACAGCTGTCCAACGTGACTTCTTCAGTCATATCTAGCCAAAGCATGCGCCTTGGAGTCCTTGCTGTTAGAGATATATGTATAGTGTGTTATTCCCCATTGTTATGAGGGGTTATTTGTATATTCACCTCCTGTACTTTGTGTATATATATTGGCTCATTGGCCTCATGATGAATACAAGTTGCTATTCATAATATGGTATCAGAGCCAATTAGGTTTACCTCTCCCGGACGCGTAACTCGTCCTCCCCTGCCCTAGCCGCCGCCGGCTTCCCTCGAGTGGATTCGTCGATCCGCCCATCGCTGCCTTCAGCTCCCGTTGTCGTCGATCTTCCTCCGTGTGCGGCTTCGGCTCCTGTCACCGCCGCCGCCTCCTCGAGTGCCTTCGGCTCCCGTCGTTGTCGATCCGCCCGTCGTCGATCCACAGTCCTCGGCTTCTTCCCGATTTGCAAGCGTCGCCTTCCCACCGAGCGTCGTCTTGCTTGCGATGGTACCTCTCTTTCTGTCTCTGGTCGAGGACCTCTCAGCAACTCATCTTTTCATATTCCTTCTGTTGCTCATGTTCCTCGCCTTACCATGCAGCTTCTTTCTACTAGGCAAATTACTGACCTTGGTTGTCGGGTCATTCTCAACTCTGACTCTTGTTGTGTTGAAACCGCCACCGAGAGCTCGGTTGGTTCGGTCCTCGGCGCCATGACTCACAGCGTCTCTGGGAGCTTGGTAGCTTCACCTTCCTTCCGCGCCCTTTATCGCCGTCGGTCTCTCGCTTACGCCACTCAGTCTCACGGCTCTTTCCAAAGAAGTGGCATCACCGTCTTGGTCATCTGTGTGGATCTCGTCCTGCTGTCTTTAGTTCGCTTGGCCTTCTCGGGTCTGCATGTCGACGTGTCTTTAGATTGTCGTACGTAAGCTAGATAAAATGATTCACTTCCTTATCCTCATAGTGAGTCAGTGTCTCAGCGTCCTTTTGATCTTATTCATTTAGATGTTTGGGGTCCGGCTCCCTTCATTTTGAAAGGGGGTCATCAATATTATATCATATTTATAGATGATTTCTCTCGCCACACTTGGATATATTTCATGTCTTCTCGTAGTGTGGCCTTGTCTATCTATAAACAATTTGCCACTATGGTTCGCACATAGTTCTCCACTCCTATTCGTGTCTTTCGTGCTGATTCTGCTGGCGAGTACCTCTCGTTACCTGCGCAGCTTCCTTGCTGAGCAGGGCATTCTCGCTCAATTCTCCTGTCCTGGTGCTCATGCTCATAATGGTATCGCTGAGCGCAAGCATCGTCACCTCCTTGAGATGGCTCGTGCACTGATGATTGCCGCCTCTACTCCACCTCACTTTTGGGCCGAGGCTGTTTCCACTACCACCTATCTCGTGAACATCCAAATTCTTACGCTCTTCCGGTGCGATCCTGTTGAGCGTCTCTGTAGTCTTCTTCCGACTACTCGTCGCCGTCTGCTTTGGTCTGCGTTTGCTATGTTCTCCTCGCCCCTCGAGAACGCACCAAACTGACTGCTCAGTCTATTGAGTGTGTCTTTTTGGGATATAGTGCCGAGCACAAGGGCTATCGGTGCTGGGATCCTGTTAGTCGACGGATGCGGATTTCTCGGGATGTGACTTTTGACGAGTCTCATCCCTTCTACCCATGTCCTATCTCTCCTTCGACTTCCTCTGTGGAGTCTCTGTCTTTCTTTACCTTTCCAGATACACCTATATCTGTCTTGCCCTCGTCCACCCATCCCACTGAGTCTCCACATATTCCTCCTGTGGCCTCTTCGCCGTTGTCGTCGCCTGCTTTGTCTCCTGCGGCTCCTCAGGCTCCTCTACTACAGTACCTTTTTCCCCTCTCTTCTACACTCGTTGACCTCATATTGAGGATCTTCCAGATAAGCCATCTTCTCCTGATGCTCCATCTTCCCCTGATGGGTCATCTTCTCCTCGCTACGCTCTCGCGATCGCCAGTCGATTCGGCCTCCTACCCGTTTTGCTTTTGCTGGTGCAGCTACTCATGAGCATGTCTCCTACCGGGATATTGTTACTCACCCTGAGTGGCAACATGCCATGGCCGAGGAGATTGCTGCCCTCGAGTGTACTAGTACTTGGGATCTTGTTCCTTTTCCATCTCACTCTCGTCCCATCATGTGTAAGTGGGTCTATAAGATTAAAACTCGCTCTGATGGCTCTCTTGAGCGCTATAAGGCGCGTCTTGTTGCTTGTGGCTTCCAGCAAGAGCATGGTCATGACTACGACGAGACTTTTGCTCCTGTGGCCCACATGACTACTGTTCGCACTCTTCTTTCGGTAGCGTCTGTTCGCCATTGGTCTGTTTCTCAGCTTGATGTCAAGAATGCCTTTCTTAATGGCGAGTTGTGTGAGGATGTCTACATGCATCCGCCACCTGGGTATTCTGTTCCTGAGGGCATGGTCTGTCGCCTTCGTCGCTCTCTCTATGGCCTTAAGCAAGCCCCTCGCGCTTCTCCTCTGTGGTCAGTGTTGCTAGCTTTTCAGCTAGTGATCATGATCCTGCGCTCTTGGTCCACACTTCGTCTCGTGGTCGGACTCTTTTTCTTCTGTATGTTGATGATATGATCATTACCGGAGATGATTCTGAGTACATTGCCTTTGTCAAGGCTCGCCTTAGTGAGCAGTTCCTTATGTCGGATCTTGGTCCTCTTCGTTACTTCCTTGGGATTGAGGTTACTTCCACTCCAGATGGTTTCTTTATGTCCCAAGAGAAGTATATTCAGATCTTCTTGATCGCGCCTCTCTCATCGATCGGCAGATTGTTGAGACTCCCATGGAGCTCAATGTTCACCTCCGACCTCGATGGCGAGCCTCTTTCTGATCCGACTCGCTATCGTCATCTTGTTGGGAGTCTTGTCTACCTTGCTGTTACTCATCCAGATATCACTTATCCAGTCCACATTCTGAGTCAGTTCGTCTCTGCTCCTGCTCAGGTCCACTACAGCCACCTTCTTCGAGTTATGCGATACCTTCATGGTACTATCTCTCGCCGTCTCTTCTTTCCACACTCCAGCTCGTTACAGCTTCAAGCTTATTCGGATGCTACTTGGGCCAGTGGTCCCTCTGATCACCGGTCTATCTCTGCTTACTTTGTTTTTCTTAGTGGTTCTCTCATTGCCTGGAACGAAGAAACAGACTGCAGTGTCTCGTTCGAGTGCAGAGGCTGAGTTGCGAGCTATGGCTCTCTTGATAGCAGAGATTATTTGGGTACAGTGGTTACTTGAGGATTTTGGTGTTTCTGTCTCTACACCGACTCCTCTCTTGTTAGATAGTACAGGTGCTATCAGTATTGCCCGTGACCCTGTGAAGCATGAGCTCACCAAGCATATTGGTGTTGATGCTTCCTTCATGAGGTCTTGTGTGCATGATTAGGTGATTGCTCTTCAGTATATGCCTTCAGAGCTTCAGATAGCGGATTTATTCACGAAGGCCCAGACTCGAGCACAGCACGGCTTCTACCTCTCCAAACTCAGTGCTGTTGATCCACCATGAGTTTGAGGGGAGGTGTTAGAGATATATGTATAGTGTGTTATTCCCTATTGTTATGAGGGGTTATTTGCATATTCACCTTCTGTACTTTGTGTATATATATTGGCCCATTGGCCTCATGATGAATACAAGTTGCTATTCATAACACTTGCAACTGCATGGCATGCTATCAACACGAAGAGCATGTTCACTGTCTACTACAAACCAAGGTATATTGACATGTCTACTACAAACCTACTGGTTTATCTTGCTATTAGGTTATTCTTGCATACATCTGTAGCCATATATTCGTTCCCACTATGCATCTTTCTGAGCAATTAAACTTGTGTCTAACGACTCTAATCTCTATGTTGATGTTAGGACAAGCCCATCAAAGTTCATTATACCATACGATCAATATATGGAGTCCGCAAAAAACAATTATTCTATTGGGATGAGGTCTAGGATGAGGTTTGAAGGGTAAGAGGCACCAGAGCAGAGGTAATTATTGTCTTTGCCTTCCCCACAAATGTGGTTTTCTGTGGATTAGCCTCCTCATAGTACTAAGTGATTAATTGTAATTTGTTGTTTCCATCGTCATGTAGGTTTATTGGGACTATAGTTGGCAGTGAAAATCTTGACCCAACGTGGACTGAATTAGGCTGGAGATCCCTAAAGGTATCTATTTGTTTGTTTTTTTCATTTTGTGTGGCTGTAAAAGTGGTGTGTTTATGGAGGACTGCTTTTGTAACTTAGGTGTGTTGGGATGAGCTATCAACTATTCCACATCCGGATAGAGTCTCTCGTTGGAAAATAGAGCCCGCTTCATCCCCCTGTTAACCCCTTACTCAGTCTAGGATCAAAACACCTAGACCAAATGCTCCTTCAGCTTCTCCTGAATCATCTGTTCTTACAAAAGAAGATAAGTTTAGAAGCCCGTTAGTCTTAGTGGAAGGTTGATGAAAATATATGTTGCATATTTAATGCTCTTGAAACTGTTGTTGCCATTTGCAGGTGCAACTAGGGTTGATATGGATTCTTCTCAGGTGCAACAAAATTAAAATAACATGGTCTTGCGAGGTCAAGAACAGATGACCTTGAGGAATAGCAACCTAGCTGATAGTAATGACTTTGATACGACTGTTCAAAAGCCTATGGTGTGGTCTCCATCCCCCAACGTCGGAAAACACCATCCCCTAACGTTTCAGCAAAGGTCTTCTATGGATAATTGGATGCTATTGGGAAGGCGTGGAGCAAACTTTAAGGATGCACGTCCTGGTGCTCAATCTTTTGGTGACTCCCCAGGATTCTTCATGCAAACTTTTGATGAGGCTCCTAACCGTCTTAATTCTTTCAAGAACCAATTTCAGGATCAAGGTTCTGCACGTCACTTCTCAGACCCATACTTCTTTATACATGCACAGCCTTCCCTGACTGTTGAAAATGCACCACCACCTTAGCAGATATTACTCTGTTTCACGACCTATCAGGTACAAAACATAATTATGGTTTACTTCTATTTGTGTTTGTCATCGTGTATCCGCTGTTGCAACAGTTTTCGCTATGTGCTCTACCCTGCCTGTGCTCCATCCTAATAGATTGCATGGTGTTTTTCAGCTCATCGTCAACGATGTCTGTTGACATCGTTGCTTCTGGACCTGCCAAAAAGAATTGTTCAGATACAAAAGAAAGCATCTAAATTTAGGTATACTATCTATACTCACTTCTTTTGTCATTCCTATCACTTCCCTGTTCCCTTCTCGAACTTACCTACTAACTGGAATCGTTCTTTTCTTCCTGCAGCAACTCCGACAGAGTATTATGGTACAAGAGTCTTCTGGTACGATCCCAATTAGCTCCACAGCACGTTGTGGCTTATCTAATCTACTCTATAAGACATATGATCTGGTTTATTTTGGTGTTGTAATATGATGCTCCTTATATGTACTGTTGAATTTACTTTCCTCTATGTTCTATGTCTCACTCCTGGTGCGCGCTCTCTTTTTTGCCATCGTAAAACAGTCACCTATATGGTCGGCCTAAACATGAAGCATGCATTAGTTGTGATAATTCTCTATAGAATATCTACATGTGTAAACTGCTTACCGTTTTCATAGCCTCGATGTCTTGTGTCTAAAATGACACTATTTTTAGACCACGTCCTGCTGTTATAACTCTCTGATACCTATTATATGTTCTACCGTACATACCTTTCGCTTCGCATATAATATTGTAGCTTCATAGTCTTACCACTATACGGTTACGCAAACAGATTGTGATGCTCATAGGTTCCAATCCACTTGCTACCTAGGTCATTGTATAGATTTTCCCTCTTCAATTAGCTTCTCATTAACAGCTGTTGGGACACCAACAATGCCTTCCAACGCGTAGGGCTCTAGTATTTGGAAACGAGCGAAGCTTGGCCTCACTCGAGGCCCATCGGACTAATGTTTCGGGCTCCTTCTCCAGCTATTGCTGTATGGATTGTCATATGCGTACGCCCACAAACAATTCTCGTTTCCACAAACAAATCTGAACCGCAATTAAATTCAACTTTAAGTGACAAGTCATCAATAAATTGGGGAAGAAAGATTAAAGTCTCTCATGGGTAGAACAGAGAACATTTAGCCCTGCACTTGTATGAGATTGTGCATGACTTGAGTTTGAGTACTACTTAACTAAGTCCAGGCGTGGGAGGGGGGGGGGGCCTGTGGTGCACAGGCATCCTCCAAAAAATTGTAAATTTTGTAAAAAAATTTAAGTATATATACATATGAGCAATTGGCACTTGGGCTAGCCAAATTTCAGCAATCCAGTCCAAGAAGTTTTGGAAGTACTAGAATTAGATGAGATAGAAAGTGGACGTGAATTAAATCAAGAGATAGGGTTAGCTAGGCCCGGTGACACTCGTTGGGGTTCTCACTATAGAACTATTTTGCATATTATTGATATATATTCAACAATCCGCAAAGTACTCGTACAACTTAGAAAAGACCCCTCACAGAAGAATGATTGACCAAAAATACATACTATGGTAGGAGCCTTTGAGTCATTTGACTTTGTTTTCAATGCATACTTGATACTTGTCATACTTAGATACACAGATGAGTTGTCTCAGTCTTTGCAAAAGAGAGACCAAGATATTATTAATGCTATGACACTTGTTAATTTGGCTAATGATAGAATGCAACGAATGAGGTGTGATGGGTGGGAAGAATTCCTTCAAGAAAATGTAACATCATTTTGCACTAAATATAGCATCAAAATTCCTAAGCCGGATGGTAGATATGTGCCTTATAGAAGATCATCACGTTTTTACCCAAAACAAACAAATGATGATCATTTTAGAAGGGAAGTGTATCTTGGCATCATTGATAATATTCTCCAAGAGCTTGACAATCGGTTTAACAAGGTTAATATGGAGTTGCTTGTTTGCATATCCGCTTTAAATCCTCTGAATTCATTTGCTTCTTATGATATGGACAAAGTGCTTAGCCTTGCCAACTTTTATCCCAATGATTTTTCAAGCACGGATTTAATGAGACTTTCTTTTCAACTTGATAACTTCATTGATGATATGCGAAGCGATGATAGATTTAAGGGCCTAAAGAATCTCAGTGAGCTTTCTACTAAGCTTATTGAAACAAGAAAGCATGACATTTACATGTTGTTGTGTTTACGTCTCAAATTGGTATTGCTTCTACCGGTAACAACGACGAGCGTTGAAAGAGTATTTTCGGCGATGAATCTTGTAAAGAACAAGTTGAGAAATAGTATGAGCAATCAAGTATTGAATGATTGTTTAATCACCTTTATAGAGCGAGATATCTTCTCGAAGGTTAGTGATGATGATATAATCAAGTGCTTCCAAGGTATGAGATCGCGTCGTGTGATATTGTGATTTCCATTAGCTATTGGGGACTCTTTTATTCATGTAAGATTTTATTTAAACTATTTGTATTGCATTACTAACTAATTTCGAACTCTTTTGTGTAATTATGTTGAGCTTGTGAACTTACATATATGTCGTACAAGATTTTTTTTTCATCCTTGAAGTATACACCTCCATTAGTAAATTCCTAGCTCCACCACTAACTAAGTCAACTGCTCTCTAAAACAAAAATGCACTGCTGCTGCCACGGCATGTATCCACTCTTTGATGGTTTTCTGTCAAGAACTGCATCTACGGGCCGGACCGGTTGACTCTGCGGACTAGTTTTCACACGTTTTTGTTCGTCCGCGCGCATAGCATCACAGGGCCGGTAAGCAGGCCAGGCTACTAAACTCAGCGTCGTAATTCATTGCAACGTCAACACAAAGCCACACACGTACACATTGACATATGCATGTAACGAAACGAGAACGGTTTCACCTCGAATTTGCAATGTTAATATTACAACTATGAGACCCAAGCGGCCTCAGGCACGCATCTAAGCTCGAATTTGACAGGAGATAAACCGTACATATTTGCTGCCCCCGGCCCCACATCACGCATGGACGCTCTCACTCAGTTGTGGCAGACCTTGGCGGTGGGCATGGTGACGCAGATGGGCGCGTACTTCTTCTTCGCCTCGGGGCTCCCTTTCTTCACGTCCGGCGCGGCGATCGCGGCCCCGCCGATGGCCGACACGGCCGCGGCGGCGGCGGCGGCGAACATCACGGCGCGGCGGCCCTCCACCCTGCTGGCCTCCTCGGCCTGCAGCTTGCCGGCCGGCTCCTGGCACTTGAGCTTGGCGGCCCTGGCCACCACGAGGCTCCGCGGCGCGGGCGGCCACGCGCCGGCCGGCCGCGACGGCGGAGAGGGACGCCATCATGGTGAGCGACGCCATCGATCGGTGCGAGTTCTTGGCCTCTACTGCGCGCTGCTCTGCGGTGTGTGGAGTGGACCAGGGTGCTGATGCTCTCGCGGGGTGTGTTTTGGCGGTGGCTGTATCGTTATTAAGGTGCGGTTTGGAAGTGGGGCACGCCTTATCTCCCATGGGGGCGCGCGCGGCCAGTGGTGCGGAAGCACGTGGCGGGGGCAGGGGGCTGGATAACGCGGGATGTGGTGGATAACAAACGGGCGGACGCGATGGGGGCGGAATTTGGCCACTGGACCGGATTGTCGTGACCGTGATCACGGCCGATCGACCGTGGTGGCCTACGAGTTTCTACCGGCCGTCTCTAGCATCATCAACTCTTCACCAAGAGTGAAAAATGAAACGTGCTGTTTTACATTATCACGGGGAATTCATGCATAGCATCCGGAATGGTCTGGACGCGATGTGTATTTACTGACGTTGACGTTCGACTGGCTTCGTTGCCGTTGCATTATTGGTCTATCTATACACGTCTATGAAGAAACAGAGCCTCTTGCGCGTACGCCAGTGATGCCACCGCTCACCAGGTGCTGCACTCCGTAGCTCGCTTGCTGCCCGCGCAAACACCACGCTCTCGTCTGCGTGCTTGCGTACAGGTTTATTTGGCTGAGGATTCTGACCCACCGACTCATGATTTGGTTGATTTTGAAAGAAAAACAAAAAATCTAAATCAGTTCAATACGCACGCTGGAATTTCAATCAACATTTCTCCATTCGGATTTCAGAAAGAACAATCGATACATTGTTTCTTTCTTGAAATAGTCACGGGGGAGAGGTTCCACTTAAACATATGCAGCGCCATGTGGCCCGACGCGCCTGTGCCCACGTCCTCCCCCTCGCCGGCCGGCTCGGTCCGGTTGCAGTATCCTCCCCCGTCCCACGCGCCGTGCTCAAAGTGCGTCGGCGATGTCGTCCCTAGTACGGTGAGCCGCCACTGGCACTCGTTGCGGTTGTTCAAGAGGTGCAGCACCGTCCTGAACGCTCTCCCGACGGCGAACGCGACGCCGAGGTCCATGACACCGGGCTCGACGCCGGGGCAGTGCGTGCAGCCGACCAGCCTCCCACCGCCGTTGTGCAGGTAGTTCCTCCTAAGGAACCACGACAAGCCGGATATGACCACGACGTCAGCCTGATGCAGCGTTGTGACATCTTGTGTCATTACTCTAGGGTAATCACACTTAAGCATACGGATACCGAATATATTTAGCCACACATGACTTGTCAGAATTGGACCCTTATTTGTAAATGCTCATTCATTCCTAAATTTCAAAGCATGCATGGTTTAGTCTCAAACTGCCTAGCTAAGTAGCGGGAGAGCAATTTATAAGATAGAGTCCTTCCCACCCCTTAATACATGTGATACATGTCATGGGGTGAAATGAAGAGGACTATAGCTAAAGTCACACACACGCACGTACACTTGCGCGCGTGTTTATTCGCGTGGCAATCGCGTGACTTGTGACTTGCGACTTACGACGCGCGATCGTGAATGTGTCGTGAACCAAGTCCACATTTCCTTTGCTGACCGTGCATTTCTCTACCTCCAGGACGTCCTCTTGGACCTCCCTTGGAGATTCTTGGAAGACCTCTGGGGTAGTCGTGGAAGACCTCTGGGGTGGTCCTGAAAGTCCTCATGGGTGGTACTGGAAGACCTCTAGGGTGATCCTGGAAGACCTCCGGGTGGTCATGGAAGACCTTCTGGGTGGAGACATCCGGGACGTCCTCTCGGGCCTCCTTTGAAGATTTCTCTTGGACCTCTCTTGGAGTGTGGAGATCCTCTTGGACCTCCAAGAGATCTTTTGGACCTCCATTGGATCACTCCAAGAGAGTGTGGTCGGAACACTGTGGTCCTATTAGACCTCCTTTGGAGAGCGTGGTCAAAGTCAGAGACCGGTGGTCAAAGTCAAGATCAACGTGTGTCGAGATATGATAAATTTCAGCAATTACCATTAATTGGTTTTTAATTAGCAGTTACCAGTGTTTTAATGTGTGCTTTATTGAGCAGTTACTAGAGAGTAATTGACTCGGCCCTTAAAAGGTTTTCGAGAGGTCCAGACCAAGTGAAATCTTTTTTCAATTCCAAGAATTCTTCTTCCTCCTCTCTATTCTTTTATGCTGGAGGGTTGTGCTATTTTGAACTAAGCCGTCCCTTCTTCTCGATCGACGTGCACCAGGAAGGAGGGTAAGCGGTATCAACGAACCATTGTCGCAGAGTTAACGTGCACGGGGCGGCAATAAGGTTTCGGCAACATGATCTGCTGACCGATTCTTGACCGCGACGTCTCACGATCTGACTTTGCATCGAGTCTACACTGCTTCCTGTTCTTCATCAAGCTTGACTATAAGTTGGTCTTATGACCAAACTTTTCTGTTACAAATCTTTTTCGAGTATATTTAGTAGTGCAATGAGTAGCCTACTATTAGTATCGATTTATGCATCACTAGTTATTTGTGATCTTTGCCTCATAATAAAATCTGGAATTAAAATGTTAGAGCATCTACAACAATCCACTTCAGCTGTTACTAAGAGGTTGCCACATCAGCTTTTAGATGATATGGATGAGAGAAGATGAGGAGAGAAGGTAAAGCTGTTTCTACATGAAGAAACTATCAAATTGTTAATACCAAGACATAAGAAACAACCAAAAACTCTATTGGAGGCTTAGTTGTTACCTAAACACTCATTTTGTAGGTCCCACTGCCTACCAACAAGCTTGTAGCAATTAAAGTCTTAGATACAAGCTTAAGAAACAATCCATTGGAATGGTTGTTTCTTTTTATTAGATTGAGTACTCTTTCTCCTCCTAGTAACAAGCTAAGAAACAAACTATTGTAGATGCTCTTATCCACATTTCCAACAATCCAGAAACCTTATTGTGGATATTTTTTGTGATCTAGCAATGGCTGGTGCTTCTAATGCTATGAAACCTGAGAGGTTTTCTGGTCAGAACTTTCGTAGATGGTAGACAAGGGTCAAGTTTTGGCTCATGTCTTGGTGGGTGATCCGACCACAGTATCCATTTACGATTGAATAGACCATGTGGTTCGACATAGATAACAACACCGCTCTTGGATGCATACTGACCATACTAGTCGATAAGCTCTATGATGTGTACATGGACTTCAAGTCCACCACAGAGCTGTGGGATGCACTCGAGCACCAATATGTAGAAGCTGAGGCTGGTCATTGGCTCTATGTGTGCGAGTAGTTTCTCGACTACGACATGGAAGATGCTAAGTCTATAGTTGCACATGCTCATGAGCTTTAGCTACTGGTCGGGGAGATTGCGCATCTGGGTGGTTGTTTAGTTCGATCAGATATGGACTAGTCATATGGAGATACAAGCTGGTCGTAGACTAGTCGAACATAATCACTAAGTAGTCGAAACCTGGTTCTAAGGAGTTACGAACTGGTTGAGACTATATATGAACCGATCATTATAGAATACGGTGATCGTTAGTGACAAGAACACAGTCAGAAATCATATTGTTGCCAAACTTCCTGCTTCATGGCGAGATTACGCCACTGGCTTAAAGCACAAGAGGAAAGAGATATCTATTGAGGATCTCATTGTTGTCCTTGATGTGGAAGAAAAGACAAGAGCAAAAGATGCACCAAGCACTTCCTGTATGGTCGAAGCCTTATACCAGTGTGGTTGAAGACATAAACCAATGTGGTCAGAATAAATGTGAGGCCAATATATGGCATTCTCGTTTTGTTATATTGGTTTTGATAGTATTGTTAGAATGTCCAGATTAGATTTAATTCCAAAATGTGAAATTCTCAAAGGATCAAAGTGCCAAACTTGTGTGCAAGCAAAACAACCACGAAAACTCTTTAAGGGGTTACAGGAGGAAAAGAACTTGGCACCTTTAGATCTTGTCCATTCTGACTTGTGTGAGATGAATGGATTGTTGCCCAAAGGAGGCAAAAGATATTTTCTAACTCTAATTGATGATGCATCATGATATTGTTATGTGTATCTACTGAAAATAAAAGATGAAGCTTTAAATTACTTTAAAATTTATAAGGCCGAGGTTGAGAACCAACTAGAAAAGAAAATTAAAAGACTAAGATTAGATCGTGGAGGAGAGTATATCTCTCTTGATTGTTCCCAATTCTGTGCTGAACATGGAATAGTCCATGAAGTTACACCACCATACTCACCTCAATCAAACGGGGTGTAGCGTTCGTTTTTGTACGACGCATAGTATCTTCCATTCTGGTTTTCGTACTTCGCCGTAATTCAAATTACCAAACTAATTTCGAAACTTCCTTTCTTTTCTCTCCGGTGTGTGTTTCAAATGTAATGTTCTTAACATTTGAAATTCAAATTCCGGGTTGGAGTTTCCCCTCTCCTTTGACTTCCCGGGCCTTTCTCGAGTTGGGCCTCCTCCTTTTAGGCTCAGCCCATTCTCCCTCTAGGCCAAGCCCACTTTGCCTCTGGCCCACCTGGCCCATTCTTTCCCTCCAGCCCAGCCTTGCCCCGGCCTCTTCCCCCCCCCCCTTCTTTGCCCGAGCCAGCATCCGGCGCCGCGTCGTTTCCCCCTAGCGTTTTCTCCCTGGCTCTTCCTCCTGGCCGCCAGCGCCGAGTGCTCCCTCTCTCCTCCCGTGGGCAGCGCCGAGCCGTTGCTAGCATGCCACCGCTCGCCCCGTCCCCTCGGCTGAAGTCACGCCATTGACTGCCGCCTATCGCCGCCGCCACCGCTGCGCTAAGCCACTTGCTCCTCTCAAGCGCCACCGGCTCCCTTTGCTCTCTACGACGCCCACAAGCTCCTCTGCGCTGCACCTACCCTTGCTGCCACTCGCGACTTCCTGAGCCGCCTTCGCCTTGTCAGCATGGACGCCCGAGTCGCCGCTCTTCACTGCGCCTCACCTGCTCCCTCGCCCTGTCCCCTCCGCGTGCAGGCCGCCCATGCCGCGCCGCATTGGGACTCCGCATGACTCCAACGACTCTCCTCCCTCCCGTTGGCCTCCCTTGCTCCCGCGGCCTATAAAGCCCCCTTAGCACCCTCCTTGAACTCCTCACGTCGCACCCGAGCTTCGGTAAGTCCACCAAGCAAAAGCCGCCCCTTTTTCATTTTTGGCCGCCGCCATCTCCACTGCCGTCTCGTCGCTCCGGCCATCTTTCGGCTCCGCCAACCCCGTCACCGTGAGCCCCCGGCCACCAGGAGTCTTTCCCCTCAAACTCCCTCGGGGATTAGCCACTGTCGCCGCCGTATTTGAGCTCCTTCCCCGCCTCCGGCCGCCGCCTTCATCACCACGCGCCACCGCCTATAGACCTCCTCCGGCCTCCCCGTCAAGCCCGTTGGCTTCGCCTCGTCGAGAGCCACCCGGTGCTCACCCTCCCCAGCTCAAGCCACCACCGGACTGCCTTCTCCACCATCACTGAGCCGCCGCCGCCGCCGCTTAGCACCACCCGCCGCCAGCAACGTCCACCCTTCGGCCGCCACCCGTCACACGGAACCGCCTCGCCAAATTTCCCGTTCCGTGCTCAAGTCACTTGCTGAGCCCAAGGCACGCATGACGATCCCGCGTCAAGACGCATCGCGTGCCGCCCGCCCATGAAGCGTCGTGCGTGGCCTGTTCGGACCGACCCTGTTCCCATTAATGGCAGTGCTTTAATCCCTAATCAATGATTAGCCGGTTAATATGTCCTGACCCCCCCTTGCTCTCACTGCCCTGCGGGCCCCCGCGCCACAGTAACCCGCCAGCTCTCCCCTTACTCTCACTGACCAGTGGGCCCCCTTCGCACCACTGTGTTGTGAACCGGCACCTTGTGCACGTGAACCAGGACCATGGCACTGTGCTATGGACCTTTTACTCTCTCTCTCTCTCTCTCTCTCAATTCATTTAATCTTTGGTAATTCCGTTCTGCTCCGTTATAACTCCAAAAATTATTTCTAAAAATTTGTTAAATCAAGATCTTGCTAATGGCATAGGACTTGATTAATTTGAAGTTCATTTGTGTATTCTTATGTATTTATTTGCTCTCTTTGCCGTTGTGCCTTTCTCTAGTATTTTCTCCCGATTAGGATTTGAAGACGCCGGAGATCCTCAAGTTGATCAAGACCAAGAGTATCAAGATCCCCATGCCTTTAATCAAGGTGAGTCAATACTTTTATCATTTTGAGCCTACATTTTATGCAAATTATATTCATTTAAATTAACAAAAATTGCATGCTTTAATTCTTTAATCAAATATATGTTAAAGCTTAAGGTGGCTAAACACCCACTTGTTGATTAATTAATTAATATGCCATCCTTGATAATTTGAATCCATTAATCCTTGTCACCCTAGTAACTATATGGTAATACTAGTTATTGGTTGTACTTAAGCGACATGCTAGTCTTGCTTAAGTCCCAGGACATTAAATGTCCCAATCATCATTCTTCAAACATGAAATGATTTGGGTAGTCATTGGTGGTCCATTGACTAAAAGGTTTGGAATAATTTGGTTTACTCCTCAAAAACCCTAATTGCTAGTACTATTTGGGCGGATGGTGAGGCGGTGGGTGCTAACGGAGCACATAGTTTGTGGAATGAACCGCCCAGGTAACCCTAAAGACTTAATCTTGTCACGACCTCCCTTGTTAAACAAGTGCAACCACAAGTCTACAAAGTGCAACTTGGCTTAGTAAAATTATTAAACCCTGAATGTGTCTTACACGGTGGAGAAAAGGAATGCGCAAGCTTGTGGTACATCCAGGTTAAATGGGTGTGGTTGCCAACGTTGTGGGTAGTCCAAATCTACACCCAACACTGTGGTACAACGATCCCACGCAACGTATGGGCGCAACCCCATATGGGTGAGATGACGGAAAGGACGAGGTAGTTTGAAAGGTTACTGTGACGGTCGCCCAACTACATGACTACGGAATCATGTAGGGTAACGGGTATGACTATATCTTGTGGGTAAAGTGTACAACCTCTGCAGAGTCTAAACTGTTTAAACAGCTGTGCCTAGGGTCAAAGGCGGACATGGGAATCATAATTTGAGTTAGTTCTATTTCAAAACTTTATGGGTGGTATGAAAATGGTGGAAGGGCTCACCTAGCCCTGTGTTGGATTTTCCCTGAGTCTTCGAGCTCAATGGGTGTGGTAATTGGAGGCAGCTCCCATTGAAAAGATGTATGGTATAAAGTTTCCGACGGATGGAACCTCTACTGTTATTAATTATTGCACATTACTCTCTTTATTAAAATGCAATTTGTTAAAATGCTAAGTGATAGGATTTGTAAGTATGATAATTGAAAAGCTTGCTTTCGCAAATAAAAGAACCGAGCCATCCTTGTTTAACCTTGCATATATATACTATTGCATTGTGTGTTGGCTCACGAGCACGGTAGTAGTGCTCATTCTTGCTCCTCTCCCCAAACCCTTCAGATAATGAAGATGAAGGAGACTACGCTTTCTACGAAGGCCCAGAAGATGATGGACAAGGAAATAACGAGGAGTAGTATAGCTCTATAGTTTAGGTCTCGCCCAGTCTAAGTAGACTCGTTGGTACTCGCGTACAACCGATATTATCCAGCTCTTGGTTAATATCCGTCGTACATGGGTCACCCAGTCGCTTGCCTGTGCAAGATGAGCCCTACCTCCCCTTTTGCTTCCGCTGTAGATATCGTTATCTTCATGTAATATAATCAAGTTGACCTTGTGCGGCCCCTTTTGTAAAACTCGACCCGATAAGGTCTATGTTACTCTGTGTTATAATATATTTGTGTTAGTTCACGACTTGTGTGTTGATTTAGCAATGTTCCTGTGAGTACTATCTACTGATCCAGGGAATAGCACAGTGTTTTCACAGAGGATTTGGATTCTCAGAATCCAGGTCCGACACGGGGTGGCTGAGAGGAAAAACCGGACACTAACAGACTTGGTGAATGCCATGTTGGAGAGTGCCGGTATGCCTAAGATGTGGTGGGGGAAGCTATACTAACAGCAACTTTCGTCCTAAACAGAGTAATTACTAAAAGGTGTGAGATTACTCCGTATGAGGGATGGAATAGGAGAAAACCCAATGTTAATTTTCTGCGATCTTGTGGGTGTTTGACAAAAGTCAATATACCATTGCAGAAAAAGAGAAAGCTTGGTCCTAAAACAGTTGATTGTGTCTTGCTAGGATATGCGCAAAACAGCACGGCCTATAGATTTTTAGTAGTAAAATCACAAACTCCTGAGATTGTTGTTAATACAATAATGGAGTCCAGAGATGCTTCATTTTTGGAGGATATTTATCTTATGAGAACTGCAGGAAGTACTTCTCGAACTGAGGATAATCAAACTATGAATAATAGTCCTGAACCTACCACCATCTCTGAACTAATGAGTGATAATCCTGAAGAAGATAACAATTTAGTCCAAGAGGCTCCTCGCAGGAGCAAGCGACAAAGGATTGAGAAAACCTTTGGTGAGAACTTTATTGTATATCTCATGGATGATGTGCCAAACACTCTTTCAGAGGCTTATGCATTACCTGATGCTGAGTATTAGAAAGAGGCAGTCCATAGCGAGATGGATTCCATTATGGCTAATGGGACTTGGGAGATCATTGAACGTCCTATCGGGTGTAAACCTGTTGGATGCAAGTGGATCTTTAAAAAGAAAATGAGGCATGATGGTACTATCGATAAGTACAAGGCAAGACTTGTGGCCAAGGATTATACCCAGAAAGAAGGTGAGGATTATTTTGATACTTACTCTCCTGTTGCCATATTGACCACCATTCGTGTGCTTATTGCATTAGCTTGTTCCCATAGTCTACACATTCATCAAATGGATGTGAAGACAGCTTTCCTTAATGGAGAGTTAGAGGAAGAAATCTATATGGAGTAACTGGATGGTTTTGTGATTACTGGACAGGAAAGTAAGGTATGCAAATTAATCAAATCCTTGTATAGTCTAAAGCAAGCATTTAAACAATGGCACGAGAAATTTGATAAAACTTTAACAACTGCTGGTTTTTTTTTTGTAAATGTGGTGGATAAGTGTGTGTATTATCGTTATAGTGGGGGTCAAGGAGTAATTTTGTGTTTGTATGTCGATGACATACTTATATTTGGGACAAACACTGCTATTATTGACGAGGTCAAATCTTTCTTATCTAGATACTTTGATATGAAAGACCTAGGAGAAGCATATGTTATTCTGAATATTAAATTGATCAGAAATGAGAATGGGATCACTTTAAACTAATCCCATTATGCTGATAAAATCTTAAGCCAGTTGGGTTTTGAAAACTACAAGATTTCCCCAACTCCTTATGATGCTAGTGTTAAGCTTCGAAAGAATAAGGGATTAGGCAAAGATTAGTTGAGATATTCGCAAATTATTGGGTTCCTTATGTATCTATCTGGTGCCACAAGACCTGACATATCATTTGCTGTGAACAAATTAAGTCGGCTTAATTCTGACCTAGGAGATGATCACTGGGAGGCACTTGAGATTGTGTTGCGCTACCTAAGAGGCACAACCTTATATGGAATTCACTATATTGGGTATCCATCTGTATTAGAAGGATATAGTGATTCAAACTAGATCTCTGATGCAGATGAGATCAAAGCTACAAGTGGTTATGTGTTTACCCTTGCAGGTGCTGCAGTTTCATGGAGGGCGTGTAAACAGACCATATTAACGAGGTCAACCATGGAAGCAGAACTTGTAGCACTAGACACAGCTACTGTTGAGGCTGAATGGCTTAGAGAGCTTCTGTTGGACTTACCACTGGTTGAGAAACTAATACCGGCAATCCTAATGTACTGTGATAATCAAATAGTGTTGATTAAGATTACAAGTACTAAGGATAACATGAAATCCTCTAGACACGTGAACCGTAGGCTTAAATCTGTCAGAAAACTGAGGAACTGAGTGATTACTGTGAATTATATACGAACTGAGAAAAATCTAGCAGACCCCTTCACAAAGGAGCTAGCACAAAAGGCGATTTCCATTGCATCTATGGACATGGGAATGAGGCCCGTTGGAGTTACAACTCAATAGTAACCCATACCTTTTTGATCGGAGATCCCGTGACTTAGGGAATGGGAAAAACAAGTTGATGTTTGAATAAGAGAATACATTTTAATAAAATATGTACCCGTGTCCTATAGACAAAGTACTCTCAACTGTATGGAAGAGGATGGCTTAAAGCCTTAATGTATTCTAGTACCCAATGAGGGAAAAAGGTATTAGCCTACAGGATACCTAGAATGAATACACCTACTTGAGCTAAACTGAGGTCGCAGTTCACGAGAATAGGAGTATTCTCTAGAAAGCTCATGAGCAGATAAGGGAGCATGATCATATAGAGCTTCGGTTAGGCTTGGTTCTTTGACATCCTAGTATCAGTTTAGATTTCAAGTGAAATCTAATCACGAAAGATTGTGAATTCAAGGCATAGTCCATGCATCAGTTGTGAGAAGATGAATCTTGTTATTCTAGGTGCAAGTTCAACCCGTACAAGACTTACACTGAAAGATTGGTATATTAACAACTCTTCAGCACAAAAGTCTTTACATTACTCTTTGTTGGTTGCCTTGGAATTGGTGGGGGGTTGTTAGAATTGGGCCCTTATTCCTAAATTCCAAAGCATGCATGGTTTAGTCCCATACTGCCTAGCCAAGTAGTGGGAGAGCAAATTATAAGGTGGAGTCCTTGCCACCCCTTGATACATGTGATACATGTCATGGAGTGAAATGAGGAGGACTATAGCTAAAGTCACACACACGCACGTACGCTTGCGCGCGCGTTTATTTGCGTGGCAATCGCGTGACTTGTGACTTGCGACGCGCGATCGTGAATGTGTCGTGAACCAAGTCCACCTTTATTTTGATGACCGTGCATTTCTCTACCTCTAGGACGTCCTCTTGGACCTCCCTTGGAGATTCCTGAAAGACCTCCGAGTGGTCCTGGAAGACCTCCTAGGTGGAGACATCCTGGACGTCCTCTCGGACCTCCCTTGAAGATTTCTCTTGGACCTCCAGGAGATCCTCTTGGACCTCCCTTGGAGTGTGGAGATCCTCTTGGACCTCCAAGAGATCTTTTGGACCTCCCTTGGATCACTCCAAGAGAGTGTGGTCAGAACACGGTGGTCACATTGGACCTCCTTTGGAGAACGTGGTCAAAGCTGTAGTCTAGTGCTCAAAGCTATAGACCAGTGGTCAAAGCTGAAGATCAACGTATAATCAGGATATGATAAATTATGCTTAATTACCATTAATTGGTTTTTAATTAGCAGTTACTAGTGTTCTAATGTCTGCTTTATTAAGCAATTACTAGAGAGTAATTGACTCGACCCTTAAAAGGTTTTTGAGAGGTCCAGACTAAGTGAAATCTTTTTTCAATTCCAAGAATTCTTCTTCCTCCTCTCTGTTCTCTTGTGCTGGAGGGTTGTGTTGTTTTGAACCAAGCCGTCTCTTCTTCTCGACGTGCACTGGGAAGGAGGGTGAGCGGTATCTCCGAACCATTATCGCAGAGTTAACCTGCATGGGGCGGCAATAAGGTTCTGGCAACGCATCTCATACGACCGCTTCTTGACTGCGGACGCGTCGCAATCTGCCTTTGCATCGAGTCTGCTTGCTTCGCTCTTCATCAAGCTCGACTGTAAGTTGGTCTTATGACTAGACTTTTCTGTTACAAATATGTTTTGAGTATATTTAGAAGTGCAATGAGTAGCCTGCTATTAGTATCGATTTATGCATCACTAGTTATTTGTGATCTTTGCCTCATAATAAAATCTGGAATTAAAATGTTATCCACATTTCCAACAGGGCTATGGTTTGTATTACAAGTAATAAATTACAACCGAGAAATGGGGCTAAGTCTCCTTGCTTGCCTTCCTTGCTCCACCGGTCTTCTACTCGTCCTACTTGTCGAATAGGGCGTCCATCTTGCCCTAGTCCTTGTAGTCAATGCCCTCGCCTCCTGCGGTCTCATCGGTACCTGTGTGTCCCTCATCCCACTCGAGATAGCTTCCGACCGGACTAGGATCTAACAAAGGAGAATAATAGTAAGTTTGAGTACTATTGTACTCAGCAAGCATTAATAGCAAAAAGATGCACTGGATAACTCATCTCTGTTTGTTATTATATTTTCTAGTTCATCTCTTTTTCTGAAAATAAATAACACATTAAAAATTTAAGTTGCAAATTTTAATACTAAAAAGACTACTAGTCACTCGGAGAGAAGAAAGACCCCTAGTGGTTCCCCTAGCCTCCAATCCAGGAGACAGACATGAATTCATGATTTTATTTAGCACTACGCAGGCTTGTAGCACTTTACTCATAGCTACTCTGAGCTCTCTTTGAACTGATTTCCCTTGCATTTCCTTTTATGCGGGTTCGAGATCAGAATACATAACGTTTTCAAGTTACATGATTAAGTCTCTACCCATTATTTTTCGTTGGTACTGACCTCGTCACCCATCAAGTTCAGGTAATGTTGGTTGGCCCAGCTCCCCGGTCCCAACACTCCATCGTGCGGTAGTATATCGCCCTGGGTCCCCCATTTCATGGGTTCCTCCCCATATTACTTACCCGATGTGGAGAGTATAATTACGTAACAGGTAGCATTTTCTGCCCGCCAAAACGGAAAAATGGTTGGCACTTAAATTACGTCCCCTGATCCGGGTGGGAGTTTTGTTAGTCCTTATATATTAACCATATGCAAAGGGTCTCACCTCTTACCTTATCATCATCATCATTTTTTCTTATCTCTTTTTCCTTGCCCTGGACCCCCTTTACCATCCTAATAATTCTTTAGCAGTACAGCGATTCTTCCCCCACTGTACTGCCTCTTTCTCATTTCATTATTTATTTTCTCTTTCATCTTCTTTTATCCGATTTGATTTTGAGACATAATTTTGATGCATTTACATATATGATGCAGCAATATACAGTTTACATTTAATATAACTATATTTATGTTCAAGAGATAAGATTGCCTTCGGAATTGTAGTAAAGATCGGCGTCGACGTAATTGGTATTAGATACAGTTGCCTGCGTTGGTTCATCTGCTGCAATTTATACAACGGTGTGAATAATAAATAAATAAGTAAATACTTAGTGGCAATTTGGTGCTACTAGGTGTACATTAGTCAGATGATTCTTTTTGTTAGCAGATTTTAATTTAATAACATTTTTCGAACCTCCCATTAGGTTAGCACTCCCCAATTACGGTTATTTTAATCTACCGGCTCTAGGAATTGCTGGTTGTCTATTCTTGCATTTTATCGCACGAAAATAAAATTCATGCCAATAGGCCTAACCAATTTTACTCAAGCGTGTACGCATTTATTTACTCGTCTAAATAAACTCGGTGTTGAGTAATTTAATTAATCTATCTCGATTGAATTATCTTCTAATGCATCAGATTATTTATCTAATCTAGTGATTTTTATCGGCAATTAATTTCATAAATATTCTCGATTAATTTTATGTATTTTTTATTTTTATTTTCTACCGTTAGTCTCTTGTTATTTATTTGTATGAGGTTTAAAAAATATATACTTCTGGCGATTCGTCCGATATTTACATGTTTGCTATGTACAAGTTCTCTCTTTTTATTACTATTTTTTATTTTTTATTTTTTTTTATTAATCAGTCTGGTCTATGACTACTTATCCGTACGCGGCTTATTTAAATTCGTTTGGTCTAAAAATTACACAGTGCCAATATTTATTAATACTGGTGTACATCTAAATTTATTACTACTAACTCTCGTTAGATTTTATTTATTACCCTTTCCCTAATTACTAAGTTCTACCTTTATTTCATAATCCTCCTTCACCTAATCCTCTATCTCCTTAATTTCTCTCTCTTGCCTTAACCACTCACAGCCGACACATCCTGGGCTCTCTTCTTTCTTCCCCATTCCTTTTCTTTGCTTCTCCTTATTCTTCTTCTTCCTCTCCATTTCTTCTTCCTATTCTCTCATCTCCTTCCTCTCGTGCTTGGCTCCATCGCCGCCTCTCCTTCTCCCTGCTCGGCCCGGACCTCCGGCTGCCCTTGGCACCATGCGCCGCCACTAGATCCCCTTGCACGCTCGACCTCGTGTACTCGCCTGCGCCCATGGCACCGCCGCCAGTGGCTTGGCTCGACCTAGCTCCTCGGCTGCTCCCCAACTCCCCTACGCCCTCGTGGCTCTACCGCGCTACCTAGCTCCCACCCAGGTCCGGCTGTGCCCACGCCGCCTGCACCTCTGCATCCCCGCAGATGCGGCTTAGCTCTAAATCTTGTGCCGCCCACGGCTTCTTTGGTGCTTGTCCGCTTCACCCGGCTCTTGTGTGCGCCTTCGCGCCTTCCCTACTCGGCCGCCGCCAATTTGCCCACGACCGCGCCTTCCTCGGGCGCGACCATGCCCGACTCGTTTCTGGTCTCACAAAGCTTGCCCGGTCTACGTCCGCTCGCGCGCCCTGGCTTGGCCTCCCCTCTGCTCCTTTTTTCACTTTGGACTTTGGTGTGGGCATGCTTTGTTGTCTAATTTAGTCAGTGGCGGATCTAGGATTTGATCAAGCCTCGGGCTAGTTTCTAATAGGATAACATCTTAAAACTAACACTAATTTCTACCCGCACCAAGACATAACAAAAAAATAAGCCACAAATGCTTCATTGACATAAAATTTTACCAAAAATGCTTCAACATAAAATACAATAAGAAAAACATGGCAAAACATAAATAATATAACATCTGAGAGATACAAATTGAGTACCTAAATAGCGAAGATTTCATCTGTAACCTAGCCCACCATTTCTTCGTCAATAGTTGGATAAGTACCCCAACCTACAAAGATAACATAAATGAGAAGAGTACTTTGGGTATATGGCTCCAAAGTACTTCATGCATGGGATCATAAATGAGAAGACTGATGTGTTTGCATATGGAGTTCTGCTTCTTGAACTAGTGACAGGACGGAAAGAAGTGGACTCCTCTAGAGAAAGCCTAGTAATATAGGTAAAATGACAAATTGCTCTGATTTACTTTATTTATATACAGATTCCAATCATTTCATTGAATATTATTGTTTGGTCATATAAAGAGGAAACTGACAATTCAATAGTAAGTCTAGAATACATGCATTGATAGGATAACATTAAGTGATATAGTTATATACTTCTGAAACCCTTTGAATTCACAAGTTGTTCTTCATCATCTGCATTATGCAAAGGCAAAACCATTGCTCGACTCGAACAACATGAGAGCTAGTGGATCCTTCTCTTGATGTTGGATATGATCCAGAAGAGATGGCACACATCCTAGCAGTGGCATCCATGTGCATTCACCACAGCTCAAGCTCACAGCCTAGTATGAAATTGGCAAGTGAGTGAGCCATATCTACCATGCAAGAAGCCAAGAGGCAAGAACTACTTGTCTATCTACTTCAGCCTTCAGAGTTCAGACGAGTAGATGACTACCTAAGCGGCGAGGCGAGGGCGCAGCGCCGGCCAGATGGAGCCACAGAGTCCCGAACGGCCGGACGGAGCCACGGAGGCGACAAGCGAGGCACGGCGCGGAGGCGCCGTCATGGCGCCGAGGGCCAGAGGCGCAGCGGCCGGGCTAAGAGGCGGCGGCTAGAGGCGAGCATGGGCGAGGGGCCGAGCGCGAGCGAGCCAGCACGAGCCTGGCGGCTCGACGAGGGCGCAAAGAGCGGCGGGCCGAGCTAGCCATAGACGCACACGCACGGGCGGCCAGGCCGGCAAGAGGAACGGCGCGCCGACAGAGGCACGAGGGAGACACCGGGGGCACGACACGGGCACAACCGAAGGGAGGCGGCGCCAGGCTGGGGAGGCGCCATGGCAAGCTTTGGCCGGAGCAAATCCGAGGAGAAATAAATAGGATGGGGATTGGAGAGAAAGCATGAGGTAGAAGAGGATAGCCAGGGAGTATTCGATTGGGGAAAAAGGAATTAAGAAGGAGAAAGCACCAGGGAGGAGCTTGTTGGGAGGCGGCCGGCGTGGCGGGGGTGGCGGCAGTGGCGAGTCACGAATCCCCGAGGGTGTGGAGGAAGGAGGGGATTAGGTCTACTCTCAGCCCTCTCACCTCACTGCAGTGGAGCAAGGGGATTAGGAAGGAGTGCTCGAGGCCTCAAGCCGAGCAGGCTAGCGTGGGAGGGAGCCAGGGAGGCATGGGCCGGCGTGGAAGGTGGACTGGCTGAGCCTCGGGCTGGATACTACCGCATAGTATATTGGACATATATATTAAAAAAAATTGCACTCCTGCTTTTGCTGGGCCTCAGGCTACAGGCCACCCTGCCTGAGGCCCAGATCCGCCCCTGAATTTAGTTGATTTTTGTTTCGTGCATGGTGAGGATAATGGATGAAGCTACTACTGTGGCTACCATTTCGCCCTGAGGTAAATTACTCCCCGCTGTTCTCTGCCCTGCTCCCTCCCCTTGCTCTGTGATGGCATGGTTGAATGATGATGCTACTAGTGGGTTTGGTTAATGCTCTGTGATGGATACTGAGGGCTAGTACTTTGTGATTTTAGGGGATGATGATATGGCTATGGGTTATTGTTGTATGTGCTCTGTAGGCATGGTTTGGGTAAAGAAAATAATGGGAGCATGAATGGGGTTACCTCTGTTGGGCTTTGTCGGTTTGGGGGAGATGGCCAGCGTGGTGTTGGTGCCCCCTTGTTCCCTTCTGTTTCCTTTGTTCACTGTCGGCTTGGTGTCAGTCTGGGTGTTCAGTGATGGTTCGAAGCCGTTGTCGATACCGTCCACGCTCCGTCGACTTCCCCTTCTCCTTGAGCTCCTCTCCTCCAATTGTTTTTGGTGGGGGAGGCTATGGTGGTGCTTGGCGGTTTTGCTTGTGCTTGGGATGTGGGGGTAGTGGGTTTGTTGGAGCTTGCCTAGCTTGCTTCTTGGTTGTGGCTGTGGCCTAAGGGTGCTTGGGTTTGAGCTCTTACTTGTTCCTTGTGTTGGCAGGGAAGGCTTGCTTGGTAGTTTGCTTGCCTTCAGCTAGGAAGAAATGGAATGGTGAGTGAGCTTTGGTTGAGCTTGATAAAAGGGTAATGTTTTGGGGAGGTTTAACTGGGGAAAAGGTTTTATGGGGGGAGGTGCTTTCGGCTGGGGCTCTCTCTTGCACTGTGCAATGCCCTATCTCTTTCCTTCTCACACGAAACTGTTGAGCTATGGACCTTTGGTCCAAAGGGTGTTTTGGCTACTATATTCCGGATTTTCTACGGTTGAGGTAAGTCAGTATACGTGGGTGTCGGATTCTAATAAACGTCGGGTGACGAGACCCACTGGAGTAAGACGGTGCCGACTAACCTAGGTTGGTCTGGGAACCTTAAGGAACTTCATGTGATCTGACAGCAATACTTCTTTATTCTAACCCTAATTTAGTGCCTTATAAATCTTGTTGTAAACTTTTGTTGGTAAAGGATTCTTATTGTAATTTATCTCAGAGATGGTATTAATGTTGTATTCTTGATGTATGTGTCATGTTGTAAACTCTTGATGATATAACATTATATTAAGTTGCGTTGTGATTAATTTAATATCAATCTGACATTACGGCCTACTTATTGCTAAGATGAATTTAAGTTACAGCTAATTATCGCTTAGCATTTGTTTAGATTAAGTTAAGCTTTTAGGGTTCGAGGCGATCGGGCACACAAGAGTTTTGTTTTTTATTTGCAATGTCCTCTTAATGTACTTTTATCTGTTGTTAGTGCAAAGAATTCTTGTAACTAACTCCTGTAATTAATTCAGGGTTTGTATGAATATTTTGCTTGTAATGAAATTATTGTATGTTGATCCGATGTCAAGAATTATTGTCATTTAATTCCAAGTTTGTATGCAATGTTTTATCTTTGATTGCGATATGTTTTTATAATTGATTCTGAGTTATATTCGACGATGAATGTTTGATTTAATAATTCACATTGCATTTTATGTTGATGAGCTTCGGAGGACACACATACACACATATGTATGTATGTATATTTTGTGTGAAACTGTTTGGTGATATTCATGACTTTATTATTTTATTTGTAATGCTCTAGGCAAGGTGGTGGGATGTGGTTCCTAAGCTTCGGCTTGAGGTGATGGTGATGAGTTATTTTGAGAGTTCCTGTGGTGATCACTTTGTGCCATGGTCTCTCGGTTTCGGCCCTGGCTTTATGGATAGTGGCTTCGGCCTATTGGGAGCATTAAGGGTGATGGTGGCATGGTTGGCTTTAGTGAGCATAGTTTCAGTCTCTGTTCCCATTCTTAGCCTAGATAATTTTATTTTCACATCTTGCAACATTTCTTTTAGTTTTGGCTTCTTACTTTGCTTTACTATGTTGGTTCTATGTATGCTAGGGGAATAGATGGTTAGAGGGGGTGATGGTGCTGGTTCTGTTTTCTGGGCATGCAGATGGTTGGAGCTTCTGGGATGACATGACATGATGACTTCTATTGGTTTCAATGTTAAGAATTTGGTGATAGTATGATTGTTGTGTGTGCTATCTGTGCATTTTGTTGTTCATATTGATTTATCCTTGGGTTTGTATTAATGTCATATGTTCGGTGGAGATGAGTCATTGTGCTCGACTTAATGTTTGCAACGCTTGTGTAAGTTTGAGTTGGACATCCTAATGTTAAGTCTGATAACGAAATCCCGAATACTATTGATTTGATATGCATTAAATTTGTTTTTAATTACTGTGTTGAGGAGTTTATTTTGCTGCTTAATACTGTTTATCGATGCTTAGCTTAAGTTAATTGTTCGGTTCTCACAAGCTTGCTGGTCTCAGCCCATTTTGTGTCCAGCTGGTCAGGAGTACGTCGTACGCCTGCACGGACGACCGAGCCGTTGGCCGGCCGCGCCGCCGCCGCCACGAGGAACTTTGTCCAGAGCACGGCGAGGGTGAAGTCGTGGGACCTGAAGTACCACGCCACGAACCTGTCCTTGGCATCCCTCTCAACGTTGATGGGAGTCTCTACCTGCAAATTGCAGCTCGCATACATGAGCACACGTACGTACGTGCATTGCAACATTATGAGTTGCTTGTCTTGCATGTGACAGTAGGCAGAGGAGGGACTCCATCTGGTTCCGGGCAACGGAGTCGCCCACGAACGCGACCTTCTTGCCGGCGACGATGTTCAGGAACCGCTCGGCGTCGAACCGCGGGAGTTCGCACCCCGTGCGGGCCGTGCGGCTTCCACCGGCAGTGGAGGCAATCCATTGGCTTACCGTACTTTGCGTAGTTCTTCGTCTCCGGCAGAGTCCGGCACGTGGTGTTTGTGTACTATGGCCCTTGTGAATCTGGCACCAGCGAGCCCCTGTATAGATCACAGGCTGCATCGTCGCCACCTACATGCAAACAAAGCCAAAGCAATTGTTCAAGTGTTTGGTGGTTTCTAAGCACTACTCTACAGCTAATTGTGTGCTCTTCGCGCGCTAGTGCTAATGGCAAAACGTTAGAACAATCCATGGTTAACTATATATTTTTTTGATGTCAAGGTAAATGCACATTTACACCCTACTGTGTTTATATATATATTGAGCAAAAGGCAGGAGCTCTGCCAATTTCATTAAAGAAAGAAAGACGAAACAAGCCCAAGAGGAAGAGAGGGACCGGCAGCAAGAGAATACGACAGAGAGCCGCAAAGACTCACTGTAGAAAGAGAAAAAATAAAACAAAAACTAAACCAGAAAAGCTTGTTCCCTCAAGTTGATGTCCTCTCTGATCTTAGAAGCGAGTTCCAACGAGGTCAACTCCACCTGTTGAAAAATCCTCCTATTTCTTTCCTTCCAGATGTTCCAAACTATGTAGATGACTAAGCCGTTGAAGTTTTTTTATGTCACCTTTAGGGGTCAGAAGGCTCGCTTGTTGCCACCAAGTCATAAAGGTACTGAAATTCTAAGGAGGCACACGACTCAGAATGTTGCAGTTTGTGAGGCTGAACACTCTAGTCTAGGTCTGAAGAGCATAAGGGCACAGCAAGCATAAGTGCGATGAAGTTTCTGGGGCTTGATTGCACAGGCTACAAAGAGGGTGATGAGGCCATCCTCTCTTCGCAAGGTTATCCGTCATTAGGGTTTTGTCGTTACTTAAGGTCCAAGCAAAAAACTTACACTTGTTCTCCGTCCAAGCCTTCCAGGTCAGCTTTCCAGAGGAACAATGAATCCTGCCTTGGAATTGCATTAGGTAGGCTGATTTAGAAGAATACTCGTCATTCGACGTCCGTGTCTAGACAATATCGTCTTGAATATTTGGGTCGAGGCTAGGGATGGCAATCGGGCGCGACGGGTACGGGTAGTGCTCGCCCATACCCATGCCCGTGACCCTAATTTTCCCCCACAGGCATACCCGCGAAGGACAACGGGCGAAGAACCTCACCCATGCCCATCGCCCGTGGGTACCCGTCGCCCGCAGGCATGCCCGTTTACCCGCGAACAATGCACTACCGCCCATGGGTACCCATCGCCCACGGGCATACTGGCTTGGAGGAGGAAATGGTCACGAACATAAAGTGAAATCATAAAGTGAACCTCAAGCATCAACGCAAGGGAACATTACTTCAGATTTAAAACAGCAATCACCTTTGATGTTGTACACCATGCATATCATTCTTAACAAAACCCCGAAAGTTATCTGGTGAAACTAAACAGCAAGACACACATCAGCAATTTCAGAAATAGCAACCTAATTTCCATCCATTGCTCCAGAAATAGCAACCTTGGACCCAAATCAAATCTCACCCAAAGGGATTGAGAGCTACCTACATGTGGGTTATGTTACTTCACTATCTCTGTGAATCAAATCAAAGAGCTCCTTTTCACTATAGTCGAGATTTCGATTAATGAATCTGAGATTGCACTTCACGAAGCATTTGACCAATGGGCATTTCATTAACATACTTCACAAGATAAGCGATTTAACAAACAAAATGAGTTTGCAAAATCCGAACCTCCACAACTTGCGATATCTGTTTGATGAGTGTATCTACAAATAAGTAAACCTCAAGCATCACCAAATGAAATCATAAAGTTCAGATCAAACACTAAAATCATAAAGTGAACCTCAAGCATCAGTCAAATGAAATTAATACTCTCAACTAGAAGTAAATCACAGATGGGAGAAGTAAGGGAAGTAGAGCGACAAAGGCGCCACGAGCGAGCCAAAGCACATGGGGGACCTGAGAGAGGAGCTAGAGGAAGGCAGGTCGAGCTAGGGAGGTGACGCCGACGGCACGACGAGCTTGGGGCCGAGCCAAGGTCGCTGGAGCACACCCCGTCCTCCATTGTGTCGGAGATTCTTGCCGAGCAAAGGTTCTCGGGCACCCCCACGATCGACGCCTTCGCCTCGTCGCCCTTGGAATCCGCCCGTGACGAGAGCACGGAGTGGCGACCGAGGAGGCCCGAGTGCACGTGTCGATCCGCACGGGGCGAGCTCTTGGGGAGAAGAGGCTGCTTGCCACACACCGCCACCTGCATCGCGGGGCTCCTCGGCCGTGATCTTCCCCACTGAAGGCCGCTCCACTTGTGCGCACTGTCACAAGCGGCGGAGAGAGGCGTCTGTGCCATGAGAGAGGGAGATCTAGATCGGCTATGAGGAGAGGGGCGTGAGGATTGAGGAGTGACCGAGTGAGGAGGGGGGCAGCGGCCGGACGTGAGGAGGGAGATCCGAGGGCGGCGGCCAGGTGTGAGGAGGAGGCGGCCAGGCGTGAGGAAGGCGGCAGCAAGCGTGCACGCGTGAGGAAGGTGACCAAGCGTGCGGAAGGGGATCTGGATTGGATTCTGGAGGGTAGGGATCAGGGAGGAATAGGATTAGAGAGGGGGGCAGTAGTTGCATGACACATGAAGGCCCACCTGTCAGTATATTTTCACGGGTAATCGGGTGAAACGGGTACGGGTGGGTGTTACCCATGCCCATGCATGTTTACCCATCGGGCAGAGATTTGTGCCTGCGAATGTACCCGTGGGCAGAAAAATAGGAACATACCCACCTCCATTAGGGTTTTTACCCACGGGTAATCGGGTAAATGGGCAAAACTGCCATCCCTAGTCGAGGCTGACTTGCTGAATTTTGGTCCACAGGGTTATGAATTCCTGGAGTTGTTGGGAGGTGTTGAGGGATCTTATCGAGCGCATCCAGTTACTATGATGCAATTCATTGGCAACCGATCTGTTTTTCCTTGTTGCTATTTTGAAAAGGTTCAGAGCTATGGATTTTGGCACCGTGCTTGAAAGCCAGTGATCATGCCAAAAACTCGCCTTAAACCCATTTCCAATGGAAATAGATGTTACCACCCGTAATAATTGCTTGTCAGTTTCATCACAGGGTAGCTCTGTTCCGGCCTAGGGTTTGGAGTTACTCTTCTAATCATACTACAACCATCTTAGCCTTAGAGCCCAACCAAATTTTTTGAGGTCAGAGATTCCTAAGCCACCAAGCTTCTTTGGACGACACACCTTCCCCCAATTAACTAAGGAGTGCCCTCCATTCGCGTGATCGGAACCCTTCCAAATGAAAGATCGTCTAATTCTGTCCAACTTCTTCTATGCCCACTTTGCTAAGGCGAAGATGGTGAGGTGGTAGGTCGAAAGTGAGGATAGCACCAAGTTGATGAGGGTTAGCCTGCCTGCTTTGGACAGAAGCTTTCCCTTCCAACTCGGTAGCCTTGATGCTATCTTGTCTATGGTAGGCAGAACATGGATTTTCCTCAGCTTGCGCGTGTGAAGCGGCAGACCTAAATATTTGCAAGGGAACTCGTTGCACTCTCCTGGGAAAGGCTGCAGAACTTCTTGGAGGTCAAGCTCCCCACATCGAATAGGGTACACCGCGCTTTTCTGGAGGTTGGTTACTAGGCCCGTTGCTTCCCCAAAAACTTGCAATATTTGTTGCAAGGCTTGAATTTCGGCCTTTATTGGGTTCATGAAAATGGCGGCGTCATCCGCATAAAGCGAGGTTCTCATCCAAATTGCACGCGAGGGAATCGGGGAAAGGATATCCTTTTGAATTGCACGGTCAATGATTTTGGCCAAAGGGTCGATCACTAAGATGAAAAGCATCGGCGCTAGGGGGTCCCCTTGGCATACCCCTCTGCGATGATGGAAACTTCTTCCTGGCTTGCCATTAATAAGGACCTTGGAAGACAAGGTAGCAAACAGGATCGAGATCCACTCCCTCCATCTAGGGCCGAAACCAAACTATTCTAGCGCTTCTAAAAGATACGCCCAATGGATGGAGTCGAAGTCTTTTGCAATGTTCAGCTTGAAGAATAAGGAGGGCGTGTTAGATTTGTGCAAGTTCTGAATCACATTTTGAGTATATAAGAAGTTCTCCTGGATGCATCTCTTCTTAATGAAGGCGCTTCGGCAGGGAGAGATGATTAAGTCCAGGTGAGGGGCCAAACGGTTTGCCAAAAGCTTGTAGAAAATTGTGTTGACGCTGTGGATCAGGCTGATTGGTCGGAAATCTATGATTCAGGAAGAATCTGATTATTCGGGCTTGAAGAAAAGCTGAAGGGAAGAGGAGGTCCCAACTGGTAGAACAGAACATACGATCAATTCTTGTATGCGTGGGCTTAGATCTCTCATTGCACCAGGTGAATTTTCTACCGGATAAGTTGATTTCTTTAAGGACGAGGTGGTTTAGCACCGATCTGAAGGACCCCATGAGCCGCCGATTTATGTTTTGATTACTTTTATCTGCTGCTTGGTAGATGAGGTTGAAATCGCCAAGGAGAAGCCATTCCTGACGAGAGAGGGTCGGTGAAAGCGATCGAAGCTTTTGGAGGAAGTTAACCTTGTCATCATCCTCTTGAGGTCCATAGACCCCTGTTAAGAACCAAGACGTGCCATCATCTTTCGCGGTCACACGAGCGCTAACAAAATTGGTTGCGAAGGTTGGCTGAGAAAGATCGAAGTGATCATCCGAGACAACCAAAAGGATGCCGCCCCAAACATCGATAGCCGGAAGGAAGCAGAAGGAGTCCGCAAATTCGATACCCAAGGTTTCAACAACTAATTGCCTGCCAATTGAATCTAACTTGGTTTCTTGAAGGCACACAGCGGTGCTTCTTGTGCTCTGGACTAGCTCATGCACAACATACCGCCTAGCAGGGGAATTGAGGCCTCGAACATTTCAGTTTAGAATTATGCAGTTTTGATGAGACATGGGGATTACAAAACAACCAGGGAACGGACAGAAACCCAAATGCAATACAGCGAAGATCGATCCAATAGCCCAAGGCTCCAGTGGTGTGTCTGAAGTCTTGAGACGGGGCGACGGCTCCAAAAACAAAAGTTGCTACCTCGGAGAAGACTCCTCCTACCAGGCCGAAGCAGCCGCACAGAATAGAACAGGACCCAAACAAGGCGACAACAAAGCGCGACAGAGCCGCGAGGAATGAAAACAACAAGGGGCTTGAAGGAGACAAATCCTTGACAACGACTGTGGGAAGTGGAGGACCGCTTCAAACTGGTGGGGGCGGTTCGCTAAGCCGCAACCACCTAGGTGCGCGCATGGGAGGCAGCATCACCCACCCGTGGACCCGCCACAGTGGTGGGGAGGCGATAGTCCTCCACGCCTAATCCCACCAATGCGGAGATAGCTCTGATCGCATCCTCCGTGAGCGGCCCTTCAAACAACTTTAGGTATTCATGGGTGATGTCAACGGGCACCCCCAACCTTCTCTTGAGCAGTTGTTGAGCCTTTTCTTCCATGGTGAGCTTGCCTGCAGGCTTACAAGCTAGGAGTGCACTACGGCGCAAGCCAACCCCTTCTTCTTGGCTTGCATCTCCGTAGGTGGTCTCCTCTTGTAGAAGTGTAGCAATGGGGGGACGAGCTCTTTGGTGACCTCTGAGATGAACTGAGTCAGCTTGAACACTGATCGGCTGGCCCCAATAGGTGGCTGGGTGTCATTTGCAACAGTGGGGCCGGACCTCCGCGAGAAGAAAAGGCGAGCACGATAGGCGACATGATAGGCCGACCTCGGAAGGGCCTGGGTACCAAGGGGTTAGCTCGGGATGTGATGGCGTGCTAGCGAGCTGCACCGGATTTAAATCATCCCACTTGTCAGTCACCTGGGTGGAAGCGAGCACTGTCATCTTCTCTTGGTTTGGTCTTGGCAATGGGAGGAGATGAAGGCTCTCAGCGTCAAGCTTCTGGAGTGCTTGTGTAACCTCATCAGCCTTTGTGCTATCTCTCGATCAGAGGGTCTCGCCTTCGCACTGCTCTGGGCGGTCACCTCAAGCTAGTGTCTTTTCTTGGTTTGTAGCCGAAGCAGTCGAGGGGAGTTGCAGCTTGCCAACACATGCCTAGTCTTGAGATCCTGTCCCCGGTGAAAGCGTCGGGGATGCCGACGGAGAGTCGGCTGGGGCTGTCTCTGTCTGGAGGTTGGGCTCTTATTCTGGGGCCTACTTTGGAGGTGTTGGAGCAGCAAGATGACCCGATTCCTGGAGGAAGGTTGACCATGATGGCTTGGGCTTCAGTACTGTCGAAGGGTCCCGGGGCAAGCCTGAGATGAACAGTAGCTGCGGACGTGGCCTTGATGTAGTCCTCCGCTTTTTGCAACCATTCTCCTCGTGCCTCCTCGACGCAGGTGAGAGGTTGTGTAGAGGACTAAATAGTGTTGTTGTCAAAGACCTCGTGTAGAGCTTTACGCAGGGAGTCGGCGTAGGAAGCGTCGAGGTCCTACAGTGTACGGACACCATGTTTTCTTTGACCTGTTCAGCTGACTGTTTGGGTAGACCAAAACTGCATGAGCTACCTCCTGTAGCTCTATAATTGGGGCCTGGTTGTCCCCGAGTCGCTGCCCAGCGACGCCCAGCCCTATTGACGCCGTGTGGGTGTCCCCGTCGCGGGGAACGATTGCGGTCCCAGCCCGAGCCCAGGCGCGACTTGCCTAACGTGGCGGAGCTTCTGTGGCTGTTGAGGTTGTGGCGGCCCGTGTTGTCATCACTGTCGTCGTCGTCGTCCTTGCGCCTCCGGGCCATGGTGGGGGGGTGGTCATCATAGATCCCGTGGCGATGAGGGCGGCGTTGACCGCGTGGATCGCGGGGAGCTTCGGCAGTGGGGTTCTCCTCCGCCTCCTCTTCCTGCCTCCTTGGTTGTGTGGGAATGTGACTCGGCCCCCCTTTGGATTCTGGTGTGCCATTGACCGCCCCCAGGTTTCATGGAAGGCTGGTTGTGATGGGCTCGTAGGGGATAGTGTCCGCCGTCGAGAGGAAGTCGTCGAGTGGCGCAGCGGTGTGGTCCTCAACGTAGTCAAGGTGGATGATCACCCGGTGGGTGAGCCCTCGCCTCCATTTGTTCGGGAGGACGGAGCTCTCTTCAGGCCGGCTAGGATCGCCTCCTTGTTGAGTGAAGGTGATCCAGGCCACCTTTGGAATGGAGCTGGGGTTGGACGTCCGGGCCCAGAGGTTGAGGGTCCTGGTGTCCTCCTGGCTCGCCGAGACTCCTTCGATGGAGTGCAGCGAGCATTTCCTGCCCACGATGCGCTCCGCAATGTCTGGCGTCCAAGCGAACACCAGAAGCCCTTCAAGACAGAGTTTGACGCGGAAGAACATTGCCGCGCCGAAGGTGTGACTCACAGACCTCCAGGGTCGCACATGAATCTCAAGAGCCTCATGGTGGAATTTCTTCGTGTCCCGCACTCTGTCCCTTGTATGCTTGCTGTCAAACTTGAGGAGGTAGGTCTTCGGATGATGAATGGAAACGGCGACCTCCTCACGGCGCAGGCCAAAGCGGTGCCGAACCGCGTCGGCCACCGCTCTGCCGTCGGCGCTTGCATTGCCCATAACACCCATACCACAAGTCACGGTGGTCTCCTGATCTGGCGGGCTCGGTCGGCGGGGTAGCCGTGCGATGTAGTAATCTTCTTCAGGCCGGGTGTCAAGCGCGCCCAGGAACATCATGTCTGGGGCTTGAGACTTTGGGGGAGCCTGCTGCAGCGAAGAAGGTGTCTTCGGGGTAGCCTGCTGCAACGACGAGGAAGAGCAGGGATTCTTCTGCCTGCTCCGACACTCTCTTGCCCGGTGGCTTGAGGAGAAGCAGAGGTAACACCGAATGGGATCTATGCAACTGGAGACTTTGTGGTCGTAGGCAAGGCAGCGAAAGCACCTTCCTTTGGATTTAGCGACGAAGGAGGTTGAGGAAGCTGAACCAAGGCGCGGAGTGGGTCGCCGTCCAGCTACTCGCCACCATCTTGGATGCTTAACTTCCTGCCACCCCTCTGTTGCGCCGGACCGAACGGCTTTGAGGTTGAGCATGGCCATGCCTTCTCTGACTTGAGGATACGCAGCTTGCTCCAGGAAGGTTCGATGGGATGGTGTCTGCCGAGCTACTTCGCTAGCCTTGAGTGAGCAAGGGGGCTCTTGAATGGTGATCGGTAGCTGAGAGTTGGGGTAGGCAGACGCAGTAGATTTGATGACCTTCAGAGATTCTTGACGCTGTAGTATCTGCACAAAAGATGGTGCCTTCAATGCCTGGTGATAAGCATCAATCATGGCCGTGAAAGGTTAGAACGCAGATTGGAGGGAGCCAAAATTTGGTGGGCGGCTTCGGGGATCTTGCCACGAGCTTGGTGATGGTGCAAGGAGCCTAGTTGGAGCGGAGGCCAGTCGGCTGCAAGGGCCAGACCAGATTAGGATCTAGCCCCGAAAGGGGTCTGGGATGAGGAGGGGGATTGGAACCGAAGGAGGGAGGGAGGTGATAAAGGGAAGCGGTGTCGGTCAGGGAGAGAGGGCGATGGGGGCGAGAGATGCTGGCAGCAGCCGGAGGAGGAGGGGGGCGGGGAAAGGCAAAGGCGGCGGAGGGCAAGGGAGGAGGAAGGGGGGCAGAGGCGGAGGCGGTGGAGGCTTGGCGGGGAGGCAAGGCATCAGCGAGTGTGGCTGCCGGTGCCGAAGTGGCATCGGCGTAGATCTGGTGGGGGCACGTCGGACGCCTCGAGTCGCCTACCAAGCCTCGAAGCGGGATCAACAGGCGAGCTTCTCCATCCTCGGCGTTGGAGGCGTGGCGCAGCGGGCCGTCAGACTTGAGGCGGCGGAGGTGGGCGTGAGATGGAGGAGGCTCGCATGAGAGAGTCGTCGCCGCTCCTCGGCCAAGCAGCAATGACGTCGAGGTGGGCGAGGAGGCTGAGGGGCGAGGCGGTGGCGGCGGAGACTACTTCCATATCATTGACAACCGACGCCCAAACCCTAGGTGTGGTGACGGTGGCACCTAGTCTGGCGGTGGCGCTTGGTCCTGGTGGAGGAGGAGAGGCGACGTCAACTCGGGAGACGCAGATCCGGAGCTCACCAGCTTCGGAGGAGAGGCAACAAAGGCAACATCGGGCTCAGGCCTGGTTAACTATATAAACTGTACATGGCATTTAACTTTCAGTAATTGTGCACATTGCACCCCACAATAGCAAGATCATTTGGCACTATTTACTTAAAGTGAACAAATCAACTCTTGGAGATCAGTAGTACTACATGACAAACAAAACTGAATATAAACAAGGGCAGGTGGTCTCTGTCTCATTCCATTGATAGAAAGGAGATTACAAACACCGACCCAAGGAGGCTTGAGTTGCCTCTTAAAACACCGAAACAACAATGTTAATAACACCTGAATATGGTTTTTCCACATGTACACAGGAGTACATGTACTATCAACACCATCAAATAAGCCTCAAGAATGATGCAAACTTTTAAAATTCAAAGCATCATCCCATCTTCTAATCATTACAATACCTCTTGCACGAATCTTGAGGTACTTGAGGACCAAGCGCTTGCCCAGTTGGTTTGCTCGCCAGGTGAGCGAGCGGCCGGCCTGGCTTCGAAACCCAGGCGCCTCACCTATCGGGTATTTTCTCCTTTAGGAATAGTATACGTACACGTGAGTGCTTTCAGTGGTCAAAACGTGTGCTCACGCTTCATGGGGTTTAGCCCTCCCCCGCTCTTTAGATTAGACGTGTGTTTAGGACATACCCACGTGTGTGTGGGAGTGTATGGGGGTGCATGTGGTGTGTGTGCGCGAGTGCATTCCGTATGTACTCTAAAAAAAGAATCTTGAGGTACTTTGGATAGCTAAGATATTATATGCATCCACGTGGACACGTGGTTTTGCATTTTTTTTTTATGACACATACAGCTTCTAAACACCGATCAGCAAAAGGCACCAAACTACTATAGAAAACTACACGCGAAAAGTAAGATGGCGAAACTGAATAAAATGCACGTTTTTGCCGCTTGCCTATTGCGATACCTCCATTATGACAAATTTTTACTAAGTGCATCAGAAATACGGAGGAGGGGGGGAAAGCAGTACTATGTACCATGCATAGTAACGTACCGGTGCCGGAAGTCTCATGTAGGGAAGGCGATTGCGTTGCAGAACTGAAGGGGAACTGCTCTACCCTGGGCTACATGGCTTGCTGCATTGAGGAATTGCATAGGCGCTGCGTTGAGTTTCAGATAGATATGGAGGACAGCAGGGGCAGAAAGAGAGGGACTCGACTCGATGACAACCTTATCGTCGACGGGAAGGAGGAAAGGAGAATACTGTGGCAGTTGTTGGGGGCGATAATTAAGGGGACTAATTAACCGCCTAATAATGGCTGCATATGAATTGAGAGGGGGGCTCTCCTGTCACGTTCCAGCTACCATGTATAGTTTGATGCCATAAAAAAAGAACTATTTTCATGTTGGGGTTTGCCAACTTATCCCCACCCTAGCTTCACCGTGATGTTCACTGAAACTAACTTCTCAAACGATCTGCATCGTGAGTTTGAGCTCGTAAAAACGTGTAGCACATTCTGTGGAATTCTACTTGTTTGCATTCACATCTCATGCAAGTCAAGGCCCATCTGAATCTATTTGGTATCTCTTTTTAAGTGCAATGGATGCACTATCGGGCACACATGCACAACATCGCCTATACACGAGTGCGCCCACTTGCGCACATCTGAAATCTCACTGGAAATCTTTACCTCACAGAGCACGGTACACGCTTTCTGACTGAGATAAGCTCGTGAGCACATTAGCATAATTTAATAATTTTCCTCTCGCACTTTTTAGTGTTTGTCTGGATCAAATTTCTCTTAAGCCCACCTCTCGTTTTCTAAACCAGAGAAGTTGGGAACCAGGAGCGTAAATATTTGTAATTGCCAGTTTATCGACTACTCAAGTACATGACTATATTAATGATCTGCTACGCAGCTATATTAGAAGAAAAAAAGTGACAACGTTCGTAACGCAAAATGTATCCAACTCTTGCGTATGGAAAATAAAACAAAGCACCTCTATATAAAAAAAAAGAGTAAACATTCTAATGCAAAAAAAAAAAACATCTATAAACTACAGGAGCTGAGTTACAAAACTTGGGCGAAAAATAAAAGCAGAGCCCAAAAGTTAGTTCTAAAAAAAAGTAGATGTGTTCTGGTGAATCTGTCAAAAAAAAATTGGAACAAATTTACATGACTTTTCGTGAGGCTAGTTGCCGAGATGAGACCTCGATATCTTTTGTGTATACATTTGTGAGGGCCAAAAGCAGCAATACAAAGACTACTTGGGCGCTCACGATTCCAAAGTGGCTAATGCTGTTGCCAATCTCCATCCAACTCCCCGTATTTCGAACCTGCCGGTGAAATGAACAAGAATATTCAGCATAGTATTTGCTGTGGACATAGGAATTGCACTTCGAATAGATTTAAACATAGGCCTATGCCCCGTTTGGAACGCTTGGAACGCGGGGATTTTTCCCTGCATGAATTGAACTACATCATGTGAAATTTCTGCGAAATTCCTTGATGCCAAATGGACCCTAAGCATAGCCATCAGCATTTTAAACAGCAGCATATGTTGAGTTTGTCATCAGCAAAACGGAAAACAAAGAACATCTAGGTTCTGGTGCATTCTTTTAAGAAATGAAGACTTTTGGCCTCAGGTGTGTTACCAACAAGAATTTCCAAGGGTACATGAATCCCTTAAACTCTGAAACTTGAGTCCAAAACAAGTTCATCATTACTTTTACAGACAGAGACAACAAGCCAACTGTACACACCATTCATATATATCTTAGATGCAAAATATCTTGCAGAGGTTTTAACATGACAAACCAAACAACATTCAACTGTCAAACAAAATTATAAAACAACTAAATATGGTCAATGAAATAGAACATAGCTAAAACTAGTAAAAGAAAATTTCGAAGTACATAAGGGAAGAGCACACATACCAGGAAAAAGAAATGAATTGTCATCACATCTGAAAGCAGTATTACAAGAAAATAACAACCGAGCCGTGGGATTCGTACAATCTTGGTTATAGCACTAAATGTACATCTGCAATAAGTTACAACATACTGGATCATCTTAATCACAAATAGCATCCAGTTGAACGTGAATAAAAGCGATTTGTAAATTTATCTAGGTGACATATGTAAGGTCCAAAGCCCCATACCCTCATTATTGGGGGTGGGGTGGGATCTAATCTTTGTTTATGCATTTTTTTTAATTATGCTTGAGAACAGAGACTAAACAGGAACTCCAAAATAGTCTTAAAACCACTGAAGTGATAACTAATTTAAAGATTACACATTTAATCTAAAAAATATGTCTAACTGGAGATTAAATTCTAAACATTTTATTACTAAGATAAGTGATGTTTCAGTAATTGTCGCTTGAATTAAGGAATAACAAAAATATACTCATCCTTGGTTAGGGGAAAACGGCACAAATGCTCAGGGAAATCGGCACAAATGCTCAGGGAAATTGGCACAAAAAGGGAAGGACCCCTGTGTCGTTACCCACTGCGAGGGTGGTAACTGTCCCGAGATCCTTGGTTAGGGGAAATCGGCACAAATGTGTGAATATGAGATTGTAAAAAAAGAAGGCAAAATTGGCTACAGGACATCACAATTTTGTGCTATTAGCTGTAGGATACTCAAATTTCGTGTCTTTGCTAAAAGTCAATACAAAAATGTGCATATTTGTTGTGGGACACTGAGACCATTAAAATAATATATCGGACAGGATACAGAGAGAGAAGACATGCGAAATGTCCTATTTGCCCCTCCATCATCCTCCTTCCATTTTTCCTCCCTTCTCTGCCTTGCCCATGGCGGCAGCCCTCTACGAAATGGCGGGACGGCCTTGTCATGCCAATGATAATATGAACAAATAAAACCCAAAAATGAAACTCATCACAGGCATCTACAAGGTTAGGGGAACTCACCAAAGTGGTCGGTGAAGGAGAAGGTGGCCCGAGGAGAGATGGTGGCAGAGGCCTGAGGTGGCAAGGACAATTCAACGGGGCCTGCGACCTTGGGCCAAAGGAAGCCCGAATCAGTTATTGGGGAAGGTGAAGGTAGGTAGTGAAATGCTCAGGGAGGAGGGAATTGACTTGGAATTCACCAGAGAAGGGATGAGAGCGGCGGCGGCGGCGGTTTTTGGCCGAAACCAAACAAGACAACGGCGCCGGTGAGCTCTGTGCATTAATCCCCAAATTGGGTTAGATTATGGGAAAGGTAGGATAAGCTCGGGAACACGTTTTGATGCGATCAAACAGGAGGGAGCATGCTCGGCGGTAATGGTGGCAGTGGTGTTCTACTTCTTCTCGGGCCAAGGAGGAAGATGATGGGTGCACACGGCGTTGGCCCGTCGTGTTTGGGCGAGGTGTGCACGGGCAAAGCGCGTGTTGGGCTCCCCGCCACCCGACGCATAGGGCATCAACCACTTCAGTGCCACCGTCGCTGATCTATGGAGGAGAAAAAAATAAAGAAAAATAAAAGAGACGAATATACTAACAAGTGGGCTCCGCCAACTAACAGGGGCAAAATAATCTTTTCATCCACCTCTCTCCTCTCCAAGCCGGATATGTTATTTTAATAAATAGTGTGTCCTGCAGCAAAAAGGCGCTAAACTGTAGTGTCTGACACTACATTTGGATGTTCTACATCCAATGACACGAAATTGTGATGTTCTCTAGCCAATTTTGCCAAAAAAATAATGATCTCTTGTTCACTGCCCGAGAGGGCTTATTTATAGTTACATCGAGGATGGTGAGAGATTACAACATTGACCCTATGAAGGCCCTAAGATTATAGGGGCTCCCCGGTGAGAGATTACTGGGTGAGAAATGTCAGGTCGAGTGATCCCAATGTAGACGAGGCTCCCGACAATATGACGGTAGTGAGTGGGGTCCTCAAGAGGCTCACCATCAGTAGGCTGAAGGTGAACACCAAATTTCATAAGAGTATCCACCATACGCTGATCAGTGAGACAAGCGCAAGCAAGGATATCCTAAATGTACTTCTCTTGGGAGAGGTAGTATATTAGAATTATTGAGAGAGATTTTTGCTATTCACCACTATGCATCTTATTCATTAATGAGAGAGTATATATAGAGAATTACATGGGCCTCATGGGCTACATGGCCACATGGGCTAAGAGGAGAGGGAGAGAATGTACAAGACTCTTAACATCCACCCCCCCCCCCTTCAAACTCAAGGCGGATCAGGAGGATCTGATGCACTGAGTTTGAGTAGATGAAGCCGATGTTATACTCGAGTCTGGGCTTTAGTGAAGAAATATGCAACTTGAAGCTCTGAGGGTGTATACTTGAGGTCGATGGTCGACTGCTGACAATGAGGCCGTGTGAGGGATGCATCTACACCAATGTACTTTGTCAACTCATGCTTCACTGGATCACTAGCAATCTGAATGGCACTTGTAGTATCACAAAATAGAGCTATAGGATTGTCACGATGGACACCAAGATCAGCTAAGAGCCATCAAAGCCAAATGATCTCTGAGGTGGCAGCGGCAAGGGCTCGAAGCTCAGCCTTTGCACTCGAGCGTGACACCGCGGTCTGCTTCTTGGACTTCTAGGCAATGAGCGAAGTACCAAAAGAGATGCAGTAGTCAGTGATAGATCGGCGATCAGCATGATCACTCGTCCAAGTGGAGTCAGAGTAAGCATGGAGCTGGAGCTGACACGAACTGGCATAGAACAGACGTCTGAACGTAGTCCCCCTCAAGTATCTCAGCATACGAAGAACATGACCATAGTGGACTGATGTGGGAACACTGACAAACTAGCTGAACACATGAACAACATGAGCAATGTCTGACCTAGTGACAGTGAGATAAACAAGACTCTAACGAAATGACGAAGCGGGAAGGATCATCGGTGGTACCGCTCAGAGATCGAAACTGCAAGTGAAGCTCCATAGGTGTGGCAGCATTGCGAGTATTAGTCATCCCAGAGCGAGCGAGCTGATCCTGAACGTAGCAATGTTGAGAGAGGTAGTAGCCATCACCATCAGAACGAACCTCAAATCCCCAGAAAATAGCTCAATGGTCCCAAATCGGACATCATAAACTGTTCACTTAATTTCTTCTTGACAAAAGCCACATAATCCATGCCATCTCCTATGATCAGCATATCATCTACATAGAGTAGAAGCAAAGTACAACCCCGTTGAAAAGTATGAATAAACAAAGCAGGGTCATGCCTACTTGGAGTGAAACCAGCAGCTCAAATCACAGAACTGAAACGCTCGAACCAAGCATGAGAAGCCTGCTTGAGACCATATAGAGCATGCCTAAAATGACAAACATAACCTGTAGGAGCCTTAACACCTAGGGGTGGCTGCATATAAACCTCATCATGTAGACCACCATAAAGACAAGCATTCTTGACATCCATTTGAGATATAATCCATGAGCGTACAACAGCAACAACAATGAGAGCGCAGACTGTAGTCGTATGAGCAACTGGAGCAAAAGTCTCATCATAATCTCGGCCATAAGCATGCTGAAAACCTAGTGTTCACCTAGGCGCTAGGTGAAAGGCGGGCGGAGGGTGGCCGCCTAGCGCCTAGCCTGCCTAGGCGGCGATTTGTGCAGCCGGCGGTTGAACAATGCAGCTGGAGGGAGAGAAGTGAGGAAGAAAAAAGAAAAGAGAAAAAAAAGAGAACTTACTGCCGGCAGTGCGGTCCAAGCCCAAGCCTATATTGGCAACCGAGCGGTGGCTCGGTCCACGCGACGCCTTATCCTCTTGCCCTCGACGCCTCTCGATCCTCTCGCTCTCCCTCTCCCGTCCATTGTCGCCTCATTCCTCTCCCATCTCTCGCTCTCCTCTCGGCTGGGAGGAGCCAGGCATGAGCGTGGAGGCGGCGCTGAGGGACCTGTATGGAGGTGGCGCCGACGTGTAGGAGGCGTGCGAGGATTCGCGGAGGAGGCGCCATGTCGTGGAGCTGGGGGAGGCGGGCACCTTGTGGAGGCCGGGAGGAGGCGGCGCCGCTGAGGCCGGGGAGGCGGCGCCAGAGAGAGAGACCACGGGTGAGTTCGTTTACCCTTTCTCTCCCACCTGACCTCGCCCAACGCCGCCCCACGTTGCCTGCCTCTATCTGCCCAGGTCCGCCCTTGACCGCCTTGGACCGGCTAGGCGGGCCGAGCGCCTAGGGTGCCGACTGGGGCTAAGTCGCAGCGGCGGGGCTTCGCCCAACGCCTAGGCGGGCTAGGCGCCTGCCTAGGGCAACACTGTGAAAACCTCTTGCAACAAGACGAGTCTTGTATCGCTCCACTGAACCATCTGACTTGTTCTTTACTTTGTACACCCACTTGCAAGTTATAGACTTAGCTCTAGATGGTAGCGGAGCAAGATCCCAAGTACCTGTACGCTCTAATATTGTAAGCTTCTCGGTCATAGCCAACTGTCACTCAGGTATACTGGCTGCCTCACGATAGGTACTCGGCTCAGATATTACACATGCACGAGGAAAACCCCATCTCTTTAGTGCCTGAATAGAGGAGCAATCACGTAGGGCATACCGTGATGCAGTAACACGATCGTCAGAGTCTGTGGCACTGGCTGGAGGGTCAAGTGGAGGAGAGGAGGACTGAGGATCAGAAGGTTCAAGAGGAATGGAAGTCTGAGGATCAGAAGGAACTCTCTGTCGGCGACTATAGTGAAAAGGAAAAGTGGAAGTGTCAAAAACTGGTGAAGCTGGTGGAGGAGACACACTATAAGGTGAAACTAGTGAAGGTGTATCTGGAGAGGGCAAGTCTGATGAAGGTATGGGATGTAGATACAAAAAAAGAGGTGGAATCTGTGGAAGGAGTGGGATGTGTAGAAGGATGATAAAAGAAGGGTCGACTCTCATCAAAGGTCACATCACGATTCTGTGTTCCCGCCGCTCCGGTGATCTTGTAATTCTATTTGCGTCATCTCGTGTTCTCAAGCTCCATGAGTATTTCCCCTAAATCAATTTCGGGTTTTATTGCAGTTTGTTGTCAGATTTGGTCGTCTTCCTCGTCGCCGGCCAAATCACCATCTCCGCTCGATCTTCTTCCTCGGTGAGCTCCTTGCCAATTGGACCACGTCACGTCGTGTTCCCAATACCCCTCCACCCATCCCCCACCTCCTTTCGCCAAGCCTTAGCCGTGTGAGTCTTTGTCACCACCATCCGCCTGCCATGGCTCATCAATCCTGGCCTTGCGCCTCGGCCCGCCTCCCTACCAAACCCAGAGCACTCACATGCCCGCAGACTGCTCGTGCATCGCGTGCTCTCTTCCTGCGTCGCTAAACAGTCATCGCATGGTCACGCGCCCAAGCCGCCGCCGCCATGCTCCTCCGACGCCGCCGCTGGCGCCACCCGTAGGTAGGGAACCCCGCCAGGGTTCCATTTTTGTGGTCGCCGACCGCCCGTGCCACCCTGTGCCTTCCTTTGTTTCCTGACTTGTGCTCCTCTGTTTCTTTCTCTCAGTCACTCTATCTCTCTCAATGACAAAAGGGCCCCAGTTGTCATATACATTCATTCCCTCTCTCTTTCCATCTCTCACTAGCAAGTGGGACCCAACCGTCAGTTCTGTGACTTAATTCTTTAATTCCAAAAAGGAATATTCTATGGAATATTCTCTCTCTCAATTTTCAGCAATTTCCTTTTTTGACAAACTTTCGGATGTTCGTTCTTCATACGAACTCTGATTCCGTCGATTCTTGTTCGTAAATTCATCTAAATTCAGTATCTCTCTATCAATACCTATTTTATAATTTTTTGGATTTATTGTGATTTATTCGTCTCATTTTATGCGTATAGAATCCGGCATTTCCGAAGCCTTGGACCAGTCTGTAGGAGTAACTCCAATCTTCGATAAAGGCAAGTCATAGATCTTTGATCATGTTGTACCCATTTTTACAAAAAAATATATTGTTTCATATCAACATGCGTCCTAATTTTATATCAATTGTTTTTGAGAGTAGCTAATTACCTAATTGACATTATGCCACCTTGAATATTATGAATGTCATGTATTCTTTATTCTTTGATACCATAGGTTGGGTTGTTATTAGTTAGACACAATTGTAATACCAACATGAGTGACGTAGTATGCTTAGTTGTACAATGGGCTCCTATTCACAAGGTTAATCATGATAACTTGACTTAATGATATATGGAATTATGGTACGAGACCAATGTTGTAAAAATTGTTGTGCTATGGCAGAGGTTGTCATTAGACCTAGTTGAACAAAAATGTTTTCATACTCAGGCGAATGATCGTGCAGTAAAGAGGGTGTGGGTAGCATAATTTGGATGAGGTTGTCTTGCCTAAGTAATCACTAAGGATTTAATATTGTGCGCCATTGAACTAAGCCTTATCGTACAACCACATGTCTAGTATAGGATAGACCTGGCTAATTAATTAGCAATGTCTTGATTTTAGTTCTATTTTTGGAAGCGTGAATTCTGCGAGGGATATTCACAATGGCGCAGAGGGGGCCCCCGAATGGGTGCGAGGTCCATTCAGTGGTGAAACCTTAGCGGACAGAACTAGGTTAAGTCAGAGCTTTGTAAAAGCCTTGTAATAATTACTTAGTCGCACGCATATAGAAGTATGTCATGACCGATATTATAAATTGATTATCTCTTGTGGGTTAAGTTGTACAACCTCTGCAGAGTGTTAAAACTGTTCAAAGAGCCGTGTCCCCGGTTATGGACAATACTTGGGGATTTCACACGAGGTATAAAGATTTCATAAAATGTTTGGATGGTGGTTGTTGGTTAGAAAGTGAATGGGTAGTTCACTAGTTGTTTCAAAGCAATTGTTTACTTTATTTATATATCTTTCAATTATGCTTTTCAATCTATTTGCTGTATCTACTGTCAATATTGCTTTCTGCAAAATAACCATACAACTATTCCTTTGTTCAAGTCTTGTATGAATATTAATTGTATACTATTTCCTACAACTTACTGAGTACTTTATGTACTCACGGCTTTATGCCTTGTTGATCGGTTGTTGAGGAAGAATCCGTAAATCCAGAGTGGCTTTTGAGCCCTACTTGTTAGGTACTGAAGCGTGTTCTACGGCCCCTCCCCCCTGACAATGCCATATAAGGGTGATTATACTTGGCGCTTCACCTGGTCGATGGGCTGGTGGACCGCCCCTACGACATCAATTATCTTCAATCTCTAAAAGTCAAAAGTTCATTCTTCCAATAATTTGTCTCTTTCACAGTACAACGCAACATAGATTAGGAAATTTTTATTATTATTTTATCTTTAAATCGTAGAGCATCACTTTTTTTTTTTAAGAACTTGCATTCAAACATCATATTTTGTAAAGAGGGTGTACACAGCAACAAAATTATTGCACAGTGAAACTTTGTTCAGCACATCGACATTAACTTATTTTATTATCATCACCAATTCACCATAAGATGGTCTGATATAATAGTAGCAAAAGGCAGAGAAGACTTACATGACAAGCATAAATGGAATGAACAATTTGAAAATAAGAAGTGCCGCCATAAGAAATGGCTGCCAAGAAAAAAGGAGAAAAATGATGACCGGAATAAAAACAAAAGTAAAGGATGATATTATATAGAAAAATGATATAACACAAACACTTACACTGAATATTGTAATGAATCGGTACACAGATGAGATCTCAAAGCTTGCAATACTTGCAAAATTACCAGTTCCAAAGAAGGCAACATTAAATAAGATCATCTGCAAGGTAGAAAGATACCAATACTTATGGAATGATGTTTTGAATTAAAATAATGTAACAAATAGTTCTTAGTCCTATTAACAAATAATGGGACATTTAAAAAAAGATAAGGTGGAATAAATGCAACTATGAAGATAGCAAGATATCTTTCTACACAGGAAATGTTTTCAGCACCATACCAAGGATTTGGTTTAGTCAGTGTAGATTTCAGGTATATCACTGATTACCAGTTCCAGTTCAGACAATTTGGACCATTATATACTTTGTGTAGCCTTAGTGTTCTACAATCCAACTTATAGGGCACATAGGTGAGAAGTCACAGTTTGGCAAATTATTATATTCTAAAATTCTACTATTTGGGGAATCCCCTTATAAGAGTTACTCCTGTAAAATGGTTTCTCATTAAACTGTAAAATGAACTCTCCTTTATTCAGCTTGAGATTACCTGGATGAGAAGCAGGAATTTAGATACCCAAATAAGTTATATGTATAGAATTGCTAAAAACACAAGCACTAGTAGCTGAGGACTTTGGAAGTTTGGGGCCAGCAAGGGATGGAAAAAGTGGTTGGAGTGTTGGATGGCCTGCAAAGACTGTACATGGATCAAGAAAGGCCTTCACACAGACAATGGGCCTCAGACTGCATCTGGACAAGGTCATGGAGACAAGCGCATGACAGTAGGAGCACCACAACCCATATAAGGCAAACTAGGGATCTCAAGGTCCTAACCCAAATTGAGTGTGCTGATTTCAGTTCATCAAAACCCTACGAACCCTTGGCCTTCAGGTCCTTAACCCAAATTGAGCATGCTGATTTCAGTACATTGAAATCCTACAAATCTACAATTCTCAGCCTTCTGTTCCTGTCAATTCACTAATTCTACCCCAACAGCACTGAGATTTCCTTGCTACCCATTGCCTGTGGTACAACAATGCATTTCAAATAGCCTCCATTGGCTATCCCTACTCCAAATACCTTAGCATCTTTGGCTGCACTTAATAATTCTTAATCCTAGAGGACGACCTAAAGTCCATAAGATCTTAAGTATCTGTTGGTATATCAAGAACCTTGTATTGTTCGGTTGTGCCAAACAGTTTCCTCAGTTTTGTTATGTACCACAACTATACAATTGAGATCATATTATGTATATAAAGCATGCTGCAATCCATTAAAAAATGGAAAAAACCATAGACTTACAAATAACAGAGGGATTCGTAAATCAGATAGTTGTAAGCATCTTTCGTCATAGCCAAAAATTGAACTATTCACAATGCTACTACGACGTGCAGAACCGCTTTCTTCTGAGCAAAACAGGTTGGCAGATTCCACAAAAATCCATCCCATGAGTACCATCGCAAAAGCACTATAGAAAACTGCTTCATAGCTGCAGAAATCAAACTGAAACATTGTATTCACGTACATGCTATTCCTCAAATACAGCAACAAAAACTTTCATATATGAACACTGCAGCAGAAGTTAACTGCGTACCCAATAGACAGCAGCAGAAATGGAGGAGCAAAACCCAAGAAGATAGATGTAAGACGAGATAGAACACTAGGCGGTGAAAAAAGCGGTAGCGCCATAGCGACACCTGCCAAAAACATGATAAGTTAAAACCAATACAACCAAAACTATTAGAAGTTTAGCAAGAGCAATTGACTAGGGCATAGCACTTGTTAGAATAATTGAGGCTATGATTTTGCTATTCACAATTGTGCATCTTATTCATTAATAGGAGAGTATATATAGAGAAGATTACGTAGGCCTCATGGGCTACATGGGCTACATGGGCCATATGGGCTAAGAGAGAGAGAGAGAATATACAACACTCTTAACACTAACTAAAAGGTGGCACATATGGCTTAAAAAATTGACGCATATTTAATGTAGTTCAGGCGTTCAGCCAACTATATTTTTAGATGGAAGAAGCTCTGCTAATTGATGTGGATTTCTTAGAAGTTAGTATGTCTCCACCTGGGGTTACAGCTATTTCCCAGTGACTGTGATAGATTTTTTTTTTTTTGGCTTCTTTTCCATGTACAGCTATTTCAACATACTCCAGTATGGTCCTCCCCTACTGTTTCCCATAAAAAAAACTAACCAAAAGGTAGTTATTGAATGCTAGCCTGGGAAACTTCTCAATTCTGTGATATTATCATCCTAATTAAATAGACTATTGATTCGTGAATACTGTATATTTCTATCACAATAATGCCAGCTAACTGTGTGGGAGGTTGATAGTTATCAGTGTTCTGACCAAATGGTATTCCAGCTTGCTGCATTTCGAATTTTAAAGGTGAAAGGATTCTAATACAAAAGTAAATGACATCAAAAGTCCTACAACAATAATGACAGCATGGATTGAGGCAAGTGCTATCATGCGTGCTGGAAAATTGACATACTAAAAGAAGAATCAAAGATTAGATGCTGAACAGCCATTTTGACAGTTAAAGATTAGATGCTGATCAGCCATTTTGACAGTTCTTGGTGTCAAAAGAAACACATACTAGTTCTTGCGATGTTCAGACTTGTAAGTTGCTAATGTATAATTACAAGAAAGCAAGTTGTAGGTGTAGCAATAAACATACATTGCCATGAAAAACTGAAAAAAGACAGGAACCAGAGAAACATTGGAGAAATTAACAGCACAAATTGCAAGGTTATAGGATCATCATTTATGGCTTTACCAGCTATGGACCAGTTGATCAACTGGTGCAATGGATGCAGCTCTTTGTTCTGAGAACGATGCGAGGTAGATAACCACACCATTATTGAAGATATTGCAACCAAAACAACCTAGAGCATGGTAACAGCTGTCAACATCATCTCCAATTTAAACTTTCACAAACAAATACCAATATGAGGAAAGCACTGCTTGCATTTTGCACCTGAACAAAAAATAGCTTAGAGAATCGAGGGCCCCGTTTATTTGCTCGAGTAAGATACAGCCAAAAGCTGGTATTATTTGTGGCCATCCATCTTGAAGCCATTGCGATTAGTATTATCAGTGCCCCACTAAAAATTCTGCATTTATAGGCTTCATCAGACCAAAAGTTGCAAGTAAACACCAAGATAAATTAAACTGTGGTGACAGTAAAATAGCTAGCAGCTTCTTTAATTCTCAAAAAATCATGAATTTCAGAGAACAGAATCAATGATAACTCTTTGTTCTCAGCTAATATTTATAAAATGAAAGAAAAAATACATTAATTACGTCAGCCAAAGAAGCATACACCAAGTTGTTGTTTTCTGGAATTTCAGCTGGCATCAATGTGAATACAGACAAGAACCAGCTTGCAAGCCATATGTATATAGCAAGCGCAGGGCTAGCTTCAATAAACAACGCTACACAAGTTGAAGCAAGTATCCCAAGGACCAAAAAGCACCAAGTATAAAGCTTCCTATCAAAAAAGCTCATAACCTGCGCAGAAGTATCAACATGTCAAATCTCATGTAGTCCGAAAATGCTCGGGGTGTCAATTTCAAGTGCGTACATACCAGAAACTCCAGTATGAACAATGCAACAACTGAAATGTTTAGGAGATTCACGATGTACTTGAATGGCATATTAGATAATTCTCTCCATATTGCCTTCAGGAATCCAACGTTTTGTACAATTCTTGTCCAAAGGAATATTGTCATAAATACATAGGCATGGTAAAGAAGTGGAGATTTCTCCAAAAGTAGTATAATGGATGAAAACCCCATAAACAAGCATCCACCTATGTATACCTGCAACCAGAAGAGATAAGATCGAAACAGTGTAACAAAAACACATCAGCAGTCAACTAACAGAAAAGACACTCCAATCAGGGGCGGAGATGGGCCTCGGGCCGGTTGGGCAACGGCCCAAGGCCTGGAGAAAATAGTAAGCGGACCCTCTACTGTGCATATATGCAATTTTTCAGTTTACAGTAGTCCGACCCGAGGTTTACATCTCGGCCCGAGGCAAACATCCCCAAGCCCATCTCCCCAGCCGGCCCAACGCCTCCTCTCTGTCTCGGTGTCTCCTCACGTAGCCGCAGCCTGCACCGCACGCACGCATGACGCAGCACGAACATGCCCAACTGAGTTGCCCTTGCCGCCTTCGCCTAGCGCAGTAGTGCTCCTCTCCGCCACGGCGTTGCCCTCGCCTCCTCTCCACCGCCCAACGCTCTGCTCCGCCGCAATTCCGCCCCCACCGCCTCCTCTCCTCACCTGGAGGCTGGCGCCGCCCCCCGCCTCCTCTCCACCGCCCAGTGCCTCCTCAGCGGCTCAGCTCCTCTCCACAACTCCACCCAGCGCACTAGCGCAGCCCCCTACTCCACCACCCCCAGTGGCCAACGCGGCTCTCCTCACCCGGCACCAGCCCCCGCCTCCTCTCCACCGCCCAACGCCCAGCTAGCCTGCTCTGCAGGCTGCATCGACGCTGCCCACGCCCAGAATCCGCCTCCTCTGCTTGACTGCTCCCAGTGAGTTCGAATGTTCGATGTGTTTCAAACTTTCAGTGTGTCGGTGTTTTAGGACCGAACTTACGTAAAGATTGTTTGATTCGGGGGTTTCTCTAGGCTCAAAATCACACAGAGATGGAAATATGGGGATTTTTATACAGGTTTGGGCCTTCTCCTGGGAGAATAACAATCCTACTCCTGTGTGTATGTATTGAGTATACTGAGCCAAAGACTAGAGTATTGTGCTTCTGATCATCTTCGACGCCTGATTGTCTGATGATTCGCCTTTTATCTGATCCTCAAGGTGTCTGGTCGTGCCTCTAGTGTAAAGACCGCCTTAATATTCCAGTTATTGAGCCATTCTTGGAGATTATTATGGGTAGTAACGCGTCCCACGCCGGCGATTATCACCATAACAAAGGAGTTAAATCGTGCCATTATCTCGAGAATAACGCGTAATTTCTCGCCCATATTTTGAATATGGTGCGGAAGATTCCCTGATCGACTAGGCCCACATGTCTGTAAGCCCTGTCGATTAAGGACTGGTCGTAGAAGAGCATACAATCAAGTGGTGGTCGTAGAAGATCTTACGACCACAGACTGATCGTAGAAGAACTTACGATCATGGGATAGTCGTAGAAGGACTTACGACTATAGGGTAGTTGTAAGAGGACTTACGACTACTAGGTGGTCGTAGAAGAACTTACGACATCCGGCTTCTCCCTTATGGCTATTAAGGGGTATACTTAAGAGTTATATGACGTCATTATTATCCATAATATGAATTATAGATATATAATAAATGAGGATTGTTATATCCTCGTCACAGTGTTTCACAGTTTCAGGGCAGGTGAGATGGATCTTCCAGAGTGACAAAAATCACTTCAGGAGAATTATTACTTTAGTTGTCGGTGTTCAAGTTGTTCAGAGCTAAATCTGTCTGACCTTGTCATGAATTCATTTTGTTGTCCACGAATTAACTGTCTTGGTGCCGTATTCAGAATCAACTTATTACAGATCCAAAGAGACTTTTGTGAATGTTTCCCTAAAAGAATCTAATGTCTGCAAACTATCATTGCCTGTAAGATGATTTTTTTCCTCATGTATTATTCTTTAAAATTTTATCATTAGTTATTTTGTTGGCACCAAGCTGAAGTTCTTTTTGTTCAGGATGTATCAAAGGTTGATGAATATATGGAGAAGATCGGGCGGTCATTTTTCAGAAATAGTGATGTCATTTTGAACATAGATCCTGGTTGTTGCATGAGTTGTAGATCCCAACTTGATTTGTCTTCTGCTGTTGTTACGTCAGACAGGGCAGCATCAAAGATCCATTGGTATGATCCACACAATTGCACGTGGCATTGCTGAATTTGGTCGCATCTGTCATCGGGATGTTTTTATCCATACCAAAAGTTGTGATAACAATTACACTCACAGATTGAAGGAACTTACAGTTCTAGACAAAGTCGCTGAAGTTCTCATCACAAAAGCATTACAATCCCTAGAACAAATCAAGAAGTTGAGGCACCCATATAGCAAGGCTCTTGCCCAGGTTAGGGTGCTGCTCTCGTTACTTGCTTTTGTTCGAAGTTCAGCCTCAAGCTCTCCTTGCATTTATTGTGTAAAAAATTGTTTTGAGTTTGAAATATCTAGGCAGAAGACACAATTGCAGAGGCCTTTGCTAAAGTAGGTGATCAAGAACAAGCAAGAAAGCACTGCGAAGCATCAATTAAGGTAGTCATTTTCTCATCCTCGATTATCATCGAAGTTTTTGCTATGTTTTATCTATTTTGTTGTATCGTTAAATATGGAATTCAAATTTTATTTCGATTGTGTATTTGTGTTGTACTTTTGTTATACGTCAGTATTGATAGTATTTGACGTTAGTTATAGACTCCCCTTTAGTTTTGGGCTCGAAGTTTTGTGAAATCCAGGCTCTGCCACTGACTCCGATAAAGTTGTGTAGTTTCAAATAGCAACTTTGAATAACTCACAAGAATGAACAAGTATCAACCCCATATATTCTGAATGTAATTCTACTTGACGCCTATAGCTCTATACATAAGCAAACCCCTAAAAATATGCTATGTAAATTTTACCACACCTATTCTGATTTTTCATAAGGGGAAAAAAGAGTTTCTGGGGAAAATGGAAACAAAAACACATAACAAAGTTGAACAAAATATATCGACCACAATACAGATTGAATAAGCTGGAAAAGATAGCAACAGAAGCATGTGTTCATAACACATCAAACATTATAGACATAAATTCATAAAGTGAAGACTAGATAGGCTGTCTTACTTTCATGGAGGTATTCTTGGGATACACTTGAGTCCTCTTTAGAAGATTAGCAGGAAATGTTGTATAAGACTGTAGCACATGTAGAATGAGGTTCACCATCCATCCAATATATCCAAGGGTAATTGTTGTCATTAACTTGAACCAATCATATGTTTGAAAATAATGGAGACCAGCAAGAGCCATACTTCGGAGCTCTTCAGAATGCTTCATGGCAGTTTCATAGTCACTTGCAGATATAAGATCTTCAATTTGATCGAGGACTGAAGAATAGTTTGCCAATGGCTTAAAAGGCTTGAAATAGAGTGAACTGGATTGCTTCATCTCTGAGACGGATTAGGGAAGACATGTATAGGAGTAAGAATATGATCTAATGTATTCATCTCAGTGGTGATACATTTGCATAAAAATATGAAAGTGGTTGACATGATGAGATTCATAGCTAAAGGTTGTGGATGGTCAACTCTAAACTGTGGACTTCAATAGTAGATCAATAATGAAATAGTCTCATCAACCATTCACACTTCCACACAGTCCATCAAGAACAGAATATCCTAGAAGCTTAGAAGAGTGGAGTGAGCAAAATTTAAATCTTGTTCTGAAAGGATACGTGACTTTTGGAGAAACTGATTAAGAATTTGCTTTGTGTTGGCCAGAACTGCCTCAACTTCATCAGCCTGTATAATAACAGAGAAATAATGGGGAAATACTTTTACAAGTAGCGCGCAAGCCAAGTATAAACATATTTTTGCATAGTATTGTAGTGTTTATTGCCTGACCTTGCTTAGTTTTAAATAATGAGTAGGTAAGTTTCCCACAGAATTCAATGGGCATGGCAAACCCACAAGTGTAGCCTGCAATTTTTATGAACAGCCGAGAAAAGGCATTACTTTGTTTAAGAAAAGCAGATGATGCTGAAGAAATGAAAATGTGTTTGCATATGGAAATTTGTAAGCCACCATTAGAGGAGCTATATCAGCCTGGTTAACATCCACTCTTTCAAAGCCTTCAAGGGCCCAGTCTTGCGGTGTAGGCATATCATGTTTATGGTTATCAACAAACCGAAAGCCATCGTCAGGTTTGTCTGTATAGGCCAAGAACTTTGGGCTTCTAATTCCAGCCCCCCATGCTACAAGAGGAGTATCAGTGTTTGAAGGGTGTCCGTCTCCATGGCTTCCTATCAGTAGAATTGCCAAATTACATTGATATCATACAAAAGGCATAATATAGGTAAAAACCTAATACCAAAAAAAGTTAACCAACAAACAGAAGCATTTGCTATTAATAACAGGTCAATGATAATCATCCTTATGATGTGCCCAAGGCAATCTTGTGTAAAGTCAAGCAAAATCAGTGCACTAGAAAATACTTAGATGCCATGCCATTAAACCTTGTAGAGCCAGAACTCGTAGAGACCCCTAGCTCTAAAAACCAAATGAAAAAGAAGAGCAGGGAAATTAATTGGTGAAACCATTGTTAGTATAATGTACCTTTGTCACTCATTCCATGGTCTGCAGTAAAAACGTAAGCTGTCTGGTTGTCATTGAAGTAGCTTTCCATGAGATTGTACACACTTTCAGCTATTTGATCAACAACCTTGACATTGTTCAGATAGATGTTTGAATAGGGTCGATGTGCATGGCCATTAGTATCACAACCCAGTAAGTGCAGAAATATAACCAACTTATCTTGTAGGAGCAACTGCCTCAAATTAACGTCTTCCAAAGACCTGTTGAGAAGACCTTGAAACTGGTCAAATGACCAATGATCCAGAAATGATGCATCTGCAATCAAGGTCTCTAACCATGTAAACACATGATTCTGAAAGCAGAGCAAATTACAAAAGTAGAGGCTTGATACTTTAGATTCTGCAATGTTTAGTAAACATAGTTTTTTTTCCCCTTTTTGAGAGTCAAATCCCTCCTTTATTCAAATTAGTAACAGGCATATTTACCCAATTAACTTTGGGCCCATCACTCGCACAAAAGCATGTTAAATTCAACAACAATAGTTGTGGCTTGTGATTAAAAAAAATCTGATCAAAACGAAGAAAATAGCTTTAGAATCCTATTTCCCATCTATTGTGTCAACTATCAACCACAGGTCTGCAAGATGAACTTTTAGAGTAATTGGAATATTCAGGATGAACGGGTGTGAATTATGAGTAAGCAAAAAGTTATCTAAATATGTTGAGAAAAGCACAAGATCATTCTGACTGTCACAAAAATTGGAAGGCGATATAGTAATAGCTGAGGTTTCGGAATCTACATGTACTGGCAACAAATCTGACCTGTTGCAAAGTCTTCATATTCATGGGGATAGGTACCCCAGGTACTGTGAGGTAGGTTGCTGCAGAATATAGGAACAATATCTGGGCTTCCAAATGAGATAGTATGCCGACTTTGATTAAATACAGAATCAAACTCAACTGGATTGGCCTTCCATCCTGCACAACACAATAAGCAAAGTTTGTGAACATCACCAGAGCATTTGCTATGTAAATCAAACATGTCATCAGTTTCTACATTATCTCTGACGTGCCTACATGCCCCAAATTTCCAGTAACATAAATTAGGTCCTTCTTAGTAAAGCTCAACTAAAGGTAGCGCATCCATGGACAAGCTAACATAGGATATTACGGGATAGCACAATGCTTACTGTTTGTTAAACTATTATTGATCAAATGCAGGGTGTCGGTCCTACTCGTCTAAACGATGCTCCCACGGTCACTGACACATAGCCCAGTACATGTGTTTTGGCTAGCCTGTCAGGATTGTGGGAACAATTACGACCAATTCTAATCAACTAGTAGCATTTTTTTAACAAAAAAAGGCACCTTAATGCACACATATCACTCTCAGGTTCAGACAAATGGCAAGGAAGCCCTTGTTGGATTAAGCAAGACATAAACCAAGTCCAGTAGACTAGAAAATTACAATATTTTGAATGACTTGTTGTGAAAACAAGTCCATATTAATCTCTTATAATCCTTGGGAGTCAAACCCCGGGAATTGCAACAAGACTTTATCTGTTCATGTCCCTGTCAGTTGCGCACTAACTGCAATTTTATAACTGAATTTTTAGTCAGAAGACCCAGAAACTAAAAAGCTAAGATAACTAGAGCAAATTTGCAACAAACTGCATCACAATAGTTAAACTACAACCAAATTGTAATTGATTCTGGTGGAAACATTGCTGTGAACAAAGCTACACTAAGTCAGAGCCAAATCAATCCAGCTTGTCCGAGCAACATTCAACAGCACAACTAGTCCTACTGGAGTTGGCTCTTGCTAGCATTGAGGATAGGATCTCTAACGTTTTTTTCCCTATGTTTTTTGAGTTTGGACCATTAAAACCTATCCGTACCAATTATGATATGGAGTTGCTAGTACGTAGTAACAACAATTAACACTAAGAAATCAGGTTGCTATAGAGCACTAACGACCAACATCGTAGCTGCAGGCTGCATCAAACATGAAGAACAGTCAGTAGAGGTACACTAGAACTAGAGCTGAAATAGTGCACCTTTGGTGACGGCACTGGGGTCCTCGTAGAAGCCGGCGATGATGGCGACGTGGCCGGGCCTGGACTCGGTGGGCGGCCGCGCGTGGCTTACCCCCCACCGGCCCTTCTCCTGGATCACCCCGCGCAGGAAAGGCGCCCTGTACCTCCCCCGCTCGTCCGGCTCGAAGAACTTGTCCGCCCTGAGCCCATCCGCTGCACGCACGCACGCACCAAAACCCTCACCGCATCACACACCCACAACTCGGCTGCATCCAAATCGAGTCAAAGCCTGAGCAGACAGATCAGAGGAGGAGAGGCGACGAACCGACGAGGAGGACAAGGCGCTTGGCGGGAGGAGCGGAGAGGCGGGGCGGCACGGGGGACATGCCGTGCACGATGGGGGACTTGAAGTAGATGTCGAATATGCTCAGCATGTACACGGCGTGGAGGGCGACGCCGAGGACGACCAGCCACCGCTCGCGCCGCCGCGTGGAGGCCGACGACAAGTGCGGCTGCGGGCGGGGGCGGCCAGCCATTGCGCGGTGGGCGCGGACCGAGCCGTCGAGGTGGTGGATCTGGGAGGAAGCGGGAAGCCGGCCGGGAAGGCGTTGTTGGACTGACACGACTGGACAAACATTGATAGTGCTTCCTCCTAAAGGCTAAAGAACGAGTACGGAGGTTACACGAATCTCAGAGCACCATCAAGGGATAGGTGGTAGCTTTGATCCATCTTTGGTTGATGATTTAATATTTAGGGAAAATTGGTTCAGCAACTTCGCTTTCTTCTTATGTAGAGAAATGACATTGTTTTTGTGATACGGTATAAAATAGCACCTCGAAGACTCCGAAATATTGAGAATGATGTTGACGTCAGTTTGGCTACCATTAAGAGACGTTGGACGAGTAAAAAGACATGTATGCCCTCCCAAAAATATTAGTTTTGGCTGTAGAGGTGAGGATGTTTGGCTCCAAAAAAATCCCTCCTCCTCCCATCTATAAATCAAGCCAACCCTAGTTTTTCCCATTTCTCTCCTCCCATCTCTCTCTTTCTGTTTTGCTCTCTCTCCCCATTCTTTTCTTCGTTGAGCTACAAGTTCGTGGAAATGAGCCAAGGAGGGGACACATCCTTCCTTCTCTACTTCGTTTATGAGGTGCTCGAATTGCAATGCGGTGGTGAGGCGTCGGACCTCGGGCTCACGGAAAAATCTCGTCCGTGATTACTACAAATCCCTATGTATTCTATAAGTATGTTGATTTTATGAATTTTCATGAATTCGAATCTAGTAATTGATCTGCTTTTTGACTTTTTTTTTCAAAGGAAACTGGTATCGGTTGTACATTTTGGCGATGAGCAGATGAAATAGAGTACGTTCAAGAGGCTACAAACAAGCCCCTTCATGCACAACGTGATGGAAGAAAAAGTACAATGCTTGACGTTGAACGGCTAATAGAGCGAGTTGAGAAATAGAGGTTAATGTGGTGGAAAGATTGGAATACAAGATTAATTGGATGCTAGGTGTACTTTTGCTTCTTCTTGCTGTGGTAATATTGAACTGTAGTATTATAATGTGATGTAATGGGACTATTGTAATATGTTTTTTTGTTGGTATGAATGATAATGAAACTGTAGTTTTCCCATGAATGAGAAATATGCACTAATCAGCAGAAAATTTGTAACTTATTAAATTGGCAGCAACACTATACAATTATTTCCAATCAGCATGCAAAGACATCATCACAAAATAATAGGTTTCATAACAAAACTTCATCACTAAATACCAGGTTTCACAACAAAGCTTCATCACAAAGTGTCATAATACCATGTTTCATAACAAAGCAACATCACAAAGTATCATAACACTTGGTTTCATAACAGAGCATCATCACAAAATAATAGGTTTCATAACAGTATCATCACAAAAGAGCGCTAGGCCAAAACAACTTGCATTGTCTACTTGGTTGAGGTATGTTTGCTCCGTCCCTTTCTTGGTGATATTCTCTTGGTTTGTGAGGAGGTTGTTGGGAACTAAATGGCTAGTAGTGGGACCTGGGCTTCTTTGATCACCTTGATTAGCAGTGAAGGCATTTCCCTTGGTACCTATCGGACCTGGATTTCACAATCCAGAATCCTCTGTGAAAAACACGGCGCTATTCCCTGGATCATTAGATAGCGTTCACAAATACATCACTGAATAGTTTCATACATACGTAAACCAAACCATTCATTTATTACAACACATCAAAGTTAAGTAGACCGCATCGGGTCGAGTTTTACAGTAGAGCCGAACAGGCCAAATGATTACATAACAAAACAGCGGAAACGACAGCGAAAGCAAAAGAGGTAGAGCACATCTCGCCACAGGCACGCGACTGGGGAAACCCTATGCACGACCAATATTATCCAAAGACTAGGGCAATATTGGTGTGCACGAGTACCGTCCGAAGCCAGCTAGACTGGGGTGAGACTTAGACTATGTGAAACTAGACTACTCTTCGCCATATTCCTGGCCGCCAACTTCGGGATCCTCATAGTGAGCGTAATGTCCTTGATCCACGGCTTTTGAGAGTTGGGGGAAGAGCGAGGGTGAGCACAAACAACCATGCTCATGAGCCAACACACAAAATGCGAAATATGTATATGCAAGGCTTAACAAGGAAGGCTCGGGTTCTTTTATTTGTCAAAAGCAACCTTTGTAATTACCATAATTAAAATTTCCTATCACTTAGCATTTTAACCAAATCATATTTTATTAAAGAGAGTAATGGTGCAATATTTATAACAGCGAAGGTTACCTCCACCTTATACTTAATTTTGATTAGGGTACATCCACATTATTAACAACACTGGGGTATACCCAGGAAAAATCCAAATTTAGGGTCACATCGGCCCAACGAGTTTAATCCCACCCACAAAGGTTTTTATAAATAGAACTAACTCATGTAAGTTTCCATGCCCGCCCTTGACCGTGGGCACGGCTGTTCGAATAGTTATACTAAGCAAAGACTGTACACTTTACCCATAAGAGATCATCGTCTTAATATGTACACATGTTTCCTTAGACATGTGAATCAAGGGAAATTATCACAAGACCTTTACAATGCATCCCTCAATATTAGTTACACCTGCTAAGGTTTCACCTGAGAAGGGTTACGCCCAGACAGCTGCGTCAACCAATACCCAGACCCCCTCTTGTGCCACACGACAGCTTACACGTGCACCCTGACCCATGTCCACGACGGCTTACGCTAGCGGCACGGCATTGCGGGTCCTCCAATGGTGCAACTCGCACTGGTGGATAGAAATTATTTAGCCAAGTCAACACCATTATGGACTTGTGGTTGTACTGTTTTACATTGAGAGATCATTACAGGAATAAGTTCTTAAAGTCATCTGGGCGGTTCATACCACATACCAACATTCCTCAGGCTATATCAGCACCCGCCTCTGGTAACAACATGTTATTAGGGTTTTGAGAAGCATAAATTATTTTATCCCAAATATTCCAATCATGTATCTCCAATGACTGCCCAAAACAATTTCATGTTTAAAAGATGATGATTAGGGCATTTAATGCCCTAGTACTTAAGCAAGACTAGCATGGCACTTAAGTACGACTATAGCTAGTAAGGTTACCACATAATTATCTAGGGTGACAAGAATTAAGTGATTCAGTTGTCAAGGGATGGTATAATAATATTTAATCAAGTAGGCATGTAACTACCTTAAAGATTTGACATACGCTTGAATAATGAATTAAGTATGCAATTTGATATTTTAAAGGAATATAAATTTGCATAAAATGTAGGTTCAATATGATCAAAGTATTGACTCATCTGGGTCAAAGGCAAGAGGGTCTTGGTAGTCTTGAGCTTGATCAAACTAGAGCTCTCCCGCTTCTTCGAACTCTACTCGGACTATTGCGCTGAAAAAGAACAAACAAGCAAGCAAAACAAATAAACACTAAAGAAATAACAATTGAACTTCAAATTGAACAAAGCTACTGCTATTAGAAAGAACTTGAATTTATAAATTTTTAGAAATAAATTTCATTTAAATCGGAGTTAAAACGAGGGAGAATGGGTCCTCTGAAGTTTTGATTTAGAATTAAATCTAGAAAAGATTAAAGGAGAGAGAGATTGTCACTCTGACATGAGGGACCCACTGCGCAGTGGTGCGGCTCATAGCCACAGCGCGTGGATCGAGTCCGCACATGGTGCACTGGTCCACTGAGGTATTACTAAAGCCTTTACTGTGCATTTACAGCACCGAGGTCCACTTGTCATTGAAACAGCAGTAGTAAACCGGCAGTTAAGAACTTCATTAACTTACCTCGGTCCCATGCGTCAATGAATCACTGCAGCAATTAATCTAGCGATTAAACAACCCTAACTGGCATGATTGGGTTGATTAAAGGGCACTACAGGAGCGGTCCGAGTTCGAACAAGGCAGGGGATTCCCGGGTGGAGTTTTGGCTAGGCTCGTCGCCGACGGAGGAAAGCTCGGCGGCGGGCGAGATTACCAAAAACGGAATTGGGGAAGCAAGATGGTCCCAAGGGTGGTGGTGACACGGCCGGCAGTGCATTGGAGCGACGGCGCAGTGGAGGCAAGCGGCGGAGACACACTGAGCTTTGGTGGCTGAGGTGGTTCGACGACGATTCGAGCTAGAGGAAGGGGGCACAAGCAAGAACGCAACATAGGGGTCTCACTGGGACAAAGGGGAAGGCCGGAGATGGTCAGTGGGCGACGAACAGCGGTGAGGAGTGCTTCGGCCGGAGTCGAGGAAGGAGGGTGAAATCTGGCAACGTTGGTGGACCAAAAGCAAGTCCACTTAGGGGATGATTTCCTTGCTCACTAGAACACGAGATGACGGTAGTGGCCTAGCGGAAGGCTCTCTAGGGCAGCTAAACGGCGGTGGGGCGGTGCGATCGAAATTGGGAACTTGCACTTTCTTCGGTGGACTTACCGAGAGGGAGGGACAAGCGAGGAGGGGAGGTGCAAAGGGAGTGGCCAGGCCTCCTTATAGCCACACGATGGGGAAAACGGATGTTGGAAGGCCTTGAAGGTGGCGCACGGCCGAGAAACCAAGTCTTGAGCCAAGCCAGAGAGTGTGACGCTGGAGAAAAGAGGGAAGCAGTAGAGAGGGGTAGGGGCATGGTGGGCGCGGCGTGTCAAGACTGGTGCAGCAGACGGAGCGCTGGTGGGGACAGGGGAGCCGGGACGAGACAAGAGCAGCGCTCTGCGCTGGCACAGGCTAGGGAGAGATAAGAAGGGGAAAGGGTAGGGGGTAGGGGAAGATTAGGCTGGGCCAAGCCCAAGAAATTTTGGGAGAAGATTTGAGCTTGACTTTTTGAGGGATTTGAAATCCTTTTGAGGATTTTGAATTGAGCTTTTGAAATCAACTTTGAAACTTTGAGGGAGATTTTTGGAAATACTTTCTTGAACTCAAATTAGGTTTTTGAAACACCTTTACAAACTTTAGACCATCCCAAAAATGGGATGTTACAAAGCCTACCCACCTTAAATGGAATCTCAACCCCGAGATTCGAGCTACTCTGGGAACAAAAACGGGAAGTCTAACTTCAGCTAATCTTCACGCTCCTAGGTAGCTTCTTTTTCTGAGTGGTTGCTCCACTGAACTTTGTAGAGATGGATGACCTGGCGTCTTGTTTGCTTCTCCACGACATCTAGGATCTTGATCGGATGTTCTAGATACGTCAAATCTTTCTAGAGCGCGATGGTTTCAACTGGGTTTACTCTTCCGATACTTTGAGACATTTCTTGAGTTGAGAGAGGTGGAACACATTGTGTGACATCTGCCAAACTTGCTGGTAATTCCAGTTGGTAAGCTACTTCTCCACGCTTGGCGGTGATTAGGAACTAGCATATGTATCTTGGCGCAAGCTTGCCTTTCACTCTAAATCTCTGAGTCCCTTGAAGAGGTGATACTTTGAGATACACATGGTCTCCAACTTCAAAGGTTAACTCCCTACGACGATTGTTGGCATAACTCTTTTGTCTGGACTGAACAGCTTGCAGATGATCCCTGGTCAATCGAACTTTCTCTTCTACTTGCTTGAGGGTATCTGGTCCAAAGATATAACCTTCTCCTGATTCTGACCAATGCAGAGGGGTTCTGTATTTTCTTCCATAGAGTGCTTCAAACGAGGATATTTTTAAACTAGAATGGTAACTGTTGTTATAGGAAAATTCTGTATAAGGTAGACATCTTTCCCAATCTATGGTAAATTCCAAAGCACAAGCCCGAAGCATGTCTTGTAGAATCTGGTTCACTCTTTCTGTTTGTCTATCGATCTGGGGGTGATACGCTGTGCTGAAGGCTAGATGAGTTCCAAGTGCGTCATGTAGACTAGCCCAGAAATGCGAGGTGAACTGGGAACCTCGATCCGAGACTATTCTCTTGGGTACTCCATGCAGACACACGATACGAGCCATATACAATTCAACCAATCTATCTCCCTTGTAGGTGGTCTCCACAGGGATGAAATGGGCGACTTTTGTCAATCTGTCAACTATGACCCAAATTGAATCATATGCGGACTTGGTTCGCGGCAGATCGGTAATGCAATCCATTCCAACTTCTTCCCACTTCCACTGAGAGATCTGTAGCGGTTGAAGCAATCATGCCGGTCTCTGGTGTTCGGCTTTGATCCGTTGGCATACATCACAACAAGCTACAAACTCGGTGATGTCTCTTTTCATTTGTGGCCATCAATATAGAATCTTCATGTCTTGATACATCTTGGTGCTACTGGGATGTAGGGTGTAAGCTGAGCTACGAGCTTCCTTTAGTATCAAATCCTTGAGCTCCATCTGGTGGGGAACAAAGAGATGTTTCCCATACCATATGATTCCTTGTTAGTCTTCAATCATTCTAGAGCCTTTTCCTTTGGCCATGAGGTGTTTAAATCTCTGGACTCTAGGGTGTCCTTCTTGAGCAGCCTTGATTTGCTCTTCTAAGGTTGGATGAACTTCCATAGCTGCTATGGTGCCTTGTTCTATTAACTCAAGATTGAGTGCCTCCAATTCTTTTTAGAGTTCAGGTTGATGTTCTTGAACCATTACATTGTTGCAATATGACTTACAGCTTAATACATCAGCTACTACATTAGCCTTTACAGGATGGTAATGGACATCCAAATTGTAGCTCTAACCATCTTCTTTGTCGGAGGTTGAGATCTGTCTAGGTGAAGATGTACTTAAGACTCTTATGGTCCCTATAGATATCACAATGGTTTTCAATCAAGTAATGCCACAAAATCTTTAAAGCATGCACTACTGCTGCTAACTCCAAATCATGAGTTGGATAGTTGTATTTGTGGGGACGGAGTTGTTTGGAAGCATATGCCACGACTTTTCCTCCTTGCATAAGTACGCAGTCAAGGCCTTGGCGCGAAGCATCACAATAGACTTTGAAGTCGTTGTGTATGTCGGGCAAGATCAACACTGGTGGAGTGGTCAACTTCTTCTTTAACTCTTGGAAACTTCGTTCACAAGCTTTCGTCCATTCATACTTCTTTTCTTTCTTGAGCAGATGGGTCATCGGTCTGGACAGTTTGGAGAATCCTTTTATGAAGCATTAGTAGTATCCGGCCAATCCGAGAAAACTACGCACTTCAGTCACTGAGGTTGGTTGCTTCCATTCCAACACAGCTTCTACTTTGGATGGATCAACTGCTACTCCTCTAGCGGATACAATATGTCCGAAGAAACTGATCTCTTGGAGCCAAAACTCACATTTGCTGTACTTGGCATAAAGCTAGTGTTCTTTAAGCTTCTCTAAGACCAAATGCAGATGTTCAACGTGCTCTTCATTGGTCTTAGAGTAGATTAAGATGTCGTCTATGAATACGACTATAAACTTATCCAAGTATTCCGTGAATACTTTGTTCATGAGGTTCATGAAGTAGGTTGGCGCACTGGTCAAGCCAAACGACATGATTGTGAACTCATACAGACCATATCGGGTGGTAAAAGCTGTTTTAGGGATGTCCTCAGCCCTGATCTTAAGTTGATAGTATCCTAACCTTAGGTCTATCTTAGAGAACACTGCTGCTCCTAAATCTTTTTTCTTTACAAAAAGTACCGGCGAACCCCAGGGGGATGAGCTAGGTCTACTAAATCATTTCTCCTACAAGTCTTCAATCTGTGTCTTAAGCTCTTCAAGCTCATCAATGGCCATCCTATATGGTCTTTTGGCAATTGGGGCTATCCCTGGTTTTAGGTTGATTACAAACTCTATATCTCTGTCTGGTGGCATGCTAGGCAATTTTTCTGGAAAAACTTCTGGATAGTTGTAATATCCCAAAGTTCTATTACCAAAATAAAAATTAATAAATTTATTATTTTATTGGATTGTCTCGCTGTCAAAGAATTTTCTTGATTTTCTGTAATTTAAAAAGAGTTCTCTTTGTTAAAAGAGAAAACAATTATTTAATTTCTTGGTTTTAAAGTCAAAAAGAAAATTTATTGAGTTTTACGAGATTTTATTGGATTTAAAGTGAAAAATAATTTTTAAATTAACTTCGGAATTTTCTCGGTATTGAAAAAGGTTTTTCTATTTTTCATAAAATATAAATAATTACTGTACAAAAATAAAAGCCAACTTTAAGTTGGAATTATTTTTATTAAGTTCAAAATAATTCAAGGAATTTTTGTGAAATTTTCTAGAATTTTTGGACTCTATTTGCTACTTTCTAAAAATATATTTGATTTATTGCTTATTCTGTAATTAAAAAAAAATCATTCGGACGGTCTGAATAGTACTTTGAGCCATTCGGACCGTCCAAACATTTTCATTTTTTTTTTGCACTGAAAATTCTTTCTTTCTTGAAAAATTCATATCTAATTCATCTCAACTCCAAATCAAGTGAAGCCAATTTTGATTTTTTTTCCCTATTCTGTTGGGGTCGGCCACTAAGATTGTCACGAGAAGATCGCATTGGAGGACAAAGTGCGGTTTGATGACCGACCTTTGCAATCTCCTGAGTTTTGTTGGTGAGGTCGCCATACGAGTCTTGGAGCTTCCTGCGACTTCTTGATCTTGATCATCATCCTTCTCTTGTGCTCGAGGTCCTGCTGACCACAAAAGCTTCCTGTTGAGTGCTTCGGGATGAATTTCTTTGGGACTTGGCTCTTGACTGGCTTCCAAAGCTGAAATAAATTTGGAAGAGGAGGTGGCGGTCGCGAATCGAGGGTTCAGTTCACCATTGTCATGAGGGTAGCAATGGTTTGGTTCTCACGATCCACCAAGCTAACTAGAATTTCTTCTTGCTTGATTCTGTTGAGCCATCATTTGATTCATGTTACGCATCCTTGTGCTCATCAACCGAGTCTGAGCCGCCAAAAGCTGGTTCAAGTTCGGATCTGCGGGTCTTGGAGGAGGAGGTGCAAGATGGGTCGATCTGAGGCATTGGGGCCTTCGATTCACTAATGCTTCTTTGAGGATCAGTGCGGTCCATCTTGAAACAAACTGCCGGAGTTCAAGAGATAAGAGGAGAAGCACCAAGGAAGAGAGGAAAAGCACTTAGGTGAGAAAGAACAAGGAGTCGGATGGAGCATCCTAGTCGGGAAAGGTAGGTTAAACAGAAACAAGAGGCCAAGAGACCAAAAGAGGCGAAGGCACAATAGGATCTCCTCTTCGGAGCTCTTATTGCACGAACTAACGAAGCAAAACCGGGGGACTACTAAGCGAATGAAACCAAAGCAACAACGACTAAAGGAGTTTAAGCCGACTGGAACAAACTCCTAACAACAAGAAGTCGGTGGGATGTCCTTGGAGAGCAAGGACAATCTTGCCACTCCTTCAAGCAAATCTTTCTCGGGAGTTACTTGTCAGTAACCAAAGGCGGGTACTAGTGAGAGCAGTGGCCTTCCTAACTTGGCGGGTCCTAAACCTATGATTAAGGAGGTCCACCAAAATCACTTATCCTAAAGACATCCATTTAGAACAACCAATCAGCAGATTAATCTCCCGAACATTGGTAAATCAACAAGATTCTTGATTTCTACCTAGGTCGGCTTAAGCAAATCCACAATTGCGCACTTTAATTGCATGCTCCTTTGTTCCATATCAAAAGGATTCTCAATCCAACCATCACTTTCAGATTAAGAGACCTAAAATCACCTCCTCGGATTCACTAAAATCCAACAATTAAGTAGGTTTTCCCCGAAAGTCATCCTTTAACACATAATCTTCGGTTGAATCCACCAAATTATTGTCACCAACTATCCAGCACAAGTTATAATTATACTACCATCAAGGGTAAATCTCAAACACAAAATCCAAATTCTGATCAAGATGGGTAAGGCTTGGCTAAGATTCTCTTCGAATTCTGATTCTTGATTCACTCAAGACCATCGAGATCGAGAAAAACCCACCAACTCGATTCAAGCTTCCAACCAAGCGTTGCAATTCACTCTAGAATCAAAGATAATCTAAAATCTTTCAATAATCCCATCAAGAACTCACAATCCTTCATCCCTTAGGATCCATTAAAACCTTCACCTTAGAAAAGAATCCCACAATCTTCAATTCTCAAGATCAAATTCAAAAGGCTTCTTTCAAGCTACCCAACTTGGCATCCAACGCACCAGGTTATTCTGCAAGCGCAACTCTTGAGAAACCAGAGCCGCCACCACTACACCAACAACTTTCGGTCTATGACACTAGGACACGAGGGCTCGATCCTATAGAGATTCTTGGGATAAGGAGGTCAAATTAAATTCAAAACGAAGCTCGAGAAGGGTAAGATCTCAAGAATCGGCGGGAGATAAGAAAGAATAGAGTAAGACGAGAAAAGATGGAGCAAGATGAGACTAGAGTAGAACAAGACAAGAGGAGAACCACTAAGCCGCCTTTTAAGTTGGTTTGGTTTAGAAAATAGTTTTGAAACAAACTAAAACGACCATGCTAACTAAGGTTCGTCCAACGATCGATATGGAGCTCGATACCACTGTGACAACCCACCTGTGATATCTGACAAAGGTCAGGAGGACCATTTTTTTTTTGAGTTGCGGTACTACCTCATGAAGGAGCGGTAATACCGCTCGGTACTTCCCGAGGGAGGTCTTCGAGGACCTCCCAGGAGGTCTTCAAGACCTCCTGGAGGTCTTGGCCAACATCCCGCAGGTGGCACCTCTAGGTATATCATCAGGGAGGTCCGACAGGATCTCGAGCTAAGTCCCGTAGGACCTCCCCGGAGATCACCTTGTGCACTGAGCTAGTCCCGAGAACGGATTGGCTAGCTCGCACGCATCTAACACAAGTGTAATCAAGTCCATACACAAACTAAGAAGAGCAAGAGACAGAACAACAAATAATATTAAAGACCAAAGCGGCCAAGCTTCTTACGAGTTTGCCTCATGGGCTACAACAAAAGAGCAAAACGTGAAAGCAAAAACGTTAGCAGTAGGTCCAACCGATCACCCACCGGCTGTCAGTGGAGGGCGTCCCCTAGGTCGCAAGGTCTCCAAAGACCTCTTCTTCACCGATCTTTGAGCTCCTGGGCTGCAGCTGCTGATTAAAGCAGAGGGCAAAAGCCATGAGTACATTGAATGTACTCGAGAAGCCGTGGGGAGTGCATGCAATAAGTAATCATGCAAGGCTTGCCAAAAGAGAGTCAGAAGGTTAGTTATGTAAAAGCGTGTTTGACAACAAATAATATAAGTAGATTGAAATGCTCGAGTTAAAACAATAATACATAAGTACATTTGTTTTCGAGGAGGTCGTGAGCACCCGCTCCTTGCCAAAACCCACTCGGGAGCACCCACTCCAAAGTTCCAAAGACCAACAGTGGGAGGTCTGGTCACACCATGACCAGGACCTCGGCCACGACCACCACCGAGCACCCGCTCGAGTTCTAACCCGCCTGGACCTCATCTCGAGCCAACCATGACCCCTCTAAAGCCGGCCAAGGTCTCTTGAGGCAAAGCCACAATCTCTCATGAAGCCCGGGGACACAATTTCACAAAGCTACCCTTGCACCATATTCACGGGCATGTCCATAACCAAGGACTTGGCTATTGAATAGATTTTACACTCTGCAGAGGTGTACAACTTTACCCACAATCCACGGTCTCTCTAGCGGGGCGGGTTCAGGTCACCCTTGCTCACTTAGAAGGTGGCGATCTAGAGAGCGCAAGGCCTTTACAAAGCTTTGAAATGACTCGAGCGCCCGCTAAGGTTTCGAATTCCCCCTTTGGTCTAGAAGTCCGAGGTTATGGGGTGCCCCTCTTGCGCCATGCGTCTCACGCATCAACCACAACAACACCAAGCCATCTCATTGCTAATTATTCAGCCCAGACCACCCCCATAAAGTGATCTTGTGGTTGCACTGATTGGCCCAGATCAATAGACACAAAGTTAAGTCCTTAATTGTGCTCAGGCAAGACATCCACAACCCCAAAATGAAGCATCCACTACTCACTCCCGACCTTCTTGCCCAAGCAAAACATTTTGTAATTAACCACCGCCAAAATACCACCCACCTGGCACAACAATTATTAATGTGATCTCGCACCACAATCAACACAACTTAGGCATCCCGCCATAGTTGTAACAATGGCACCAACCACGGGTTCCATATTTCAATTAGTCAAGATTATTAATTGATGAGGCATGATTCACAGACCCACGGTTTCTAAAGCAAGGCTAAGCATACAACATACGGTCCCAAAGTTGGCAATAACAAGGAATACCAACCAAAATATCCATCCTAAGGTGTCCAAAGAGTTCATGTCAACATGTTCAGTTCAAGTATATCAAGGAGGCATAATGTCAAGTAGGAGGATAGCTACTGCCCAAAACATGCTTTATAAAGATAGCCATGCAAGTTTAATGAATCAAAATAGCTTTGCAAAGTGGGATCAAGATGATCAAGGGCCACGACTTGCCTCTGTTGGAGAAAGAAAAGCTTCGGCTGAAGGAGCTTGATTCACGAGTTCTCAACGATCACCCGAGATCTACGTTACGTCAAAAAGAAACCAAATAAGCAAATAATTTCCAAGAAAACCAAAAGAACTTACTCAAAACCAAGAGAGAAGAGGAGATCCACAGGGAGGAGGAGGAGGAGATCCACCAGGTCAGGAAGAAACCGAGGAGTTGAAATGAGGAGCAGGGAGGCAGCGGTGCCCTCTGGTGCTCTATTTAAAGAGCGAGGGGAACAGAGCACCAACCCAAAGAAGCGACCAGGTTCAAGGTTTTAGGACAAGGGCACCTTGCCACAAGGTGCGAAAAGAAATAAAAAAGCAAGGGATGTGACACAAAGTAGAAAAAGAGTACAAAAGGTAGGTGGCGAGATTTAATGTGACTCGACCCACATTAAATGCACTAAGATCGCCAAAGGGCCACCAAAAGGTCATGAGACAGGTCAAGGACATGGTCCACGGTCCAAATAGGAGGTCAAGGAGGAGGTCCAAGAAGGAGGTCTGCATGAGGAGGTCCTAGGACCAAAAGGAGGCCTAGACCGCAAAGGTCTAAACACAAAAGGGAGGTCTAAACCTAAAGGAGGTCCAAACACAACAAGGAGGTCTCGAACCTAAGGAGGTCTAAACACAACAGGGAGGTCTCAACTGAGGAGGTCCAAACACAGGGAGGTCTCGAACCTAAGGAGGTTCAAACACAACAGGAGGTCTCGAACTGAGGAGGTCCAAACACAACAGGGAGGTCTGAACCTAAAGGAGGTCCAAACACAACAGGAGGTCTGAACTGAGGAGGTCCAAACACAATAGGAGGTCTGAACCTAAGGAGGTCCAAACACAGCAGGAGGTCTCGAACCTAAAGGAGGTCCAAACACAGCAGGAGGTCTGAACCTAGAGGAGGTCCAAACACAACAGGAGGTCTCGAACCTAAAGGAGGTCCAAACACAGCAGGAGGTCTGAACCTAGAGGAGGTCCAAACACAACAGGAGGTCTCGAACCTAAAGGAGGTCCAAACACAGCAGGAGGTCTCGAACCTAAAGGAGGTCCAAACACAACAGGAGGTCTAGACCACAAGGTCAAAACACAAAGAGGTCCTAAGGATATGAGGTCCAAAAGACAAAAGATAGCCGGACTTCAAGGGAGATCCAACCCTCAAGCAGATCTAGACCCCAAGGAGGTTTAAATCACGAGAGAACCAGGACCTCAAAAGAGGTCCCAAGCGCAAGGGGTAAGGCGCTCGAGGAGGCCCCGAGAGCGAGGAGGTCTGACGGTCAAAATCTCCCAAAAGGGAAAATCCGACGACCAAGATATCAAAAGGAGAGGACCCGAATGGTCAAGATAAAAAGGCAAAGGGAGGTCTGGCGCTCAAGATCTCAAAAGAAGAGCTGAGCGGCCAAGATCTCAAAGCAGGAGGACCTCGGCGGTCTAGATCAAAGGGTGCGGGGAGGTCCTGGCGGTCAAGGATATTCAAGATTAAAGGGGTGGTCTTTACAAAAGACCAGCAAGGATCGAGGAGGTGGTCCTTGCAAAACAGCCAGGGGGAGGTCCTGGGATCAAGAAAAACGCGCAGCAAAGCAGAGCCGTTCGATCAGAATCGGGTGGTCCAGAAAGGAAAGGAACGTTTGGACCATCCAAACGTCACTTCGCAGTTGAGCCGTCAGATCCAGATCGGATGGCGCGAAACGAGGGGCCGTTCGGACCGAGTGAACAGACCAGCAAGGCTAGGCCGTCTGATTTAGATCGGACGGCCCTTAGGTGAGAAAGGCAAAGCCTTAAGCGATACAGCCACGAGTCAAAGAGGGTCCAAGCGCTAAGGAGGTCTTGGGCCTGAGGAGGTCTGGACCTTTGGATCCAACGAAGGAGGACACGGGCGGCTAAGATCTCGAGAGAGGAGGTCCTAACGGCGAGATCTCAACAAGGGGAGGTCTGGCGGCTAAGATCTCGAGAGAGGAGGTCCTAACGGCGAGATCTCAACAAGGGGAGGTCTGGCGGCTAAGATCTCGAGAGGAGGTCCTAATGGCGAGATCTCAACAAGGGGAGGTCTGAGGCTAAGATCTCCAGAGAGGAGGTCCTAGCAGTCGAGATCTCAACAAGGGAGGTCTCGAGCGGCTAAGATCTCGAGAGGAGGTCCTAACGGCGAGATCTCAACAAGGGAGGTCTGGCGGCTAAGATCTCGAGAGGAGGTCCTAACGGCGAGATCTCAACAAGGGGAGGTGCGAGCGGCTAAGATCTCTAGAGAGGAGGTCCTAGCAGTCGAGATCTCAACAAGGGGAGGTGCAATGCGGCTAAGATCTCGAGAGGAGGTCCTAACGGCCAGATCTCAACAAGGGGAGGTGCATGCGGCTAAGATCTCGAGAGAGGAGGTCCTAACGGCGAGATCTCAACAAGGGGAGGTGCAGATGAACAGGGGAGATCCAAAGAGGCAAGGGAGGTCCCAAAGGAACTCTGGGGCGCCCAAATGACCTCAGAGGTTACAAGAGAACGCTAAGAGAGGTCCACGGGAGGTCCAAACAAAGAAAGAGGTTTAGACCAAGGGAAGATCCAAATCAAAGATGAAAGCTTAGACCCAAGGGAGGTCTAAGCACAAAGAGATTCAAGCCAACAAAGGAAAGTCCTGACTTAAGGAAAGTCCAAGCAGAAGATTACAAAGAGAGGTCCAGAGAACGAAGGGGTTGAACCTCTAAAGAGGTCCTACTGGGAGGAGGTCAGGTGAAAGGAAGGACCCAAGAGAGGATGTCTCCAAAAGGGAGGAGAGACTAGCACGGAGGACAAACAAGGCGATGAGAAAAAGAGGCTAAAAGCCAAAGAACGAAGAATAACTCGGCTCAACCAGAAAGGGATTAATTTGAAGTTTGGTTAGTTCAAGTTAAACCTCCAAATTTCTGAAATCTTCAAATTAAGCTTTGAACTCTCAACAAAAGCGAATGGTTATTATTTTTACAAGCTTTTCAACATTCTGGAAAAACGGGACGTTACAATTCCGGGGCTTGGTGGAGGACTCGAAGAAACCTTTGTTCATTTGCCGCAAGCCGGAATACATAAGGTTGTCATCGTGCTTGAACTGTTGAAATTGAAGGCAAGCAATGGTTGGTCCGACAAGAGTTTCACGAAACATTAGGTCTCTTAGCGAGACATGCTTAGGAGAAATGAGTTGCCCAAAACCACCTACAAAGCCAAGAAGGTTCTTTGTCCATTGGGAATGGAAGTAGAAAGAATACATGCATGTTTGAACGATTGTATCCTCTACCGTAACGAGTATACAAACATGCATGTTTGTCCGGTGTGCAACGCATCCCGATACAAGCGTAAGAATCAATCAGATGACAACGAGGGAATCGAGGTGTAGAAAGGACCTCCTGCTAAGGTGGCGTGGTATCTTCCTGTAATTCCCTGTTTGAAGCATTTTTTTGCGAACCCAAAGAATGCAAAACTGCTGCATTGACACTCAGAGGAGCATAAGAATGACGGAAAGCTAAGACACCCTGCTGATTCTGCCCAATGGAGAAATATCGATAGGAGGTTTGCAGACTTTGGTGCGGAATCAAGGAATATCAGGTTTGGATTGAGTACAGATGGAATGAATCCTTTCGGTAACATGAGCAGCCGGCATAGCACTTGGCCCGTGACGCTCTGTATCTACAACCTTCCTCCTTGGTTGTGTGTGAAGCGGAAGTATATTTTGCTGTCAATACTTATCTGATGTGTACCTAGCACCATTGATGGAAGATCTAAAAATACTATGGATTAAAGGGGTACAGGTATGGGATGCGTACAAACGAGAGAACTTCACTTTACGTTCCATGTTGTTCTGCACCATAAATGATTATCCCGCCCTTGCTAACCCGTTAGGCCAGAGTACAAAAGGGGCCAAAGCCTGTACTTATTGCTTAGATGATACCGAGAGTGTGTGGCTGAATCACTCACGCAAAACCGTGTACATGCGTCACCGTAGGTTCCTTCGGAGGGCTTACCCATACCAAATGATGAAGAAACAATTCGACGGAGAGACGGAGGATAGTTCAGCTCCAAGACATTTAAGCGGAAAAGAGGTCTATGATATGGTTAAGGATTTAGATGTTGTGCTCGGAAAGGGACATAAATTGAGGACCCGTGAGAAGAACATCTGGAAGAAGAGATCAATATTTTGGAACTTACCTTATTGGAAGCACCTAGAAGTTCGCCACTTCATCGACGTCATGCACATAGAGAAGAATGTATGTGACAGCTTGATTAGTCTCTTACTGAACATTCGTGACAAAACAAAGGATGGTGTCAACGCACGGCTTGACTTGGTTGATATGGACATCAGACCTGAGTTAGCACCAACAAAGGCCGATAAAGGACGAATGTACCTTCCCCCTACTTGTTACACTCTATCCAAGGCCAAGAGAACTGAACTGTACCAGTGCATGCATGGTGTGAAAGTTCCATCCGGTTACTCCACCAACATGAAGAAACTTGTTTCGATGGAAGATTTGAAGTTAATTGGCATGAAGTCTCATGATTGTTATGTGTTGATGACACAAATACTCCCTATTGCAATTAGAAGTATTTTGTCGATCAAGGTCCGAAGACAATCATGAGGTCAGTATTATTCTTTAACACAATTGCTCGAGAAGGTCATCGATCGAAGGACTAGATGCTCTGCGGGGCGAGGTGGTGACGACTCTATGTGATCTTGAGATGTATTCCCCTCCGTCGTTTTTCGATATCATGGTCCATCTCATTGTTCAGATTGTGAGGGAGATAAAGATGTGCAGGCTCATGTTCCTACGTAACATGTACCCATTCGAGAGGTTCATGAGAATTCTCAAGTCCTATGTACAGAATCGATCTCGGCCGAAGGGCAGCATCGTCGAAGGTTATGCAACCGAAGAGGTCATTGAGTTCTGTGTCGATTACATAGCTCAAGACGAACCGATAGGTGTGCCTCGATCTCGCCATGAGGGGAGGCTCGAGGGTATCAGGACCATTGGAAGGAAAGCAATCATTCCAGATATGAATGCGTATGCTCAAGCCCATTTCACGGTCTTGCAACACATGGTGAAGTGTCCTCGTATATCGACCGGCTGGGGCGTGCTTGACAGAGAATCCGGAGTGGCCAGATGTTTGGATCACGAGACAACACAACAGTCGGTTCAACCAATGGTTGAAGGAGCGACTCGCTAGGAGCTCGTCAAATGATATGCTAACATGGTTGGCAAAAGGGCCAACATTTACAGTTGTGACATGGCAAGGATACGACATAAATGGGTACACATTCTATACACAGTCTCAGGATATAAAGAGCACTAACGAGCAATGGTGTCGTGATAGATGCATTCAGTACCGATGGGCCGAGGAGCTCCTACTATGGGCTCATAGAGGAGATATGGGAGCTCGACTACATGCTTTTCAAGATCCCCTATTTCGGTGCCGGTGGATCCATCTAGCACAGGTGAAGGTCGACAAGTACAGTGTCACTACCGTGGACCTCGAACGCGTCGGATATAAAGACGAACCATTCGTACTCGCTAACCAAGTTATTCAAGTCTTCTATGTAACCGACCAGGCAAATAAGAAGCACCACGTAATTCTTCATAGAAAAAGGAGGATTGTCGGAGTTGAGAATGTAGTGGATGAGGAAGAATACAATCAATTTGACGAGTTGCCTCCTTTCGGAAACGACATAAGGGTCGAGGAAGAAGAACGTGACGAAACTAGATACATACGAGTCGATCATCATGAATGGCTAATTTTTAAAGATCAATTGAACAATGTGTGTATATGTATGTTCTAATGAATGATTAATTTTAGTTCATTTGAGTTAATTGATTTGTACTATGAAATGGATGTGCTTGTTTCTGAAATGAATGTGAATTGGATGTATATACATGTACTTGTTTTTTCTGCTTGTTTCAGAGGGCATGGCTAGCATTTCCTGAGGCTAGCCAATAAACAGAATTAGATTAACCAATACAAAATAATATCATAGATGGTTTCATCTACAAACCGTCTGTGATTATATATCACAGACGGTTCCTTGGTAAAAACTGTTTGTGATACATCATATATCACAGACGGTTCGTTGATTGGAACTGTCTGTGATACATCACATATCACAGACGGTTGTTGATTGGAACCGTCTGTGATACATCACATATCACAGACGGTTCTACTTTAGAACTGTCTGAGATATCTATCCCTATTTATATTCGGACTCTGGGGTTTGCCCGCGCCTCCCACTCAAATGATTAGGTTTCTCAACTCCTCCCTCCTCCCACGAGCCCATCGCCGCCATCCTCGACGCCGTCTCCTCCTCGAGCCCGGTGCGACTCCTCCCCCGAGCCCGTCGATGCCACCTCCTCCTCGAGCCCGGCGCGCCTCCTCCCCCAAGCCCGCAGCGCCTCCTCCCACGAGCCCGCCACCTCCTTTCCTCCCCCAAGCCCGGTGCACCTCCCCTTTGACGCCACCCTGCTGCTCCGGTATTGCTCCTTGCTCGTCCTTCTCCTCGACGTCCAAAGGTAACCAATGCCGAGTTGCCGACCCCGACGCCCCTTTCCCTCACGCTTTCTATCAATAATCTGTCATGCTGTCATGGTCCTCATTGACTCATGATAATTGCGTTGGTATCTGGTTCAAACACCGAGTAGTATGAGTTGTTGTACTTGTTTTAGGAATTTGTATTTGCTCTAGTCAGTTATTCATATGGTATTTGTTTTGATACTACTACTAGAATATATTGCAATATGGTGTGGTGGGCTTGAGATGAATGCTTTGTGATGATAATAGTCTTGTACTGAAATTGTTTTGATAATCGGGTTTGAACTTGAGCTCTAATTGGAATGCTTACTCTACATCTGAGAGCAATATCAAAATGTTAAATCTTAGCTTTATGCTGATTTCATTTGTTAACATGATGTTTGTGTTGAGCATATTATTCCTTTTAAATGACATGGAGGATTTACTTGTTTATGTCAATTATGTCATTGTATTGGTCCTAATTTCTTCCCTACATATCCCAATTATTATTAATTGGTGTGTATACCCATACACATAGAGATCGAATCTTATGATAATATATTCATGCATGTCAGAACTTCTATTTCTTGTGAAGATGTCTTCCGCTCATTCTTCATCATCGTCGTCTCATATGTTTGATGCACCGTCCTCTGGAATATCCAAGCATGGTAGAAGAAGAGGAATATCGAAAAGGCCTGCGGGCCGATTTACCATCACAAAGGTCGATCAGTCTGGGACCCCTATCAATCCTCGCCGAGCAGCGTCTACATTCCGGAGAACGGTCGGAATAGTTGCACGAGAACAAGTCAACATCACCTACGATTCATGGAAGGAGTTGACCAAAGAACAGAAAGGTGAGTTGCTGACGGATATTTTCTGATCGTTCGAGATCCTGGAACAACACTAGGACTCCGTGCGACGACACGCGTTGCTACAGGCATGCAAAGCGTGGAAGAACTTCAAGAGCATGCTTGTCAAGAACTATGTGGAGAAGGATCTGAGGCCCTTCCACAAGTATCCGTTCTTGGAAGAGTGCTGGGCCGAGTTTGTGGCGAAGAAGACGATAGATAATTTTAGGAGTGAAAGTGCACGCCGCATGGGCCCTCGGAAAAAAACAAGCACCCCACGGACTTCGGCACGGCCGGGATATGCGGGTAAAATCCCGATATGGAGGGATCAAGACCAGCAGGCAAACCATTCGAATGTCTCCCCGCCATTTGCCGAGATCACTGATGAGTGTGCTCGAAACTGGTTAATGGGGAGGTTATGTACCCTGTCTATGTGGGAAATCTCCTTTCCAAACCCCGCAGACGAGGAAGTATCCCAACGCCTAGTAAGATATCGAACTATCTAGTTTGTAATTACTCCATAACTTCATAAGAAGTAAAATGACATGTCGGGCTATTACAGGTAACGCTGAGTGCACAATCTTCTCAAGGCTCATTCCAGGCAGACAGGGAGAGAGATATACTCTCCGTGGCCCTGGGAAACAATGAGCACCTGGGCTGCACGAGAGGCGCTGGTCTTTATGTTCCATGGAAAGATTGGTTCCGAGCGGACTCCGAATCGTACCGGAGTAGGAAGAGAGCCGAAGCTGAGTGCGATGCAAAGCTATGAGAGGAGATTCATGAATCCCTCAAAGATGAGATCACTGAATCCCTCAGAGATGAGATCGATGATCGCGTCAGAGTTGCGAAGCAACGACAGATGGAGAGCTTTGAGGAAAGGCTTAGGGAAGTTCAGTTACAAGTCTCAAATCAGTTGCAAGCCCCTACCCCCTACTGTGCTAGCCAGACCCCCCCAAACTTCCGAGTAGCTACGCGTCCAACCCTAACCCTACCCCAATAGGCAACGACAGATTTCTTATCGATGACATCTAGGTAATAATTATTACCTCTGGAATGCTCGATCCATTAATAGGCCTATTGGAGTAGCTAATTTTGTATCGTTATATAGGTGGCTACGAAGTGCAAGCTCTAAGTGAGATATGCCTCTGTTGCCCTAGATGCTGCTTGGGGCCAGGTGTATCCATTCGGTGTCGGGGCTTTGGTGCACGATGTAAATCTAACACCGAGTTTCGCAAAAGTGAATGTGGATGGTGTTTATGCCAATTTCGCGGCCATCCCGCTGCATATTCCCCCAAACGACGTGGTCATGACTCTAGAGCAAGCTGTTGGAGCATTCATCCAGTGGCCCAAGAGGGACATCTGCTTGGAGCTACCTGCTCCGGTGTCAACTTCACGGAAATGTCCTGCAACGGTGTCAAGTCCACGGGAGCTGACTGCACCGGAGATACCTGCACCGAAGCGGCAAGGGCCCGGTGCATTAGATGCATCTACACCTCATGCTTAGTCAACTCTTGTGAAGTTGACCTCTACAAAGCGAGGACAAGAACCAAATCGAAGGCGGTCGACTCACTCGATATCCCTTCTTGTCGTCCGAAAATTCGTGCTAGGCGAGCCGTTGGTCGAGAGGTTAGACAGCCTTACCCTAGGATTGGCTTGCACGAGATTGCATACATGGTACATGGAACAAGCCAACAAGACGAATGAACAACGACGCTCGGGTGTCACCGTCAAGTTCAAGAAAGTTCATTTTAACTACAAGGTTCAAGACTGTGTCTTCACGGTGACCTTCGAGGACTTGTTCTGTCTCTTCAACCTCGACTCCATCAACGCCTCACTCATGCGATGTTGGACACTGTAAGTGTGTACAATCACAGTCAATGTTTGTGTAATACCGATAAATGTTATATATAACTCCTTGCTTTTGTATATAGATACATGTTTTTGGAAGCTGAATTAAGGAATTCACTGGTAGGTTTCCTCGACCCACACTTGGTCTCTAAGCAAACCATCAAGGAGAATGCAAAATTCGTCAAGGATTACATTATAGAGTTTTTGCTAGCTCAACACAACAAGGAATTCATACTTTTGCCTTACAACCAGGAGTAAGTGTTGCACTACTGGCTATACTTGTTGATTTGTACTTTATAACCAACACAAACTTAGGTTTAATGACCATGGTGACATACCTGTGTAGGTTCCACTGGATTCTAATTGTAATTATACCAAAACGGAACACGGTAATATACCTAGATTCCCTACAGAGGGCCAAACACAACTTCACAGTTGTCCAACATTTAATCAATAGGTAAACACATTTCCTCCATAGAAACTCTGTTGTAGTCTTTCCTTCATTTGAAATGGCTAAGGCTAACTTCTTGGAATCACGTAGGTCATTCACCATGTACTTTGCTAAAGGAGGGAAATCCAAGGGAAGGACGCTGCGACACGATTTAAAATTCCCGGTACGCGCTAGCTAGTACACATTAATCCTATATAACACTTCGTAGTAATGCCTTTCAAACTAACCAATTCTATTTTTGCAATGCCACCAGCAGCCGCCGGCCTGCAACCTCTGTGGATACTATGTTTGCCACAACATGCAACTATACTCGTCGGTTCCGCGATAACCAATGATCCTCAGGTTTGTCAATCTTGCAATAATTATTTCATACTTACCAATTTATATAAGCACGAATTTAATCTTCCTAGCGACAGGTTGCGAGCATCGCCGAAACTGCGTTGGAACAGAGCCAACTCATAAAAATTCGAGAACAGTTTGCATCATTCTTGAACAGTCAGGTCATAAATCTAGATAGGGCGTTCCACAATGTAGATTGAACTTGATTGGGATAAAATTGAACTTAATGGTACATGTGTGTAAATCTACATGAATGGTTAATTTTAGTTAATTGATTTGTGAATTGGATGTGCTTGTTTCTGAAATGAATGTGAATTGGATGTATACAACTTATTGTGTTTCAGCTTGTTTCAGAGGTCATGGCTAGCATTTCCTGAGGCTAGCCAATAAACAGAAATAGATTTAGCAATACAAAAGAATATCACAGACGGTTTCTTAGGACATACCGTTTGTGATGCATCATCTATCACAAATGATTTATAGATGAAACTGTCTATGATAGTCGACTAGCACAGATGGTTTGTAGATGAAACTGTCTGTGCTAGTCGACTATCACAGACGGTTTCATCTACAAACCGTCTGTGATAGTCGACTATCACAGACGGTCTTGAGTTAATAACCGTTTGTGATAGTATGTATCACAGACGGTTCGAAAACCGTCTGTGATGACCTCATGTCATTACTGACCCATAAACTCAAACGACTCACGAAACCGTCTATGATGACGTTTTTGAACTGTCTGTAAAGACCTTTTCTATAATAGTGTATGAACTAGAACATGTTGAAAAATTATGCTTAGTCAATGAGACAAAAAAATATTTGATTTGGGAATTTTCAGCCAAAAAATCAAATGTGGTTTAAATTGTATCCATAGCATTGGTGTGCCATGGAAGTTTGCAAATGATTTTGGAAAATAAAATAAAATCAAAAACTGGTTTGGACTTGGGCAAAATAGATAGTTGGTGGGTGCAAGTTTATGCACGGGCTCAATGCAGTGAATGGTTGAGGCCCAGGGATTGTTTTGGAAGTCGTCCAGTCAATTAAGGACTGGTCTGCGAGCTACAGATTGTAAAGCCTTTTTGTACTACCGTAAGTCTGGAATGGGACAGATCTGGCTACCTAATTTACAACATTTCAATGTGGCTGTGCCATCCAGTTGTGTGGGTGTCTGAGTGACCTAATTTTATTATTCCCACTTGGCGCAAGAGGGGAGCCACCGGAGTATGTTCCGATCTAAAGAAGGTGAAACCTTAGTGAGGCATAACTATGTTGGAATGGCGCATTGTAAAGGCCTTATCAAGTGCTCTAGACTGCTTACCTAAGGTAGTGAGCAGTGGTATCGATGGATGCCAAACAAACTAGAGAAGTCGTGTCTTGTGGGTAAAGTTGTACAACCTTTGCAGAGTGTTAATCTATTCGAATAGCTGTGTCCATAGTCATGGACATGCTGAGGAAAGCCTTTCGCGGATTAGACTATAATTTTGTTTTAAAATGTTTTGACAAAAATGATTTCATGGATGTTTATTCCATGTGAGAAATTTGGGTAGAAAGCCTGGTGTAAGGGGGTTAGTCCTTCACCATTAGTGTATGGAGGTTTACCCTACACTTGAGAAATAATGGATAAAAATGAAATTTGATTTTAGATATAGTATAACTACTTTTGAACTTAGTATTGTAGTTAAAATGTCAAATATTGCTTTTGCACAAATAACTCTATAAGCCTTCTTTTAATATATCTTTGCATGCATTATAATCTGTTATTGGGGTGTAACTTGCGAGCACAGAAGTTGTGCTCATCCTTGTTTAATGCAAATAAATTTCAGAGGAGAAGGACTTTGCTTTCGGTGTGGATTGCGATGACTAGGCCGCTACCCCAGTCGATTGTCTATGGCAGATCAGCTGGACTCTACTATGTCTTCTTTATCTTCCGTTATGTTTGTTTATTGTTGGCTTATAAGCCTTTCTTGTAATCAACTTTGATATTTATTAATAAAATTATGGATGTTACCATATTTGTTTACTGTGTGAACTAACTACTGATCATGGGACTAGTTCAGAAATACATAGAGGATTTGGGGGTGTTACTTCCGGGTCCGACAGTAGTCTTGAAATACAGGCATTGTTTCTAGCGATAGCTCTTCAATGTGGTCGATTGCATGATCCAGAAGAGAGGAATGGTCCACATTAACTTTCATTGTGGTTCTTGGGTTCTTGGTGAGTACCACCTTTCTGTTGGCACAGTCTATCATTCCTTGTTATCTGGCAAACTAATCCATCCCTAGGATGATGTCAAGAGTTTGTGATTGAAGTACTAAGAGGTTTGCTAGGAATCCAAAATTTTCCATAGCAATCTCTACTCTGGGACTTACTAAGGTAGCAATTAAGGGTCCCCCAGGTGAGCTAAGCACCACGGGTTTCTTCAAGATATAAGTCGACAATTTTAGTCTTTCAACAAACTTCCTTGAAATAAAAGAGTGCGAAGCTCCAGAATCAAACAAAACTTGTGCTGGCACTGACTTAACAGAGAACGTACCCATTAGTAATCCTGTAGCTTCCTGTGCCTCCTCTACTGTGACGTGATTCACATGGCCGTGGTTTGGTGTTGAGGTAGTCCTGACACTTCTATGTAGCCTGGCTACCCTCGTTAAGCTTGTCCTTTGCCACTCAGCTGCCTTGGCCAGCAACAGGCTCAGGGGGTAGTCTTTGGGGGTAGTGGTCTTGTCCTTCGTAGAGAAAGCACATAACTTTACTCATTGGGCATTCACCTGGCTGGTGGTCCTCATCATAGTTGAGGCAGTTTACGCAACATTGGTATGCCTGATGTCCTTTTTCTTCACAATGCGTGCATGCTACTTAGTTCATAGGGTAGTCTTCTGATTCGTGGTGTTCCTTACAGAGGGACAGTAGGGGACTGAGCATGTGTCGGAATAGTGTCCAGTTTTCCCACAAGTGAAGCATGTTCCTCTTGCAACTTGTCGTATTGGAGGACATAATTGGGCGACATGTCCTATCTTGCCACATTCAAAGCATATAGTATTTGGCGGAGCTTCCAAGTCTGGTAGTAGAACTTCGGCAAGCACAGCCTTGCTCCTTACTGGGGCTCTTGATACGTTCTTCTTTGCCAAGGTTGAGGTTGGTGGCTATGGCATTCCTTGCTAGTTCTTCAAGATTCTGTTGGGGACATCTGTCCATATGGTGTCCTATGTTGTCGCAGTGGAAACATTTGGTTTCCTTGTCGTGCTTCCTCTGAGGGCATCTTCTAGCGTAGTGTCTGGTATTTCTACAATAGAAGTAGGTGATAGCCTTTTGGGGTCCTCCTGGTGTAGTGGCATGGTTGTCTTCAATGTGACGGCTTCTCTCGGTTGATCCTTTAAGTTGATGGGTGGCAAAGTCCACTTTGTCATCCTCTTCACATCGTGCGAGACGAAGCTTCTTCTCCGTGTTGCAGAGCCAATCCTCATCTTCCAGTGGTTCATTAGCAGATGGGAAGGTCAAAGGTCTGGTCCTGAGGAAATATGCTAGTTTGGAGTTGCTGTGGGTTTCTCTGGCCTGCTGACTGGTGGGCATCACTTGAAGAATCTGAGTTTGCTAGGCCATGGTTGGGCGCTCTGGTAGTGGGGGAGGTAGACCTTGTCCATAGCCACATCCTCTTCCTCGACCTGCGGTACTTGCACCATACCTCTAGGCGGCGGCTCTCTTGGCTGCCATCTGAAGCGACAAGGGTATATGAGGGTTCACTAGCCCTCTAGAGCATAACAAAAGAACTTAAACCAACGAGGAAAATGATCAAATACAATACAAAACCTAGAGTGGCTGCAATATATTAAGGGGGTTAGGTGTTACATGACTCCTGAAACATAGCATATAGGTCATGCTAAGCCATGACACAAGATACAAACACAACGTCTACAAAAGAAATAAAAAGTGCTTCCAACCAAAAGACTCCCCTAGCAAGCACTGCTAGCTAACCTATACTAATCCTAACTACTCCTCCATCGGGTGCTGACCACCACAAGTGGTGCAGTTTCCTAGGGAGTAGGAACGAGAACAGGAGCGACTGCATCCTCGGCTGGAGTCTCCGATGTCGATGATGAGCGGCGGACTGGGACGTCACACACTCTTGCGTGCTGTGAGCCTAGTGCGGGGTCTGAGCAGTCGATCTAGCACCGGGTTGCGGGGAATGGCGGCTGGTGCAGGAGGAGCTGGAGCGTAGATCGCGACGACCACTGCTGTCCATTCTAACTCAGCAACAGAGTAAAAACACAAGGAGAGTAGAGGTAAGTACAGAACTAAGAGTGTTGAGTAACAACAATCAGTATGTTATATTTTTGCTAAATCTTTTCTTAACCTTTTGAAAATAAGACTTCAAGTCCTCAGGCACGACCAGTCTAACTAAGGCACCTACAGTCGTTTGCTTTGATACCAGCTCTGTCAGACCCGGATTTCACAATCCAGAATCCTTTGGGAAAAACACGGCGCCATTCTCTGGATCAGTAGATAGCACTCACAGATACATCACTAAATCATTTCATACATACGTAAACCAAACCATTCATTTATTACAACACATCAGAGTTAAGTAGACCGCATCGGGTCGAGTTTTATAGTAGAGCTGAACAGGCCAAATGATTACATTACAAAACGGCGGAAACGATAGCAGAAGCAAAAGGGGTAGAGCACATCTCGCCACAGGCACGCGACTAGGTAAACGCTATGCACGATCGATATTATCCAAAGACTTGGGCAATATTGGTGTACATGAGTACTGTCGAAGCCAGCGAGACCGGGGCGAGACTTAGACTACGGGAAACTAGACTACTCTTCGCCATCTTCCTGGCCACCAACTTCAGGATCCTCATAGTGAGCATAATGTCCTTGATCCACGGCTTTTGGGAGTTGGGGGAAAGAGCGAGGGTAAGCACAAACAACAGTGCTCGCAAGCCAACACACAGAGTGCAAAATATGTATATGCAAGGCTTAAGAAGGAAGGCTCGGGTTCTTTTATTTGCCAAAAGCAACCTTTGTAATTACCATAATTAAAATTTCCGATCACATAGCATTTTAACCAAATCACATTTTATTAAAAAGAGTAATTGTGCAATATTTATAACGACGAAGGTTACCTCCACCATATACTTAATTTTGATTATGGTACATCCACCTTATTAACAACACTGGGGTATACCCAGGAAAAATCCAAATTCAGGGTCACATCGGCTCGATGAGTTTAATCCCACCCACAAATATTTTTATAAATAGAACTAACTCACGTAAGTTCCCATGCCCGCCCTTGACCGTAGGCATAGTTGTTTGAACAGTTTATATTCTGCAGAGAATGTACACTTTACCCACAGGAGGTAATCATCTTAATATGAACACACGTTTCCTTAGACATGTGAATCAAGGGAAATTATTACAAGAACTTTACAATGCATCCTTCAGTATTAGTTACACCCGCTAAGGTTTCACCTGAGAAGGGTTATGCCCTCACAGTTGCGTCAACCATCCCAGAACCCCTCTTGCGCCACACGACGGCTCACGTCGTGCACCCCGACCCGTGTACACGATGGCTTACGCCAGCGACACGGCATCGCGGATCCTCCAAAGGCGCAACTCGCACTAGTGGATATAAATTATTTAGCTAGGTCAACACCATTATAGACTTGTGGTTGTACTATTTAACAGTGGGAGGTCATCACAGGATTAAGTTCTTAAAGTCATCTGGGCGGTTCATACCATATACCAACATTCATTGGGCTACATTAGCACCCGCCATCATACTATCCGCCCAGATGTGGTAACAGCAAGTTGTTAGGGTTTTGAGAAGCATAAATTATTTTATCCCAAATATTCTAGTCATGTACCTCCAATGACTGCCCAAAACAATTTCATGTTTAAAAGATGATGATTAGGGCATTTAATGCCTTTGTACTTAAGCAAGACTAGCATGGCGCTTAAATACGACTATAGCTAGTAAAGTTACCACATAATTATCTAGGGTGACAAGGATTAAGTGATTCAATTGTCAAGGGATGGAATAATAATATTTAATCATCAAGTAGGCATGTAACTACCTTAAAGATTTGACATACATTCGAATAATGAATTAAGCATGCAATTTGATATTTTAAAGGAATCTAAATTTGCATGAAATGTAGGTTCAATATGATTAAAGTATTGACTCGGCTAGGTCAAAGGCAAGAGGGTCTTAGTAGTCTTGAGGTTGATCAAACTGGAGCTCTCCCGCTTCTTTGAACTCTACTCAGATGATCGCGTTGGAAAAGAACAAACAAGCAAGCAAAACAAATAAATACTAAAGAAATAACAATTGAACTCCAAATTGAACAAAGTTATTGCTATTAGAAAGAACTTGAATTTAGAAATTTTTAGAAACAAATTTCATTTAAATCGGAGTTAAAATGAGGGAGAATGGGTCCTCCGAAATTTTGATTTAAAATTAAATATAGAAAAGATTAAAGGAGAGAGTGGCTGTCTCTCTCTCACATGAGGGACCCACTGCACAGTGCTGCGGCTCATAGCGACAGTGCGTGGACCGAGTCTGCGCATGGTGCACCGGTCCATTGAGGTCTTACTGAAGCCTTTACTGTGCATTTATAGCACCGGGGTCCACTTGTCATTGAAACAGCAGCAGTAAACCGGTAGTTAAGAACTTCATTAACTTACCTCGGTCCCACGCATCAATGAATCACTGCAGCAATTAATCCAATGATTAAACAACCCTAACTGGCATTGATTCGGTTGATTAAATGGTGCTAAAGGAGCGGTCCAAGTTCGGACAAGGTAAGGGACTCCCGGGTGGAGTTCTGGCCTGGCTTGTCGCCGGAAGAGGAAAGCTCGGCGGCGAGCGAGATTACCAAAAACAGAATCAGGGAAGCAAGATGGTCCCAAGGGTGGTGGCGACATGGTCGGCGACGCACCAGAGTGGCGGTGCACTGAGCTACGGTGGCCGAGGCGGTTCCACAATGCTTCGAGCTAGAGGAAGGGGGCACAAGCAAGAACACAGCATAGGGGTCTCACCGTGACAAAGGGGAAGGCCGGAGATGGTCGGTGGGTGAAAACAGTGGTGAAGAGTGCTTCGACCGGAGTCGAGGAAGGAGGGTGAAATCCGACAGCGTTGGTGGACCAAAAGCAAATCCACTTGGGTATGACTTCCTTGCTCACTAGACGCGCAGAGCAGCGGAAGAAGAGTTGGAGCAGCTTGGACCAATGTAGAGCGCATCGATGAAGTGGTCATAGTCGATCGTCTAGCATCGAGTATGTCGATGCAGTGGTCGTAGTCAATCGTCTAGTATCGAGCACGTTGATGTAGTGGTCGTTGTCAATCGTCTAGCGTCGAGCACGTCGATGGTCTCCTCCAGAAACCTTTGTAGTTCCTTATGAAGATCACGGATCGTCCTCAAAGCGCAATAAACAACGCGATGCGCTTCTCACGGTATCCACACGTCGAGGAAGGAACAACAAATGCGTCGGTGTGCTAGCACCAAATCGCCTGATGAAACTCTCGGGAAGAAGGCGGCTAGGGTTTCGGTGGAGCAACTCACGTCAACTCGTCTGTCTCCCAATAGCCTCAAGCATCTCCTTATATAGTGCCCATGACGGATCCTATCCACAAAATTTGTCTTGCCTAAGAACAATTCTGTGAGGACCCTAGATATTGGATTTGTTTCAAATTAAAAGATTATACCAAAGGCATAATTTTTAATAAGAAACAAACCCAATTTCAAGTTTCCGGATATGCGTTTCATGTTAGCTCCCAGGATCAGCTGCTAACATACACATATCCTTGCGACATTATATCATTTGCTTACACGATTAGAATATAACCGTAAAAATTAGCAGCGGAAAACATTAAGTAAACAACAACAGAAGATCAAGTAATAAAATAACCTTCCCAATGGTGCGCCACAACCCCAGGGCAACCGACCGGGATTAAAGCCGAAGAACCAAAGTTATCACCTCAACTTGAAACATTAACTCGGACGTTCCTTACCTGCAACAAGTGGTCCATTCCACTGAGTACAGAAGGTACTCGCAAGACTTACACAAACTAATAAAAGAAAAGTGTTTAATAGAACCTATCCAAAGGATTAGAGATTATACATGCTACAGGCTATTCAAAGGAAAGGCTATATTGGCATTAGTTTTGCATAAAGTAACAAGTTTTATTCCTACACTTTCTAATTTTTGCAAAGGCCATTGTGTAAACAATGTTTGGACCAAAAGACAACGAGTAAGAAAGTGATAATCATCAAACATAACAATGTCAAAGTGGCTGTCCACTTTGACTAAACAACGTGCATGAACAACCATGTTCATGCCGATACCAAGTATTCCCAAATAAAATTTTATTTCTGAGTCTAACGATGATGTCTATCAAAACCAAGTATTGTCCATAACCGAGGACGCAGCTATTCGAATAATTTTAACCCTATAGGGGTGTACATCTTTACCCACATGACTCGACCCTTCCCGTAAGCCACCGGTTAATAACACACTTCCTTAGGTGTGTCGGCTGGGTAGATCGAGATTTGATACTTTTTAGCAAGAACACTTTATTTAGTTGAAACACCCATGTGCGACGAATCCCGCTTAGTACAAGCTAATGATAGAGCCTACAAACTGGGGCACACATGTTGTGCCAGGAATGCTTACCCATTGAAATAAAATTAAAACTGTGCTCACCTGCACATATAATATTGCAATCGGATTCCCCCTAGGAACATGTGGTTAAAACACACATGCCCATCACACCACCTGTGTTCCAATTCAATAAAGTCTCCCCCCTACTTGACCAAACCGGCCCCAATCCAGCATGTGGAAGTACGAGTAGTTTTTGACATGACAGCCCAAAGTTTGGTCCTTAATGATCTGGACAAGACAACCACAGTTCCCAATCTCGTGCACGAAGGCACCCCCACTAGCAACCACTTGTCTAGATCTAAATCATGTTTTAATAAACAAATTTTATACTCAAACTTTATGTTCATAAACCTGAACAAAATCATAACGATAAGAACGTTTAGTGTATCCCAAGATTGACAGGCTAACCCCATCAATCGATCTACGGTATCTACTGACCTGCATGGCTAAGCATTCGCACAAATAATAAATATATCAACACATGATTCCTAACTTAAGCATAGGTGTATGGAGTAATTAAGGGAAAACCACAATGATTAAGATATAGCTAACTAGTCTAAAAAATTATTGATATACAGAAATAGTATGCAGGCAATTAATATTGCATTTCAAAATACTAAATTACCAAAACTGGGATCAAAATGATGCAAGAGGATGCTTGCCTTGATAATAAACCACTTGTTCACTCTCTAGTTGCTCAGCAATAAAATTACTCGCGTCGGGCAAATCAGAACCTAAAAGAATGATATCAAATGAACATCGAGAAAATGTCAAATGCCAAAATGCTGAAAAGATGCATGGCAAGTTTACAGAAATGGTTCTGTTTTCTAAGTGAACTAAACAAGATTACAGTTCTTAAAGTACAAGTGATTAACTAACAAAATACTTATGTTTTAAACTATTTTTAGTAAAAGATTTAACCGGTTCAAACCTTCATTAGTACTAGCCGACAGTGATTAGCAACTAAAGGCACACTTAGATTTTGTCGGGCTTGCGGACAATAGAGCAAACAGAGGTCGTGAGCTTTGCTTAGGCATCTAGGCTGGAGCCAGGTCCAAGCGCGTGAGCTAAAGACCAAAATGGGTTCCAAATAGTGCAACGAACCTAATGGTGATCGGAACATGGCCGGAGTTTGGCTGGAGAGGCGGTGCGGCAAGAAAAGGACGGTGCACTACTACAAAAAGGCTAATACTGGACGCCTCATCACAGACGGTTGACCGAAACCGTCGGTATTACATTCAATCACGAGCGGTTTTGGTTTAGAGGCGTCGTACTCTGGGCCGCATTAAAAATAAATGCGTGAAGAGGCAATATCACGAGCGGTTCATGTTGAAGACCGTCAGGAAGTATCACGAGCGGTTCTTATTTAGAACCGCTCGTGATATTAATCGATATCCTGAGCGGTTTTAAACACAACCGTCTGTGAAGTATCACGAGCGGTTACGAACAAAACCGCTCGTGATATTAATTAATATCCTGAGCGGTTCTTAAAAATAACCGCTCAGATAATATCGCTCGGCGTGAGTTAATTTCTTCATCGCCGATCGTCGTGTTAAATCGCCATCCGCTTGGCTCCCGATCGTCTCTTCATCGCATCGATCCGCTTCGGCTCCCAACGCGTCTCTTCGCCTCACGCTCGAATTTATTCCTTGTTTTATAAAAGGATCATCGCCATCAAGATGATCATCCCCATACTTATAAAAAACGAAATAGCTGCCTCTTCCTTGTCGCCGCATCGATGGCCTTCTGGCGCCTTGTCTGAGCACCTCTCTCGGTATAAGTTGAGCCGTCTTTGCGGAAGAACACCGCTTTGATCAACGGTGTCTTCACTCCTCTGCCGGAGAAATTTGCGGAAGCGGTGGCGCCACCTTCCGCCGTCTTGACATCCTCCTCCGCCGTGTCTTCCGGTGATCTCGCACTTCGGCGAGTTCTGGCGTCATCGTCGTAGTCCTCCAAAACGGCGTTGCGTCTCTCGAGGCTTCCGTCACTTGGGCTAATGTGTCGAGGCGGCGGCAAAGTCGACGGTAGCCGAGACCCTTAAGCAAGGAAGAGAGCCTATGGGCTCAATTCTTCTTAGTTCAACGATCTGAGGTCTTGGAGACACTTTCGAGCAATGGCGTCAGCGGGTGGGCGCATTTCGAGCCGTTCGTGATGATCGAGAACCGTCCGATCCGACACAAATCGCTTATGAAATATTGAAGACGGAGATAGCAACCTACCTTCGCCACTAGAAAAACCTTGTTAATTATAGGTTTACCTTTTTAATATAAACATGTAATTTCTTCATGTCATGTAATTGTATATATATACTTGAGAAAAAACCATTTCACGAGCGGTTCCATTATGGAACCGTGCGTGATATAAGACATATCACAGACGGTTCCATAATGGAACCGTCATGATATATCTATATCCTGACGGCTCTATTATGGAACCGTCGTGATATGTCCCATATCACTGAGCGGCTCTATTATGGAACCGTCGTGATAATTATCACCGACGGTTCCATAATAGAACCGTCTCGATAAATCTCTTTATAAGTAGGAGCTAGCCCGACTTGCCGCTAGGGTTTGCGCTCTAACTTCGTCACTCCCAATGACCTTACTCTCGTCCGTTCCCTCCCGTCATTCTTGGCGCCGCCATTCTTCCGTCGCCGGCGGTTGTAGCATCTGGTGACCTTGCAAAAGACACTCGTGCGATAAGAGTGTCTTTTGCGGCGTCACCGACCAATGCTAACTACGGTGACGTCAAACTCTCATCACTCCCGGCTCTGCTAGGGTTTGCACCGCCCTAACTCCGTTCCCTCCCCACCTCGGCGCCGCTCGACCTCGTCGCCGATGCCGCCCAACCCGTTCGCATACTGCTAGAACCTGGCGAACTTTTCTTTCCCCATCCTCCTCTATTCTCCTCTAGATCTGTTAGCTTAATGTCTTTTGTTGAGTTTGATTTTTATGCATGAACCTTAAGTTGTGTCACGATGTTTGTGTGATTTATGCAAGGTAAAGGAAATGGATGAGGGTTGTCTTTGGTGGTGGGGTCGCCACCGTGGTTCTTGTTGTACTAAGGTCCCTCTCTGTCTCTACCCCCTTGCTCTGTGATGAAAATGGCTAGCTAGTGCTCTGCGATGGATCTTGAGGGCTACTACTTGTGTGGTGGGTTTGGACACCCTTGGTCTTGTTCTCTTCTTGATGAACCGCTCAATGATGTTAATAGTCTTATCTTTGAAATTGAATTGATAATTAGTTCATATTAATAGTCCTCTTGCTCTGTGATGTAATGATGTAAATAGTCTTATCTGAAATTGAATTGATAATTAGTTCATATTAATAGTCCTCTTCTTTGTGTGATGTAATGATGTCAATAGTCTTATGCTGAAATTGAATTGATAATTAGTTCATAGTAATAGTCCCTTGCTCGTGATGTAATGATGTAAATAGTCCTATGCTGAAATTGAATTGATAATTAGTTCATATTAATAGTCCTCTTCTTTGTGTGATGTAATGATGTCAATAGTCTTATGCTGAAATTGAATTGATAATTAGTTCATATTAATAGTCCCCTTGCTCGTGTGATGTAATGGTGTCAATAGTCTTATGCTGAAATTGAATTGATAATTAGTTCATATTAATAGTCCCTTGTTCATGCGGTCAAGTTCTCCTACCTCTTGCGTGCAGTCGTCCTACCATTCCATTCATAATCTCTTCTCTATAAAGTCTCCAGCGTTGGTTTGCTTGTGCCATTAAAACGGCATCATATATATATATTATATATATATTATTAAGTGATCCTCGACCACTTTAGGAATTAGATCACATGACATGAGAAAGAATGAGGCGGTATCACGGGCAATCTCATTGAGCCCTTGTAAGTTTAAAAAGTATGGATGCAAAGAGAAGCGGTCGGACATCCAATTACAGATTGGGCGTCGCTATGTTCGAAAGATGGCGTTGATCTTAACTTCTCCGGTGGGAAGTGCATCATGTATTAGCAACCAACAATTCTTGAGCATGTAATTGTCTTTAAAGCCAACAAGAACACCAAGCAACAAGTTGAGAATTCTTTTGAAATATGAGAATGGTTGCTAGTGTTCTTGTTGGGATTAAAACGATATACTCGTGAAATGGATAGTTGCTAATGTCATGATGGACTTATTCCTAAAGTGGCCGAGATCACTTAATAATATATATATAATATATATATGAATGATGATATACAAGAATCAGCGGACCAACTTGCTAGTTATTAGGATCTTCCTCTTGTCTTTTGTCTCGTATCTAATCAACAATCATGCGGATAATCAATAATTATCCGTTCGCCACTTAGAGAGGAGAAGGTTGGACCCTTGCCCTAAGCGCCTCCAACACCGCCGCCTCCTCCCCATTGCGCCACCTTAGAGAGAGAAGGAAAGGAGAGGAATCGTATTTTCTTCGTGAGCTCCGAGGGTAACGATCTATAACCCTTTATGTTTGCTATAAATTAATCACTAATCAATTTTGACACTAATTTGTTACATGCGTAGTGTAGATGGATCGGCTGGATGTGCAGTGTGAACCGTGTGAGTCAAGAGTACATTAATGGCGTGGTTGCTTTTAGAAGAGCCACGAAAGGGATATGTTGAAGAAGGAGATAAATTTTATGTCTTGTCCATGCATTGATTGCGGTAATTTGAAGATGTTTAACAACGCGCGTAAATAAAGCGCACTTGATTGAAGGGTTTCACAAAAGGGTATACATGTTGGACGATCCGCGGTGAAGAGCGATTGTTACACATGAAGTTAGTAATGACGGCATCGCCGAGGAAGTCAACGATATGCGGATGTAGGTATCTTGCTTTTGATGAGGATATGTCACACGATGACAATCTGGATCGGATGCTACGCGATCGTAAGAACTACTGATGAGAGAGAGTTTTGTAAATTCGAGGGCTTAAGGGAGGACTCGGTGACACCTTTGTTCCACGGTTGCAAGCCGGAATATACAAGGTTGTCAACCGTGCTTGAACTGCTGAAATTAAAGGTAAGCAATGGTTGGTCCGATAAGAGTTTCACGGCGTTGTTAGGTCTCTAGCGGACATCCTTCCGAGAAACGTGTTGCCCACCACCTATCAAGCAAAGAAGGTTATTTGTCCATTGGGAATGGAAGTAGAAAGAATACATGCATGTCCTAATGATTGTATCCACTACCATAAAGAGTATCTGAGACATGCATGTATGTCCGTGTGCAAAGCATCCCGATACAAGCGTCGAGAATCTTGCTAAGGTGAAGCAAGGACCTCTGCTAAGATGTTGTGGTATCTGCTGTGATCCCACGTTTGAAGCGTTTATTTGCGAGCATAAGGGCGCAAGATTGCTGCGTTGGCACTCGGAGGAGCGTAAGAGATGGAAAGCTAAGACACCTGCCGATTACGCCCGATGGAGAAACTTCGACGGAGCTTCAAGAGTTCGGTCTTGAACAGGAACATAAGGTTAGGGTTGAGTCTGAGATGGAATGAATCCTTTCGGTAACATGAGCGTGCCGACATAGCACTGGCAGTGAATCTATGTATGTACAACCTTCCTCCTTGGTACGTGTATGAAGCGGAAGTACATTTTGATGTCACTACTTATCCAAGGGCCAAAGCAACACAGGAATGATATTGATGTGTACCTAGCACCATTCTTTGGAAGATCTTGTGACCTTTGTGGAGCGAAGGGGTGCAGTATGGGATGCGTACAAATGAGAGAACTTCACTTTACGCGCCATGTTGTTCTCGCACCATCAATGATTTTCCCGCCTTGGTAACTGTCAGACTTGATACAAAAAGGAGCCAAAGCCCGTCGCCTTGCTTAGATGCTCTGAGAGAGTGTATGGTTGAACAACTCACAAGAAAGCGTGTATATCGTCACCGTAGGTTCCTTCCTGAGTCACCCATACCGCAAGATGAAAAAAAACAATTGACGGAAATAAGGAGAACGATTCACTCAAGGGCTTTTAGAGGAAAGAGGTCTATGATATGGTTAAGGATATCGATGTTGTGCTTGGGAAGGGGCGTAAATTAAGAACCCGTGAGAAGAACATCTGGAAGAAGCGGTCAATTTTTTGGGACTTGCCTTATTGGGAGCACTTAGAAGTTTACCACTGCATCGATATCATGCACGTAGAGAAGAATGTATGTGATAGCTTGATTGGTCTCTTGCTAAACATTAGTGACAAAACAAAGGATGGTGTTAACGCACGGCGTGACTTGGTTGATATGAACATAAGGATCGAGTTAGCACGGTGAGACCGATGCAGATTTAATGTACCTTCCCCGACTTGCTACACTCTATCAAGGCCGAGAGAAATGAATCGTGCGGAGCTTGCATGGAGTGAAAGTCCCATCTGGTTACTCCGCTAACATTAAGAACCTTGTTTCTATGCAAGATTTAAAATTAATTGGTATGAAGTCTCATGATTGTCATGTCTTGATGACACAAATGCTTCTGTTGCAATTAGAAGTATCTTGCCAACAAGGTCCGAGTGGCAATCTTGAGGTCGTGTTATTTTTCAACTCAATTGCTCGAGAAGATCATTGATCCCCAAGGACTAGATGCTCTGCAGTAGAGGTGGTGACCACTCTATGTCATCTTGAGATGTATTTCCCTCCGTCATTTTTCGATATCATGGTCCATCTCATTGTTCACCTTGTGAGAGAGATAAAGATATCTTGACCTGTGTTCTTCGTCATATGTACTGTTCGAGAGGTACATGGGAATTCTCAAGTCCTCGTCGGAATCGATCTCGACCGGAGGGCGAGATCATCGAAGGTTATGCAACCAAGAGGTCATTGAGTTCTGTGTTGACTACATGGCTCGTGGAACCGATAGGTGTGCCTCTATCTCGCCATGAGGGGAGACCGATGGTATCGGGACCATCGGAGGAAATCAATAACTCCCGATCTGATACATACGCTCAAGCCCATTTCATGGTCTTGCAACACATGACCCAAGTGTCCCGTATATCGACGAGCACAAAGACATGGTGCGCCAATGTAATCGAGCACGGTCGGAGGTTTGGATCACGAGAGAGCACAACCGCTTGTTCAACGAATGGTTAAAGGTGCGAATCAGGGGGAGGTCATCAAGTGATGATCTGTTGCTATGGTTGTACGAGGGCCACAATTTACAATTGTCACATGGCAAGGATCGACATCAATGGGTACACATTTTATCTGGCACTCAGGATAGGAAGAGCCAGATCCGAGCGATGGTGTCCGCATAGATGCATTCATTACTGATGGAATGAGGAGCTCCTACTATGGGCAAATAGACGAGATATGGGATCTCGACTACGTGCTTTTCAAGATCCCCCTATTTTGGTGCCGTTGGGTCCATCTCCCACAGGTGAAGGTCGACAAGTACGGTGTCACTACCGTGGACTTCGAACGTGTCGGATATAAAGACGAACCATTCGTACTGGCTAACCAAGTTGTTCAAGTCTTCTATGTAACCGACCCGGCAAATAAGAAGCGCCACGTAGTTCTTCATGGAAATAGGAGGATTGTCGGAGTTGAGAATGTAGTGGACGAGGAAGAATACAATCAATTTGACGAGTTGCCTCCTTTCGAAACGGCATTAGGCTCGAGGAAGAACCCGGTGAGGAAGCTATCTATATCTTGCCAAATCATCATGAAGGCCTATATCTTAATTAAGAATTTACTCCAATGTAATTAATTTATTCCACAACATCATGTGTTATGGACTTGTAATCTCTCATATATTTTGATGTCAACGTGAAATTGTCATGTGTTGATGTGTTATGGACTTGTCATATTTGATATTGATGTCAATGTGGGCGTACATTGTAATGTGGAGTATCAAAATTGTCATCATACTTGATTTGGAGTTGAGTTGAATTAGATATGAAATTTTGAAGTCAAATGTGTTATGAACTTGTTATGGACTTGTCATATTTGATATTAATGTCAATGTGTGGACGTACATTATAATGTGGAGTATCAAAATTGGTTTCACTTGATTTGGAGTTGAGTTGAATTAGATATGAAATTTTGAAGTCAAATGTGTTATGAACTTGTCATCATACTTGTCACCAGGTTAGAATTCATATGGACTTGTCATAATTGTCATCATACTTGTCTCAAAGAAGTTCACTATGTTTTCTCGTGATATTTATGTCTCACCGTGTTCAATATGTTTTGTCGATATCATAAATTGGCCTCGTGTTTTGGGCTATCACGACGGTTTTATTATACAACCGCTGTAGGTAATATATCACGCACGGTTCAAATGAGAACCGCTCGGATGATATTATCACGCACGGTTCCATAATAGAACCGCTCGCGATATTATATCACGCAGCGGTTCTATTATGGAACCGTCGTGATATTATCATCCTGAGCGGTTCTCATTACGAACCGCTCGTGATATACTTTTTATAAGGCGGAAACGCTAGGTTTTCCTCTCACTTCTCACTTCCTCTCCTGCGCCCTTACGCTCTCGCGCTTCGTTCGCCTCCTCTAGGGTTTAGGGCTCGCCACCGCGACTACAACCTCGGCGCCGCCGCCGACATTGGTGCCCGACCTCTGCTGCCCCGACCTCGGCGCCCCGACCTCGGTGCCTTCGACCTCGGTGCCGCCGCCCGACCTCGGCGCCCGTTCACCTCGGTAGAAGCCCCAACGTCGCCGCCGACCTCGGTGCCGCCGCCCGACATTGGCGCCTCGACCTCGACGCCACCGTCCTCCTCCCGTGTCGGCCTCCTCCCTCTGCCGACCTTCTCCTCTGCACCGCCTTCTCCCGCCCCTCCTCCTCCTCCCGTGTCGACCTCCTCCCCAGCTCCCTCCTCCCCGCAAGATCGGCCTCCTCCCCTGACCGGCCTCCTCCTTGCACCGTGAGTTCTTGTGCGGCATCCTCTCTGTGAGTATTGCTCCTCCGTGGCGATTCGGTTGATCTTTGCATATATATATATATATATATATATATATATATATATATATATATATATATATATATATATATATATATATATATATATATATATATATATATATATATATATATGCATAGTTGCAAATTGATCGATGGGCTTTGTTGACATGCTCTGTGATGAACTCTGTCTTATAATGAGATTGAATGTGATAGTTCGTTCATACTTGAGCTCTATTGTATTACTTACTCTTGTCAATATGTTGTACCGTTAATTGGTTACTTTCGCTGAGCTCATAGTTCTATTGCAAATTGATCAGTTGTATTGACTAGTTTGTGATTCTTCTAGTAGTCAGTATGAGCTCATTCAACTTTTCATTTGCCATCTTGATCTCTGTAGTCAACCTCTGCTTGATGGAAGTTTAATCTGTTTTAGATTAGCTTGAGATCATTTGACATTAAGCAAAGTATTGTTTAGAGCTCATAGTTTGAATTTATATTATCATATTCATTTCATGAAGAGTATAGACAATAGGATTGAGATGGCAAAGACTTGTTCTTTAGCTATTCTCCTTCTCGAGAGCATATAATATCATCAATCAATATGTTGGAATAGTGGTCAGGCTTTCGTTAATCTCTAGACCTTTTATTGGTCGAGAGTTTAATCCGCATAGTTCTTATTAAGAACCGCCTGTGACTCCTCGCATTTCCTTAGAGAAGCTGGTGGATTAAGGAGTGTTAAATTCTTTAGGAATTATGCTTTAATGCTAATTAATTTTGTTGGGATTAATTCTGAAATTTTTCTAAAATCTGCATTTTTTACAATAATCCAAAAAGAATGTTTTACTTGATTCTATTTTGTTTCTATGTTGGGATTAAACCTTTGCTCAGCATTTCCTTCGTCGATCATTTTACTTGATTCTAGTTCTATGTCTTCATTAAAGGCTAGTCTTCTGTACATGAAGCATTAAACCTTTGCTTAGCATTTTCTTCGTCGATCCTGACACACTTGAGTGTACCTCTGCTTCATGCCAATCCTCCACGGCATGAAGCAGATGGTACACTCCAGTGTGTCGGGCTCGATGAAGTAGGCTCGGGCAAAGATAGGCTCGGGCAAAAGATTTGTATCACTAGTTTCTATCTATACAAAGATCACAAGAGAAGCTGGTGGATTAAGGAGTGTTAGGAGTGTTAGAATAGAAGCTCGTGGATTAAGGAGTGTTAGGAATGTTAGTAGTCTGTATGAGCTCATTCAACTTTTCATTTGCCATCTTGATCTCTATAGTCAACCTCTGTACTTCTTCTTGAGATTAATTGTTTCATATTTATGCTGGAATGTTAGTAGTCAGTATGAGCTCATTCAACTTTTCATTTGCCATCTTGATCTCTATAGTCAACCTTTGTACTTCTTCCTGAGAGCAAGTAAGCGAGATGGCAGAGGCACCGTCTTCGCCGCCACCACCGACGCCAGCAGATGGAAGAGGGCGCCGACGAGGCCGCCAACACCGACCCCGCAGATGGAAGAGGCGCCGACGAGGCCGCCAACACCGACCCAGAGATGGAAGAGGCGCCGACGAGGCCGCCGTCACCATCGACGATAATGACACGGAAGCGAGATGGCAGAGGACAATCGAAAATGCCTCTGGGCGGTGGTCATCACGGAGGTCGATGACTTTGGGGTCCCTCTGAGTCCCAAGAGATCGCCAAGAGATTCCGGACCATCTGCGGGATACTTGAAGGAACGGTCCTCATCACCACACCAAGGTGGAAGGACTGACGAAAGAAGCGAAGGCGCTGCCAGGATGTAACTTTCAGAGAAGTTCACTATTCCGTAGCACATGTGGCACGCGTCGACGGACGGCGATGCTCACGATGGGTAAATTGTGGAGGACCTTCAAGAGCATTCTTGTCACGAAGTACGTGAACACGGGTCAAACGCCCTTCGCGTAGTATAGATTCTTGACGCGGGAAGCATGGGACACCTTTGTGGCTATGAAAATGTCGGCCGAATTTAAGGAGCAAAGTGCGGCGCACAAAGCTCTCCAGACATGAAACACTCACCCGCACAGACTCGGCACCGCTGGGTACGCGGGTAAATACGAGGAATGGGCGCAGAGAAGGAGAACCCGCTTCGATGTCACGCACCTGCTCCCTAAGTTGGGTTAAAAGCGAGGGCACAAGTCTCGTCTTGAGCAGATCTCCTTCACAAACCCGCGGAGATCAGAAGTGTCCCAACGTGTGGTAAATATATCGAACTACTAAGTTGTTAATAAGTCCATAACTTCATAGTGCCTATAATAACGTGATGACCTCTTGCGGCGTCACTTGATCGCCCAAGCTTCCCAAGGCTCCTTCCATGCGCAGGGAGAAGGATATACTATCTACTACCTTGGGAAACAAAGAGCACCTGGTCGCACGCGAGGCCTTGGGGTTAACGTACCTTGGAGTCATGGATTCGCGGACGACTCATCGCACGATAGAACTAGGAAGAGATCCAAGGCGAGCACGACAACCGGTTGGTACAGATGATTACTAACCAATTTCAAGTAGAGATGGCGAGATTGCGAGTCAAATGGATATACTCATGAGCCACGGCCGCAAGCCGCCTCGCTAATTTGGGAGACACCCTCCTCGACGTCGGAGTAGCGTCGCGTCAAGATAATTGTGAACATGACGACGTCCGATTACCGATAGACGACATCAAGGTAACGTACATCTATGGAATGCACCAAAGATAGACCCTAACGATGCCTTAGCTAATTGCGATCGCTTTGTAGGAGCCGACGCCTGTGAGCTCCAAGTGAGGATGGATGGGTCCCTTTGTATTGAGGTCATGCGCAGGGATGGTGTATCCATACGAGGAAGGGTCTTGCAACGACGTGCCCACCGGTGCACGGTTACGCCAAGGTCCGTGGATATGGTACATGTCAATTTCGAGCCATCCTTGGACATTTGCCCGAACGAAGAGATCACAACACTAGGGGATGCCGTCCTCTCTTTTATCTAGTGGCCCAAGAAGAACATCGCCTTGGACCCAAAGAAGGCTGCGATCCGACACGACCATTCCTCTCCAACGGACCCTCGATGACTCCACCTCATGTTTCGCCTCAAAAGGCCACCTCTTCGATTCCCGTGGAGAAGACGCCAAGGAACAAAGAAAGCGTGCGACGACGGGTTCGAAGTCGTCTCACAAAAAGACGCCGCCAATCGCTAAGGCCAAATCGAAATCAACGAACTTTAAGGCGCCTCCCAAGTCCGAAGTCCGAGAAGTCCGGAAGTCCGCGATACCGGAAATACATCATCGAAAACCGCCAGTGCTCGGCGCGAGATAATGCACGCCGGATATGCTTGTCGCTTTGCATGCCCGGTACTTGGACAAGACCCAAAAGAAGGGTGCGATCATCGAATCACCGCCGATACGAGGACAAGCATTTCTTCAACGGACGAGGTACTTTGTCGTGGGCTTCAATGATTTATTTGAACTATTCAACCTCGCTGGCATCGACGCCTCGCTTCTCACGATGTTGGACAATCGTAAGTGCGCATAATCAAGTTCTACATTCATCTAATACCGATAAATATCACAACTCATTGCTTATGTATAGATACATGCCGCAAAATGTTCGGAATGGAAAGAACCGGTGGGTTTCCTCGACCCACACGTGGTATCGTTGCAAACCATCCAAGAAGACTCGTCCTTCGTCGAGAAATACATAATGAGGTCATTGCTTCTACAGAGGAACATGAAGTACATAGTGGTGCCCTACAACCAGGGGTAAGTGTCACTACTTGCTATACAAATTTCATTTGTACTTTATACGCAAACTTAACTTAGGTTTAATGACTATAGCGACATACATGAGTAGGTACCATTGGATCCTTTTAGTTATTATACCCAAGAGGAACCATGTGATATACCTTGATTCCCTAAACCGCAACAAGCACGACTTCAACATTCTAAGAGGAATACTCGAGAGGTATGCTCATTTCCTCCTTACATAACTCTATTGTAGTCTTCATTCGTTTGAAATGGCCGAGGATAACTTTTTCGAATCATGTAGGTCGTTCATCAATTATATTGCCAACAAAGGAATATACGATGGAAAGAGCGCCCAACTAACACACAGGATGGATTTTCCAGTACGCGCTACAACACAATAATCCTATATCATACTTCATAATAACGCGTCTCGAACTGACTATACCTATATATGTAATTCTATTTTTGCGGTCGCCAAAGAAAAAGATGATGAGTTATGTGCAATCTCGTCGCTATCATATGCACTAATCCTTACTGACTAGGAAGAAGGATCCCGAGGTTTGTCAATCTCGAAATAATTATTTCCTAATTATAAATTTAAATATATATATCTTACCACTTTACTCTTGCTAGCTTACGTGCCTTGAATTTACAATGTGATGGACTTGTTGCGGAAGAGATCAAGGACATTCGAGGGAAGCTCTGCGCTTTTATCAACTCAGAAATCATTAACGACAATGGAGAGTTTCACTCTGTCGCCAACCCAGAGCATCACCCCACTAAAACCTCTCAACGCAAACAATTGTAATCTAGTTGTAACTATAGCGACAATACTTGAACAAATGCGATCTTTTGTAATTTATTTTGAGTAATGATCACTTTGAGTTGTCATGGTTGCTTGAATCTGCTTTTTGTGAATGCTTGAATCTGCTTCGTGAATGCTTGTTTTAGAGGGCATGGCTAGCAATTCCCGAGGCTAGCCAGAAAACAAAGAAATTGTGGGCGGGGTATGAGCTATCACAGACGGTTTTTGTTAAAACCGTCAGCGAAGGCAAGTATCACAGACGGTTTCGATCGCAAAGCGTATGCGTGATAGGAGAATATCACGACGGTTCTACACAAAAGCCGCTCGTGATATTCACAAATCACTGACGGTTTTATTTAGAACCGTCGTGATATTCTCCTATCACGACGGTTTTTCTTTAGAACCGCTCATGATATTCTCGAATCACGAGCGGTTTTCGCTTGAAACCGCTCGTAATACTGACTTCACGACGGTTTTTAGTAAAACCGCTCAGTGATATTTCGTATCACGAGCGAGCTTTTGTACCGCTTTGTGATAATATCCTGTTATCACAGACCAACAAACATAGATGGTTCAGAAACCGTCTGTGATGACGGTTCCGAACCGTCTGTGATGTCGGTTCCTGTAGTAGTGACGAAACATTGTGGCAAACCTAAGTGAATTTGTACTAGGGGTCACACTTTGGATTTTTTTTGCAACCAAACTCAAATCCAAATCTTGTGAGCTTCATCCTAAGTTTTAGGTCCTATAGAGGAAACTATGTCGAAGGATTTTCCATGATCCTTCTTTCGTGTGTTTCCTAGGCAGTTCTTTCAACTCTAAACGAAATGCACCATCTATTGTCTTGATTTCCTTCAAAGATAGGGCTAAGAGATCTTGATGAAGTAACATAACGTTGCTGTCACATTTTCCTTTCCATTGCTTTTTTTTATCCTTTCATTTCTTGATTCAAAGGCACTTCAAACATACCAAGCTTCGTGTCGTCTTCTGATAGAACGAAAAGTCTACCTACAAGGGAAGAAGGTTCAGATTCAAAATCAAATGGGGTTTCTCAGCAATTGTAGGCTTTAGGTTTTCCTACCCCCCTTAAACATTTTGGTGCATAAGAGATGAGTTAAGGAGAGAAAGAGCATGAGATAAGTGAACGAGCAACGCTTATGCAATAATTCCTATCATGAATGCACAATTCCGAAACCTTGAAACTGAAGATCCAAATGGGTGTACTAAGGCTCAAAGGCCAGTACAAGATTCAACAGAACCATAGTTAGTTTTCCGATATAGTTTCCATACATGCTGCCGGTAGGCGATGCGCAACTTCTTGGAACAAAAGAGACCAAATGATTACATAAAAAAAATCCAGCGTCTACAAACTAAGGATAATAATTAGGGTGTATATAATCTAAGAATAATCCCTAACTTAATCCTAATATTGCTGGAAGGCAACATCTTCTCGTCCTGTCTCCATTGCCCTCACCAATTGGCTACTTAGCGTGTCTATTGTTGGAGAAGATATGAGCAATGAAGAAAAATTATTTTGCACAATGAAATGAATGGTGAGGTAAGAATTAGATGCTAGGATGGGTAAGAAAGAAAAGAATTATATTACTTATATTTTTGCCAAACCTTTGTTAGTTTAAAATATTCTTTGCAAACCAAATCCTAACAATGTCCATTGCTATGGCTTTAACCTACAGTTGATACAGCTCTGATACCAACGCTGTGAGGACCCTTGATATTGGATTTGTTTCAAATTAAAAGATTATACCAGAGACATAATTTTTAATAAGAAACAAACCCAATTTCAAGTTCCCGAATACGCGTCTCATGTTAGCTCCCAGGATCGGCTGCTAACATACACATATCCTTACAACATTATATCATTTGCTTACACGATTAGAATATTGTTGGAAATATGCCCTAGAGGCAATCATAGAGATGATTATATTTCATTATGTTCATAATATTGGATAATGTGTTATCCTGTTCCTTGAATGAATCATTGGTTATGAAGATTAATAAGTATGTGACTTGTTGGTGAAACTCTTAACTTCTATGATGTCGTTCTAAATGTATCCCTGGCCGGATGTCAATGGTCGGAACACTATTGACTCTATCGACCAGCACATTGTATTGATTGATGACCATGTTTCACCGGTCATGGATATAGGGATATCAAAACAATAATGTGAACACATGATAGCGAATGTAACATCCCCAAATTAATAAATGATAATTTGTATACACCTATTTAACATGCACAATATTTTTGAATCTTTTGCATCATTTATTGCACTTGGGCTGTATTTCAAATGTATAAAAATGAGGAAAATTTAAAACTTTTGGACATGCATTGGTTTTTCTAGAGCATTTGCATAATTTGTTGCTTTTGAAAATTTTGAACTCAAAGAAAACTTACAACTCAATTTGAGGCCCCAAAAGAAAACAGGAATATAAACTTATGAACATCATCTGAAAATAATTTATTCAAATAATATAATAATTATCATGAATAAATATAATTTTTTCCAAATTTTTGGAACTCGTTTTGACCCTCAGAAAATTCAAACTCAAATTAAAGACCTATTCCAAGTTTTAATTTAAATTACACAAATTAAATCTTGAGCAGTGGGTTTTAAAATTTTTATGAGTACTAGGATGTCCCAGGAAGCCCCCTGATTTATTGCAGAATTTTAGGAAATTTATTTCTATTTATAAGGCCTTGGTCAAACTTGAATCAGTTTAATTAATCTCAGTCAAACCCTAGACCTAACCAGCTTCACTATTCCTTGGGCTTGGGTTCGACCCGGTCACTTGACTCAGCCGAACCAACTAAACGCACCTTGCGTCAAACCGTCCGATCTAGCATCGACGGCCCAGATCGCATTCCGCTTCGGCCCAATCTGAATGGTCACGCTCATTATCAACCGTTCGATCTTGATCCAACGGCCCTCGCCGACCCACTCAACCGGACATCCATCTCAATCTGGACCATCCATTCTCAATCAAACGACCCGAGTATTCCGACCCGAGCCCGACGCAACATGGTCCGACCCAACCGTCTTCGCTGCACCCCTTCGCTCACAGTCGTTGACAGCGGGCCCCACCTCGCTAGTGCTTTCTTCCTCCTCGGGCGGGCGCGAGCAGAGCTCGAGCACCACGCACCCGGTTCGCTCTGAGCGTCCCGTCTGCTCCCGTCCATGCGCCGTCCACTCACCGCCCTCGAGACCCAATGGATCGTGTCGCCTTCTCACGCCGCCTCCATCTCCGTCAACACCCGAGCTTAATACTCCTCGCACCCCTCTCTTTTCGCCATTCTCCCTCTCGGTGGCCGAGGGAGAAAACGCTCATTCTTGCTCTCCACTCGGATGAGCTCCACTCCAATGCGCCCCTCTCCTTCTCCGTCCCTCACCGCCCCTTTTTGTGCTCTGGTTTGAGCTCTTGCCTTCATGTGTAGGTCCTGAAACACGAAGAGCGTCACCATCTTCTCTGGAGCGCGCCCGAAGTTGTTCCGCCGTGCCATCTTCATCTCCGGTTAGGCTCTTCCTCCCTTTTCCGCGTCATCTCGTGTTCCACCGTATGAGGAAGTGTTCCCCTCCACTGATTTTGACTTTCGTTCGCAGGAATCACCGGAATCGAGTTTTCCCCCTTTTCCAGCCGTAAGCGCCCCTTTCGTCTCCATCTCCGGCACGGTGAGCCCCTGTCGAATTACTTTCTTGCACACCATCTCTTAGCTTCATTGGTACTGTCTATACCTTCATTTTCACTTTTTCTTCCTCAGGGCACTCCCTCCTCGGTGACACCATCGTCGCCGCCGCGGAGCTTCGCCGACCGCCCATCTCCGGCGAGCTCATCCTCTCCGGGTCATCTCGGTGAGCTCCTATTACCCTGTGGGCGCTCGTGCGCGCTCAAACTAGCTGCGGGTGCCATTGCTTAGCATTATTGTTTGTGGCCGTAGCTCGCCGCCGCCATTCTCCGGTGCGCCGCCGCTATAGGCCACCGCGAAACCTACCACCGGCACCAGTAGATTCGCAAGAGCACGAGGTTTCCATGTTTGGCCTTGGTCGACGCCGCCATGGCGCGTAGCGCCGGCGAGCCACTGGGCAAAGCCACGGACGCGAGCTCCTCTGCGTGGCTGTCTCCGACAGTCACTGTAGCGCCGGGATTAGAGCGTAATCTCTATCGGTTAGGATTAAACAATAACTAATGATTGCAACAGCTGCTGCTTGTTCCGCTGACACATGGGGCAGGGAACAGAAACCCAGGTGTTTTTATGCCCGAGATTTTTGGTGAGTCTCTGGCATGTGGGACTGTCCCTTTTAGTGGTTTAGTCCATGGGCTATGCACCGGTGGACCAATGCACGTGGTCCGGTCCACGCACTGTTCCTTTGGACCGGGTCAATGACAAGTGTGGCCCACTTGTCAGTAGGAAGTTAAATTCAAAATTTAATTGGAAAAACGTTCTGTGCAGTGGACCCGACACATCATCCTCTGTGGCTAGGTAGATATCGGTAAGAAAAGTACTAATTTCTTAAGAAATTTCGGAATACATTTATTTATACACTGAAAATTGTATTAACTTCACAATTGCATAACTAATTCATTTTAACTCCAAACACAGTGAAACCAATTTTGATAATTTTCATTATAAGTGAAATTTATTTTAAAATAGGTTTCCATTTTGTCACTGTCACAGAAAATATAGTTTGTGGAAAGTGATCCAAAAATGAATTATTTTTACACTATAAATTGCTGTTAACTTTGAAAATGCATAACTAATTCATAAAAACACCAAAATTGATGATTCAAATTTTTTTAGTTTCCTTTTTACTTGTAATTTAATATAAAAATGGGTTGAACTATGTTACTCTTCCATAAATGACTTTTGGAAAAATTACTTTAGGTTTAGTATTATTGTTGCACTAAAAATTGTTTTAACTTCAAAAATGCATAAGTATTTCTCTATAACTCCAATTTGAGTGAAATCAATTTTGTTGGATTCCTCTGTTACTGTACTTTAATGTAGAATAGGTTTTGAGCTTGTTACTATCTCTGATATTCTTATTAAACATATGACTTGTGCACTACTTTCATGGCTTTGAAAAATCATAGAAAATTCATCTTAGCTCCAAATGAAGTGAATCAAATTCCGTTTTTCATCTCATGTGGTGCTGTGTCTACTATAAAAATTTCAAGTACACCACCTCTCTAGAAATTTTTACCAAAAGAATTAATTCGGATGAACAGTAACCGGTAGCAATTTTACTAGATTTTCTTGAAACCTGTAACATCCCAAATGTATAATTAGGGTTATTCAAGCATAATTATATGTGTAGAAATTAAAACTTTTTCTCACATCTTGAAAAACCCTAAAATCTCATGTGATTCTTGTCCAAGAGTTGTGTAATCCAAAAACACAAGCTCTTGTTGACCAAAAGTCAAATTCCTTTCCCAATTATCTTAAATCTTGTGCCAAACAATTGGAAAGTATTTTCCTTGGTCCTAAAACTGAGGTGGGACCCCTCTGAAAAATATCACAAGTTGTAAGACTTGTTTGATAATTTTTGGAGGCAAAACAATCCTTTAAACAACCTTAACAAATTTCCTGAGAAAAATGCATTGCATAATAACCTCTGGAAATTTTATGCAAGGTTGATCTCATTGTCAGCAAGCTCCAGTTAAAATTTCATCAAATTTGGAGTTCATTTGCTATCTCAAATAATTCTGCTAAGTTTCAGCTGTTAAAAAACTAAATTTAAAAGCCTACACTGTTCCTTGGGCTAGCCATATTCAAAGCTGGTCCAGCCCAACCATGTTTGCACCTCACAGACCTCATCTCCACCTTGATCAAATCGCACTGCTGGATTTACATCCAACAGCCACGACCTCCTCCGGCGGTCAACACCGCAAGGACCTCCCACCTCATGAGGTCATTGCCGTTGGATCGCTGATCCATGGTCATGACCTCCCGTGTTAAACCTCAAAGACCTCCTCGAGTGTTAAACCATCGCAGCGAGGTCATCCCATTTGTTGAGGTCGTGGCCGTTGGATCAAATCCAACACCCACGACCTCCTCCTCAACATACTCAACAGTCCTCCCACTGCGTGAGGTCACACCCTTGGATCCAAGATCCATGGTCACGACCTCCTCCTCTCAACCTAAACTAAACAAACCTCCCACCTAACCAAGGTCGTGGCCGTTGGATCGATCCAACACTCACGACCTCCCCCGCTATCAAGCACTCACAACCTCCCCATCTTTTGTTGTGCACCGTTAGATTAAAATCTACGGTCACGACCTCCTTTGTCTCATGCGCACAGACCTCCCAACAAGACGTGAGATCGTGGCCCTTAGATCTAAATCTAAAGGCCCCGACCTCCCTTGTGCGTTATGCAAGCTCAGACCTCCACCTCTTTTGATTGGAACCCTTAGATCTAAATCTAACGGTCCGACCTCCCTTGCTGCATTGCGCATCATATCGAGACCTCCCCATCAGTCGGTGCCCTTGGATTTAAATCCAAAGGCCATGACCTCCCCTCATGTCTTTTTGATCGGTGTGCGGTTAAGTCCTCACTGGAGGTCCGCACCGCTGGATGAAGATCCAACGCTTTGGACCTCTGTCCCTTTTCCTCACGTGCTGCGATTATGAAATCGGAGGCCACGACCTCCCATCCTTGATCGTGTGGTGGGACCTCCTCCCGGCCACTTAAAACATAACGGTTCAAAAATTGATCCGATGGTTAGGACCTCTCCCGTGTCTTATCCAACGGTCACCAGACCTCCTCTTCTTCTCCTACCTTGGTCACGCATGCGTGCTCGAGCGGTGGAGTTAATGCGCCCAGCCTCAGTGCACCTTTATGACTCTCTGGCCGCCCGCATTTAATGCAGTCGACTTTTTCGCTTTTCAGTCAAGACAGCTCTGTCACCCGTCAACTTTACATCTTGTCCAATGTCCTAGCCCGTGCCATGGGCCAAGCTCACCATGAGCTTAGCCAGTGGTCCATGACCTCCTGTGCCCAAGTATAAAGCCCCATTGGGTTCCTCCCGTAGCTTCTTTGGCACTCCTTCAAGTTCTAGCTTGCACTGGTGCCTTCTAAGCTTTGCTCTTCCACTGACCTCCCTTCTTGGTCGCCATTGCTGGAGCTTGGAGCTCCTCGGTGGATAAGGGTCCCTGGAGTTTTCCTCCTTTTTCTCTGAGCTCCATTTGTACCATCCCCTCTGGGACCAAGACCTAACTCGCATTGGTTTGGGCATTTACAGAGGTGGACAAAGAGGAGCTTGGAGCAGGAGCTTTGGCCGTGGAGCAACCCCATCTTCTCCAACTCAGGCCATCACCATCCTCAACCTCCCCGGCATCTTAAGGACCTCCAAGTACTCCCCCTGTTAGTCCTTTAGTTGCTGGCACCCGCTTGAATGCATGTTGCGGAGCTTTTGTTTGCGCATACGCTTGAATGTCGCGCGGAGCTTCATTTTGCATTTTCGTAGTTTGGCCGGGCTGGTCATCTTTTGACCTCTCCAGCTCGACGGTGTTCAAGGCCGTCGCCGTTGAGAGGAGGACCATTGGGTGCGCATGGTTATTGCGGACCCAACGGTAGATTATTGACCTCACCGGCGGGCTCTACATCGCCGCGAGATCACTTCTTCACGCTCGGGATTTTGTCGGACGTCCCGGCGTGTCATTGTCGTTTTAGGACATAAATTCACCGCTTTAAATGCCCAATCATTGCAATCATGGGGTTAGCGATAAATGCCATTAAACCTGTCTCTTGTGCGATTTAAAACCTCCCTCGCGGACCTCCTCATGGTCCCGCCGCATTTATTCATGTCCAAGCGCGTCGCGAGTTAAAGCGCTGGTGCAGGACGCCCGCACCTCCTCCGAGGAGATCTGAGCGCCCAAGACCTCCCTTGCGCATCAGTGCCGCCTGCACCTCCCCGGAGGTCTGTGATGTTTAGATCTATCGCTAGGACCTCCTCGAGACATCCCAACCGCTGAGGACCTCCCTTTAGATCTGGTCCGCTCCGGACCTCCTTTCGTGTTGTGGTCCGTTGGATCTCCCATCTACGGCCACGACCTCCCCTCACCTCGCGCATGTGAGTTGCTAAGAGGTCCAGACCTCTGGACTTCACGTCTTGGCGTGTGTGATAGCCTCTGGGAGGTCTTGAGCCGTTGGATCTAAGATCTGTGGCTCACGCCCTCCCATACCCTTGTGAGTTTTAGAAATTCCAAAGAAGTCTTAGTTATAGACCCAAATAAGGTATAGACTTTAGAATTTCATATCTTCTTCATTTTAAATCCTTTTGAGGTCATTCAAATTGTGTTAGCTCTGTCTTGAACTTAACTTTAATCCAAAAATGATTGTAAGTTGAGTTCAGCTCCAGAGCACGCTTAGCCACTAGGTTTTAAAACTCCTTTGAATATACACTCAAAATTTATGCTTAACTTGTAAAACCCATAACTAATGCTCTGTAGGTTATTTGTGAGTAAACCCAATTCTGTTAGCTTCCTCCATTAATGGTCTCACTGTGAAAATTAGTTTTGAGCATGTTGCTGTTAGGAAAATGAGGACTTGTGCATTATAATTTTGTTCAAGTTCTTGTTTTTGAAAAATTATAGAAAGTGCATAATAGCTCCAAATGAGGTGAACTCAATTGTGTTATTCATCTCATGAGGTGCTGGTTTTACAGTAAAATTTCAGCTTCACTTCTATTCTAGAAAATTTTATGATGAACAGTAACATATTTCTAATTAATAGGCTGAGCAGAATTGATTTCATCATATCTTTTGCATTAAGAATCCAAATCAATTGGTTCTTATTGCTAAATTCATGATAAATCATTGTCTTGCTGCTGTAGAAAATTCAGAGAATTTGGAGTTCGTTTGTTGTGCTGTCTTTGTTGTTTTTCGTCGTTCTTATCGGTTCTTTCTCGCCTTTCCGTTAGGTTTCGACATTTGTGGTGATCCCGAGAGTGACCCTCCGCAACAAACTGACCAGCAACAGCAAGGCAAGCAGTTTGATCATTTCCATCATTGTCCCATTACTTTAAAGCTTAATACTTTGTTTTACTTCTATGTATGCATGCTACTTTGTGTTAAATGTCGGTAGTAATCCTATAGTCGCATAATCTGTAGGAATTCTTTATCCTCTACTACCAATGAGCCTAGGTTATTTGTTGTGGTGGGAGCTCGTTGGATGAGCTCTTATCACTTAGTAGTTTCGATGTAAATTGCTTAGACATGCTTAGTTATCGGTAGAATGGGCGATCATCGACTTAGTCGATGGTCTTGATCACTCAAAATGATTATTACTCCTATATGTCCAGCACTTGTGCTTTGATTAATTTGTAAAATCAAAACTGAAAATAAAAGATTGATTTAGACTTGGGCATATTGGATGGATGGTGCGGTTTTTGGATGTGGTGGTATGCTGGGTCCCTAAGGACCGAGTACTTGGGTCACTAAGCCAAGCGATTTCACAGACTAACCACGCGAGGCATATGGAACCCCTCTTGACTAAGTACTCTAGGAGGTGTTAATTATGAGCGAGCTCGGTTGGTGTGTTTTCAAAACAAATGTATATGTATAGTGTGGGAGGGAGCATTAGCTTCCGGAAGGTTGTGATGTCTCCTTCTCCCGTGGGTTGTGCAGCTCGTAATTAGCATTCATCCTTTGGAAAGGTCTCGTAGGACTTAGCCAAAGACACCTTCTAAAGTGTGCGTAAGGAAAGGCGGTCCGACGTGTGGGTACAGTGGTACACCCCGCAGGATAAAACTATTCAATAGCCTCGCCCTAGGTTATGGACATGCTTGGTAAGGTCGTTCAAGACTAGTCTCAAACTTTTAATTAAAACTTGATGGGTTGGTATGAACGGGGAGTTCATGCTATTGTTGTGGTGACTTGGGTTAGTCACTTCCAGGATTGTTCTTGTTGTTGTTATTATGTTATTATCGCGTTGTTATTTCAACAATTAAAAATGCTTTGTCAAATTGCTTTCAATCTACTATATTATTGCAAATGAAACTTGCTTTATGCTAAAATGAGTCCAAAGCCTCATCCACTTAAATCAAGCTTGCATGTAGCTAAATTATAGTTCTGTTATCTTACACGTCAGTCTTGCGAGTACAATAAACAATTTATTGTACTCATTTGCTTTGCTTAACAACTTTGTTGCAGAGGAGGTAGAGCCCAAAGGGTTTTACTTTTGTGAGTCAAGTCTTGGTGGTTGGGAGAGTGACTAGCTTGGCGGTCCTGGTCGATTGCCTTGTGGGCTAAAGGCACACTTGGTTGGCTCTTATTTTGGCCATCTTTATGGCACTTTTGCTTCATTGTTATCTTTTTGTAATTATTGTTATTGGGCCTAAGGGCCTCTCTTTGTAATATCTATTCCATATTAATGTTAACTTCGGTTTGTTGCTTATGTACTATGTGTTGTATGGAATTGATGCATTCTTTTGTTGTGAGGTATGTGTCTTGCGATTCGGAAGTATACATCTCTCGAGACCGAGTTTATTTGGTTGATAATACTAGGGTCAATTGGATGACTAAGTATTATGAGCCTAATAAACGTCGGGGTCTCACAAAACCTGATTTTCATACTACCATAACTTTTGCATAGGACATACAAATCAATTGATTTTTATTGCTAAATTCATTTAAAATCACGCTTTACCTTCTGTGAAAATTTCATAATTTTTGGATGACTTTGAATTTTTGAGTATTTCGGTGTTACCTTTTCTTATTGGTTCTTTTCGATTCTTTTGCTAGGTGTAGGATCAATGATAACCGACTAGAGGGGGGTGAATAGGAGGTTTTTAATATTTTTGATAATTTAACAATTTTATCCAAATATTAACTTAGTCTAAACACAATATAATTCTAGTTAAGCAATTTACCACAATAGACAAGCTAGAAATATAAATACGAAAATGTAAAGACAAGAAATAACCACAATGACACAAGGAACTTTTTCCCGTGGCATCGAAGACTTGTCGGTCTTCACTAATCCACGTTGAGGAAGCTTGATCAACTCAAGCCGGCTCCACGAATTAAGCCTTCCCTCGATCACTAGTGGTAGCTCTTCTCCTCTCCGGATAGGCGAGCTCCAACCTTCACAAAAGCCCGGGCCTTCTCACAATCTCCTTTGAGAAGATCACTGAACCAAACTCTAAGCTGTCTAGGAGACGGCAATCTCCAAGAGTAATAGAGTAAGAATTCTTCACTTGAAAGCGCTCTAATGCCACAATGATCAAACTCAATAAATGCTCTTGGAAAAACCTCAACTACCTTTGCAAATGGAAATGAATGCTCTCAAAGAGTAGGAAACAATGCAAAGGGCTCAAGAGATGTTAAATGAGGCTCAACAACATTTCTAGTTGCAGTGGGTGAGGTATTTATAGCCTCCACCCACTGCACTAGCCGTTGGACACGAAATTCCCAAAATTTCAGGAAGCGCGGTCAGACCGCAGCACCGTCAGGTCAATCCGCCTCACCAGTAACGGTCGACTGTAACGCATTAAATGCACTGAAAAATAGCCGTTCTGGGTCGGTCAGACCGCAGTGAACGTCGTTAGTCCGCCTACGTAAAACGGAAATCGCTTTAGAGACTCACCGAAAATGTTGACCGCATTGAAGGACCGGAGGTGCGGTCGATCCGACTTATACCGCGGTCGATCCTACTGTCAAATTTCAACTGAAAACCTTCTCTGGAAAATGTGGACCGCGTCTAAGACCCGGGGGTGCGGTCAGTCCGGCCAATGGCCGTCGGTTAGTCCGGACCAGTGGAATTCAGCAAAATCAGAAAACAACACCTCACTGGAAAATGCTGACCGCTGTTTTGGTCCGGCAATCCGGTCAGTCCGGCCATTTAACGTCGGTCAGTCCGGCCTCCAAAGAAAATCAGCAAATTTAAATTGAGGCCAAACCAAAAACAAATCCAAGATTAAATCAAATAAGATTTGAGCAATTGTGGCATCATTCACTTTCAAGGTACTCAATTCTTGAACTCTCTTTATAGTACGGCTGTCTAGCCTATAACCCGGTCTTCCAACCAATTCACCTAAGACCGGTAAAATAAAAAGATCCTAGACTATTTTACCTTGTCTTTGAGCCAAATGATCTTCATGTAATCCTTTCGCGTGCAATTCCCGGTTATCAAGAGCACCAATGGGATTTAACCTTGTACATACTCAATAAACACGTTAATCCCATATTCACATATTATCATTAATTACCAAAAAAAATTTTAGGGGCCTAGATGATTTCAATCTCCCCCTTTTTGGTAATTGATGACAACACACTTAATATGTGAGAGAATGATTGTTTTGAATATACTATGAGTGTATATTCTTTTGATGACTTAACAACGAGATAATTCTTGCAATAAGATTAAAATGAGTTTTGAGAATTATTTCCTTGTTAAATCCTGTTTAAAGAAAGCTCCCCCTAAACATGTGCATAAAAGTCGAGAATTTTTTGCAAGCACAAGTAGAGATTTTTAGAAAATTTTGGCGGAGTTTCTTTTACATGATGAATCTTGAGGAAATGCAACAATATATATAACATTATAAACATAGCATTTCAAGAGAGTAATATAAGCACAGGATTAACCAACAAGTCCATCAAGATGACATTTTAAATTAGCAATATCTTGAACCGATTACAAGCATATAAGTACATGATCATTCAACCAAGCTCATAGACGGTAAAGCATTAAGCATTCATATAAGAGGTTCAATAAGCTTACAATGATAGCAAAAGAAAGGGCAATAAGCTTATCCTCTAATTATTACACACAAAAGACCACAAAAGTCCAACAAGCATTCAACAACCATAGCTAATAGATATATAGGACCATAATAGATATAAAGGACCATAATACTTTTCCCCCTTTGGCATCAACTACCAAAAGCTACGAAGTAGGGGGAGGAGGAGGAGGAGCTGCAATCGACGTGGAAGGGGCTGTAGGAGGATCAATGCGTCGACGCTGAGAATAAGTAACAGTCTGCTCGATCGACGAGACGCGAGTGGTCATCTCAGCCATGTCAGTCTGAATCCCTGAAACCAAGCCAACCATCTGATCGAGACGCTGAAGCACAAGAGAGTTGGACTGCTCCACGGCTGCCTGACGAGAGTCCAAAGCTTGAGTAGTGCTCTCTAGAGTATCCATGCGATGGTTCAGAACCTCTAGGTGGCGATCCACTGCATCAAAATGAGATACGATCGTGTTGATGCCAGTATGCAGAACCTCCAACAATAGTGGATCAAGTCCACCCTGCTGCTGAGGAGCGGGCTGAGGAGAGGCTGGAGCATCAGCAATTGGGTGAAGAGGCCTGTTCCTCAAATCTCTCTGGTGGTCGCCCTCTGGCTTGTACTGTTTGTGAGGAAAGGGAGTGGTACCTTGAAAGTCAGTGGTCCTCAAAATGAGCATCATGATGTAAGGAGCATAATACATCCTCTTTCCCAAATCACTGTGGCAAGATTGCAACTCAGTCAAGATTAAGTGCATAATATCAAATTTCTTTCCTTGCATCACATAATCTATGACATTCCAGGCATGTTCTCTAATAGCATCATTGTTGCCACTCCTGGGCAAGATGGTGGCCCTGATAATCCTGTTAATGACACTAGGGAGGGGCCTCAGACCGGCAACCTTACCAGGGATAATTCCAACATGGGTAGGCTCATAGAATTGCATCTGCTCTGGAGTCTGCAGCGTGGGCTCAAGATGGATCTTAACATACTCACGTGCTGGCAGATTGAGGGCCTCCTCAAAGTGACGCTTGGTGGTCGTGTAGCGCCTCGAGCCTGTCATCCAAGTCACAGTGGCCAAGGAGGATGGAATGTAAATCAGAGCATAGAACCGACGGATTACCTCCTCATTGAAGTTGCACTTGATGCTAACAATCCCATCCAGCCAAGATTATAAGCAGAGTGTACAAAGTTGCATACCGGGTTTGCTCATTGAGATATGACCAATTTATGTACTTCTGAATAGCAAATTGCTTGTGAAGCACCACTTGATTGTCGCAATCTTCCTGAAATAGAGTGTGAAATCTCTCATCTATGGCTGACCTTGGCTGCTCATAAGGAGATTGCTTTCTGAGTTGCTTGAAATCATCATTCCGAATTGAGCGAAGATCTATACGAGGCTCAGGTGAGAACTCCATATCAGCATCATCTTCTTCGTCCAAATGTTCACTGGCGCTAGGCACGGAGGACAAGGACGGCGAGGAGTTCGCTTCGTCACTATCGGAATGCTCAACCGGAGGACGATGGGTAGCCTTCCGGGGTTGACGAGACGAAGATGCCTCGGGATCGGCAACGGTCTTGGTCCTTGCCATGATAACTGGATAGATAGATAGGACAATCAAGGAGTGAGTTGAAGTGAATAGAGATTAATAAGTTGACAAAAAAAAGCTTTTACATCGGGGCCGCCTAACCGCAGTAATTGGCGATCAATCCGCAGAAGCGCGGATCGTCACAAGACAACGCCGGTTAGTCCGGCCTTGAACAGAAAACTAGGGTTTTTGTCAAAACATCGGAATCTCCGCAATGTAGGTCAATAATCGACAATAAGGTGAGTATAGATGACAAAGATGACATACTCCAAGTCGATTAAGGTTCAAAAAGCAGAATAAGTGAAGATTAAGGAGAAATTTGAGGATTGAAGACCTTGCGGTGACGGCGGTGAAGACGAGGAGCCGTCGGCGAGAGGAGAGCATCCGGAGGCAAGGAGGAACGACTAGTGGCGTGGGGCGAGGAGGCGCTCCAAGGGTGGTGATGCGGTTGAGAAGAAGAGAGGAACCGACGGGGAGATGGGAAAAGCTAGGAAACGGGAGAAACAAGCGGTTTGGTGGAGAAATAAAGAAAGAAACTGACCGCAGGGCAAAGCTCGGTCAGTCTGGGAACAAGCCTGCGGGTTGACCGCAGTTAAGCTTGCGGGTTGACCGCACCTGGAGATTTTTGAGGATTTTTGCAGAATGTTTGTGTTGTCTTTGCTCCATAGAATTAGCACACAACATAAAAACTATCTTGGAGCAATTTCAACGAGATTAGATCAACAAAAGAGTTTTGAACATAGATTTTTAGGAAAATAGAGCAATTTTTTTTAAAAAAAAACAATTTGAATGAGTTAAAAGAAGCAAACAACGAGATTTGTTACTTGTGAGGATATGTGTGAGTATGAAATACTATTTGGAAGCAATATATGAAGGAAATCATTGCCTAAATAGCAATACTCATTTTATGCTAGAATTGACTCAAGTGCATTTTTCGGGTTTTGGGCTATTTTTGAGCGAGATTCAAACTTAAATAACTTTGATTTGGTTGAGAGTTTGAAAAACTTATGAATACGAAAAAGGTCACGAATAACCATCTTTAGATTTTTCCTTTTGGGAGCAAGATCAAATTCCTTTTGGAAATACTTTTGGATGAAAAACGTTTTTGGTCAAAAACAAGATAAGTAAGAAATTAATTTTTGGCCAAAACTTGATTTTTCTTTTAAGATAGATAATTTTGAGATCTTTTCAACCAAAAACCTTTGAAATACACTAGAGAATAGATGTGGCTAGTTTTTCAAGAGGTTTGATTGATAAACACCAAATTTTGACTTTTGACCAAAAGGATTGATTTTTGAAAAGACACATTCTAGCATGTTTGTTGATATGTGCACAATTTGAGTTGTGGTATACATGGTGATTGTATAGCACTCCCCCTAAATGTGTTTCCCATCTTAGTTCTTGAAATAAGAGAATCACGAGAGAAAAGCGAATTCAATTAAGATTCAAGAACATAATGTAATCAAATGACATTAGAACAATCTATGACATTTAATTCATTCCTCAATTTGCAAAAGTGGCCTTCATCTAAAGGTTTGGTGAAAATATCCGCTAATTGGCCTTCGGTTCTTATGTGGCTAATTTCAATATCTCCCTTGCTCACATGATCTCTCAAGACATGGTGGCGAATATCTATATGCTTGGTTCTTGAGTGTTGAACAGGGTTATTAGCAATTTTCACGGCACTATCATTGTCACACAAAAGAGGAATTTTATCAAATTTAATTCCATAATCCATCAATGTTTGCCTCATCCATAGCAATTGAGCACAACAACTTCCCGCGGAAACATATTCGGCTTCGGCGGTAGATAAGGCTACGGAGTTTTGTTTCTTGGATGACCATGATACTAAGGATCTTCCTAAGAATTGACAACTACCCAATGTGCTTTTTCTATCCACTTTGCAACCCGCATAATCCGAATCGGAATATCCAATTAAATCAAATTTAGCACCTTTGGGGAACCATAGGCCAATGCTAGAGGAATGCTTTAAATATCTAAGAATTCTTTTAACGGCCATAAGATGACATTCTTTTGGAGAAGCTTGAAAACGAGCACACATACAAACACTAAACATGATATCGGGCCTAGATACGGTAAGATAAAGCAAGCTACCTATCATGGATCTATAAAGCTTTAAGTCTACCGGTTTACCTCCCTCATTTAGATCAAGATGACCATTTGTAGCCATGGGAGTCTTGATAGGCTTCGCATCTTCCATGCCAAATCTTTTAAGTAAATCCTTTACGTACTTGGCTTGACTTATGAAAATCCCATTCTTGAGTTGCTTGATTTGAAGTCCAAGGAAATAGCTTAATTCTCCAATCATTAAAATTTCAAATTCCCTAGACATCATATCACCAAATTCTTTGCAAAAATCTTGATTAGTAGACCCAAAAATAATATCATCAACATAGATTTGACATACAAAGAAGTCATCATCTAAAATTTTGGTAAATAAGGTTGAATCAATTTTCCCGATTTTGAATCCTTTTGAGACTAGAAAATCTCTAAGGCGTTCATACCATGCTCTAGGAGCTTGTTTAAGACCATAGAGCGCCTTGGAGAGTTTATAGACATGATTTGGATTATTAGGATCTTCAAACCCGGGAGGTTGTTCAACAAAGACAAATTCGGATATTTTACCATTTAGGAAAGCACTTTTAACATCCATTTGAAATAATTTAATATCAAAGCATGATGCAAAAGCAAGTAATATCCGAATTGACTCAAGTCTAGCTACGGGAGCGAAAGTTTCGCCAAAATCCAAACCTTCAACTTGTGAATATCCTTGAGCGACCAATCTTGCTTTGTTTCGAATGACCAAACCATTCTCATCTTGCTTGTTCCTAAAGACCCATTTTGTACCAATGACATTGTGTTCTTTAGGTCGATCCACCAATGTCCAAACTTCATTCCGGGTAAAGTTATTGAGTTCTTCATGCATCGCATTCACCCAATCCGGATCGTCAAGTGCTTATTCTACATGCTTTGGCTCAATAGACGAGACAAAAGAGTAATGTTCACAAAAAAAGCAACATGAGAGCGAGTTTGGACACCCTTACTTACGTCACCCAATATTTGATCTATTGGATGATCCTTTGCAATTGCATTGTGGATTCTAGGTGGTAGGTTGGATGGTTGATCATCTTCCTTGTTATCCTCTTCAATGATTTGTACTTGACTTGTGGAAGATGTGGGTGGTTCAACTTGAGTGGAGGATGATGGACCCACTTCGGGCTTGATGTCGCCTATTTGCATATGTTCCATTGCTTTTCTTAAGGCTTCATTACCTACATCATCCAAATTCTCATGCTCTTCTTGAAAGCCGTTAGTCTCATCAAATTGCACATCGTGCCTTTCTTCAACTAAACCGGAGTTTTTGTTGAAGACACGATAAGCCTTGCTATTTGAAGAATAACCAAGCAGGAAACCAACATCACAACGACTGTCAAATTTTGAAAGACGAACACCCTTCTTCAAAATGTAACACTTGCAACCAAAAACACAAAAATAAGAGATGTTCGGTTTTCTTCCTACGATAAGCTCATAGGAAGTCTTCTTCAAAAGACGGTGCAAATAAAGGCGATTTATGGCATGACAAGCGGTGTTAATAACTTCCGCCCAAAAACTATCGGAAGTATTATATTCATCAAGCATTGTCCTAGCCATTTCAATTAATGTTCGATTTTTCCTTTCTACTACTCCATTTTGCTCCGAAGTGTAGGTTGTGAAACGTTCGTGCTTTATTCCAAATTCATCACAAAAATCCTCAACCTTAGTATTTTTGAACTCGGAACCATTATCACTACGGATTTTCTTTATTTTGAAATCAAATTCATTTTGAGCCCTTTTTGCAAATCTTTTGAAAATTCCGGAGGTTTCACCTTTATCATCTAGGAAGAATACCCATGTATATCTAGAGTAATCATCCACAATGACTAAACAATAGCTATTTCCCCCGATACTCTTATAGGTTGTTGGCCCAAACAAATCCATATGTAAAAGTTCCAATGGTCTAGAAGTTGACATGATACTTTTGGAAGGATGAGAATTAGTGACTTGTTTACCGGCTTGACAAGCACTACAAAGTCTATTTTTCTTAAATTTCACATCTTTCAAGCCAACAACTAGATCATGTTTGAAAAGCTTTTTGAGTTGAATCATTCCAACATGAGCTAGCCTTCTATGCCAAAGCCAACCCAAGGAGGTTTTTGCGATTAAGCAAGTTTTTAAGCAAGATTCACTTGAGCTAAAATCAACTAGGTAAAGATTTCCAAATCTAAAGCCTTTGAAAGCTAAAGAGCTATCTTTTGCGTTAGAAATGGTTACACCTTCACTAGAGAATGAGCAAATTAGTCCAAGACCACATATTTGAGCAACGGATAGCAAGTTAAAGTTTAATGATTCTACTAGAGAAACATTAGAAATGGAAAGGTAATTTGAGATAGCAATTTTACCCAATCCTAATACCTTTCCTTTGCTATTATCACCAAAAGTGATCTTGTCTACTCCTTTTCCATTCTCGAATGTGGTGAACAATTTTCTATCACCGGTCATGTGTTGAGTGCATCCACTATCAAGCACCCAATGTTTTCCACCGGTCTTATAGTTCACCTACAAAACAAGAATCAGATTCTTTTAGGTACCCAAATTTGTTTGGGTCCTTGGAGGTTAGTAACCAAGGATTTAGGCACCCAAATGGCATTCTTTTTAGCACCTAAGATTGAAGTGCCAATAAAATGAGCAACTATTTTACCATTGATTGTCCTTTTAAGCACATAGCATGAATCATATATACCAAGTGATGGAACCTTACTCTTAGGACAATTTTGTTGCATATGTCCTATTTCCCGGCACTTGTAGCAATACTTACCATTTTCCCTCACATACCTTGTGGGTTTGTTTGCCGGCTTCTTACCTTTCTTAGGTACATACCCAAGACCTTCCTTATTGAATGAGCACCTTTGCTCACTCAAAAGCTTGTCTAAGGTGGCCTTACCCTTAAAACATCTTTCTAAACTCTTGCTTAGTTTAGTGACTTGTTCTTTTAATTCATAATTTTCAACAATGAGCAAAGGATCACAAGTATTGCCTAAATTAACAATTGAATCATCACTTAAGCAACATGGCATGGATAATAAATCTTCACATGATGTAGAAGCATTAGTCATGGATATAGCATTTGAAGTAATTTCTACTTGAGGCATCTCATCCATTAAATTGCAAGTAATGCCAACATGTGAGTGAGATTTTTCATTATCTTTTAGGAGAAGAGAATCATGAGCTACCTTTAACTCCTCAAAAGAGTCTTTTAGAGAGATATACTCTTTCTTCAAGACTTTGAATTTTGATTTCTCTTTTCCAAGATATTCACTTAATTCGTCAAGCATCTCTATTAATTCATCATAAGTTGGTTCATTATTATCAATGGATTTTACCTTGTCTCCTTTTGCCATGAGGCACGTAGGAGTGGAGAATAGTGAAGGAGCTTCCTTGATGGCGATGCCGACAAGTCCCTTCCTCTTGGGGGATTCTTCCTCATCGGAGTCGAGTCGAGTCGCTTGACTCATCATTTGAGTCCCACTCTCCAATGTGAGCTTCATTCTTGCCATCCTTGTGAAGCTTCTTGAAAAGCTTCTTTTTACCGTTGTATTCCTTCTTCTTGAATGGCTTGCCCTTGTCATCCTTCTTTTCGGGGCAACGAGAGGCAATGTGCCCCTTTTCTTCACAATTCTAGCATCGAATATTGCTATATCTCTTCTTGTCATTTGAGGATTGCCCCTTCTTGAACTTGTCAAAGTTATAGCTTCTATTGGGGCGCCTCTTCATTCTTCTCACAAGGAGTGCATACTCCTCGTCGGAGTCTTCTTCTTCATCCTCATCATCACTAGATTCCGCCTTGGCTTTGAAAGCGGTAATTTTCTTCTTTGAGGATGATGTCTCCAAAAGCTCTTCTTTGTCCCTTTTGAATAACTCATTTGTGATGAGGTTGCCCAAAAGCCCTGTTGGTGTCATCCTTGGCAACTCGGGCGAGTTGAGAAATAACGTCACCAACATCTCATATTTATCCGGAAGAGCCCTAAGCATCTTGCGAACAATATCAACATCAAGAAGGTTAGTCCCAAGGCCTTTGAGCTCATTCACAATGTTGTTGAGTCTTGAATACATCTCATTGATGTTTTCATGAGGCAACATTATGAATGTCTCATATTTAATCCGAAGTCTATGCAATTTGGCTTCTTTGACCGTGGATGTACCCTTATGGATTTCCGAGAGAGTTGTCCAAATAGCATGAGCATTTTCCAAGTTACTCACTCTATTGAACTCATCCGCGTTCAAAGCGCCAAAGAGAGCATTCATAGCTTGGGCATCTAAATGAGAGTTACGCGTATCTTGATCCGTGGGTTCTAGTGGATTAAGAGACATAGCGTAACCATCATTTACGATTTTCCAAATGCTTGGACTCATGGCCTTTAAATAAATTGACATTCTAATTTTCCAATAAGCATAATTTGAGCCATCAAAGAGAGGAGCCTTTCCTATAGCAATTCCCTCACTAGCTATCCTTTTCTCTCTTAGACGGTTAAGTCTAAATCAATGAGAGACCAAGCTCTGATACCACTTGTAGGATCAAGGATAACCGACTAGAGGGGGGTGAATAGGAGGTTTTTAATCTTTTTGACAATTTAACAATTTTATCCAAATATTAACTTAGTCTAAACACAATATAATTCTAGTTAAGCAATTTACCACAATAGACAAGCTAGAAATATAAATGCGGAAATGTAAAGACTAGAAATAACCACAATGACACAAGGAAGTTTTTCCCGTGGTATCGAAGACTTGCCGGTCTTCACTAATCCACGTTGAGGAAGCTTGATCAACTCAAGCCGGCTCCACGAATTAAGCTTTCCCTCGATCACTAGTGGTAGCTCTTCTCCTCTCCGGATAGGCGAGCTCCAACCTTCACAAAAGCCCGGGCCTTCTCACAATCTCCTTTGAGAAGATCACCGAACCAAACTCCAAGCCGTCTAGGAGACGGCAATGTCCAAGAGTAATAGAGCAAGAATTCTTCACTTGAAAGCGCTCTAATGCCACAATGATCAAACTCAATAAATGCTCTTGGAAAAACCTCAACTACCTTTGCAAATGGAAATGAATGCTCTCAAAGAGTAGGAAACAATGCAAAGGGCTCAAGAGATGTTAAATGAGGCTCAACAACATTTCTAGTTGCAGTGGGTGAGGTATTTATAGCCTCCACCCACTGCACTAGCCGTTGGACACGAAATTCCCAAAATTTCAGGAAGCGCGGTCGACCAGCAGCACCGTCTTGATCGATCCGCCTCACCAGAACGGCCGATCAGAACGCATTAAATGCACTGAAAAATAGCCGTTACAGGGGGGTCCGGTCAGACCGCAGGTGAACGTGCGGTTAGTCCGGCCTACAGAAAAACGGAAATCGTTTTAGAGACTCACTGGAAAATGTTGACCGCATTGAAGGACCGGAGGTGCGGTCATCAAGACTTATACATGCGGTCATCCGACACAAATTTCAATCAAAACCTTCTCTGGAAAATGTTGACCGTGTCTAAGACCCGGGGGTGCGGTCAGTCCGGCCAATGGCCGTCGGTTAGTCTGGACCAGTGGAATTCAGCAAAATCAGAAAACAACACCTCACTGGATTTTGGTCCGGCAATTCGGTCAGTCCGGCCATTTAACGTCGGTCAGTCCGGCCTCCAAAGAAAATCAACAAATTTAAATTGTGGCCAAACCAAAAACAAATCCAAGATTAAATCAAATAAGATTTGAGCAATTGTGGCATCATTCACTTTCAAGGTACTCAATTCTTGAACCCTCTTTATAGTACGGCTGTCTAGCCTATAACCTGGTCTTCCAACCAATTCACCTAAGACCGGTAAAATAAAAAGATCCTAGATTATTTTACCTTGTCTTTGAGCCAAATGATCTTCATGTAATCCTTTCGCGTGCAATTCTCGGTTATCAAGAGCACCAATGGGATTTAACCTTGTACATACTCAATAAACACGTTAATCCCATATTCACATATTATCATTAATTACCAAAACAATTTTTAGGGGCCTAGATGCTTTCACTAGGTTTCGACGATTCTATTGTATACGAGAGTGATCCACTGCAGCAAGTCGAGTATCTCTAGCAAGGCAAGCAGCCCCCCGCCCCCTTTGATCATATTGATCCTATTACTTTCGTTACAAAATATCTTGTTTTCAACTTGTTTGTATGCATGTTCTACTTGAATGATTATTTTTCGTCAAAGGTAGTTATTCCTAGTAGATGCATGAGCTGTAGCAAATGTTTATCCCTTGCCACTAACCCTAAGTTATTATTCCCGCTGATGTTAGTGCTCGGTGGATGTTATATGGTCTACTTATGGTTATGCGATGTCATGCTTAGCAATGCTTAGAACGGTAGAATGGGGATCATCGCCTCGGTGATGATCATTATATCATCACTATAACTATTTGAGTTAGGATACTCATGTATGTAATTGTAATTGGAAAAACTAAAAATAAAAATAAAATGTTTTAGACTTGGGCACATTGGTTTGATGGTGTGATTGTCGGGTGTGAATGGATGGTGCCCAAGTCAACAAGGACCGAACATCTTGTGTCACACTATCCAAGCATTTTTGCGTGCAACCACATGAGGGGGATATGGGACCTCTCTTGACTAAGTACTTTGGGGGTTGTTAATTAATGACTCGCGTGGTGGTTGTTGTATATATATTTTCAACATGGGAAAGAAGGGGAGCATCCGCAACGGCTTGAGCTGGGCCGATGTATCCTACTCTTCGTATGGGTCCTTAGTGAGAGCCGGGATGGCATTTTCACTAAGGGTTAACCCCCATACATACGACTCTTAATTAGCACAATCCATTGGAAATGTCTCGTAGGACTTAGCCGTGCCGGCATACCAAAGGAAGTGTGCTAAATAGCTTGGCAAAAAGGCGGTCTGACATGTGGGTAAAGTTGTACACCCCTGCAGGGTATAAACTATTCGAATAGCCTCGTCCTAGGTTATGGACACGCTTGGTTAGGTTTTGCAAGAGTTAGACTATAACATTTTCAATAAAATTTGAATTCGGGTGGTACGAATGGGTAATTCGTGCTATATTGTGGTGGCTGTTGGGAAGTCACCTCCAGGATGTTATTTATGTTTATAATTATTGTCTCGCTGTTATTTAATCAAATAAAAACAGATTTGTCAAATTGCCTTTAATCTATTACCTTATTGCAAATGAAAAATTGCTTTATGCTGAAAATTGCTTAGTGTAGTAGCCTTCCTTTAACACAAGAGTGCATCTATATATTCTTTTGCTTGTAAGACTTGCGAGTACAACTTTGTACTCAGCTGCATTGATTTAATTGTTGCAGAGGAGGTTGATCCCCAAGGGATCGACTATTGTGAGACCAACTTCGTGCAGGATGACTAGCTTGGCGGCCCAGTCGGTTGCCTTGTGGGTAATGGCAAACCGTTTGGCTTTTGTTTATCGCCATCTTATGGCTTATGTTTTTGCTGCTACTTTGGTTAATTACCTTGTCATTTGGCCGGTCGGCCCTACTTTTGTAATATGAACTTTTATGTCCTTTAAGTTGTACGCTTGTAATGACTTGAGTATGGAATAGATGCTTAATTTTTGTATGGGGTATGTGTACTGCAATTTTGGGAAGTACATATGTGCCGAGGGTCGGGATATTTGATTTGTAATGCTAGGGCCAATTGGATGGTTAAGTATTACGAGTTAAATACCCCAGGTTCTCACAGCGAATATGGGGTTGGATTGACCCACCTTGAGACACTATTGAGATTGTTATGATTCTATGTGTCGTTAGTTGGTCTCAAGCAATGATGATGTATAATCCTTAAACCTGAGATCAGCATGGTTTTCTACATATATAATAGCACTCTTAGGGGTTGCCAATCGCTACTCATAACTGGGTAGTTATAAAGGTAGCTTTCGGGTATGCTATGAAACATGTGGAGGAATGTGACTGGTTAGATATGCGATTTGCCCCTCCTAGCATAACAGGAGAGATGTATCGGGGCCCCTCGTTGTGGTCGGATAAAGAAAGTGCATGGCCATGCCACTAGTGGTCGAAGTGTTCGACCACATGAAGTTATCCAACACTCGATCGAAAAAGTATTGAACAGTCCATAGATGACACAACATCTCACCTGGAGTTCAACCAGACATTGTGAGGCAAAGGGAGAATACACGAGTAGGTCGCTTAGTTCGATCAGTTACGGACTGGTCGTATGGAGATACGAGCTGGTCATAGACTGGTCGAATGTAATCACAGAGTGGTCAAAACCTGGTTGTAAGGAGTTACGAACTGGTTGTGACCAAATACGAACTGGTCGTATAGAGATAGGACCTAGTTGTAAGTGATGGGGACCTGGTCATAGATCATATTGCACTAAGGTTCGTCCGATATAATTTGTGTGTATTCGAGAATCATTATGTCCTGCTAGGAACCGCTAACGACTCGTGATCGGAAAGGGTTTCCGAGTCACAACCGATTACGCATGAACCTACATGGTCACACACTTAACGGGTTGGAATAAACCAGTACGGATACGATTCGTCAAACGTATTCGGATAGGATCCGTCACGAGCACTATATAAAGAGATGCATGAAGCTGTTGTGTGGTGGTGAACGTAACAGACAAGACACAAGAAAGTCGTGAGTTGAGTTGTTCCACCGAAACCCTAGCTGCCATCTTCCTAAGAGCTCTGCCGTGCGACTTGGTGCTAGCACACTAATGCATAGTTGTTCCTTCCCTAGATGTGTGGATACCGTAGAGGTGCTACTACGTTTGCTGTTGCGCTTGAGGACGATCCGCGATCTTCATAATGAACTGCAGAGGTCGCTGGAGGAGACGATCGACTACGACCACTACATCGACGTGCTCTACGCTTGGACCAGGCTGCTCCAACCCTTCTTTCACTGCTCTGCGCATCTGGTGGTAACGATCTATGATCATCTACTTGCTTGGCTTCCTGGTTTGCATGGTAGAAATTTTGATTTATTGCTATCGTAGCCTACCCATATCCCAACAAATATAACCATAAAAATTAGCAGCGGAAAACATTAAGTAAACAAGAATAGAAGATCAAGTAATAAAATAACCTTCTCAATGGTGCGCCACAACCCCAGGGCAACCGACTGGGATTAAAGCCGAAGAACCAATGTTATCGCCTCAACTTGAAACATTAACTCGGACGTTCCTTACCTGCAACAAGTGGTCTATTCCACTAAGTACAGAAGGTACTCACAAGACTTACATAAACTAATAAAAGAAAAGTGTTTAATAGAACCTATCCAAAGGATTAGAGATTATACATGCTACAAGCTGTTAATCTACTAGTGAGCTTTGGCATCACTGCTAGAAGATTAGTGAATTTGGTAAGCAACTATTTGCTAATTATATCTCCATATGACTCTTGTTGTTGGGCAGCATCTCTATGCTGTGGCACCCAACCCTATGCCCCAAGGTCCATAACCGTTATGATGATCTTGTCAAGTTAAACCAATGGTATGCGTGTAAGTGTCCAACACAAATCCATCTAGTCAAGGAATATTAATGTCACTCTACTTTAGCAAGACCTACAATTAAAATACATGACTTTGGATGGTACAGCTAATTGAGAGGGCATCAATTTAACTTAATATTATGTGAGGGAATTTTACTTCTACCATGTTAAAAGCATTTAAAGAAATTAAATAACAAGCATATAAATAAATGAACATAAATTTAAAGGCATTCACAGACAATCAAATTGCACTGTGATATAGTATGGCCCTTCCACATGGTGATCTCCATCGCCGTGATTCCTGTTCGCCATGTCTTCAAGTGGTCAAATCCTCCAAGTACTCCCACTAAGCCATTACTCCTAATAGCATTAGTAATAAATTACATGGAGTGAAGAAGTATCACAAGTCGACACGCAGGCCGTTATACAAAGATAGACAGCCTTGGGCTGCAATAAGCATGACACGTAGGTCATGAACATTACACACATACATGCATCTCATACATCATGTTTCATACTGTTCACATCAATCCCTGCATTATGCATGGAATTCAATTCTATCGGGCGACATGAACACATACTACCTATAACGCGCGGTACGATTACCTAGCACGGTGGTCCCGCTAGCCGGTTAGCGGGAGGGGTTCGAAGGGGCAGCGCCCCTCGCTGGTCGAGGGCAGCACGCTCGAAATTTTTTTCCGGAACATGAATCTTATTCATGTAACCGAGCCTTGGAAATCATCGGACTAATCAAATTAACCCTATTCCAAACTAATCTGATCATTGCCTTGATACGATCACCCACTGTGGCATACTCCGATGGCAGAATTCCGACCGATAGGAGTGTTATGCAGCATGGTCGTGAACATGCGCAATAATCCATATGGCCCTTTTAGCTCATACCTCCTCATAAACCCATCTACTACCACTGAAAACCGATCGATCTTATTGACGAGTTCCTAGATCATTCCATCGACATGAACCGATCTAGGTTACCAGACCCGACCAGTAATAGATCCAATCTACTACTACCATATATCAAGTATATGCGACCGATCCAGATCAAAAACTATGCAGGATGGCTCTGATACCACTGTTGGGGTACGGGTAGGCTACGATAGCTAACAATTCAAAAATTCTACCACGTAAACCAGGAAGCCATGCAAGTAGAAGATCACAAATCGTTACCACTAGACGCACAAAGCAGCGGAAGAAGAGTTGGAGCAGCCTGGTCCAACGTAGAGCGCGTCGATGCAGTGGTCGTAGTCGATCGTCCAGCGTCGAGCATATCGATGCAGAGGTCGTAGTCGATCGTCTAGTGTCGAGCACATCGATGCAGTGGTCGTAGTCGATTGTCTAGCGTCGAGCACGTCAATGATCTCCTCCAGAAACCGCTATAGTTCCTTATGAAGATCGCGGATCATCCTCAAGCGCAACAGCAATCGCAGTAGCACCTCTATGGTATCCACACGTCTAGGGAAGGAACAACCATACGCCGATGTGCTAGCACCAAGTCGCACGATAGAGCTCTCAGGAAGATGGCGGCTAGGGTTTCGGTGGAGCAACTCACGTCAACCCGTCTGTCTCCCAATAGCCTCAAGCATCTCCTTTTATAGTGCCCATGACGGATCCTATCCGAACATGTTTGACAAATCATATCCGTACTAGTTTGTTCGAACCCGTTAAGTGTGTGACCCATTAGGTTTATGCGTATTCAATTGTGACTCGGAAACACCTTTCCGACCACGAGTCGTTAGCGGTACCTAGCAGGACATAACGATTCCCAAATACACACAAATTATATCGGACAAACCTTAATGCAATATGATCTTCGACCAGGTCCTCATCACTTACGACCAGGTCCTATCTCTATATGACCAATTCGTATTTTGTCATGACCAGTTCATAACTCCTTACGACCAGGTTACGACCACTCTGTGATTACGTTCGACCAGTCTACAACCAGCTCGTATATCCATACGGCCAGTCCATAACTGATAGAATTAAGCGACCTACTCGTGTATTCTCTCTTCACCTCACGATATCTAGTTGAACTCCAGGTGTGATGTTGTGTCATCCATGGACTGTTCAATACTTTCTCGATCGAGTGTCGGATAACTTCACGTAGTCGAACACTTCGACCATTAGTGGCATGGTCATGCACTTACTTTATCCAACCACAACGAGGGGCCCAAAGACATCTCTCCTGTTATGTTAGGAGGGGCAAACCGACCAATCACATTCCTCCGCATGTTTCAGAGCATACCCGAAAGCTACCTTTATAACTACCCAGTTACGAGTAGCATTTGGCAACCCCTGAGAGTGCTATTACACATGTAGGAAACCATGCTGATCTCAGGTCTAAGGATTATACATCATCATTACTTGAGACCAACTAACGACACATATAATCATAACAATCTCAATAGTGTCTTAAGGTGGGTCGTATCCAACCCTATGTTCTCTAACATGTGTTCACATTATTGATTCGATATCCCTATATCCATGACTAGTGAAACATGGTCATCAATCAATACAATGTGCTGGCCAATAGAGTCACTAGTGTTCCGATCATTAACATCCGACCAGGTATTCATTTAGAATGACATCGTACAAGTTAAAAGAGCTTCACCAACAACTCACATACTTGTTAATCTTCATAACCAATGATTCATTCAAAGAACAGGATAACATATTATGAATATAATGAAATATAATCATCTCTATCATTGCCTCTAGGACATATTTCCAACAAAAAGGGGGGAAGCCAGGGGTAGAGAGAGGGGTAGGGGCATGGTGAGGCGTGGGCAGCGCGCTAGTGCAGCAGAAAGAGCGCCGGCGGGTGCGGGGAAGCCAAGACGGGATAGGAGCAACGATCTGGGCACGCTTTGAGTTGGCACGGGCTAGGGAGAGATAGGAGGGGGGAAAAGGGCAGGGGGTAGGGGAAGATTAGGCTGGGCCAAGCCCAAGAAATTTTGGGAGAAGATTTGAGCTTGACTTTTTGAGGGATTTGAAATCCTTTTGGGGATTTTGAATTGAGCTTTTGAAATCAACTTTGAAACTTTGAGGGAGATTTTTGGAAATACTTTCTTGAACTCAAATTAGGTTTTTGAAACACCTTTACAAACTTTAGACCATCCCAAAAATGGGATGTTACAGTACCCTTGCTTGCTCTTTTCCTGCATACATGATGATACAAGTATCTATTAAAGGAAATAAACTGAAATATTAAGGGTTGCCTTTTTGTAGTTGGTGTTGCCGCTGGAGCTTCTTCCCCCTCTTCTGGTACCTTGTTTTTGCACCCCCTCTAGCGATGTCCAAGTTCACCACAACGCTTGCATCATTGTCTTCTCTTAAAGGGTTGCTATGTACGGACCTTGTACCTCTGTGTCTTTGGTCTTCCATCTGGCCTCTTCAACTTTGGTGTATGAAGATTGAAACTAGGGTCAAGGTTTTCCCAATGAGACTTGTCAGGAATAGGTCTGAATACACCAGCATACGCAGCCCTGAACTTATCCACTGTGAAGTAATCATCGATGAACTCCTCAATCTTGCCCCTTGTGTGGCATATGAATGCTATTGCATGAGTGCAAGGTTTACCACTTATTTGCCATTGCTTGCAGGAGCACATCTTCTCATCCAACTCCACTGCACATCTGGTGGCTTCTAATGTTGCTTCCAGAGTGGAAACCTCGGTGCCACTAGGGCCACATCTAGTGATCCTATATCTCTTCAAGCCCCTACTGTTGGTATTCAAGTCATTGACAATGTGTGGTAGTATCTTACCTACTAATTTTCTTGCAATTCTTCCCCTCAAGTCCATTTTTGCAATCACATATTGTCTAATCATGTCCAGAAGCTCTACAATTGGAAGTCCTATGTGAGCATTTACCTTGCTGTTGAAGGATTTAGATATGTTGTCATTGATGTAGTCAACTTTGCACATTCTATTGAACATACTATTGCTCCATTTGTGAGGGTGATATGTGTGCAACAACTGCATGAGGTCTGGATAGGCAGCTGCAACCAAAATCATGTGGCCCTAGAATTTTGTCTGGTTGCAGGATCTTGTAGTTGGCCTCATGTTCCTGTCAATCATAGACCATCTAAATTTTTTCTTCAAGTTCCTCCAGAGATGTAGCATGCACTCCCTATGCTCAACTCCTTCTGTGAATACATTGTTGATAGCTGTCTCAAGCCCCTTGCAAGCATCAGTATGAATTGCGAAGCATGTTAGTGTACAAATGGATATCTTCAGCTTCTCCATGATCCATTCCCAATTTTCATGTATTTTAGAGTCAAATATGGCCCAAGCAACTGGAAACATCCACTTATGCTCATCTACTGTTGTTACGGATGTCAATTGACCCTTATACTTCCCAATCAATTGTCTATACCTGGTAAGTTCTGTCGTCCTACAACCTTGATGCACGAATTCTCCGGTTGCAGTCAAGATGAGTGCAAGATGACCCCAAACCTCTTTTGCTCACTAAGTCAACGTTATACTCAAACTCATTTAAAAATGCACAATGTCTAAGAGCTTGTTTAAAAGTACTTTAGTCAGCAAAGATAGAATCCACTTCTACTACTGGATTGTTAAGGTCAGTCACAAGGAGAGGCTCCAATGGAGCTTCATCATTAACCTCCTCTTCAAGCTGCTCTTCATCCTCAGCAGGATCATATTAAAAGACATTGTCATCTAAATCAGAAAGGTTGTACATGCTCTCACCATCCACTCCAACATGATCCTCTTCCTCACTTTCTGGCTCACTCATATTTTCTGGCTCACTCCTACTTGAATTCTGTGCACAAGTAGGCAATGAAATCCTCTATTTTGAAAATCCATGAGTCTATGATCTTCTGCACCCACTTCGCCTTACTGTATTCAATTCTACCCCTATTGGGCTTTGCCATGTACATGCCAATTCTAACACTTAGCCGTAAAGCCTTGGTAGGATCCATCCTATTGCAAGAAAGAAACGAATACATCGTAAGAAATAAATAAAGCACTGTCTATCGTAAATAATGCAATAAAACATGAGAAAATCATAAATCCCCATTTGTCTAGCCAATCATAAACCCTAATTCCCCATTTTCCCCATTATTAAGCATGATTCAATAGTAAAAATCCTTACTCATCTGGCACCCACGAAGCCGAACTTGTTACATCTTTGGGGAACGTCCCTACCATGGTCTTCGTCGGAAACATCACTCTGGTGTTGCCTAGACTCATCTCGCTCCAGCTCGATGTACTCATCGTGGCATGCTTTTGCGTCAGGAGATAGGTGCTTGAGAGGAGTGGAGGTGACGGAGTGGAGTGCTAACGTCAGTGGTTGAGTGGAGGTGGAGCAGAGCCATGGCAATGGTGGAGTGGAATCGTGGCAGCGATGCTTTCACCAGAGGGGAAGGGGCAAAGTGGGGAAGGCAACGACCGATTGGATCAAGAATTAGGTCTAGGTCACACATAGAGAAGAGGGGCATTGCTGGCATTTCATTTTTCTCTCTCTCCCAACCCATCCTCCGTCTCCTAATGGCTACCAGACTGACAACAATGTCATTCTCAATATTTCATAGTATTCAGGGTGCTATTTTGCACTGCGTCACCAAAGCGATGTCATTTCTCTAAATACGAACGAAAGCGATGCTACAGAATCAATTTCCCATAATATTTATGCAACTAGTTGAGTGCCCATGTCAACATATGACTCGAAGTTGGATGGGCAGGTTGTGGTAGGAGTCCCCGAACGTATCGAACCTTGATTCCGATGCCTTCTGCTTTGCCCTCCACACCTTAGCATAGCTGATTGTGTACTGGAACCTTGCCTCTATTTCCCGAATGATGGATCACGGCTTGGTATCCAGATTATCCACGATATCACCGTACATGATGTTCGCGATGAGGCCTGATGACTGGTTCTGTGGGACTTCATTGATTTAGCGCCAACACATGTGTGGGGGACCACTATAGAGCATTTCTAGTAGGTGTCCCACTTAGGTTGGAATGCGTACACTCGCCAAGGGCATTCCTTTATGTTGCACTTCACGTCGTAGCATCTTAAGTTAGACTTCACTACTATGAATGTACGCCGCAACGGCAAGGCTCAGAATTTGACAGCTTCTTGCATGACCTCCTTGCATTTGTACATGGCTCCTTGCCTGACCTCATTCTGGTCCTACTCCCATGGTACATGGGAGGCTTTGTCCATGACAAGGTTGTCGAATTGGTATGTGTTCCACTCGGATGGAACTGTCTGCTATTCCAAAGCATCCTCCTCATCAGACCCTGCATCTTCCGACAATGTCTGGTAGTCCTGGTCTTCGAGAGCCATCATTTGAACTAGGGCTTTGATCTCCTCACCTTCGTCGGCAATCCCACTAGCTTCCCGGACCAAAGGAGCTTCTTCCACACGGTCTTCATCGACAACATCAGCAACTCCCCGACCTTCGGCCATTGGGTGCGCTGCGCTCTAGCTGGAGTCCTCAACTTTTCCTTCGGCATCACCACGACCTTCTTGTTCAACTGCAGATGCAGAAATGGTCTTGGCATATGCCTGGGCTAGAAGAACCAAATCCCAGCCTTGCTCTCTCACCCTACGTACATATGACTGCCATGATCTTGTTCCCTTGAGCTGGACTAACTCCCAATATGTGCCCTGTGGTGCTCGGTTGGTAAGGTAATTTAATCTCAAATCGTACACAGCATGGTCCAAATTGAATGTGTGGAACAACTACCGCATCACAACGCCCCATGTAGGCTGCTCTAGTCTTATCAGGGTTACGATCGCCGATTGGAAATAACACAAATCAACCCCCATGGGACCCTACAGAACAGTCCTCTGAACATAGTAAATTTTTAAATTGATTGTGTCCGACATATTCGACGTACTACACCATAAAAAAAAATTTACGATTAACTACACATCTAAAACTAAACTACACACTGAAAAGGATGTACTACAACATACTACACTTTGTAACCACACATCTAAAACTATGTAATATATTCAATTAAAAAATACCTATAAGGTGGACGATCGGACAGGCAGCGCTTTGCTAGTTCCTCACCTCTACTCCTCTCTGCCCCTCTCCCTTCCCTCCCTTCTTTCTCTTTTTTTTCTAAATAAAAGTGAGTTATGCCTGAATTTTGGGGTCTTCTATAGGGGAGGTTGTGCCGCCATTTGGAATGGCGACTGGGACTTGTGGGATCCCTGTTGTCATTTTGAATGGCGATTTGCCTAAATTTTAACATTAAATTTTTTTACCCGGCTGTCGAACCCCACCTCTACAAAAGCCCATCCAACCATCTAAACTTCAACCCTCTCTTCTCATCTACTTACACTTATCTTGGAACTCTACTCAGCGCCATGTCTCGGTCGTCTAGTTCAATGAGCCGAAGAGTAGTGGCACTGGCGAATGCAAGGCGCATGAACTGCCCGAACTGCAGGGTCTAGGCAAATGTCCTGTACTCCAACACCGAAGAGAACAAGGGGGTGTTCTACAAGTGCCTGTATTTCTTGTTGAGTTTGATATCCGCTAAAGCTGGTATTTGCATTTTGGGTTTGTTTGTCACTTCTTTTTCACTATTCGGTGTGGTTTCCATGCCAGCGGTTGCTGGTACTTTCAGTGGGGGGACTCTGTTGGTACCATGGTGGAAAGAGCGGTTGAACATCCACATGTAGTTCCATATGGTCTAATGATGAACATACCACCTGCAGATGAGCGCTTGGACAAGATTCTTGACCACCTGAAGTGGCTCGAAAAACTTATGTGTGTGTATCCTACTGGTAGTGTGTTCAATATGTATTAAGTAGTAGTCGTTGTATGTATAAGGGATTCATGTATGAACGATATTGTATGCTTGTTTATGAATTGCAAGATATCTTTAACTTTTGGCAACTAGATCTGTATGAATGTAACATGACAAGGGACAATTGCATTAGAAAATAGGACTTCAATACCACAATCAAATTATACTTTATAACCCAGGTTCATCTCAGACGAAAAAGTCCACACAACACTACCACCTTTTTCAGATTGAGATAACAACACACTATGACTTTCAAACCGAAATGATCACACTCTGTCACGCCATCTTTTTAGACCGAAAAGACTGCACCCTGTCACGCCACATACTGACACCTTTGCAGACTGAGATGAAAACACACTGTGACGCTACCTTTTCAAACCGAAATGACCACACTCTGCCACTCCACCTTTTCATACCGAAAAGACTGTACCCTGTCACGCCACACTACCACCTTTTCTAGATCGAAATGTCAACACACTGCGATGCTACCTTTTTGGACCGAAATGACCACACTCTGTCACTCCACCTTTTCAGACCGAAAAGACCGTACCCTGTCACGCCACACACTGCCACCTTTTGCAAACCAAAATGACAACATACTACGACACTACTTTTTCAGACATAAATGACTACACTCTGCCACGTCCCCTTTTCAGACCGAAATGATGACTCTTCTTCCTCCACCCTCAGCACTACACCCTATTCGCTTATAAAAGGAGGGAGAAGAGAGCTGGAGCAGAACACTACACCTCCACACCCAACACCTCACTCTAACTTGTTTCACACAGCAGAGAGGAAGGAGATGTCGGACTTCTATGCGAAGATGTTGTGGAAGTGCAAGTGGCTTGTCAAGAGGGCTAAACCCTACCCAGATTGTTCTATGAAGTATCCGCTGGTACCACCAGAGTTCTCACGCCCGCAATGTGTGTGCGAAGAATCGACGAAGATCATTCAGTCCACAAACCCAGCGACCGCTGCCTGGGCGTACTACACATGTGAGAATGTCCTCGTAAGAGAATCTTACGCACACATAGATTTTCCACATCTTACATTGCATTCCACATATCACTAACTTCATCCACGCATAATGGCAGTTGGAGATGTGTTGCAACTTTTTCCAATGAATCGACGACCCGGACATGTACAATAGGGCGTTCATCGAGCAGAAGTACATGTCCAACAACGCGAAGCGACTCAAGACCTTTGAACATTGGAAACCTTATGTACCCGATCCTATTGAAAAAATACCGGAGGAGACCAAGAAAGCAGAGTGGTGGTGGAGGACCCTCGAACAAGAAGTTAAGTACGACCGAGCCGAACGCGCGGTAGACAAGGGGAAGGTTCTTGCCAAGGTTGTCAGAATCTCGATTCTAGTTATGCGATCCTACGTTTCTACAACCCAGATTGACTGGACCGATCCGATCCTATGGTAGAGTCTTAATTTGGTAAAATCTTAATATTATTATGATTCTAACAAAAAAAATTTTGTAGAATTGTTATCAAAATTTTCATACGATCCTGCTCGATTCTACCAATTCTAGTGATTTATTATAAATAATTATTTGCATATGTTCTTTTCAATGTAATTTTTTCTTTTTATTTCTTCATGTCCATTATAATTTGTGTAAATAACAAATGATCTTTACTTTGCACTACATTTTGGTAAACAAAAGTTCTAGACGTATAGCTTTAAAAATGTAGAAGTGTTAAAATATAAGGTAGATTTTAAAAAATGTTTCTTTGGTAGAATAAGATAGGATCTTAGATTCTACGTCAATCCTACGATTTGCGATCCTGCTGAACAACCTCTGATCTAATTCAGGATCGCCATTCTGACAACCTTGGCTCCTGCTAGCGAGACCAACAGCCGTCCTAGCGCTCCCCGTCGCCCCGACGCACTCCAGATCGAAGAGGTAAGTCATGTTCAATTTGCATCCTAATTACTGATTTGGCCCTAGTTCTACTGTCCCAACATCATTCAATCATCCAGCCTGTCTCGCTGAACATGGCTGACTTCGAGACTGCCCACCGTCGCAGGCAGTCTGAGACAAAAGGAAGAGACTGATGGGCCGCTAAGACTAATTAACTTTGTTCCAATCCACCTTTATTTGATTCCAAAAAGGCGCACATGTATCGTAGGTGTTTTCTGGTTTGTTGATTCGTGCATGCTGTCGTTTCTAATGCACGTAACCAAACCTTACGCGCCATGTAATTCGCAATTAAATTATGAAGTCTTTCAAATTTTATTCCCCAATATTTCATCTATTTCAAATTCCGTACTTTTTTTCCCAAAGGAATCGATTCTACGAACAATACAATCAGCACAACAACACACGTGGCAACCCTAAACCCAAATATTTTTGTCATTTTGCTTCAAAGGGGGTTGTTTGTGTTATTGCGCCGCCGAACTCGCATTCCAAATTGCATCACCGATCTCGCATTCTCTACTTCATATTTCGTTATCTTTTCCAATTTCGCACTCCAAACTACGTGGACACTTAAAGATATTACAAAAAAAACTTTGTGAAATCCACTAAAATTTGAAGTTCAATTCTCTACATATAAATAATTTTTTAAAATTTTCAGCTCTAATCGCCATTTGGAAAGGCGACATGCTCCTATCGCCATTTGGAATGGCGATAGGAGCATGTCGCCAGTTCAATTGATGACTTAAGCCTGTCAGCACTGCTCTATTGGCGACAAGAGCTTGTAATTTTGCCATTTGGAATGGTGACAATAGCCCATTTTGTAAAAAAAAAATATGACTATTTATTTTTGTAATTCTTTGTTAAAATAATATTATTTCAAAAAAATGTTTTCCTTGTGCTCCACTGACACAACTTCAATATGTGAATTAAAATTAGATGCCAACTCACAAACACAAACCGGCGTTGTTGGTGTAACTGAGGCCGTATCAGGAAGTGCATGCTTACACGGTTCTTCAACTTCAGTTTGTGTTAAGATTTCATATTAAGTCATTTTTAAGTACTTTCTACCTTCTTTGAGTATGTGTTGTTGTGCCATTTGTTACGTTCCTACTTTGTTCCTGCTTTTTTTGCTGATCTATGATAATTTTACCATTCATTCCATCTTTGAAATGAATCTTGAATGTACGGTTTGGACTGAAATGGGTTAGGTTTTAGCTCTTTCTTTTCAATATATATTTTTGGAACATTCATTGTATACTTGATGCTATTGCATTTGCAATTGAAGCGCTGAATTTATTATGGTATTTTTGCGCTCGTGGCAGCACATGGGGTTCCAACTACTAGATGATTGCCGTGGAGGCAAACATGAGAACCAATGATAAAGGGAAAGAAAATTTAATTGGTACGAAGGGGCTATAGACAGGTTCAAATAGAGTGCAACATATCACTGCATTAGCAGTGTACTAATAGCGACTACAAGTAGAATAAAACAATAAATTAGTACTGCATTTGTATTCAGAGCCTAGCATCTGCTGAATTGATGTATCCTGAGTTCTAATATCCAAACAACACTATGGCCTATAGGTGTTAATCTGGATGCCAAATAACATCAACAATGTATCAAGGATATATAGTACAATACAAAAGCACAATTGCATAGCTACATATATATGAACACGACACAAAATTCCAACAAGTTTCAGGTGCACACCATTTTTTTTTTGCCATGCCTAATATTATGTAACCTATTAATGTTGCATGATCTAGAAGGAGATATCATATAGTGCTTTAGATGTACCAAAGCCATCTCTTGTTGAAATTTTCTCCTGAGCATGCTAGTGATACCATTGTTTATCCCCATAACAGCTCCTATCACTCTATTGTCAATTTTGAGTTTTTTTAAAAAATATTTAATTACAAAAAGGTTAAAAGGGTAATAATGACATTAGTGCTAGGACCGCTTACCATTTATATGAAGGATGCAAATGACATAACATCAAAGATAATTTTGTCATATCACCTTCTCGCCACTCATGACCAGCGTTCCCCTAGGCGGCCACCTCGGCTGCCTAGGCGCCGCCTAGGCGCTGGGCGCAGGTCAACCGCCGCGACTCGGTCCCAATCGGGCCCCTAGGCGCTCGGCCCGCCTAGGCTATCAACGCCGGTCAAAGGCGGACCTAGGCGGGCCAAGGCGGGCAAGGCGTGGCGGTGCTGGGCGGTGTCGGGCGGAGCTGGGCGCACGGGGAGAACAAGAGGTGAGTGAAGATTGAAGAGGAATCACCCGTGGCGTCGCCGTCTCCTCGGATCCCCATCGCGCCGCCTCCTCGGTCCCCTCAGCCTTGCCTCCTCCGGGCAGGCTCCCGTCGTCGTCGCGCCTAGAATCCTCCCCGTCGCCGCGCCTTGTCCCGTTGTCTCCTAGGTCGAGGGGATGGGAGAGGGAAGAGGAGTCAAGGAGATGAGGAGGCGGTGGTGGGATGGGAGAGCAGAGAGAGAGAGAGGCGGAAGCAGAGAGGGAGGCGGTGGCGGCATGGGAGAGCAGAGAAGGGAGGAGAGAGAGAGAGAGGTGGAAGCAGACTAGCAGACTGGGAGGCGGCGACGGGTTGGGAGAGTGACGAGGTGACCTAGAGGCTGGAACTGAGAAGTGCAACAGGTGATGGGCTGATGGGCTGGGTTGGGCTGGCCAGCCAGTTAAGTCTTCTTTTTTCTGTCATCGTTCTCATTTTCTGCTCGTCGTTTCAACTCCCGACTGGTTCTTCTTCTCAAAATGACTCCCGACTGCTTCTCTGTTCCAGCGCCTAGGCGGTGCCTAGGCAGCGCCTAGGCGGGCTAGGCGCTAGGCGGCTAGCCTCCGCCCGCCTTCCGCCTTCCGCCTAGCGCCTAGGTTAACACTGCTCATGACTGATAAAAATCATCATAAAGTGTCCTTAAGTGTGTTGAGAGGCAATAATTAACACAAACAGTAGGTGCACTCAAAGCTAAAACTAGGGAACAACTTTGCAAAAGCTTCAAAGCATGCCACTCTAGACAATATGACAGATTGACCCCCATTCTCACCTGAGCATCTTCTTTTGCTTAAATGGGAAACTGAAAAAATAGATATAGTGATTGGCATGGACATATTTTGGTTTGATTTTCACTAACACAAGCTATTCCACAACTACTAATATCATGGTTTATAGAATACAGGTGATCACTCACCATCATTTTAGTTTGCATGAGATACACGTCGCCATCAGGATCCTGTGAAAGGTGAACTTTCTGTCCCCACATTTCCCTGACATCGATCCACTCTTTACTTACTTGAGGATTTGGCCGCATTAATCGCATATCCTCTAGATCCAAGCAGACATCCCAATATTTGAAGCTTAAAGGAATTTTGTACTAATCAATAGTTGTTTCTGTCAACCCACACTGAAAACAATAAACAAGTGAAAATTAGATGCCATAAGGTACCTTAGTTAGAGTAAAAGGAAACCAACACCCCAATCTGACATAGAGGGTGAGACATTTTGGAAATCATAACAGACCAGGAAATACATTGGAATGTATACTTTGCACAAAACTTTATCACATAATAACATGAAAGAATATGCAATGATTGCATCGTAATAGATGTGAAGGGCATCCAAGTGTCTGTAGACCAAACCATGCAGTCGTTTCCAGATGGTAGACTTAGCTGCATTTTTATTGTTGAAAATTTCCACAGCAAGGTTACTCAGCTCTCATAATAGAAAGCACAATTAGGAATCGGCAATCAAAATCAGGAGAAAACGATCAAATGTAAGATTCTGAAAAGATGCTGGTCCAATTTTTTTATGCATTTTAGTGATATTGGACAAAACCTGGGCAACGAAAAGAATGCAATTACCTACCAACGCCAGCAAGCGTACAACTTTTTTCAAGTGGAACATTACGTCCGTGACAAAGTGCATCTTTCTCTTCACCCGTTATGGCATTGCACATCACATAAGACCAATATTAACAATATATGAGTAGACATGTTCGATTGAACAACATCCTATTTTACAACAGGAAAGAACATCCTCTTATTCTAGATCTCAATAATACAATGATGCCTCTTCTGCTCAACAGGCAAAGAACAATATTTGTTGTTAGCATAGGAAAGTTCATACAATAGCTCTGATTTGATTCAAGCAAAAAGGAAAGAAATGTGTGTTTATGCAACACAAATAGGGAAGAAATTCTGACACAAATAAAAAATGGGAAGAACTACCACCAGAGTTCTTCTTGGAGCCCGCCGCTGGTCGTAGTAATGAGGATGCAGTGTATTGTATCTGTATATTGTTTGTGCAAAATAATCTAAATACTTTTATACCAAGTGAAAGCCAGTAAAAATAATCGTGTATAGAGAATGATCAACTACTACCTGAAGTTCATGCACAACATAGGATTTCTTTAAGCTCCAAGAAAAAAAATACAATGGTTCATCCTCTATATTCAGTTTGCTTTACTTCCTAATTCCCATAACATTTAATCTAGTTTGGGCAAAATCAACCACTAAATTCTTAAGATTCCCATTTGCAACACTGTGCTACCATAAACCAAACCAACAAGGATATCGACCTCATCAATACCACGAAATTGAAAGAACAACAAATACATTCAGAAGTGGAGTTTGCTCATCCTAGCCTGATCCATGGCGAGATTGAAGTAGTTGTGATAGGGCCCCTGAATTATGCGCCTCCCTGTGACAAGGTAGTGCACCTCGGCAACCAGCTGAAAGCCTAGAACCCGAGTAAGTAAAAGCCACAACGCTCGCAACAAGCGTGTACCTGCATTGCAGAAACTAATCAATTTACACCTGCATCAACAGTCACAACGGTGTGCCTAAAATGGGGAAATTTTTTAGATCTATGCTCGAGAGTTCAGAGCGCAACCTATAGTCGTTGTAGCGGTGGAAGGAGTCACCAGACCTGGTCGGTGTGCTATCTGCGTCCATGACGCAGAGCGAGACCAAACAGAGCACGGTGGCAAAAACCCTAAACCCTGGCTCAGCCCTCCTTAGCTCCGCGCGTCGCATCTTCTCTAGGATGTCGTTAAGGAGCCATCTCTTGGACCCCCCACGCCGCCTTCACTAGTAGCGGCAACGAAGACTGCAGGGACTCGGACAGACGCGAGGAGCGCAACATGCTCCCCAGCGACAGCAGTGTGATGAAGACGACAAGGAGAAGGAGCACCTCCGCCTGGTCGCGCCAGCAGGGAGTGGGTGGCCTAGAGAGGAGAAGGAAGAGGGCACGGGGGAGGGAGTTGGAAAAGGATGTGGAGGCGGGAGGGAGTGATGCGGAGCGGACAGCGGCCGTGGAGGCACGCGGGAAGGTGGAGGGGATGGGGCTGAGGGCTAGGTGAGGGGAAGGGGAGGGACGATGGTGGAGAAAACCAGGAGGGAGTGGATGTGGTGGAGGGGATAGGGAAGAGGAGCGCACCACGCATGCCTACCCAGCACCGAATCCTATCGGACGATGGGGACGAGGGGAACTGTATCCAACGACTCGCAACAGAAGGAATGATCAAACGACACAGGTAAACGTGTCTACGTGGCCACCCTGGAAACGCCCTAATCCGGCCTCCTCCCACCCGCTAGGATCACTTCACTTATTCAGCGGTCAATTGAGGAACAACAATGATGAGGGAAAATTGCATTGTCCTCGATTATCCTGCCTTGGATACTCTTGTACTCCTAACCTGTCATGTCCTACTTAGTAGTACAAGAGATAAGTACGACTGGAGATCAACGTGGGCTGTTTGCAAACGAACCATGCTATACACACGCTGCATGGTGTGTGCACCTATCCATGATCATAACGGTACCGATCGACGGACAGCACAACTCATCAACGCGCGCGCGCGCGTACAGCCTGAGCCACATGCTTGATATTTGTGTTGAGGAACCGTCGCTGGCGAGTCCAATCCGAATGATCACCTCGTAGACAAACGTAAAATAACATCAAATAATGCAAGAATAAATAGTAGATTGAACACACAGAGAGACAAAGGTGTAGGGGTATTCTTCTTCTTTATTCCTTCTTCAAATGATCAGCCTTTTACAATGATTGGCACCCCCTATTTATAGACTACAGACCCTGCTAGGGTTTTGGATGGGGTGCCCACCCATGGGTCGGTTGCTAGGCCAAGCCCATAGTTTCCCAACACTCCCCCTTGGGCACCCATCCTCACATGCTCATGCCTCGTCAAAACTCCATAAAAACTCAGTGGGAAAATTTTAGAGAAAGAGTACATGATTCACATTCTTCTGCGTTGCACGAATTGCCTCATTAAAAACCTTAGCCGAGAAACTTCAGGAAAACTCGTCAAGAGAAAAAGAGTACAATCCACCCAATTTCATTTAATCTCTAGAATTTACTCTTTGGGTACTCGATCTTTGTGATCAAGTTTCAATAATGAGTTCATGAAGATTCTCCCCCTGAATTCTGCACTTCTCTAAGTCTCATCATTCCAATTCCACGTATGCATCTTTCAAAGCTAGACGTTGGAAGTGACTTAGTGAATAAATCTGCAGGATTTTCACATGACTTAGTATGCAGTACTTTAATTTCATCTATCTTTTGCAATTCATGAGCATAGACAAACTTGGGGTTGATATGCTTTGTGAGTTGAATCTTCACATAACCCATCTGTACTTATACAACACAAGTTGCATTATCTTCATAGATAATAGTAGGGGTTTGCGTGGTATTCAATCCACACGACTGCTAGATGTGGTGAATCACCCACCGAAGCCAAGTACATTCTCGTGAGGCCTCGTACAGTGCTATGATTTCCGAGTGGTTCATCGAAGTTGATACAAGACTTTGCTTAGACGATTTCCATGAAATTGCAGTTCCACCACATAGGAATACATAGCATATTTGCGACTTCATTTGTATCAGTGAGTTAAACAATTGCAGACATCTGCATAGCCATTCATAGACATGTCTTAGTTCTTTCTGTAGAACAAACCAAGGTCTTTGCTTCCTTAGAGGTATCAGAAGATGTCATTTATTTCCTACCAATGCCTTTTGGTAGGTTCTGCACTATAGCTTGCTAATAGGTTCACGACAAATGCAATGTCTGGTCTAGTAAAGTTTGCTCAATACATGAGTGCTCCTATTGCACTTAAGTATGAGAATTCTAGTCCTAGGACTTCCTCCACCTCTTCTCTAGGTCTGTACGGATCCATGTCTTGCTGCAAAGATATCCCGACCATTGGCACTTTCGAAGGATATGCCTTTTCAAAATCGAACCTTTCTAACACCCTTTGAGTGTAGGTTGACTGATGTGCTAATATCCTTTCAGGGGCATGCTCAAGCTGTAAGCCTAGGCAATATTTGGTTTTATCCAAATCTTTCATTTCGAACTCCGACTCTAGGTAAGAGCTTGTTTCCTTAATGTCCTCCAGGGTTCCGATGATATTCAGATCACCTACATACACTGAGATTGTACAAAATCCATCATGGGATCATCGTATAAATACACAGGGATAATTCTCATTGTTCATGTAGCCTTTCTTGCATAGAAAGTTGCTTCAAGCGATTATACCACATCCTGTCTGATTGCTTAAGTTCGTAGTGACTTTCTGAGTTTCACACTGTACAGATTTCTATTTGCACTGTCTTGATTCGGGATAGGGATACATTCAGGTATCTTCATATAAATGTCTGAATCCAAGTTTCCATAAAAGTATGTAGTTACCACATCCATCAATTTCATTTCTAAATTCAAGTTTACTACCATTGAGATTAAATATCTAAAGGTGGTTCTGCCCATGACCGGGGAATATGTTTCTTCATAATCAACTCCTGGACGTTGAGTGAAACCTTGTGCAACGAGCCTTGCTTACAACTTCATTATTTTTATTTGTCTTTCGAACAAATACCCACTTATGCCTTAAGGGGTGCACATGGCGAGGTGTGCGGCTTACAGGCCCAAACACCTCTCTTTTATTAAGAGATAATAATTTAGTTTCTATTGCCTTCTTCCAATCTCCCCAATCTGATCTTTCCTTACATTCAGTGAGCGATGCAAGATCGATGATTGTGGCAATTTTCTTTGCAAAATAAATATCGACATTGGTTGTTGTCCTATTCATAGATTCTTCCGTGGTCACATAATTTATAGCTATTTCTTCATGGGGCAATTCTTCTAATGTTTCTACTTACTCACCACTGCTTCCAATTACAGGAGCAAGTCCCTTTAGTTTTTCAGCACTGATGTGTGCGCAAAGATCCATGCTGATGTCTCCCTCTGTGGAGATGTTCAAATCCGGTATGCCTTTTACTAAAGGCTCCATACTGGTGTCAGGTCTCAACTGGCTTCCCTTCTGGTTCTGGGGAACTTCGGTGATTGGCTGTGTCAAGTCCTTCTTACTATTTTTCACCAAGCATCCCTGGTTACTTGGGATTTGAGGGGTCGGAGTTCTCGTCCTTTTCTGAGGCCTTTGGATGGGATTAGGGATGCCTTCATCGGTATTTCAACCCTCTCTAGTGCATTGCGTGCAGGCACATGCGACTTAGTCACGCTCTTCAAATCACTAAAGTGGTTAGGCCGTTGATTCGTTAATGCTTGCAAATCAATTATCTTTTGGACTTCAATTATCTTCTAGACTTCTCTATTTGCTTCACTAGTACACGGGTCATGTGCATAGATTCCCGTGGCTTGCCACGTATATTTTATGACATTTTTCATCAAGGGGTTGATTTCCTCCGCCTAATAACGGGAGATTAGCCTCATCAAATATGCTATCAGCGAAGTGGGTTGTATGCAAATATATTGTCATAGGGTCTAAATACCTGATTATGGATGCTATCTCATAACTAACGTATATCATAGATTTTCATAGAAGGCCCATTGCAGTTCGCTGCAGTGGTGGTATAGGTACATAAACCTTGCTACCAAAGTTGTGCCCATCGGGAGTATAATTGTGGCTCCTCCTGAGCCTATTATACAAGTATCGCTTCCTATGATTGTTATAAGACTACTAGCATTCTTGCTGATCAATTGAAATTTTTTGTCTCTCTCAAGATGGTATTCGTTATGCCGCTATCCGCTAAGCACACTTCCTCCATAGGGCACTACACGCGTTCTGATATAAAGTATTTATTAATATGAGGTGGCAAGCAATCCACACATAAATAAAATACTCCAAAACAGAACATAACTTGCTATTATAAATACGGAAAAATAAGCCTTGCAAGACTCATCATAAGAATTTAATGCTTTGCTCTCCTAGAGCTTACAGCCATTATTCAAAGTTCCATCACAATCACAAACTGCAAGTGACTGTAAAAGATCTAAGTGCAATGCGTGCACTAGATCGAATCAGCGAAGTATGTAAAAACTTCTGCCTAAATCTGCTCCATGGAGATCTCCTCCTCTTGGGCAACTATGGCTGCGGTTGCTGCGATGTCCAAAGGAGGGGTGATGGGGGCTGCAACTAGGCTGTCCACATCCATGAGTGCAACTAATGGATGTGGATCCTCTGTGCCTGCAACAATAGCGAGGTGTGCCTCATGCTGTCCTTTGTCATTCTTCTTAGACTAGAAAGCATAAATAACGTGCGAACCACGACCTTACCCTTCTTGCCCCTCTTCTTTATGAGAGGCTTCCTCACCTTGTAGCTGCTAGCATTGGCTTCATGACCAACATTGCTACTAGACGGCTGTGAGATGTAGTTCTTCCTTAGAACATCATCTTGAGCTTCTGCAACTTGCATGGTGTCAATCAATTCGGCATACTTCTTATAGCCATCTTGATGATAGTTGCGTGCGGATTGCACCATATTCCGGTGCAAGGTAGATAGAGTCTTGTAACAGCCCAAAGTTCTGTTACCAAATTAAAATTAATAAAACTATTATTTTATTGGATTGTCAGAAATTTGAAAGAGTTTGTTTGCTTTTTTTAAAAAAAAGTTTTACAAGTCAAAAAATTATTAATTATTTTTTGAATTTTAAAATCTTTTCCTAATTAATTTAAAGCCAAAATAATTTATTTGCAAAATTAAAAGCCAGCTTTAAGTTGGAAATAATTTTATTAAGTCCAAAATAATTTTAGGAATTTTTTGAATTTTTTAGAATTTTTGGACTCTATTTGCTATGTTCTAAAAACATTTGATTTATTGCTTAATCTTTATTTCGAAAATAAAAATAAAATAAAATAAAATGAAAAAAAAAACGTTCGGACCAGTCCAAAGCTTCACATTGAGCTTTCGGACCGTCCGTTACATGACGAACAGTAATTTGAATTAAAAAAATATAGTAATAATAAAAAAATATTTTGTTTTCTACGCGGGGCGCCACTTCCCGTAAGGTCACCCATCTTTTTGCTTACCCCAAGCCCAGCACACTCCGCATACAAAGCCCAAAGACAGCTGCCACTTGCCCCATTTGCTTTTGTCGGGACCCAAAATTACGGTTCGGGACCCTCTGTGTTTAATGCACTAGCCCAGGATCATGCTAGTGCACATAGTGTCAACAAACATGGCAATCGATCCATACAAGCGGATAATAACATAAGCGATTAACTTTGATTAACAAATAATGGTTTTGACCTTAAGGTCGAGTTTACAACTATTGAGCCACGCAGGCTAACATAGGAAATAAACGGCGTGAAACATAAGCGGTAGTGGCACCCCATCGGTTCGCCACGCAACCGATCGATCAAGACCTCACGATCGGGCACCTTCGATGTACTCGTCCTCGAATCTTTGGTGAAGACTCCTCCTCTGCTTGATTCGTCAAAACAAGCGTGAGTACACACCGTACTATAAGCCACACCACGAGATGCAAAATATATATATCTTTGGCTTTTTACAAAGGAAGGCATTCAGGGCTCTTTTGCATAAATGCCACTTTTGCAATTGAATACAATTAATAGATTAAAGTCGTAAAACAAATAGACAATAATAATTTTAACAAGTTATTTCACAAAGACACACACACACCCTAACAAAGTTATTCACATAGCTAGATGATTTAATCACATAGCTCCTTCCCACACAATTTTATGAAAATCTACCCTAGTGTCAAATCCCGAGCATTGTCCATGATCATGACGCGCTTATTCGAATAGATTAAGTTACACTCTGCGAGTTTGTACACTTTACCCACAAGATACAATTAGTGTAGCTAACACTAATCATAACAAAGCATTTCAGATACCTTATCCTACTATGCTAGGCCCGTCTCAAAACAGGCATGTGGTCGTGCAGAAGCTCAGTTCAATAGAGCACATGGTGAGGTCCTTAATTGACCAAGGCAAGACTTCCAAACTAACTAAACCACATAGACACACAGATTTTAATATTCACACAGTCCACAGTCCACCCCTTTCACACAGTATCCACCCCTTGCCTCGGTCCAAAATCTTTTACCACCGGTTGATTTAAGTGCAACATATGCCACAAAGACACATAGTACACACAGTTTGTTCACAGTTTCATATTCACTTAGTCAATTTATAACAAAGCAGATACATGACAAGTGAGTCGTGGCATGGCTAAGCAATCTAATCGCAACTAACCAACCCACGTTGGTGCTACAATATTACCAACTAATTATCAACTAGGGTGACAAGGAATCAAGGCTTAACAATTACACAAGGAGGCATATCAATTTGGAATTAACTCGCACCCAAAAGCTTTTAAATAAATACTTGAATTAAGATGCAGTAATTTGAATTAAAATACTTTTATAAAAATGGGAAGCAAAATGGTCAAGGGCATAGCTTGCCTTGAAAAGGATCTAGGAATTGATCTTGGTCTTGGAAAGGTCCTTCTTCAACTCTTCCAGCAGCGTCGAAGTCTACTCGCAAACGACACAAACAAACAAAACTAAATAAAAACCAGAAGCAAATAACTCCAATAAAATAATTAAAAATCTCCAATAGATAGATCTGGATTTTAGACGAATTTAGAAATTTGAATGGATGGATTTGGAGTTAGGATTCAATTATTATGAATTTTACAAAATTTAACCTAAATTTGGAAATTAAATAAATTCTAAATTCTAAAACTAAACTGAACTCCAAATTACATAATTATATGTTATTTAATTAGACAATAATTTTCTAAGATTTTAGCAATTTAAATCATCCAATTTGGATTTGGGATTCAAAAGGTATGAATTTTACAAGTTTTAACCTATCTCTTGAATTTTAAATGAATTTCTAAATTTAAACAAAAGTCAAATTTAAATAATTTTGATTTGATTAGCTAGATCTTAATTCAATATGAATTTAGAAATTTGAAACACCCAATTTGGAGTTTGGATGCAAAAGTTATGAATTTTACAAATTTAAACCTAAATCATTATTTAACAATTTCTGAATTATTTTTCTAAAGGAAATTCTAATTATTACGCATGGTGACGTCGTGAAGGATTTTCGGAAAATAAATGAATTAAAGAATTAATCGACACGTGGGACCCACATGTCGGTGACGACTCCACATGGACCAAGTCCACCGAGCCACCGAATTTAAGCAGTCTTTGGCGTGGCGCGCCGCACGCACTGGCGCCGACGACCACAGCGCACGCGTGGACACGCACGCACCTGCGGAGGTGAGGTGGCGGTGGCGTGGCGTCCACGTCGGCGAGGACGACAACGACGGCACGGCAAGATCGACGATGGTCACCGGCGCTCTGATGCTTTCGCCGGCGAGGTGGGTGGTGCGGGCGTGTGGTACGCTATTGCGAACACGATGAGGTACCTCCGGTGGTTGAGGTGGGCGGTGGTGGCGGTGGCGAGGTCGAGCGGCAAGCGGCTCGGGTTTTGTCGGCGGGCGCTCGGTGAGGCTCGACGAAATGGGTGGCTCCGGAGGTAGGTCAGTGACAACGAACACGGCGGGGTGCTCCACGACGACGCGGCGGCGACGACGGCAAGGCGCAATCGAAGAAATCCCACCGGCGGCGAGAAAGCCCTAGAGCTCGAATTGGCGGCGATGCGGAGGTTCTCGGGTGGAATTGAGCGAGGGGTTAAGGAAAGGGGGCTGCGGCGATCCTCAGGGGTGGCTTTTATAGAGGTCGGGAGGCACCGGCGGCGTGGCGACATGGAGGTCGTGGCGGCGGTTGCGGCCGTGGGCGTAATCGCCATGAGACGAGGTAGGTCGTGGGGTGTGGCGGGGTGGTCGTGGCGTCGTGGCGCCGCGTCACGAGGACGCAGGCGGTTGAGGCGTCCGCCGTGAAGCTTCGGCGTTGACCGCTCATGGCGGTTGCTCGCGATTTAACGCTACGAGACGAAAGCGGCGGCGCGACGACCATGGCGGGCCCGCGGCCGAGACGGGAGGCGGCCAGCGGGCAGAGGGTGAGGCGAGCGAAGCGCCAGGCGAGATCGCCGTCCAACTCAGACGGACGGCTCACGAATGATTGGTAGAGATGAACAATCTTTGGTGAGAGATTTAGCCCAACGATCGCTTGGAGATTTAAAATAGGTTTTTCCTTTTTAGAAAATAGCGAAATTCAAATAAGCAATGGAAAATAGCAAATGAACTTGGAAAAATTCGAAAAATTCGTAAAATATATCCAAGCTCATAGAATCCAAATAAAATAGTTTTGACTATTGTTCATGTTGGAATTATTCATATTAAATTGTTTTGTTACTAAAGTCCAAGTTAAAGCTTTTGAACTAAATTCAAATAAATCCAAATGGTGAATTCTCTCTACCAACTATTTAAATGATTTTTAAAGCTCTAAAAATTGGGATGTTACAAACCTCCCCCCCTTAAAGGAATCTCGTCCCCGAGATTCAGGCTAGCTGGAGAAAAGGCTAGGAACTCGGCTTTCAACTCTTCTTCACGCTCCCACGTTGCTTCACCTTCGAGTGGTGGCTCCTTCAAGACTTTGCAAAAACGAATGTCTTGCTTCGTTCGACGTTCTGCGACATCCGAATCTTGACCATTTGTTCTTTGTAGGTGAGGTCTTCTTTTAGTTCAATTGACTCCAACGGTGCTTGTTCTTCCGCACCCTAAGACACTTCTTCAAGCGAGAGCGTGAAAGACATCGTGTACTCTGCTAGCGGCGTGGGCGGCTCTAATCGATAAGCCACTTCTCCACGGCGTTCCAAAATCTTGAGCGGACCAACATACCGAGGGGCAAGTTTCCCTTTGGCATGGAACCTTTTCACACCTCGAGGCGTAACTCGGAGATACACAAAATCTTCGGCTCAAAATCGAGATCACGGCGACGATTGTCGGCATAACTCTTCTGCCTCGATCGAGCTATCTTGACCTCTCTCGATCATGGACACTTGCTCTTACGCTTCTTGAATAATATCCGGACCAAAGATCATGCGTTCATTGCTTTCACCAGCCTCAACGGGGTTCTACAGCTGACCATACAAAGCTTCAAACGGTGACATTTGCAAACCGCTTGATAACTGTTGTTGTACGAGAATTACGCATATGGTAAACTCTTATCCCAACGGTAGCATTTGCTAGCGCATGTGCTCGGCATATCCTCCAATATTTGATTAACCCTTTCGATCATCCCATCTGTTTGGGGATGATACGCGATCTTGAAATTCGTGTGAGTCCCTAAGGCTTCATGCAAACTCGCCAAAATCGGGAGGTGAATTGAGATCCTCGATCGACACTATCTTCTTAGGCACACCATGCAAACCGACAATCTTGACATGTACAACTCGCTAGACGATCTCTGAATAAGTGGTTTTGACTGTAAGAAATGGGCAACTTTAGTCAAACGATCCACTATTACCCAAATCGAATCGTAACCCGATTGAGTCTTGGGTAGACCGGTAATGAAATCCATTCGATTTCTTCCCACTTCCACTTTGGAATCTGCAAGGGTTGCAATGACCTGCTTGCCCTCGATGTTCTCGCTTTAACTTTCGACACACATCGCACAAGGCAACGAACTCTCGACGTCCGTTTCAAATTCGCCACCAAAACTTATTCTTAACATCTGATACATCTTAGTACTACCGGGGTGAATCGAATACTTTGAGTCATGGGCCTCCTTCAAGATTAGCCGCCTCAATCCATCAATATCTGGAGCATAAATCGTCCATTGATCCACAAGATATCCTCGATCATCCTTTGTGAAGTCCTTGAACTTCCCTTCATCATCTTCTTCTTGATGTCGGAGAACTCGAGTCTTTAACCGAGCTTGGCGAATTTGCTTCTCCAAAGTAGATCGCACTTCCAAGTTTGCTACTGAATCCTTGAGATACTACTTCTAGCTTGACTTTTCCGAATTCCTCTTGAAGTTACGAACAAGGCTCTTTCACTTCCAAAGCATTGCGTGGCTCTTCTGGCTCAAAGCATCTGCAACGACATTGGCTTTACCAGGATGGTAATGGATTCCAAGATTATAATCTTTTATCAACTCTAGCCATCTTCTCTGTCTCATATTCAGATCTGACTGAGTGAAAATATATTTCAAGCTCTTATGATCTGTGTATACCTCACAGCAATTACCGATGAGGTAATGACGCCAAATCTTCAAAGCATGCACTACGGCAGCTAATTCCAGATCATGGGTAGGGTAATTTTCTTCATGCGGCCTTAACTACCTTGACGCATAAGCGACCGCTCTTCCTTCTTGCATCAGGACACATCCTAATCCTTGACGTGAAGCGTCACAATAGATATCAAAATCCTTACGAATATCTGGCAAAATCAGCACCGGGGCTGAAGTCAAACGCTTTTTCAATTCTTGAAAACTTTCTTCACAAGCTGGGGTCCAGGTAAACTTTTTCTCTTTCTTCAACAATTGCGTAAGAGGTTTAGCAATTGACGAAAATCCTTCAATGAAACGGCGATAATATCCTCGCTAATCCCAAGCTGCGAATCTGGTAGCGGTCTTGGGTTGTCCCCAATGTATCTGACTTTAACTTTATCGGGTCAATCACTACTCAAATTTGTCATTACATGACCAAGAAAATCCACTTCCTTTTTCCAAAAATCGCACTTGCTAAACTTAGCATACAACTGATGCTCCTGAGCTTCTCTAGAATTAATCTCAAATGTTCAGCATGCTCTTCTTCTGACTTGGAGTAAACCAAAATATCATCGATGAATCGACTACAAACTTGTCCAGATACTCCATGAATACCTTATTCATCATGTTCATGAAATAGGCAGGGGCATTAGTCAGACCAAAGGACATGACTAGGAACTCATAATGTCCATACTGCGTTGAGAAAGCGGTTTTAGGTATATCCTTAGGACAGATCTTCAACTGATGATAACCCGATCGCAGATCAATCTTGAGAACACTCGGCTCCTTCATTTGATCAAGCAGATCATCTATCCGGGCAATGGGTACTTATTCTTGATGGTGACTTCATTGAGAGATCGGTAGTCGATGCACATTCTCATGCTTCCATCCTTCTTTTTGACGAACAAGATGGCGCTCCCCATGGCGCATTTAACTAGGCCTCACAAAACCTTTCTCCAAAAGTTCTTCTATCTGTTTCTTCATCTCCACTAACTCATCGGTGGCATCCGATACGGTCTCTTCGAGATGGGTCTTGTTCTCGCACTAGATCGATGACAAACTCGATGTCACGATCCGGTGGCATTCCTTGGTAATTCTTCCGGGAACACATCTGGATATTCCTTGACGACCGCACATCTTCCAACGCGACGGTCTTGAGCTATTGACTATCAAATGCCCATTACGCCTTGAGGTAGCTAGGAACTCCACTTTGTTTCCTTTGGTATCCTCGATTATAACGGCTCTTGACCACAATCCAAAGGCTTTGTGCTTGGTTAACCAATCCATGCCAAGGATGACATCTATGGTTTGGGTGTCTAGAATAATTAGATTAGCTAGAAACTCAACTCGACTATGAGTAACTTAGCCCTAAACAACCCACATTAGAACTTAGCTCGCTGCTCGGTATTTGGACTAACATAGTTAAGCTTAAGAGGCATAACTTCCAACTTATTCTTAGTTGCAAAAACTCCGTAAACAAGCGAATCTGAAGCTCGTAATCAAAGCGAGCAGGCAGTCTTGAATTTACTAGGAACTTACCCAAGACAACGTCTGGTGCTTCTGGGCTCCTTCGAGTGGCGTGATTAACACGACCTCGACCACCGACCGAGGCGTTCCTCTGGTTGGTCGGTTCCCCGAGAAACTCCTTGGTTGTTACTGCAGACGGGTCTTGGCGGTGTTGCTCCAAGGTTGAAGCGAATCGGAGTGATAGTTCCTTCGAGGACACCGATTAGCAAAATGCCCTGGTGACGGCAATTGTAACACACTCTTGGTTCATTCTGCGGTTGTTGTTCCTCTGAGGTGGGGTTGGTCGTGTCGGGTTACGAGAATTCGAACAAAAGAACGAGGTCTTGAAGGTGGTGCGGTGTCTGAAAGAACTCGTGGTGGAAATGATTAAGCTAACGTGGTACTACTCTTGCCCTCTCTTTGTTGTGGTGGTGGCTTCCTTCTTTGAATCATCCTCGCTTGCGGTGATCCTCCGGCTCCTTGCGTTTGTCCTCCATGACCAACGCCTTGTTAATCAACTCACGGAAATGCAGGAAGGTGTGAGCAAGCAGATTGACTTGTAGTCTGAGTTCAAGCCCTTCAAAAATCGGCTCTGGCGAGACACATCGATGCGACATCCTCCGGGGCATAGCGAGCTAGTGAGAAAACTTATTCGTAGTCGATCAGCGACATACCCCCTTGCTTGAGAGCCTTGAAACTCATCCTTCTTCAAATCCATAATGCCTTGGTACATGATATCTTGGCGAAAAGTCACGGTGAATTCTTCCCAAGTGATATTCTCGGTGCTCCATGTCTTTGCGCAAAAGTTCTCCCACCATTCGTAGCTATGCCCTCCATCGATGGGTGGCATATAAAACCTTCTCATGATCGCTGCATTGGGTGATCGCAGCTTCCTCTCAATCACGCCAAGCCAATCATCGACTTCTCTTGGCGTGACATGTCGAGAAAAAGTTGGCGGACGGGTTCTCATGAATTGACCAACTTGGATGGTCCCGATGACCATGAGCGATCGAGGCTCCTCCACGATGATGGTTGTGGTTGTTGTTGTTGTTCATGGCTCGTGCATCCGGTTCATCATGGTGTACATCATCTGCGTCTGTCTTTGCCATGAAGGCTCCAAAGTTCTGCAAGTCGGGGTGGTGCTTGGGGTGGCACTTGTTCATGAGGGTTTGCTCATTGCCTTGATCCTTGGGCTCCGGATCCACTTGCGGCGGCATGGCGAGTCTGAACCATCTGGTGAGGTTCCATAGGTTAGATAAGGTAGAAACACGAGGTGAGTTAAGAACTAGACAGGGGATAGATTAAACCCAAAGCAAACACTGACTCAAGAAACTTGAATCGAAAATAATCTTCATTAATAGCTTAATAGCATGGCTGCAACAAATGCCTAAGGGCCTTTGCGGCTCATACTTACACACAGGAAAATAAAGCGAACCTAAACACACAAGCTACCGCCTAAAGGCGACTCGAAAAGGAAGCGGCTAAGCGACTAAGCTGGAACTTAAGCGAACTACTCGAGAAAGCCTCCAAAACCACGGCGACGCTCCCTTTGGTGTAGACTCGAAGTGGTGGCATCCTCATGGCGGTTACGATGCCGGGGATGGTGCGGCGGCGAAGCGAGCGTCTTTGGTGCAGTGTGGTAGCTCCTCTGGTGTGCAGGCTCGGCCGGATCCTCTGGAATCTCCTCTGGATCCTCTTCGACTTCTTCGGATCTTCCTCTTGATCATCTTGAGCTCATCTTGACCGTAGAGAGCGCGTGCTCTAGGGCGGCGATCATTTCTCGGCTTCTTCCGGGCACGATAGGCGCACCTCACTTCGGTGGCGGCCATCTCCAGCGACTCCTCTGAAAGTATGAACCGTGCAAGATGCACCACGCTGGCATTGCCTTCCCGTTGGTAGACGGAAGCGTGCGAATAGCTCCTGAAGCGGCTCTGGGATGGTAGCGGAAGGCGGTGTTCTGCAGCTTCTTCGCGTAGATGTGGCGAACTTCGGAGCATGGCCAAGCGTGGCGACTCTCGATTCCTTGCGTGAAGGTGATCCTCTGACCGAGATGTCCAAGGGTGGCTGCCTCTAGTGTTCCTCTGGCGTGAACCGTCGGTGGCGTGACCACACCACGATCTCGTCCGTTGACCATGTACTTGCTTCCACGGTACATTGGGCAGTCGAAGCCTCCAAGTGTCTGCAGCAGCTTCCACAGCTCTGTGGCAAGTCCTCCGTTGCAATCTCCGAAGGTCTGAAGGTAAGGCATCTGCCACGAAAACAAGAGGTAAGAACCACGTTAAAACAGCGGGGAGAAGAAAGAAATTACAGCAATAGATGAGTCAAGAGAGATATAAGAGGAGTTAAGCAATTCCTTTAGTCTTATAGATTAATTTTCTTTTTAGAAAATAATTTGGACACCTAAACGGCCAATCTAACTAAGGTCTAGTCCTCTGATCGGATGGCTCGATACCACTTTTGTCGGGACCCAAAATTACGGTTCGGGACCCTCGTGTTTAATGCACTAGCCGAGATCATGCTAGTGCACACAAGTCAACAAAGATGGCAATCGATCCATACAAGCGGATAATAACATAAGCGATTAACTTTGATTAACAAATAATGGTTTTGACCTTAAGGTCGAGTTTACAACTATTGAGCCACAGGGGCTAACATAGGAAATAAGCGGCGTGAAACATAAGCGGTAGTGGCACCCCATCGGTTAGCCACGAGCAACCGATCGATCAAGACCTCACGATCGAGGCACCTTCGATGTACTCGTCCTCGAATCTTTGGTGAAGACTCCTCCTCTGCTTGATTCGTCAAAACAAGCGTGAGTACACCGTACATCATAAGCCACACCACGAGATGCAAAATATATATATCTTTGGCTTTTTACAAAGGAAGGCATTCATGGCTCTTTTGCATAAATGCCACTTTTGCAATTGAATACAATTAATAGATTAAAGTCGTAAAACAAATAGACAATAATAATTTTAACAAGTTATTTCACAAAGACACACACACAACCTAACGAGTTATTCACATAGCTAGATGATTTAATCACATAGCTCCCTTCCCACACAATTTTATGAAAATCTACCCCTAGTGTCAAATCCCGAGCATTGTCCATGATCATGACGCTGCTATTCAATAGATTAAGTTACACTCTGCGAGTTTGTACACTTTACCCACAAGATACAATTAGTGTAGCTAACACTAATCATAACAAAGCATTTCAGATACCTTATCCTACTATGCTAGGCCTGTCTCAAAAGCAGCATGTGGTCGTCACAGAAGCTCAGTTCAATAGAGCACATGGTGAGGTCCTTAATTGACCAAGGCAAGACTTCCATTAACTAAACCACATAGACACACAGATTTTAATATTCACACACCCACAGTCCACCCCTTTCACACAATCCACCCTTGCCTCGGTCCAAAATCTTTTACCACCGGTTGATTTAAGTGCAACATATGCCACAAAGACACATAGTACACACAGTTTGTTCACATTAGTTTCATATTCACTTAGTCAATTTATAACAAAGAAGATACATGACAAGTGAGTCGTGGCATGGCTAAGCAATCTAATCGAACTAACCAACCCACGTTGGTGCTACAATATTACCAACTAATTATCAACTAGGGTGACAAGGAATCAAGGCTTAACAATTACACAAGGAGGCATATCAATTTGGAATTAACTCATCGCACCCAAAAGCTTTTAAATAAATACTTGAATTAAGATGCATAATTTGAATTAAAATACTTTTATAAAACTGGGAAGCAAAATGGTCAAGGGCATAGCTTGCCTTGAAAAGGATCTAGGAATTGATCTTGGTCTTGGAAAGGTCCTTCTTCAACTCTTCGGCGAAATAAAGTCTACTCGCAAGCGACACAAACAAACAAAACTAAATAAAAACCAGAAGCAAATAACTCCAATAAAATAATTAAAAATCTCCAATAGATAGATCTGGATTTTAGACGAATTTAGAAATTTGAATGGATGGATTTGGAGTTAGGATTCAATTATTATGAATTTTACAAATTTTAACCTAAATTTGGAAATTAAATAAATTCTAAATTCTAAAACTAAACTGAACTCCAAATTACATAATTATATGTTATTTAATTAGACAATAATTTTCTAAGATTTTAGCAATTTAAATCATCCAATTTGGATTTGGGATTCAAAAGGTATGAATTTTACAAGTTTTAACCTATCTCTTGAATTTTAAATGAATTTCTAAATTTAAACAAAAGTCAAATTTAAATAATTTTGATTTGATTAGCTAGATCTTAATTCTATATGAATTTAGAAATTTGAAACACCCAATTTGGAGTTTGGATGCAAAAGTTATGAATTTTACAAATTTAAACCTAAATCATTATTTAACAATTTCTGAATTATTTTTCTAAAGGAAATTCTAATTATTGCGCAAGGTGACGTCGTGAAGGATTTTCGGAAAATAAATGAATTAAAGAATTAAGCGACACGTGGGACCCACATGTCGGTGACTTTACCACGTGGACCAAGTCCACCGAGCCATTCAGATTTAAGCAGTCTTTGGCGTGGCGCACATGCACAATGGCGGCGACCGGCGCGCACGTGGTTGACACGCACGCACGGAGGTGAGGTGGCGGTGGCGTGGCGTCCACGTCGGCGAGGGCGACAACGACGGCGGCAAGATCGATCCGATGGTCACCGGCGCTCTGATGCTTTCGCCGGCGAGGGTGGTGGTGCGGGCGTGTAGGCGACGCTATTGCGAACACGATGAGGTACCTCCGGGTGGTTGAGGTGGGCGGTGGTGGCGGCGAGGTCGGGCGGCAAAGCGGCTCGGGTTTTGTCGGTAGGCGCTCGGTGAGGCTCGGCGAAATGGGTGGCTCCGGAGGTAGGTCAGTGACAATAAACACGGCGGGTGCTCCACGACGATCGCGGCGGCGACGACGGCGGCAAGAATCGAAAAATCCCACCGGCGTAGAAAGCCCTAGAGCTCGAATTGGCGGCGTCGCGGAGGTTCTCGGGTGGAATTGAGCGAGGGTTAAGGAAAGGGGCTGCGGCGATCCTCGGGTGGCTTTTATAGAGGTCGGGAGGCACCGGCGGCGTGGCGACATGGAGGTCGTGGCGGCAGTTGCGGCCGTGGGCGTGCGGGCGAATCGCGAGACGAGGGGGTGGGGTGTGGCGGGGTGGTCGTGGGCGTCGTGGCCACGTCTGCGGGACGGGCGGTTGGGCGTCATTGTGAAGCTCGGCGTTGACCGCTCATGGCGGTTGCTCGCGATTTAACGCTGGAGACGAAGGCGACGACCAGAAGTGCCCGCTGCAACGAGACGGGAGGCGGCCCACTGGCAGAGGGTGAGGGCGAGGCGAACGCGCAGGCGAGATCGCCGTCCAACTCAGATCGGACTGACTCACGAATGATTGGGCGAGATGAGCAGTCTTTGGTGGAGAGATTTAGCCCAACGATGTTTGGAGATTTAAAATAGGTTTTCCTTTTTAGAAAATAGCGAAATTCAAATAAGCAATGGAAAATAGCAAATGAACTTGGAAAAATTCGAGAAAATTCGAAAATATATCCAAGCTCATAGAATCCAAATAAAATAGTTTTGACTATTGTTCATGTTGGAATTATTCATATTAAATTGTTTTGTTACTAAAGTCCAAGTTAAAGCTTTTGAACTAAATTCAAATAAATCCAAATGGTGAATTCTCTCTACCAACTATTTAAATGATTTTTAAAGCTCTAAAAATTGGGATGTTACAAACCTCCCCCTTAAAGGAATCTCGTCCCGAGATTCAAAGGCTAAACGGAGAAAAGGCTAGGGAACTCGGCTTTCAACTCTTCTTCACGCTCCCACGTTGCTTCACCTTCCGAGTGGTGGCTCCTTGCACTTTGCAAAAGCGAATCTCTTTTGCTTCGGTTCGGCGTTCTGCGACATCCGAGAATCTTGACCGGCCGTTCTTTGTAGGTGAGGTCTTCTTTTAGTTCAATTGACTCCAACGGTGCTTGTTCTTCGGCACCCTAAGACACTTCTTCAAGCGAGAGCGTGAAAGACATCGTGTACTCTGCTAGCGGCTCGTGGCGGCTCTAATCGATAAGCCACTTCTCCACGGCGTTCCAAAATCTTGAGCGGACCAACATACCGAGGGGCAAGTTTCCCTTTGGCATGGAACCTTTTCACACCTCCGAGGCGTAACTTCGAGATACACAAAATCTTCGGCTCAAAATCGAGATCACGGCGGCGATTGTCGGCATAACTCTTCTGCCTCGGCGAGCTATCTTGACCTCTCTCGATCATGGACACTTGCTCTTACGCTTCTTGAATAATATCCGACCAAAGATCATGCGTTCATTGTTTCGACCAGGTTCAGCGGGTTCTCTGAGCTGACCATACAAAGCTTCAAGCGGTGACATTTGCAAACCGGCTTGATAAGCTGTTGTTGTCGAGAATTCGCATATGGTAAACTCTTATCCCAGCGGGTAGCATTTGCTAGCGCCGTGCTCTCGGCATATCCTCCAATATTTGATTAACCCTTTCGATCTGTCCATCTGTTTGGGGATGATCGCGATCTTGAAATTGAGTGAGTCCCTAAGGCTTCATGCAAACTCGCCAAAATCGGAGGTGAATTGAGATCCTCGATCGACACTATCTTCTTAGGCACACCATGCAAACCGACAATCTTGACATGTGCGGCTCGCTAGACGATCTCTGAATAAGTGGTTTTGACTGGTAAGAAATGGGCAACTTTAGTCAAACGATCCACTATTACCCAAATCGAATCGTAACCCGATTGAGTCTTGGGTAGACCGGTAATGAAATCCATTCCGATTTCTTCCCACTTCCACTTTGGAATCTGCAAGGGTTGCAACAGACCTGCTGGCCTCTGATGTTCTGCTTTAACTTTCTGACACACATCGCACAAGGCAACGAACTCTACGACGTCCCGTTTCAAATTCGGCCACCAAAACTTATTCTTAACATCCTGATACATCTTTGTACTACCAGGGTGAATCGAATACTTTGAGTCATGGGCCTCCTTCAAGATTAGCTGCCTCAATCCATCAATATCTGGAACGCAAATACGTCCATTGATCCACAAGATATCTGATCATCCTTTGTGAAGTCCTTGAACTTCCCTTCGTCATCTTCTTCTTGATGTCGGAGAACTCGAGTCTTTAACCGAGCTTGAATTTGCTTCTCCAAAGTAGACGCACTTCCAAGTTTGCTCTGAATCCTTGAGATACTACTTCTAGCTTGACACGGAATTCCTCTTGAAGTTCTGAACAAGGCTCTTTCACTTCCAAAGCATTGCAGTGGCTCTTACGGCTCAAAGCATCTGCAACGACATTGGCTTTACCAGGATGGTAATGGATTCCAAGATTATAATCTTTTATCAACTCTAGCCATCTTCTCTGTCTCATATTCAGATCTGACTGAGTGAAAATATATTTCAAGCTCTTATGATCTGTGTATACCTCACAGCAATTACCGATGAGGTAATGACGCCAAATCTTCAAAGCATGCACTCTGCTAAATTCGGATCATGGGTAGGGTAATTTTCTTCATGCGGCCTTAACTACCTTGACGCATAAGCGACCGCTCTTCCTTCTTGCATCAGGACACATCCTAATCCTTGACGTGAAGCGTCACAATAGATATCAAAATCCTTACGAATATCTGGCAAAATCAGCACCGGGGCTGAAGTCAAACGCTTCTTCAATTCTTGAAAACTTTCTTCACAAGTCAGTCGAGTAAACTTTTCTCTTTCTTCAACAATTGCGTAAGAGGTTTAGCAATTGATGAAAATCCTTCAATGAAACGGCGATAATATCCTCGCTAATCCCAAGCTGCGAATCTGAGTAGCGGTCTTGGGTTGTCCCCAATGTAATCTGACTTTAACTTTCTTTGGGGTCAATGCTACTCTGCAATTGTCATTACATGACCAAGAAAATCCACTTCCTTTTTCCAAAAATCGCACTTGCTAAACTTAGCATACAACCGATGCTCCCCGAGCTTCTCTAGAATTAATCTCAAATGTTGACATGCTCTTCTTGACTTGGAGTAAACCAAAATATCATCGATGAATCGACTACAAACTTGTCCGGATACTCCATGAATACCTTATTCATCATGTTCATGAAATAGGCGGGGCATTAGTCGGACCAAAGGACATGACTAGGAACTCATAATGTCCATACAGCGTTGAAAGCGGTTTTAGGTATATCCTTAGGACAGATCTTCAGCGATGATAACCCGATCGCGAGATCAATCTTGAGAACACTCGGCTCCCTTCATTTGATCAAGCAGATCATCTATCCGGGGCAATGGGTACTTATTCTTGATGGTGACTTCATTGAGAGATCGGTAGTCGATGCACATTCTCATGCTTCCATCCTTCTTTTTGACGAACAAGACCGCTCCCCATGGCGGCGAACTAGGCCTCACAAAACCTTTCTCCAAAAGTTCTTCTATCTGTTTCTTCATCTCCACTAACTCATCGGTGGCATCCGTCGGTCTCTTCGAGATGGGTCTTGTTCACGGCACTAGATCGATGACAAACTCGATGTCACGATCCGGTGGCATTCTGGTAATTCTTCCGGGAACACATCTGGATATTCCTTGACGGTAGCACATCTTCCAACGCGACGGTCTTGGTGCTATTGACTATCAAATGCCCATTACGCCTTGAGGTAGCTAGGAACTCCACTTTGTTTCCTTTGGTATCCTCGATTATAGCGGCTCTTGACCACAATCGGCCGACGGCTTTGTGCTTGGTTAACCAATCCATGCCAAGGATGACATCTATGGTTTGGGTGTCTAGAATAATTAGGTTAGCTAGAAACTCAACTCCACTATGAGTAACAGCCCTAAACAACCCACATTAGAACTTAGCTCTGCTCGGTATTTGGACTAACATAGTTAAGCAAGAGGCATAACTTCCAACTTATTCTTAGTTGCAAAACTCGAAAACAAGCGAATCTGAAGCTCGAATCAAACAGCGAGCAGGCAGTCTTGAATTTACTAGGAACTTACCCAAGACAGCGTCTGGTGCTTCTGAGCTCCTTCGAGTGGCGTGATTAACACGACCTCTGACCACTGACTGAGGCGTTCCTCCTGGTTGGCTGGTTCCCTGAGAAACTCCTTGGTTGTTCTGCACTGGGGTCTTGGCAGGTGTTGCTCCAAGGTTGAAGCGAACTGGAGTGATAGTTCCCTTCTGAGGACACTGATTAGCAAAATGCCCTGGCTGACGGCAATTGTAACACACTCTTGGTTCATTCTGCCGGTTGTTGTTCCTGGGTGGGGTTGGTGGTGTCGGGTTCTGAGAATCGAACAAAAGAACGAGGTCTTTGAAGGTGGTGCAGTGTCTGAAAGAACTCGTGGTGGAAATGATTAAGCTATTTGTGGTACTACTCTTGCCCTCTGCTTTGTTGTGGTGGTGGCTTCCTTCTTTGAATCATCCTCGCTTGCGGTGATCCTCCAGCTCCTTGCGTTTGTCCTCCATGACCAACGCCTTGTTAATCAACTCTGGAAATGCAGGAAGGTGTGAGCAAGCGATTGACTTGTAGTCTGAGTTCAAGCCCTTCAAAAATCGGCTCTGGCGAGACACATCGATGCGACATCCTCTGGGGCATAGCGAGCTAGTTGAGAAAACTTATTGGTAGTCGATCAGCGACATACCCCTTGCTTGAGAGCCTTGAAACTCATCCTTCTTCAAATCCATAATGCCTTGGTACATGATCTTGGCGAAAAGCTGCAGTGAATTCTTCCCAAGTGATATTCTGCGGTGCTCCATGTGCTGCGCAAAAGTTCTCCCACCATTCTGTAGCTATGCCCTCCATCTGATGGGTGGCATATAAAACCTTCTCATGATCGCTGCATTGGGTGATCAGCAGCTTCCTCTCAATCACGCGAAGCCAATCATCAGCTTCTACTGGCGTGACATGTCCAGAAAAAGTTGGCGGACGGGTTCTCATGAATTCAGCCAACTTGGATGGTCCCTGATGACCATGAGCGACTGAGGCTCCTCCCTGATGATGGTTGTGGTTGTTGTTGTTGTTCATGGCCTGCATCTGGTTCATCATGGTGTACATCATCTGCGTCTGTGCTGCCATGAAGGCTCCAAAGTTCTGCAAGTCGGGGGTGGTGCTTGGGTGTACTTGTTCCATGGTTTGCTCATTGCCTTGATCCTTGGGCTCCGGATCCACTTGCGGCGGCATGACGAGTCTGAACCATCTGGTGAGGTTCCATAGGTTAGATAAGGTAGAAAGCACGAGGTGAGTTAAGAACTAGGCAGGGGATAGATTAAACCCAAAGAAACACGGCTCAAGAAACTTGAGCGAAAATAATCTTCATTAATAGCTTAATAGCATGGTCGCAACAAATGCCTAAGGGCCTTTGCGGCTCATACTTGCACACAGGAAAATAAAGCGAACCTAAACACACAAGCTACCGCCTAAAGGGCGACTCGACAAGAAGCGGCTAAGCGACTAAGCTGGAACTTAAGCGAACTACTCGAAAGCCTCCAAAACCACGGCGACGCTCACTTTGGTGTAGACTCTGAAGTGGTGGCAACCTCGCGGCGGTTACGATGCCGGGGCTGGTGCGGCGGGAGCGCGCGTCTTTGGTGCAGTGTAGCTGGCTCCTCTGGTACATGCAAGCTCGGCCGGATCCTCTGGAATCTCCTCTGGATCCTCTTGACTTCTTCGGATCTTCCTCTTGATCATCTTGAGCTCATCTTGACCGTAGAGAGCGTGCTCTAGGGCGGCGATCATTTCTCGGCTTCTTCCCAGCACGATAGGCGCACCTCGGCTCGGTGGCGGCCATCTCCAGCGACTCCTCTGGCGGTTGTGAACCGTGCAAGATGCACCACGCTGGCATTGCCTTCCCGTTGGTAGACGGAAGCGTCTGAATAGCTCCCTGGCGGCTACGGGATGGTAGCGGAAGGCGGTGTTCTGCAGTTCTTCAGCGTAGATGTGGCGAACTTCGGAGCATGGCCAAGCGTGGCGACTCTCGATTCCTTGCGTGAAGGTGATCCTCTGACCGAGATGTCCAAGGGCCGGCTGCCTCTAGTGTTCCTCTGGCGTGAACCGTCGGTGGCGGAACACACCACGATCTCGTCCGTTGACCATGTACTTGCTTCCACGGTACATTGGGCGATCGAAGCCTCAAGTGTCTGCGGCGGCTTCCACGACTCTGTGCAAGTCCTCCGTTGCAATCTCCGAAGGTCTCAAGGTAAGGCATCGCCACGAAAACAAGAGGTAAGAACCACGTTAAAACAGCGGGGAGAAGAAAGAAATTACAGCAATAGATGAGTCAAGAGAGATATAAGAGGAGTTAAGCAATTCCTTTAGTCTTATAGATTAATTTTCTTTTTAGAAAATAATTTGGACACCTAAGCGGCCAATCTAACTAAGGTCTAGTCCTCTGATCGGTATGGCTCGATACCACTTTTGTCGGGACCCAAAATTACGGTTCGGGACCCTCGTGTTTAATGCACTAGCCGAGGATCATGCTAGTGCACACAAGTCAACAAATATGGCAATCGATCCATACAAGCGGATAATAACATAAGCGATTAACTTTGATTAACAAATAATGGTTTTGACCTTAAGGTCGAGTTTACAACTATTGAGCCACACAGGGCTAACATAGGAAATAAACGGCAGCGGAAACATAAACGGTAGTGGCACCCCATCGGTTCGCCACAGGCAACCGATCGGGATCAAGACCTCACGATCGAGCACCTTCGATGTACTCGTCCTCGAATCTTTGGTGAAGACTCCTCCTCTGCTTGATTCGTCAAAACAAGCGTGAGTACACACCGTACTATAAGCCACACCACGAGATGCAAAATATATATATATCTTTGGCTTTTTACAAAGGAAGGCATTCGTGGCTCTTTTGCATAAATGCCACTTTTGCAATTGAATACAATTAATAGATTAAAGTCGAGTAAAACAAATAGACAATAATAATTTTAACAAGTTATTTCACAAAGACACACACACACCCCTAACGGGTTATTCACATAGCTAGATGATTTAATCACATAGCTCCTTCCCACACAATTTTATGAAAATCTACCCCTAGTGTCAAATCCCGAGCATTGTCCATGATCATGACGCTGCTATTGAATAGATTAAGTTACACTCTCTGAGTTTGTACACTTTACCCACAAGATACAATTAGTGTAGCTAACACTAATCATAACAAAGCATTTGAGATACCTTATCCTACTATGCTAGGCCCGTCTCAAAAGCAGGCATGTGGTCGTGCAGAAGCTCAGTTCAATAGAGCACATGGTGAGGTCCTTAATTGACCAAGGCAAGACTTCCACTAACTAAACCACATAGACACACAGATTTTTAATATTCACACAGTCCACACAGTCCACCCCTTTCACACAAGATCCACCCCTTGCCTCGGTCCAAAATCTTTTACCACCGGTTGATTTAAGTGCAACATATGCCACAAAGACACATAGTACACACAGTTTGTTCACACAGCTTCATATTCACTTAGTCAATTTATAACAAAGAAGATACATGACAAGTGAGTCGTGGCATGGCTAAGCAATCTAATCGCAACTAACCAACCCACGTTGGTGCTACAATATTACCAACTAATTATCAACTAGGGTGACAAGGAATCAAGGCTTAACAATTACACAAGGAGGCATATCAATTTGGAATTAACTCGCACCCAAAAGCTTTTAAATAAATACTTGAATTAAGATCACGATAATTTGAATTAAAATACTTTTATAAAACTGGGAAGCAAAATGGTCAAGGGCATAGCTTGCCTTGAAAAGGATCTAGGAATTGATCTTGGTCTTGGAAAGGTCCTTCTTCAACTCTTCGGCGACGTCGAAGTCTACTACATAAACGACACAAACAAACAAAACTAAATAAAAACCAGAAGCAAATAACTCCAATAAAATAATTAAAAATCTCCAATAGATAGATCTGGATTTTAGACGAATTTAGAAATTTGAATGGATGGATTTGGAGTTAGGATTCAATTATTATGAATTTTACAAATTTTAACCTAAATTTGGAAATTAAATAAATTCTAAATTCTAAAACTAAACTGAACTCCAAATTACATAATTATATGTTATTTAATTAGACAATAATTTTCTAAGATTTTAGCAATTTAAATCATCCATTTGGATTTGGGATTCAAAAGGTATGAATTTTACAAGTTTTAACCTATCTCTTGAATTTTAAATGAATTTCTAAATTTAAACAAAAGTCAAATTTAAATAATTTTGATTTGATTAGCTAGATCTTAATTCTATATGAATTTAGAAATTTGAAACACCCAATTTGGAGTTTGGATGCAAAAGTTATGAATTTTACAAATTTAAACCTAAATCATTATTTAACAATTTCTGAATTATTTTTCTAAAGGAAATTCTAATTATTGCATAAGGTGACGTCGTGAAGGATTTTCGGAAAATAAATGAATTAAAGAATTAAGCGACACGTGGGACCCACATGTCGGTGACAACTCCTGATGGACCAAGTCCACCGAAACCCTTCGATTTAAGCAGTCTTTGGCGTGGCGCGCACTTGTGGCGATAGCGCGACAGCAGCGCTGCGTGGTTGACACGCACGCACGGAGGTGAGAGGTGGTGATGTGGCGTCCCACGTCGGCGAGGGCGACAACGGCGGCGGCAACCTTCGACGATGGTCACCGGCCTTCTGATGCTTTCGCCGGCGAGGTGGTGGTGCAGGCGTGTAGGCGGCGCTATTGCGAACACGATGAGGTACCTCCGGGTGGTTGAGGTGGGCGGTGGTGGCGTGGCGAGGTCGGAGTGGCGGCGGCTTCGGGTTTTGTCGGGCGGCGCTCGGTGAGCTCTAACGAAATGGGTGGCTCCGGAGGTAGGTCAGTGACAACGAACACGGCGGGTGCTCCACGACGATCGGGCGGCGACGGCGGCGGCAAGTCGAAAAATCCACCGTGGCGAAAGCCCTAGAGCTCGAATTGGCGGCGATCACGGAGGTTCTCGGGTGGAATTGAGCGAGGGTTAAGAAAGGGGCATGGCGATCCTCGGGTGGCTTTATAGAGGTCGGGAGGCACCGGCGGCGTGGCGGCGTGGAGGTCGTGGCGGCGGTTGCGGCCGTGGGCGTAACCGGCCGCGAGACGAGGTCATGGGGTGTGGCGGGGTGGTCGTGGGCGTCGTGGCGCCGTCACGGAGGAGCGGGCGGTTGGGCGTCATTGTGAAGCTTCGGCGTTGACCGCTCATGGCGGTTGCTTTCGCGGCAAACGCTGGAGACGAAAGCGGCGACCATGTGAGCCCGCTTAGCAACGCGAGGCGGCGCCACCGGCGAGGCGAGAGGAGAGGCGGCCTTGCGAGATCGCCGTCAACTCAGATCGGACGGCTCTGAATGATTGGGCGAGATGAGCAGTCTTTGGTAGGAGAGATTTAGCCCAACGATGTTTGGAGATTTAAAATAGGTTTTCCTTTTTAGAAAATAGCGAAAATTCAAATAAGCAATGGAAAATAGCAAATGAACTTGGAAAAATTCGGAAAATTCGGAAAATATATCCAAGCTCATAGAATCCAAATAAAATAGTTTTGACTATTGTTCTTGTTGGAATTATTCATATTAAATTGTTTTGTTACTAAAGTCCAAGTTAAAGCTTTTGAACTAAATTCAAATAAATCCAAATGGTGAATTTTCTCTCTACCAACTATTTAAATGATTTTTAAAGCTCTAAAAATTGGGATGTTACAGCTTTCAATCAAATTAATCTACTCTTTAATTCCCTTTATTCCCTCTTTCCTACCTTCTTCAACCTCCATCCGTGAGTTTGCTTCTCTGTATCCGAGCAACCATGGCAGCGACCGAGCTCCCTCCATGCCGACCTCGTCGGCGCCCTCGCCACCTCCGGCCACCACCGACCGCCGTCGGCGACTCCCCTCGCCGCGCCGCTCCTCCCCGACCACCCGCGCCATCTCCCCTCCATTTTCTTGTTGCCGTCCAGAGAACACGCTCAGTACCTGACCGCCATTGATGGCCAATTGAAGCTCATTCAAAACCGTATTGTCCTCCCCATCTCTTCCCCAAATCACGCGCATTCAAACCGCCACTCTCCACCTCCCCCATTTCCGCCCACCTTCTCCCTCCTCCCCTTCTTCTCCGCATGGAACCGCACCGAGCCGACCGCCATTTTTGAGCGGGTGAGCTTCTCAACCGCCGCCCCCCAACCGCTCCCGTTCCCCCCCCCCACGCGGTTGTGCACGACCCCGCGCCCTGAACCGCCTCCACTCCCCCATGTCCTCCCTCTTCTCCACGCTGGTTCGCCCACGCGCCCAACCGCTGTGGCCGCCACGACGCCCACGCACGATCTCCTCGCGCCGGCCTCCTCCGCCTCTATAAAAGGAGGCATGGTGTACCCCTCTCATCCCTCAGTCCATCCCCTCACTCATTTCTCCTCTCTCGCGCTCATCTCGCTTGATTTAGAGTTTTGTCACCATGCCGCATAGCGCTCCGCCGCCTCTAGCGCCTCCACGAAGGAGCTCCTCCACCCTCGTCGCCACCGCCCGGCCATGACATCGTTCTCTCTGTGAGTGCTTCCTTCCTCTTCGCGAGAACCTCGCCGAGTGCCGTCTCTCTCCATAGCCACTTGCCGCCAAGACACATCGTGCTTGCCGCCGCCACCACCACCGCCCCGGCGCCACCACCTCTTCTGACATCGTTGCAAGGTGAGCAATCCATTTTGGTGGTTAGCAGGCCACCCCTTCCCTCTCTCTCACGGTCTTGCCATTTTTTCTTGTCTCCATGCGTCTTTGTTTCTTTGTTGGCGAAAGGTTGAAGAAGAACAATAGCTACTTTAGCTGTTGATTCATCTTTGGTCCTTTGTTCACTTTGAGCTTTGAATTGATCTTCTACTTGATGATCTATTTGGCTAAAGTTCTACTCGACTAAAGCATAGCTATGCTTTACATTCGTTTCATTAGAGAAAGAAGATGAACAATACACTTCCAACACATCTCCTCTTCATTCTCTCTCCTCGGTCACTCATTTCCCGAGCCAACTATGTCGCAGTGTGCCCTCGGCTTCCTCTCCATATCCATGGAATTCGGCCCTCAACCTCGCCTGGCGAAAATTTTCCGCAAACGGTCTAATTACCTTCTTTAAGCTATTTTAGGTGCCGTTTTTAATTTCCCAATGACATCGTCTATGCCATTAACCGCCTTCATAACATTCTCTGTGATGCTCCTTCCTTTTCACTGAAACACCCGGCACATCGGCGCTACTATTCCTCAGACACTATTTTGCGCCGCCATGACCGAACCTTCGCCATGTGCGACCACCACCATTAGGTCTGTCTCGCTCGAAATTCCATTTTGTGTGCTTGGCGCCTCTCCTTTCCCTTTTACCAGTATTTTTCTCTGCCTTGTGTGCTTTTGTTTAAAGACTAATTCTTGTTCACGTGCATGGCATGAACAGTGCCATGCAAGCTACACATACATCCCATTTTTTGAGATTTAAACTTCTACAATTTCGTTCGTTGCCATACGAACTCCAAATCCATCAATTCTTTCACCTAAATTCATCTAATATGTTTAGTATTTATTTCATAATTTTTTAGATTTTATTTGGATTTTATTTGAATGTTATTTGAATTCGGATCGTTTACGCGTATAGACTTCGACGATTCCGGAGAGTTAGATCCTTCGGAGGATTTAGAGAGTCAAGACTTCAACGAAGGCAAGTTACACTTTGATCATTTTGCCCCTACTATTTTAAAGTTATTTAAATTCAGTTTTCAAAATATTAAATGCATGCATACTTTTATCCAAGTATTTTAAATCCCTGTTTAAATGATTAGATATTCCAACTGTCATTGTATGGCCAATCTTGAACATTGATATGCCAATCCTTTGTCACCAATAGATAAACTAGTATGGTTAAAACTCACATGCTTAGCAGATGCTTAGACCATGTTTATGAATTTTGGGGGAATTTAGCCAAATCTTTTCAAATTGATTTCAAATTATATCTATGGTATTGTTTTACCATAGTTGTCCATTAACGATGGATTTAATCAAAACAAAATTAAAATGGTTTGGACTTGGGCGTAACGGATGAAAGGTGGGTGCAGGTTTATGCACGGGTTTAATCTGGTTAGGACTAAAGCCCAGGGTTTGATTTGAAAGACGCCCAAGTCAATTAAGGATCGGCCTTTGAGCGTTCCTTTGCTATGCCAAAACGTACTACCACATGTCCTGTATGGGCAGGACCTGGCTTAATAATTTGGGATACCCCATAGATATTCGTGCCATGTTGTATGAGTGGGTGTTGGTTAGACAGTAGTCCCACATGGCGCAAGAGGGGGCTCCCGGAGGATGGTTAGTCCAATGGAAGCGAAACCTTAGCGGGCATGAGTACTTTGAGGTAGATCATTGTAAAGGCCTTATCACGTGCTCTAGGCGCTTCTAGAAGGTAGTGAGCGATGGCATAGATATATCTTGGGATAAACTAGAGAATTCGTGTCTTGTGGGTAAAGCTGTACAAACTCTGCAGAGTAGAATCTATTCGAATAGCCACGTCCGCGGTCATGGACATGCTAGCAAAGCCACTTTGAGTTAGACTTGTTTTTGGTTTTAAACTGATTTCAACAGATGTTTTCAGGATGGTTAGTCCTGTGGGAAAATTGGGCGGTTAGCCATTGTGATTGGAGGATATCCATCACCTTTCTTGGAGGTTATCCACATTATACATTTGTCATTTGAATTATGATTTTAAATACTGTATGAAAATGGCCTTGCAATCTAATATGATTATTTAAACTAAAACTGCTGCTTTACGCAAAATAACCCAGTCAATGTCCTTTGTTCACTTTATGCATGCATTACAATTCCATATTGGGTGTAACTTGCGAGCACGGTAGTTGTGCTCATACTTGCTTTATGCAAACAAATTTCAGAGGAGAAGGACTTTGCTACGGTGTGGACCTTGGCGACTAGGCGCTACCCGGTCGATTGCTCGTGGCGAATCACCGGACTCCACTACTTATTCTTCGTCTTCCGTTGTGTTCTTTATTGTTGGCATGTAAGCCTCTTTTGTAATAAACTCTGTTGATTATTAATAAAGTTATACGATTTATGGATGTTACCACATTTGTTTACTGTGTGAACTAGCTACTAATCATGGGACTAGTTCAGAAAGGCACAGAGGATTTGGGAGTGTTAATCCCGGGTCTTGCAGTCTTCTCAATCTTCTGCTCATCTGTGATTACCTTACCACAAAGTTGAAGAGTGGTACAAATTCTGTATAAATTCTGGTCATGCTGGGCCATCTCTTTGAACTCCTGGTTCGTGAAGTCTGTCATCTACATATTTTATGCAAAGAGTTCATAAGATTACTGCTGGTAATTTGCATAAAATTGTTGCAAAATTCTCATAATGTTCCCGTATTTTTCTATGCATTTTTCATGATTTACTACTATTTTCAGTGATTAAAAGTAATATAAACAATCACAGATAATCAAAAAAGTAAATACAATATATAAATTGCATAGAATTATAATAACAAAGTTAAACATGCTTCAAAAGTTCAAAATCCGGGATTTCTTTTTTTTTTCTTCCCCCCTTTTTTTCTTCCCTGTGCCCTGTTCTTCGATGGTGGCGGCGGCGCCTCTAGGGCGGGCGCAGAATGGCAGTGGCCCCTGAGGAGCGACGCAGTGGAGATGGCGTCTTGGCAGTCTTGCCGCAGAGGGCGCGAGGGGAGTGCAGCGGGCTCATGTGGCAGCGAGGCGGTGGCCGTGTGGCGGCCGGTGAAGCGCGATGGCGGCATCAAGTGCGATCTGGCGGCGCTCGTCTTGAAGCGGCGGCTTCAAGCGCGGTGGGGCGGCCACACGGCCGGGTCGGTGCGCGTCGTGTGTCGGGGCCCGCGGTGTGCGACCATGTCGCGAGTCTTGCCTTGTGCGGCGACTCTTACTCCGTGTACGCGTCTTGGCGTCTTGAGGTATGGCGGTGCTCGTGTAGCCACGGGTGGGGCGGCTATAGGCCAGCAGGGCTCCGGACTCCGCGGCGGCGCCCGTGCAAGAGGTGGCTGGTGCCGGTTCTAGGCTAGTGGCGTGCAACCGGCGGCGAGTCGCGAGGCAGCGGCGGCAGGCCGTCTGGTCAAGTCGATGGGTGTAACCGGTGACGTTCACGTAGACATGCATATGTTTGCTTCTCAAAAGGAAAGAGTTAATCTCAATTGATTTATTGCATGCACGTGAAGATTCTGTGCTAATCTCAATTAATTCATTGCATGCATGTGAAGATTATGTGCTAATTCAATTGATTCATTACTTGTGGGTGGCCAGAGGACGGCTGCTGGCCGGCGGTGCATAGGCACGGTCACATGCAGGCGGCGTGATGGCACAACCATATGCAGATGGTGTTTTTTCTTTTACTGTTCATACAAAAATAGTGCAATCAACAATCTCTATTTCAACCAATCATTCGATCAGCATTGTGCTAACGACTGCAAGTTGGCTCACGAAGATTAGAGAGAATTTGCAATCTACAAACTATAGTGCAATCGTCATCTACTCTTTCATGCAACCCACCAATCGGCTTGGCCGGCGACTTCAAGTCGGCTCGCGGTAGATTAGAGCAGATTTGCACCGTAGGAAATAATCTAGAAAACCAAATTTGTGGAATTGAAAGCGATCTAGAAAGCGATTCGATCTACGAGCGTCGTGCTTCGACGGTTACCTTTCGATCCGAGTAGAGTAGGCCTAGAGGTAGGTCGGAGTCGATCGTGTTGATAACGTGTTGAGGAACTGTCGCTGGCGAGTTTAATCCGAACGATCACCTCATAGACAAACGTAGAATCACATCAAACAATGCAAGAACAAATAGTATATTGAACATACATAGAGACAAAGGTGTAGGGGTATTCTTCTTTTTTATTCCTTCTTCAAGCGATCAGCCTTTTACAATGATTGGCACCCCCTATTTATAGACTAGACCCTGCTAGGGTTGGCTGCTGGGCCAAGCCCATGGTTTTCCAACAGTTTGCATCCGACATTGACGGGGCTCTATCCGCTCGATCCACAGCCCCATATAAGTCGGATTCTGCATACATCGTGACCTCTTTTAGCAAAACAGTTATACATTGTATCCATTCTGGTCTTCTGTGTTGGTGATATGCCTTAGAGGCAATCATGGAGATGATTGTATCACGTCTATGTTTATGAGTTATTGAATAAGTGTTATTCTGTTCCTTGGATGAACATTGGTTATAAGATTAACAAGTATGTGAATTGTTGGTGAAACTCTTTTAACTTATATGATGTCATTCTAAAAGTATCCCTTGTCGGATGTCACTGGTCGAAACACTAGTGACTTATCGACCAACACATGTATTGATTGATGACCATGTTTCACCAGTCATAGATATAGGGATATCGAATCAATAATGTGAACACATGTTAGAGAACATGGGGTTGGATTGACCCACCTTGAGACACTGTTGAGATTGTTATGATTTTATATGTCATTAGTTGGTCTCAAGCAATGATGATGTATAATCCTTAGACCTGAGATCAACATGGTTTTCTACATATATAGTAGTGCTCTTAGGGATTGCCAAAAACTGCTTCGTAACTGCGTAGTTATAAAGGTAGCTTTCGGGTATGCTATGAAACTGTAACATCCCAAAAAAATTGGTTTGTTTTGAAGTTTTAAAAAGAAAAATAACCATTTGAATTTGTTGTTAAAGTTAAAGCTTAATTGGAATTTTCAGAGTTCAAAAATAATTTAATATGAATAATCTCAACATCAACTATTATCAAAATTATTTTATTTGGATTCTATGTGCTTGGATATATTTTATAGATTTTTTCTAGAATTTTTCAATTGCATTTGCTATTTTCTATTTGTTATTTGGATTTTCTGCTATTTTCTAAAAAGAAAAACTAATTAAAATCTCGGATTAGTCTCTTGGGCCGAAACCCTTCCTTGAGCCCAATTTCTATCCCTTTCTTTTGGCCCATGTCTCCCCTTAGGCCGTAGTTTTCCTTCTTTTCTCCGTAGAAGCCCGGTGGCCAACACCTTTCTAGCTCAGTCCAAACGGCACGCGTGCAAGCCTTGGCCCGCCTCCCTTTTCTCGTCCGTGCACAAGGCCAGCCCAGCCAGCTGAGCCAACTTTTCCTTTTCGGTTTCTTTCTCTGCCAGTGGACCTGCCCCGCGTGCCTTTTTCTTCATCCCGGACATGGACTCCTGTGTCCATGAGCAAAGCGCGAGCGCCGCCACATCCTTTGCAAACTCCGTTCCTCTGAGCACAATATAAAGAGCCGATCGTGTCAATTTGTTCGCCGGTGCTTCCTCTCTCGAAACCCTAAGTTCTCCGCACCAAATCCATCCTGGTTCGGCCGCAATCTCCGAAGACCCGAACGCCATTGAAGCTTCTTCGCCACCGAAATTCACTGCCTTTAGTCCATCTCTGCCCGAGCTTTCACGAGCATTGGGTTCACATTAGCGTAAGCTACGCGGTGCGCTCATCATCTTCGGCCGAGAGTCATCGCTCCACCATTGTCGTGTTCGTCATCAAATCGGACTGTCGGCCACTTTTCTGATCTATATCCCGGTGAGCCCTTTTGTTCTTTTATCTGCATCATCGTGTGCCCAACCCTATTCTCATATAATATCCACCTTTTCTTTGTCTTCTTCACCATTGAATTGTCGTCGCCGACCGCTTTCTTCATCTCCGGGCATCTTCCCATTGCCGGCGGTTCTTTTGCTCTGCAGTCTTCCTAATCCTTTAGTTGTGATCCTTGTGTAGCCACCAAGCCGGTGCTCATCCTCAATCCATTCGGGCGTCATGGAATTGCCGAAGCCGCCGCACCAGTGGACCACCTCACCGCCAAAGTCACCGATGCCACCGTCTCACTGCCGCTGGTGCCAAGCCATCACCTCCAGAAGCGTCCTCATACTCTCTGGAGTCCATTTTGCCACTTCTCCGGAGTCATCTTGCCGCTGGTTGACCTCGCCGATGAGCCAAGCCGCCGGCCATCTTCTTTGCCCAGGAGCTCCTCTGCCCCTGTGCTTCTTTCTTTCTAAGCCACCTCAGTTGCCTCCTTCTCGGCCACGTCATCAAATTTGCTTGTGTGTCACCTGGTCAGCAATCCATGCTATGCATCCAAACCAAAGAGTCCCTGGACTTGGTTTACCATGCACCATCTCATTGCAATGTGGGATCCTTTTGTCAAACTCTCTTTCTCTTTCCAACATCTTGGCCCACATGTCATCCATTGATTTCCCCTCTCTCTCTCACTTACCAGTGGACCCCACTTGTAAGTCTCCAATTCTTTTTATTTTATTTAATCCGAAGGAATATACTCTGGATATTTTTTTTCTCTCTTAATTTCATCATTTCATGTGAATCTTCTAAAGCCCATATCTTCTTCATTCGAACTCCGATCGAGTCCATTCAAATTCCTAAATTCATCTAAATTCAAGATCTATTTATCTGAGATTTTTATTTAATTTTTATTTAGTTTGTTTTATCTCTGTTATTTATTTATTTGGTTTATTTGCTTTGTTTTGCGAGTATACGTTGATACTTCGGGAAGTTTTGAGCAAGGAAGAGTACATCAAGATCAATCCCAGGATCTATTCCAAGACAAGCCGTAGTCCTTTGATCATATTGAACCTATGATTTCAAAAATATATTATTTTATACAATTGCATGCTATCTTTATACAAATTGTTTTGGGATTAGTTATTACCTGTTGTCATATACCTCCATTGATCAATTGAATGCCATGAATCATTTGTCACCCTAGCGTGGATAATTTTAGTTGGACATATTTGTATCACCAACATGGATACCGTACAAATGCTTAGTTCAGCTTAGTTACGATGGGTTCATCATCATATGTGTCATAATGATTAATCTTAACTTAATGAAATATGGAATCATGGTGGTTAGCCACTGCTGTTATTAAAATTTGTGTACCATGACGGGGTGTGTCATTGGTCTTGGTTAAACAAAATGGTTTTCACTCGGGCGAGTGGTTGGTGGATAGTGGGGGTGTTTCATCACGTCATGGGTTTGTGGTAGACTCGCTTGAGTAAATTGTCAAGGACTTAATCTTGTGCACCATTGAACTGGACTTTAATTGTACAACCACATGTCCGGTATGGGACGGACCTGGCTAACTAATTTGTAATGTTTTGATTTGGTTTTGTTTGGGTTGTGTTTGGCGCAAGAGGGGGCCAGGTGGGCGAAACCTTAGCGAGCAGAACCAAGTCAAAACGGAGCTTTGTAAAAAGCCTTGTGATAATCTCTTAGTCGCACACCTATGGAAGTGTGTGAGCAGACATTATAATTTGATTATCTCTTGTGGGTCAAGCTGTGCAACCTCTGCAGAGTATAAAACTATTCGAATAGCCGTGTCCGCGGTTATAGACGTGCTCGGAGATTTCACACGGGAGATAGAGTTTCTTATAAAATGAGTTGGAGTGTGGATGGGAAGTTCACTTGATGAATATAATGTTTGTTTGGTGAACATGTAATTCACTTGGTGGTTTGTGTCAATTGGTGAATTGGGGATTCACTTATCATTGGTTTGGTTGGAAAGTGAATGGAAAGTTCACTGGTTATTTCAAAGAAATTGTTTAATTATTTATTATTGTTTTCAACTACACATTTCAATCTATTTATTGTATTTATCGTAAATGTTGCTTTCTCCAAAAGAACCATACAGCTAACCTTTGTCAGGCCGTGCATGAATACTATTTGCATACATTTCCCTACGGCTTGTTGAGTGCTTTATGTACTCATGGCTTTACACCTTTGTTGATTAGTTGAAGAATATCAAGCCGCTCAGGAGTTCTTTCAGAAGGAGGACCATGAAGGTTTTACAGATTAGGATGCGTTCTCCATTCGATTGCTTGTGGCCATGTTGATTGGCCTTTTCAAGAGTTTCGTTCCGCTGCAAGAGTTTGTTTCTTTAGCCCTGCGTGGCAAGTTAAGTAAACGTTGACCATAAGGTCCAGTTAATATTATTATTTGTTACTTTGAGATCTTTTTAGTTAAATCGAATAAATGGATGGTATTTCATCACTGTTTCCTGTGTGAGCTAGCTACAGATTTGGGACTAGTTCAGAATACACGGAGGGTTCCTAAATAGTATTTTTGGGTCCCGACATAAACATGCAGAGGAATGTGACTGATAAGATATGGGATTTGCCCCTCCTAACATAACACGAGAGATATCTTTGGGCCCCTCGATGTGGTCGGATAAAGAAAGTGCATGGCCATGCCACTAGTGGTCAAAGAGTTTGACCACATACGTGAAGTTATCCGACACTTGATCGAGAAAGTATTGAAAAGTCTATGGATGACATAATATCTCACCTGGAGTTCAACCAGATATCGTGAGGCAAAGGGAAAATACACGAGAAGGTCTTTCAGTTCGATCAGATATGGACTAGTCTTATGGAGATACGAGCTGGTCGTAGGCTGGTCGAACGTGATCACTAAGTGGTCAAAACCTGGTCGTAAGGAGTTATGAACTGGTCGAGACCAAATATGAGCTGGTTATATAGAGATACGAGCATGTCGTTAGTGATAAGGACCTAATCGTAGATCATATTGCATTAAGGTTCGTCTGATTTAGTTCATGTATACTCGAAAATCGTTATGCCCTGCTAGGAGCCGCTAACGACTCATGATCGGAAAGGAGTTTCTGAGTCACAACCGATTACGCATGAACCTAATGGGTCATGCACTTAACGGGTTGGAACAAACGTGTTCGGATAGGATCTGTCATGGGCACTATATAAGGAGATGCTTGAGGCTATTGGCAAACAGGCGATACACGTGAGTTGATCCACCGAAACCCTAGCTGCCATCTTCTTGAGAGAGCCCTGCCGTGCGAGTTGGTGCTAGCACACTGGCATATGGTGTTCCTTCGCTAGACGTGTGGATATCGTAGAGGCGCTACTGCGGTTGCTGTTACGCTTGAGGACGATCCACGATCTTCACAAGGAACTACAGTGGTTGCTAGAGGAGATGATCGACTTGCGAGGACGTTGGACGATCGACTATGACAACTACACTAATGCGCTCTACGTTGGATCGGGCTACTCCAACTCTTCTTTTGCTACATTGCATGTCTAGTGGTAACGATCTGTAATCATCTACATGCTTGGCTTCCTGGTTTACATGGTAGAAATTTCGAATTGCCAGCTATTGTAGCCTACCCGAATCCCTTCAGTGGTATCAGAGCCATCTTGCGTAGTTTTTGATCTAAATCGGTCGTATATACTTGATATGTGGCAGTAGTAGATTGGATCTATTACTTGTTGGGTCTGGTAACCTAGATCGGTTCATATGGATGAAGCAGTCTAGGCACTGGTCGATAAGATGAGTTTGCGGGAGGTATGAACACAAGATGATTACTCCGCTTGTTCACGACCACATTGCATGATACTCCTACTGATCGGAATTCTGCCATCAGGGTATACCGCAGTACGTGGTCGTATCAAGGCAGTGATGTAACATCATGTTTGTCCAGAGTTTTGAAAAGCTTTTAAAATAAAAATAACCATTTGGTTTTGTTAATTGCTCAAAGCTTAACTTGAAGATTTCGAAATTTGGAGGTTTAACTTGAACTAATCAAACTTCAATTAATCCTTTTGGTTGATTTGGAGTTACTGTTGTTCTTTGGCTTTTAGCCTCTTTTCTCTGTTTGCCTTGTTTGTCCTTCGGGCTAGCTTCTCCTCCTCTAGGTCTCTCTCCCTCCTCCTTGGTAGAAACTTTCCTCTTGCTGGACATTCCCCTATGTCCAGATTCCTCTTTTTGTTGGATGTCTCCTGATGTCCGGACCTTCCTTCAGTTGGACCTCTTTGTAGGTTCAAACCTCCTTTGCTTTCTGGACCTTCCTTGTATCTTTTGTTTGGACTTCCTTTAGTCCAGACCCCCTCTTTGTTGGTTTGAATCTCTTTGTATTTAGACCTCCCCTTTGGTCTAAACTTTCATCTCTGTCTAGATCTCCTTTGATCTAGACCTCTTCTCTTTGTGTGGACCTCCCCGTGGACCTCTCAACGTTCATTTGAACTCCCTGAGTCCATTTGAGCATCCCAGCGTCCTTTGGACCTCCCCTTGTTTAGATCTTGACCGTTAGAACCTCCCTTTGGAGATCTTAGCCGTCAAGACCTCCCCTTGCTCAGATCTTGACCGTCAGGACCTCCCTTTGGAGATCATAGCCGTCAGGACCTCCCCTTGCTCAGATCTTGACCGTCAAGACCTCCCTTTGGAGATCTTAGCCGTAAGGACCTCCCCTTGCTCAGATATTGACCGTCAGGACCTCCCCTTGCTCAGATCTTGACCTTCAGGACCTCCCTTTGGAGATCTTAGCCGTCAGGACCTCCCCTTGCTCAGATCTTGACCATCAGGACCTCCCTTTGGAGATCTTAGCCGTCAGGACCTCCCCTTGCTCAGATCTTGACCGTCAGGACCTCCCTTTGGAGATCTTAGCCGTTAGGACCTCCCCTTGCTCAGATCTTGACCGTTAGGACCTCCCTTTGGAGATCTTAGCCATCAGGACCTCCCCTTGTTTAGATCTGACCGTTAGGACCTCCCCTTATTTAGATCTGACCGTTAGGACTTCCCCTTTGGAGATCTTAACCGCTCAGACCTCCCCTTGTTTAGATCTGACCGTTAGGACCTCCCCTTTGGAGATCTTAACCGCTCAGACCTCCCCTTTGTGGATCTAACCGTCAGGACCTCCCCTTTGTGGATCTGATCGTCAGGACCTCCCCTTTGGAGATCTGACCGTTAGGACCTCCCCTTTGGAGATCTTAACCGCTCAGACCCCCCTTGTTTAGATCTGACCATCAGGACCTCTTTTGATCTTGATCTGACCGTCAGGACCTCCCCTTTGGAGCTCCTCCGTTGGATCTCCCTTTTGGTTTCAGACCTCTCTTGCCCCTTCGCGCGGTTCGAACCAGCCTCGCACCCTTCCCACTCGTGGGCCGCCCAATCCTTTTTGGATGGCCTGATCGAGATGGAGGGTTCAGCCGGTCCGAAAGTTCCTTTCCTTTTGGACCGCCCGATTCCAATCGGACAGCCCTACTTCACCACGCCCTTAATTTCTTGTCCTTAGAATCTCCTCCTCAAGACCTCCCGTGGTCTTTTTGCAAAGACCTCCTCCTCAGGCTCCCTCGCGGTCTTTTTGCAAAGACCTTCCACCTGATCTTTTGCTGATCTTTTTGCAAAGACCACCCCTTTTCGTTGGACCTTGAGCCCAGACCTCCTTGTCCGCAGGGCTTCTTTGTCCCTGGGACCTCCCCTTGGTCTCTTGTGAGGACCACCCTTGATGTCCAAGGCCATCCTCGTAGGTTCAGACTTTCCCCTATGTTTGGACCCTCTTGAGGCCTTCTCCTTGTGATTCAGGCCTCCTGCGAGGTTTAGATCTCCTTGTGGTCTAGACCTCCTCCTCTATGTTTAGACCTTTGTAGTCTAGACCTCCTTCTCCGTGTTTAGACCTTTGTGGTCTAGACCTCCTTCTCTGTGTTTAGACTTTGTGGTCAAGGCCTCCTTCTCTGTGTTTAGAGTCAAGACCTCCTTGTAGTCTTTAGGACCTCCTATCCTCAAGACCTCCTTATAGTCTTTAGGACCTCCTCTAGACTTCCTTGTCTTCAGGATCTCCTCGGGACCTTTTTCTTGGTCCTCAGGACCTCCTTCCCGCAGGACCTCCCTGTCCTTTGGGCCTCCTTGTCCTCTCGAACCTTCCCGTGGCCTTTTTGTAAAGACCACCCTTGTGGTTTAGAACTCCACCTTGAGGTCAAGACCTCTAGTCTTTCTGTAAGGACCACCTAGTGGGCCATGACCTCCCCCGTGGGTCATGTCCTCCCCTTCGACCTCCCCTGGGTCTCGACCTCTTCAGGACCCCTTGCCTCAGGACCTCCCCTTCGGGACCTCCTTTGACTCTCACAGGACCCCCTCCTGTTCTCAACCAGTTCCTTTGACTGTCCCGCCCGTTTTCTCGATTCCTCTGCCTCAGGTTCTTAAGCACATTTGATGTGGGTTGAAGTCACATTAAAATGTTGTCCTTTCCTTTGTACTCATTTCTACTTTTTGTCACCCCTTTTGACTGTTTTAGTCCTTTGTTGTACTTGCTAGCAGTATACCTTTTGTACCAAATACCTTGAACCTGGTCACTCCCTTTTTGTGGTGCTCCTATTTTCTGTCCTCTATAAATAGAGCACCAGGGGCATCCATTTCCTCTCTGTTCTTCACTCAACCTCTTCTCCCCACTCTTTCGGTTCTGGTGAGCTCTCCAAGCTCCTCTGGTTCGAACCTCCTTGGGTCTAGACCTCCCTCTCTTGGGACCTCCCTCTCGGACCTCCTCCTCTTAGTGGACCTCCTCTCTTTTTGCTTTAAGTAAGTTCTTTTGATTTCTTGGAGTCTCTTTGCTTATTTGCTTTCTTTTGCGAATGTGTAGATCTCGGTTTTTGCTGAAGAGCTCGCGGATCAAGCCACCCCAACCGAAGCTTTGCTCATCAATAGAGGCAAGTCGTGGACTCCCTTGATCATCTTGATCCCATTTTACAAAAGTATTTTGATTTGTTAAACTTGCATAGCTACTTTTATAGAACTGGTTTGGGCAGTAGTTATTCTCCTACTTGACATTGTGCCTCCTTGGACACTTGAACCTGACATGTTGTCATGATCACCTTGAACACCTTAGAATGGGTATTTTTAGTTGGTATTGCTTGATATTGCCAACATGGGACCGTAAGTTTATGCTTAGCCTTGCTGTAGAACCGTGGGTCTTGTGAATCATGCCTCATCAATTAATAATCTTGACTAATGGAACTATGGGCTGTGGTTGGTGCCCTTTGTTAGCGATTAATAGTCTTTGAGGCCATAGCTTTGTGTTGATTGTGGTGCGAGGCCACCTTGTTAAAATTCTGATGCGGGTGGGTGGTCGATGGCGGGTTGAACCCAAAATGTTTTCACACTCGGGCAAGTGATCGTGTAGTAAAGGGGGTGCCATGTGCACAATGGGATGAGGTTGCCTTGCCTGAGTGGATTAAGGACCTAACTTTGTGTCTGTGGATCCGGGTAATCCGTTACAACCACAAGGTCATTTTATGGGGATGGCTGGGCGAATAATTAGCAATGGTGACTTGTTTACATTGTGGTGGAGCATCTTTGGTTTGGCGCAAGAGGGCACCCAATAACCCGATAGGGGGGATTTACGAAACCTTAGCGGGCAGCTTCGAGCCAGTTCAAAGCTTTGTAAAGGCCTTGCCACGCTCTCCAGACTGCTCACCTTCGGAAGTGAGCAAGGGTCTTTTCGGAACCCGTCCCGCTAGAGAGACCGTGGATTGTGGGTAAAGTTGTACAACTCTGCAGAGCATAAAATCTATTCGAATAGCCAAGTCCTTGATTATGGACATCTCCCGGAGAAGTGGTGCAAAAGGGTAGACTTTTATAAAATGCGTCCCTGGGCGCTTCTACGAGAGGCCGTGGCTTTGCCTCGAAGAGACCTTGGCCGGCTTTACAGGGGTCATGGTTGGCTCGTGTTGTGGTCCAGGGGCTGGTTGCGGCTCTAGAGTGGGTGCTCCAGAGTGGTCGTGGGAGAGGTCCTGGTCATGGGTGCGACCAGGACTCCCACGAGTTGTCTTTGGGAGCTCTGGAGTTGGTGCTCCAGAGTGGTCTTGGGAGAGGTCCTGGTCGTGGGTGCGATCAGACCTCCCCCAAGTGGCTTTGGAAGTGAGCCGGTGCTCACTCCCTCCTTTCAAACAAATGTATTTATGTAATATGCTTTCAACTTGAGCTTTTCAATCTACTATTATTACTTGCTGTCAAATATTACTTTTTGCAACTAACCATACAGCTCTCTTTTGGTAAGCCCTTCATGAATATTTATTGCATGCTTTTCCCCCACGGCTTGCTGAGTACATTCAAAAGTACTCATGGCTTGTGCCCTCTATTTTGATCAGCAGATCATGGAGTTCCAGGGAGCTCAAAGCTCCAAGAAGAAGAGGTCTTGGGAGGCCTTGCGTGCTAGGGGACGTCCTCCACTCGATAGCCCATGGGCTAATCGGCTGGACCTGCTCGTGTGGTTTTTGCGTTTGCTGCAAGTGCTCTTTTTGTAAGCCCAAAGGGCAAACCCCTGTAAGAAGCTTGACCGAAAGGTCTTTAATAATATATGTTGAGTTCTCTTTTACTTCGTCTCAGTTGTTGTATGGATTTGATCACACCCATATTTGTCTGTGCGAGCTAGCTTGGGTTCCTAGGACTGGCTCAGTGCACAGAGGCCAACACCTCCAGGAGGTCTTGAAGATCTCCTGGGAGGTCCTGGCGGACCTCCTTTCGGGATGTACTGAGCGGTGCTACCACTCCTCCGTGCGGTAGTACCGCAGCTCAAAAAAAAATCGATCGGTTCCATGTATATCCCGAGAAGGTCATTACAAGTGATCAGATTGGTTTGGAATAGGGTTAATATGATTAATCCGATGATTTCTGAGGCTTGATTAATCCGATGATTGGTTGTGGTCGTAGCCGCGTTATATAGTATTATGGGTATATGTCACCCGATAGAATTGGATTCTATGCATAACTCGTTTTTTGCAAGGATTGATGTGAATAGTATGGCCCATTGTGTATGTGATGCATGAATGGATTTTCATGGCATGCGTGTCATGTTGTGAGATAGCCATCAAGCTACATATTATTGTATAACGGTCTGTGTACCGGCATGTGATGCTTGATATTATCCTATGTAATTTATTACTAGCTTTTAGGAGTAATTGCTTATTAGATGATTGCGGTCGGAGATTTCAAGCATGATGGTCGGAGGATAGGAAGCATGGTGATGGAGGTCGTCATGTTGAGGGCCATGATATTTCACAGTTTAATATGATTATATGTGAATGTTTATTCCTGTCATACTATTAATCATGTTTTATCATTAGATATTTTAACATGGTAGAATAATATCCCTCAAGAAAAATTAAGTTAATTTGATGCATTTCCAATTGTTGCGCCTTTCACGATTTTGATCGTTAATTGGTAGGTCTACCAAAGTAGAGTACCATTGACTATCTTAATAAGATAGGGTGGGTGTCGGACACCCACATGCATAGTGTTGGTTTAACTTGACAAGGCTATCAAAACAGTTTTGGGACTTGGGGCATAATGTTGGTCGCCGGGCATAGAGATGTCGCCCAACAAACAAGAGCCATATGTGATATGATTGGCAAAAGGTTGCCTACCTAAAATCACTAGGTTTCTAGCAGTGATGCCAAAGCTCACTAGGACTTAATGATTTTTGGATCTTGCACCCACTATATAATGTTAGAGGGAAACATGGTTTAGAACATATAGTGGGAGTATCTTTTATTGACTGTTGTTGATTAAGTCCGACCAGATATGGACTAGTCGTATGAAGATACGACAAGGTTTAGACTAGTCGTATGGTGATACGAGCTAGTCATAGACTGGTTGAACATAACCATCAACATGAGTGTCTAATAGAAGATCTTACATAAACATAGTGCTGAATTTTTGCATATATTTTTGTTGTAGATCATGGCACCTACTACTACTTCTGCACCTCCCTTTAATTTGTGATCTATTCTTGAGAAAGAAAAGCTGAATGGAACCAACTTTATTGACTGGTTTCGTAATATGAGAATTGTTCTCAAACAAGAGAAAAAGGAATATATTCTAGAGAGTCTCTATCCCAAGGAACTGAATGTTGATGCTACTCGAACTAAAAAAAATGTTTATGAGAAGCATTGCAATTACGCAATCGATGTGCACTGCCTTGTGCTTGCAACCATGAACTCTGAGCTTCAGAAGCAATATGAGACCATGGACGCTTACAATATCATTGTGGGTCTGAAAGGTATGTTTCAGGATCAACCAAGGGCAAAGAGGTTCAATACCCTGACCAACTTTTTGAGGTCTTGGCGTCTTCTGATGTAACATCCCAAAATTTTGGTCTGTTTTAAAGTTTTAAAAGAAAAATAACCATTTGGATTTTTCTGGTAATTGGAATTTTCAGAGTTCAAAAACAATTTAATGTGATTAATGTCAACATCAACTATTATCAAAATTATTTTATTTGGATTCTGTGTACTTGGATATATTTTCTAGATTTCTCTAGAATTTTTCCGAGTGCATTTGCTAATTTCCATTTGCCATATGGATTTTCAGTATTTTCTAAAAAGAAAAGCTAATATAAAATCTCAGAAATCGTTTTGGGCTCAATTCCTTTTGCTGGCCCAAATCTTTCCTAACCCTTGGCCCACCTTTTCTTTTCTTTTCAGCCCAGCTCGTTTTCCTTCTCTTGCTTTCCTTGGCGCGGGCGAAAACAACCAGCTGGCACTCCTTTTCTTTTCTCACGCACGCGCGTGTGGGCCTCTGCCACTTTCCGTTGCGCGTGACCGAAACCCAAACCGAGCCGCCATTTCATTTCTCAGCCAGGTCGCCGCATTCTTTCCTTTCCCGGGCAGGCCGCTTGTTTTCCTCTTGTGTCCGAAGCCTAGCCGTCGTCTTGGCTTTTCTCCTGCTGCCTTGGGCCGCCATTTCTTTTCTCGGCCCTTCTTTTCCTTAGCTGAGCCACGTTTCTCATTCTGTGCGCGCGCGTGAGTAGCCAGTCAGGCCCCATGTTCCTTCCACTCATTTCGTTTCCTCGCGCAGGGACAACCCGGGCGCCGGCCCGTTCTCTCTCAGCCCAGGCCGCCGATTCCTTTTTCCATCGCGCGCGTGAAAGCCCAGGCCGCTTGCCCTTCTTTTTTTTCTTGCCGCGCGTCTCAGCCCAGCCAGCGCCAAGCCCGTCCTTTTTTCTGTGGTTTCCCTGACTTGTGGCCTCGTGTGAGCAGCAGCGCGTCGTCTTCAACCTGGAGACGTTTTCTTATCCCGTGTCCGAATCAAACGCAGAGCCGCCGGCCTCCCTGTGGACTCCTCCCTTGCAGCCCTATTTAAAGAGCCAACTGCGTCAATCTCTGCGCCTCGTGCTCCTCTCCAGAAACCCTAAAATCTCCTCCACGATTTCGGTTCCTTTGTGTCGAATTTCGTCAAGCTCCGAGCCGCCGCCGAAGCTCTTGTTCATCGGATTTCTTCACCGTCGAACCACCCCCGCCAATGCTTACACCTCCGTTGGATTCGCATCGACGCGAGCTTCGTGGTGCTCCTCTTCAAGTCCTTCGGGCACCGTCAAATCGCCAAGTTCATCGTCGCCGAGCTCTACCTTGCCGCCAAAGTCGCCGTCACCGTCACATCGTCGTCGCTGGAGTCGAGCAATCGCTGCCTAGGGCACCACGGTGCTTCCAGGATTCCGTTTTGGTACTTCTTCGAGTCTCCCTTGCCGTCGTTAGCCCTCGCCGCCGTGTCCTTCAGTCGCCCGCCATGGCCGCACCTTTCTTCTCTGTTGTTCCTCCCTTGCCACCTCATTGCCAACTAAGCAGCCACATCCCCCTTCAGCCCAGGTGGCGTCCTTGTCGTCATTGGTGTCAGTGCCATGTGGTGCATCCAAGGTCCACCTCGATCCAAAATCCTTAAACTCAGTCCACATGAGCCGAACCTATGACCAGTGGGTCCCACAGATAAATCCAATTTTTCCTTTATTTCTTTCAGCCGAAAATCCTTTGTTGATGTCATGCTGACGTCCCATATTCCTTTTTCCTTCAGAAGAATAATTTAGTAAATCTATAAAATCTGATTTTCAAGATTTTATGTGATTTCAATCTTCCAAAGCCCATATCTTTTGCATCTGAACTCCGATTCAGTCCATTCAAATTCCTAAATTCATCTAAATTCAAGATCTAGATATTTGAGATTTTTATTTAATTTTTGGAGTTTGTTTTGCCTCTGCTATTTATTTATTTAGTCTATTTACTTGTTTGCGATTAGACGTTGATACTTCAGGAAGCTTTGAGCAAGGAGGAGCATACCAAGATCAAGATCAATCTCAAGATTTATTCCAAGGCAAGCCGTAGTCCCTTGATCATATTGAACCTTTGATTTCAAAAGTATATTGTTTTATACAATTGCATGCTATTTTTATACAAATTGTTTTGGGTTTAGTTATTACCTGTTGTCATTATGCCACCTTTGATTATTTGAATGCCATGAATCCTTTGTCACTGTAGCGGGGATAATTTTAGTTGGACATATTTATATTGCCAACATGGGTAGCGTATTAAGGCTTAGTTCAGCTTAGATACGATGGGTTTATCATCACATGTGTCATAATGATTAATCTTGACTTAATGATATATGGAATCGTGGTGGTGAGCCACTCTTGTTAAAACTTGTGGGTACCATGACGAGGTGAGTCATGGGTCTTGGTTAAACAAAATGGTTTTCACTCGGGCGAGTGGTTGGTGGATAGTGGGGGTGTGGATGGAACACAAATTGGGTTTGTGGTAGTCTCGCCTGAGTAATTTGTCAAGGACTTAATCTTGTGCGCCATTGAACTGGGCCTTAACCATACATCCACATGTCTGGTATGGGACGGACCTGGCTAACTAATTAGCTATGTCTTGATTTCGGTTCTGTCGTGGAAAGCGTGAGTTATGGGAAACGTTTCTCACGGAGGTGCAAGAGGAGGGCCCTGTCTGGTTGGAAAGACATTCAGTGTTGAATCCTTAGCGGGCAGAACTGGGTTAAGAAGGAGCTTTGTAAAGGCCTTGTCACGTGCTCTAGACTGCTTACCTAAGGTAGTGAGCGGTGGCATAGATATATGCCAAATAAACTAGAGAAGTCGTGTCATGTGGGGAAAGCTGTACAACCTCTGCAGAGTGTAAAACTATTCAAATAGCCATGTCCGCGGTTATGGACGTGCTCGGGGATTTCACACGGGAGATAAGAGTTTCTTTAAAATGAGTCAGAGTGTGGATGGGAAGTTCACTTGATGAATATAATGTTTGTTTGGTGAACGGATAATTCACTTGGTGGTTTGTGTCGATTATTGAATAGGGGATTGACTTATCTTTGGTTTGGTTGGGAAGTGAATGGGAAGTTCACTAGTCATTTCAAAGAAATTGTTTAATTATTTATTATTGTTTTCAACTACGCATTTCAATCTATTTATTGTATTTATCGTAAATATCGCTTTACGCAAAAGAACCATCTGACTAACCTTGTCAAGCCATGCATGAATATTATTTGCATACATTTCCCTACGGTTTGCTGAGTACATTCAAAAGTACTCATGGCTTTTGCCCTCGGATTGATCCACAGTTGAAGAATACCAAGCTGCTCAGGAGTTCTTTCAGTAGGTGGACTATGAAGGTTTTGCGGATTAGGATGCGTTCTCCACTCGATTGCCTGTGGGCATGTTGATTGGCCATTTGAAGAGTTTTGTTCTGCTGCAAGAGTTCTATTTGTTTCTTTAGCCTCGCATGGCAAGTTATAAACGCGTTGACCATAAGGTCCAGCTTATTATTATTATTTGTTACTTTGAGATCTTTTTAGTTAAATCGAATAAATGGATGGTACTTCATCACTGTTTCCTGTGTGAGCTAGCTACTGATCTGGGACTAGTTCAGAGTACACAAAGGGTTCCTGAGATGCATTTTCGGGTCCCGACAGAGGTGGTATCAGATCCATGTCGACTGTAGAACGCAACCTTAGTTAGCATGGTCGTTTTAGCTAAAAGCTTCAAAATTTATTTTCTAAATCAAATCAACTTAACTTGATTTAAGTAGTTGTTCTCTTCTCATCTGCTCTAGTTCTTTTCTCGTCTCGGTCTATTCTATTCTTATCATATTCTATTCTTTTCTCATCTTGTGCTAGAAATCTTGTTTCTCATCTTTGCTGAATTTTGTTTTATAATCTTAAATTGACTTTCTCGCCTCAGCAATTTCTCTAGTCCGGAAAAAAGAAGTCAAGTTGTTGACAACCGTAAAGACTCCCTTCGTCGCTTCGTTCCAGTTGAAGTTGAAGAATCTTTGTTCGCTAGTTCAGATTGGAAGCCATCCTATTAGAGTCTTTAGTAGCGTTTCTAGATCGTTGTTGCATTAGGCCGTTATTTGGGTTGTGTGTAAGTGGGAGCTGCAGTTTTGCTATCAAGCATTATGTTGCAGTCACACTAAGGCTTTAATTTGAAGAGTTTAGTTGTTTTTCATAGCGTTTCAGCTATGTCTTGTTTGCCTTTGGGTATAATCTATTTCCCCTAATTAGGTTGTTTCTATCCACTACTACAGAAATGCTAATATCGACGCCGATCACGAGCGGTTCATCAAACCGCTCAGATAAACACAATCTCGAGGCGGTTTTTGTTACCCACCGCTCGTGTTATTCTCCGCGCTAAAACCGCTCAGGAAGATGTCATATCACGAGCGGTTCAAGTTTGGAACCGTCAGGATACTTCACGACGGTTCCAAACATGAACCGCTCGTGATATTACCCAATATCACGACGGTTTTTTAGAACCGCTCAGGATACTTCACGACGGTTCCAAACATGAACCGTCGTGATATTGCCCAATATCACGAGATGGGTTTTGTTAAAACCGTCCGTGATAATTAACTCATCACGAGACGATATATATAGCTCCGCCTCCCGCCAAAACAGATATAGTCTTCTTGATCTCCATATCTCTGGCGCCACGATAGGTCCATCGCCGCCTGTGCTTGTTTGAGTACATCGCCTCACCTCACCGAGCCGGCTGGTCCATTTCACCAGATATTGTCGCCGAGAGCTTGCCGCCGTCGCCTCTGTTCACCGATCGACGACCCAGCGCCTTTGACCTTCCCGACTTTCATTGACACCTTCCTCGTGATCGAGGTGAGATCTCAAGCATAAGCATCCTTTAATTTGAGTAGTTTCAGCGCCACGCCAAATCACTAGTTTCAGCGCCCATGTGGGACATCACTGTCGGTTCGCCTCGGCCGAGACCTTAGGCCGAGAGCCACGACTATATAGCAATGCGATGTCACCCTAAGCCCAGCTTTGAGCTTCAAATTAATCCTCTGCTTTTTAATCATTTAGTTAATAAACTAACGAGTCTATGACATGTGGGATCGCCATAGATTTTATAAATAAAATCATGAAATAAAAATGAGTCACCGACAAGTAGGGCCCACATGTAAGTTAATAAAATCCAAAAATGTAAAAATGAAAAAATCGTAATTAAGCCTCAAAAATACGCTTTGAAAGTCATCACCCTTTTATTTATTTTCGTGGTTTTCAATACGAACCGTGTGATGGACCGGTTGGATGTACACCGAGAACCGTGAGTGAAGAGTACATTAATGGCGGTGTCTGCTTACAAGAGCCGCCGAGGAGGATATGTTGAATAAGGGCGGGATATATGTATCGTCCATGCATTGATCGCGAGAATCAAGATGTTTAACAACCGAGCGCAGATCGAAGCACACTTGATTCAAGGGGTTTCAAAAAGGGTTATACATGTTGGACCATCCACGGTGAAGAGCATATTATACAGAAGTCAACGATATGCATATTATATAGAAGTCAACGATATGTTGCGAATGATGTCGATTGTGGTTCCGATTCGGATAGGTCGCACGATGACAATCTAGATCGAGATGCTTATGATGCGTAAGGAACCGTGATGAGAGGGAGTATGTTCAATTCCGGGCGTGATGGAGGACTCAGAGAAACCTTTGTTCCCTGCCGCAAGTCGGAATACACAAGGTTGTCATCCGTGCTTAAACCGCTGAAATTGAAGGCAAGCAACGGTTGGTCCGACAAGAGTTTCACTGAGTCATTAGGTCTCTTAGCGGACATGCTTCCTGAGGGAAATGAGTTGCCCAAAACCACCTACAAAGCCAAAAGGTTCTTTGTCCATTGGGAATGGAAGTAGAAAGAATACATGCATGTCCGAACGATCAGATCCTCTACCGTAACGAGTATACAAACATGCATGTATGTCCGTGTGCAACGATCCCGATACAAGCGTAAGAAGCAATCGATGACGACGAGGAATCGAGGTGAAGAAAGGACCTCTGCTAAGGTGGCGTGGTATCTTCCTGTAATTCCCGCTTTGAAGCGGTTTTTGCGAACCCAAAGAATGCAAAAGCTAGCAGATTGGCACTCGAGAGGAGCGTAAGAATGACGGAAAGTTAAGACACCTGCGCCGATTCCGCCCGGTGGAGAAACATCGATAGGAGGTTTGCGAGACTTCAAAGGAACCGAGGAATATAAGGTTTGGATTGAGTACAGATGGAATGAATCCTTTCGGTAACATGAGCGGCCGACATAGCACTTAGCCCGTGACGCTCAGATCTACAACCTTCCTCCTTGGTTGTGTATGAAGCGGAAGTATATTTTGTTGTCGATACTTATCCAAGGGCGAAGCAACCCGGGAATGATATTGATGTGTACCTAGCACCATTGATGGAAGATCTAAAAATACCGTGGATTGAAGGGTGCAGTATGGGATGCGTACAAACGAGAGAACTTCACTTTACGCTCCTTGTTGTTCTCGCACCATAAATGATTATCCCGCCTTGCTAACTGGCTGTCGGGCGAGTACAAAAGGGGCCAAAGCCTCATACTCACCGCTTAGATGATACCGAGAGTGTGGTGAATCACTCAAGCAAAACCGTGTACATGCGTCATCGTAGGTTCCTTCGAGGGCTCACCCATACCGCAGATGAAGAAACAATTGACGGAGAGAAGGAGGACAGCCTTCACTCCAAGGCATTTAAGCGAAAAGAGGTCTATGATATGGTTAAGAATTTAGATGTTGTGCTTGGAAAGGATGTAAATCGAGGACAAGTAAGAAGAACATGTGGAAGAAGAGATCAATATTTTGGGACTTACCTTATTGGGAGCACCTAGAAGTTCGCCATTTGCATCGACGCCATGCATGTAGAGAAGAATGTATGTGACAACTTGATTGGTCTCTTCTTCAACATTCGTGACAAAACAAAGGATGGTGTCAACGCACGGCTTGACTTGGTTGATATGGACATCGACCGAGTTAGCACCAACAAGGACCGATAAAGGATGAACGTACCTTCCCCGCTTGTTACACTCTGTCCAAGGCCGAGAGAACCGAATCGCGGTGCTTGCATGGCGTGAAAGTTCCGTCCGGTTACTTCGCCAACATGAAGAAACTTGTTTCGATAAAAGATTTGAAGTTAATTGGCATGAAGTCTCATGATTGTCATGTGTTGATGACACAAATGCTCCTGTTGCAATTAGAAGTATTTTGCCGATCAAGGTCCGAGAGACAATCATGAGGTCAGTGTTATTTTTTAACACAATTGCTCGAAGGTCATCGATCTCGAAGGACTAGATGCTCGCAGACGAGGTGGTGACGACACTATGTGATCTTGAGATGTATTTCCCTCCGTCGTTTTTCGATATCATGGTCCATCTCATTGTTCATATTGTGAGGAGATAAAGATGTGCGGGCCCGTGTTCCTCGTAGCATGTACCCGCTCGAGAGGTTCATGGGAATTCTCAAGTCATATGTACGGAATCGATCTCGGCAGAGGGCAAGATCGTCGAAGGTTATGCAACCAAGAGGTCATTGAGTTCGCCTCGATTACATGGCTCAGTCGAACCGATAGGTGTGCCTCGATCTCGCCATGAGGGAGGCTCGAGGGTATCGGGACCATCTAAGGAAAGCAATCACTCCAAATATGGATCGTATGCTCAAGCCCATTTCATGGTCTTGCAACACATGACCGAAGTGTCCCAGATATCGACCGGACAAGGACGTGCTTCGCAACAAAATCCGCCATGCGGATGTTTGGATCACGAGACAACACAATGCATTTGTTCAACCAATGGTTGAAGGAGCGACTTGCTAGGAGCTCGTCAAGTGATATGCTTGACATGGTTGGCAAAAGGGCTAACATTTACAGCTTGTAACATGGCGAGGATACGACATAAATGGGTACACATTCTATACGCAGCTCGTGATATAAAAAGCACTAACGTAGCAGCGGTGTCCGTGATAGATGCATTCAAGATCGATGGGTGAGGAGCTCCTACTATGGGCAAATAGAGGAGATATGGGAGCTCGACTCGTGCTTTTCAAGATCCCCTATTTCGTGCCGTTGGGTCCATCTCCCACAGTGAAGGTCGATAAATGCACGCGTCACTACCGTGGACCTCGAACGTGTCGGATACAAAGACGAACCATTCAGTCAAGCAACCAAGTTGTTCAAGTCTTCTATGTTACCGAATCGCAAATAAGAAGCGCCACGTAGTTCTTCATGGAAAAAGGAGGATTGTCGGAGTTGAGAATGTAGTGGACAAGGAAGAATACAATCAATTTGACGAGTTGCCTCCTTTCGGAAACAAGATAAGGGTCGAGGAAGAAGAACATGACGAAACTAGCTACATACGCGTCGATCATCATGAAGGGCTAATTTTAAAGATTAATTGAACAATGTGTGTATATGTATATACATTACGATGAATGGTTAATTTTAGTTCATTTGAGTTAATTAATTGATTTGTACTTGTGAAATGGATATGATTGTTTCTCAAATGAATGTGAATTGATGTATATACATGTACTTGTTGTCTTTTTCGCTTGTTTCAGAGGGCATGGCTAGCATTTTCCGAGGCTAGCCAATAAATGAATCGATCTAGATATTAACCAATACAAAATAATATCACGACGGTTTGAACTACGCATCGTCTCACATGTATATCACAGACGGTTGTTTATCAAAACCGCTCATGTTACATGTATATCACGAGCGGTTGTTTATTAACACCGCTCGTGATATCATATATCACGAGCGGTTCTAAGTTAGAACCGCTCGTGATACATCACATATCACGAGCGGTTGTTTATTAAAACCGCTTGTGATTCATCACATATCACGAGCGGTTGTTTATTAAAACCGCTCAGGATACATCGTATATCACAGATGGTTCTAAGTTAGAACCGCTCAGGATAGTGTGTATCATGAGCGGTTCTAATTTAGAACCGTCTGTGATGTCCATCCCTATTTACATTCGGACTCTAGCTAGGGTTTGCCGCGCCCGCCACTCTCAAACGATTAAGTTTCTCAACTCTCTCGCTCCTCCTCCCCGAGCCTGCCGCCACTGTCCTCGACGCCGCCTCCTCGAGCCCGGCGCTACTTCCTCCCGATCCTCGGCCGCCTCCTCCTCCAAATCAAGCGCCCCCCCGAGCCCGCTGAGCCTCCTCCTCCTGACCCGCTCCCCCCGAGCCCACTCAAGCCTCTGCCCGAGCCGCCGCCTCCTCCCCCCCGAGCTCGGCGCCTCCCCGCCACGCCGCCACTGCTCCCAGATTGCTCCTCGCTTTCGTCCGTCTCGTCGACGCCTAAAGGTAACCAATGCCGAAGTTACCGATCGACCCCACGCCTTTCCCTAACTATTTCTATCAATAATCTGTCATGGTCCTTCATGATAATTGTACATGTTTTAGGAATTTGTATTTGTTCTAGTCGATTATTCATATGGTATTTGTTTTGATATCGCCATCGAATACATTGCAATGATAATTCTATTTCTTGTGAAGATGTCTTCCGCTCATTCGAGTCATCGCCGCCTCATGTGTCTGATGATGCACCATCCTCTGGAACAATATCCAACCGTGGTAGAAGAAGAGGAATATCGAAAAGGCCCACGGGCCAATTTACCATCACGGAGGTCGATCAGTCTGGGACCCCTATCAATCCTCGCCGAGCAGCGTCCGCATTCCGGAGAATGGTCGGAATAGTTGCACGGAACGGGTCAAGATCACCTATGATTCGTGGAAGGTGGTGCCCGACCATCGAAAAACGCCAGGCTTTGGCGGAAATTCTCGATCGCTCGAGATCCCTAAGAACTCCCGGACTCGTCGCGACGACACGCGTTGCTACAGCGTGCAAACCGTGGAAGAACTTCAAGAGCACGCTTGTCAAGAACTACGGGAGAAGGATCTCGCCGCCTTCCACAAGTATCTATTGTTGGAAGAGTCCTGGGCCGAGTTTGTGGTAAGAAGACGACAGATGAATTTAAGAGTGAAAGTGCGGCGCACGGCCCTCGTGCAAAAAACAAGCACCCCACGACTCGACATCATTGGTATGCGGGTAAAGCCCGATATGGAGGGATCAGAACAATGAAAGCGCTTTGAATCTCTCCGCTATTTCGAGATCACTAATGTGCACGCCCGACAAGGGTTATTTGCGAGGTTATGTATTCGCCTACGGGAAGTGTACTTTCCAAACCCCAAGACCGTGAAGTGTCCCAACGCCGGTAAGATATCGAACTACCTAGTTTGTAATTACTCCATAACTTCATAGGAAGTGAAATGACATGTCGGGCTATATTGCGATATAACGTTGAGTGCACAATCTTCCCAAGGCTCATTCCAGCAGATAGGGAGAAAGATATACTCTCTGCCCCTAGGAAACAATGAGCATCCCGTCGCACGAGAGGCGCCGGTGTTTTTGTTACATGGGAACAATGGTTCCAAGCGGACTCGGATCGCATCGAGTAGGAAGAGAGCCAAAGCCGAGCACGATGCAAAGCTACGAGAGGATCTTCGTGCATCCCTCGAGAGATGAGCTCATCGATAAATTCAATCAATCCTTTGAGGAAAGGATTCGTATGCTCGAGCAAAAGCAGATAGAGACCTTTGAGGAAAGGATTAAGGGATTGCAAATGCCAAGTCGGTTGGAAGCCCCTACCCTACTATACCGCCGCCCCCAAACATCCGAGTAGTCACAAGGTCCAACCCTAACCCTACCACAATAGGTGATGACAGATTTTCATCGATGACATCCGTAATAATTATTATCTCTAGAATGCTCAATCCATTGATAGGCATGTTGGAGTAGCTAATTTTGTATCATTATGTACGTGGTGGCTACTGGCGCAAGCTCCAAGTGAGATATGTCTCTGTTGCCCTAGATGTCGCTTGGGACCGGTGTATCCATCCCAGATCGGAGCTTTGGTGCACGTGCAAATCTAGCTACTGGTTTCGCAAAAGTGAATGTGGACGGTGTTTGTGCCAATTTCGAGGCCGCCCCGCTGAAAATTCCCCAAACGATGAGGTCATGACTCTAGGGCAAGCCGTTGGAACATTCATCCAAAGGCCCAAGGAGGACATCCGCTCGAGCTACTCGCCCGTGTCAACTTCACGGAATGTCTCGCAACGGCATCAAGTCCACGGACTCGATCGCACCGGCTACTCAGACCGACATGGCAAGGGCCCGTTGCATCACATGCATCTACACTCTCGGCTCGACCGACTCTTGTGAAGTCGACCTATACAAAGCGAGGCAAGAAGGGCAAGGGCAAATCGAAGACGATCGAGTCCTCTCCTAATATCCCCTTCTTGCCGCTGGACCCGAAATACAAGCGGCGAGCCGTTGCTCGAGAAGTTAGACGACCCTACCCTAGGACCGGATTGCACGGAATTGCATGCATGGTACATGGAATACCCAACAAGCGGTTGATCAACGATGCTCGGGTGTCACCGCAAGTTCAAGGAGCATCATTTTAACCACGTGTATCAAGACGCTGTCTTCACGGTGACCTTCGACGACTTGTTCTGTCTCTTCAACCTCGACGAGCTCGACGTCTCAATCATACGATGCTGGACACTGTAAGTGTGTACAATCACGGTCAATGTTCGTGTAATATCGATAAATGTTATATATAACTCCTAGCTTTTGTATAATAGATACATGATCTGTGAAGCCGAAAGAAGGAAATCACCGGTGGGTTTCCTCGACCCACACGTTGTCTCCGAGCAAAGCATCACGGCGAATGCAACATTCGTCGAGAATTACGTTATAGATTTTTTCATGGCTCACCGCAACAAGGAATTCATACTTTTGCCCTACAACCAAAAGTAAGTAGTGTTGCACTACTGGCTATACTTGTTGATTTGTACTTTATAAGCAACACGAACTTAGGTTTAATGACCATGCTGACATACCTGTGTAGGTTCCATTGGATTCTAATTGTAATTATACCAAAACGCGAAATACGTAATATACCTAGATTCCCTCTGAGAGGGCCACTCACAACTTCACCACTATCCGGAGTTTAATCATCGTAAACACATTTCCTCCATAGAAACTCTATTGTAGTCTTTCCTTCCTTTGCAATGGCTAAGGCTAACTTCTTGGAGTCACGAGGGTGTTCGGCGTGTTACATGCTAGAGGATGGAATATCAAGGGAAGGACGCCGCACATGATCAAAAATTCCTGTACTTGCTAGCTAGTACACATTAATCCTATATAACACTTCGTAGCAATGCCTCTCGAACTAACCAATTCTATTTTTGCGAAGCCACCGGTAATGGCCAAGGCATAGCGTCTGTGGATACTATGTTTGCCACAACATGCAACTACTCATCGGTTCGCGATCACCAATGATCCTCGGGTTTGTCAATCTTTCAACAATTATTTCATATATACTTACCCATTTATATAAGCCCTAATTTAACCTTCATATCGACAAAGTTGCGAACATCGCTGAAATCGTTGGAACAGAGCGAGCTCATAAAAATTCGATCACACCTTGCGCCATTCCCGAATGCACGTGTCATAAATCCAAATGGGAGTTTCCACAAAGGTAGCAGATTGAACTTGATTGAGATAGATTGAACATAATGGTACATGTGTGTAAATTAATGTACATTAATGGTTAAATTTAGTTAATTGATTTGTGAATTGGATGTGTGCTTGTTTCTAAATGAATGCAATTTTGATGTGCTTCAAATGAATGAGAATTGGATGTGCTTGTTTCAGAGGGCATGGCTAGCATTTCTGAGGCTAGCCAATAAACGTAAATAGATTTAGCAATGCAAAGACTACCACGAGGCGATGCGTAGATGAAACCGTGCGTGATAATCGACTACCACAGACGATGCGTATATGAAACCGCTCGTGATAGACTATCACGCAGCGGTTTCATATCGTATCGCTCGCGGTAGTCGATCGATCATCCGCACGGTTTCATCTACGCATCGCTCGTGGTAGTCGATCATCGCGCACGGTTTTATCTACTTACCGTGCGTGGTAGTCGAATATCATAGACGGTTTTATCTACGCATCGCTCAGGTAGTCGATTATCACGCAGCGGTTGCATCTACGCATGCTCGGTGATAGTATGTATTACGACGGTTGAAAACCGTCTGTGATGACCATTAGCATTATCGACCCATAAACTCGCATTTTACGGCTCACTAACCGCCTGATGGCGTTTTTGAACCGCTCAGTAAAGGCCTTTTCTGTAGTAGTGATCTTTTCCACTCTATTCTATCTCATCTATCGTGCTATTCCCTCTCATCTGCATTGCTTTTCTATCTTACCTACTAAAACCTGTGAAGAATCACCGCAGATGGTTGACACTCGCAATACTTCAAGCCATACTCGATCGAGGATGCCAATGCCAATGTCAATACTAGTGGCGACCACCAAGATCTGTCAGAGAACCAAATATGGCACAACTTCTAGCGGCTCAAACTCAATTCATGAGTGCAATGATGCGTAACATGAATGCCATGATGACCTAGCAAAGCTGCATCACACGCAATAGTCAACCTGTTGAACCAAAATAGCGAATGTAATCGAATCAATCAAAGAAATGTTCGCCCTTGACTCATCATCACTCCAAGCTATCGTAACTCATGAGGACTCGCTCGCGCCTCGCTTTCTCATTCATCGTAACCTTTGGACGCAGAAGATTGGCTTTGTTCAGTTGAGAAAAAGCTCGTCATTGCTCAATGCAATGATCGTGAGAAAGTTCTTTATGCTTCACATCAGTTGGAAGGTACCACCGCAGAGTGGTGGGAGAACTACACCGCAGCTCATGAGAATTCGCATGCCATTACTTGGGAGGAATTTTCAACAGCTTTTCGTCAAGCTCATGTTCCAGATGGTATTGTGGAAATGAAGAAGAATGAATTTCGTGAACTAAAGCAAGTAAACATGTCTTTAGGTGAATATCTCAACAAGTTCACTCAACTTTCTCGCTATGCTCCGGAAGATGTTGCTACAGATAATGCACGCCGAAGCGATTATCTGCGGACTTAACCCCGCTTTGAAAGTGCAAGTTGTTGGAAATGATTATGTGGATTTTCAGCATATGGTGGATAAAGCCATACTCATAGAAGATTCTCGTCGTGAGTTAGATGAATATCGCAAAAGGAAGATGATACAACATGGAGTTCAACAACATCAGCTTCAAAGAGCCAGGACCAATGCTCAGCAGCCTTCTCGTCCCAATAATTCGTCGACCGGATTCAGAACCCCAACACCAGTATCGCATGCAAGAAACACAGGAATTCCCTATGTCAACAACAGCAACAATAATCAACCTCAGAGGAACCCCAATCATGGCACAGGAGTCACTTGTTTCAATTGCCATCAGACAGGTCACTATGCTAACAAGTGTCCGCAGAAGCAAGGTCTGACACCAATTCCTTTCAATTTGGGAGCTACACCAGCTAGGACTTCGTTGCCAAGAGTAGGAAGAGGAGCGCCTCAGACTCCAAATCAAGCCACCAGGACTCCATCAATTACAACAAGAGGGAGGCTGAACCACATCATTGCAGAAGAAGCTCAACAAGTTCAGAACGTCGTTTCTGGTAAGTCTTTAAGTTAGACCTGCGTCAGAACCTATTCTCTAGTCAGCCCAAATCTCGGGGATGAGATTCCTTTTAAGGGGGGTAGGTTTGTAACATCCCAAAAATTTGGTCTGTTTTAAAGTTTTAAAAGAAAAATAACCATTTGGATTTTTCTGGTACAGTTAAAAGCTTAATTGGAATTTTCAGAGTTCAAAAACAATTTAATGTGATTAATGTCAACATCAACTATTATCAAAATTATTTTATTTGGATTCTGTGTACTTAGATATATTTTCTAGATTTTTCTAGAATTTTTTCGAGTGCATTTGCTAATTTCCATTTGCCCTATGGATTTTCAGTATTTTCTAAAAAGAAAAGCTAATATAAAATCTCGTAAATCGCTTTTGGGCTCAATTCCTTTTCTGGCCCAAATCTTTCCTAACCCTTGGCCCACCTTTTCTTTTCTTTTTAGCCCACTTCGTTTTCCTTCTCTTGCTTTCCTTGGCGCAAGCGAAGCCAACCACCGCCGCTTCCTATTCTTTTCTCACGCACACGCGTGTAGGCCTCTGCCACTTTCCGTTCTTGCGTGGCCAAACCCAAACCGAGCCGCCATTTCATTTCTCGGCCAGTCGCTACATTCTTTCCTTTCGGGCAGCCGCTTGTTTTCCTCTTGCGTCCAAGCCCAAATAGTCATCTTGGCTTTTCTCCTGCGCCTTGGGCGCCATTTCTTTTCCTTGTCCTTCTTTTCCTTAGCCGAGCTGCGCTTCTCATTCTCAGGCGCTACATGTAGCCAACGAGCCCCATGTTCCTTCCGCCATTTCGTTTCCTCGCGAGGACAACCCGGCCGTGCCCGTTCTCTCTCGGCCAGTCACGATTCCTTTTTCCATCAAGCGCGTGAAAGCCGGTGCCGCTTGCCCTTCTTTTTTTTTCTTGCCACGCTGCTCGGCCTAGCCGCCGCCAAGCCCTTCCTTTTTTCTTGGTTTCCCTAACTTGTGGCCCCGCGTGAGTAGCAGTAGCGTCATCTTCAACACCGAGACGCTTATCCCGTGTCCAACTCAAACGCAGAGTCACGCCGCCTCGTGGACTCCTCCTTGCGCCCTATTTAAAGAGCCAATCGTCAATCTTCGCACCTCGTGCTCTCTCCGTAAACCCTAAAATCTTCTCCACGATTTCGGTTCCTTTGTGCCGAATTCGTCAAGCTCCGAGCCGCCCAAGCTCTTGTTCATCGGATTTCTTCACCGTCAACCACCCTCGCTGTGTTTACACCTCCGTTGGATTCACATCGACGCGAGCTTCGTGGTGCTCCTCTTCAAGTCCTTCGCGCCGTCAAATCGCCAAGTTCATCGTCGCGAGCTCTACCTTACCGCCAAAGTCACCGCATACATCGTCGTCAGCCGAGCCGAGCAATCGCCACCTAGGGCACCACGGTGCTTCCAGATTCCATTTTGGTACTTCTTCGAGTCTCCTTGCCGTCGTTAGCCCTCGCCACCGTCTCAGCCGGCCATGGCCATGGCCGCCTTCTCTCTGTTGTTCCTCCCTTGCCACCTCATTGCCAACTAAGCGACCACATCCCCTTCAAATTTCGGTGGTGTCCTCGTCGTCATTGGTGTTAGTGCCATGTGGTGCATCCAAGGTCCACCTCGATCCAAAATCCTTAAACTCACCCACATGAGCGAACCTATGACCATGGGTCCCACAGATAAATCCAATTTTTCTTTATTTCTTTCAACCGAAAATCCTTTGTTGATGTCATGCTGACGTCCTATATTCCTTTTTCCTTCAGAAGAATAATTTAGTAAATCTATAAAATCTGATTTTCAAGATTTTATGTGATTTCAATCTTCCAAAGCCCATATCTTTTGCATCCGAACTCTGATTCAGTCCATTCAAATTCCTAAATTCATCTAAATTCAAGATCTAGCTATCTAAGATTTTTATTTAATTTTTGGAGTTTTTTTTGCCTCTGTTATTTATTTATTTGGTTTATTTGCTTGTTTGCGATTAGATGTTGATACTTCGGGAAGCTTTGAGCAAGGAGGAGCATACCAAGATCAAGATCAATCTCACGATTTATTCCAAGGCAAGCTGTAGTCCCTTGATCATGTTGAACCTATGATTTCAAAAGTATATTGTTTTATACAATTGCATGCTATTTTTATACAAATTGTTTTGGGTTTAGTTATTACCTGTTGTCATTATGCCACCTTTGATTATTTGAATGCCATGAATCCTTTGTCACCGTAGCGGGGATAATTTTAGTTGGACATATTCATATTGTCAACATGGGTAGCGTATTAAGGCTTAGTTCAGCTTAGATACGATGAGTTTATCATCACATCTGTCATAATGATTAATCTTGACTTAATGATATATGGAATCGTGGTGGTGAGCCACTCTTGTTAAAACTTGTGGGTACCATGATGGGGTGAGTCATGGGTCTTGGTTAAACAAAATGGTTTTCACTCGGGTGAGTGGTTGGTGGATAGTGGGGGTGTGGATGGAACACGGATTGGTTTTGTGGTAGTCTCGCCTGAGTAATTTGTCAAGGACTTAATCTTGTGTACCATTGAACTGGGCCTTAACTGTACATCCACATGTCTGGTATGGGACGAACCTGGCTAACTAATTAGCAATGTCTTGATTTCGGTTACGTAAGTGGAAAGCGTGAGTTATGGGAAACGCTTTCACGGAGGCGCAAGAGGGGGCCCCGTGTGCAGTCGGAAAGACATTTAGTGTTGAATCCTTAGCGGGCAGAACTGGGTTAAGAAGGAGCTTTGTAAAGGCCTTGTCACGTGCTCTAGACTGCTTACCTAAGGTAGTGAGCGGTGGCATAGATATATGCTAAACAAACTAGAGAAGTCGTGTCATGTGGGGAAAGATGTACAACCTCTACAGAGTGTAAAACTATTCGAATAGCTGTGTCCGCGGTTATGGACGTGCTCGGGGATTTCACACGGGAGATAAGAGTTTCTTTAAAATGAGTCGGAGTGTGGATGGGAAGTTCACTTGATGAATATAATGTTTGTTTGGTGAACGGATAATTCACATGGTGGTTTGTGTCGATTGGTGAATAGGGGATTCACTTATCTTTGGTTTGGTTGGGAAGTGAATGGGAAGTTCACTAGTCGTTTCAAAGAAATTATTTAATTATTTATTATTGTTTTCAACTATGCATTTCAATCTATTTATTGTATTTATCGTAATTGCTGCTTTCTGCAAAAGAACCATACAGCTAACCTTGTCAAGCCATGCATGAATATTATTTGCATACATTTCCCTACGATTTGCTGAGTACATTCAAAAGTACTCATGGCTTTTGCCCTCGGATTGATCCGCAGTTTGAAGAATACCAAGTGGCTCAGAGTTCTTTCAACGGATGGACCATGAAGGTTTTGCGGATTAGGATGCGTTCTCCACTCGATTGCCTATGGGCATGTTGATTGGCCATTTGAAGAGTTTTGTTCCGCTGCAAGAGTTCTATTTGTTTCTTTAGCCCTACGTGGCAAGTTAAGTAAACGTTGACCATAAGGTCCAGTTATTATTATTATTTGTTACTTTGAGATCTTTTTAGTTAAATCGAATAAATGGATGGTACTTCATCACTGTTTCTTGTGTGAGCTAGCTACTGATCTGGGACTAGTTCAGAGTACACAGAGGGTTCCTGAGATGCATTTTCGGGTCCCGACATCCGACCCAGCCACCGTTGTCCGCTGCGGCGCCACCTGCAATCTCCTTTGCCTCCATGTCGCCGACCCGGCTTTCCACCGCCGTCTCAGCCTCCGTCTCCCCTCCACCAACCGCTTCCTCCTTGGACTCTTATGCCACTGCAGCCGCTGCCCTTGGGACGAGAATGCTCGCCCCTGCCGCTATTCATCTTGTCCAAGTGGTTTGCCGATTCGCCACCCAATTCTGTGGTGTGCTCCGACCCAGCCACCGTTGTCCGCTGCGGCGCCACCTGCAATCTCCTTTTGCGCCATGTCGCCGACCCGGCTTTCCACCGCCGTCTCAGCCTCCGTCTCCCCTCCACCAACCGCTTCCTCCTTGGACTCTTATGCCACCGCAGCCGCTGCCCTTGGGACGAGAACGCTCGCCCCTGCCACTATTCGTCTCGTCCAAGTGGTTTGCCGATTCGCCACCCAAGTCTGTGGCCTCCTACATGTCCACCAAACTCGTCGACTCATACGAGCCTGCCGTGTCACGCGACAACTTGGTCGTCCTCAGCCGCAAGGAGTACCCCTTCAAGCTGTGTGTGTGCCACCCCGTGACCTGGCGGTGCTATCTCCTCCCATCCAAGGAGATCGATCGTGACCGCGCGTACGCTGTGCTGCCTGAGGAAGAAGACAATGGCTTCGACCTTGTCAGACCCCCTTCGATAGGGATCTAGGAAATGGGAAAGTGGGAACAACCAGCACTACGCTACGAGAAAACTAACTAGATATTTGGCATAATATTCTTGATGCATTTTCTATTCCATTTTCCAGGTTTATATGGGTTACAACTAATTTCAAGTAAAAACTGAATTACAGCTTAGTGAATCGATGAACTAGCGATAATAACTATTCAAGGTAACTAAAAATGGGTGATGCGTAACAGTGTCTACTATGAAGCTTTGCATCCGTCGATATTGCTGCGAAACGGTACCGGAACATCTCGAGCGTCCAATCCTCATTACTTCATCTTCTTCACTTCTTCTTCTGAATGACCGGTTAAGACTTCAACTCTATTGAGACTTCAGCTTTGAAAGTTCGATCTTGACATTTCTCCCCTCTTAACAACTCACTTGCCTTCAAGTGTTTAGTCTAAAAACCATGACTTAATGGTCTGTGAATAGAACTCAGGGAAAGTGCCCTTGATGAAGTTTGCATCCTCCCATGATGCGTTCTCAGGTGGCAAGTTAGCCCACTGCACTAGCCATTGAGTTACCAGTAAATTACCTTTGAGTAGAGCTCAGGTCTCTAGAACTTGCAACGGTTCTGTTTTTATATTTCCATCTTCTCCCACTAAAGGCAAATCAAGGCTAAGGATAGCATTTGGTCCACAGTGTTTCTTGAGTTGGCTAATATGGAAAACAAGATGTATGCCCACTCCCTGAGGTAGTTGTAATCTGTAAGCCACCTTTCCTATCTTCTTCATAATCCTGAAAGGTCCATAGAATTTGCTCGTGAGTTTCAAAGCTTGCCTTAAGCCAAAAGTTGTAGCTCTGTATGGCTGCATTTTTAAGTAAACCATGCCTCCTTCAACAAATTGTCTCTCCATTTTGTTCCGATCCGCATATTTCTTCATTCGGGCCTGGGCTTGAGCTAAATTCTCTCGGAGTCTTCTTAGCATATTTTGCTTTTCTTCCAAGAAGTTCATGGTTTCCTCATCATTAGGGTCAGGTACTGCTATTCGTTGATCAATGGAGAAGGAAATCCATAGTGACTGAAAAGGGGACAGTTTTAATGAAGTGTGGAAGGTGGTGTTGTACCACCATTCATCCAATGGCAACCATGACAGCCATTTCTTTGGTTCTAAAAAGCCATACATAGCAAATAAGATTCTATACATTGATTCACTCTCTCCGTTTGACTGTCGGTTTGAGGATGGTATTCAGTACTAAATCTGAGTTGAACTTGCAAGGATTTGAACAATTCCTACCACAATTTGCTAGTAAATATCCGATCCTTATCAGATACTATAGCCACTGGGAATCCATGCAACTTGAAGATATTATCAATGAAAGCTTGAGTCACTGAGTGGACTGAGTAAGGGTGAGATAAAGGAACAAAGTGGGCATATTTAGTGAATCCGTCCACTACCACAAAAATAACATCCTTTCCCTTGAAATTGGGCAACCCTTCTATGAAATCCATTGTGATATGAGTCCACGCCATGTCTCGAATAGGTAATGGCTCCAATAGCCCAGGGTATTGACAATGTTCCGATTTAGAATGTTGACAAATAGCACATTCTTGTACATAGGCATGAATTTCTTTCTTCATTCCTGGCCAAAAGAAAAGACCTTTTACTCTTTAGTAAGTGGCCACTCTTTCCGAATGTCCCCCAACAACAGAGGTGTGTAATGTGTTGATCAAGTTTTGCCTCAATTCTGCATCATCTCCTACATAGATCCTTCCCTTGTAGCTGAGAACCCCAGAATGAAAACTGTACCCAGATTCGGGATTAGGAGCTAAAGATAGTTGTTCCAGTAGTTCCTTACAGTGGGCATCATTAAGGTGACTATTTTTCCACTGTCCCCATCCAAGTGGGAATTGCCATAGATATTGCCATCACCTGAGTTCCTTTTTTGAATAGAGCGTTAGCTACTTTGTTTTTCTTCCCTTTCTTATATTCAATGACATAATTGAATTCCAACAATATCAGCATTAGCTTGTGTTGAATTCCCTCCAAAATTCTTTGCTTAGTAATAAACTTCAAACTTTGTTGATCTGTTTTAATCACCAATTGTGTTCCTAAAAAATAACGCCTCCATCTTTTGAGTGCTTCAATAATAGCCATTGCCTCTCTATCATAGGTTGATAGTGATGCTGATCTGACCCCTAGTGTTTTGCTGAAATAAGCAATTGGTCTACCCTTTTGCATTAGAACTCCTCCAATCCCTGTCCCACTAGCATCAGTTTCCAATGTGAATTCTACTGTGAAATCAGATAATGCCATGACTGGAGTAGTGATCAAACTTTGCTTCGGCTTCTCAAATGCTTTGTCTTGTGGTTCTTTCCAGTCAAAACCTCCTTTCCTCAACATATCATGAAGAGGCCTACATATGATTCCATAATTTTGGACAAATCTCCTGTAATATCCAGCCATACCTAGAAAGCTCCTCAATTGACTCACATCTTGAGGTTTAGACCAATCTTTAATGGCACTAATTTTATTAGGGTCGGTCAGCCACTCCTTGACTAGAAATAACATGCCCAAGGTATTCCACTTGTGGTGCAGCAATCACACATTTGCTAAACTTTGCAAAAAGCTTGTGCTACCTCAGAATCCCCAGCACGGTGGTTAATTAAGTGTTTGTAATGCTCATGCTCATCCTTGTTGTAAATGAGCATGTCGTCAAAGAACACCAAAATGAATTTCCTCAAATACTTGCCAAATAGATTGTTCATTAGTGACTGAAAAGTAGCTGGGGAATTATTGAGGCCAAAAGGCATGACAAGGTATTCATAATGCCCTAGATAAGTGCTAAATGCAGTTTTGTTGATATCATCTTTGCTCATTCTAATTTGGAGGTACCCTGATCTCAAATCAAGTTTGCTAAAAATAGAGGCCCCATGTAATTCATCTAATAAGTCCCCTATGACTGGTATGGGATATTTGTTTTTTATGGTCTGAGCATTAAGCTTCCTATAGTCAATACATAGTCTCCAAGACCCATCTTTTTTCTTAACAAGAATGGCAGGTGATGCATACGGACTAGCACTGAGCCTGATGATTGAAGCTTCTAGTAACTGTGGTATTTGCTGCTCCACCTCCTCCTTTTGTTGATGAGGAACCCTATAGGGTCTGACATTTGGTGGTTCATCCCTTCCTTGATGGGAATGCTATGATCACAACTTCTCTCAAGAGGTAGCTCTTGAGGTTCTTGAAAGACATCATGATAGGGCCAGATGAGAGATTGATAATGTGGGTTCACTGTTTTGATGTCTTCCTCACACTTCACTGCTTGTAGTTCAATCACATAACTAGAGACTCCCTTCTTTGTCAGTTTGTTCAACTCTTGAGAGTTCATAAGTCTCAAGGAATCAATATCTGATTGATCTTCCAATATCATCTCCACACTACCTTCCTTCTTAATTGTCAACCTTCTTGTTTTCATATCCAAGTTAATGGGGTTGTGCTGATACAACCAATCACATCCCAGCACAATATCATAGCCTTTGAGCTTGAGTAATTTGAAGGAATTACAGAAGGTTTTCCCATTGATGCAGTAACTCACATCTGAAATATGTGATCCAGTCAGGATGGTCCCTCCACCAGCTACGGTCACTCTTTGCAAAGGATTACCCTGGATCTTACAGGAGGTTCTAGTGGTGAAATTCAGATCAATGAAAGTGTGTATGCTTCCACTATCCAGTAGCGCTACTCCCCTCTTTCCTCCCATATGAATTGTTAATGTAAAGGTGGAGATGTGGGTTAATCCTTGTATAACCTGAATTTAAATATGCATGAGTTGCCCTTCCTATTCAGGTTCAGGAGAAGAACCCTCATCTTCAGGTGGTGATTCTTCCTATTCCGAGTTTTATATTGGAGAATCATTAGATACAGAAACCGTCAAATTGACACTCTGGTATTGCTTGCACCTATGTCCTAAAATCCACTTGCCTCCACAATATCTGCATATTCCAGGAGTGAAGGGAATGTTTGGCTTGTTCACAACTTCCTTCTTAGGAATATTTCGATTTGCTTGAGGCTGACCCTTAGTTAGGTTGGAAGGATTTCCTCCTTTGTTATGTCCCAAGTTTGTACCCTGAAAACTCCTCTTTGCTATGGCTATGGTTCCCTTTTCCATCTCCTTAGCCATCCAATAAGCTTCACACAGAGCCAATGGCTTTAAAGGCTTAAGGTAATGTTTAATCTTATGCCTTAACCCATTTACAAAACACTTGACAAAAAAGTGCTCATTATGCAAAGGAGTCTTAGTTTTGTACACAGCCATTAATTCCTCAAACTTGTCAATATACTCAGAGATACTCATGTTGTATTGTTTAACTGAATGAAAGTTCTCCACTACTTCATACTCACTGTATTGAGCAAATCGGTCAAAAATCAGTTGGCAAAAGGTCTGACATGGAGGAGGGTTCCACAATAGCCCTGTGCTCCTGATCCAATTATCAGCTCTACCCACCATATACATCTGGGCTAGGTCAAATTTTGCTTCATCTGGTACATTGGCCATAGCAAAATAGGTTTTCCCTTGTCTAATCCACTCCAAAGGATTATTTCCATCAAATCTAAGAAAATCTATCTTAGGTCCTTTTGCAATAGACTTATAGAAGTTGTTGACTCTTTCATTACTAGGATTAGTGTTCCAATGTCTAGCATAATATGTATCTCTGTCCTGATTCAAGTGGTTCAAGGTAGGAGAAACAGGTGTAGCAGGTGGAGATATATTCTGGCCCCATGGTGTAGGTGCTACCGAGTGTCCTGTAGGAGGATGATAGTAATTTACCTCTGGATTGCCACTGAAATTGACCCCTTGGGTACTGTTTACTTGAGTTGAGTTCAGGCCTTGGAGTCTTCTCTGTATTCCAGCTCCGTTTCAGTGAGTGGTAGTGGATCTACACGCATTCTTGCTAGGTCTTCAGGCCTCAATGGTGGCATACCTACCCCGATAAGAGTTTCGGTAGTAAAATTCGTGCCCCAGAAAGTCCTTACAACATCGATTCCATTCTATTCATCTAAAGTTGTATATTATTGACCTGTGTTTGTAGATCCCCCATTTGTTGCTAGACCAAGTTGGCCTTGTTCCTGGCCTCAGCTGCCTCCGATCTCACCGCCACAATCTCCGCATTTTCGCCCTCAGTTCGCATAGCCGTCTTTGTCATCTTCAATCACTCACAGATTCAGAACAGGCTCAGGGATTTTACTTAGGAACTGGTCCTTAACCCTCACCTTGTTCCTTCTCTTTACCGCCGCCTAGATCCAAGCCAACCGGGGATTTTACCGTGATAACCCAATCGCAACCCAGCAAGCATCTGATATGGTCTCTTCCAATGATTGATCGAGCTCTGATACCAATTTATTAGATCCCCTTCAATAAGGATCTGGGAATGGGTAAAGTGGGAAGAACCAGCACTACACTACGAGAAAACTAACTAGATATTTGGCATGATATTCTTGATGCCTTTTCTATTCCATTTTCCAGGTTTATATGGGTTACAACTAAGTTTAAGTAAAAATTGAATTACAGCTCAGTGAATCGATAAACTAGTGATAATAACCATTCAAGGTAACTAAAAATGGGTGATGCGTAACAGTGCCTACTATGAAGCTTTGCATCCGTCGATATTGCTACGAAACGGTACTGGAACATCTCGAGCGTCCAATCCTCATTACTTCATCTTCTTCACTTCTTCCGAATGACTCGGTTAAGACTTCAACTCTATTGAGACTTCAGCTTTAAAAGTTCAATCCTAACAGATGCCCTCCAAACTGCTCGTCGCGGACCGCCAGCTCCGCACACAAACCTTCTCGTCGATGGCAGGCGCATGGGGCCCCATCACGCACACCACGGCTCACCTCCCCGGTGACTACGAGTGGGTGTAGCCGTCCACCGTTGTGTTGGGCGGCGCCGCCCATTGGCTATTCCGCCAATGGAGGACCCGGCTCTACCGCGTGCTCTCCCTGGACATCGGCACCGAGACATGGATCGAGGTCTCGAAAGAATGTCATCATAGGCGTAATACTCCCTGTGTGGTAGTGGAATAAAAGGAGTTGCTCTTGGTGCCATCGGACGACAGGAAACTTGGCTTGCTATATCGGAATTTATCGCGGTATCCATGTGAACACTAAATGCAGCTGGGGATTCAGATCCTGCGACATGGACTCGGCATGTGGTGATCGAGAGGGTTGTTGTTATTTGAGGGCTATTTGGTAATTTCTCATTTTGAGAAAAGAAGAAATAGGAAAGAGAAAAGAAAAGAAGGAGTGTCCCACCCGTCGGTGGGAGAAGAGGAAGAGATAAGGCTGGAGACTTGGTCTTAGGCCCTATCTGGTCTTCACGTGTGTGGCTGGCGTTTTCGCGAGGGGAGCGGCGTAGGAGGCGCTGGCAGCCCATGCGCTTTGGCACCGGCCATTGGCTGCCACCATTTGGCTCTCCTCCTACTTCTTCTTAAGGTGGATCCCTTCTCCCTTTTCTTAACCCCAAAAAATCAGTGAGCCTTCCCCAATCTTGGTTCTTCTTCTTCCCGATTTGGCTTCGATTTTGGGCCTTGGAGCTGCTGCACCGCCGTAGTTGACTCGGCGCCGTTGGTCATGAGGTCCAGACTCTCCTCCTTGCGCATCCTGCCAGTTCCCTCCTTGCGCCCTATTCTCTGTTGGTTGGTCTGTGTGGAACCTGGAATTTGCACATCTTGGAGGCTTGATCCGGTTGGCTCTGGCTTGACTTCGGTGAGGAAGAAGGCTCCGGTTTTTCCTAGTGATTGGTGCTTCATGGTTGCTTTTGACTGGTGCGCTGTGATTGGGTCTTATGTGGCGTTCTCTGTACCTCGACTTCACAAATTGATGTGTCCCGATTTGTGAATTGGCATTGTATCTTCGACGACCTCGTCCATTCATTCGTAGCACAGTAGGGCAATTGGTTTTCTGAGACAGCGCGATTCGCATGCCTTGCCCAGTTCTTCTCGGTGGCTTTGAGTGCCATCCGCACTGTGAGTTTGATCTTTTCAATTGTTCACATTACTTAGCATTGTGTGTTGTGCTAGTTAAATTACATTCTGTAATTTTGTCTAGTACTGGGAGACTTTGCAAGTGATGATTGTGGGCTCGGTTAATGCCCGATGATGAAGTGATGTCAAATTGAGATTGAATGTGACAATTGAGTATAGTTTGGTCTTGAGCTATCAGATTACTTATTGTTTTCTCTTGTTTTGTGCATTTGATTCATTCTGTTATACTTGTTGTTCACTGTAATTCTTTCAGTCAATATAATCTATTCTCTGTGATCCAATTTTCAGTCAATGTTCTACATATTTGTTAATGGTATATTGAGTTTGAGGATCTATTACCTGTTGTCCAGCGAAGTTAGACTTAATGATTTGTATAGACATGTCTGAATAGAATAGGAAGATTTTACTTTTAGCTCAATGCCTAACCTATTTCAAAGTAATTGCAATATTCAAGTTGTGATTAAACTTTGACATAAGTGTTGTGAGGGCCAAGATTTCATCTTGTGCAACTCAACATCTGAGAGCATATAAACAAACATTTAAATCTGAACATTATGTTGATTTTGTATGTTTTCAAGTCCTATTTTTTGAGCATATTATCATGTTTATTTGACATGAAGAAATTACATGTTTATATGTCATTTATATGCTGCTGGAAATATGCTTTAATTATGTTTAATGTTGCTGGAATTATATCTGAATATTTGCTAAAAACCACTATATTTACAACAATTCAGAAAAACAATAATCGAAGAAATGGCTTCTTCATCTGATGTCGTTAAGCCAGAAGTATTTGACAGTGCCAACTTTAAACGTTGGCAAGCTAAACCAAAACTATGGCTAACTGACCTCAAACTTTTTTAGGTCATTTCAAATCCTCCAATGTTCCCATTGGAAACCGTTGCTATGACGCGGTGTGTAACAGCCCAAAATTTCATAAAGGCAAAAATATGGGATTTTTAAAACTTTTTATGTGAGAACTATTGTTGCACGTCTTGCTTGCCATTTCAAGTCGTAATTGGAATGCATCATGTTTTCTTTTGAGGACTGCATTTTACTTTTTTATTTGGATTGTCATTCGACATTTACTGCTTGTCACTCAAAACCATTACAACCTCTACACTGTGTTGCCCATACCGTCCAACAGCACCAACCACTCCGACCATTCCCCCTTGTCAGGCTGTGTGCCTATATATAGTTGCTCCAAGCCCCTTAGTGCCACTTTTCGCCACTCTAATGTTAGCCTCCCTTTCTTCCTCCTCCAAGTGAACTTGAGCTCCCGTCAAGCTCAAGCGCTCGCTTCGGCATAGCGCCGTCACCTCACCGCCTTTGCCGTCGATGCCATCGGGGCCGCCGTTGGCCTCGTGCGTCCTCCCCTCCGACCAGAACACTTCAAGACGTCCCTGAAGGACCACCCACCGCTTCCATGGAGCTACCGTGAAGATTGAAGACCACTCTCCTTCCTCAAGCCACTCTCAGAAGGCTGAGTTCCTCTCATTGTCGCGGTCCACCGGTCGGCTCACTCACAGCTAGTTCGCTTTCCCTAGCTCAAGACTGCAGACGTTCCTAATGGCTCGGATACTCCTCCTTGTTTGAACTACCCTGTTCTTTCACCAGTGTTTCTCTAGTTCTTTCTTTGGCTCTTCCACTGGCTTGTTCGATCGTGTTAAAGTAGTCGAACCTTTGCTTATTTCAATTATTGTTGTGTAGTCAAAGACTTCTTTCATTCAACTATGCACGGTTAAAAGCCCTTTCCGCGACCTCCCCCAGGTCATAACCTTTCCGTGACCTCCCCAGGTCATAACCTTCCCACGACCTTCCACTGGTCGTAGCAGTCTCACGACCTCCCCCTCTTTTGTCGTGACACTCCTTTGGTCATGACCACCCCTCGTGTCAAGACCACCCTCTTGGTCTTTTTACAAAGACCACCCTCTCGGCCTTTTTGCAAAGACCACCCTCTTGGGCCGCGACCTCCCTTTGGTCACAACCACCCCTTTTATCGTTTTGCCACGACCTCCCTTTTGTTGTTTTCTCGCGACCTCCCCTTTTGTTGTTTTCCCCACGACCTCCCCTGGTCACAGTAACTCCGCGACCTCCCCTGGTCATAGTACCTCCGCGACCTCCCTAGTCACAGTACCTCTGCGACCTCTCACAGTCACAAGACCTCATGACTTCCCGGTCACAGTACCTCCATGACCTCCCACAGTCACAGATACCTCCATAACCTCCCCGTCACAATAACTCTGCGACCTCCCACAGTCACAATAACTCGCGACCTCCCCAGTCACAAGATTTTCATGCCTCCCACTTGGTCAGAACACATCCGTGACCTCCCCTGGTCACAATACCTCTGGATGTGGGTGTTTCCTTTCAAAGGGTTTCCTTTTATTGAATGTATTTGGATTTATTTGAGTTTATTTGATTATTGATTTCAAATTGAGTTTCTCGAGGTTATTTGACTTTTGGTTATTTCACAGATATAGAAGCCGGCGATCAAGAGCCTCCAGTTGATCCAGGACAAGATCCGCAGAACCTCGACCAAGGCGAGTCAACACTTTGATCATATTGCACCTACCTTTTGCAAATTATGTTGCTTTAAATTATGAAATTGCATTGCTAAGTTTTAACAAACTATGTTGGTCTAGCTCATAGTTAATGCCTTAACAAATAATTGAGTATAAACATCTCGTCCTTGAATTTGGACATTATCCTTTGTCACCCTAGACTTAATGGATTACATACTAGCTGATAAGTTTGTATCTAAGTGTCATGCTTAGCCTTGCTTAGATACAATGTCATGTGGGCATTAAACTGCCTGACCACAATCATTAAAAATGTTTTGAAAGTGATTTGGGGCAGTTGAGGCTGGAAGCCTGGTTGGTATGTTGGACTAAAGAATATTTTCAAAACAAAGCAAAACCTGAAAATTGTTTTCGACTCAGGTGGTTGGAAAGAGTGGTTGGTGCTAGGGGCACGAGAGAATGTTGGTATGTGGATGTACCACCCGAGTCAATTAAGGACCAAATCTTGGAATGACCTCTCATGCAAAAATAGTGCAACCACAAGTCCATAATGGGTACGACCTGGCTAACTAATTTGTTCGCCTCGGCGTGGCTTCTCCAGTGGTGGGTGTGTGGCGTGGGTAAGGGTAAGGGAGCCACAGGAAAACCACACAGCGCAAGAGGGGGCCTCTTGGGAGCGTGGCTCCGGGCGGTGAAACCTTAGCGGGTGGAGTTGCGTCGAGGTTGAGCATTATAAAGGCCTTGTGGTAATCTCCCCTTGATTCACATGTCTAAGGAAACATGTGTATATATCAAGATGATTACCTCTTGTGGGTAAATTGTGCGAACTCTGCAAAGTAAGAAAACCATCATGATAGCCGTGCTCATGGTCAAGAGCGGTGTTGAGAACTTGCTTGATATAGCTTTTATTTTTACAAAACCATTTGTCATGGAGAAAGGAAGGTCAAAGGGACCCTGTGAATTGAGAAAGGCACAGTGGGGACCAGTGGTAAATACGGGATAGCCCGAGCATTGGGTGGATAGAGCCACTCAATGGTATAGGAGGTGGGACCACCACTAGTACTTTGTAAAATGAAAACTCAATTATGAAAACAGATTTGTTAAAAACGCTAAGTCTCAGGATTTTCTACTACTTATCTATTTCAACCTCAGCCCTGTGCAAATAAAAGAACTCTAAAACCTCCTTTGACTAGCCCTACATCTATATGAATTGCATGGTGTGTTGGCTCGCGAGTATGGTTGTGTACTCAGGCTCGTCCAATATAATCTTTTCAGACCCAAGCGATCAAGACCCCTACGACTACTACTTCCACTCAGAGGTAGCACTAGAAGATGATGAAGCTTAGGCTGGGACCCTCAGTCGCTTGCCTGTGGGTAGAGTGAATGGATCCACTGCAACCTGTTTTGTTTCCACACTTATCTTTGATGCTGAACTCTGACTCTTGTAAGATTTTCGTTTCATGACTCTTTTGTAAAAACAATTGGCCCCACAGCCTGTTATGTGTAAATATATATGTGTTAAGTTGCGTGTTTGTATTTACTCAATTGTTCATACGAGCACTATCTCTATGAGCAATAGTCGCACCGAGCACGAACCACGTTGAGCGTAGTCATACTCATCAGGACCTCCTATACCCTTTTGTCATATCCACAGGACCTCCTCCTCAGGACCTCCTATACCCTTTTTGTCGTAACCTCAGGATATCCTCCTCAGGACCTCTTGTACCGTTTTGTCACATCCTCAGGACCTCCTCCTCAGGACCTCCTATACCGTTTTGTCATATCCTCAGGACCTCCTCAGGACCTTCTCCTCAGGACCACCTCAGGACCTCCTATAACCTTTTTGTCGTATCCTCAGGACCTCCTCCTTAGGACCTCCTATACTCTTTGTCATATCCTCAGGACCTCCTATACCCTTTTTGTCGTATCCTCAGGACCTCTTCAGGACCTCCTCAGGACCTCATATGCTCTTTTGTCACATTCTCAGGACCTCCCCAGGACATCTATACAGTGTTCCTCAGGACCTCCCCAGGACATCTATACAGTGTTCCTCAGGACCTCCCCAGGACGTCTCTACAGTACTCCCCAGGACGTCTCTATAGTACCCCTCAGGACCTCCCCAGGACGTCTCTACAGTGTTCCTCAGGACCTCTCCAGAACGACTCCACAGTACTCCTCAAGACATTCCCAGGATGTCTCTACAGTACTCCCCAGGACGTCTCTATAGTGTTCCTCAGGACCTCCTCAGGACAACTCTACAAGATTTCTCAGACCTCCCAGACGCCCCTACAAGATTCCTCAGACCTCCCAGACGCCTCTACAAGGTTCCTCAGGACCTCCTCGGGATGACTCCAGGACCTTCTCAGGATTCCTTCAGGACATCCCAGTGACCTTCAGGACCTCTTCAAGATCGCCTCAGAATTCCTTTTTCGATCAAGTTTGATCGCAAATATGGACCTGACTGTAGGATTGCTTTAGCTTATTTGGTTATAGGAATGGTCCAAGAATGTATCTGTGTGTGCTATCTACTGATCCAGAGAATAGCACAGCTTGACACAAAGGATTCCAAATCCCAAATTTGGGGTCCGACACGGCGGGATGCTGCGAACAATTCAGTCTTAGCTCGTTTGTTAACCATCCTATCCAACCGGCTGTTCGACGTGTAAGTTAACTTCAATAAGCAACTTTGATAAGAAATATTCCGAACAGGATAATGGGAATGAGTCATTCATAACTGCTACATACTTGAACTTTAAGACAGTTGAGAAGCGGTAGGTGATGGAGCAGCTCCATGAGCTACAACTCTATGTACGTGACTTAAGTCAGTACGACTGCATCTTACCAGAGAAGTTCCAAGTAAATGTCATCATGGCTAAGTTATCGCCCTCGTGGCGTAACTTTGTGACCGCTCGTAGACATATAAAGGAGTGCTTGACTCTCAATGAGCTGTCTGCTGCTATTAATGTCCAAGAGTGCGCAAGAGCCGGCGACGGTACAGGAAAGGCTTAAATTCAGGCTCATCAGGTGGAGGTCAAGAATGTTGGAGGCTTTGGGAAACAGAAGTTCAAGAATTAGCCCGAGAACAAGCTCCAAGGAAAGAAAATAAAGAAGAAGAAGGAGGAAATTGCTTGCTTTGTTTGTGGAGTGGTTGGTCATAAAGCCAACCATTGCCATAATCGTAAAGGCAAGGGTCCTTCTCCTGGTCAGCATAAAGACCGTAAGGCTTAAGTGAATGTCCCACTGGCTAGTTCTAGTTCAGAATGGTATATACCTCAGGCCTTTATGGTAAGTCCATCTATTGATTGGAGGATTGATACAGGTGCTACTAGACATATGTGCTGATCAATCTTGTTTCTCTTTATTTGAGGGTGAAGGTGATGGATCCGTCCTGATGGGGAACAGAGTCACTACTATAGTACGTGGAATTGGACAGATTTACTTAAAGCTCACTTCAGCCAAAACACTCATCCTCAAAAATGTGTTGTACGTGTCTGCCATGACTCGCAATATGATGAGTGGGTCTATGCTGCGTAGGTAAGAAATAAAGCTTGTTTTTAAGTCCAATAAGGTCGTGTTGACCAAATTTGATAATTTGGTGGGCAAAGGCTATGATAGCGGAGGCATGTTCCGTTTATCCATTCTTGATTTCAACGTGAAGGTGGATGTCGTCGTAGAAGCCGACGTGACATCTGTGTAGTCTTGCAACAGGCATCGCTCATACACCCTAGCAAGACTCATGGCGGTCTACAGGTTGGGGTTCTGTAAATGTCCGTGCGGAGGGGATTCAATAATCCGCCAGTGAACAACTGCACCTGTGTGTCAGTGCAAGTGACTCGGTGAAATGGAGAAGAGCCAAAGATTGCATTTGATAATCCTCCACGGTGCCCGTACGTCAAAGCTGTGTGAGCTTGCCGAGGGGATTATTGTGGATAGGCGACCCAAAGCGCATGTTGACAAAATCGACGAACCAAGGCTAGGTGAGGATGCCATCGTCACGTTCCAGTTGATAGTACCATTGCTATGTTGTCCCCGTCATGCGATAGGAGGAAAGCTAGACTTTCTCCTCCAACGTTCTCTGCCCACGAAAAAACTATTCGCAACGATTAAGCCACAAAAGAGGGTTTTCATCGCCGTCAAAAGTTGGGAAGGATGACCGGTGGTACTGAGGGGCACCACGATGATCATCTCCCCGTTCATCTACCATCGAGGTTTGCCCACGCTGCATCTGGCCCATGCCGACCTTTACGAAGTCGGTCTGCTCGATCTTGGCGATGACTGCATTGTGCGTCGACTGTTGCGCCTTGATGTCGCCAATATCGGACATCATGGCACCCAGCTTCTTGAAGAGGTTGTCCAAGGACTTGTACCATGGGAAGAGTGGTGGTTAAAGGCTCTGGTACAAAATTGATATGGCGTGGTTTTCGGTGGGATTCTAGGGGAGGAAGGAATTGTGTGCGAGAGGTTGGATCGGAACAGAGGGGATAGCTAGGTAAGTCGCGCTCGCCCTCATGCTCACAGCGGGGCTTGTCCTCGGCCAGCAACGAGGCTCTGAACCGCAAGGATATTTCGAAAGGATGATTCTTATTGCTTGTTTTGAATTACAAACAATATGTCCTTTATATGGAGGACTAATCCAAAACAAATCCGAAAGGGATATCTAAGTATCCAAAAGGGATACTACTAATTATCTAACCAATCTGGACATGATCTCTAGTTTCCTAACTTATCTCCTAATGCCTTCTTGAACTAACCCATGTTCAAGCCGAATCCGCATGCTTAGTCAATGTTTCCATCCGGACTCCTACCGCTGCTGCCATCCGGATTCTTGTGCCGACGCTGGTAAGTCTTTCCAACAAAAGAGTCCACAACTCTTATTTATCAATCATACTCACTTATCTTTCTAAAGGGATCACAATGTTGGGAGTGGGAGAGGCCAATGATCGGACCACCAGGTTCCTAGTGGTTCACTAACGGCAAAACAAGAAAATCTACACCAAAACAAAAGATTAACCTCAAGTAGTTGTAGTCCTCATTACAAAGGCAGCTTGTGCTCATCCAATTTTCAAAAGGCAAAATTTAATTCATGCCAGTCAGAAACTTGCCACTTCGAGATATGCCACTCCGAAAGACATAATTCGAAAAATGCCACTCCAAAACTTGTCTTCTTTGATATATGCCACTGTAGGACCTTTTTTTTCCCCTTGGGCCTCTTTTTCTTCCCCATCGGTCACCATCCTCTTATCCTTCTCCTCCGCTTCCTCGGCATGCTTCGCTTTGTCGGCGCCGGCTGTGGCGACGTCGAGCCGTGCGGCGTCCATCGCCCACCGCATCACCTTCTCCACCTCATCATCCTCCGACTCCCCTCCCAGATACTCCAGTCACACCCTCGTCTCCTTCTCCGGCCCCGCCGCCCATTCAGCGTCATGAACCGCCTCTAGTTCTTCCATCCCGCCAAAGACCACGGCGGTGGCAGAGGCAGATCGAGCGCTTCGACGCCAAGGTGTGGGACCTAAGTGCATCAAACGGCAAGCGAGGTCGGCCTCGTGAATCGGCATGTGGTCGAGCGGGCGAGGATTGAAGCGGAGGAGGCGACAAGACAAGGCGGAGTTGGCACAGGCTTGAGCAAAGATGGCGCCCCGAGCCGCCGGGGAGGCGCGTCCACCTCCACCTCCTCGCTGACAGAGCATCGAGAAGAAGATGGAGAGAATGGTGACCGGCGGGGAGGAAGGAGAGGCCCAAGGGCAAAAAAGTCCTAAAGTGGCATATATCAAAGAACACAAGTTTTAGAGTGGCATTTTTCGAATTACCTCATTTGGAGTGGCATATCTCGAAGTGCCAAGTTTTTGAGTGGCATGAATCAAATTTTGCCTTTTCAAAAACAGGGTGTACTATTTTACTGTTCATTGTATAGCGTGATCCGAAACACACAATACCTAGACATGTTCAAATGCCGGACCGGGCCAGGCTTGAAAAGTCCGATCTCAAACATTCAAGTCCGAGCCCGAGCCCGGCTCGACCCAAAATTTGAATTTCCAATTTAAATATATTATTTTAATCATTTGTCAGAATAGAAAAGTAATTTTAAATTCGTTTCCAGAATAAAAAATATATATTCATTTTTTTAATTGTTTTTGGGCTTTCAGGCCAAAATTCTAGTCTCAAGCCTGGCCCAGACAGTATCGAACTCAGACCGGACCAGTGGGCCAGGTCGCCCGTGAACAAGTCTAACGATACCTAAGAGATGGCCAAAAAAAACAGCATAACATACAAATAGTACTCTGTAAATTAACACCCGTGCCAGACTTAAAACAGAACCAAAGCATCAAGGCAATGTAGAACTTTAACTACGCAAAACCACATATAGAACAAAAATTGAAAAATCAAGCTGCTCGTGGGCAGTAATCACATCCCTAGAATAATTGAAGGACCAAGAGATTACCATATCCACCGTAGCCAGTGACGAACACAGGACTAAAATTTAGAGGGTACTAATAGGAGGATCCGGATCTTTTGCTATACTGTAGAGAATCACTGTTTAAACAGTGATTTTAGGTTGTGTGAACAGTGTTCAGGCTGTCCAGCAATAGCGCTGCAGCATTTTATTGTAGATCACTATAGTGAAATCACTGTAAAAGCATCGTAGAGAAAATACTATTTCGACTACACTGTAACGATCAATATCATCCGTCCGCATTCGATCTAATGGCTAAGGGGAGTTAAAGGCAGAGGGCACTGTGCGCCTCTGTTGTTGCTAGTTGCAACGGCAGAGGATCACAATCCTAATAGGACGCTACCACTTGCCTACTCTGTCGTCTGCCTACTCGGCCACACGCTGCTTGTCTACTCGATTGCCGACGTTGTCTGCCTACTCGGCCACACGCTGCTTGTCTACTCGATTGCCGACGTTGCCTACCTACTCTATCAGCGGTTGTGCTGCACACAGGCTTGCCGCCGCACCTCATACCTACACGAGCCACCCAACACGTCCAAGCCCACGCCGACCACGGCGTTAGGGGTTCACCATGGTGGGGATTAGAGAATTGGTTAGGGATTAGAGTAAGACTCGATGTTCGGTAGAATGAGAGAGCGGACTTAGAGTGAGATAAGTAGGTTTGGTAGGCTTATTCAATTGGCCCTGCAATGACCAGCACTTGACCTGACGTAGCCTCTACCAACGAATTCCGCCCCAAATCATTTCTTATTCTTCTTCTGCCCAGCCAGGGAATTCCGCCCAAACTCATTTCTTGTTCTTCTGCCCAGCGTAGCTAAACTTCATGACATCCGATAGATAGAGGTGTTAGGGATACCCGTGGTACGGCAGCCCGCCGTAGGGTACTCTGCCCCCTTAGCCCCCTATTAAGGTCCGCCACTGACCATATAGCACGTATAGCGCATACTTTGGGCAACAAAAATGCAGAAATTGTTCAAAAACTCCTCCATCAGTGGAAATTTATGAGCACAGTATCATCACAAAGTCTTCAATCATATCATAAAACGATGACCATGTCGATGCATACGAAGTTACTAAAGGATAGGTGACGATTCATTCACCGGGCGGCGTTGAGCCCGAGCAGCATCTGGCTGTTGTCGCCGGCTGGGATGTAGGAGACGTTGGGCGAACGCGACAGCTCCCCGGCAATATCCTTGGCGGCCTCGATCCTCCTGAGCTCGATCAGGCCGTTGCCCGCGGCGGTGGTGGCCTCGGAGATGAGCCGCGCAGACTCACTCTCCCCCTCGGCGCGGACGATGGCGGCGCGCCTCTCCTGTTCTGCGCGCGCGACGAGGAACCTGGAGCGCTCGGCCTCCTGCTGAGCGACCTGCTTCTTCTCGACGGCCTTGGCGAACTCGGGCCCGTAGGCGAGGTGGGTGATGGCTACGTCGTCGAGGACGATGTTGAACTCGCCGGCACGGCGGATGAGGGCGTCGCGGACTAGCGCGGAGACGTGGGGGCGGTCGGTGAGGAGCTGGTCGGCGTTGAATTGGGCGACGACAGCCTTGAGCACCTCGTTGCCGATGGAGGGGAGCACCTTCTCGTCATACTCGAGACCCAAGGAGGTGAAGATGTTCGGGAGGGAGTCGACGTCGGGGCGGGAGAGGACGCGGAGCGTGAGGCTGACCATCTGCAGGTCCTTGGTGCCGGAGGTGGAGGAGAAGCTGTGCGGGCGCGTGCGGATGTCGAAGATGAAGGGCTTCTGGAGCCAGGGGACGAGGAAGTGGGTGCCCTCCGAGACGGTCTCCGGGAGCACGCCGCGGAAGCGGTCGAAGATGACCGCGCGCTCCCCACCGTCCACCGTGTAGAGGGACGTGGAGACGGCAGACGCCGCCACGCCCACCCCGGCCGCCGCCTTCGCGACCTTCGTCAGGAACGACACCGCCGCCTGCCCGCCGCCGGCCATGGGTTACCTGCTTTTTGGTGGGGATTTGGGGGATTGTTTTGTGTTGGGGTTTGGGGGATTTCTTTTCTGCGCTGTTCGATCTGGGGTTTTAAAGCCGTGCACGGGTCTCCGCATTTCTTGGCACAGAAGAAGAAGAAGCTTCCGGTGCGGCCGTGCGCGTGGATGGCGGATGGCAGGGCACTAGCTTTGAGATTCGTGCGTGGGCCTGGTGGACCTGCTTCGGTCGGTGCTTCTCGTTGGATATGGCACTGTGGATTTGTGGGTCAGCAGCACCTCCGTGGAGGCCCGCGTCCAAGTATATGATTGTTTGGTAGAGATACGATTGTTTGTGATTGCGATTTCACTCGAAACAGTTTAATTCTCGAAAGAGAAATATTTGGTTCGTATGAACAATGGGCCTGTTTGGCACAGTAGTGGTTTTTTTCCTCTAAAAAATGGTTTTCGGTTGAAATGCGAGGTTGAATCTTTGAATCAAGAGATTTAGTGTTTGCTTTTAGGTAGAATGATTTGCGACCGAGATAAAAACTATCTGAAATGCCCCTAAAGTAAGTAATGACTTGTTTGATGTCGTTTAATGGCAATTAACGATAACTACCGACAATTGACGCTAATTAACCACAACTAATGTAATTGACGAGAATTACCGCAATTAACGACATTTAACGACAACTACTGCAATTAACGAGAATTACCACAATTGAGTGCAATTAACGATGACTACCGCAATTAATGAAAATCAACGGCAATTAGCGTAATTAACAATAATAATTACAACAAACCATCATTACGGAAAAATAATTATTACATGAATAATTACAATAAATAATTATTAAAATAAACAAATATTACCTACATAGTTAATTTACAACAAGGAAAAAAAAGAAAGAAAATAGAAAAAGAAGGTAGGGTTAGGGCCGGTGGCGTCGAGGGCGTCGACGGAGGAGGAGGGTCACAGAGGAGGCTAGCGTCGGGCGTTAGCGGAGGAGGATCGCTCGGGAGGAGGTCAAGGCCGGGCATTGGGGCCGGCTCGGAGAGGACGAGGCCATCGACCATGGCTCGAGGTCAGGAGAGCACAACTGGTCGTGGGAGGTGGCCAAACACGCAAAGTGGGACGGCATTAGGAGCGGGAGGAGTGAATGGGACGAGCACTTGAAGCCACATATTCGGTTAGAAGGCCAGATTGGGGTCAATGGCGGTGGCTTGGGGGCGGACGAGGGCCCCGCGACGAAGGCTCAGGGGAGGACGGTGTGGGCGGTGGCTCAAAGGAGGGGGAGGGGAGGGTGGCGGTTCAGGAGAAGAGAAAGGGGTGGGCGGTGTCGGTGGAGGACGGCTGAGGTGCGTGGGGAGGAGGAGAAAAAGAGGCGACAGTGGCACAGGAGGAGAAGGAGGGGCGTCAGCGCTGCTCAGGAGGAAGGGGAGGGGCAACGCCGCGTGTGGGAGGAAGAAGAGGAGGGGCTCGGGGGTGCAGGGATTAGGGTTAGGATTTGGTTGGGAGGTTTTTTTATGCGATGACAAAAGCGGGTAAATACATGTGAACTTGAGTGGTAAATCTGGGAACAGGACTGCAGGAATGAAACAATCCAAAGAAATTTTGTAAGAAATCCCAGACAATAAAAATATGGGATTTTTAAAAAAAATTGTTTGTTGTCCGATGTTGTCTCAATTGCATTCCTTTTTGAAGATCTTTTGGCCACATTCTTTATTTAGCGGGCATCAAAAGGCTGAAACCTCTAAAACTGAAATTTGTAAAAGTAAAACTAACCAAAATATCATATGCTAGTAAATCTTCTATAAAGATTCTTTGGAATAAAAACCCAAAGTGGAATCATGCTCCAAAAATTAAACCATCATTTTCCCCTTTTTCTCTTTTCTTCCTCTCTCTCCCTCCTTCCTCTCTTTCCCTCCTTCCTGCTCTCCTGGCCGAACCACTTTGTGCCAGCCGATGCAACCCAACTAAATCCTTCGGTCAACCCTGGTTCAGCAGCATCTCTTCTCTCTCTCTCGACCGTGCATGCCATCGTGTTATTCCTCTCTTTCCCGGGCAATAAGCTCCCGACGTGCTCTCTCTCTCCCAGGTTGCATGCTCCCATTCCTCTGGCTTTCTCTCTCAATGACACATCACCTTGGTGCTAGCACTATGCCCACGAGTGGCGTGGCTCCTAGTGCCACGTTGCCACCCTGTCATGTCCACCGCCTCGACCCTGTCACGCATGCCCATGCCGCAGCTCGCCGCCACATCGATCGCATCGTTGAGCCCCTCCATTCTCTGCCCTCCCGTCTATAAAAGGGCTGCCCCAAGCCGGCCTCGCCACTCTAGACCCTTTACCACCTTCTTCCCTCCTCCGTTGAGCACAAGCTTGAGAGAAGCTCAAGCTCCGCATTTTGGCCGCTGCACCGCCACAACGCCGCCGGTGCTCCGGTGAACTCCTCGCCTCGCCACCCGCATCACGGCGTGTTCCGTCCCCCAAGGATCAATTACCCCCACTAATTCAGTGTTTCGCCCGCAGGAACTCGCCACTATCCCTTTCTTTTCCGTCTCTGGCCAAAGATGACATTCCCGCTGCCGCAACCTCTCTGGTAAGCCATCTCCCGATTCCTCCCTCTCCGTCCATCACCTCAACCTCCTTGAGCTCCCCAATTGGTTAATGGCTCCCTTCTCCTCCTAGGTCGCCGCCTCCATGCGAAGCTCATCGCGTCGCCTCGGGTCCTGGCCACCAGGCCACCACCGACCATCTCGATCATCGTCATCCGTGCCAGTGAGTTCCTAGTGCCTTGTAGATGCTCGTGCGTGTGCTTCCTAGCTTCGAATGACGCTGGCGTGTAATTGTCGCCAAAGCCCGTCGCGCCGCAACTACAGGCCACTATGACCCTCGCCACCGGCACCAATAGGGTCGCTCAGTTTGTGGGGTTCCATTTTGGGCTTCCCATTGCTCCGTGGACCACCACCGTGGTAAGCGCCTAGCGTTGCTCGTTTCGTGCGAATTAGGACATGAGCTATAGCAAAGTCGTTAAAACAGAATCCCGGTCATTAGGGTTGAGTGGTAGTAAAGACCGAATTAATGAAGCTCGGTTAGACTATCATGTGGGCCCAAGATCAATTACTAAGGGGCAATAAAAACCTAGTTTTCGTTGTGAGTCAATGACGGCCAGGCCCCACCGCTTTAAGTGCACAATATAGATCAAGTCCATGGACCGGCACAGTGCATATGGACCTCTGGTCCATGCACTGTTCACGTAAACCGAGCCTATGACAGAGGATCCCACTTGCCATTCACTAGGCCAGTTTCCAAATAGAAAATAAAACAAAAAGAAAAGGAAATTCCAAGGGCCCCACCTGTCAAAGAGAGATTTATCTCTCCCCTTTCTTTTTCCAGGAATTAAACTAGGGTTTGGACTTTGGAGAGCCCGTTCTCACTCGTTTCAACGCCAAATCGAATGATTTTTGTTTCTAAATTTGTCTAAATTCAAACCCTACCCAACCAAACCGAAAACACCCATTTTGGAGTTCATTTGAATTTTTAATGCAATTTGAATCTTTATGTGCTTATTCAGAATTTTGTTATTTTTTGCGTATATAGACATCAAAGCTCCCGAAGAACCTCAAGTCGATCAAGACCAAGAGCAGAAATACTTAGAACAAGGCGAGTCAACACTTTGATCATTTTTTCTCCTAAATTTGAAATGTAATTACCTTGTTTTAAATTATGAAATTGCATTGCTATGTTTATACATGTATGTTGCTTTAGCTTATAGATAATACCATAACTGATAATTGTGTATAAATTTCCAATCCTTAAACTTAGACATTATCCTTTGTCACCCTAGATTAATGGAATGCATGATAGCTACTAAATACATACTTAAGGGTCGTGCTTAGCTTTGCGTAGTGACATTATCATGCGAGCAGTAAATTGCCCCAACATCATTAAAACATTTGAAAATAAGGTTGGGCAATCGAGGTAGGAGCTTGGCTGATATGTTGGACTAGAAAAGTATTTCTATAACATAAGTGAAAACCCAAAAATAGATTTAGACTCAGATGGCTGAAAAGAGTGGATGGTGCCAGGTGCACGATAGAGTAGGTATGTGGATGTACCGCTCGAGTCAATTAAGGACCCGAATTATGTGATGACCTCTCGTATAAAAACAGTGCAACCACAAGTCTATAATGGATACGACTTAGCTCACTAATTTGTCTGCCGCCTTGCAACTTCACTATTGGTTGGTGTGTGGAGTGAATTAAGGCTAAGGGAGTCATCGATCTACACGACGCAAGTGGAAGACCTCCTGGGGGCGTGGCCCAAGGAGGTGATACCTAGCGGCATGGGGTTGTGTTGAGGTGGGGTATTGTAAATGCCTTGTGATGATCAACTTAGTCGCACACCTATGGAAGTGTGTTAGGGACATTATGAGTTGATTGTCTCTTGTAGGTAAAGTGTACAAAGTCTGCAGACTAAGAAAACTATCTAGATAGCTATGCTCACGGTCATGAACAATATTGAGAACTTGCTTGAAGTAGTTTTCATTTTTATAAAATAATTTGTGGGTGGGATGAGAGTATGAGTTGGAGCCCAGTGATTGGAAATATTGGGTTGGGGCCTAGAGAATTGATATGGCCTAGTTGAGAACCAATGATAAGTACAGGATGTGACCCGAGGAAGAATGTGAGGTGGTATAGGAGGTTGGAGCCTCCACTAGTATTTTACAATAAAACTCAGTTTATTATAACTTGTGTTAGTTAAAATGCTAAGTCTCAGGAATTGCTACTACGTAATCTAATTCAAACTTAACTTTGTGCAAATAAAAGAACCATGAACCTTCCTTGTTTAGCCTTGCATATATATAAATTGCATTGTGTGTTGGCTCGCGAGTACGGTTGTGTACTCAGGCTCGCTTAATATTATCTTTCAGGGCCGCTTGATCAAGATCCCTATGCTTACTATGTGGCATCGAATCGGATGGTGGAGAAGATGGAGAAGCTTAGGCCGGGACCCCAGTTGCTTGCCTATGGGCAGAGTGAATGAATCCACCTCTTTTTTCTTTTGCTTGTGCTCTTATCCCTTCTTTCTGTATTATAGAACTATGTGTACTGTGGTAGCCTGCTTGGCCCTTTTGTAAGACTGTTGGCCGTACGGCCTGTTTATGTAATAAAGTGTACTAATGTTCAATGAATGCAATGTATATGAATGAACCAATGATGTAACTGTGTGTGCTATCTACTGATCCAGGAAATAGCATGAGTTTACACAGTGGAACCCAAGTTACAAATTTGGGGTCCAACAGGCTTAGTATCAGAGCCATGCGATTGTAGGATAAAAGCCTTAGCTAGCATGGTCGATAAAAACTTAGGACTACACTATGTAGGATTGTTAAGCAGCTTTTCAAAATGTATATGTATCTTGTTTTGTTCTTTACTTGTCGCACTTGTCTTTTTTACTTCTTCCCCTTGGTCTTGCTGGTTACTTACACTCCTCTTTTTCAAAATTGTAGAGGACAGGACCGACAGAGCCAGAGTGCTGGGACTATCATACCCATGGGGAAGATCCATGCCCGTGTGGGGGCTACACCGAGATACTCCACCAGCTACTTCAGCACCTGTGGTATTGGCAGCATCCCATTTACAGGGGACGCGAGACGGGAAAGGACAAGTAGGAGGCTTGGACGGTAGAGGTGTTCCTCTCACATGTGAGGGGGAGTTTGAGCCCTACACTTTCTGCACCGAGCACCCGCGGAGCACCTCCACCTCTACAGTTTAGGACGCTGCTCGCCAGGCTATCGTACACCTGCGCGATATCCACAGTGACTTGGTGATCTCCACCCCCTTCAGTTTCTACCCCTTCCTTCGAGAAGGAGAGCCCTACTTTGACGTCCGCAACACAGCAACAGTAGAGGACCTGTACCTAACCCATCAAGTGCAGCTGACACTAGCTCAGGACAACGAGTACGTGGAGGTGCTCGGGGAGACCACCAGTGAGGCGGACGTCGAGGCACTTCACTCTCACCGATTTGAGCGGGAGGCGGCTTTAGCGACAATGAAGCATGAGAGGCGGCGATCGCCTCCGAGCTTGCCAGAAGCGATCGTGGCGCCACATTGTGACAGTACACCGCAGCCTACTCTGACACACCACTAACCCAACTGGAGGCTTCACTATGCCTTAGGGCCCCGCGACAGGCAGTGGCAGCACCCTTCGCTTGAGGACTACCACGCATAAGCGCGTGTGCACACCGATCTCCATCATTATGGTGGATGCCAGCCCTAGCCGTTCTTGCTCTTGCACCCCCGCTTGCTCGCAGAGGAAATGGAGGTTACCTCAGTGAGACGACTGAGCCATCTGAGAGAGGGCAGTAGAGTAGGGATAGCTAATAGTTGTCCTTTTGTTGTACAGAGTACTAGTAGTAGACGTAGGTGGTGTATGCTTTTGTTGTAAATGTTTGGCACTTGTCATGAACTCGCTTTTTAATGCACTTTAATGGTTTCCACCAGTTGGCTTTGATCATGTTGTTTTATGTCATCTTATGTTTTTGTGTGATGTTTTAGTCTCATTCGCCTTAAGTATTAACTTGCCAAATCCCCTGCTTTATTCTAAATAGTGTTTGCGTAACATATGCCTCCAAGAAGAGCCATTGGGGGAAGGGGTCATGGGCATGGCCTAATACCGCCTCCACCACCTGAACACCCCACACTAGCACAAGTGATGGCCTAGCAGACACAACTGTTGGAAGCAATAGCATCCAGCTAGCGCCCTGGAGCATCCAGTCAAGGGTCAAAACTTGGGGAGTTCATGCATACAAAGCCCCCGGTTTTCTCTAGCGCTAGTGAGCCATTGGAAGCCAAAGATTGGCTCCACGCTATTGAGAAGAAGCTGATCTTGGCTCGATGCCGAGAGGAAGACAAGGTGATATTTGCAGCACACCAGCTTGTGGGACCGGCCGCCGATTGGTGGGACAATTACTTGGCTGCCAGAGGAGGCGGGGAACCTGAATTGACCGCTGCAGAAGGAAATGAAGATGAGGAAGAAGAAGAAGCGTCCGAAGATGAAGAAGCTGAAGTACAGGCTGAGGTGGAAGTGACTGCACTAGAGGTAGAATGGACTGAGTTTAAAGAAGCATTCAGGAGCAACTACATTCCCGCTAGAGTTATGCGCATGAAAAGAAATGAGTTCCGGGCTCTGAAACAAGGCAACTCCACAGTGGGTGAGTACCTGACCCGGTTCACCCAGCTGTCTCACTATGTGCAAAGTGACATAGCTGACGAGGGGGGAAAAGATCAATCTATTCATGGAAGGGTTGCGCGATGGACTGCGAGTGCAGTTGATTGTTCAGGACTTCCACAACTTCCAGCATTTGGTCAACAAGGCATTGCTCCTCGAAAGTGAACGCAAGACCTTTGAGGCCAGTCGTAAGCGAAAGATGGGGACCCCAGGCGGCCCAACCTCTAGCTATCGACCGTTCTTTACTGCCCCTTCAAGCAGAGGTAGCACGTCGATCGCTTCGCCCCGAGCTCCGGCCCCAGCAAGTCGGCCCAGTGGTGCCTCATACACCACTCCTGTCCGACCAAGTCAACCTCAGTAGGTTGGCATTCCATTTGCCGGCCCGGTGTACTTCAACTGTGGTGGTACCGGGCACTATGCCCGCAACTACACCAGACAACCGGTGACTCCCGTTTGCTTCAATGTCAACACCCCAGCACGAGGGCCATCCACCCTCGGGACAACAGTTAGGGGAAGACCCCCCAACTTCATTAGCACTTAGGACAACATCGTTCCAGGGACACGCCCGGGTGAACTAGATCACCGCAGAAGAGGCTCAGGAGGCACCAGAAGTATAGATGTGTACGTTCTCAGTTAACTCCTCACCAGCATGTGTTCTTTTTTTATTCTGGAGCATCCCATTCTTTTGTTTCCAGCAAGTTTGTGGACTTGTGGCAATTACCAACTTTCGCTCTCAAGAAACCTTTAGAGCTTAGTTCACTAGGGGGAGTATTACAGGCCATGTTAGTAAGCCCTGTGGTAGAAATCCAGCTAGAGAGAATAATGTTTCTGGCAGACCTAATGGTGTTACGAGCCCAAACTCTAGACATCATCCTAGGGATGGATTGGCTAGCCAAATATCAAGGGATTATGAACCGCGCCAATAGAAAAGTGATCCTCACCAAAAGTCCTGGGATGGTGGTTGAAGTCCAGATGAACAGATCCTTCCAATGGAAGAGGGCAATTTGTCATGCCATGGGCGTTCCTGTAGAGGGAATGCCAGTGGTCCAAGAGTACCCTAACGTCTTTTCAGAAGAACTGCCAGGGGGACCATCGGATCGCGATGTAGAGTTCATTATAGAGTTAGTGCCTGGGACCGCACCCATTTCCAAGAGATCTTATAAGATGCCAGTAAATGAACTCGAAGAACTGAAGAAGCAAATCCAAGAGTTGCAGGAGAAAGGGTTCATTAAACCTAGCTCATCCCCATGGGGATCCCCTGTACTGTTCGTAAAAAAGAAGGACATCAGTATGCGGATGTGTGTGAACTATCGGTCTTTGAATGAAGTAACCATCAAGAATAAATATCCATTGCCCAGAATTGACGATTTGTTTGATCAGCTTATGGGGGCGACGAAGTTCTCTAAGATAGATCTACATTCAGGATATCATCAGTTAAAAATCAGACCTGAAGATGTGTCCAAAACAACCTTCTCTACTAGATACGGTCTCTACGAGTTCACAGTTAACCATGCCGCGATCTATTTCATGAATTTGATGAACAAAGTATTTATGGAGTATCCCCCTTTGACAAATCTTGTTTTTGGGCACTTTTCTTTGATGACTTGGACTATATCACTATCTGGTTTGGCACGTTTGGCATATCACCATCTTGATCGGTTGCTCAGTTTTTTTTTTTTACGAAAAAAAAAGGCTGAGCAACTTTTTTTTTATAGAGGAACCTGAGCTCAGGTGGAAACTACATCGGCTTTCGGCCTGCACGGCCACAGCCCACAAGGCCCAATGAATCTGATCATTCGGTGAGATCGCCTTCACTTATCTAAACCGGCCGAGCACATGGGTTTTCGGCCCACTAGCTTACAAGACTCACTACATCTTTTACCACTCCATGACCTCCCACGTGGCACGGTCACAACACGCGCCGTCGAGCAGAGGTGGCAGAGCAGCCCCACCGATGGGTCCCACTAGCCAGTGTCGGCTCTGCGAGGTCCACCTGCTCCCTCCACAGTAGTCCACACAGGCCCGGAAGCAAATCCTCTGCGGCCCGGCCTCGGCGAAGGCCCGGCGCGGATGCCATCTATCCGGGGCGCGTACAGCCGGAAAATTTATTTTCCACAGGCACAGGCACGAACGAGCGTCTCACGCGGGAGTGGTATCCGTCCCTGCAAGTGGGGTCCACAGCTTCGACGTGTGCCTGCCCTGCGTGGTGCTTATCTTGACTCGAGTTGAGCCAGCCAACCGCGGTCAACTGGGTGGGGCCCAGTGCCGCCTCTTTTCGAAACCTCCCTGCTATGGGGCGTCCGATTCATGCTCATCCTGACCCTCAGCCGTCGGATGGAGTAACCGGCCCTCGGGAGTCGGGTAACCACCGCCAAGGCGGAAAAAGGGCGAGGGGCAGCGCGAGCCAACCGAAACGGCGAAAGCTCCAGCCCCAACAAACCCAGAATTTTTTTTTAAATAATCTATTTTTATTCAAAATATCAAAATATTCCAAGCGATATTTTTTTTACAAAATATCGTCTGTCGCCCAATGGTTAGGCGACAGGACCTATCGCCCAACGGTTGGGCGACAGGACCTATCGCCAATCGGTTGGGCGATTAAAAGCTTGCCGCCAACGTCCCGCTTTAAAATCGCATGCGAGGCGGCGGTTGGCGTAATTATTACGATCGCCGCGGTTGGCGATAGGATCTGATCGCCCAACCGTAGAGCGATCACATGTTCCATCGCCCAACGGTGCGGCGATCGATGGATAACCTATATAGCCTCCTGCGGTCCTCATGGCGATTCGTTCAGAGGTTAAACAGCTTAATGACAGGAGAAGAAAGAAAGGAGAGGGAGAAAAAAGAGAAGGGAGAGGAAGAAGAGAAGACAAATTTGGATTGCGAGGAGGTAAGTTTGATTTATTTTGTACTGTATTTTTTTAAGTAGGTATTTAGTTAATTAAAATACTAGGTATAAGTAGCGTTCGTAGAAAACTATAGTTAGGAAAAAAAAAGTAGATTTGTTTGTTTGTATGTAAGTAGAAGCGATAAAAAAACTTTAGAAAATCCTCAAACACCAAGCGCATAGTAATAAGATAAAATAAATAGATGCGCGGACATTCAACTACAGTGGCCTTCACCAAAACGCAGTACAAATAGGAAACAAAAGGTAACACTGGAGCATAATGACAGTAGAGTTTTTTAGCACCCGATGAAGTTCTGATGCAGGATTCATGCAATCCATTGGATTTATGTATGTTTAGGAAATCATCTATTGACTCCTAAAATGTGATATAATATGTGTTATCTTGTCTTGTGACTAGCATTTGGTATTTTAGATTTTAATTATTAATAATTTAAGAGTCTGTTTGAGGTAGAGGATACTTATAGATAAATCTAAGGGTTTGTTTTGCATTGGATGATTGAAACTATTTCTCTATTAAAAAGCTTAAATGGCTTATGCATGCTATGAATTGACTAAGCAATTGATGCATTTATATATTAAATCAAATGTACATGGAACACAATACTATACTAATGCTAGACTAATACAATTTTATATCCTTAACAATGCACAAGTTAAAGAGTCTCAACTTTTCCAATACGGTACTAGTGCAATACTTTCCTTAATGTATCAAATTCCAAAAATGTAAGCATTCAAGTCATAATCAAAATAAATAGTATATGTAGAATTTCAGTTGTAAATTCTCTTACAAAGGAATTTCAGTTTCATATCTTATTTGAAAAATAATATTTTTAATTTCATATAATGTAGTTTTGATTTTTGAATTGTTCAAGGTGCATAGATATGAAACGTCCTTATGTATGTACCAAATATTTCTATAGATATGCTCAGTTACAAAAATGTAGCAAGATATCACACTGCTGTCGAGGCATTAGAATTTGGATAATGCCTGCTATGGAATAGCTCGGTTTTTAGGTTGAATCTGAGTATGGTACCACACGTTCATTGCGGCCTCTGCCTTAGGGAATGAATGATGTCTTGATCATGCTGTCGTGTAGTTGTCGACGATAGGCGAAGGGCCTTACAAATGTAAATTACAATGTAGCAGTACTTGCATATCGTGCGTTGCGAGCTGACTAATTGCAATGTTGGAAATATTTGCAGCCATACAATAAGGCATGCCTGTACCCACTACATTGAAAGTGCATTACGGTGTTGGCACCGTTCGTGAAGGTCCGTCGGTGTTGACTTGAGCGGTTTTGACCAAGCCACTCTGGTACACCGGACGGCGAGAATGCACTAATCGAAGATGTGAAGCATCTGGTGACCATGACTTCTCTTTGAACCACGAGGTGTGCAAATCGACATACAAGGGCTTTGGAGCCGGTCTTCCACGAACATCACCGGGAGTTGAGAAGACCGATCGCCGGCGATGTGGAAGGCCTTTATAGAAGGATGTCGGCCAGTGGATATGAGTGTGTGATACTTGTGCAACCATGCCCAAAAGAAGTGCAGGGGCCCCCTGGGATATAATCCGGTGTTTGCGGCGGCTCGGTTCCCGAGATGTTGGTGAAGAAGAGGACCCGGAGGGTGTTACTGAAGAGTTCAGAGAATGTTGCTTGTGATGAGCCCGACGCTACATATAGGAGAGGAAGATCGGGCACCACATGATGAGCCTACTGAGACGGTGATGAAGGAGAGCATAGGGATTACATATTGCATCAAATGGAAAGCGATGACCGGATGACCTTGGTGAAGAGGACGCTTTACAAGAAGACGACGAGGCGATTCGATGAGGACGGAGCTCCCATCCTCGAATGGAACAGTTTGTGCCGAGGGTCTATGTACGACGACGACGAGCACGAATCGCCGTGGGAGTACCATGCCACGGAGGTTCGGTTGCACTCAATGTTTGTCGATAAGACATCCTTGCGAGGATGCCATTAAGTATGTGGGCTATGTCTATGCGTGGACGTTTGGTCATCAAATCTAGCCAAGAGCGTTACAATCAAATGCGAAAGCGATCCGGTTGTCCTTGGCGAGTGCACGCGATAGACCAAAGTATGAGACTCACCGGATTGTCTCGAAGGTGGAGCCGCACTCGTGCATGCTCAGCGGTGTTTTGTGCGTAACATCGTAACATAACGTCGACATTCATAGCTAATTTGATGTATGGAGAGATAGTGGAGAAGAAGGATATGGAGGCCGGGCACATTATGGTGGCTATTGAGAAGAAATTCAAGTACAAGATCGGCTATGGGAAGGCGTGGCGTCGAAGCGAAGGCTATGGAAAGACGGTTTGGATCTTTTGAGGCGCGTCGACAACCTTCCTCGTATGCTTGAGGTCTTTGCAGAGAGAAACCCGCACGTACATTCTTTGTGAAGGACATGCCATCTAAAATTCGCGAGGTTTTTAGTAATGCATAGGGCCTTCGTAGCCTTGATCCCCGTGATCGAGGCTTTTAGGCATATCTGCCCGTGATCTCGATTAGCGGACTTTTTGACCGGAAATACAAGGGCAGATCCTTATCGCCATAGGCGTTGATTTCGGCAACAATCAAATTCGCCATTAGCCATCGCATTTGTCGAAGGTGAGAATTTTCACGGTGGTTGTGGTTCCTTCAACATCCGAGGTGGGAGTTGTTGGAGCTCGTCTGGTGTGTGCGTGATTCATGATCGGCACGCCGGGATCTTTGAAGGCCATAAAAACTTCAGAAGACCCGAGGAGCCGTTCCTTGGCCGATATATGACGAGCGATGGTGTATTCGCCATTTGGGGCCAACTTCTTCAAGAAGTTCCCGGCAACCCTTGGTGAAGCTATTCAAGAGGTCATCATCTGCGAACCAAAGAACGCAAATTTGACGCTTATGGGCGCCTTTGAGGCGAACACAAGGAAACACGTGGACACGAGGAACCAAGGAGCAGAGTCTCGAACCGGCCGGTCGAGGCGGAGGACCTCGAGGAACATCGAGTGCTTCTCCCATCGGATCGAGGCACGACCATTGGACAAGTGGTCTCTGCCGCATGACACGGACGGGCAAGGTGCGGCATAATGACCACTAACCTTGCGGAGGTGTACAACTGGGTTCTTAGGGGCCTTCGTTCTCACCCGTCGCCATCGTGGAAGGTGTTACGCAGCTGTCAATCGGGTATTTCAGGAGAGGCATGCAAATGCCGCGACTTCATGCCATTTAACCCTCAAACACCGTATTGCTCGAAGATTACGGCATACATGCAGGCGAAGACACAGAAGGGCGAGTCGCACACGGTGTACGTGATGGGCAATATGGAGCATCGTTTCGACGTGCTCTTGCGGGATAGAGCCGGATTTGGGACGGCTCGTTCTCTTGTCACCCACGAGGTATGCCTTGGAGATCATGTCAACGAGCCTAGCTGTACGTGCAACAAATCGAAGCTCTTACACAAGCCATGCTCTCATGTGCTCGCCAGCATGCGGATCGTCGCGATGGACCCTTTGAACTTTGTGTCCGAGTATTTCTTGAAGGAGAGGGTGGTGCAGGCGTGGACTGGCGAGCTTAGGGGCTTCAGGGTTGTGGGTAACTTCGCCACCTTGGATATTGCAAATAGGATCTGGATTCCGGATATTGACATGCTGAAGGGCAACAAGGGTCGTCGGCAGAGTCGTCGTATTACGAATGATATGGACGGCTACATGCAAGCGGGCGTTGGGTACATCGCTGCGCATCGCGCCGGGAGGGCCACTGACCCGAGACGATGCAAGGCACCAGTGGGGAGTAGGCCTCTGCTATGGAAGGATGTCAGCACTTCTTCCGGTGTGAAAGTGGGACCGAAATGGCAAATCAGTGCACATTGTCATTTGTACTTTGTATTGTTTATGTAGCTGTTCTGGTACTACCCAATTTTCATTTGATGTACGTAATGCCGTAAGACATGTATCGTATGTTGCACGTAATGTTTATTTAAGTGTTGTACTGTTGTACTCTTTTGATTTTGTTTGTTTGCAAGTTAAATTTACTCATTCGTTACACTCGATGTTTTATTTCCGCGTATTTGCTAACTTAAAGTTGTTTTGCAGGTATGGATCACGGATCCGACTGGAGTTTTGGCCTCCTTGACGAGCGCATCGACCGAACGCATCGACCGAGTACATCGTCCGGATGCTTCAGTCACAATGTACCGTAGTAGTAGCGAGTTTGACTAAAGCAATTAGCCGAACCATCATGCCATGTGACTACGTGTCACGTGCTTCTGTACGCGGACTCTAATGTAGTTCTGGTTCTGTGTCTCCACTAAGCCATCAAAGCAAGACTATATTGCAAGTATGCCTCTTCTAGTGCAATCCCAGAAAGAACCATTCGCACCGACATTGAATCCTCCATGTTTTAAAGCATCTTCATAATCACAACGCGTTCTCACCCCTTCACTCATATTACAGATTAGGTCCATAAAGTACGACCTTCCCGCATCGAGGAGAGACTCCTTCCTCACGGTAATATCACTTACCTTTCTACTTACAACTCATTCTTGTCTCAATCGTCCTCACAAAATTCAACGTAAAATTAGCGCACTACAACAATATACAACGATCAAAAATGTTATTGCGACTCGACAAATTTCATACCTATCATATTCTACTTAAAATAACAAAGCAGACCAACTAACGGCGTCATAACACTATTATTTTCAAAATAAATATCATGACACAATCAGATTTGCTAAATTTAGTTCACCTAGAAAATGTAATATTCATTACAACTCAATTAAACAATATTTAAAAACAACAAAACAAGCTGCAGTTCTGTCGCCGAACCATTGGCGATTGAACCGATCGCTTCAGCCAACAGACCCGATCGCTCAATGGTTCGGCGACAGAACTCATCGCCAATGACAGATGCAATCGCCACGAGATTGATTGCGGGGCAGACAGATCGATCGCTTAGCGACAAGATCCGTCGCCCGATGGTTCGGCGACGAAACCGATCGCCAATGACAGATCCAATCGCCCGGATGACAGATCCGATCGCCCAACGATTGGGCGACAGTAGAATATTTCCGTAAAAAAAAAAGTCGGTGGAATATATTTGTAATTTAGAATAAAAAATAGATTATTTAAATAAAAAATTCACAAACCCAGGGAAGGAATTTTTTTTCCGGGAAGCGACCTTGACTTTGCTCGTAATTGCAGACTTTGTGTACATGGGAGCGCACCGTGTTGCATACACACGATATGTTGTATGTTGTTCTGTTTCCTTTGTATTCCTTAGAAGATGAAATAGGGTGAACTAACTATCCTGATCTCTGTAGGTATCTAGGTAACACAAAACTATTTTTCTCTAGATTTAAAATCGATTCCCGTGAAGAGAATTGAAGAAATAGTATTGAAAAAAGGGCACAGAAAGATCAAATGAGTATTGGTACACTAAATCTTTGACAAAGCAAAGCCTTAGTTCAAGATATATAAAAAAATGTGTCCCTAAAGTAGGGTACTAATTATAAATATTGCAGGGCTCAAAAGTTCAAAAAAATCATTTTGGAAACTAGTGGTATTAATTGTATATATTTATTGAAGGCTACATCTTATCACTATGCTTTATATATTTTCCAAATTTCATATACACAGTACTTACTTTCAGTTACCACTATAAATCAAACCATCCAAGCACGACACAAGTTTTGCGTGCTCTGTAGTTTCCGCTTCACCTTTTTTAAGGAAAAATGGCTACCTAGCATTAAAATATCTCGACTCTGGCAAAAATATCACTCTCGTGCAATATCCCCAAACCGAAGGGTCCTCTCCGCCATCCGGAGAACATTAGGGAAGTTGGGCTTTCGCTTCCGCCCCCAAAAACTCCGAAGGAGCGGAAAAATGGAAACCAGCCGCCCAACGGACGCCAGCACCCAGTAGTGAAAAAGCGAGCGGGCGCGCAGCGGCCGCGCCCACCTCCGTTTCCCACTCCGCTCCATTCCATCCCCCCCCCCCCCCCCCTATTCCAACCGCCATCCCGGACACCACCACGAGCAGCGACCCCTCCAGACTTTTTTTTTCTTTTTCCGCCCAAAAAATGGCGGACTCGCAGGTGAAATTCCGCTCCCCAAACCGAAGCCTCCCGCTTCCGGTACCGCCGCCGCCCCCGTAATCTGCTGTCGCGCTGATGGGGTGGTTTTGGGTGCGCAGGTGGAGGGGTTGCGGAGGGCGTACGCGGAGATCATGCTGAACATGGCCAAGGAGTCGGCGGCGCGGGTGCTGGCGGCGGAGCGGCGCGCGGCGGCGCTCGCTGGAGGGATGGCGGCGGCCAAGGAGGACGGCGTCGCCGCGCTCGTCCGGCTCAAGGCCGTCATGGACGCCAGGGTAAGGCGCTCTCCCCGTTCGAACCGCTTGCTTTGGTTTGCCTTACTCGTTGGTTGGTTTGGTTGGGTGCTTCCCGTTCGAGTTGAGTTGTTTTTGTCGGTGCGCGCGCGTACGGGCGGTTTCGATTTCGTGGGGTGCGATTTAGGGTAGGTTTTTGGGGTGGCTGTTTGGGTATCGTTCGGAATTCTGGTGCCTGCTCGCGAGATGTTGGTGGTGACTGGTGAGAATCCAGTTCAAGTTCCGCCTTTGAATGCCTGGGATTTGAAGCTCGAATGAGAGGGGTTTCGCCCTGTTCACAAATGCGGATTGGGGAAGCTGGAGCTCGCGTGATTTCGTCCTCCTGTATTTTGGTTTAGGCAGCTGTGTAGTTAGAATTTAGATAGCCTTCTATTGTTCAAAGTGGATTTTCTCCCCTCTTTCCGAATTGATTGTTGCAGCCTTCGGGACAATCGGGAGGTTCCTTTGTGTGGGTAGGATAGGAGGGTATGAAAAATGAGTTCGTGTTTCCGCCATTGTTTTCACCTCTTCCGCAGTTAGCTTTAGAAATTTTCCACTGCTGGGTACTTACTGAAGATGGTGGCTGAGCAGCAGTCAAGTTGTAACTGATTAACAAGTACACAATGCCCAAGTTTGTGCGTGCTCTAACTTGATATGGTAGCTTTTGGGCTTCTCAGTTCTGAAGGGCATACTGCTCATACTATTGATGTTGTTGGAGGTCCTAGTATCTGGAGTGTATTTAGGTTATTATAGACGTACAATTCTGAGGGAGAGCTACTGCTACGAATAGAACCATTATAATGAAATTGAGAAGCACTAGCTTCAACGTTAACAGGTTCATAATGTACCTTTGTTACTGTGTGTCTTGACTGATGAATTGCATTTCTCTTGAGCATACTTTTTGTGGGTTGTTTTTGCTGCGTTAGGAAGGTGCCATTTCTGTTCACTGCTGTATACCTTGATTTATAGTGTAGCATCTAGCTCGTAATGGTGATTTGGTGTGCAACCAAGGTTTTATGTCTTAAGAGTAATGAAAATACTTGGTATGTTTTAAATTTATTTATATGCCAGATTGCCAGGTGACATATTATGCAGCTGCATGAGAGTATTAGAAACACTAGTATACTGGCCTATTGGTTTATGCTTATTCAATCAAGGGGTAATCGAACTTCATAAACATATAATTGCATTTGCATGGACTGCAAATAATGATTGGAATTGAGTTAGAGCAATTTGCTCAACTTCTGCTGAGCCCTTGATTGCAAATTATTACGTCAACTTCTCTTTCTTGGGTTGATTTCCACAGTACACCATTTTTTTTTGTTTTTGGGAGATGCTACATTGTAGACTTGTAGTGTTTGCCTAATCTAATGTGTAGCTTTACGCTAATTGTAGCAGTTGTGAATGTTGATCATTCACATTAGATTATTTATGCTATCATATGGTCGTATCGTATGATCATTCCATTATCCTTCTAATGAGCTGATTGTGACATGAAATTCCTGATACTTTACTAGATTACTTGTAAAAATACAGTATCTACTTTCTTTCCATGCAATGCATCAGATTGACAATGTTATGGGCCAAGTTCGTAACGGACAGGGTCTCCAGCTGCTTTATGCTAACTTCAGTGCATTGGTACAGTTCTGAACTTCTGATTGTGAAGGTTAATAGTAACAGTATAATTGCTTCCATGTTGTGTAAAGTCCAAATTAGTTATATGGATTGTTATAATCCAGATAGCAATGGGAAAAGTCTTCACTTTACAAATGTTTACTTTGATAAGCTAATTATCTTGTTGAGATAACATTTATTCATTATGGTAGTTCTGAGAAATCATGCTTTACTGTTGTTATAAAATTTTGTGATCTGAGGCAAATTTGGCAATTTGCAAACTCAGAATTGCACTTCATATCCGCTGGCTATTTTCTTAGGATGACATATTGATTATATGCTCTGTAGATTACAATAATGCCATGTTCTGATTTAGCGGTCCTTCTACCTTGGAAAAAGTCTATATAACACCCCAAACTTTGCTCGAAAGTCCGTTTGTCCAGCACCCCGAACTATGAAACCAGGCGTCCAACACCCCAAACTTTCCAATCCGGTTCAAATAACACCCTAACCCGGTTTCGTAGGGTCGTATTGCCCGTGTGGCGTTATTAGTGGGCGGTTTTGCCATGTGGGCTGACAAGCTGGCCAAAAGAGAGTTCATCTTCTCCAACTTCAGCACAACCTCTCTCTTCTCCGGCGCCTGCCAATTTTGCCGGTGAGCCACGCCCCACCGCCCTACTCTGTTCCTCGTTCGTCACCACCAATACACCACTGCCACTCCTCCCCGCACTACCGCAAGCTCCAGCGCCACCAAACTGTGACACCATGCAGCCGTTGTCGCTAGGCCACTACACATCACCACAGCCTATTCCACAACCACCTCGTTGCCCACTGAAGCCCATGCACACAGCTGTCCAGCCAGAAGACCGCTGGAGCTCACCACCGGTGAAGTCCCGCCACGGCCATGCGCACCCAACGTTGTCAGGTCACGCCGCACCACCTCGACGCGAACTAAGGCGAGCACCAGAACCTCCTTGACCTACTGTTGCTCACCCACCTGCCAATTGAGGCGCGTCGTCGTTAGGAGGTCGCTGCCGGTGAAGTCTTCTTCTCCAGAACCCACCGCCGGGTCTCCAGATCTGGCTTCTCCAGATCTGGCCGAAGCCGCGCGCCGTCCCAGGCCGCACCGTCTGCCGCCCCTTGGATCCTTCCCTCTGTTTCGATTTGGGAGAGAAGCCTATGGGCCCACCTGTCATTCACCCAACTTGGCCAGCTTGTCATCCTACATGGCAAAATAGGCCGCACATCACGCCACATGGGCAAAACCACTCTACGAAACCAAGTTAGGGTGTTATTTGAACCGGATTGCAAAGTTCGGGGTGTTGGATGTCTGGTTTCATAGTTCGGGGTGCTGGACGGACTTTGGAGCAAAATTCAGTGTGTTATATGGACTTTTTCCTTCTACCTATTTACATAGTAATTTTATGATCTGTTCAGTTTTTCTGAACTGTTGTCTGTCCGCCATTGTGGTGAAAGACAATTGATGAAGAAAGTAATTTCTTCTAGCAATGTGCTTAATCTGTTTGAACAACTGAAGTGTTTTACAGGTGGTGTCACTTGTATGTTTGCGATATTGTTCACCATAACCTGAAACTTTTGTGCCATTTTGCTCAGTCCACCTTTTTCTCAAGTGACCTTGCAATTTAGTTTCCATTTTTTCCCTTGTCCTTGGTTGGTACTTGGTACTTTGGTAGCATAGATCCTTTGACTAGGCACTATCCTTATTTTATGGGAAATGCCAATCATGGTTGTAAAATGGCATTCTGGAATCTTGGCCTGTAACCTGGAGGCCACCAATTCTGGTCATCTACCCAAGCCGTGGAAGACTTCAGTTACTACTTAGAGCACATGAACACACAAGCATGTACATGTTCGAGAATAGAGGACAATCGTGACTTGCACTATTTCTGCAATCTCCTTTTTATAAATCAATCTAGCATATGTCTAATCCTAAAAATGAAACTTATGTGTTCCCTTTAACAAATTAACAAGTCATAAAAAACCAGACATCTTGCATAGGGTATAGTGGTTCAGCATTGTTAACCATGAATTGGCCAAACCAAGCCTGTCTGAGTTACAAGTGTCTTGAGCTGATGCCTGATGGTGATATTCACTGATAAATCCTGATTAACAGAGTTGCATGAGCTAGCTGAAGGTTGCAGCATCCTTTGAAACATGCCCATAAAGTATTTCTGTCGCTTTACCCACTATTTGGCTATGCAAATCATGTGGGAGGATGTGATCTGCACATCTTAGGGTTGCTGTGCTTGTTCTACTAGCGATTGCTGGGATAATAGCCTGAAGTTGTCCACTTCTCTTCTCCAGCCATTGTTGGATATTGACCGTATAGGGAGGATACCTAGCTAATGTTTTTTTACTTTTAACAACCCCTTTTCAATTAGAAACTCCCTACTACTTGGTACTTATATATTCTTCTCCTTGCAAGTTACAATTCAACTTCCCTTTTCAATTAGAAACTCCCTACTACTTGGTACTTATATATTCTTCTCCTTGCAAGTTACAATTCAACTTGATATATCTCTAACAAAGACCTCCATATGTGCGAACCTTTTTGGATACCCCTTTTATTGATAATAAGGTGGAAAAGGAAAACTGTGCTGGCTAGCTTTTGCTTCAGCATGGATCAACCAATCCAGAACCACATATTTTCTAAATGGTTATATTAATGCATCTTTGATCTTTTAATAAGAGAACAGACTGTTATGCAACTACATTTTGTCAAGAAAGCATACCAAGTTGTGCTGTAAGCACCCTATATATCTGGATCCAATCTCTGTAGCTGGTTTAATGCTGTCAGTTTGTCCTGTTACCAGGGCCTGTCCAGAGAATTTGTCAGCTCTAGGGCAAAGTAGAAACAAGAACCTTATATGAAGTTTTTTATACCAACTTTTTTCATAGTAACTATAGTAAGAACACCTTTTTACAAACACTATTAGTGTCAACATAATTAGGATGGAACCCCCTCCAATTCTGAACCCATCCAAATGAAAATTAAGATTTAAGAGAGATCAGCTAGCATAAGATAAAGTAGAAAAAAAGGTGGAACCTATTTATTATGCAATGTTCGCACCTTAGCAATCGGCCCATCCACTAAAGTTTTGACTTGCGGATATAATCACAAAATGATATGCTTATAGCAACAAATAAAATGAGAAGTTCACATACTTAATATTAAAAATCGTGAGTATTCTCAAACATCATTCGAAAAAAGACGATTCCATATGCTAGAAATTGTCGCAGTACTGTGCTCGTATATGAACAACAAGTCAGTCAACAAGCAGCCTCTAAATTGAATTGCATACAAGTACTGAAAAGTTGTTCGATAAAATTTGGCGATAAGAATCATAATTTAGTAATTTACTCCTCACTGTATCCTACGAAAAAAAACATTGTTAATTTGAGTTCAAGTGTAGTTATATTCCATTCCTATTCTATCATTAACTACTCTTCCTTCACCGTAGAATGAGTGAGAGAAGACTGTCATCCATTTGTTGCGCTATGCCGCTATCTACCTTCAGCTATCGAACAACCCTTGTCTATATTTTCAAGCATTCTGTATCAAATGAGCATTGGGGATTGGGCCCCTTCTGATGTGGTGGGCTAGGGTAAATTGCACAAGTCAGTTCGGTGCCATCAACTGTTGATGCTGAATTGATTTTTTTTTAAATTTTTTTTTGTTTGTATGTATAATTGCACTTGTCCAGTTATTTTGCTTTTGAGCTTTCCTTGCTTTCCTTATAATGTATGTCATTGTTTATCATTTGCTCCAGTATGTTTATAATTATAAGTAGCTGTATCCTTATTTGCTATCTCATTTGTAAGTGATGCATGTCTGAAACTTGTTTGCACATGTGCAGATTAAACAGGTAGAATCGCAATCCTTGGCGCATGTTAAAAGGATTAAGGAACTACAAGAGCAACTACATGGTGCTCTAAATACTGTAGCCTCCCTTCAAGTTGAGCTGCAGAGAGCAAATACTGAATTGGAGCAGACAAGGAAAACTTTAGCTGAGGAAAGAATAAAGAGCCTTCTGACCTGTGATAAGATTAGTTCTAATAAAAACAGCAGCTCTCGTTTTAAGATGCATCTCCAGAACAGAAGTGTATCATCAAAGAATAAAAATAATACCGCAGATGACACTTGCCGTGTTCCCACAAACGCAAAGGAGAGTGGAGCTGTTGAAAACTTGGAGAACCTATATCATTGTGGTTCTGATGTGGCATCATTTATGGCAAGAAATAAGAAACCTGAGTTGTATCGTAATGGGTGTACACAGCGTATTCATGCACTTAAACAGCGTAGTCCAAGTGCAGATACCTCCCTTGAACAAAACAGCAAGCAGACTAGTGCATTGAATAGCCGTTCAAAGACTGGAAAGAACCATACTGATAAAAATCCATGCCGCACAAGGTCCATCATGGAACAGATACTTCAAACAAAGTTTCTGGCCAACTGCAAGCGCAAGAGAGGCAGACGAAGCAGGCCTAGTTATAAGCATGATGATTCTGGTGAGCATGGAATAACAGAATATAAATCATCCGGTACATCTGATGGAAATGGGTGTTTGCTGCTACTTCAGGCACTCGAACAGGATCTTTCACCTTTAAAGGTGTCCACCAGTCGTGGTGAGGGGTTAACTAACCTGAAGGATGATTTGTTCAATGATGGGAAAGATGCTGATTTCGATCTTTGCACTGCCTCCCCTGGACCGCAAGATGTACATGCAGTTAGCAACATGCAAATGAAAAAGAGAAAAAGATCTAAGACTGTTAGGGTTTTTGAGGCTGGTCATTCTGAGTCCAAAAGTGTTCTTGAATCTGGTAACACTACGCTAAGATCAGCCAATGAGAATACCATGTTCAACAGTGAACTTAGCTCTGAAAGGATAGATAATTGCTCTGATACTCCTCCCAGAAACAATGGTCCTGTTTTGCAATATACTACTGAAAACTCAATGCATTCGACTGATGCCGATACTGGTGATTTTAAGTCTGAGAACAGCTCCCCACTATCCCTTCAATCAACCAAGAGTGAAATTGAAGATGAAGGTAACTTTTAGAAACCTTTTATATTTACATGATATGTGCCCTTTTTTTTTTATAAAAAAAGTGGATTGACCCCTAAACATATCATGATGCAGGTGACTTACAAGTGGACCTCCCAGAGTGCAGAACACCAGAGAATAAGTCAGCAGGCTGGAAAGAAGTGAACGTGGATGAAAGTTGCAATTTACCTCCAGACAGATCTGATGCTTCAGTCGTCAGCTCCCTGGACAAAGAACTAAATGAAAAGGCATCTTCTGGAGTTTCCATGCAAGCTGAAGGCGTCAGATGTATCAAATACACATTCAACCGCAGGAAACGCAAGGGTGCGTCTTTGGACAGCACTCAAGGTGCTGTCCCTGATAAGAGCAGCAGCCTGGTTAGTCTAGCTGACAACCAAGAGCCTCAGGCAAAGCCTGAAACACAAGATCTCTTGATAGAGTCACCTCGAGGCGACAGCCACCTAGTCCATGTTGCCCAACAGGTATGTGCTTTTCTTTACATTTGGCGCCCCACATGCACTTATGACTCAACATTAGACCAGCAATTAGCATCTCAATATTTGACAGATTATCTTGTTTTGCAGCTCATTTTGTTGTCAGAGCGAAAGCAGTGAAAATTTTGTAATACATAAAGCTGACGGAAGGATTGTTCGGTGATATAATATTTAAGAGATGCTCTTCCCAATAAGTGAATTTTGTAATATCCTACATGCATTTGAGTTCTTCAACGGATGACGAGACTAATGGTGGTGGCAGCAGAGAAATCAAGAAAGCTAGATCATAGTCTAGTATTCAGCAAGGAGTGACTTTTCATATACATCATTATTTAGTTGAGTTGTTATTGTAGTAGAATGTATAAATTAGGCAATAAGTTCGGAATTGGTATTTAGTGGAGGATAAATTTGGAATTATTGTTTGAGGTGATAAATTTGGAATTATTATTATGTTACTGAGTCATCCAAATTCAAATGGGAAAGAATTGCTCCCTGGAACAAAGAGGTGGTTTTTTAGAAAATTTATTGCGTTAAAGCAACCTCTCTATTTCCGAGCCTTTTGTCCCCCTGAAGTTCTTTTGTTCTTTGGAATTTCATTCTCATTATCGTCATATCCTAATCATATTGTGTAATCGAAATATACTTGTGTCTATGTATACCCCTTGTATCGTTCCTGTTAAATTGTATCTGAAGATGCATAGTTGATATTTCTTTCAGAGTGAGTGAGCATATCTGACATTTGTGTACACTGTTTGGTTGCTCTCTGAGTTCTCCTGGAGGGCAGAGGCCAATTAAGCCAGAAGTTCTGCGATCAAGACAAGAAGCTCAGGCACGAGCCCTCAAAGCTGCAGTTGGCATGGGTTCTGTAACCTGTTACCAAATAAAATCAATAAAGTTATTATTTTATTAAATTTTCTGAAATTTAAAAGAGCTTTCTCGATTTTTTTGAATTTCCTAGTTTTTTATGTCAAAAATAAAAAATTATTGATTTTCTGAGTTTTTCTTGGATTTAAAGTTAAAAACAAAATTTTAATTAATTTCTAAAATTTTCTAGAATTTAAAGGTTTTTCCTATTTTTTAGAAAATTTAAAATAATTTGTGCAGAAATAAAAACAAACTTTAAGTTGGAAATAATTTTACTAAACTCAAAATAATTCAGAGAATTTTTGTGAATGTTTTCATAATTTTTAACTCTATTTTCTATTTTCTAAAAGTCCTTTTAACTTCTTGTAATTTCAAGCAATTAAAACAATTTTTGTTCACAAATAAACACTAAATTTGTGTTTAAAATATTTTATTTAAGCTCAAAATAACCTATTTAACTACTTTGAAAATTTATAGAACTTTTAGAGCTATCTTACTATTTTACAAGTTTAAAAAGATTTTTAGCATTATAAAAATAATTCTTGTGTAACAATAAAATTATTATTTTATTTAAACTCAAAATGTTGTATTTAGTATCTGAGATTTTTTTTGGAATTTATCTACTATTTTCCCTGAATTCATTAGTGTCTTTTGGAATTTTCAAAAGAAATATTCTCTTGAATATTCCTGTCGGAACAATTACCTTCTTTTTCAATTTCGTCCTTAACTTCGGTGAGCAATTCCGGCCAAACCATTACTCCTTTGCCCCTATAAATTGAACCGTAGTCTCTCCATTCCATTCCCCACAACGTGCTCGTTCAGATTTGGAAAAAGCCTCACGGAGCTCTCTTTGCTAGCTCTTCTTCTCCAACTCCGGCGAGTCCGATCTCCTCATCCATAACTCTGTTGTGCACCAAATTTTACCAATGAGTTCCTCTTAAGATTCTCAGCATTTCTATTCAAGCAAAATTTTGATTTCCTTATTGGCTCACCATGGCCACAAAAGCACCCACCTCTTCTTCTCTAACTCCGGCGAGCCCGATCTCATCATCCGTAGCTCCATTGTTTACCAAATATTACCGGTGAGTTCCTCTTGAGATTATCCTCATTTCTATTCAAGCAGAATTTTGATTTTCTTACTGTTTCACCACCGACCATCTCTTCTTCCCCAAGTCTGACGAGAACTCCGTCGAGCTCATTCTGACATTCTCTTCATCTGTTGGGTATTTTCGCGAGCTCTTTTACCTACATATTCCTTTCAATATTATCTACCATTGTATTCAAACAGAATTTTGAATTTCGCAATAATTCGCCACCGGCCATGTCGGATTCTTCCTTTATTAATTTCCCAAATTTCTATCATTTCATGTGAAATTGAAACTTTCGGATGCTCATTCTCCTTCATACGACCTCCGATTCCGATGATTCTTATTCCTAAATTCATATAAATTTAATATCTATCTCCTAGAACTTAAATTATTTATTTTTGAGTTTATTTCAATTTTGTTTGAATTTGTCTTATTTTTGCGTATAGATTTCGATGACTTCGGAGAGCTAGATTTTAACATCATTTCAGAACAATAATTATTTGAGCAAGCCAAGTTACATCTGTTGATTATATTTGAATCCTAGTATTTTAAATTATTTAAATTATTACTGCATGCTTATTTGTATTCAATTTAATTTAAATTCCAGTTTTAAACTTATAGTTATTCCCATTACCATTGTGTAGCCAACTTTGACATTGAATTAAACATACCTTGACACCTTACAAGAAAATCTAGTTTATGTAATAGTATGAACTAGAACACTTTAGAAAAATATATGCCTAGTTACGCTTAGATAAAAAAAAAATTCAATTTGGGGAATTTTAGCCAAAGATTCAACTATGGATTTAAAATGAGTCTATGTCATTATTATGCCATAGAAATTTACAAATGCTTTGAAAAATAAAATAAAGTAAATTGATTTAGACTTGGGCGAAATTGATGTTTGGATGGTGCAAGTTGTTGCATGGGATCGATTTATTTCTATGATCGAGACCAAAGTTTTATTGAAAGTCGCCCAAGTTGGTTAAGGACCGGTCTTTGAGCCGCATCTTACAAAGCTCCATCGTGCTATCACAAGTTTGGAGTGGGACAGACTAAGCTAAATAATTTGTAATATTCCACCGTGGTTGTTGAAGGGATACGAGTAGGCTACAGTAGCTGACAATTCAAAAATTCTACCACGTAAACTAGAAAACCATTCAAGTAGGATATCATAGATCGTTACCATCAGACGCACAATGCAGAAGAAGAAGAGTTGGAGCAGCCTAATCCAATGTAGAGCGCGACGATGAAGTGGTCGTAGTCGATCGCCCAGCATCCTCGGCGCCGATCATCTCCTCCAGTAACCTGTCGCGTTCCTTGCAAAGTCATGGATCGTTCTTGAGCGTAGCAACAACCGCAACAATGCCTCTACGGTATCCACACGTCCAGGGATGGAACACCGTACGCCGGTGTGCTAGCACCAACCCGCACATTAGGACTCTCTCAGGAAGATGGTGGCTAGGGTTTTGGAGGAACAACTCACGTTGCGTGTCTGTCTCTCATATGTCCTAACAGCCTCATGCATCTCCTTATATAGAGCCCATGATGGATCCTATCCGAACACGCTTGTTCCAACCCGTTAAGTGTGTGACCTTGTAGATTCATGCGTAATCATTTGTGACTCGGAAACCCTTTTCCGACCACTAGTCGTTTGCGGTTCGTAGTAGGACATAACGATTCCCGAATACACATAAATTATATCGGACGAACCTTAATGCAATATGATCTACGAGTAAGTCCTTATCATTCACGACCAACTCGTATCTCTATACGACCAGTTCATATTTAGTCATGACTAGTTCGTAACTCCTTACGACCAGTTCATGACCAGTTAGTGATCATGTTTGACCAGTCTACGACCAGCTCGTATCTCCATACGACTAGTTTGTATCTGATCGAACTGAATGACCTACTCGTGTATCCTCCCTTTGCCTCACGATATCTGGTTGAACTCCATGTGAGATAATATGTCATCCATGGACTATTCAATACTTTCTTGATCAAGTGTTGGCTAACATCATGTGGTCGACTCTTCGACCACTAGTGGCATGGCCATGCACTTTCTTTATCCGACCACATCGAGGGGCCCAGAGATATCTCTCCTGTTATGTTAGGAGGGGCAAATATCATATCTGACCAGTCACATCACTCCGCATGTTTCATAGCATACCTGAAAGCTACCTTTATAACTACCCAGTTACGGAGTAGCGTTTGGCAACCCCAAAGTGCACTATTACACATGTAGGAAATCATGCTGATCTCAGGTCTAAGGATTATACATCACCATTGCTTGAGACCAACTAATGACATATGAAATCATAACAATCTCAATAGTGTCTCAAGGTGAGTCAATCCAACACCATATTCTCTAACATGTGTTCACATTATTGATTTGATATCCCTATATCTATGACCGGTGAAACATGGTCATCAATCAGTACATGTGCTAGTGGATAAGTCACTAGTGTTCTGACCAGTGACATCTGACCAAAGATACATTTAGAATGATATCATATAAGTTAAAGAGCTTCACCAACAAGTCGCATACTTGTTAATCTTTATAACTGATGATTCATTCAAGGAACATAATAAAATTTATTCAATAATTCATAAACATAAACGTGATACAATCATCTTTATGATTGCCTCTGGGGTATATCACCAACAGTTATGCCATCTGGTTGTGTAGGTGTCAGAATGTCCTACTTTTTATTTATTCTCACATGACGCAAGGGGGCTTTCGGCGGATGGTTTAGTCCAAAGGAAGCAAAATCTTAGCGGACATAACTACGTTGGAATAACGCATTGTAAAGGCCTTGTGATAATCACTTAGTTGCACACCCACAGAAGTGTGTGAAACGGATATTATAAGTCGATTATCTCTTGTAGGTAAAGTTGTATAACCTCTACAGAGTGTAAAACTATTCGAATAGCCGTGTCCACGGTCATGGACATGCTGAGCAAAGCCACTCAAAGTTAGATTTTGGTTTTTGATTTCAAAAGATTTTATCATATGATTTTGGATAGTTTATCCAATTAGGAAATTCGGACAAAAAGCCTTGGTGTAAGGGGGTTAGTCTTTCACCAAAACTGTATGGAGGTTTCTCATGCACTAACTTGACATCTAAAATAAAATTCATTTTTAGATATAATTTAAACTGCTTTGAAACTTAGTAAATGTATTTAAAATGACAAACGTTGCTTTTGCACAAATAACCTTATAAGCCTTCATTTATTATATACATGCATGCATTATAATATGTTATTGGGTGTAACTTACGGAGTATATTTTTTTGCTCACCCTTGCTTAACAAAATGTTGTCCAAAGGAGTACTTCACTACCGTTGTGGATTTCAACGACTAGTTCGCTACCCTAGTTGATTAACTGTGGCAGATTAGCTGGGCTCTACTACTTCTTCACCATCTTCCGCTATGTTCTTTATTGTGGCTTGTAAGCCTTTCTTGTGATAAACTCTGATATTTATTAATAAATTTGTGCGAATTATGGACATTACCATATTTGTTTATTGTGTACACTAGCTATTGTTCTAAGGACTAGTGTAGAATACACAGAGGATTTGAGGGTGTTACTCCCGGGTCCGACAAGTTCCAACAGGAGCAGGTTGAACTCATCGAATTTTTAGTAAATGCGCTCGAATCCCTGGAGATGTGAGAAGCAAGTTAGGAAGCCTTCTTAGGGCATGTTTGGTACAGCTTCTCGTTCGGATCTCGTGGAGCTGCATCAAACACCCAGCTTAACAAAACGAGCCGATTCTGCTTCTTGCGAGGAGCTTTCTTGAAAATGTAGTACCAACGAGGAGCTATCTTCCAGTGGATTCTCATGGGAAGCTAACCTACTAGAAATAAAAAAATACCCCTTGAAGTTTGACTTAATTACCAGCAAAATCTAACTAACCTAACCCCTTCACCCCTCCCCACCCCTAGCCCCAGCCCCTTCGCACCACGCCTCCAACCTCTCCGTCAGCCTCCCCCCTCCATGCCGACCCCCCTCTCCCTGACGGCTTCCCCTCTCCTTGCTGGCCTCCTCCCTCCGCGGTTTGAGGCAAATCTAATGCTCCGCAGAAATGCCGCTACAAGCTAACCGACAAGTGAGATGTGCCTGGCTGCCTACCTACATGCCTTGTTGCTGCCTCCCTTAGTCCCTTTGTCTCCACAGAGACCACTACTTAGGCATGCTACCGATACCGCTACTTGGGGCATCTTTAGTGTGTTGAATCAATGTAGGTTCAATACTATGCCACATAAGCAGGTTCAATAACGAATGTATTTTGCCCCAATGTATTGAACCTACCACACCATCCAGTGGGACCCACACAAAGAAATAAAAAATCAGAAATGAAATAAAATAGAAAAAGTAGGGCATGATGTAGCATTCCGCTCCAAAATGACGAGATAGCAAACTCCCACTCGATGGCGTCGCTGCTGCACGCATCGTGAAGTGTCCTGGCTGAAATAGATTTCACGACTCGATCCCCATTCTCCTGACATAATCCGCTCCTCTAACTCCTATCGCTCTCTCCGATTAGGGCTTCACAACTGCGTGGGAACCAGTGTGCGGGTGCGGCTACGAGGGTCGATGAGCTATAGAGATCGGCGTGCGGGTGCTGCGATGAGGGTTGGCGTGTGGGCCACCCCGTACGGACATCGTGAGCGAGCTCCTCCTCCATGGCACCCTTCCTTCCTCGCAACCAGCGTGCGGACGCAGGGACGAGCTCTGCCGTGAGGGCCTCCATGACTGAGCAAACAACGACGAGAGTTAGCCTCTCTTCTCGAGAGACCAGCCTTTGTAGTGCGCCTCTTTCTCAGAGCTCCTCCTCCCTGGATCCTCTACTTCCGGTGACTGAAATCCCCTATCGTCGTCTCCCCATGTTGCTCCACCGGGCACCCCATTCACAGAAGGTTCCACTTGCTGTCCACATCATATCTGCAATATAATTGAGGCTCTATCCGATGTCCAGAAGGATTATGTTAAGAAGATTGGTTTTGGAAACATCCTATCAATGGTAGTGTGTGGGGATATCCAAGTGCTAGTGATTGTTTGTCATTTGGTGGGGAATTGTAAAAGTTTAGAAACAATCTTGCACGACCTATGATGAAGATTTGATCTAAATTCTTGTAATTGTTGTCTGATTTAGACCCAATTTGTAATAGTGACTTTTGTAAGAAACATTCTTGTACCTGATTTTTTTGTGAATACGTTGAAACGACGCTTTCAAATTCTCTTAAACACGCTTCAAAAACTCTGAAACTTGCTTGAAACTCTATGAAACATGATGAAACTCTATGGAATTTGCTTGAAACTCTGTAAAACGTCACAAAACTCTTTGAAAACCTGAATTAAAATATGATGAAACCTTGTTGAAACCTACTGAAATTTGATGAAATTCTACGAAACCTGATTTTGAAACGTGATGTAACCTTCTTGAAACCTGCTAAAATTTGATGAAACTCCGCGAAACCTACTTTTGAAACCTGATGTAACCTTCTTGAAACCTGCTGAAATTTGCTTAAAACTCTGAAACTTTGCGTGAAACTCTATAAAACGTGACGAAACTCCCTAAAAACTTGATTTGAAATGTGTTGAAACCTGCTGAAACTTGATGAAACGCCATGAAACCTACTTTTGAAACGTGATGAAAACTTCTTGAAACTTGTTTGAGACTTAGAAACCTGCTTTGAAAATGTGATGCAACATTTTTGAAACTTGCTAAAACTTGAGTGGAACTCTCTGAAACCTACTTTGAAATGTGATGAAACCTTCTTGAAACCTATTGAAACTTGAGTGAAACATGAACTCAAAACCCAGCCTAAGCATAAAACGTTGATGAAACTTGCTATATTGTTGCAATCATTTCCCTTAAACTCACTGACTTCCAATCACTTGACGTGTCTTGTATGCTAGTTATGTTTTATCTTGCTTTGAATCTTGAAGCTAAGTCGACACATGCTTGATTTTTATGTGAAACATGAAACACTTATGAAATATTCAAACATGATAACATTGCATTTTTTTATATTTGAAACTTGATACAAGCCTAGAACCTTCTTAAGTATGTTAGAAACCTAAAATAAGTTGAAGACACTAAAACCTTGAACTTGAAACAAGTCTGAAACTTTTTTGATACATGCTTGAAACTTGAATACCGAAATCTGAAACTTGCCCAGGCATTGAAACCTAGAACTTATAATTGGCATGAACAGTGGCGGACCCAGGATTAAAATTTAGGTTGGGCGGGATGAACTAATAATATTATCCGATAACAAAGCAAGTCATATATAATACACATTGCAATCACTTTCAATAGAGCATATTACACTAGATGGATCTCAAAACTACAATCCGCATCATGTGAACATACAAAGACAGGACAAATATAGAAAATGTACCTCATCAATGAAGTTTACAGAACAATTTGCCACCAAAATACCAAATTATTAAATTACTAGTAACAACCTGTCAAAAGTAGATGGATGGTGAGTATTCAGATTAATCCATCATAAATCATAAAAAATTATTGAACATAACAAACAAAAAGACATACAATTATAGTACTAATTACGTCTATGAGGCTGAGGCAATTTCATTCTCCGAGATTTCATGGCTTGAAATTGTTTCTTAATTTTATCATGATCAAGTTCTTTAAATATCTCCCGCTCGATATAGCACACCATCAAGTCATTAAGCCACTCATCGGATAGTCTATTGCGCAAATCGGTCTTAATAATATTCATAGCCGAAAAGGCTCTTTCAACCAATGCTGTTGCCACCGGTAGGAGCAATGCTAACTCAATGAGGCGGTAGACCAATAGAAAAAAAAATATGTCTTTCTATTTCAACCATCTTGATGGCCAAACTTGCAAAATCATGACAAACAATGAAATCATCAATTCTTCGGACATGAAGAATGAAGGTTTCAAGTTGATCCCTTATAGTTGCACGATCAGCAATGGAGAAATCCGTATCATAGATCTCCGCAAGTCGAGCAATCTTATCCATATCAAACTTAGAGAATGAGTCTCTTAGATCAAAACAAGAAAAGCAAACAAGCAACTCCGAAGATACCTATTGAAGCGATGATCCATCTCTGTATTAATAGCATCAACAGCAGCAAAGAAAGTATCAACACGATAATGGTGGTCTTGAGTGACCGTGACCCCTTCTAGCCTTGATCGGCCCCATCTTGGTATCGCTTCATCCATATTCGGTACTGGAATCTTGTTTGCATCACAAAATATTTTGACTTCTGCAAATAGAGGCTCCCAACCATGGTTCCTCAAGCTGATCAAACGTGCTTTCACATCAACAAGCTACATGGCCTGAACAATATTTTGATCCTTCTTTTGCAACACAAGAGATAACTCATTTGTAATGCGAAATACTTTCAACATCATCTTCATAATGAATACAAAGTTAAAACTCTCTATATGCTGCATCAATCCTGCTACTGGACCTGGTTGACGCCCATCTTCATGCACAAATTTCAGCACCTCCACCACTGCCTCCCACATTGACTCAATGCGGACTAAAATTGTGTAATGAGAGCCCCATCTAGTATCTCCAGGTCTGGCCAAGATAGTGTCTTGATGCTTCCCTCTTCCTGTAAAGATCTCACCACTCTCCAACCTATCCAAAATATTCTTACGATGCTTCTTAGTCAATACATCCCTTCTCTTACAAGACGCACTAGTTGTGGTCACAATCAAAGTCACATAGTTGAAAAAAATCCCTAATAGATGAACAACAACTTGTGATAGCAACAACTACCAACTGTAGCTGATGGGCAAAGCAATGGACATAGAAAGCACACAGGTTGATATCACGAATCTGTCTTTGAAGGCCATTGAATTCACCTCTCATATTAGAAGCTCCATCGTATCCTTGCCCTCATATTCTAGCAATAGGTAAATTATGCTTACCAAGCAAAGCAACCAAAGCTCCCTTCAATGTATCTGAAGTTATATCTTTGACATGTTTAAGACCCAAAAATCTTTCGATAACTTTCCCTTTGTTGTTCACAAACCTGCAGGAATCATGATACAACTAGTTGAGATACATGGTACAATCAGTTGAGATAAAAAGAGAATACATAATTAATAACTAACCTTACAATCACGGCCATTTGCTCTTTGATTGATATATCACGAGATTCATCAATAAGAACGGAGAAAAGACTACCTCCAATCTCATCCAAAATCACCTTGGTGACCATCTGTGCACAACATTTTACAAGATCCTTTTGAATCTTTGCTGAACACATTTGGGCATTTAATGGACATAACTCCTCAAATGCAACCCTTACTTCTTCCTTCATTTCTTTGTACCAATCAATCACCTCTAGAAAATTGCCTTTGTTTATAGATGAAGAAGATTAATTATGTCCACGGAATGAGTGACCTTGCATTAATAGATATCTTGCACAATTTAAAGAAGTAGTCAAACGGGTTTCATATTTTATTTCAGATTCTTTGCTGTGAGACTCCATCTTATGAGATACACTTGCCCGTTGATTCTTAAAAACATCACTACATCTCCTTGCATTGTTGTGAATACTATTAACCCCACCAACATGAAGAGGTAGTGATGCATATGCATTCTTCCAGTTGTTGTACCCTAATTTAGTGAAGACATCATGGCCAAATTTTTCATCTAAATGTTGCTGTCTAAAAAGAAAGCAATAGAAGCAATAAACAACATCTTTCTCTACACTATATTCCAACCAGTCGTGCCTCTTAAACCATGTTTCACGAAAGCACTTAAAATCATTTCCATATTGTTTACGGGGAAAATTGTGACCAAAAGGTTGAGTCGGACCCTTCAGCAAATAAGCCCTTCTCACTTGATCTCTAATATCCGAATGGAATTCCTCAATTGATATACGATGTGCTGGATCGGCAACAATATGAACATCCGGGTTAAAATCCTTAATACCTTCAGTTTCTTCCTGCGGTTGTGGTTGTTGTGCTATTTGTGCATCTTCAACATTGACAGCTTCAACCGGTAGTACTTGCTCTTCTGTAGCTACCACAACATTTTCGCTTGCACCGATTCTTGGGGTCGACCCACTTGACGACGCAATGGTAAATAGCTCTTCAAATCTAGCAAATTCACCACACGATGACACTATCAAATTCACAAATAATCATATATTTATATTCATTCATCAATAATCATTTATATATTTAGGCATTTACAATCCAACAATCCAATTCTTACCTTTTTCTTTAGACTTAGGAGGAGCCATCTTCAATTTCTATTTTCTCACAATCACAAGCTCACCTCATGGCTCTCTATTCACTCAAAGTCTGAAATTCACAGCTCACTCAAATTCACCACACCTCCTCAGTCCTCACTCCTGACTCCTCGCCTCCTCGACCTCCTCCTCCTCTCTCCTCCACCTTACGCCACGACCGGCCGGACCTTGCAGCTCCTCGCTCCTCCCTGGCTCCCCGATTGGCGCTCTTCCCCGGCTCCCCGATTGGCGCTTCTCCTCCCGGCTCCCAGCGTCGCCTCCGGGTTCCTCCCCAACTGGCGGCCCAACGTTGCGCTCCTCCTCCTGGTGCCGCCTCCGGCTCGACGCCGCACTCCTCGCTCCTCCCGGCGACCAGTGCCGTCCCCCATTGAGCTCCTCTCGGCCTGACAGACTGGTCTGGCAGTGTGGCCCGCCTTGACCGGCAGAAGACGCCTCCTCCCAGGTGCCAGTAAGCGCCTTGTTGCATTGTCGTCGCCAGCTTGTAGGGTTGGACTTGGAGATTTGAAGAATTGAAGATTTGGAGAATTAGGAATTTGGGGGAACCGGGGTGTTGTAATGCAGATGGGCTTAGCTAGGCCGGGCGTGGGCTGTAGGCCTTCCTTTGGGGCTTTGGGCTGTGGCCTCCTCCTCTGCAGTCTCCATCTCTTGCCGTATGTCACCGACTCGGGAAGAACCGAAGAAGCAGCAGTGGTCGGCGCCCGGGACGGAGGGGGGGGGGTTCGCCAGCGCCGGCTAACCTTGGGCGGCCGCCCAGCCTTGCCCTATTGCTAGGGCCACCCCTGCGCGTGAAGGAAGAAGGTGTACCAACGGCGAGGTTTTAGGCCGGCGTCGAAAGAGGAAGGAGTCGGAGCTGACAACAAGCACGCGGAGGCGTGCAAGGAGGCTGGCAACGAGGTTTCACCAGCGGCGAGGAGCGTAAAGTCGACGACGACCGTGTGGAGGTGTACGGAGAGGAGACCGTCGACGAGGATTGGTGAGGACAAAGGAGTATATGAAATGCGAGGAATAACAGAGGTCGCAAGAGCCACACGATTGAAGATGATCTAACGGCTGCGGCCTATTTTGTTGGTCGCAAGGGCGATGGGTATAGCGTAGCGTAGTCACTTCCGTTCATCTCCACAACCTCTCTCTCTCTCTCTTCTCTCTATCCTCTCGACACGGAGGCCTCCCCTGGGCCACGGTGACAATTTTGACACAGAGTCCCTTCCGAAGGAGGCAGCGTCGGTGAGGAGTGATGGTAAGCGGGCGAATCTAGAGGGTGGCGACCCCAATCCCCCAACGATCCCAACCCTAATCCGCGGAAGGCCATGACGACGAGGTCGAGGCGAGCAGATAGACCATGAGGACGAGGTCTATGCGACGGCAAGAGGCTACGGTGGCGAGGTCGTGGCAAGTGGTGACGGTGCCGGAAGGTCGATACAATGATAGCGTGATCGAGGCGAGCGACAATGGTGGTGAGGTTGATGCGACCGCACTGGGAACCAAATGATCAAGGTGATGGTGGTGAGTTCGATTGGCAACAGCGGTGAGGCAAGCAGCGATAGTAAGCTGACGGCAACGTCATAGGCATCATCTCCTCCCATCTTCCTCGATCCAACATTGACAGGTGGACCGCGATAATTTTTATTAACTTTGAATCGACTCAATAGTAGAGTCTAGTTCCAGAATTTATTTTGTTGGAATCGATTGATCCAATGTGTGGAATCAATTCAAATGACCCAAAACCATGCTTTGAACCAGCTTATACGAAACATTGCAGATGGTCTTGGGACATGTACAAAGACGTAATGTCAGCTATCTCTTCGTCACGCCTAGAATTTTTCTGTTGACCTAGAAGAGAGAGAACATGAGAGAGAGAGAGAGAGAGAGAGAGTCGCGCGTGTCAGGATCTTGCGAATAACGATTTCCGACAAGAGAAATTGACACTCGTATTTGGGGATTTCAACTCCAAAAATAAAGCTATCATAACTAGAGAAAAAGAGTAAAGTACAATATGAACTAGGGTTTTCTGGTATATCCTCTCCCATTACAGAATAGTTGCTCTTATACTGCGCTCGGTAGCAGAGATAGCGAATAGCGACAAAACATCAGAATTTGACGATGAACAGTAAAGGTAAAAGCTTCGTATGGTAAATAGTAAATGACTCCATCGCTCCCAGCCAATAGATTCCAGCGAAATGCCATCTGGTGATCTTGTCCACACGATCAACATAAACTCGCCTCTCCTTCTCTCCATCATACGATTTAACTTATCGAATAGGTATCAAGGCTTCCCTACCGTCTGATAGCTGAAATATTTGACTCCTCCTGAAGAACAAGTTCAAACATTCAAAAATCCTAACAATTGCCCCCTCCTTTAGATCCTTGTCCTCAAGGATGAAATTGTGGAAATATTCGTGCTATGAAGTCAGCATCCTCCCAGGTAGTAGCTTCAGGAGATAGATTTGCCCAGTGGATCTTCCATTGAACTACAGGTTCATTGTTCCTTGGAATTACACTCCTCTCTAGAACAGCCACCAGTTTTGACAGTATATGCCCTTCTTCATCTACCAACGACAATTCTTTGCTGGGAATTACCTTGGACCCAATGTGCCCTTTTAATTGACTAACATGGAAAACCAGATGGATTTGACAACCATCAGGGAGTAATAGCTTGTATGAAGCTCTACCAATCTTCTCTAGCACTCTAAAAGGTCCATAAAACTTGGAGTGCATCTTTAGAATTCTGTGTAGTCCTAAGGCATTATGTCTATAAGGTTGCATTTTCAAGTATACCATTCTCCCCACTTCAAATGTTCTTTCAGTTCTGTGCTTGTCTGCAAAATGCTTCATCTTGGAACCAACTCTTTCCAAGTTTGTTTTAATAGCCTCCATGGCAACTCTCCTGGCCTAAAGCCTATCTCTTGCCTCCTCCAAGGTATGGTCATATAACATAGCTTCAGTAACTAAAGGTGGTTTCATGCCATACAATGCCTCAAATGGAGTCATCTTCAAAGCTGTATGGAAGGATGTATTGTACCACCATTCAGTTTGAGATAACCAAGAATGCCATTTGTTTGGACTAGAAAATGTCATACACCTCAAATAATTCTCAAGACATTGGTTTACCCTCTCGGTTTGCCCATCTGTTTGAGGATGGCATACACTACTCAATCTCAACTTAACTCCTAGAGCCTTAAAGAGTTCTTGCCATAAGGTACTAGTGAAGATCCTATCTCTGTCAGAGATGATCACTGTGGGTAGGCCATGTAATTTGTAAATGCAATCTAAGAAAAGATCCACTACATTCCGTGCTGTGTATGGGTGCTTTAAAGATAAGAAATGGGCATATTTGGTGAACTTGTCTATCACAACCATAATTGCATCCCTTTCTTCTGATTTAGGTAATGCTTTAATGGAATCTAAGGTTATGTGAACCCAAGCCATGTTAGGTATAGGTAAGGGTTGCAACAGACCTGGATATGGGACATTTTCTGACTTGTTTTTCTAGCAGACAACACATTCTTTCACAAAGGTAATTGCTTCAGTTTTCATTCTAGGCCAATAAAATAGCAACTTTAATATCTGATATGTGGCTCTTTCTCCTGAATGCCCACCCAATGCTGAGTCATGGAAAGAACTCAATATCTGTTTTCTCAAGTTTGTGCTAGCACCAATGATAATCTTCCCCTTGTACCTCAATACCCCATTCTACAAGGTATATGGTAGGGTATTGTTGGCATAAATCCTTAACTTTCTCTCAAGTTCTTGGCAATTCTCATCATCTTGATAACTTTGAGTAACTTCAGAAATCCATACAGGAATAGCCATTGTGAAAGCCATATTTTGTTCAACATGAGGAACTCTAGATAAAGCATCAGCTGCCTTGTTTTCTCTTCCCCTCCTATACTCCACCTTGTAGTTGTATCCCATTAACTTGATCATAAGCTTATGCTGAATCCCATCAACCAATCTTTGATCATAAATATACCTTAAGCTTTGTTGATCAGTTCTAATGATTAAACTAGCCCCTATGAGATAATGTTTCCATTTTTTTTATTGCCTCTAATATAGCCAATGCTTCTTTATCATAAGTAGATATTGCTGCAGATTTCGGCCCAATTGCCTTACTCATAAAAGAAATGGGTCTTCCCCTCTGCATAAGTGCAGCTCCAATTCCATAGCCACTAGCATCAGTTTCTAAAACAAATGGCTGGCTAAAATCAGGTAGGGCTAATACTGGAGCATTGGTCAAGGCCTCTTTGATTTCCTCAAATGTCTTCTATTGTTCATTACTCCAATGAAAAGCATTCTTTTTGAGGGCATTGAACATTGGTTTACAGATTATTCCAAAATCTTTAATGAACCTTGTATAGTATCCTACTAACCTCAAGAATCCTCTCAAATGAGTTATGTTTCTAGGTATCGGCCATTCTTTAACTGCTAACACTTTTATGGATCTGTGGATACTCCAGCATAGATGATAATATGGCCCAAGTACTCCACTTGCAATTGCCCAAATACACATTTGCTTAACTAGGCATACAATTGGTTCTTTCTCAACACCTCTAACACCTGCTGCAGATGTTCCTTGTGATCCTCCACAGCTGAACTATAAATAAGAATGTCATAAAAGAAAACCAAAGCATACTTTCTGAGGAATGGTAATATTATCTTATTTAAGAGTGACTGAAAAGTGGCAGGGGCATTAGTCAACCCAAAAGGCATCAACATAAATTCAATGGCCTGTGTGGGTGCTGAATGCAGTCTTAAAGATGTTAGAGGGCTCCATTCTGATATGATGGTAGCCAAATCTGAGATCTATTTTGGAAAAATACTTAGCTCCATTCAACTCATCTAATAGATCTTTAATAATGGGAATGGGATATTTGTTCTTGATTGTATTAGCATTCAACTACCTATAATAAATGCAGAGCCTCCATCTACCATCTTTTTTCTTTACTAGGATAGTTGGAGAAGAATATGGACTCACATTGTTTCTTATGGTGTGATTCTTCAGTAATTGTTCAATCAACCCCTCCATAACATCTTTCTTGTAATGAGGTAGTCTATAAGGTCTTGCATTGACAGGTCTAGCATCAGGTACTAGAGGAATGGTATGCTCACATTCTCTTACCGGTGGTAGTTGTTTTGGTTCTTGGAACACATCAGCAAATCTCCCCTTGTATTTAATATGGACACCCAAGACATCGTGAGTCACTGTTAAGTATATTGCCATCTGCTACTGCCACTTTGATTTGGGTATGATTGGTTATTTCACATTGAGATCTTAGAGCAACAGAGGGTGTAATGAAGGTAGCAGTACTACCACTGTCGACTAGGGCAATGGCAATGATTTTTCCTATCTTAACCTTCAAGGTAAATTTACTAGTTCCTAAACTAGTGCTAGTAATTGCATGTACAAAAACATGTAGTTCCTCACAATCATTTGTAATATCCCATTTAATTATTGAGCATCAAAGAGAATTAAGGAAAGAAAGATATTGTGATTTAGGATATATAAATTCAGAATTTTTGAGAGGGATTAGAAATTGGGCCTTTCGGCCCATGTTACTGTGGCCCAAGTGGGGGAAATCAACTTTTAGCCCAAGGCCCATTAGTAGGATGTCTTCTAGAGGGCAAGGAGGGGATGGGTAGCAGCCCTGCTATTGCAGCACCGCCCCCTGCTATAGTAGCCACCACCCCTGCTACAGTCCACTGCCCCCTACTGCTCCTTGCGCCTCTCGGTGCCTCCTCCTGGTTGTTGCCGGCCAAGAAGAGAGGAAGAGGAAGGGGGAGAAGGAGAGAAGAAAGGAAGAATGGGTTCTCGCTGGGTTTTCGTGTTCATCGTATTGATATCCAAGGGTGACAATCAATTTTATCCTCTATTTCTATTTAGCATTTGTTCATTCAGTAGAAATCATTAGTAGAACGCGTATTCTGCAATTTTCGTTGATCTGTAGTTTTGGATTCCGTAGAGGTGAAATTTGGTTTGGTTATCTCCTAGAGAATTGTGGATAATTTCATTATCTTTCCATATAATATTGGGTCACCTTGTTTGGATGAGTAGATCTCGAGATATATTTTTTAGAATGCTGCTGTCTAGAATGTCTATCAGATTCTAGCAGCTGTAGTAACTTGTATATTAGAAATAGTTAAGGATCAAATTAGGAAACCTGACCAACTCGAGAATTGTAGATAATTCTTTAAGATTTCTAGAAAATTCAATAACACATTTTTTCTACTAGTATATTAGGGGTTATGCAATTTTGAAGTATGCGTTCCATATCTGACTTTTTGTTGGGAGCAGTCGTGGGAAAAATGCTAAATTAGCAAAGTTAGTGGCAGAATAGAAAAATTGGAATACATTAATTATGAAATACAATTCTTTGTGGATTCCATAATATCTTAGATCACTGTTTTTAAATGAACCAATTAAAAGTTATGGAATTTCTAAGTCGATATTACCGAAGATGACATATCTGTCTTCGAAGTTTAAAGCAAGGGTTTAGTCCAAATAATCTGAACTTTTGATCACCTGAGAAATTGTGGGTAGATGTATGTAGATTCCAAAAAGTCTTACTTCATGATTTTTTGAACTATAGATCAAAAGTTAGAATTTTTCTAAGGTGATTGTTGTGTTTTGGGCAGAATGGTGCTCGGGAAGGAACAATATCGTTTTGGGTTGCGATTAGGAGCGGATATGTTTGTTTAGTTTTATTGCAATGTTGTGTTCTCTTGAATGGTCTTATTAGTATGTTTTACGAATGCCAGATGGTGGTGTGAAACCGGGGTTGGAGCCCTCTACTTGTCATCACCCATCGCACGGTTGAGGCAAGTATAATTTTAGTATGATATTATGTGTTTGGCATTATTGTTGATTTGATGCTTGCTTAATGTGATTAAGCATGATGAAAATGATTATTTCACATTGTTATATGATGATCGATAATTGATAATTCTTATGAGAACATATTGTGGATGGTTCATTTCATTTCATATCAAGCATGCATGTTGGAATGATGTACCCACGGGAGTGGGCATTGAGATCCTCATATTTAAGATATAGGCAATGGGTCCCCATACTAAAAGGATGGGCAATGGGTCCCTGTATTTAATAATACAAGCATGAGTGAACACTGACGGGTGTAACACTTCGCTATACCAGTATATGCAGAAGAAAAGATGTGGCTTGAGTATGATTCGCATTGCATTGCATTCATAAAAATGAATTGTGTGTTTTATAATGAGAACACATCGTTGATGAAATGATGTTTGTGTATGGCTATTCTTACTTGTACCTGAACTCACCCTTGTTATTTGTCGCTTTAGGTGATCGTTGAAGACGACATGCATCAGGTGGGAATAGATCATGGAATGATAGCATTATTGAGCACTTCACATCACTAGACATTTATTTCCCTTAGTTAAAGTTCAGTTAGCAAAGTTAAATGTAATAATTGTTTATCTTGTGGAATTCCTATTTTCGCATAGTTTTGCTTATTATGGAGGTTGTATTATCTATTTAATTCTTGGTTATTTGCTTTGATGAGTAATTGATTATTATTCCTTCCAATTGTGTGGTTATTAAGCTTGTTGAAATTTACAGCTTGTCATATGGTAGAATGATTATTATTTGATTCTAACTGATAATGATTCTTGGTTTTGGGCTTTTGTTAAGCAGGGGTGTTACATCATTCTTATGTTCTGGACTGCTAGGAGGTGTAGCAAAAACTCCTATGTTCTCTTCACCCACCTCATCTTCATCTTCAATGGTAATCAAATGAAGCCGCTTCTGAAATTTACAAATCTTGTTGTGACCAGGTACCCAAGGCTCATTGCATTTAAAACATTTTCCTCCATTCCATTTGTTTCCACTGCTAGCAATGGTTTTGTCACTAGACTCTGTCCTAGCTCCCGCACCCTTCCATTTGCTTTGAGTGCTACCCTGGTACTCTCCCCTTGGGTTGTTACTTGAATTCCATGGCATGCTCTTCTTGTATGTTTGACTATTTTCATAGTTCCTACCATGAGAATAAGCCTCCACTAGGGTTCTTGGTTCCAATGATTTCAAGGGTGTCTTAATATGGCCCTTCAAGACTGACACGAAGTAATCCAAGAAGTACCCTTCCTTTAATGTTGGATTGTTTCTTTTAACCAGAGTCATCAAATTCTCAAATTTGTCAATGTAAGCCTCAACTCTCCCTTCCTAACTTAACCCCCTGAAAGTCTCAGATACTTCATATCTGTCTCTGTTGCAAATCTTTGTTTGATCATACTGCAAAAATGCTGCCACGACAAAGGTCCAGTATCAATCTCATTGCTATTGATCCACTGACCAGCTCTCCCTGTAAGATAGACTTCTGCTATTGAAACCTTTTGCTCATCAGGTGTTTTAGCTAATTTGAAATATTTCTCAGCCTTCCTAATCCGTGCTTCTGGCTGATCTCCATCAAATTTTGGAAATTCCAATTTAGGGCCCCTATTGAATTGCTGATTTGTAACATCCCAATGTATATCAGGGTTTGTTTCAAATGTAATTAAAATGTGTAGAAATTAAAACTTTTTCTCACATGTAATCATGGTCCAAGGATTGTGTAATCCAAAAACACAAAGTCCTTGTTGACCAAAAGTCAAGTTCATTTTCCAATTGTCACAACTCATGTGCCAAATTTTTGGAAATAATCTTCCTTGGTCCTAGAGTTCATGTGGGACCACTCTGAAAAATATCACAAGTTATAAAACTTGTGTGAGAAATTTTGGAGGTAAAACAATCCGTAGAACAACCTTAATGAATTTCCTGAGAAAAATGCATTGCATAAAATCTCTGGAAAATTTATGTGAGGTTAATCTTACCTTCAGCAAGCTCCAGTTAAAATTTCATAAATTTTGGAGCTCAATTGCTATTCCAAACAACCTGCAAAATCTCAATTTGTTGAAATTGAATTTAAAAGCTTGGTATTTGCTCCTTGGGCTAGCCACTTTCCCAAAGTGGTCCATTTCAACCTTTTCTCCCTGGCTCGTCAGACCTCCTCTCCACCTTGATCAGTGCGTGGCTTGGATTAACATCCAACCGCCACGACCTCCTCCTCGGCTTCTTGCACCAAGTCCTCCCGCTCACATGAGGTCATCGCCCTTGGATCAACGATCCATGGCCATGACCTCCTCGCCAAACTACTCGAGACCTCCCTTTGCACTCACTTGAGGTCGTGGCCGTTGGATCAATCCAAAGGCCACGACCTCCTCTCGCAAACCATCATTGCATGGATCTTCCACCTTGTTGAGGTCATCGCCCTTGGATCAAAAATCCATGGCCATGACCTCCTCACCGTTAAACTAAGCAAACCTCCCACCTTTAATCGAGGTCGTGGCGTTGGATCGATCCAACGACCCGACCTCCCTCAAATCTAGCGCACTAGACCTCCCCATCGTGTGTTGTAGCCATTAGATTTAAAATCTACGGCCACGACCTCCCCGGGGCCTTATGCACATCGGACCTCCCATCCTTGTGAGGTCATAGCCCTTCGATCTAAATCCGAGGGCGAGGACCTCCTTTGCGCTACGCGCAAGGCTCAGGACCTCCCCCTCTATTGATCAGAACCGTTGGATCAAAATCCAAAGGTCCCGACCTCCCTCGCGTTTTGCAACGCGTCTATGTCCTCCTCAGTCGAGCCCTTGGATGTAAATCCAAAGGCTAGGACCTCCCACCCCTTTATCCTTTGCGCATCTGCGTTATGGAAATCGGAGGGCCATGACCTCCCTTTCCAAATCGTGTGGCTGGGATCTCCTCCCAGTCACTTATAACATAACGGTTCAAACTTAAAATCCGAGGGCCAGGACCTCCCCATCCACTCAATCCAACGGTGGATGTGAGGTCCTGTTCTTCTCCTACCTTGGGCGCGCATGCACGCCATGGCAGTGGGCAATGTCAGAGCATGTCTTGTCCCAGCGGCTCGCCTGCAAGCATTAAATGCGTGTCGACCCTTTCCGCCCTAGGCCACGCCTGTCTCAACCTACCTTGTCCTTTCCATCTTGTCAACTCCATGGACCTCCCCATGGGCTAAGCTCACCATGAGCTTAACCCATAGTCTTGAGACCTCTGTGCCCTAGGTATTTAAGCCCCTCGAGCCCCCTTTGGCTTCTTTTACACACTTGGAGCTTGCCATGCCGGTGCTTGGTGAGCTCCTAACTCACTAACCTCCTCACCGGTGGTGCCATTGTTGAAGTCCTTGGAGCTTCTCGGTGACACAAGGGTTCAGTGGCTCCTTTTCAACCCTTGCTCACTTTGTGCTCCCCAAACCTCTGAAGTTAACCCTAACTTGATTTGTTTGGGTATTTTTGAAGGTGGACAAAGTTGAGCTTGGAGCTGGTGCCTTGGGTGTGAAGCTTCATTGTCTTCCCCAACTCCGGTCATCACTTCCACGACCTCCTCGGCTCCTCGGGACCTCCGGTAACCTCTGATAGTCCCTAGAGCTTGGGCACACTTGAATGTCATTGCGAGCTTTTCTTTTCAAATCGTCTTTTGGGCGTGCTTGTCGTCGTTGTCATCTCCGGCTCGCCGACGTTTAAAGCCGTCGCCGCCGTCGAGAGTGGGTCCATGTATGCGCACCACTATTGCGCACACAATGGTGCCGTGGTGGTCGCCGACGAAGTCCACGCCGCGGCTCATCCCGATCTTTGCGGTGAAGCTCTTGTCGGACGGGATGTCCAAAACGTCTTGATTAAGACAAAGATTTGGGTAGTAAATGCTCCCAATGATGGAGCATTCTTCGCGGATCTTAACGCTGGACCTCCTTATGCCTTGCGGACCTCCTTATTGTCCGTGCGCATTAACTCCTGTCCGAAGGCGTCTTGTGCCTTGCGAAAGAAGTGCAGGGCGTCTCGGACCTCCTCCGAGGAAATCTGAGCGTCCAGACCTCTTGCGCAATCGTGACCGTCAGACCTCCACGGAGGTGCTGTGGACGTTAAGACCTCGCTTGGACCTCCTCGTGGTCATCTCACCGTTGAGGACCTCCTCATTAGATCTGGTTCGTCCGGACCTCCTCTCATCGTTGTGGCCGTTGGATGTGCCATCAACGGCCACGACCTCCCTCTGCTCGCGTTGGACCTCCTAGCGTGGCGTGTCGTTGTTCTCTGGGAGGTCTCGAGCCGTTAGATCTGAGATCTGTGGCTCACGTCCTCCCATGTCCTTGGTTTTAGAAATTCGAGGAGCTGTTATTTTAAGCGAAAAAGGGTAATAACTTCAAAATTTTATATCTAATTCGTTTTAAATCCAAATAAAGTGATTCAAATTCCTGCAGCTCTGTCTTGGACTGGACTTCAATCTAAAAATGATTGTAAGTTGAGTTCAGCTCTAGAACATGGTTTTGCAAATAGAATTCAAACCTACCTTTAAATGCCTCTTTAAAAATTCAATTAACTTGTAAAATGCATAAGTAATGATCTGTAGATGATTTTTGAGTGAATCCAACTTTGTTGGTTTCCTCTGTTAATGCTCTAAATGTTAGAATAGGATTTAGGCATGTCACTATTTTCAGAAAACTTATATGTGCATTATAATTTTGTTCAAGTTCTTGTTTTTGGAAAATTGTAGAAAATGCAATATAGCTCCAAATGAGGTGAACTCAATTGTGTTATTCATCTCATGTGGTGCTGGTGTTACTGTAAAAATCTCAGTACCACCACCATTCTAGAAAATATTGCCTCATAATTAAATTAGTGAATAGTGGATGTTTGCATTTTTAGAAATTTGAAAGCGAAATTGTTTTGCTCATAACTTTTGCATTAAGAATCAAAGTCCATTGGTTCTTATTGCTGAATTCCCTAAAATCATCCTTTAGCTGCTGTAGAAATTTCAGTGCTTTTGGAGTTTGTTTGTTGTCTTTGTTCATGTGGTTTTAAATGTTCTTATCGATTCTTTTCGCCTTTTCGATTAGGTGCCGATGAGTGGGTTGAAACCGTGAGTGATCCTCCATAATATATTGAGCAAGATCAGCAAGGCAAGCAGTTTGATCATATCCATTTATTGTCCTATTACTTTAAAGCTAATACTTTGTTTCACTTATATGTATGCATGCTACTTTGTGCTAAAATGTCGCTAGTAATCCTATAGATGCATATTCAGCAGGTAAATGTTCATTCTCTACTACTAAGCCTAGGATTATCTTCTTTGCGATTTAGAGTCCGATGGATGGACTCTTATCGCTAGTAATTCGTTGATAATGCTTAGTAATGCTTAGATAACGGTAGAAATGGGCGGTTGTCGACATTATGTCGATGACTTTGATCACACTAAAATCTTATTTCCATTTTGTCCATCTTGTGCTTGTGCTTTGTTAATAAAAAAAATGAAAAACAAAACTATTGTTGACTTGGGCACAATGGATGTTGGTGTGATATTTTGGGTGTGAATGGAAAGGTGCCTAAGTCCCCAAGGACCGAGTTACTTGTGTCACTAAGCCAAGCGCTCTTGCGTGCTAACCACACGAGGGGGATATGGGACCTCTCTTGACTAAGTACTTTGGGGGTGTTAATTATGAAATTTGGTTGGTGGGTGTGTTTTAAATGTGTATGTGTGGTGTGGGAGGAACACTAGCGGCACGGTTAAGTTTGTCTAATGTGTCCTTATCCCCGTGGGAGACGACTCTTAATTAGCATCATCCATTGGAAATGTCTCGTAGGACTTAGCCGTGCCGGCATACCAAAGGAAGTGTGCTAAATCTAGTGGCGAAAAGGCGGTCTGACGTGTGGGTACATTGGTACACCCTGCAGGGTTAAAACTATTCGAATAGCCTCGTCCTAGGTTATGGACATGCTTGGTAAGGTCGTGCAAGAACTAGACTACAACATTTAAATTAAAACTTGATGGGTTGGTATGAATGAATGTTCATGCTATTGTGGTGGCTAATGGGTTAGCCACTTCCAGGATTATTGTTATCTATCATTTTGTTACTTGTCTCGTTGTTTCTTGCAAATGAAAAATGAATTGCAAAATTGCTTTGGAATCTATTTATATATTGCAAATGAAAACTTGCTTTATGCTAAAATAAGTCCAAAGCCTCATCCACTTAAATAAAGCTTGCATGTAGTTAAACTATAGTTACATTATATTACACGTCGGTCTTGCAGTACATTTTGTACTCATTTGCTTTGCTTAATAACTTTGTTGCAGAAGAGGTAAGGCCCAAAGGGCTTTACTTTTGTGAGATATGCATGGACTGGAAAAGCGACTAGCTAGGCATCGTGGTTGGTTGCCTTGTGGGCTAAAGACAAACCTTGGCTCTCTTTTGTTTATCGCCATCTTATGGCATGTTAGCTTCCGTTGTGTTACCTTTATTGTTGTATTTGGCCGGTCGGTCCCTTTTGTAATAACTCTATATATTGTATGTCTTTTATTCTTGTCGTGCTTTGGTTCTATGTCGTGTATGGAATTGATGCATGATTTTGTAAAGGAGTGTGTATACTGCATTCTGGGAAGTATGCATATCTCGAAGACACAGATTATTATGTTTGTAATACTAAGATCAATGGATGACTAAGTATTACAAATTTAATAAACCGGGGTCCTCACATACTCTAAACGTTGGTGTGCCACCGGCTGAGACTGCTCACGTCCCACGTCTTACAACATGCAACCAACAGTACATGCGCGTCTTGGGCTGGCCAGGCCACTGCCGATCCACTTTCTTAGCTTGTTTCTGTTGCTAGCGTTCTCATGTACTTATCCACTGATGTACTACATATACATGAATACAATGAGAATACAGGTGTGCTGCCATTATACATTTATCACATCACAACCAGCCAAGCCGACCAGGGCAATAAGGACAAGAAGGAACCGACAGGAACATCAGAGAGCATCAGCACCACCATGAACATCACCAACCCATCACTGCTATCCCATTCCTAACCCGACTAATAGAGGTAAACCACCATCCTTCCCCATCTTTATGTTTTTTTCCTTCCCAAACCGAACCACCATGTGAACCAAACCACTGCACAGAGCACATGCCACACTAGCAATATCCATATCAATCTTCACCCACATCACAGAGCAAGGGATAGAGAGGGGAGATGTTACCTCAGAGAAGCCACGACGACCACAACAGCAACCCACCTCCCTCACCATGCACATGCATACATGACAATCAACTAGCATCAGAACATGAATCAAATAAATCAAGCGAACCAAAATATCCAGAGAAGGGAAAATAGGAGGGGAAGATAAAAATTCATGGGAGGCGCAGGGGAGGTGAGCGGCCGAACTGCCGGGCAAGCCGGGCGGTCGGTAGGCCGACGGCGCCGGCAACCAGGCAGCAGCGCGCGGGTCGGCACAGGCGCACGGTCCGAGCTTCAGGCCGCAGAGGGGGAGGCGTGCGCAGGCCCGATGGGCAGGGGACGGCACACGGCCGGGCCGAGCCGAGGGGAGGAGCAGGCCACCGGAGTGCACGGCCAGCGACGGGCTAAGCCGGTGGTGGTGGCGGCAGCCGGGCCAATCCAGGGGAGAGGAGCCGCACGGGAGGACGCGAGCCGGGAGGCGAGCACGTGGTTGACAGCACCGGCAGTGGGAGGCGCCGGGCCACCAGGGAATCGGCAGAGAGGAGCTTCCCCCATGCGCAAGCACTCGGCCAGGATGGGAAATGGGTAGGTGAGAGAGAGAGTGGGGGATTAAGTGAGAGAGTGGGTAAAAGAAGAAAGGGGAAGAAGGCGGGATGGATCAGGCCAGGATATTTCGGCCGAACCAAATAGGGAGGGGAGAGAAAATCAGGTGAAGTGAGTAAAGAAAAAGGAAGAAGTTGCGAAGGGGTATGAGTGTAATTTTTTGTGGGAGTAGTAGCAATAAATTTAGCAGTAGAAATGAGCTCTATTTCGTGTCGACACTGTATAAATATTAGATCAAACAAATGTTTAAGCCACGTGCGATTAAATAGCGTTAGACTGATCGGTAGAAAATAATGGCAGGTAAAGCGTGCAAAATAAATCTGAGACCTTATAACTAAAATAATCATCGTTAGCACTCATAAAAATTAGATTAATAATCTGATGCATAGAAATAATTTAAACAAGATAAAATAATTAAAACAACACCTGAGTAAAATCGATTAGGCATATTTGCACGTGTAAAATTAAATAAACATAGTTACATGTGTTTGCGTGTAGTGTTTCATTTTTGCCCGATGGAACACAAGAATAGGCAACCTCGACTCTAGCGCCAGTAGACGGTAGAACAACCACAGTTGGGGAGTGCTAACCTAACAGGGGTCCAAAAAAAATATTATTAAATTAATATCTGTTGACAAAGAAAATCAACTAATTATTGTACGCCAAGTAGCACCCAAATGCCGCTAAGTATTTACATATTTATTTATTATCTACACCATCGTATAATTGCAGCAGACGAACCAACGCAGGCAGGAGTAGCTGATACCGATTTCGTCAATGCTGATATTTTCTACGACTACGAAGGCAAGCTTACCTCTTGAAGATCAACCTAGACATATTAAATGTAAATTGTATATTATTGTATCGTATATATACATGCATCAAAACTATGTCTCAAAATCAAATCGGATAAGAGAGATAAAGATAGAAGAGAAGAGAAATGAGATGAGAAAAGAGGATTATTAGGATGGTAAAGGGGGCCCTAGGCAGGAAAATGGAAGAGAGAAAAGAGAAGAGATGAGGCAAGAGGCAGGACCCCTTTACATATGGGTAATATATAAGGACCAACAAAACTCTCACTCGGATCAGAGGCCGTATTTAAGTGCCAACCATTTTCCCATTCCGACGGGTAGAAAATGCTACCTTGTTACGTGGCTATACTCTCCACATCGGGTAAGTAATATTTGTGTGTGTGTGTGATGGAGGAACCCAAAAGAAAGGGATCCAAGGCGCTATAGCACTAGGTGGAGTGTTGGGTGCGGGGAGTTCAGCCCAACCAACATTATAGAAACTCGGTGGATGACGGGGTCAGCAGCGACGGAAAGTAATGGGTAGAGACTTAATCACGTAACTTGGAAAACGTTATGTATTCTAAACTCAAACCCGCATCAAAGAAAATGCAGGGGACCTAGCTCAGAGAGAGAGAACTCAGAATAGCTATGGGTAAAGTGGTACAAGCCTACGCAGTGCTATATAAAATCATGAATTCACCTGTCTCCTGGATTGGAGTCTACAGGAACCGCTAGGGGTTTATCTTCTCTCCGAGTGGCAAGTAGTCTTTTCAGTACTAAAATTTGCCACTTAAAGTTTTGACGAGCTATTTATTTTTAGAAAAAGAGATGAACTAGAAAATATGATAACGAACAGAGATGAGTCATCTGGTGCATTTTTGCTATTAATGCTTACTGAGTGCACTAGTACTCAACCTTTCTATTATTCTCCTTTGTTAGATCCTAGTCCGGCTGGGAACTATCCTGAGTAGGATGAAGGACACGTAGGTACCGAGGAGGACGTAGGAGGCGAGTGCGCTGACTACGAGGACCAAGGGGAGGTGGACGTCGTTTTCAGTAAATGGGACGAGTAGACGACCGGTGGAGCAGGGAAGGCAAGCGAGGTGATTTCTTTTCCCATTGTAAATTAAATACTTGTAAGACCATAGCCTTACGTGGCTAACTGTTGTAATAAAGAACAATTTCTATCTTGTTGTTCTGCTGCGTTAACTTTGGTAAGGCTTACTATTCGTCGGAGCGGTGTCCTACCGGGACGAATAGTAATCTGTATGCTTAAGTGTGATTACCCTCCAGGGTAATGACACGCCGCAGCTACATAGAACGTCAATTCATACTGTCTTGTAGGCTTTGTTCCACCAATCAGAATTGAAATTCCTAGGAATTATTCATGGCCAAGAGCTCCAGAGGTGCATTACCCTATTCGGTACCCTGCAAGCCCTGTGAGGAGTCAGAATTAGTATAATCATGTGAGGACCCCGGTTTATTAAGCTTGTAATACTTAGTCATCCATTGACCCTAGCATTACAAACATAATAATCCGTGTCTTCGAGATATGTATACTTCGAGAATCGATATACACACCTTTACAAAATCATGCATCAATTCCATACACGACATAGAACCAAAGCACGACAAGAATAAAAGACATACAATATATAGAGTTATTACAAAAGGGGCCGACCGGCCAAATACAACAATAAAGGTAACACAACGGAAGCTAACATGCCATAAGATGGCGATAAACAAAAGAGAGCCAAGGTTTGTCTTTAGCCCACAAGGCAACCAACCACGATGCCTAGCTAGTCGCTTTTCCAGCCCATGCATATCTCACAAAAGTAAAGCCCTTTGGGCCTTACCTCTTCTGCAACAAAGTTATTAAGCAAAGCAAATGAGTACAAAAATGTACTCGCAAGACTGACGTGTAATATAACAGAACTATAGTTTAACTACATGCAAGCTTTATTTAAGTGGATGAGGCTTTGGACTTATTTTAGCATAAAGCAAGTTTTCATTTGCAATATATAAATAGATTCCAAAGCAATTTTGCAATTCATTTTTTATTTGCAAGAAACAACGAGACAAGTAACAAAATGATAGATAACAATAATCCTGGAAGTGGCTAACCCATTAGCCACCACAATAGCATGAACATTCATTCATACCAACCCATCAAGTTTTAATTTAAATGTTGTAGTCTAGTTCTTGCGACCTTACCAAGCATGTCCATAACCTAGGGCGAGGCTATTGAATAGTTTTAACCTGCGAGGGTGTACCAATGTACCCACACGTCGGACCGCCTTTTAGCCACTAGATTTAGCACACTTCCTTTGGTATGCTTAAGCGCGGCTAAGTCCTCTGAGACATTTCCAATGGATGATGCTAATTAAAGTCGTCTCCCACGGGATAAGGACACATTAGACAGCCTAACCGGTCGCTAGTGTTCCTCCCACACCACACATACACATTTAAAACACACCCACCAACCAGACTCATAATTAACACCCCCAAAGTACTTAGTCAAGAGGTCCCATATCCCCTCGTGTGGTTAGCATAAGAGCGCTTGGCTTAGTGACACAAGTAACTTCGGTCCTTGGGGACTTAGGCACCTTTCCATTCACACCCAAAATATCACACCAACATCCATTGTGCCCAAGTCAACAATAGTTTTGTTTTTCATTTTTTTTATTAACAAAGCACAAGCACAAGATGGACAAAATGGAAATAAGATTTTAGTGTGATCAAAGTCATCGACATAATGTCGACAACCGCCCATTTCTACCGTTATCTAAGCATTGCTAAGCATTATCAACGTAACTACTAAGTGATAATCCTAGGCTTAGTAGTAGAGAATGAATATTTACCTACAGAATATGCATCTATAGGATTACTAGCGACATTTTAGCACAAAGTAGCATGCATACATATAAGTGAAACAAAGTATTAGCTTTAAAGTAATAGGACAATAAATGGATATGATCAAACTGCTTGCCTTGCTGATCTTGCTCAATATATTGCGGAGGATCACTCACGGTTTCAACCCACTCGTCGGCACCTAATCGAAAAGCGAAAAGAATCGATAAAAGCAGCGAAAACCACATGAACAGCACAGCAAACAAACTCCAAAAGCACTGAAATTTCTACAGCAGCTAAAGGATGATTTTTAGGAATTCAGCAATAAGAACCAATGGATTTGGATTCTTAATGCAAAAGTTATGAGCAAAACAATTCTGCTCGACCTAAAAATGCAAACGACCACTATTCACTAATTTAATTATGAGGCAACATTTTCTAGAATGGTGGTGGTACTGAGATTTTACAGTAACACCAGCACCACATGAGATGAATAACACAATTGAGTTCACCTCATTTGGAGCTATATTGCATTTTCTACAATTTTCCAAAAACAAGAACTTGAACAAAATTATAATGCACATAAAAGTTTTCTGAAAATAGTGACATGCCTAAATCCTATTCTAACATTTAGAGCATTAACAGAGAAACCAACAAAGTTGGATTCACTCAAAAATCATCTCAGATCATTACTTATGCATTTTACAAGTTAATTGAATTTTTAAAGAGGCATTTAAAGGTAGGTTTGAATTCTATTTGCAAAACCATGTTCTGGAGCTGAACTCAACTTACAATCATTTTTAGATTGAAGTCCAGTCCAAGACAGAGCTGCAGGAATTTGAATCACTTTATTTGGATTTAAAACGAATTAGATATAAAATTTTGAAGTTGTTACCCTTTTTAGGTTCTTAAAATAACAGCTCCTGGAATTTCTAAAACCAAGGACATGGGAGGGCGTGAGCCACAGATCTCGAGATCTAGCGGCTCGAGACCTCCCGAGAACTTGCTTGCGCTGCTGCTAGGAGGTCCAGCGCGCGAAGGGAGGTTGTGGCCGTTGATGGCACATCCAATAGCCACAGCGATGGAAAGGTCGGGGCGAACGGATCTAACGAGGAGGTCCTCAGCGGTGAGATGACCATGAGGAGGTCCAAGCGGAGGTCTTAGCGTCCACAGACCTCCGGGGAGGTCTGGGCGGTCACGATTGCGCAAGGAGGTCTGGATGTTCCAGATTTCCTCGGAGGAGGTGCGAGGCGTCCTGACCAGCGCCTTCTTCGCGCCTTGCCCTTCAGACGAGGAGTTAATGCGTGCGGGACAACAAGGAGGTCGCGCGCAAGGCATAAGGAGGTCGAGCGTTAAGACGCGATAAATGCTCCATCATTGGGAGCATTTACTACCCAAATCTTTGTCTTAGCAGCGCGTTTTGGACATCTCGTCAGGCAAAACTTCCTTGCAAAGATCGAGGAGAGAGCGGCGTGGACTTCGTCGGCGACCACCACGAGCACCATTGTGTGCGCAATAGTGAATGCGCCACGATGGACCCACTCTCGGCGGCGGCGGCGGCTTTAGCGTCGGCGGCCGGAGATGACAACGACGACAAGCCGCGGCCAAAAGGCGTATTTGAAAAGAAAAGCTCGTGGCGACATTCAAGCGTGTGCCCAAGCTCTAGGGACTATCGGGGAGGTTACAGGAGGTCAGGAGGAGCCGAGGAGGTCGTGGAAGTGATGGCCGGAGTTGGGGAAGACAATGAAGCTTCACGCCCCAAGGCACGGCTCAAGCTCAACTTTGTCCACCTCTGAAAAATGCCCAAACAAATCAAGTTAGGGTTAACCCGGGAGGTTTGGGGAGCACAAAGTGAGCAAGGGTTGAAAAAGGAGCCACTGGAACCCTTGTGTCACTTTGAGAAGCTCAAGGACTTCAACAATGGCGACCACCGGTGAGGAGGTTAGTGAGTTAGGAGCTCGGCCAAGCAGGCATGGCAAGCTCAAGTGTGTAAAAGAAGCCAAAGGGGGCTCGAGGGGCTTAAATACCTAGGGCACGAGAGGTCTGCACCATGGGTTAAGCTCATGGTGAGCTTAGCCCATGGGGAGGTCCATGGAGTTGACAAGATGGAAAGGACAAGGTAGGTTGAGGCAGGCGTGGCCTAGGGGCGGAAAGGGCGACACGCATTTAATGCTTGCGAGGCGAGCCGTTGGGACAAGACATGCTCGACATTGCCCATTGCCATGGCGTGCATGCGCGCCCAAGGTAGGAAAAACGAGGACCTCACATCCACCGTTGGATTGAGTGGATGGGGAAGGTCTGGCCCTCGGATTTTAAGTTTGAACCGTTATGTTATAAGTGGTAGGGAGGAGATCCCGGCCACCACGATTTGGAAAGGGAGGTCATGGCCCTCAGATTTCCTAACGCAGATCTTAAAGGATAAAGGGGTGGGAGGTCCTAGCCTTGGCGTGGCGCAAGGAGGTCTGGCCCTCGATTTTAGATCGAAGGGCTATGACCTCACAAGGATGGGAGGTCCGATCGCATAAGGCCCGGGGAGGTCGTGGTGCGTAGATTTTAAATCTACGGCTACAACACACGATGGGGAGGTGCAGTGCGCTAGATTTGAGGGGAGGTCGGGTGTTGGATCGATCTAGCAGCTCGACCTCGATTAAATGGGAGGTTTGCTTAGTTTAACGGTGAGGAGGTCATGGCCATGGATTTTGATCCAAGGCGATGACCTCAACAAATGGAAGATCCACGCAATGATGGTTTGCGAGAGGAGGTCGTGGCCTTTGGATTGGATCCAGCAGCTCGACCTCAAGTGATTCAAAGGGAGGTCTGAGTAGTTTGGCGCGAGGTCATGGCCATGGATCGTTGATCCAAGGCGATGACCTCATGTGAGTGGGAGGACTTGGTGCGTTAGTGAGGAGGAGGTCGTGGTGGTTGGATGTTAATCCAGCGGCTCATTTGATCAAATGGAGAGGAGGTCGACGAGCGAGGGGAGAAAAGGTTGAAATGGACCGACTTTGGGAAAGTGGCTAGCCAAGGAGCAGTACCAAGCTTTAAATTCAATTTAAACAATTTGAGATTTTGCGGGGTTGTTTGGAATAGCAATTGAGCTCCAAAATTTATGAAATTTTAAATGGAGCTTGCTGAAGGTAAGATTAACCTCACATAAATTTTCCAGAGGTTTTTATGCAATGCATTTTCTCAGGAAATTCATTAAGGTTGTTCTACGGATTGTTTTACCTCCAAAATTTCTCACACAAGTTTTATAACTTGTGATATTTTTCAGTGGTCCCACATGAACTCTAGGACCAAGGAAGATTATTTCCAAAATTTGGCACATGAGTTGTGACAATTGGAAAATGAACTTGACTTTTGGTCAACAAGGACTTTGTGTTTTTGGATTACACAATCCTTGGACCATGATTACATGTGAGAAAAAGTTTTAATTTCTACACATTTTAATTACATTTGAAACAAACCCTGATATACATTGGGATGTTACAGACTAGATCGAAACTCACTGAAGATTGCCGTCGGAAGACCCTTCGTCAAAATATCGGCAAACTGAGAACTCGTTGGTACATGTAGAACGCGGACTTGTCCCAGGGCAACCTTCTCACGCACAAAATGGATGTTAATTTAAATGTGTTTCGTGCGTCGATGTTGCATCGGGTTTGCTGCTAGATAGACTACTGAAATGTTGTCACAATAGACAAGAGTAGCATGCTGAACTGGACGCTTGAGTTCCTCAAGTAGCTACTGTAACCAACATGTTTACGCAACGCATGCATAGCCGATCGTATTCGCTTCACCGAGAGCAGGACACGATAACTGCCGTTTGACGACCATGAAACCAAATTGTCACCCAAGAAGATGCAATAACCCGATGTAGATCGACGAGTGTCGGGGCAGCCGGTCCAATCGGCATCGGAGTATGCTGTCAGAGTGTGTGTAGAAGAAGGCTTGATGTGGAGGCCAAGGTCGGCAGTGCCTTTAAGATAGCGAAGAATACGTTTGACGTGAGCAAGATGAGGCTCTTTGGGATCATGCATGAATAGGCAAGATCAAGGCGTGTAATAGTGATATATTGAAGGGCACCAGGTAAGCTACGGTAGAGGGAAGGGTTCTCCAAAGGAGGTCCATCGGCGGAAAGCTTGGGGCCTGTGTCCGATGGTGTGCGAACAGAATGGCAGTCCAACTTGTCGGCCTTGGAGAGGATCTTGAGCATATTGGCGTTGGGAGAGGAACAGACCAGATGGAGATCATGTGATAGTGATTCCGAGAAAATGGTGAAGAGTGCCTAAGTCGGTCATGGAAAACTCGGCTTTAAGAGATGAAATAATGTGATGGAGAAAAGGAGAGGATGATGTAGTGAGAACTATGTCATCCACATAGAGAAGAAGATAAGCGACATGACCGCCCGAGTTATATATGAAAAGAGATGTGTCGGACCGTGAAGCAGTGAATCCGATCGACAGGAGAAAAGAAGCAAAACGTGTGAACCAAGCCCGAGGGGCTTGTTTAAGACCGTATAGAGATCTTTGGAGGAGGCAGACGAAGTTGGGATGGGTGGAGTTGGCGAAACCTTGTGGTTGCTGACAGTAGACAGTTTCTTGTAAAGTGCCATGGAGAAATGCGTTCTTCACATCAAGTTGGTGAATGGGCCAAGAGGAGGAGACGACAAGACTAAGTACGACACGAATGGTGCTTGATTTAACGACCAGACTAAACATCTCGTCGTAATCAATCCTGGGCTGCTATGAGTAGCCGTGGACAACCCATCGCGCTTTGTACCTAGTGAGAGAACCGTCGGAGTGAAATTTGTTGCGGTACACCCATTTCCCCGTAACAACATTCGCGCCGACCGGCCGAGGAACAAGACGCCAAGTGTCATTCTGGACCAATGCATTGAACTCCTCACGCATAGCCTGAGTCCAGTGGGGATCGAGCAAAGCAGCTTTGTAAGATGAGGGTATAGGAGAGATAGACGCAACGATGAGGTTCAATCGCTGAACCGGGATACCGAAACCGGTCTTTGCGCGAGTGCGCATCGAGTGTTGATTGGCGGGGCACGGAACAGGGATGGCGTTGGAGGGAATCTTGGGTGGGTTTGCTGGTGGATAGCGTTCTGGTGAGTTGACCAGTGCAGACGGAGTGGTGGGAGGCGCTGAGGAGTTGAGAGGTGGCACAAGCACCGGGGTTTGCGCAGAGGGCCATGCACGAGGGGAGTGCAAGGAACAGGGTCAGGCAGATGGACTGTGGGAGGTAGTGGAAGAGTGGCCGAAGCATGTCGGAGGCTACCTCAGGGGTAGATGAAGGTGGACGAGATAGACGTTGGAAGGGGAACGTGTTCTCGTTGAACACGACATGCCGCGAGATGATGACTCTACCAGAAGAGACATGCGGGCAACGATAGCCCCTGTGTTCGATCGAATACCCGAGAATGGGAGAGAACGAGGAGCCAGTTTGTGGGGAGTAGTTGCCGAGGTATTTAGGTAGCATAAACACCTGAAAATTCGGAGGTGGTCATAGGAGGGTGGAGAGTGATAAAGGAACTCGTAGGGGGTAAGGGATGGTAGGGCTTTTGTTGGGCGAATATTTAGCAAGTATGTAGCTGTGCGAAGAGCTTCGCCCAATAACGCACCGACAGCTGTGCTTGCAATAGGAGTGTGCGTATGACATCATTGATGGTGTGCAAAGCCCGTTCAGCCTTTCCATTCTGTTGGGAGGTATAAGGGCAGGAGAAACGGGGCAGAATGCCCCATAACGATGGAAGGAGGCACGGTTGTTAGAGTTATCAAACTCTTTCTCGTTGTCACATTGAAGATATTTGATAGGTGTGGCAAAGTGAGTAGAGACGTAGTTGTGAAAGTTGAGAAATACAGAGTGAACGTCTGATTTGAAAAGGAGGGGGAAGGTCCATATGAAGTGGGTATAATCATCTAGAATGACAAGATAAAATTTATACCCCGAAACACTAGGCACCGGAGATGTCCAAAGATCGCAGTGCAATAATTCAAATGGTGAGGAAGTACATGTTATTGAAGGAGAGAAGGGGAGTCTAACATGTTTGCCCTGTTGACAAGCCTCACAAAGAGCAGGAACATGATGCTTGTTATTACATGGAATAGAAAGTTCTTTAAGTAAAGCTGAGACAGTGAAGCTATTTGGGTGTCCGAGACGACGGTGCCAAACATCGACGGAGCCAAACATCGACGGAGGCAGCGAAAGTGGCGAGGGCTGTGGGTGGCGAAGATGAGTTGTCGTGGCGCAAAGGATAGAGATCGCCAACATTATTGCACCGAAGAATCTCCTCCCTTGTGCGAAGATCCTTCACAGACAACCCAAAAGGATCAAATTCAATAGAACAGTGATTATCAGTTGTGAAACGACGCACAGAGATGAGATTTTTTTATTAAAGAAGGTGCTATGAGGACATTTCTCAGATGAAAGGAGGAAGATGGAGTAGATATAGATGCATGGCCGAAGTGCGAAACAGGTAATGCAGAGCCATTACCGACAAGAATGGGAGGAATAGAATGTGTAGAATTTACGAATGACAGCATACCCGGATCGGAAGCCATGTGCACGGATGCGCTGGAGGCGAAGACCCACTCGGATCCACCACCTTGGGCAGACAAGTTGTTGAAAGCATTGATGAGGGCAGACTGGTCCCATGCAGGTGGCTGTTGGGGAAACGACGGTGGAGTTGATGCAGGCGGATGCATTGGAGCAAAGCTCGTGTACGCTTGGGGTGGGGGTCGCGATCCTAGAAGTCCCGGGCCATCGGAAGGATGAGGACCACCGGGCCATCCGCCTTGCCAAGGCGCGGGAGACCAAGCGAGGGCAGTTTGCACCATTCGATCCGAGGTTGGTCGGGGCGCCAGAGGACCCTGCGGGCAGCCCGAACTGTTGTACTACTTCGGTTTGCCCTTGTCTTTCTTGTTGGAGGTCCAACTATTGGAGGTGCGAGTGCCGGAGCTCGTCGAGAAAGATGAACCAGATGGAGGACCTGTAGGAGTACGATGAGTGACTAGAGCCGTGGGGTTCATCGCCTTGGCTGACTGCGCCAGTTCCTCGAGCATGAATGTGGAGCGGGCCTCGAGGAACGTGGGGAAGGGCTTGAGCAGTGGGATCATGGAGGCATGGACGGTGTACTTATCGCTGATGCCGTGCAGCAAGGTGAGGACCAGAGTCTGATCCGAGATTGGGTGACCAATGTCGCGCAATGCGTTTGCTAGAGACTTGAGACGGTGATAGTACGCGGACACAGTCATATCACCTTACCTGGCCTTGTGAGTTCGCTTCGAGGTGGATGGCACGGCCGGTTCATTGTCGCGAACAAGCCCTCGAGTTAGTGCCATGTGCGTCTGCCGTGGAGTCGAGGATTCATCACCATCTGGAGCACTTCGGTGGAGATGGTTGTATACAACCATTGGAGAACAATGTAGTCCTCCTGCACTTACGCTTTGGTCATCGTGGGTGGCATCCGAGCCATCGACGTGATGGCGCAGAGAGTATCGGCCGAGATGGACGAGGAAGAGATGTCTCCACTGGGAGTAATTCGGGACCTGAAGGTCCAGAACTATGGGAATGAAGGCCTTGATGTTGCCGACCTAGAGAGCTAGAGTGGAAGGAGCGAAGATAGAGGTGCTCTGGGAAGAGGTAGAGGAAGAAGATGTGGAGGAGAGTGCTGTGGAACCAGTTGTGCCATCGCCGGCGGCGGGAGCTGATGGAGAACCGATTTCACTCATTACTGGGAAGGGGATCGCTAGTAGTATGATACCATGATAAATGTATAATGGCAGCACACCTGTATTCTCATTGTATTCATGTATATGTAGTACATCAGTAGTACATCAATGGATAAGTACATGAGAACGCTAGCAACAGAAAAAAGCTAAGAAAGTGGATCGGCAGTGGCCTGCCGAGCCCATGACGCGCATGTACTGTTGGTTGCATGCCGTAAGATGTGGGACGTGAGCAGCATCCATGCAGGCGTGTGTAGCCGACTAACATGATGGTTTGAAGCCGTCCCTGTCGCCGTTCTTGCTTCCTGGGTCTTCCCCATCTCCTTTGCTCCCCTTCTCCGTCGCTATCTCTTCGTGGACTTGTTTGGTTAAGAAAATGGTGTGATGGTGAGGCTTGGCTAGTGCTTGCTTGTGTTGCCTTGGGAGGGCAGTGGGTGCTGGTGGAGCTTGCTTGGCTAGCTTGTTGCTTGCTCTTGGTTTGAACTGGCTTTGACTTTGCTTTGTTGTGAGCTAAGGCTTGTGTTGGTTTTTGGGAAGGCAGTGGGTTCTGCTTGAGCTTGTGCTCTCGGTTGTGACTGAATGAAAAATGAAAATGGCTTGTGAGGTTGGCTGTGAAGTGGAAAATGGTTTTATGTGGGGGGACTTTGGTTGTGCTCTCTCCTTTGGCATGTTCATGACTATAACACCCCTTGCTTATCCATTTCTCCCTCACTGTGGGCTATGTGGCTATGGACCTTTGGTCCAAAGGATGCGTCAAATACTATTTCTTGGATTTTGTGTAGCGAAGGTAAGTCGGTATGACGTGGGTGTCGGATTCTAATAAACGCTGGGTGATGAAACCTATGAAGGTGAGACGGTGCTAACTGACTTTGGTTGGTCTGGGAACCTTGATGATCTTCCCGTGATCTGACGACAATCCTTTCTTTACTTCCATTTTCTATTTAGCTTTTGTTTTTGCTGCTATTCTATTGGTTGTTTGGCGGTCGAGGGAAATCTGTGTAGGGTTTTGGATTGGGTCGGGGAAAGGGTTTCGATGGCTGGTGATATATGGACAAGGATGCGAGGGAGGCTTTGATGGTATGCATGAAGATTTTATTTTATTCTTTTGTAATGTATCCAATAGTTGTAATTTGTATTCTCATCTGATGTAAATAATTCTTGTAGTAAATTTAGAGATTGTATTCTTGTTTTATTTCTGCTTGCGACGAATTCTTGTAATTAACCCCAAGTTTGTAATATTTTACTTTCGCTTGTAATGGATTTTTGTAAATGAATTTGAGATGGTATTAATGATTTAGTTTTGTTGTAATAATTTATATTGTCATTTGTGTTTGATGAACACTTGAGAATATAACAAGAATGAATTTGTTTGATGATGCGTTCGATATCAATATGAGATTATGTTTTGTTTTTGTTTAGATGAATTTTAATTTACTGCTTAATAATCGATTATTGTTGTTTAACTTAATTTAATTGTTAGGGTTCTCACATCCTCCCCCCCTAGAAAAATTTCGTCCTTGAAATTTAGATCTCACTTGAACAGGTTGGGTAGGCTTCGCGTAGTTCTTCCTTGTTTTCCCACGTAGCTTCATCTACAGAGTGATTCTTCCATTGTACTTTGCACGAACGGATCGTCCTGTTCCTTAATTTTTGGTCATCTGTAGCCAGGATCTTCATTGGGTGTTCTTCGTAGGTTAGATCATCTTGTAGTGGTATGTCCAGATTGGTTAGGTGATGTGAGGGCTCCCTTAGGCATTTTCAAAGCTGGGCGACATGGAATACGTCGTGGATTCTCGATAGTTGGCTCGGTAATTCCAATTTGTATGCTCGGGTGCCTTTATGCTCTAAAATCCGAAATGGTCCGATATATCGTCGACTTAGTTTTTCTTTTAATCCGAATCGACGCACTCCGCGCATAGGTGTTACCTTCAAATACACATAATCCCCAACTTCGAATTCTAAGTCTCTTCTATGTTTATCTATGTTGCTCTTTTGCCTACTTTGGGCAATCTTGAGACGTTCTCGAATTAACTGAATTTTCTCGTCGTTCTCTCGTACGAGTTCAGGGCCCAATAACGGTCTTTCTCCAACTTCATACCAACAAATAGGTGACCTATATTTTCTGCCATAGAGGGCTTTGTACGGTGCCATCAGAATACTAGCTTGGTAGGTATTATTGTATGCGAATTCTGCCAGGGCTAAATGTTTTTCCCAAGAATCTCCAAAATTCAATACACATGCCCGTAGCATGTCCTCTAGGATCTAATTTACCCTTTTAGTCTGGCCATTAGTCTGTGGGTGATAGGCCGTGCTAAAATTGAGTTTGGTGCACAAGGCAGTGTGTAAGCTTTTCAAAAAACCAAAAGTAAACACTGATCCTCTATCGGACGTGATGGTGTGGATATCATGGGGATATGCCTGAGATCTTAGGATGATGTTACAATTGGCAATGTCGTTTTTGGTTTGTTGAAACAGCGTTTTCTGCAAGTGTCAGGATTTTCGGTCATCTGTAACGTGTAGCAGTGATGCAGACCGCATCATGTCTGACCATAAGATACTTGGCGGTATGACCGAATCCGTCGTTCGAGTTTTAGGTGGCGGTTTGATATTTCGAGCGAGTGTAATTTGAGTTTTGGTTTCTCTGAGGTAGCGATGCGACCATGATTATGGATCTTGATACTACTGCATGATCTTGATAATCTGAAGCCATAACATGGCTGATAATACCGATTTTGTCTTGATTGTCATTTCTATTGGAGAATTGCTTTTGGGTTAGGTCAAGTTCATGGGTTTCATGGCATATGTGTTGCATGATGCATGTTTTGACTAACGTGGGTCAAGTTGTGAAGAACTTGTTCCGGATTCGATTTCTTTGTCTATTGATGTGCGAGGTTGCTTGGAGGTCAATGGCGGTCAGCGAGGATGATCGGGACTAAGCTTGGAGAGTTGAGGTCGAGCGATCGGGGATGCGGGTGAGGTCAATGGAGTCAAGCATGGCGCAAGAGGACAAAAGGTGACCGAACAGGCGATTCGGTCTGACGGAGTTCGATCAAGCGGCGGGGGTGGTGCAAGTGCCATGGTGGTTTGGTGGGAGCGGATGGGAGAGACTTGCCGACATGAAGAGAGCATTGGATCAACCTACGTGGCGAAGCATGGGAGGTGCTTCACAAAGATGGGACTCGGTCTTTGCAAAAGATCGAGAAGGGTATTTTGGTAATTTCACCAAATCGCCTTGGTGACCTAATGCCAACCCGCGCGCCAAGTCGGTCGTCAAGAAGTGGATTAGGTCAAGAAAAGTGAAAGCGGCGCTTTGAGATGCGTGCGTGTGTGACCCGTTTGTTTTGGGCCTTAGCAGGAGCCCATTAGGGGTTACTCTTCTAGAAGGTCTAAGTCTCCACTATAAATAGGGGTGTCTTTGAATGACCACCTCAACCCTTTCATTGTGTTTGAAACCCTAGTTTGCTTAGGGAGAGGATTAGTGGAGGTTAGGGTTCTAGAGAGTTGGATTTGATTTCGTGCTCATGTATTGAGTCTTTGTCCTCCTTGATGGAGTGGCTGTAAACCAATACCATATCAAATCAATCCAAAGAAAGTTCTCTCCAAGATGAGTCTATTTGCTTTCTTTCTCTCTATTTGATGATTTGAGGTGTTTCTTTGATCCATGAGTTTTGTTTGGTTTCTTGCCGTGATCTAACTTGCTGTGACATGTAGGAACCCATCTAGGATCATCTTGATCATTCATCACCCACGAGCAAGGTTTAGATCATGTTTAGGTTGAAACTTCGGTTTTGAAACCTCTTTCGTTCAATTCAAGAAAGGTAGGAACTTTGACGTGGATCTAGTCATTCTTTGCTTGGAATAGGTTCCTAACCTCTTTGGGAAGGTGTGTTTCAAATCTCGTAGCGTTTGGCCAAGTGGATCAAAAGTTGTGCCAATTTTGGTTTTCGCTGTTCGTCGTTTCGGGACAATCGATCTGATCGCCCGTTTACTGCGGTTGTTCCGATTTCCCTGATTTTTCAGCACTTCTTCGATTTTGTTTGCTGAGCTTTGGGGGTTAAGAGTGGATTCAACACAAGACTTCCTCTGTGGCAATCATTGATCTTCATAGCTCTCATAGCTATTGAAGTGATTTACAAGTTGAATCCATTCAAGTGAAAAAGTTTTTGAGCTCCTATTCACCCCCCCTCTAGTCGCCTTTTCGGTCCAACAGATGGTCTTTGTGTTGGAAATATGCCCTAGAGCCAATCATAGAGATGATTATATTTCATTATGTTCATAATATTGGATAATATGTTATCTTGTTCCTAGAATAATATCGTTAATATTCATTATCAAGTATGTGACTTGATTGTGAAACTCTATATTTTTACGATGATTATTCTTAAATGTTCCCTGGTTGGAAACATATGAGGACACATATGAATAGACTAGCATATATATTGGTTGATGACTATGTTTCACAGGTCATGGATATAGAGATATCAAACCAATAATATGTACACATGTTAGAGAACATGGTGTTGGATAAGACCCACCTTGAGACACTATTGAGATTGTTATGATTCTATGTGTCGTTAGTTGGTCTCAAGCAATGATGTTGTATAATCCTTAGACCTGAGATCAGCATGATTTCCTACATGTGTAATAGTACTCTTAGGGGTTACCAAACGTTATTCCGTAATTGGGTAGTTACAAAGGTAGCTTTCGGGTATACTATGAAACATGCGGAGGAATATGACCGGTCGGATATGAGATTTGCCCCTCCTAACATAACAGGAGAGATGTCTCTAGGCCCCTCGTTGTGGTCGGATAAAGTAAGTGCATGGCTATGCCACTAGTGGTCGAAGTGTTCGACCACGTGAAGTTATCCGACACTCGATCGAAAAAATATTGAACAGTCCATGGATGACACAACATCTCACCTGGAGTTCAACCAAATATCTTGAGCCAAAGGGAGAATACATGAGAAGGTTTTTCAGTTCGATCAGATACAGACTAGTCATATGGAAATACGAGCTAGTCGTAGGCTGGTCGAACATGGTCGCTAAGTGGTCAAAACCTGGTTGTAAGGAGTTACGAATTGGTCCAGACCAAATATGAACTAGTCGTATGGAGATACCTGGTCGTTAGTGATATGGACATGGTCGTAGAGATCATATTGCATTAAGGTTCGTCCGATATAATTTGTGTGTATTCAGGAATCGCTATGTTCTGCTAGGAAACGCTAACGAGTCGTGGTTGGAAAGGATTTCCGAGTCACAACCGATTATGCATGAACCTATAGGGTCACACACTTAACGGGTTGGAACAAAATATGTTCGGATAGGATCCGTCATGGGCACTATATAAGGAGATGCATGAGGCTGTTGGGACAACAGACGAGTTGACGTGAGTTGCTCCACCGAAACCCTAGCCGCCATCTTCCTGAGAGCTCTACCGTGCGACTTGGTGCTAGCACGCCGGCGTACGGTTGTTCCTTTCCTGGACGTGTGGATACCGTAGATGCGCTACTGCGGTTGCTATTGCACTTAAGGATGATCCGCGATCTTCATAAGGAATTGTAGATGTTGCTGGAGGAGACGATCGACTCGTGAGGACGCTAGCCGATCGACTACGACCACTGCATTGACGTGCTCAACATTGGACGATCGACTACGACCACTATATCGATGTGCTCTACGTTGGACCAGGCTGCTCCAACTCTTCTTCCGCTGCTCTGCGTGTCTGGTGGTAACGATCTATGATCATCTTCTTGCTTGGCTTCTTGGTTTACGTGGTAGAATTTTTGAATTGCTGCAATCGTAGCCTACCCGTATCCCTTCACTTTGGTACTCCATGTAGTATGACTATTCTTTCTACATAGAGTTCTGTGAGTTTATTAATCGAGTATTTTTGGTTGGTGGCAATGAAGTGGGCCGATTTGGTGAGACGGTCCACGTTTACCCATATTGCGTCTTTCTTTTTGACTGTGAGGGGAAGTCCATACACATATCTTTCCATTTCTATTCAGGTATTTCCAATGGTTTTAGCAATCCCGCTGGGCATTGATGCTCAGTTTTAACCTTCTGATAGGTGTCACACCGACTTACGTATTATGCTATTTCTCTCTTCATTTTTGTCCACCAGAAGTTTTCCCTTAAGTCTCTATACATCTTCGTGCTGCCCAGATGCACGGTGTACGGGGCATCATGGGCTTCACGTAGAATGGTTTCTTTAATTTGTGGGTGATCGGGAAAGCAAATCCTTGATTTTTGCCATAGGATTCTGGAATCATCGACATTGAATTCCGAGGGTTGGCCCGACTTAATCCTCTGGATTACTTCTGTGATGAAGGGATCTAAAAGTTGTTGCTCTTGTATTTGGTCACGAAGCGTAGGATGAAATACCATGGCTGCAATCGTCTCTTCGGAGGTGTTAGTCTTCAGTTCTATCCTCATTTTGGCCAAAGCTTGAATTAGACCCGATGCGTGACTTTCGGCAGAAAGGTGATGGTATTGGGATTTTCTACTAAGGGTATCGGTTACCACATTAGCTTTTCCTATGTTGTGATTGATGGTTAAGTCATAATCTTTAATTAACCCTAAGCATCTTCTTTGCCTCATGTTTAGCTGTTTCTGGGTGAAGATGTATTTGAGGCTCTTATGGTCACTGTACAAGGTACACTTTGATCCATAGAGATAGTGTCGCCAGATCTTTAGGGCAAACACTACGACTCCCAATTTGAGATCATGAGTGGGATAATTCATCTCATGGAGCCTAAATTGTCTCGAAGCATATGTGATGACTTTCTCATCTTGCATTAACACACACCCTAATCCATATTTCGATGCATCAAAATACACTACGTATTCAATTCCGTCTTTAGGCAAGGATAGGATTGGTGCAGTGGTTAAGCGCTGCTTTAACTCCTGGAAGCACTTCTCACATAAGTCTGTCCATACAAACTTAGTGTCTTTCTTCAGGAGTTTTGTGAGGGGTGAGGTGATTTGGGAAAATCCTGTTATAGACCTCCGATAATATCTTGCGGATCCCAGGAAACTTCGAATTCATGTGGTATTCGTTGGATGCTCCCATAAGGTGTCTGTTTTAATTTTGGAAGGATCTACTTCGATTTCTCTCCCAGATATATTATATCTAAGAAATGCTACTTGGTCCAACCAGAATTCACATTTACTGAATTTGGCAAATAGCTGATTTTCTCAGAGGATCTCTAGGGCGATAGTGAGGTGCTGCAAATCCTTACGAGGTGGTCATAGGAGATCTTATGATCACCTAGTAGTTGCAGTACTGTAGTCGGAAGCAAATCCTTTCTGATTGCTGTTGCTTTTGACTAGAAAAAGACTTGGTCAAGAAGATAATTTCGCTTGAGGTGTAAAGACAGACTCGGTTTTCTCGAGCGGACAAATTTAAGAATGTCAATCGACTCTCACAGACCTGTCTGTTGGAGCGGTTCCCGAAGCGGTGGCAACCGTTGGGTCGCCATGTCTTTAACTCAAGCGTGCGGTTATAAATACTTACCGTGGGTGAGAGTTAGGATTTTTACCTTTCCCCAAATCGCTCCTGCTGTTCATCAAGTTCTTGCGCTCTCCGTCGTTGACCAAATTGAGCGTTCTCCTGAAATCTTTCCAAATCCAAGTCTCCGACCCTTGAGAGAGATGGTTGGAGCCTCTTCCCAGTGGGGCCGAATCGGAGATGGATGCGACCAAGATCAAGGCTTTGGTCGCCGCCGACAAGATCCCGAAGAGTCAGTTCGTGAAGTGGATCGAGGCTGCTGATCAGCATTGGCCGTCGAGGGATATTGGGTAAATCCCTGTCTTCCAGGCGTTCTGTGAGTGTGGCCTTCGATTGCCTACTCACCCTTTCCTCACCCTTGTACTCGAACATTTCGGTGTGGAGTTGGTGAACATTGTTCCCAATTCTATCACGTTGTTGGGCATGTTCGTGTACTTGTGCGAGGATTACTTGGGGATTCTGGCCGACTTGGAGTTGTTCCAGTACTTCTATGAAATGACCAGGCTAGCTGGAATCGCCGGTAGTTGTAGTCTGAAGCTCCACAACGGAAAGTCGAAGGAGTACATTCAGATGTTTACCCGGTCGTCGTGGTCGGGATGGAAAAAGAGGTGGTTCCATTGGAAGATAACCAATGAGGACAGCCTCTCCTTCGTTCGAAAGCTGGCCGAGAAGATGTCTACTTGGGATTCGACTTCCAAGGATCTCGGTCGGATCGCCCCCTTCATTCAAGCCATCAAAGACTTCAAGGAAGAGGGGCTCACTAGATGGCATGTGGTGAAGGATTTTATCTCGCGCCGCATTAGCCCTCTGAAGAAGAGGGCTCATCCCATGTGGAGGTATTCAGGGCTGCAAGACTCAACTAGAGACTACGAGGAAGGTAAGTAAACTCCCAGCCTTAGCCTTCTTTCTGTTAATTTTGGACTTGGCTTATTGAAAGTTTACTTGCTTCTGCAAGAGGAGATTGACGCTTGAGTCAAGCTCATTTGTGAGAAGTCCCCACCACCAAATGTGGCGGCTCCTCAAATCTTGGTGGTCCTGTCCGCAGAGGACAAAATAGAGCGCCTAAAGGTAATCAACAGTTGATTTCATCTTTAGGATCTTGTAGTCGTAGAAGAACTTACGACTAGATACTGGTCGTAGAAAATCTTACGACCAGGGGGTTGTCGTAGAAAGACTTACGACAAGATGATGGTCGTAGAAAGACTTAAGACTACTTTGTAATATCTCTCTTTCTGATTTCTGCAGATAGTAGGCATGGAGAATCGTCGGGACGATGAAGAAGTCGTACTTATGTTGTTGGCACGGTAGAGGAGCAGGTTGATACCCCTCTGGCAAAAAAGCGTCGGCTTGTTCAAGTCGCCGACAAGGGAGGCGCAAGTTCGAGCACCGCTACTTCGTCCGCGCCTTTTGCAAAATTTGCTACAGACATGGCTGCCGCAGAGGAGGCAAGGGCGATCGAAGTGAACATCAATGCTCTCAAGCCCAGAGCCCCCAAGATCAAGGTACCCTTTTATTATGACAACAAGAATTTCGTAGTTTCTGCCTCTTGTGGCTTTATCAAGCGATTAGAAAAGGAGAACTAGAAGAGTTTTATATCTTTTGTGAAGGAAACTACTGCACCAGCAGTACTTGTGGTCGAGGGCAGTGCTGCCCTTGAGGTGGTCGAGACAGGTCTCGACCATCCGGAGAGCTAGGAGGCTCAAGGAGCAGTGGTGCTTGTTCAAGACCCACGACCAGACGTGGTCAGGTCATGGCCATTCCTCAACTCGAGTCTTGACCAGACGTGGTTGAGAAGAAGTCAAAGAAATCTTTCTTAAAGAAGGTTTCTTCCAAATTTAAGATCAAGTCCGGCACAAGAAGGTATGTAGAAAGACAAAATTGTAAGAACATCATTTACCTTTTGCTTTTTACCATCTAACATGTTTCCTTTTTTGTGTTCTTAGCTCGACTCCTTTAACCCTTAAGGACGTTCCTATTGAAGAACCCATTGCTATTTCTCCGGCAGTCAGAGAGATGACGGTGGCGATGGATGAAGGATCATCCATCGTCCGAGTGGTTGAAGGTGTCGTTTTTGCTGAAGCGGCTACGACCACTGAGGTGGTCGTGGATCTAGAAGTAAAAATGGTAGAGGTAGCGACGGAGGCATCCAGCCATGGGAGTGAAGCACTCGATCACCGCGCCGGGAAGGAAATCATTGCAGATGATCCTCCTAGCTCCCAAGGTCAAGCTTCTGATGCCTTTACCACCGAAGAAGAAGAAGGGTCCGATTTCTTCGACCATTCCTTCGGATTCTTCGTTCCTGCTACCGTCGTTGGATCTCGTGCGTTTAGATCTCGCGCTCGCATTCCTCACCCTAAGGACATTCCCAATAGGGGGGTGGATGTTTTCGACGACGAGCATCTCGAAAAGGTGTGGTGGGACCGAGTTCAGAAGATCGACGAGCTGAAGAACCCTACGATGGTAGTATCTTCGTTTGCTCGAACGACCATGAATGTAAGTACCTGACGTTCGGTATTCACATACATGCCTTTTCTTGCCTCTTATTGTATTTCTTTATGCAAAAAGCTTTGGAGCAAATTGTTACTGTTGTTGAGTACAATAGATAACATGTTCAGCTCCGACTGGAGAAGGCGGTTGTGGATATCATGGGGATATGTGCATGATCTTAGGATGATGATACAATTAGCAATGGCTTTGATGGTTTGTCAAATCACGCGTTTTCGGCGAAGTTTTAAAGCTATCAGAATAGGAGCGGTCAGAATGGCGTGTTGAGCAGTCGAGACCGGCTGGTTGATCGACCGCGATGAGCAATGATCTGGCCGGACTTAGCTTGATCATCGGCCATTTTGGAAATTTGGGTTAGGGTTAGGTTAAAGGCATGGGCTTCTATGCATATGTGTTGCATGATGCATGTTTTCACTAACGTGGGTCAAGTTGTGAAGAACTTGTTCCCGAAATTGATTTCTTTGTCTATTGATGTGCATGACGCTTGGAGGTCAACGACGGTCAACGGTGAGGATGATCAGGACTAAGCTTGGAGAGCTGAGGTCCAGAACGATCAAGGATGCCGGGTGAGGTCAATGGATTCAAGCATGGCACAAATTGGACAAAGGTGACCGAACGGGCAGTTCGGTGCGACTAGTTGGATCAAGCGGCGCGGGGTCGGTGCAAGTGCCATGGTGGCTTTGGCGGGAGCCGGACGGGAGAGACTTGCCAACATGATGAGAGCCGTTGATCTACCTACAAGTGGCGAAGCAGGCGATTGCTTCACAAAGATTGGACTCGGTCTTCGGAGAAGGACCGAGAAGGGGTATTTTGGTAATTTCACCAAATACTACCTTGGTGACCCTTTTGGCTAAACCATGGCGCGAGACGATGCATGAAGAAGTGGTTTAGGTCAAGAGAAGATGAAGATGGCACTTTAAAATGCGTGCGTGTGTGACTCGTTTGTGTTGGGCCTTAACGGGAGCCCATTAGGGTTAACTCTTCTAGAAGCTAGGCCACTCTATAAATAGGAGGGGGTGCTGTCAAGCAGCCCCCAAGCACTTCATTTGCAAAACCCTAGTTTGTCTTAGGGCTTAGAGAGGAAAGGAGAGGCTTAGGGTTTTAGAGAGATGAGTTGAGTGAGTGCTCATGGGTTGAGCTCTTATCCACCATGGATGGAGTGGTTGTAAACCCTTTCAATCTCAAATCAATCTATGCTTGATTTCTCAAATATGAGTTTTCTTGTGTTCTTCATCTCTATTTGGTCATTTTGAGTCATCCTTTGATCCACGAGTTTTTGCTTGGTTTCTTCTCTTGATCTTACTTGCTGTGACATGTGGGAACCTATCTAGGATCATCTAGATCATCATTCAACCACGAGCAAGTTTCTAGATCTCGTTTTCGTTTTTGCCTGGTTTTGAAACCACCTTCGTTCAAATGGAAAAATGTTAGGACTTTGGCATAGATCTGGACGATTGTTGCTTGCAATAGGTTCCTGATATCCTTAGGAAGGTGTGTCTCAAGTTTGGTCAAGTTTCATCGTGTAGATCAAAAGTTAGACTGATTTTCGGTTTGGATTTTGAAATTTGTCGACCTTGTTTTTGGTTAGGTCGGTCGGACGGCGTGTAAGCCGCGGTCGGACCGACCATCTGTTTGATTCTTGCGATAGTCGTCGGTCGACCGAACTGAGGTTTGATCTCCGTGTTTTGGGTCTTTTGCTTGGGGTTTGATCGGATTCAACATAGGTCATCCACTATGCTTATATCTGAGATCTTCATAGCTTTTATAGCTATTGGAGTGAAAGTAGTGTTGAGTTGATCGAGGTGAAAAATAGAAAGCGTCTATTCACCCCCTCTAGGCGCCTTCAGGTCCTACAAGTGGTATCGAGCCAGTTAGCTCTTCTCATAGATCTTAACGATCGAGGAGCCATGGCGTCGACAAGTATTCCACCAAACCACATGTTTGATGGAGTCGATTTTGCTTCTTGGAAGGCTCGCATGCATGCCTACATCGAGGCTCAAGGGCACGCAATTTGGCTTAAAGTCAAAAATCCTTATGTTGTGCCAGCGAATGATGATGTGATCACTCCAGATGTGGAGGCAAATAGCAAGGCTTGAAACTTCTTGATTCAAGGGCTTAGTCGATCTAAGTTTGAGCCTGTCGCTCATTTGAGGTCTGCTCATGAGATCTGGAAGACCCTCTGTGATTACCATGAGGAATCTACTACGATCAAGGAAGTGAGACAGAACCAGCTTAAGAAAGAATACTCAAATATCGAACAAAGGCTTGGTGAATCTTTGGATGAGTTGTCGGGAAGGTTTTCCAAAATCCTTCATGACTTGCGTGCTGTGGATCTTGTGTTTACTGAGTCTAAAAATGCACGTCAGCTCTTGGGTGCTTTTGATGTGAGAGTTTGGGGGATGAAAATCACTTCCATCAATGACAACATTGTCATGAGTGAGCTTACCATGGATAAGCTCTACTCAAGGTTGAAGACGCATGAGATTGACTTCATCTCGCATCTCCCCAAGACAGAGTCGATGGCTTTAGTGGTTGACCCATCGAAGGGTAGTTCTTCTGATTCTTTGGATTTTGGTTCATGTAGGTTTTCATTGTCCACTTTACACTCTTTGAGCGATGAGCAACTAGAGAAACTACCTGAGGATGACTTAGCCCTCCTATCCACAAAATTCACGAGAGCCTACAATAAGGTGAGGAGCAGAAGGAGAGGTAGCCCTGTTACCTTCTTTGAGTGTGGTGAGCCAAACCACATTCGGGCTAAATGCCCCAAGCTGAAGGGCAAGGAGGAGAAGGACTTCTAGAGGCATCCTCAAGCTCGGGATGTGAAGGCCAAGAAGCTCAACCACAGGAAGTTCGTCAACCGGGTCCTTGTCGCTCTTGAGAATGTTGATATGAACGATGTGGACTCGTGGATGGAGGACGAAGATGACGATTCCCATGGCAAGAAGAAGGCCCAGGACTTCATCGGCATGTGCTTCATGGCCAAGAACAGTCACGACATCGACTCCTCCAACGATGATGAGCTTTTCAGCGATCCCAACGAGGTATACCCCTCACCAGATGAGATGAAACGTGCATTAGTTGTTGCTGAACGAAATCTGAAAAGGCAAGCTAAAATGATTAGGAGATAGGACAACATGATTGATAACTTGAACCTAAAAGTGGTTAGGCTCAAATCCATTAATCCTACTGATGATTGTGATTCTTGCTATAGCTTGCATGATGAATTGACCAAACTAAAATCTGCTCATTCCTCTGTTGCAAATCAACTTAAAGATGCTCTAGATGAACTAGAATCTCTCAAATCTAGTCCTGCTTATATGGATGCTATTACTCTAGATGTGACTGCTGTAGATGTTATTCCTTCACCTTGCTCAAATTATGCTTTGCTTGAATTGAAATTAGATAGTGCTACTAAGGAATTGCTGAAATTTGATCCTAGTCACACTTGCTCTCATTGTGAGGATAACAAGATTAAAATGAAGGAAATATCTGAAATGATTCTTTATTCTAAGACTGCTTCATGTGAAAACTGTCTTAAACTCACAGTTGAGAATGATTCTTTGAATACGACTCTAGAGGAGAAATCTAAAATTGAACAATCCATGTCCATGACTGTTTCCAAGAAAGTTGTTGATTCTGCTTCTTGTGCTTTTTGTACTGAAATTGGAACAAATTTAGATGAGATATAAGAGGTGTTTAGAGTCAAATTCAAAGAGCAAGTGAGTATGATTAAGAATGCATCTTGTGTGTCTTGTGAGGCTTTAAAGATTGAAGTAGCTCTTGTTAAAGAAAAGCTTGCTAGGACAATCAAGTCGAATAAGTGTGTCACCTGTAAGGATCTAGCCAAAGAAAATGACTACCTCAAAAAGACCCTTGAGAGATTTTCTAGTGGGAAGAAGAACCTCAACATGATCCTCGACCAATCTAAGGTGAGCGTGAAGAAAAGTGGTCTAGGTTTTAATTCCCTAGAGCATTCCAAGAACCATCCACCTAAGATTGTGAGAGCTGTTGAGAGTGGCATGTTCGAGGTAGAACCCCCTGAGCCATCTAAGGTAGTCTTTAGATCTGCAGATTTTGTCCAAACCCCTTCAAGCAAGATAGGTGCTTCTACTTCATCAGGTCAGACCCCTCAAAAGGTCAAGTACCATTGCACCTTATGCAAGAAGAATGGCCACATCGTTGAGTTCTGCTTCCGTAGAGCCAAGATTGAGAGGAAGGAGAGGATGAGTGTCTTGAGGACCATTAGAGGAGTTCCCTCATCTGTGACAGTCTCTAGAGCCAGGCAGCCTGTCTTTCCTACTAGACATAGGCCTAGGTTCGTAGATGACTTCTTTGACTCTTTTGGTGGCTCTAGGCAACATTTTGGGTTAGGATATCGTGAGGAGAGACCACGGGTAACATCTAGATAGGGGAAGTATCGATCTTTTGATAGGTCAATTCGGAGAGGTCTAGGTGTTGCTCGTGTGCGTTCTTATGATTATCCCTCTAACCATTTTATTGATGCTTTTTCTGCTGTTCCTAAGCATCGTGTGGCTCAGTATTGGATTCCCAAATCTTTTATCACTAACCCTAGTACCGAGGCACAGATGTTCCCTACTTTTGCCCTGTAGGTCCGTCGTGGGAGGAAGGAGGACATTTGGCTTGTTGACTCTGGGTATTCTCGACACATGACTGAAGATTCTAGATGGTTCTCCTCCCTCACACGTGCATCCGGCAATGACCGGCAATGAGTTAATCACATTTGGGGATGCTTCTACCGGGACTGTGACAGCCAAGGGCACAGTGGGAGTCAATAACAAGTTCATGCTTAAGGACGTCGCTTTGGTAAGTAAGCTGAGGTATAATCTGTTATCTGTTTCTCAGCTTCTTGATGAGGGTCTGGAGGTAAGATTCAAGAGTGGTGAGTGTAGAGTTCTAGACTCCTCGGGTGAGCTTGTCTTTGGGATCTCTAGGTTTGAGAAGATCTTTTGTGCTGATTTCAGTGTCTCTTCTGCTTTCAGTCCTAGATGTCTTGTGGCTTCTGACTATCATGATATAGTATTGTGGCATCGTAGGCTTGAACACATAGGCTTTGACCATTTGACCAGAGTCAGTAGCAAGAACTTGATTAGAGGTTTGCTTTTGCTTAAGAATGTAAGAGACCTTGTGTGCACACCCTATAGACATGGTAAGATGGTTTCTGCTTCTCATCCACCTCTTACTTTAGTGATGACTGATGGAACTGGTCAGCTCTTGCACTTAGATACAGTTGGCCCCTCTAGAGTCCAATCTCCAGGACGAAAATGGTATGTGCTTGTGATTGTGAATGACTTCTCCAGGTATTCATGGATTTATTTTCTGGTTTCTAAGGATGAGGTTTTTGGCTATTTTAGAGAATTGGTCCTTAGACTAGCTGTTGATCTTCCTGGAGCTTTGAGAGCTATTAGGAGTGACAATGGGACAGAATTCAAGAACTCTTCATTTGCCACTTTCTGCACTGATAGGGGACTTGAGCACCAGTTCTCTTCACCTAGAGTTCCCCAGCAGAATGGTGTTGTGGAGAGGAAGAACAGGAGCCTTGTAGAGATGGACAGGACCATGCTAGATGAGCATAGTACACCTCGGAGGTTTTGGGCTGAGGCGATCTCTACTGCTTGTTATGTATCTAATAGGGTGTTCTTGAAATCTGTCATAGGCAAGATTTCTTTTCAGCTTAGATTTGGTCATAAGCCTAAAGTCTCTCATTTCAAAATTTTTGGTTGCAAGTGCTTCATTCTTAAACATGGCAACTTGGATAAATTTGAATCAAGATGTTCTGATGGCATTTTTCTTGGATATCCTGCTCATTCTCGTGGCTATCGTGTGTTTAATTTGGATACTAACAAAATTGTTGAGACTTGCGGTTACTTTTGATGTGGCTAGTCACGTACTAGACCCGATGGTGCAGTATCTGAGTTTAAAAACATCTTCGTCGACGACTCTGAGGATGAGGACCTAATTCATCCTCCAGTCACTTCTGAGGTGGTTGGAGAGCTTGCTTCTACTTCTCCAGTTTCTGATGAGCAGCCTCTTCCCACCTTCACCGACGATCCGAGTGGCTCTGCTCCTACCTCCACAGTACATGAGGTAGAGGCCACTTCTGCACCAGGACCTACTCTTCACGTTTAGCGACAGCATCCATCTGAGTAGATGATTGGGGATCTTCATGAGCGAGTCACTCGCTCCAGGTTTACCTCTCCAGATTCTCATGCACATTCTGCTTTTGTCGCGTCTTTTGAACCCCGAGATGTCACCCATGCTTTATCTGATTCCTCTTGGGTCAATGCCATGCATGAAGAGCTTGAAAATTTTGAAACAAACCAAATCTGGACCTTAGTTGAACCTCCACTTAATCAAAATGTTATTGGAACAAAATGGATTTTCAAAAATAAGCAAAGTGAAGATGGGTTGGTAGTTCGCAACAAGGCTAGGCTTGTAGCTCAAGGATATTCCCAGGTAGAAAGCTTAGACTTTGAAGAGTCATTTGCTCCTGTAGCTAGATTAGAAGCCATTCGCATATTGCTAGCTTTCGCGACATCTAAGGGCTTTAAGCTTTTTCAAATGGATGTCAAGAGTGCTTTCCTTAATGGTTTTATAGGAGAAGAGGTCTTTGTCAAGCAACCCCTTGGTTTTGAAAATCCCAAATTCCCAAACCATGTGTTTAAGCTCTCCAAAGTCTTGTATGGATTGAACCAAGCCCCTAGAGCTTGGTATGATAGGATTAAGAGTTTCCTGCTTAAAAATGAATTCAAAATAGGAATGGTAGATAAAACCTTGTTCACTTCAGGGCAGTGATTTCTTACTGGTTCAGATTTATGTGGATGACATCATATTCGGTGGTTCTTCTCATGCTTTGGTGTTCAGATTTTCAGACTCTATGAGCAGGGAATTCGAGATGAGCATGATGGACGAACTGACTTTCTTCCTAGGTCTTCAAGTCAAGCAACGGAAAGAAGGCACCTTCATTCATCAAAGCAAATACACCAAGGCCCTTCTTCGGCGCTTTGACATGGGAAGTAGTAGGCCAATGTCTACTCCCATCGCCACATCCACCGTGCTGGACTCTGATGAGGATGGAGAGCCAGTAGACCAGAAGGAGTACCGCAGCATGATTGGCTCTCTTCTCTACCTCACGGCGTCGAGGTCGGACATATAGTTTGTCGTGTGTCTGTGCGCTTGATTTCAGGCTTCCCCTCGTGCCTCTCATCGTCAAGCAGTGCGTCGCATCTTCAGGTACCTCTAGGACACTTTTGATTTTGGACTCTGGTATTCTTCTGATTCTGCTCTCACCATTCGGGTTTTTTCTGATGTTGATTTTGCGGGGTGTAGAGTGGATAGGAAGATTACTTCTGGCACTTGTCATTTCTTAGGCACATCTCTTATCTCTTGGTCTTCTAGGAAGCAATCCTCTGTTGCATAGTCCACTGCCGAGGCAGAGTATGTAGCTGCTGCCAGTAGTTGTTCTCAGGTTCTCTGGATCTTGTCTACTCTGCAGGATTATGGGTTATTTTTGGATAGTGTCCTTCTTTTCCGTGATAACACTAGTGCCATAAACATTGCCAAAAACCTAGTGCAACACTCTAGGACCAAGCACATTGACATTCAATATCATTTCCTTAGAGACCATGTAGAGAAGGGTGATGTTGTGCTTCACTTTGTAGAGTCTGAGTAGTAGGTTGCGGATATTTTCACTAAGGCTCTTGATTCTTCTCGTTTTGCTTCTTTGCCGGGAGAGTTGGGGGTTATTAGTCCTCTTGGCCTGTTTTGAGGGGGAGTTGGCTCTTTTGCATTCATTGTATCATATTGCATTTTAAATCAGCAACTTGCATTGTAATATAAAATCACGGAGCCTTGTTTATTATCCTTGTGTGACATGATTTCATTCATTATACCTTGCCATGTCTTGTGCTAGTTTGCTAGGTTTATCATGACTTTCCATGTGTAGCATAGCTTTTGCCATGCTAGCTCTATTAAATGTGTAAAACTTGAATTAACACATGACTTGTTGGATCTTGTTACTAGTTTTGCCATAGTGATCTTCTCATGATTCATGCCATGTCAAATAGGCTAAGTTGAGTCTTGAATCTAATTTGAGTTTTAGATTGAGCTATGCTATTTCCTAAGTCAAGCAAATGAAAAATAATCTTTTCTGTGCGAAAAAACTGATCTCACCAATTCTTTCTCATGAGACGACTTGCCATTGCACTAGGCATGAACTCAGGGGGAGTTTTGGATGACCTAGACCACTCTTTTTAGCTTCTTGCTTGGGATGGTCGCAGCAAGGCTTGAGATCTAGCACTTGGCTAAAAACAAAACAAATTGTGAAAATTGGTTGAAGCTTAGGAGGCAGTTGTGGATAGCTCCTAGTCCAGTACTTGCTTTACTAAGATAAAACCAAAAATAAATTTTAGCAAGTGCTATATGTGCTAAATTTCAAAGTGCTTGAACAAATTGATTCAACATTGAACTCATAGCGCTCTAAATTGGCTCAATTTTAGCTTCTTGGTTCCATTTAGTTTATTGACATGGCTTGACTCATTTTTGGATACCTTTGGCTAAACTATAATCTTGAACACCTAGTCATACTAGACGATCATTTAATCTCAGATTATTGTTCATCTGACTTTCGTTTTGCTATATATGATTTGCCATGATTTACCATAGCTTCTTCACATAATATGGCTTGGTGTAATACTTGTCTAGTCCTCTTGGATAATTTTCATGGGCCCCTGTGCTAAAAATGGATTAATTAATAAATTGCAGCCTTTCCATTTCATTCATGCTCTATCTTCTTCTATGCACCTTGATGAATCCATTGTCAAAGGGGGAGAAAGATTGGTAAAAATGTTTGTGTTTTAGAGCTTTTAGGTCAAATAGGAAGAAAATGAAAATTGATGATCATAGTGAGGGGGAGCATATCGTATGCATTTTTGTGATCTTATTGCTAATTCTGAACTTGTATTGCAATTCTTGCATCGTCACAATGATCAAAGGTCAAATTGAATAATTATTCTTTCATATGGATCTTAAGTGAGATTTTGCAATTTTCTGGAAATTGAAGCTTTCTTACTGTCTTTTGCCGTATCTCACTTGCCTATGCTATTCTAGAGCCAGCTTGGTCATTTTCCTTGCTTTTTATTGCATTTGGACCAAGTTGTGCCTTTGTGCGAAAACGTCGAGTTTTTTACTTTTCAAACCTCAAACTTTGCATTTTTGGGAATTGCCAATGTGTTCATCAAGGGGGAGATTGTGGATATCATAGGGATATGTGCATGATCTTAGGATAATGATACAATTGGCAATGGCTTTGATGGTTTGTCAAATCAAGCGTTTTCGACGAAGTTTTAAAGCTGCCAGAACAGGAGCGGTCAGACCGGCGTGTTGAGAACGATCAGACCGGCCTGGTTCGGTCTCGGCCGCCGATGAATCAATGATCTGGCCGGACTTGTGCTAATCATCGGCCATTTTGGAAATTTGGCTTAGGGTTAGGTTAAAGGCATGGGCTTCTGTGCATATGTGTTGCATGATGCATGTTTTCGCTAACGTGGGTTAAGTTGTGAAGATCTTGTTCCCAGAATCGATTTCTTTGTCTATTGATGTACAGGACGCTTGGAGGTCAACGACGGCCAACGGCGAGGATGATCGGGACTAAGCTTGGAGAGCTGAGGTCCAGAACGATCAAGGATGCCGAGTGAGGTCAATGGATTCAAGCATGACGCAAATTGGACAAAGGTGACCGAACGGGTAGTTCGGTGCGACTGGTTGGATCAAGCGGCGCGGAGGTCGGTGCAAGTGCCATGGTGGCTTCGGCGAGAGCCGGACGGGAGAGACTTGTCGACATGATGAGAGCCGTTGATCTACGTATACGTGGCAAAGCAGGCGATTGCTTCACCAAGATTGGACTCGATCTTCGGAGAAGGACCGAGAAGGGGTATTTTGGTAATTTTACCAAATACTGCCTTGGTCACCCTTTTGGCTAAACCACGGCGCGAGAGGACGCATGAAGAAGTGGTTTAGGTCAAGAGAAGATGAAGACGACGCTTTAAAATGCGTGCGTGTGTGACCTGTTTGTGTTGGGCCTTAACGGGAGCCCATTAGGGTTAACTCTTCTAGAAGCTAGGCTTCTCTATAAATAGGAGGGGGTGCTATCAAGCAGCCCCCAAGCACTTCATTTGCAAAACCCTAATTTGTCTTAGGGCTTAGAGAGGAAAGGAGAGGCTTAGGGTTTTAGAGAGATGAGTTGAGTGAGTACTCATGGATTGAGCTCTTGTCCTCCATGGATGGAGTGGCTATAAACCCTCTCAATCTCAAATCAATCTATGCTTAATTTCTCAAAGATGAGTTTTCTTGTGTTCTTCATCTCTATTTGGTCATTTTGAGTCATCCTTTGATCCACGAGTTTTTGCTTGGTTTCTTCTCTTGATCTTACTTGCTGTGACATGTGGGAACCTATCTAGGATCATCTAGATCATCATTCAACCACAAGCAAGTTTCTAGATCTCGTTTTCGTTTTTGCCCGGTTTTCAAACCACCTTCGTTCAAATGGAAAAAGGTCAGGACTTTGGCATAGATCTGGATGATTGTTGCTTGCAATAGGTTCCTGATATCTTTAGGAAGGTGTGTCTCAAGTTTGGTCAAGTTTCATCATGTAGATCAAAAGTACTCGGTGGGCTTTATGCTGAGGGGATCACTCCTCGTGAAGACACGATGATTGCCCACTCGAGTGCCATTGGTGATCAAGTCGGAATTTTGCAAGAGTTGGTGACCACTCTGAAGACGAACCAAGCTGATTCGATAAAGGAAGCGGTCAAAGAGGGAATAAGTTTTGTTTTGGCAAAACTTAAAGCTCATGACCCTAGCCTTAATCAGAACCCATCAAAGATTTACTTATCGCTCTGAAGCGAAGCGCGGGCGATTGATGAAGGAAATCTGATCGATCGGTGAGGAGGTCACGGAGAAGATGCAAATAGGATCTCCTTCGTTAGAGTAGTCTGTACTTGAATCCTGTAAAGACAAGTTTTTTGTTGTTGATATATATAATCCTTTCTTCTTCCTGCAAATCATCTTGTCGAGTAGTTAGTAACTCATAAGATAATGAATGGAAAAAGAGATTAAGACTAATAATTAAAGTCATATTAATAACTTTATCCTAGCCCCCGACTATTTGCTTGGTTTATTTAGATAAACCAAGCAAATAGTGTAAAATGAGTCTTTTTAAAAAGAGAGGTTTATCTAACTTGTAGTTTTTCGATCTCGAATGTCTCGCACTGGTCGAAAGTGTAGGAACGAGTCGACACTAGGAAGTTCCTTCTAGTGGGCAGGACCACGTACAGAAAGGAAAGACTTCGACTAGGTGATGTTACCTTATCCGACCAGTTTAATCAAACCAAGAACGGTCAACTTGAATTAAATAAACATCTAGAGTACCTTAAAAATTCGTTCAACTCATTCCAGTGCACTCGGTAGGTTCGCTCTGGTAGTAAGAGTTGGAAACATGACGACGCTAGGAAGTTCCTTCTAGTGGGCAAGACCACGTGTAAAGAGGAAAGTCTTCGACTAGGTGTTGTCTCTTCCTCCGACCAGTTGAAACAAAACAAGTTTACCGAAATTAGTCAAGCAAATTGGAATAGTGTACTCTGCTTAGTTTATTTTTCAAAAATGAATGAAAAAATAATCTAAGATACTAAGAGTTGGCTTGAAAATATTTCGACCATGTGAGTTGAACCCAAGCACTTTGTATTGGCAGCAAAAAGGAGGAACGAGTCGACACTAGGAAGTTCCTTCTAGTGGGCTGAATCACGTGTAGAAAGGAAAGGCTTCGACTAGGTGATGCCACCATCCTTTCGACCAGTGTAAAGGAAATTTGGGTACTGGTCGTAGAAGAACTTACGACCAGGTAATGATTGAAAAATTATCGAAGCGCTACTCAAAATAAGACAACAAAGATAGAAAGAACCTGATACTTTATTGTAGGGTTGGTCGATTTACACATAAAATTTGCGTAACTGGTCGATGTTCCAAGAATTTGAGAGAATTCTGTCGTCTTCCATTGCTAGTGATACCGAACCTGGTCGCATAAATTCGACCACAGTGTAAGGACCTTCCCACTTGGGGGAAAGCTTGTTCCGATTAGACTGGGATTGAATTTTTCTCAATACCAAGTCACCTATAGCAAAACTGCGAGGTTGGACCTTACGATCGTAGTATTTGCACAGGGCTTGTTGGTAGACTGCTGAACGGATTAAGGCTTGATTTCTCTTCTCTTCAAGTAGGTTAGTGTCATCTGTTCGAAGCTGTTCTTGGATTGACTCGCTGAGAGTTTTGACCCTTGTTGACCTGATCTTTAGTTCTGGTGGAAGCATAGCTTCGGCACCGAAAACTAGGAAAAAGGAGTTTCACTGTGAGTCTCGACTAGCGATCATTTAACCGCCCATAATCTCGAGGGTAATTTTGTACCTAAGCCCCCGAGCGCTTGACAAGCTGGTCGAAGACTCGGGTTTTGATTCCCTGCATTATTTGGCCATTCGCTCTTTCGACTGCCCCATTGCTTTGGGGATGGACAACAGAGGCGTAACATAACTTGGTATCCAATTCGTCATAAAATTCTTGGAATTTTGTGCTCGAAAATATTTTACCATTATCTGTGATTATTCGACTTGAAACCCCAAACCGAGTGATCACGCTTCTCATCATGAACCGTTTTGCTGCTTCCATTGTTATCTCAGTCACAGGTTCGGCTTCGATCCACCTTGTGAACGTATCAATAGCCACAAAAAGGAACTCGAAGCCTCCTGGAGATTTTGGGAACGGTCCTAGGATATCAAGACCCTAGGTCGCAAAATGCCAAGATAGAGGAATTGTTTGCAATGCCTGAGCCGGTTGGTGTATTTGCCTGCTATGAAACTGGTATTGTACACATTTCTTAACCAACTCTTTGGCATCGTAGAGAGCTGTTGGCCAGTAAAATTCTTGTCGAAAGGCTTTTCCGACCAATGTTCTGTAGGAAGCATGAGTTCTATAGATGCCCCTGTGTATGTCGTGAAGGAGGGTTAGTCCTTCTCTCTGCGATATGCATCGCATGAGTACCCCTTTAGTGCCTCGTTTATAGAGGACTCCTTCGACCAAAGTATACATTTTGGCCTTTTGGGATAAGCGATCCGCCTCGAGATCATCGTCGGGTATGGAACCCGTCTAAAGATACTCATAGATGTGATTCATCCAGGTATCCTCATATTCTAGAGAGGCTATCTCGATGGGAGGTGTCTCTGGTGTTTCAACCAGAGACGGCTTCTGGAGCTGTTCCAGGAAGACTCCTTTTGGTACTTGTGATCGGAAAGAAGCTATTCAAGCAAGCTGGTCTACGAGGAAATTATCCTTTCGAGGGATGAATTGTACCTCGAAACTAAAAAAATGCTTTTCAAGCTTTTGAACCTCTGATAAGTACCGAGACACGGTTGGATTAGAGCACTGGTACTCTTTTCCGACCTGATTCATGACTAGTTGAGAGTCTTATCTCAGGAGTAGTCGTTGAATAGTGAACGCTTTCGCAGCTCGTATGCCAGCCAGCAAACATTCATATTCTGCCACGTTGTTAGTGGCCTGAAAGTTTAATTGAATGGCATACTTTAAGGTCTCTCTGTTAGGAGATTTCAGGATCACCCCATCCCTCGAGCCACTTAAAATAAGTGACCCGTCAAAGTACATCATCCATTGGTCGTGGGCATCGTACTAGGGATCCTGAATAGGTTCAGGATTTGTTAATTCGACGACAAAATCTGCCAAGATCTGGGATTTAATAGCCGTTCGGGACACGAAATGGAGGTCGAACTCCCCAAGTTCTACTGACCATTTTGACATGTGTCCCGTTGCTTCCCTATTCTGGAGGATCACTCCCAAGGGAAACTCAAACGGCGCAATTATCTTGTGCGCCTGAAAATAATGCCACAGTTTTCTCAAAGACATGAGGAGGGCATAGAGAAGTTTTTGGACCTGAGGGTAACGCTCCTTAGGCCCGTGCAAAACTTCACTTACGTAGTAAACTGGTTGTTGAACGTTTTCACGCTCTACGACCAAGATCGCGTTTCATCGCTCGCGGGCGTGGTAGCTAGATAAATTAAGAGCGTCTCTTCTGGTTTCGGAGAAACCAAAACAGGAGCACTCGTAAGATATCTCTTGACATCCTCAAAGGCAGCGTTTGCCTCTTTCGACCACTCGAAACCCTCGTGCTTCCTTAGAAGTTTGAAGAAAGGTAGTCCTTTTTCTCACAGTCGTGCGATGAAACAACTTAAAGCCGCCATGCATCCTGTGATTTTCTGGACTTCTTTCTTCGTGGTTGGAGGGCGCATTTGCAGAATGGCATTTATCTTTTCGAGATTTGCTTCGATTCCTCATACAGAGACCAGGAATCCAAGTAATTTTCCCGAAGAGACTTCAAACACACACTTCTTAGGATTGAGTTTCAGGCGGTGTTTGCTGAGGTTGCCGAATATCTCCTGCAAGTCTGAAACATGATTAAGCCGCTTGATACTTTTTACGACTAGATCGTCAACATAGGCTTCCAATTTTCGGTCTAGTTGAGGTGAAAAAGTCGATTGCATCAAGAGTTGAAAAGAATCGCCAGATTTTTTAGGCCAAATGGCATTTTGACTTAACAAAATGTTCCAAATGGAGTAATAAATACGGTCTTTTTTTTATCTTCTAGACACATATTAATCTGATGGTAGCCAGAATATGCATCTATAAAACTTAATATTTCATAACCAGCAGTAGAATTAACCAACTTGTGACGACCTCTTCTCAGGTTAAGCGGGGAGTCCAGGAGGACCATTTTTTTTAGCCGGTACTACCGCAAGAGGAGTCATGTAGTCTCGCACTCGCCCTACCGTGACAAGGGCAGCGATAGCACCCCACCACAACCGGTACTACCGCACGTAGGAGCGGTAGTACCGCTGGCTAAGCTGAGCAAGCACTGCCAGAAGCTCAGGAAGGTCTGGAAAGACTGCCCGGAGTGTCCGGTAGTACCGTGGTCCGGAAGGACCGCTCAACAGATCCGAGAGGAGGTCCGCCAGGACCTCCTAGGAGATCCAAAGACCTCCTAGGGGTCTTGGCCCTGTGCACACCGAGCTAGTCCCAGGATACCAGTTGCTAACTCGCACAGAATCACTTCGGTATAATCACAACCACACGATCAAGACAAAAGATGAAGCAGAAAAATTAAACTTAGTATTAAACAAGACCTTATGGTCCAAGCTTGTTTACAGAGGGTTTGCCACTAGGGCTTACAAACCGCAACAAAAGAACCTGGCAACCAAAAACACCAAAACGTAAAGACGCCAACCGGCAAGCCCACAGGCTGTCGAGTGGAGGACGTCCTAGGCAGCGAGATCATCAAAGAATTCCTCTTCAAAGAGGTCTAAGCTTCCTTGCACTTGGTCATCTTCATACACTGCTTTGACACAGGGCTTGAAGCCATGAGTACTTTTGAATGTACTTAGCAAATCACAGGGAAACATTATGCAATTAATATTCATGCAATGGCTTACCAATGGAGAGCTATATGGTTAGTTGCACAAAGCAATATTTGACAATAAATAACGTAATAGATTGTAAGGCAACAAGTTAAAACAATATTACATACATACTTTTGTTTGAAAAGAAGGGAGTGAGCACCAACTCACATCCAAACCACTTGGGGAGGTCTGTTGCACCCACGGGAGACTCTCCCAAGACCTCTAGAGCACCAACTCTAGAGCTCGAACCCATCCCTTGGACCACATCTCAAGCCAGCCATGACCCCTCTAAAGCCGGCCAAGGTCTCTTCGAGGTAAGGCCACGGACTCTCGCAGAAGTGCCTAGGGAACACAAATTTCTCAAAAGCTACCCCTTGCACCACTTCTCCGGGAGATGTCCATAACCAATGACTTGGCTATTCGAATAGATTTTACGCTCTGCAGAGGTGTACAACTTTACCCACAATCCATGATCTCTCTAACGGGACGGGTTCCGGAAAGACCCTTGCTCACTTCCGAAGGTGAGCAGTCTAGAGAGTGTGACAAGGCCTTTATAAAGCTTTGATTTGACTCGGAGCTGCCCGCTAAGGTTTCGCTTCCGGGTGGGTTGCAAAGCCACCGGATTCGTGCCCCCTCTTGCTCCATTGCAATAAAACTTGCTCAACCACAGCAGCACCAAGCCATCTCATTGCTAAATTATTCGGCCCAGGCCATCCCCATAAAATGACGTTGTGGTTGCACGGATTACCCAGATCCATAGACACAAAGTTAAGTCCTTAATTGTGCCCAGGCAAGACTTCCACACCCCATGTGCAAAGCACCCACTTCTCACTCCCTTCTTTCTTGCCCAAGCAAAACCAATTTGGTGATTAACCCTGCCAAAAGACCACCCAGCCTTGGCAAACAAGTCTTTAAACAAAGTGGCCTTGCACCACAGTCAACACAACATACGGCATCCTGCCATAGTTGCTTAACAGTGGCACCGACCACAGGTTCCATAGATCATTAATCAAGATTATTAATTAATGGAGCATGATTCTCGAAACTCACGGATCTAAAGCAAGGCTAAGCATAAACTTACAGTCCCATGTTGGCAATATCAAGTGACACCAACTAAAATACCCAATCTAGAGTTTCCAAAGGGAGCATGTCAACATGTCCAGCAACAAGTCCAAAAGGCATAATATCAAGTAAGGAAGAGTAGCTACTGCCCAAACATTTTCATATAAAATTAGCCGTGCAAGATAAAGTAAAACAAGATATATTTAAAAGACTAGGCTCAACACGATCAAGGGCTGTGATTTGCCTTCGTCAAGCAGTGCTGGTCCTTCAGTTGAAACTGCTGGGTCCAAATACTCCTCAAGCTCGGGATCTACACGATCGCAAAGAACCAAATAAGCAAAACTACTCTTAGTCAAAAGAACTTCTAAAAGACTCAAAAGAACCTAAACAAAACTTCAACCAAAAGAAGCCAATAAACTGGGAGCACAGCTCAGCTTGGAGAGCTCCTGGGGAGGACTTGAGCACAGAGAAACCCAGGCAAAGGAGTTAGAAATGAGCCAAATGTGACAAAGGAGGGGTTGCCTAGGCTATTTATAGCCAGGGTTGGCAAAGGCACAGAGAGGGCTCCTCAAAAACGTGTCAATGATCGGAGGTGGCCTGGTCAAGGCTAGGACAGGGCATGTCCTAAAAAGAAATAAACAAAGCACCCAAGAAGTGACTGCATTTAATGTGATCCGACATGCATTAAATGCGCCCAAAGTTTCAAGGCAGCAGGAACAACATGTGGTGAGCGCAGCAGGCAAGTGGGGCCAGTCAAAGAGGTGCACGACCCGTCAAGGAGGTGGTTCTCACCACACAAATTGGCTTTGCACAAAGACCGCTGGAGAGGTCCTGTGGACAGGAGGTCCAAAGGCACTAGGAGGTCTTGGACAAGGGGTCCAAAGACTCAAGGAGGAGGCTCTGGACGAGAGGTCCAAAGACACTAGGAGGTCCCGGATAGGAGATCCAAGGACACTAAGAGGAGGTCCTGGACAAGAGGTCCAGAGACTCGAAGAAGTTCGAAAGAGGGACACGATATCGCCAGCGGCGGTAATACCGCATTCAAGAAGAGGTATGATCAGACAACGGTAGTTCTGGGTTTAAGGTGCGGTACAACCGCAAGCTAGGAAGCGCCTTGACGGCTGAGACAAACCAAGGAGAGGTCTTAACGGCTTAGATTCTCGGATGGAAGTCCTAAACAGTTAAGATCAAGGGCAAGGGGGAGGTCCTGACGGTTAGATCTCCAAGAGGGAGGTCCTACGGTCAGATCAAAAGGGCAATGAGGTCATGACGGTTAGATCTCCAAGAGGAGGTCCTACGACGATCAAAAGGGCAAGGAGGTCCCACTGTTAGATCTCCAAGAGGAGGTCCTACTACGATCTAATCAAGGGTTTTTATGTGACTAAGACCATGCTCGAGCCAGAGGTCCCGCCAAGCTTAACCAGAGGTCCGACACAGGGAAGTCCTAAGGACACGGAGAGGTTCAAAGGAGTATAGCGAGGTCCTAAGGTCACAAAGAGGTCCTGAGGGTTAGATCTCTCAAATGAGATCCCCACGGTCAGGATCAAAGCAAAGGAGAGGTCCGCGGGAACAAGGATACGCGGAAAAAGCTAGAGCCGTTAGATCAAGATCGAACGGGCCAAGCAAAAGGGGCCGTTCGGACCGAGCGAAGGTCACAACGGATTAGAGCCGTCTGATACAGATCAGGTGGCTCTTAAGGGGTGGAACGTTCGGACCGTCCGAACGCACCTTCAAAATCGGGCCGTCCAAAAGCGTCAATGGTCCTGACGCGGGGAAAAATAAACCCTAGCGGTACGACCGCAAAACCACAGCGGTAGGTCCGCAAGGACACAAAGGAGGTCCTCAAGGAGTCAAGGGAGGTTCTTTGGACTCTGAGGAGGTCCAACGGGCAAAGGAGGTCCAAAAGGCTCAGAGGAGGTCGGAAGTACCGAAACGGAGACGGTAAAAACCAAGGTAGAGCGTCGCAACTCAAACGAACGGTGCAACTGCTAGAGAAATGGTGGTAATACCACAACCCGAACTGAACCACCCTCGAGGGAGGTCCAGAGGAAGGAAAACAAGGCCAAACTCGGCTTTGAGAAACCAAAGGGGTTTTGAAACACAAACCCGAGCTTGATCCTCAGCAAGAGGTCCAAGACAAGGGGAGGTCTAAACAAAGGATGAGATTTAAACGGAGAGTGAGGTTTCAATCTCAAAGAGATTCAAACCAACAAAGGAGGTTTGAAGGGTGGTTAAACCAAGAGGCACACATAGAAGCTTAGGAGGAAAACCAAACCAAGGAACACCAAAGAACAACAAGAAGCCCCAACCAACAGAGAACACAAACAAGGGACTTAGTTCAGGTTCTGTTAGGTCAAGTTAAACTCTCCAACTTCCAAAATACCAAGTTAAGCTTGAACCGGCAATTAAACCAAATGGTTCCTTTTGATTTTGAAAGCTGGCAAGAACTCTAGAATAAACGGGACGTTACAAACCTTCACCCCTTAAGGGAATCTCGACCCCGAGATTCAGGTTAGCTAGAGAATAGGTGAGGAAACTCCTTCTTGAGGTCCTCTTCACGCTCCCAAGTCGCTTCTGCTGCAGTGTGGTTGCTCCATTGCACCTTGCAAAGCTTGATGGTCTTGGTCCTTGTGACTCTTTCTGACACGTCCAAGATCTTGATCGGTTGCTCTTTGTAAGTGAGGTCTTCTTGGAGGTCCACAGCTTCTAGCGGCATTTGCTCCTCTGGCACTCTCAAACACTTCTTCAATTGTGACACATAAAATACATCATGCACTCCAGCAAGCTGAGGAGGGAGGTCTAACTTGTAGGCCACTTCATCCCTTCGGGCAAGGATTGGGAAAGGTCCAATGAACCTTGGAGCTAGCTTCCCACTGACTCTAAACCGCTGCATTCCTTTAAGAGGTGACACTTTGAGGTACACTTGATCTCCAGGGACGAAAGATAGATCTCGGCGCCTATTGTCTGCATAGCTCTTGTGCCTTGCTTGAGCAGTCTTCAACTTTTCTCTTATTGACTTTACTTGGTCTTCAGCTTCTTTCAAAAGATCTGGTCCCAGAACTTGTCCTTCACCGGTTTCAGTCCAGTATAAAGGAGTTCTACACTTTCTTCCATAAAGAGCTTCAAATAGAGACATTTGGAGGCTTGCATGATAGCTGTTATTATAGGAGAATTCAACATATGGAAACATTCGGTCCCAACTAGCTTGCCTTTCCAGGGCACAAGCCCGAAGCATATCTTCAAGTACTTGGTTAACTCTCTCAGTTTGGCCATCGTTTGGGGTGATAAGTCAGGTCAAATTGAGGTCTGTGCCCAAGACATCATGTAGCTTTTGCCAAAACTTGGAGGTGAACTGAGATCCTCTGTCTGATACTATTTTCTTTGGGACACCATGCAAACATACTACCTTTGCCATGTAGATCTCTGCCAATTTGTCTCCAGAATAAGTGGTCTTCACTGGAATAAAATGAGCCATCTTGGTCAATCTATCCACAATGACCCAAATGGAGTCAAAACCAGCTTGGGTTCGGGGTAGACCAGTGATAAAGTCCATCCCAACCTCTTTCTATTTCCACTCGGGTATGGGCAAAGGTACCAAAAGACCTCCAGGTCTTTAGTGCACAACTTTGATCCTTTGACAAGTATCACATTTGGCCACATATTCTGCAATTTCTTTCTTCATACTAGGCCACCAATACATTTTCTTGATGTCTTGACACATCTTTGTAGCTCCAGGATGGATGGAATATAATGCTTCATGGGCTTCTTTAAGCAGTACCTTCTTAAGTTCTATGTTATTGGGCACACATAACCTTTTGTCAAACCAAACAGTCCCCTGTTCATCTTCACAAAACCTTAGAGATTTCCCTTTCCTCATGTTGGACTTGATTTCTTGAATGCCAACATCCTCAACTTGAGCTGCTCTAATCTAATTTTGCAAGGTGGGCTGCACTTCAAGGGCTGCTAAAGATCCTGCATTAAGTAGTTTGTCCAATTTTGACCTTATAGCATCTCGTTGATCAGGGGCAAATCTCTGTAATTTTTGTTTTACGGGTACTTTGTCAAGCCGTAGAGCTCGCCTATGCTCGATCACTTCCCTGGGGACTCTGGGCATGTCAGATGCTTGCCACGCAAAGACATCTGCATTTGCCCAGAGGAAAGTGATGAGGGCGTCTTCCTATTTGGGTTCGGCAGTATCTCCGATGCGAACAGTCTTCGAGGACTCCTCTGGATTCAAAGGAACCTTCTTGACTTGGTCGTTCGGCTTAGGTGTAGCTTTAGGCTTCGACTGCTTGGTCGAAGGCTGCCATTTGTTTCCTTCTCGAGCTGGTATCTGGCCAACCATCTCGAGGGACTGACGGTCACATGTGTGCGCCATCTTTTTGTCACAATGAATTGTGATCACTCTTTTGGGACCTAGCATCTTAAGACATTGATACCCATAATGAGTAGCGATTAAGAATTTTGCCAAAGTTGGTCATCCGAGTATGGCATTATATGTTGTATCGAATTCGACCACAACAAAAGAGATCTTCTCTGTTCTGAAATTACATGGAGAACCAAATGTTAAATGAAGAGAAACTTGGCCAATAGGTTTGGCCGAAGACCCCGGTACAATACCATGAAAAGTGTATCGTACTGGTTTTAACTTAATCCTGGGTACTTTCATCTCGTCCAGGGTACTCGTAAATAGAATGTTTAACGAGCTGCCACCATCAATCAACACTTGATTTACTCGACAGTTATTGATGGTGGGCTAGACCACGATCGGAAAATGTCCTGGTCGAGTGGAAGGAATCGGGCAGTCACCCTTCTCGAAGGAGATGTTAACTTCTAACCACTTCGGCAGTTTATTGACAAGAGGAGGGTCAATGGAGTTTACCTCGCGTTCGACAGCCTTAAGCTGTCGTTTTAACTCGTATGCTGATGATCCCCCACATATATGCTCGATGGTGTGCTCGAGATCTTGGAATGGAATCTCCTCATTGTTGTCAGACTGTGTACGACCACTGGCTTGTCCTACCTCTTTGAGGGTAAGAAGTGGTCCTTTGCCATTGTAGTAGTCCTCGAGTTTTCGTTGGAAAACTCAGCAATTGCGAAGGTCATGGCCTTCCTTTTTATGGAAAGGACACCACCTAGATTTGTTGGTCTTTCGCTCAGGGCGCTTATCTTTGCCTCGATCAGAGTATGGCTTGGAGCTTTGAGGATTTTTATCGCTCACGGCCAAGACCTCCTTGGAACTATCGGCTTAAAGGTTTTGGCCCTTTGCCTTGTTCTTGACTTTCTTGGCCTTTTTATCCTTTTTCTTACCACTTTCACCCACCTCTTGAGAAACTTTATCTTCTCGATCAATAGTGTTGTTCCACTCGACCGCTTCAGCAGCGGTAGCATATCGATCGACCATCTTGAAGAGTTCAGCGATAGTAGTGGGAGGATTTAAGGTGATATCCTCTGTGATCCTTCTACTACGGACTCCCTGCTTGAAAGCTCTGATGATAGAAGAATCAGAAACCTCAGGAATGGAATTTTGAACCTAATCAAGCGTCAATTAATCGGGCGAGAGTCTCGTGGTCGCTCGCCTCATCCTATGCGTGTCGCCCTCCTTCCTGTATGGCGGTAGGTGCTTTGGAAATTTACCAGTAGGAGGTCGCAGAGGTGCTGCCATGAATAAATCGACTCGAGTGGTTGATTTAACAACCACGATCGAGCGCATCCTCGAGCACGAGGGAAGATAATTTGCCATTACATGCTCTCCCTCCTCCAGCAATGGACAACAATTGTATAGATCTGGAGAAATTCAATGGGGTTTTGAGATCCATCAAACTTCTCCATGTTCACTGGTCGACACCGAGGCGGCCAGCGAACTGCTCGGAGGTCGGGTGAGAAAGCCCAACATCTGGTAATAACTTCTTGACGCCTTCTTTGCAGAAAAGAAGGATTGACATAACCAGATGATTGTACGCGACAATACCCGGTCATAGGTGGACCCGACCTATGGTGGGTCTCAACCCTACGAGGGGAATACTCCTCGTATTACATCTGTTGTCACAAACTTTTTGGTTGGAGTGGTGAATGATCACCTCTTCTGGGAGCTTGTTGGTCTTTAGGCGTTTAAGGAACTCTCCTTCAACTGGAGCGAAGGTCAGAAGAGTGTTGTGACTGGTTGTCACGGCGATCTCCATGCGGTGAGTCTTTCAAACGACTGGAAGCATATGAGGTCGTACCACCATGACTTCTAGGTTGAAGTCGGTGAGGGTGCTCAAGCTTGGCCACCGTGCTTCGAAGCCTTTGCTCGATCTCTTCAGCAAATAGGTCGTAGCCAGGCATTCGAGCAAGTTCTCGAGATGGTTTCTCGAGAAGGTCATTGATACGCTGGAGTTCTTGAGCTTCCTCTGACTGATAGTGAACGCGCCCAGACAGATTTTTTTGAGCTGCGATTCTTTTCTGTCGGGTTGCCTCAGGAACGTCTATACCTGAGCCTTGAGCTTGCCTCAGTGGAGTATGAGTATTTTGAGAATCTCCCTAATACTCATTAGAGTGTTGACTTTGTTCATTGCCGGAGGTGTCCTCGTCATTGCCACGAGGAGTCGCAGCGTGTGATTGTTGGGGAGCATCCTCAGTCCTACCTCTAGGAGAGCGATCGTCACCTGAGGGAAGGACGAAGACCTCCCGTTGATGATCTCCACCTACGCTTGAGGCCTCCTCGCTTGAGGTGTAGTTAAGATACACCATCTAGCGACTTGGAGCAAACTCCTCCAAGAAGGGGAATTCCGGATTATAACTGTATTCGTTCGCAAGTGAGCCCTGCGATGGGATAGTCGAACCTGTAGGAAAAGCATGTTCGACCCCCTTCTATGTGGGACTAACCTGAGAGAGACGACCACCAGGTGCTGATGAAACTCCGGAATGATTGCCTCCAGGACTTGTCGTGCCAGGTCGGACTGTCTCAGACGGACTTAAACACTTGGAGAGGAAACCCTTGCCATGCTCTGAATCTGTCCTGATGCAGTCCTGATTGTGGTCGGATTGACCCTTGCCCTCTAAGGAAGCTGGTTCCTCATCCGGACGTAATGTTGCGGGGGATAGGGATCCCTCCTCAACTCCATCGGTGGTATGGTCTCCTAGAGAATGATCTTCGGAGGTGACATCACCATCGGATGATGCAATACTCGGCTCGTAGTCGAAACCGGCATCCATGTCGATATCTGCGTAATCGACTAAGTCGAACCAGTTCTCCTCGTTCCACTCTCCTGCTATGAGAGCATTAGAGTTGGAAAAGATCAAAGAAAGCTAGTGACTTGAAGATCCCCACAGTCGGCGCCAACTGTCTGTGTTTTAGAACCGAACTTACGTAAAGATTGTTTGATTCGGGGGTCTCCAAGACTCAAATCACGCAGAGAGGCGACACGGGATTTTATATGTGTTCAGCCTTCTCCTGTGGAGAATAACAACCATACTCCTGTGTGTATGTATTGAGTATGCTGGATTACAAGATCAAGAGAAAAACTAGAATGAGGAGTCTTGTGCTCCTGATCCCTCTCTCCCTTTCTTCTTTCTCTGATGATTCTGCCTTTTATAGTACTCAGAGCGTGCTGTTGTTCTTCTAGTCCAAAGGGCGCCTTAATGCTTTAGATTATGGAGTCGTTACTGGAGATTATTGTGGGAGTGGTAATGTTCCCACATCGCGAGGCAGTTATCACCATGACGGGGAGTTAAATCGTGCCATTATTCTAGAGAATAACAGCGTAGTTTACTGCCCATATCTTTAGATATGATGCAGAAGATTCCCTCGCTGATTAGGCCTACATGTCTGTAAGCCTCATCGACTAGGGACTGGTCGTAGTAGAGCTTACGACCAGGTAGTGGTCGTAGAAGAGCTTACGACCACAGACTGATCGTAGGAGATCTTACGATCATGGCATAGTCGTAGAAATGCTTACGACTATGTGGTGGTCGTAGAAGGACTTACGACTATGGGGTGGTCGTAGAAGAACTTACGACCTCTAGCTTCTCCCTTATGAATATTAAGGGGTATACTCAAGAACCATATGACGTCATTATTATCCATAATATGAATTACAGATAAATAATTAAATGAGGATTGTTATATCCTCTCACCTTTCACAAAGGAGAGGGGCAAGAAGGGTAAGGTCGTAGGTCACACGTTATTGATACTTTCCAGTCTAAAGAAGAAGGGCAAAGGATAGCATGAGGCACACCTCGCCATTGCAGGGACAGGTGATCTACATCCATTAGTTGCACTTATAGATGTGGACAGCCCAGTAGTAGCTCCCATCACCCCTCCTTTGGACATCGCAGCGACTGCAGCCGTAGTTGCCCAAGAGGAGAAGATCGCCATGGAGCAGATTCAGGCAGAAGTTTCTTCATACTTCACTGATTCGATCTAGTGCATACATTGCACTTAGATTTTTATTGTCATTTGTAGTTTATGGTTGTGATAGAACATTGAATTATTGAATAATTATTGTAAGCTCTAGGAGAGCAAAGAATTACATTCTTATGATGAGTCCCGCATGACTTTTCCCATATTAATAATAGCAAGTTATGTTCTGATATCTGAAGTATTTTATTTATATGTTGCTTGCTTCCTGCTGCATAATAATAAAGTACATTATATTAGAACATGTGTGGCGTACTATGGAGGAAGTGTGCTTAGCAGGTAGCGACACAATGAGTACCATCTTCAGAGAGATAAAATTCTTTCAGTTGATCAGCAAGACTGCTGGTAGTCTTATGAAAATTATAGGCAGCGATACTTGTATAATAGGCTCAAGCAGGACCACAATTATACTCCCAGTGGGTACAACTTTGGTCATTAAACAAGCCTTGTTGTACCCAGAATCAACTAGAACTCTCAAGGATATTCGCGCTAACGGTTTCTACGTAGACGCTGAAAAAGAGTATGGTAAGGAATATCTACTCATTACAAAGCGTGAAGAAAGTAAAAAAAAATGGTATTAGAACGACTTCCTTCATTTGAAACTAGGCTATACTATACTAATATTAAGGCACCTGTAGCCTATGCTGTCATGAAAACCGTATTTAAAAGCTTTGAACTTTTCTACCTCCGACATGATAGATTATACCACCCAGGACTTAGGATGATGAGAAATATAATTAACAATTCACAGGGACATAATTTCAATATAATGAATTTCCCAAATCAGGAAGATTTTGTGTGCCCGCATATACCACCGGGAAATTAATTAGTAGATTTTCTGCTCTAAAAGTGAATGATGAAGTCCCCGCAATCCTGGACCGTATCCAGGGAGACATTTGCGGTCCTATACAGCCCCTATCAGGGCCATTTAGATATTTTATGGTGCTCATCGATGCTTCCTTGAAATGGTCGCATGCATGTTTATTGTCTACGAGAAACCACGCTTTTGCAAAGCTAATCTCACAGATAATTAAGATTAAGAATAATTTTCCTGATCATCATGTGAAGTCCATCAGAATGGACAACGCCGGAGAGTTTATTTTGGAGGCATTTGATAATTATTGCATGAAAATATGAATTAAAGTTGAGCATTCCGTACTGCATGTCCACACCCAGAATGGACTAGAAGAGATATTAATTAAAATGATTAAATTTTTGCCTGACCACTTTAAAGAAATGCAATTTACCAACTACATGTTGGGGACACGCAGTCCTGCTCGTAGCAACTCTCATCAATTTTAGATCGTCGGCATATAACATCCATTCACCTATGCAACTAGTACAAGGGTTAGCACCGAAAATTTTTCATCTTTTAAGATTTGGCTGCAAGATTTATGTATCTATACCACCACCACAGCGAACTGCAATGGGCCCTCTCCGAAAGTCTGAGATATACGTTGGTTATGAAACATCATCCATAATCAGGTATTTGGACCCTATGACTGGAGATTTGCATGTTGCCCAATACACTGATAGTATATTAGATGAGGATAATTTTCCGTCATTAGGGGGAGGAAATCAACCCCTTGATGAAAAATATCGGGAAATAGAAAAGTCCAGAAGATAATTGAAATTCATGCACATGGCCCACGCACTAGTGAAGCAAATAGAGAAGTCTAGAAGATAATTGAAGTCTAGAAGACAATTGCAATCCAAAAGATAATTGATTTGCAAGCATTAGCGAATCAACTGCCTGACCCCTTTAGTGATGTGAAGAGCGTGACCGAGTCACATATGCCTACACGCAATGCACCAGAAAAGGTTGAAATACCAAAGAAAGAAAAAGGTATCCCTAATCCCGTCCTGATGCCTCAGAATGGACAAGAACTCCGGCCCCTCGAATCAGAAGTAACCGGGGACGCCTGATGAAAAAGGATAAGAAGGACTTAACACAACTGCTCACCAAGTTCCCTGTAACTGTAAGGGAAGCCGCTGAGACTGCACTAGTATGGAACCTTTAGAAAAGGCATACCGGATTTGAACATCCCCATTAAGAGAGACATCAGCAGGGATGTGTGCGCACACATGGGAGCTGAAAAGCTAAAGGAACTTGCCCCTGTAACCAGAAACAGCGGTGGGCAAGTAAGCATTAGAAGCATTAGAAGAATCACCCTATGAAGAAATAGCTATAAACTTTGTGACCACTTGAGAATCTATGAATAAGACAACAGCTAATGTCGATATTTATTTTGCAAAGAAAATTGCCACAATCATCGATCTTGATCCAGAGCCTGCATCGCTCGCTGAATGTAAGAAGAGATCATATTGGGAAGATTGGAAGAAGGCAATAAAAACTGAATTACTATCTCTGAATAAAAGAAAGGTGTTTGGGCCTGTAAGCCACACGCTTCCCCATGTGCACCCGGTAGGGTATAAGTGGGTATTTGTTCGAAAGAGAAATGAAAATAAACAAGGCTCGTTGCATAAGGTTTCACTTAAGGCCCAGGAGATGATTATGAAGAAACCTATTCCCCGATCATAGGCAGAACCACCCTTTAGATATTTAATCTCAATGGCAGCTAACTTGAATTTAGAAATAAAATTGATAGATGTGGTAACCGCATACCTTTATGGAAACTTGGATTCAGACATTTATATGAAGATACCTGAATGTATCCATGTCCTGAATCAAGACAGAGCAAATAGAAATCTATACAGTGTGAAACTCAGAAAGTCACTGTGCGGACTTAAACAATCAGGCAGGATGTAGTATAATCGCTTGAAGCGACTTTTATGCCAGAAAAGCTACACGAACAATGAGAATAATCTCTGTGTATTTATACAATGATCTTATGATTGATTTTGTATAATCTCAGTGTATGAAGATGATCTGAATATCATTGGAACCTTGGAAGGTATTAAGAAAGTAAGCTCTTACTTAGAGTCGGAGTTCGAAATGAAAGATTTGGATAAAACCAAATATTGCCTAGGCTTGCAGCTTGAGCATGCCCCTGAAGGTATTTTAGTACATCAGTCAACCTACACTCAAAAGGTGTTAGAAAGGTTTGGTTTTGAAAAGGCATATCCTTCGAAAGTGCCGATGGTCGGGAGATCCTTGCAGCAAGACAAGGACTCATACAAACCTAGAGAAGAGTGGGAGGAAGTCCTGGAACCGAAATTCTCATACTTAAGTACAATAGGAACACTAAGGTACTTAGCAAACTGTACTAGATCGAACATTGCATTCGCTGTGAACCTATTAGCAAGGTATAGTGCAGAACCTACCAAAGGTATTGGCAGGGAATGAAGGACACCTTCCGACACCTCAAAGGAAGTAAAGACATCAGTATGTTCTACAGAAAGAACCAAGACATAACTGTGAATGACAATGCAGATGCTAGGTACCTGTTGGGCTCGCATACATCCAATTCGCAAACAGGCTATGAACTCCTATATGGTGGAACTGCAATTCTATGAAAATCGTCTAAGCAACGTATTATATCAACTTTGATGAACTACTCGGAAACCATAGCACTGTACGAGGCCTCACGAGAATGTGCTTGGCTTCAGCGGATGATTCACCAAATCCAGCAATCGTATGGATTGAATACCGCGCAAACTCTTACTATTATCTATGAAGATAATGTAGCTTGTGTTGCACAAGTGCAGATGGGTTATGTGAAGAGCCATCTCACAAAGCATATCAACCCCAAGTTCTTCTATGCTTATGAATCGCAAAAAATGGACGAAATTAAAGTACTGCATACTAAGTCATGAAAAAATCTTGCAGATTTATTCATTAAGTCACTTCCAGCGTCTAGCTTTGAAAGATGCATACATGAAATTGGAATGATGAAACTTAGAGAAGTGCAGAATTCAGGGGAGAATTTTCACGAACTCATTATTGAAGCTTGATCACGAAGATCGAGTACCCAAAGAGTAAATCTTAGAGATTAAATGAAATTGAGTGGATTGTACTCTTTTTCCCTTGACGAATTTTCCTGAAGTTTCTCGGCTAAGGTTTTTAATGAGATAATTTGTGCAACGCAGAAAAATGTGTATCATGTACTCTTTCTCCAAATTTTTCCTACTAGGTTTTTATAGAGTTTTGACGATACATGAACATGTGAGGATGAGTACCCAAAGGGAAGTATTGGGAAACCATAGGCCTAGCCCAACAGCTGGCCCATAGGTGAACGTCCTATCCAAACCCTAGCAGCGTCTTTAGACTATAAATAGAGGTACTAGTCAATGTAAAAGGCCGATCATGAGAAGAGTAATAAAGAGAAGCAAAAGATTCACCTATATCTCTGTGTTCAATCTACTATTCTGTACTTATGTTCCAGCGATTCCTCCACAAAACCATCCCGATTAAACGCTTTGCGGTAGGGGTAAGCTTTTTCCGATTTTGTTGGCCAATGGGTAACTGCTGCAAACGCGAAAATCGGAGAAAACAGACGAATGAACAGCGCTTTGGCTGAGACCTCTATGGCAAAGGATACTGGAGTCTACTAACACTGCATACAACATCAACCATACGAAAAATGGATAAACGCATTTGATCAACAAAGAGAAAAATATCCATAAACTGAACTGAGACACCACAAGTGCGAAAGAGGACACACGGTAAGAGACATCTGAATATCTGATTCGAGTGATTCGACAGTCTGCAAATTAGTTACACGCGACAAACAGCCCAAGGTAATTCGATCTTGCAGCAATTGATAATGATCAGCATGGATTATCAGGTAAAGATCACGCTGAAAGCTGCATCTCGGACGGTGACTTCGTAAGTTTCAGGAGAGGGTTGGGTATTTCAGGGCTCTAGTCTACTCAATAATATTGATAACTTGGATTGATGAAATTAACGATGACGCTTGATTCCAGCAATCTTGACACGATACTTCTTTTCTGGGTCCCCAAGAGGCAGGCGAGACTGAAAGCTCCACTCTACCTTGCATAACGCGACATTAATCCAGGTCTGGAGAATCATATTAAATACGACAAACGTAGTACATAATGCTTGGGCCACAATTGGATTCAAGATCAGCAGCTAAGTGCCTTTATACAACACCCATGATCCAAGAGGATGCCACCGATTTTGGAAACTTGGAATATCTTGCAATGCGCCATATATTGTAGCCACTAGCTTTTTTAAGGGCGTGTCCACCGTTTCACTCAAATAAACTGTAAAACAAAGGGCAATTGACCAAACAGAATGCTCAAATTGGACGTTAAACAGAAAGTTCCAACTGGCTAATAAGATACAGGATATAACAAGCATGCCTAGGGAGTTGTAGCAACTTTTTTGGCTTACAAACGAGGCTTCCCTCAGATGTGGAATGAGCTTACATTGACGTGTTTTTTTTGTCAAACAGCAGGCTTATCTCGTAAGCCAGCAATAAAAAGAAAGGTCCTTAATGTCCTAAACTTAAGCTGAATCTCACTATAATAACAATTCAATCATAAGTAACAAATTTAAATTACAGGAGAATGGTTTATTGCATAAGCCAGCCTACTACATGAGCGGGATTTTACCATTTTTAATTAATAATCACTAGCAAATATATCACATTAGAACACCCTCAATTGTCATTTATCAAATACTCATTGTCGTTGAATAAAATTACACCTGTCCTCACAATTTGGAAATAACAAAGTACACAACTGATCAGTACAGCCTATGCAAGCATGGGCTTCGGTAACAAAATCTTGCATAGTGTACAGCCTATGCAAGCATGGTCTTCGGTAACAAAATCTTGCATAGTGGAGTCATTTGAACATATGCATCTACAGCATTCTGTTGATTATGCAGAGCACTTTTTGCTATCCTCAATTTATAGCAAAGATAATATATTGGCTTGACAGAATTAATTGTGCATGAAATATGCTAAGGGAAGTACCTTTTTCAATAAGGAGCTGTACTTTAGAGGTAAACTAGAAAGGTGGTCCGCGCATTTGCGCGGCAAAATTTGTTTTAAAGTTTGTAGTGACAAATGATATAACTTAGATACTTCAGAATATATTTACGTATCTTATAGCTATTTAGATTTTTAAGATATCATAAACATTAGAACAATGACAATAGAAGCTTAACGGAAAATACAACTTGAGTAACGTAATTGAAGTGAGCTTTAATAGAAGAAAATCATGAGTATAATAAGTTAACCACTCTCCATTATGTATGCATCATGTAGCTGCATGCCCTTAACTCTTTTCCAAAATGTTTGCATATACATGTACCTCTGTTAATCTCAAGCAATACATTGATTATGTATGCAAAAAAAATATCTTATTAGTTTATATGGTATTAGAGTACCTTGCCCACGAATATACCGATGCACTATGGACGATCTACCTTGAACTTATCTTCCCTTACGTCGGTTTTCCCAACGAACCGTATGTCCTCTATCTCTTCCCCTGCCACAATTTTTCTGCTCAACCTCCAAGAGCAAGCCTAATTCTTGATCGACATCTCTCAGCTGCTACCCATTCAGATGCAATACTCTACCATATAGTTATCTTCTACTTCTCTCCAATTATCTCTTAATGATTACCATTGTGACATCTACACATATATACGTGCAAATATCGTGGATCCCTATCGGGACACCCATCGCGCTCTCTCCAATGGCTCGAGGCCTATTCCTTACCGTTGCACTATCTCTACTCTGAGCTCTTTGCTCCTTTGTTTCTGTACATCCATACTTCTATTCGTAGGATGCATACATGTATATACACATGCATGATGTTATACATGCTCGATGTCTTCTTTTCTTGTGTCGGCTACTCCTCTTCCTCGACGTTGTCCAACTCGATGATGTTGTTTCCTCACTAACTGCAACGACCTCCTATCTTCACTAATGTCGGTATGCCTACCTTAGTCGTGTCTAACGATAGGGAGAATCTTATCGCCATCGCCGGTGACGCCATATCACTCACCAACGATAGCATACTCCTAGCTACCTGATGATCACATATCATCGATAGCTCGTCTTTCAGTGAAAGCTTCATCTCGTCTTTGCTATGTCTTCCCCATTATCGGGTTTCTTTGGCCATTGACTTCTTCAACAATGTCGATGCTCACCATTCGTCGTCACAACAATTGGCTCATTTGACTCCGGTCTTTATCTTCAACAGCTCCAGCGAGCAGCACGACATTGTCCTTGTTGAACGGCTAAGGTGGGCAACATGGAATTGTTCTCATCTTCGTCGCCACTGCCTTGGCTATTCGCTTCCTTGTGAATCAATGTCTTCTTGTAGGACAGATCGACGGTATTGCACTCTTTTGTGAGTCTCCTCTGACACCATTCACGATATCCTCATTATAACTTATATTTAATTTATTCGAAATTTTAGTTATTAAGATATTTTACTTTGGAATTGTGATGGAAATCAAATTACAAATTTTTGTTTATTTGTTGTCCCTAATTTCAATTATTTTTTGTTGGAATTCGTAAACTATTTCAATTGTTAATTTTATGCCGAATTACGCTTATTTATAGATTTTACTGGATTTCCTATCTAAATCAAAATGCTAATTTTATTTTATTTTTATTCCAAAATCATTTTTTAAAAAAATTGTATACTAATCCAATTACTATTTTTGGTTTAATTTTTATTCGAGTTATATTTATTTAGGATTTTACTTAGAATTGTATGGAAATAAAATTGATGATGTTTTTTTTGTTCCAAATTTTATTTATTTAAGTATTTTACTTTGAATTCATATGGAAATCAAATTGTAAAATTTTATTTTATTTTTATTGTGAATTTCAGTTATTTTCATTGTACTTGGAATAGACTCTTATTTCTATATTGTACTTGACATGGACTCTTTCGTTTAATCTAGATCGTTATAATCTGGACCCACAATAATCAACGGTGTAAATGTTTATCTTTTTTCACCGATTAACGTGGGAATTTCTAGCTCTTGAGAGTGAACGTGGTGGCTTCTTTGTCTATCGTTTTAATAACATAATATATTTTTATTCTGAATTTTAGTTATTTTTCATTGTACTTGGAATGGACTCTTATTTCTACATTATATTTGACATGGACTTTTTTGTTTAATCTAGATCGTTATAATCTAAACCCACAATAATCAACGGTGTAGATGTTTATCTTTTTTCACCAATTAACATGGAAATTTCTAGCTCTTGAGAGCGAACGTGTTGGCTTCTTTTTCTATCGCTTTAATAATATAATAGATTGTTTTTTTTTGTTATATCAATCAATGGCTACTGAAATGAAAACCATCAACTCTTATCACATAGTAATCTCAAATCTAGGAATAATATATTGCACAATGTGGTAAACAAAAGATTTTCTTTTAAATCCAGACCAACAAAAAAAGAGCCAGCTAACCAAAAGAATGCACCACATGAAGTATACCTACCTAGCAGACTAGCACCATTGCTATATCCCATCCCATTTAAATAGTTCTTATTGACAGGGCGTTTCAATCAAAGCTGATCTGACAATAATCATTTTATGGATTTGAACATACAAGGTTTGTGGTTACCTTACATGTTACTGTTATACAATGGAGTTTTTATGTTCTATGAAGTAAGAAGTAAAAACTAGCAGAAAAAGAGCAAGTCACCATACTCACTTCCCATAACGGAGATTAAGCTCCTTTGCTGTCAAGATATCTTGAAAAAGCAAGATCAGGATAAATTACTGGTGAGCAACCTGAAACATTTGCTTGGTGACATCTCATAGAAAATAAGAAGACAAAACACAAGTAAATATTGAGCACTTGAGCATTTAAATTCAATTAGTCCCTAAACAGATATATTTGTCCCTAGATATCATACTACCAGACAAAAGCAATTGGCTTGTGAAAAGTATACCTGTAAACAATGTCATGCAGAATTTGTAACCATAAAAAAGGATCAGAAAATCCACACGGGGTGCAGAAAATTCCAAGGGCGTAAGGATTTCACAAGTCAGTATTGATTAAACATTTACTGTTAGTAGATAAGATAGGAGAAGCAAGGCATAAGAATAGAAAATTTAATAAGTAAAATAGCAAACACCTTATACAGCATACAGCAGTTATTTATGAACTCCGAAACCATAAACAAGAAAGGGTCCTTTCAGCAACATATGCATCACATACAACGCAACTAATCCAAAAGGACACCAAATTTCTACAGAACATTCTATTGAGATTCAACACCTATGCCAATATTCACATTTCTTTATACGAAAAGGCAAACAACATTAGCATACCAAACAGTACCATGCAAAGAGAAGAACTATGACATTTAACTAGGTCATACCCTGCAACTGCAAGTCTAGTATCTTGGACCCATACTACAAGAACGGGACAGACGCATCTGCACTAAATTTACCGTCTCTAGTCCATTTCCAGCTTCTTCTTCTCCACCTAAAGGCGCCGAGTTATACAGCTTCCTGCACCCAGGGCAACGTCCATCCGCCTCGAGAATCCTCTTGTGGCAAAATAGACAGAGATGAAATCCACAGGGGCACGGGAGGAAGCTAGAATCTGTTGGATCGAGATCCTCATAGCATATAGGGCATGACACCGGTAGTGAGAGGATGCCCTTTTGTGCAGCCCCTATCCCCATTCCAACCCAGCAGCTCCCCATGCTAGCTGGGAAGCTGGCCTGCTTGGAGAGGCTGGGCAAACTCTGTGGCCGGAATACATCATCTGGGCTCCAAGCTCTTGTCCGGTTCTTAATCGGTTCTGGCCTTGCTGCTGCGTGAGCAAGCTCTGGGCAAGCCGCAGGAGCAGCTGGTGGTGCTTCTGGACCTGAATCCTGGTGGTTGTGGTTGTTATCCACTGATAGTGCATCAGCAACCGCCTCCCAATCGTCCAAAACACCATCCTCCTCCTCCCCAGCGCCACCACCAGTTTCCTCATCTTCGGCATCACTCACGCTCCGAGAGCTGGACCATGCACTGCTGCCGCTGCTGAGGCTATGGTTGCCACCATTGCCAGAGCAGTGCTTCTGCTGCATGCAACGACCAGGGAGTTGTAAGAAACAGGGCTGTGCATCGGGGAGTCGAGTTCACTGCTACCCACTTCTTGGCTAGCGCCACCAGCCTCCTTGTCCTCCTCTGGCTCCCCTCCCCTCGTCCGTGTCTCTGCACGCCGGCGAGGGAGAGGAGGGTGTGGGGAAGCAAGGATAGGCGACCCGGAGTTGGCCCCTGCTGCTGCTGGGGAAGCCACAGCTTTCACCTCCTTCCCATCCTTCACTAGACCAATCCAAACAGCAGACGGATCAGATTTTGATCAAATGATCAGCAAATAATTGAACTTTCCCACCCAGATCCCCAAACCCAACGTAATACAACAAAGGGGATCAAAAACTAAAAAATGTTGAACTAACCAGAAACAAAGACTACAGCTTTTCTCACCCGACAACACTAAATTCATACAAAAGGGTCGCCTAAAAAGGCAAAACAACTCTTAACCAATCCGTAGGCAGAATCCACCAACAAAAAGAGTAGGAGCAACGTAGAAAATTGAATTCGGAACCAACTCCAAACCAAGATCCCAACTTTTACACCCAGATCACCTGAACCGACCAAAACCCGATCAAATCAACAAGATAAGCAAAAAGATTGAACAATCGGGTGCGAGATCAGACCCTGCGACAGCCACTGCTCCCGGCGCACGTCGAGCTTGCTCTGCTTCAGCTTCGCCGACCGGTTCCCCTGCCGATAACCACCACCACCCAAACCCACGGATCAGCACGCCACTGCATCCAATCGAAAACACCCCAATCCAAATCGAACCAGAGAGAGAGCCCCCCTACCCGCTTCTTCTTTGCGTCGCGCGCCACCGCCGCCGCGGAGGCCGGGGAGGACGCGTCGTTGGCCATGGCGTCGTATCCCATCTCTGATGCCCTCTTGCCGCCCGGTGCAGCACACCACCTCGCTCGATGAAGACCGCGCAACCTCGCCGGCGACGCCGCGGAACGAGAAAAGGTAAACCCTAGAAGAGGCGACGGAGCGGATAATATGGTGCGGAAAAAATGAGTTAAATGGAAATGAAAGAAATGTTTTGTGCAGTTGTTTTATCGAGAGCTGGACGACGAAGGAGCGAGAGGAAATGACGGGATTGCCCTCCAGCTCGGAGCGCGAGGCGGTGGGGGATACGCGGGGGTGGTTTGGGGAGAGGGGAGGGGATCTGGGCCGTCGGATCGACACGATCAGCGTCGTTCGTGCTGTGGTCAGCGCCACGTTGTTGGGGACAAAGAGAAAGAGATGCGTTTGTAGAGGGTGTTAAATAATCGATTTCATGACCGGGAGGCAATCAATTCAATCATCAATAAGAGAATTAAGAGAGCGACAATAGATAGAGACATAATGCGAGAACCTCTTTATTAATCGATCATCTCTTTCTGTGTACTTGGAGGTTCTATTTAAAAACTAAAACTCACACGAGGCAGTTTCGGTATTACGTCTATCAATCCCTAATGTAGGGTTTCTCAACACTTCTTCTCGGGCGAATACCATGTTATGCACATGTCATATTTAAAATTCCTCCCAAAAATCCAGTGGAAAAAAGATCGAAGAAAAGAGTACATTGCATCCACAAGTTGCATTGCATCGTTGTCTCGTTAAAAACATTTATGTGAGAAATCTTCAGGAAAAACTCACTAAGGGGAAAAAGAGTGCAACCTCTTTACCTTCTGGCTTACTATTCAGGATTAAGGTAAAACTTGCAACCTGTTTACCTTTTGGCTTACTATTCAGGATTAAGGTAAAACTTCAGGACTTTAAGTAGATTATGATTCAGGGGATTCCCCCCTAATTTCTGCAACTCTCCAAGCCGCTTCATTACAATACCACCACTACTACAAAACAGGCAATAGTGGACGTTTCATCATAGACGATTCCTTTGGAACCGTCTGTGTTGAACTTATCACAGACGGTTCCTTTTGAACCGTTTGTGATACACAATTATCACAGACGGTTTTTGAATAGAACTATCGACGATCGAGTCGTCGATCTTACGAAATAAAATAGAAGAAAATGGCACAGATTTCTTGAGAGAGAATGGGACTGCTCTTTATTGATATGAACTGGTTATTACAGCGGGTGCCTACGACCAGGCGGAGGACTAATCCTAGTTACACTGAGTATGATGCTTGCTATGCTATCTTATCAGACTCAAAGCATGAATCTGATGATTGCGCTACTATATTCTGATGCCCGATGCGATATCAGATGTCTGATCATCCTTCTTGCCGCACTCCATCCTTATATAGCTTCCGAAGAAGTGGCAGTTGCTCCTGGAGAAGGCATCCGTTGTGAAGCGTTGCGGCTAGTCGGAGCGAGGCGATGGCTGATAAAGTATCAACCACTTTGCAGTTGAGTGTCTGTGAGACACTCAACCGTTCGGTGGTTGTTTGTCAGTGTCTTGAGATTATCTAACGTTGCGTGGTATGGAGTATACAGCACGTGCTATATTCATCACACTGTAAAGAATATACCTGGAATAGATCCATATGCTAGTTCATGGTTCTTACGAGCAGTTACCTGATCGGAGACTATGTACAATACCTTGTCAGAGCAGGGTACCAATTATGTAACCTCTGGAATCCTTATGACTAGTGAGGTCGTTAGACTTAGGGGTTACGACCACGAAGACGTATGGTCTTTTATTATGTATTAAAGTAATACATAGAGATTTTAATCCTCGTTAGCTAGCCCACGAACTTTAAATGAACAGGTCGTGTGAACACCTTCCGATAAAGTCGTATCGGGCAGACCCTCATTTAATGTCATGACATACGAGATGATCTGTGTTCACTTTAAAGTTAAGAACCTGCCTTGGGAACCGAAGAGTTTTTATGTCCGTTGGACAAAAAGGTTTTGTCCATTGGACTTTTGGGTAACTCTCGATTGCGGTTAAAGGATAGCAACTATAAAATCCCTTAGCACGGGGCTTTAAGACTTTTACGCCTTTTGCTTTCCCCTTTTCATCTTCTGAAAAGAAAACCGCCTCCGACCTCCTGTGATCTCTTCTTCCAAAGAACTCCACCATGTCGGATCAAATCACCAACTGGTCAGTTTCTGATCTGAGCGATAAGAAACTTGAGAGCTTAGAGAAGATCGAGTTGCTTCCCGATAAGAATCTGATTTCTTGGAGATCAGAGGCTGTGGAGCATTCTCCGAGTGGTGAAGATAAGGAAATTCATGTTTTCCTCGCATACATCAAATGCGGATTCAGGCTCTCAGTTCACTCCTTCCTTCCCACAGTTTTGGAGCATTACAGAGTTGAACTGATCAATCTGGCTCCTAATGCCATCGCCAATATTAGCGTCTTTGTCTACCTCTGTGAAGCGTACTTGGGTATTCCTACAACTCTAGATCTATTCAAGTACTACTACAGAATGACGAAGTCTGGGAAGATGACCGGAACGCTTGGAGAGTGCACCTTGCGCCTCCATGATGGAAAGGTTGATGAGTATATTCCTATGTACTCAAAGTCTTTGTAGTCGTCATGGAAGAAGAGCTGGTTCTATATGACGGTCACTAAGGATGACAGCCTTTACTATAGTGGTAAGAAAGCAGTCGAGAACCCACAATGTCACTCCTCCACAAAGAAGAAGGGAAAAGTGGGAAGATGGGTTGAAGCCATCCAACTCCTTAATGTCAAGGGTTTAACCTCCTAGCATGTAGTGAAGGAATTTTCCATGCGCCGGATTAGTCCTTTGAAGGCCAGAGCATATCCGATGCTCTGGTATATTGGTCGTGACGATGCGATAAAAGATTCCAAGGAGGGTAAGTCCTGAAGGATTCCGACCGGTTTCCAGTTATTAGTTGACTATTTCTGTGATCCTAAAATCTCTTGTTTACCCTTACAGCTCTATCTCCTGATGAGATCAAAAACCGGATCAGGATGATCTGCGCTGGAGAGCTTGGCGAGAAAGCTGATTTCCCTCAGATCTTAGCGGTCGTTTCCGCAAAAGAGAGGGCAGAGAGACTTAAGGTAAAATATCAACTACTTTTCATATTTTCTTTATAGTTTTCCGATCGGTTTACCATAGATCCTCTTTGATGTGTAGTCAGTTGGGTTGAGGATCAACGAGGCCACTGAAAGTTATGAGCCAATTGACGATCCGACCACTCCTACGACCACTCAAGATGATGGTTATATAGAGGTAGATAACCGAACAAAAACGTCTATTCGAGATGAAGAATTTCCATCACCTAACTAACTTTATTTGTTAATCTAGGTGGTTATCGTAGACTCCAATGCAGTCGCTCAAGACTTACCAGTTGTTGATGAAGCAACTGTTTTAGAGGCTGATGAATCTACACCCTCTGACCCGATGGTCAGAGATCTCATCCTTGACTAGCTGGTCGAGAATATTTCTTCCGACCTTCGGTTGGAGAACGTAGCGGGTCTAGCTAGCCCCACCGGTCCAGAACCGGTGAAGTCGGTTGATAAGAAGAGGAAGGCTAGCGCTATAGATTTTAATCCACCGCGCTTCAAGGTCAAAACCAAAAAATCCACCAGGTATGTACAAACGAAATAGTCATATTAGCGCATACCTTAAAAGCCTTTGGTATATTGAATTCTTGATATTCCTTTCTTCTTTTTATGCAGATCTTCTAGTGTTCCAATCGTCTCTGACCAGGATATTTCAGAAGCCCTCGACCAGAATATTCTTCAGGAAAAAGCTCCTGAAGACAAGGGGGTCGAGGCAACCTCATCGATCGTAATGTTCTTCAGAAAAGCTCACGAAGACAAGGTGGTCGAGCGCACCGAGCAGTGTCCATGCCGAGCTCGCCGAGGATCCTGTGGTGATTCGACTGGCTCGGAGGTAGACATCCTCAAGATCCTCACCAGCCCGAGCCACTTGGTAATTCTTCTCAAACTAACAAGTTCCCTTTTTCCCCTCGATTTATCGAGGATAAGGAGTTTGACGAGGTTTGGGGAAAGATATTAGACCGTCAGGCCAAGACGGGTCCTGATGCGATTTTCACCGAATATAATGACGTGGCAATTCAGGTAAGTATCTACGACCACTTTTATAGTTTTTCTAAAAGTTTATAAGAAACTCAAAGAAGAATGCTTATTTGTGTAGCACATGGTCGAGAATTATACTGTGGTCGGAGGACTGACCCAGTGAATAAAAGACCTGGAGCAAAAACATTCCGAACTAAAAAGTATGGACTTTCTTCTTAAGTTGTCTTCTTCTTCTCTTCTTCGTTCTTCTTCTATTAATTATTCTCCCTTATCATATTTGATAGATTTGGAGAAAATAAAAGAAGAAGTCATGACTGAAGGGGCCAAAATAACAAAGCTTGAAGAATCGTGGCTAAAGAAGCCAGAATAACCAACCTTGAAGAAGAAGGCCAAACTAAGCATCGGTCGATCGCATATAAGACGACCAGGCTCAAAGAAGTCACTGAGACTTTTGAAACGGAGATTAAAGGTAACTGGTCGTAAACTTGACCAAGGTAGTATCTCTTTGAACCATAAATATTTACCATTTGGTTTACTTGTAGAGAAAACACAAGCGGTAACAAGAGCAGAAAAAGCTCTAGAATTTGAGCAAGATAAGGGGGCAGCTCTTGTGCAGAACCTTGACAGAAAAGTCCGTGCACTTAACAAAATGATCTTTGATATGGGATCAGGATCGAGTCTACCTACCTTAAGAGATCCAACAGAGAAAATGAACTATTTAGACCAACTTCTAGAAGATCTCAATGGCCTGCTCAAGACAACTAGAGAAAACTATGCCCGGATAATAAAAGAAGGTGCGGCCAGCGGAGTTAGTTTTGCTTTGGCAAAACTGAAGGCTTCCGACCCCTCTACCAATCTCCAAGCTATTGAAGAAGATTTCAACTGCTTGTCTGATGAGGCGACCAGGTTTTTCGAGGAAGTAAAGCCTCTCAGAGACAAGTTTGCAGAGGAAATGGAGGTCGGATCTCCGTCAAGCAGCAACTAGCCGGGGGATCTCTAGAAGTAGGCAATTGTAATATAAGAATTATGAAATGTATGAAACTTACCTTTCTGTCATCAACAAGTCTCTCTTTTGTTTATCCTGTCGACTTATGAAGTTCTCATATATTCTCTAGCCCCCGACTGCTTTTATAGTAGAAGGACTTTACTAAATAAGCAATAAGCCAAGAAGGAGAACTAAAGTCTCAACCATTGTTTGAAAGCAGATACTAATTATGTGATAAAACTGATTGTAGTAATACTAGGAAACCAAATTGGTCGGAACCAATATCTGATTTTGACTAGTTATAGATCTGTTTGTCATAATCGTAATGCCAAACAAAACAGTATATGGTCGGAAGTAAAAGACTTGTTTTGATGAGAAAGAAAATATGCAAGAATATATGCAATAAATGATAAGTGGTCTTATTTATATTTAGTACCTAAAACTGGTCAGAAGAATTTGCTAAGAATTGAAGACATGAAAAGACACTTCGCGAAACGTGCTCATGCTCAAGTCCGACTGGCAGCGAGGATCGTAAGAAAAGGATCGTCGCTAGGAAGCTCCTTCCAGTGGGTAGGACCATGTGCGGAGAAGGAGAAACTTCGACTAGGAGGCTTTCCGTGTCCCGACCAGTAGCCAAACGAGAGTAGAATAGAATTTTGAAATGAAGATAGATAGTCTTCGCGATCCTAAGAATATGAGTCACTATATAAAGTTGTTTGCGTCATGCTCTAGTTACTCGCACATTTCTTTGAGAAAAGTGTGTGGTCGCGCATGAGAATCATTCATAGAATGATCACGACTAGGACCCATACATCATGTGACTGCGAAGTCGTTGCCAAAGAGTAACAGAGATCCTTATAAAGGATATCGAAGAGAAAAAGATCTTCTCCGACCAATTTAAACAACAATAGTGCACGACCAAAATAGAGGTACATATATATAAACAATATCACTCATCTAAAGAAATAAAGGAATGACTAATCTTTATTAAAATTGAAAGAATGGAAATAATAATTAAACAAAGAACTTACGGAGTTGATCAATATTCCAAGAATTAGACAAAACACGCCTATCAGACATAGCTAGTCGTACGGAACCTGGTCGGGTGACTTCAACCACAGTGTAAGGACCTTCCCATTTGGGAGAAAGCTTGTTACGATTTGATTGGTTCTGAATTTTTCAAAGAACCAGATCACCTACAGCGAAGCTGCGAGGTTGCACCTTACGGCTGTGATACCTTCTCATGACTTGTTGGTAGACTGCTGATCGTATCAAGGCTTGGTTTCGTCGTTCTTCAAGGAAATTGATGTCGTCAAATCGTCGTTCATTCTGATCGTTTTCATTGAAACAATTAGTCTGAGCAGAGCCAAGTTTTAGTTCTGGAGGAAACATGGCTTCGACACCATAAACTAAGAAGAATGGTGTTTCACTAGTCGCACGACTGGTTGTGGTTCGAACGGCCCATAATACTGAAGGAAGTTCTTGAACCCAAGCTCTTGGCCGTTTTATTAACTGGTCAAACACTCGGCGTTTAATCCCCTGCATTATGATACCATTGGGTCGCTCAACTGCTCCGTTGCTCTGCAGGTGAGCGACAGAAGCAAAGTGTATCTTGATACCAAGTTCTTCACAGAATTCCTTGAATTTACCCCTTGAGAACTGGGCACCATTGTTTGTGATTATACGACTGGGTACACCAAATCATGTGATCACATTTTTTGTGAGAAACCTCTTAGCGGCCTTAGTTATTGTTTTAACAACAGGCTCAGCTTTGATCCATTTTGCGAACGTGTCAATCATGACGAAAAGGAATTCGAAGCCCCCGGGTGCTCTTGGGAAATGTCCTAGAATGTCCAGCCCTAGGTTGCAAAAGGCCAAGAAAGAGGAATGGTTTGCAAACCTTGTGTCGGCTGATGTACTTGTCAGCTATGAAACTGACATTGTACGCACTTCGTCACGAGCTCTTTTGCATCATGAAGGGCAGTTGACCAATAGTATCCTTGCCTGAAGGCTTTACTGACTAGCGTTCTGTAGGAATGATGTGCTCCACAGACTCCTTCATGAATTTCGGTTAGCAATTTAATGCCATTCGTTTGAGATATGCATCTCATTAACACTCCGTGAGATCCTCGTTTGTACAAGGTACTTTCGATCAGAGTGTATGCTTTGGCTTTTCGAGATATACGATCAGCCTCTACAATATTTTTTTGGAATTATGTCATGCTGAAGATAATTATAGATCGACATCATCCAATCTCTACTTTGATCGTGACAGCGCCAACCATCAATGACCTGTGGAGCATCCATGTTCTCAGGATCGGTTTGTATGACCTGTAGCATCAGCGCTAATTGGTCTGCCAAAAAGTTTTCCTTTCTAGGAATGTGTTGGATCTGGAAATCGAAGAAGTGCTTTTCGAGTTTCCGTACTTCCGCCAGATAAGATGACATCTTGGTACTTGAGCATTGATACTCTTTCCCAACTTGATTCGCTACTAGTTGAGAATCACCTTTCACTAGTAATCTGCGAATCCCAAGCGAACGAGTTGCTTAGAGTCTTGCCAGTAAACCTTCATATTCTGTCACATTGTTCGTAGCAGAAAAATTTAACTAGATGGCGTACTTGATGTGTTCGCTAGTAGGGGATATCAAGGCAACTCTAGCCCCCGAGTATTTGAACATCAAGGAGCCGCCAAAGTACATTGTCCACTCGTCGTGGTGTTCATACTCGGGCCCTTGGGTGGGTTCAGGGTTTGTTCATTCGGCAATGAATTCTGCTATTGCCTGGGAATTGATCGCTGATCGTGAGATGAAATGGAGGTCGAACGCCCCTAGTTCAACCACCCATTTTGCTATTCGTCCTGATGATTCCCTGTTTTCAAGGACTTGACCAGTGAGATACCCGGTCGGCACGACCACTTTGTGGGCCTGAAAGTAATGCCTTAGTTTCCTTGAAGCCATAAGGAGACCATAGAGCTACTTTTGTACCTGTGGGTATCTTTCTTTTGGTCCATGTAAGACTTTGCTTACATAATATACTGGTCGTTGGACGTTATCACGCTCCACGACCAGTACACTGTGACTGTTTGTAGCATTGCAGCCACGTAAATTAGCAATATTCTCCCGATCTTGGAGAAACTAAGACCGGGGTACTCGTAAGGTACTTCTTAAGTTCTTCAAAGGCATCGTTTGCCACTTTAGTCCACTTGAAACTCCCATGTTTCCGGAGAAGTTTAAAGAAAGGTAAACCTTTTTCACCCAACCATGCTATGAAACGACTTAGCGCTGCCATACAGTCAGTTAGTTTTTGGACTTCTTTCTTCGTGGTCAGAGGGCGCATCTGGTCGATGGTCAATATTTTTACTGGATTTGCTTCGATACCTCTAACCGAAACTAGGAAACCAAGCAGTTTTGCAGCAGAAACTCCGAACACACATTTTTCTGGATTTAACTTGAGGTTATGCCTTCTCAAGTTATTGAAGGTTTCTTGTAGGTCGGGAATATGATCGCCAGTGTTGATGCTCTTTACGACCATATCATCAATATAGGCTTCCAGATTTCAACCAATCTGTGGATTAAAGGTTTTCTGCATCAACCTTTGAAAAGTTGTACCATCATTTTTGAGGCCAAACGGCATCTTAACATAGCAGTAAGTGCCATATGGGGTGATGAAGAAAGTTTTCTTTTCATCTTCTTTACTCATATTAATCTGGTGGTACCCTGAATACACATCTAAAAAACTTAATAACTCGCACCCGGAAGTAGAGTCTACAAGTTGGTCAATGCGTGGAAGGAGAAAGTCATCCTTCGGACAAGCTTTGTTAAGATCTGTAAAGTCAATACACATCTGCCACTTCCCATTATTTTTCCTAACCATTACAAAATTGGCGAGCCACTGAGGGTGGTCGACTTCACGAATAAATCCAGTCTTGAGGAGCTTATCAATCTCCGACTGGATTGCTTCCTTCCGATCAGGTGCAAAACGTCTTAGCTTCTGCTTGATCGGTTTGTTGTCAGGTTGGAGAGCTAGCCTGTGCTCGATCACCTCCCTAGGGACTCCGGGCATGTCGGACGCCTGCCAAACGAATACGTTCTGATTTGCTCGGAGGAAGGAGACGAGCAATTCTTCCTATTTGCGGTCGAGGTTTACTCCGACTAGTACTTTTCAGGTAGATGTGTCAGCGTTTCCTGACCCAAGCAATTTGGTGCCTTCTGGAGAAGTGCCCTTGTCGAGTAGTACCTCTTTTGTCTGGTCGGAAGGCTTTGGTGCCATCTTTAGCTTCGAGTGGTTGACCTGCACAGTAGGTGGATTAGCCTCTCTGGTCGAATGTTCATCGACCAGTTCTAAGGATTTTTGATCACATGCGTAAGCCATTTTTTGATCTCCTCGAACCGTGATGACCCCTTTTGGTCCTCGCATTTTCAAACTCTGATAACCGTAGTGCGTGGCTATCAAAAATTTTGCTAAAGCCGGATGACCAAGAATTCCATTGTATGCGGATTCGAAATCCACCACATCAAATAGAATTTTTTCTGTTTGGAAGTTGTCAGGTCTTCCAAACGTAACCGGTAGGGAAAGCTATCCTATCGGTTTGGTGGTGGAACCTAGAACTATGCCATGGAAGGCATACTTCACAGGTTTCACCTTTGACTTAGGAACTTGCATCTCCTCTAACGCTCCTGCAAATAAAATGTTTGCAGAACTACCTCCATCTATTAGGACTCGATTAACCTTACAGTTATTAATAGTAGGTTCAACAACAATAGGGAACCTACCTGGTCGAGTCCAAGGGATGGGGCAGTCTTCTTTGTTGAAGGAGATTATAGTCTCCGACCACCTGGATGGCTTGATGGTGATCGGAGGCTCGACAAGGTTGACCTCCCGCTCTATGGCCTTTAGATGACGCCTTTATTCATACGAAGAAGACCCACCAAATATCATGTTGATCGTATGTTGAGGCTCCTGGTACTTCATTTCTTCGTCGCCATCCTTGTCCTTTTTGGAGCTCATTTCCCCGAGTTCCTGTATTGAGGGGAGTTGACCTTTACCTGCATAGTAATCTTCCAGCTTCTTTTGCCAGGCTTGGCAGGTGCACAAGTCATGCCCTGCCTGCTGGTGAAGTGGAGACCACTTCTTGTTCTTGTTGTATCCTTCGGTCGGAGCTTTTGCCTTGCCTCGACCGGTATAGTCTCTTTTACCCTTAGTAAACTTCTTAGGAACTGCAAGGACTTCCTTATCATCGGGCCTGCGGTGTTTTTTTTTCTTGAGAGCATTCTTATGCTTCTTCTCTGGTTTATCCAAGCCAGGCTGGGGGATTTTATCCTTCCAATTAATGGCCTCGCACCACTCAATTGCTTCGCTAGCAGCTGCGTATTTATCGGCCATGTCGAAAAGTTCGACGGTCGTCCTTGGAGGGTGCATGGCGATATCCTCCGTAAACCCTTGATTCCTTAGACCTGCTTTGAAAGCTTGGATAACAGAAGACTCTACGACCTCTGGTATTGAATTACGAACCTGGCTAAATCTTTTGATGTACTGACGTAGAGTTTCATTGGATCCTTGTCGGATTCGGTAAAGATCATCTTTCTTTCCAGGGCGGTCGTACGTGCCTTGGAAATTTTCAATCAGGAGGTCACAAAGTTGCTCCCAAGTGTAGATCGATCCGACCGGTAGGTTGAGTAACCACGATCGGGCAGATCCTTCAAGTATTGTGGGTAGGTAATTTGCCATTACGTTTTCATCACCACCAGCTGCTCTATTAGCGATGGTATAGATTTGGAGAAATTCCAACGGGTTCTGGGTCCCATTGAACTTATCTAGGTTGGATGGTCGGAACCTGTTTGGCCAACGTACAGCTTGGGGTCCTACGGAGAAAGCTCGACAACCTGTAATTGATTCATGGCACCTTCTTTGGAAAAGTGCCGGATTGTAATCGGTTGGAGATCGCTTTCTAAAATTGGAGTGCCGGAGCTCCGGTATCCCGATTCGGTCGTGGACGTTAGTATGATGCCTACGACCGCCTGCTTGGTTTAGATGATGCCGGAGATCATCAGCGCCAAGCGATCCTTCCTCTTGAAGAGGTGAGGGGGTGGCTACTTGAAATAGACTTCTTCCCTCATGACTCCTTGGTCGGAATCATCGAGGAGGTCTTGGTATCGATTGGCTTCCAATCCAACCATGCGGCCCTCTACTGAGGGAGGAACGTTGGGATGAAGTCATGGTTTAACTTCGTGAATTCCTTTGTTCCCGGTATGCTTCCGTTTGTTGCATGGTCTGCTAGAGAATTTCTGATACCTGACCTACAAGTTGCACAAAACGTGGGGTCTCTGCTAGAGGAGGGTTAGAATTATTTAAAATATCCTGAACACGCTGCAGGTTTTGTACCATTACCGAAGGTCTCGGAGGATTCATGCTGGCAGTAGGTGTTCAAAGATCTGAACTTTCCCCTGACCATCTGGTTTGTTCTGTCTGATGCATTACCCTTGGTGGGGCAGAACCAAGCGAATTAACTAATGGACGTCTATCAGTTCTGTTACATCTGGCATTTGGTGCTTGATGGCCCGTGTCATTTCCACCAGCGCGTGGTGGTGTGGCAAATTGTGCAGGACCGTACATGGCATTTTGATATGTATCTCCAATCGCATTGACCTCGTGCCTCCAGCAGCAATCTTCCAACGAGCTTCCATCGTAACTAATCGAGAGCCTTCCAATGCTTCTGTGAGGAGTTTCCACGATGGAGAGCGGTAAGAGATTAGCACCTCATGAGGTTTTTGTGGTGGGCTCAGCCTGATCCGATGAGTTACCGATCGTATGCTGAGTCTTATTGTTCCCACTTGGCCCACGACCAGTGGGAGCTTCATCGACACCGTTACCAGATGTCGGTTAGCCTCGTATCGCCGAAGTCGTTGGTGAGTAACTTTCACCATGATTTCATCGAGTATATTGATCCTTGAGTTGTGATCTTTGAATTTTCATCACCTTTTTAGCGGCGGAAGGACCGGGCTTGGAAAGGTCTCGGACATTCGAAATGGGTCGGAATGACTTCTGTAATAGCCCAAAGTTACATTACCAATTTAAAATAAATAAAGTTATTATTTCATTGGATTTTACAAATTTGAAAGAGTTTGATTGCTTTATTTGAATTTCTGAAGTTTTAAAAGTCAAAAATGAAAATTTATTAAAGTCTTTGAAGTTTTATTTGAGTTAAAAGTGAAAAATAAAAATTTAATTATTTTTGTGGAATTTTCTGAATTTTTTTATAAAAAAGCTTTTTCTTAATTATTTTAAAGCCAAGTAAATTTATTTGCAAAATAAAAGCCAACTTTAAGTTGGAAATAATTTTATTAAGTTCAAAATAAATAAGAGAATTTCTGTGAATTTTTCCATAAATTTTGGATTTTATTTGCTATTTTCTAAAGCCTTTTCAATTAATTTGATTATTTTAATCATCAAATCATTTAAAATCCCTAAACTATTCTTGGGCTGAAAGCACTACTATGTGGCCCATCTCCTGTTCTTTGCGGCCCAAACCGGCCGCCAAGACCTTCATCAAATTGGCATCGTTGGATCAAAACCGACGGCGAATCGCTTTCCTATTCCTCTGCATACCACGCCACGCCATGTGGGCGGACCATCGTCCTTGCCGCCTCCATCTTCAACGCGGCAGCGCCTTTCGCCTAAAACCGCCATATGGCGCCGAGCGAGCTCGCAATGACGCGCTTCAACCGCCCGCGTCCTCGTAGCGTCGCGAAGACTCGTGCCGTCGCCGCGCAACCCCCCACGTTCTCTTTCCTTCTTCGCGGCGCGACAATCACCGAAATCGCCGCCGCCACGATCTCATCTCCTCCATGCCGCACTGGTGACCCCCGGCCCCTATAAAAGGGAGCACCGGATAGCCCTCATCTCAATCCACCTTTCCCCCTTATTCACTTTCCCTCCCACCCCGTGAGCATGCTGTATTTAGAGTTTCCTCACCGCCGGCCAATAGAGTTTGAAGCTTCGATTGCGCCGCCACTGTTGACGCCGCGACCACGCCTCCACCACCATCCGCTTTGCCACGCCGTCGCGAAGCCGGTGCGCGCACCCATTTGCCCCAAGGACCACCGAAGCGCTACTTCGCCGACAAGCCGTACCACGCTACCGCCTTTGACGTCGCCGCCGACCACCTAGCCACCCTCCGCCGCCTCAAGGTAGCGCGTTGAATGTAACACCCTTATTTTCTAAGCCTTTTCGAATTTCCAAAATAAAATAGAACCCTTTGGTTTTGATGAGAGTTCAAAGCTTCTCATGAGATTTTAAAAGAGCTTTAAATGACTAAGACAAACTTCAACTAATCAAAAGTTTGGTCTTCTTTGAGTTGTGCGGGTTCTGGAGCCGTCCCTCCCTCTGTGTCCAGACCTCCCCTAAGTGTTTGGACCTCCCCTTGTGTCCAGACCTCCTTTGTGTTTGGACATCCCCTTGTGTCCATACCTCCTTTGTGTTTGGACCTCCCCTTGTGTCCAGACCTCGTATGCGTTTGGACCTACCCTGATTTCATTCCAACCATCAAGACCTCCCTTGATTGTATCTTGATCGTCAAGACCTCTTTGGATTGCATCTAGTCCTCAGCACCTCTTAGCCTTTCAGACCTCCTCAAAGACCTCTTATGACCTCGCAAGACCTCCTTGTTCAGCGGACCTCCCCAGTGGTCTTTTGCAAAGACCACCCTCCGTGGTCTTTTTGCAAAGACCACCCGTCTTGGTTTTTCTGCAAAGACCACCTTTGTGGTCAAGACCTCTCCTGCGGGTCACGACCTCTCGTTGGGCCATGACCACTCCTCTTTGACCAGACTGTTCTCCAAGTTTGACCAGTCCCACTTGCCAGTCTTGCTCACCTTTATCTTTCTCCGCCACATAAGTACCTTGTGCGTTTAATGTCTGTTGTGTCACATTAAATGCGACCACTTACGTGGTCACTTACGTGGCACCTTGATTTCTTTCCTGGTCTTCTCCATTCACAGCATACTTTGACTTAATCCACTCTCATCTGATGGGTCGTATCCTGCCCCATCTCTACCTACCTTGGACACGTATACCTTTGAGATTTCCGATGCCATTCCTTCTCTTTCTTCCCTGGCTAAGAATAGCCTATTTAGCTCATCATCATCGCCTTTTTCCACGCTTATTTGTTTTGCTCTTGGCCAGTTGCATGGTGTTGAACCTTCGTCGCCAAGAACTCCGTTTGAGCTTGTGTCGCCGCCGCCTCACCGACGTTGACTCCACCGGAGCCTCTGCGACGCCCTCATCACCACCGCTAGCTGGTTGCCATCCAACCACTGGACCAGCTCCTTCATCTTGTCCTCGAACTTGTTCTCGTCCTTGGTGAGTCCCCCTGTGCCCTGTTCTTTCTCTTGTTCTTATGACCTCATTGAGCAGTCGTATCATCCTTAGGACCTCCTCCTCTTGGATCTCCTAAGGGCCTCTCTTTGCAAGGACGACCCTCTTGGCCCTCCTTGCTCTCCCAGGACCTCCTTTTTGCAAAGACCACCTCCTTGGTCTTTTGTAAAGACCACCTTCCCGGACCTCCCTAGTCTGTTGCAAAGACCACCCCCGTGGCCTTTTGCACAAACCACCCTCTTAGATCTTTTTGCAAAGACCACCCACCTCATTGGACCTCCTCCCTGTGAGTTGAGTCTTTTTCTAAAGAACCCGTTTTTAGGGCAGTGACATTTTGTTGGTTGAGTTTTGACTTTTCCTTCGAAGCTCTTTGGTTTTGTTTGGGCTCTGTTTGAGTTTGTCTCTTTTCTCCCGTGTAGATTGCGACAACACTAAGGAGCCCGAGTATTTAGAAGAGGAAGATTCTCAAGCTTTAGAGCAAGGCAAGTCATACCCTTGATCATGTTGAGCCCAGTAATTCAAATTATTTAAGTTCCATTTTAAATGATTATTGCATGCTTACTTCAATTTAAGCAATTCAATCCCTGTTTTGAAACTTTATAGTTATCCCTGTTCCCTTTGTACAACCAGATCTAACATTGAATCATTCACCCTTGATGCCATAGATGAAAATCTAGCTGATACAATAATATGAGCTAGAAGTGTTGCAAAAATTTAATGCTTAGCCATGTTTAGACCAAAACTCTTGTTTTGGGAAATCTTTCTACCGAAAGACCAATGCTGTCAAATACTTTAAGCCATGACATTGGGTTGTCATGGAGATTTGCAAATGTTTTCAAAGGAAATGGAAAAGGAAAATTTTGGTTTGGACTTGGGAGAATTGGTTGCTTGGATGGTGCATGTTTATGCACGGGCTCAAGCTGGGTAGGTTTGGGGTCCAGGGTTCTGTGGTAGTCGCCCAGGTCAGTTAAGTACCGGTCTTCGAGTGTATTTTGCCATGCCTCACCGTGCAACCACATGCTCTGTATGGGCTGAACCTGACTGATTAATTTACAAAGTTCCATCGTGGTCATTCCTGTTGGTGCAGTGGGTAGTCATGTTATGACCTATGTTAGTCCCACCCGGCGCAAGAGGGGGCTCTGAACCTGCGGATGGATAGTCCAAAGGGGGCGAAACCTTAGCGAGGAGGGGCTGTGGTGGAATGATGCATTGTAAAGGCCTTGTCACGTACTCTAGACCTCACACCAATGGAAGTGTGAGGTGGTATTCACGAATGCCAAACAAACTAGAGAATTCGTGTCATGTGGGTAAAGTTGTACACCTCTGCAGAGTGAAAATCTATTCGAATAGCCGAGTCCGCGGTCAAGGACATGCTGGCAAAGCTGCTCCTAGTTAGATGTTGGCTTTGTTTCCAAAAAGTTTTGTAAAACTGGTTTTGGATCTCTATCCAAATGGGTTTTACGGCGGGGAGCCTTGTGACGAGAGGGTATCTTTCACCACTTGATGATGAATGTTATCCAACTGTAAAATTGAGTTTTGGAAAATGAATTTTAATTATAAGTGTAACTGCCTTGGAACTTAGTATGTGTATTTAAATGAAACTTGGCTTTATGCAAATCAACCCTATATGTCTTCCTTTGAAATATCTATGTATGCATATCATTCTGTTACTCCATGGGTGTGACTTGCAAGCACGGTTGTTGTGCTCACTCTTGCTTGACATAACCTTTGGACAGGTGAAGACTTTGACAGCGAGGAGGAGGACCAAAACAACTAGGTTGTGCTCTCCAGTCAGTTGCCTGTGGCGAGCTGATGGACTACCGCTCTTTTTTTCCATTGTATTTTATGTTCGGCCCAAGGTTGCTTTTGTAAGCTACTCTGTTGATATTTTGTTAATAAAGTTGCGTTGTGGATGTCACCACTTTTGTTACTGTGTGGGCTAGCAGCTGATCTTGGGACTAGCTCAAATACACAGAGGTCCTAGGGTGATCCCTAGTCCCATGACCTCCTACGGGTTTGGTCGTGAACTTAGGGTGATCTTAGGCCTCACGGCCTCTCTCGGATCTCCTGGAGGTCTTGAAGGACCTCTAAGTGGTCCTGCTGGACAATCTCGGGTGGTCTTGATAGACTTCCGGGTGGCCCTGTGGGATCTCACAGGTGGTCCTTAGAGACCTCTGGGTGGTCTGAACCTCTTGGGTGGTCTTAAAGGACCTCCTGGGTGGTCTTGACCTCTTGAGTGGCCTTGAAGGACCTTCTGGGTGGTCTTGGGGAGCCCTGGTCGTGACATTGAACTCCTTGTAGCGCCCTCTCCCCGTTGCGCACTTCCGCACGACTCGCCCTGGCGTGCAACGCCGGTGGGCCCGTCACCGTGTGCCGCATCCTCGCCGGTCCGACGTGGCGCTGCCACTTGGGCGCCAACTCACGGTCACATGACGCCACATCTGCGCAGCCTCCTGAGCCAAAAGCCCTACGGACTTGGTCCATATGAACCGTGTCTATGACACGTGGGGCCCGCTTGTCAAAAAAACTGTTTTATTTTCTTTTAATTCTGAAAACCTATGGCTGGCGTCACCCTTGCGCAATAATTGTATTTTTCCTTTAGAAAATTAAATCAAGAAATTCGGTTAAATTCAGATTTAGGGTTTTTAGTAAATTTAAACTTCTAATATCCATATCTTTTGCATCCAAACTCCGATTTGGGTGTTTCAAATTGCTAAATTTGTATAAAATCATTATATAGCTAACTAAACTAAAATTATATAATTTGGAGTTCATTTGAATTTGTTTGAATTTGGCTTATTTTCGCGTATAGATTTCGACGACTTCGGAGAGTCAGATTTCGACGCCATTCGAGAACAACCAATTGAGCAAGACAAGTTACATCTTTGACCATATTTGCACCCATTATTTCAAATTATTTAAATTCTATTTTAAATTATTACTGCATGCTATTTACATTCAGTAATTTAAATTCCTGTTTTAAAATTATAGTTATTCATAATTCCTTTGTACTGCCAATCTTTACATTGAAATAAACCTACCTTGACACCTTAGATGAAAATCTAGTTCATGCAATAGTATGAACTAGAACACTTTGGAAAAATTGATGCTTAGCCATGCTTAGACCAAAAATGTTTGATTTGGGGAATTTCAGCCAAAAATCAAATATTGTTTAAATTGTATCCATGGCATTGGTGTGTTATGGAAGTTTATAAATGACTTTGAAAAATGAAATAAAATGATGGTTTGTACTTGGGCGAAATGGTTAATTGGTGGGTGCAGGTTTATGCACGGGCTCACTCAGGGTATGGGTTGAAGCTCAGGGGTTGTTTGGAAAGTCGCCCAAGTCAGTTAAGGACCGGTCTTCGAGCCGCATCTTGCTAAGGCACAATCGTACCACCACTTGTCCTGAGTATGGAGAGAGGACCTGGCCAACTAATTTGCAATGTTTCACCGTAGTCGTTCCCTTCAGATGTGGTGGGTAGTCATGTTATGACCTACATTAGTCCCACCTGGCGCAAGAGGGGGCTCAAATCCTGCGGGTTGTAGCCCAAAGGGAGCGAAACCTTAGCGAGGAGAGACTGCGGTGGAATGGCGCTTTGTAAAGGCCTTGATACGTGCTCTAGACTGCTTACCTAAGGTAGTGAGTGGTGGTATCGACGAATGCCAGACAAACTAGAGAATTCATGTCATGTGGGTAAAGCTGTACAACCTCTGCAGAGTGTTATGAACTATTCGAATAGCCGTGTCCACGGTCATAGACATGCTTAGCAAATCTACTCAAAGTTAAACTTTGGTTTTGATTTCAAAATGATTTCACTACTACAAAAAGTCTAATACTGGACGCCTCATCACAAACGGTTGACCAAAACCATCTGTATTACATGCAATCACAGACGGTTTTGGTTTAGAGACCGTCTGTGGCACTAGCTGCGCTAAAAACCGTCTGTGAAGAGGTAATATCACAGAGGGTTCATGTTGAAAACCGTCTGTGAAGTATCACATATGGTTCTTGTTAATAACCGTCTATGATAATTCTACATATCACAGACGGTTTTCAACAAAGAATCGTCTGTGAAACATCACAGACGGTTCTTAACAATAACCGTCTGTGATATTACCACATATCACGAGCGGTTTTATTATAACCGTTTGTGATAATATCGCTCTGCCCAATCGTTTTCTTCTTCGTCACCATCGCCCGGCTCCGTCGTCTCTTCGTCGCATCGATCCGCTTCGGCTCCCTGATGCATCTCTTCGTCTCACGCTCTGAATTTATACCTTGTTTTATAAAAAGGATCATCTGCCATCGAAGATGATCATCCCCACGTACTTATAAAAAAAACAGAAATGGCTGCCTCTTCCTTGTCGCTGGTATTGATGGCCTACTTGGCCGCACTTTGTCTGAGCACCTCTCTCGCCAGTATGTTGAACCGTCTTTGCGGAAGAACAACTATTTCAACGGTTTCTTCACTCCTCGTCCGAGAAATTTCTTTGGAGCGGTGGCGGCCACCTTCCGCCGTCTTGACATCCTCCTCCGTCGTGTCTTCCGGTGATCTCCTACTTTCGGCGAGTTTACGCGTCATCGGCGTGGTCCTCCAAAACGTTGCGTCTCGGAGGCTTGCCGTCACTTGGACTACGTGTCGGGCGGCGGCGGCAAGAAGTCGACGGCCGAGACCCCTCAAGCAAGGGAAGAGAGCATATGGCCTCAATTCTTCTTGGTTCAACAGTTTGAGGATCTTCGAGAGACACTCGAACGAGCGCGTTAGCGGGTGGACGCATTTTAGGCTTCGTTGATGATCGAGAACCGTCCGAATCTGCGATCGTTGCCGCCTATGAAGAATTGTAGAGCGGAGATAGCAGACCTACCTCCACCACTAGAAAAACTTTGTTTAATTATAGGTTGCTACTTTTTTTTTAATATTTTTGTAAGCGACTGGCCACGTTGTTTACCCATATGAAAATTCCAAAATGAAAAAAAAAGTTTGGAGGTGAAGTTAATTACTATATTAATTATATGTTGAATTATTACTATATATATATATATATATATATATATATATATATATATATATATATATATATATATATATATATATATTTTCAGCAAATTTTATTGATATTTAAATGACAAAATTGACATATAAACATGTAATTTCTTCATGTCATGTAAGTGTATATACAAGATAAATATACTTGAGAAAAACCATTTCACGAGCGGTTCCATTATGGAACTGCGTGATATCATCACCGACGGTTCCATAATAGAACCGCTCGTGATAAATCTCTTTATTAGTAGGAGCCGGCCGCTAGGGTTTGCACTTTCGCCCTAACTCGTCACTCCCAGTAGCATTTACTCTCATCCGTTCCTCCCCACCTCGACGCCGCCGCAAACCCGTCGCCCGTCGCCAGCAGTTGTGACACCACTCTGCCTTGCACAAGATCGTCACGATAGTCGTAGTGTCTTGTGCGATGTCGTGGTCGTCCACAACTACGGTGACGCCGCCACCCGCATAATGTCGCTCTCTATACGCCATGGCTTGGTTCTCTGCTTTCGGCTTCTGCGCTCGGGCCTGGCGAGGGCTTTGCTTTCCCCATCCTCCTCTATTCTTCTCTAGATCTGTTAGCTTAATATCTTTTGTTGAGTTTGATCTTTATGCTTGAGCCTTAAGTTGTGTCTGATGTTTGTGTGATTTATGCAAGGTGAAGGAGATGGATGAGGGTTGTCTTTGGTGGTGGGGTCGCCACCGTGGTTCTTATTTGTCTTGAGGTATCACCCTACCTTACTCCCTCTCTGTCTCTACCCCTTGCTCTGTGATGAAAATGGCTAGTGCTCTCGATGGATGCCGAAGGCTACTCTCGTGTGGTGGGTTTGGACACCCTTGGTCTTGTTGTCTTCTTGATGAACCGCTTAATGATGTTAATAGTCTTATGCTAAAATTGAATTGATAATTAGTTCATATTAATATCCCTTGCTCTGTGATGTAATTATGTCAATAGTCTTATCTTTGAAATTGAATTGATAATTAGTTCATATTAATAGTCCCCTTGCTTTCTGTGATGTAATGATGTCAATAGTCTTATCTTTGAAATTGAATTGATAATTAGTTCATATTAATAGTCCCTTGCTCTGTGATGTAATGATGTTAATAGTTTTATCTTTGTCTCTCGCCATTCATTTCACCTTTATGCGTATAACTTGTGTTCATGCGGTCAAGTTCTCCTACCTCTTGCGTCCCAGTGCGTCCTACCATTCCATTCATAATCTCTTCTCTATAAAGTCTCTAAGTGGCTACTTGTGCCATTAAAACGGCATCATATTATATATATATATATATATATATATATATATATATATATTGTTAAGTAGTCGGACCATTTTCAAGGGTTAGTCCGCATGACATGAGAAGGATGAGGCGGTATCCTGGGCAACCTCATTGAGCCCTGCAAGTTTAAAAAGTATGAATTCAAGGAGGCGTCGGGACATCCAATTACGGATGTTGTCGATAGGTAATTGGACATCGCTATGTTCAAAAGTGGCGTTGATCTTGTAATACTCCGTGGGAAGTGGCATCATCTATCGACAACTAATAATTCTTGAGCATGTAATTGTCTTTAAACCCAACAAGAACACCAAGCAACAAGTTGAGAATTCTTTTGAAATATGAGAATGGTTGCTTGGTGTTCTTGTTAGATTTAAAACGATTATGCTCATATTTTTTACAACCACTTGTTAATCTTTCAATGAGGTCAATGCCCTATCGACAACATCTGCCTAATCCTTCTCGATCTCAGGCATGGATGATCCCCCAAAGTGGCCGAGAGACTATCTAATAATATATATATATATATATATATATATATATATATATATATATATATATATATATATATATATATATATATATATATATATATATATATATATATATATATTAATGGCTTTTAATGGCACCAACAACGCTTGGGGCTTTATAGAAAAAGTCATCCTGAGCAGTTGTGCTCATACTTGCTTTATGTAAACAAATTTGAGAGAGAAAGACTTTGCTACCGGTGTGGATCTCGACAACTAGGCCACTACCCCAGTTGATTGCCTGTGGTAGAACAGCTGGACTCCACTACTTCTTCGTCTTCCGGTGTGTTTCATTACTGTTGGCTTATAAGCCTCTTTTGTAATAAACTCTATTGATTATTAATATAATTGTGTGATTTATGGATGTTACCATATCTGTTTACTGTGTGAACTAGCTACTGATCATGGGACTAGTTCAGAAATGCACAGAGGATTTGGGGTGTTAATCCCGGGTCCGACACTTCCTCTGAAGACGCCACTTGTCGTAAGGGTGTATCCTCATCCATCCGGTCGATTTCGCTAATGTCTGTGACATGCGAGCCAGCGGAGGAGGAGGATGATGACATCCCATTTTCTTGCATGGTGCGGATGCATTCATTTATGTTGACGTTGGAGTAGTCCGTCAAGTCGAACCAATTCTCCTCGTCCCAAACTCCTGCCATAGTCGCATGAGCAATTATGAGGAGTAAGCGAGGATTTGATGAGTGAAGATTTTTTTTCAGAATATCTGCGCCTTCATATCCACGGACGACGCCAACTGTCGACGATCGAGTCGCCAATCTTACGAAATAAAATAGAGGAAAATGACACAGATTTCTTGAGAGAGAATGGGACTGCTCTTTATTGATATGAACTGGCTATTACAGCGAGTGCCTATGACCAGGCGGAGGACTAATCCTAGTTACACCGAGTATGATGCTTGTTATGCTATCTTATCATACTTAAAGCATGAATCTGATGATTGCGCTGCTATATTCTGATGCCCGATGCGATATCAGATGTTTAATCATCCTTCTCGTCCGCGCTCCATCCTTATATAGCTTCTGAAGAGGTGGCAGTTGCTCCTGAAGAAGGCGTCCGTTGTGAAGCATTGCGGCTGGTCGGAGTGAGGCGATGGTTGATAAAGTATCAACTGCTTTGCAGTTGAGTATCTGTGAGACACTCAACCGTTCGGTGGTTGTTTGTCAGTGTCTAGAGATTATCTAACGTCGTGTGGTATGGAGTATACATCACGTGCTATATTCATCACATGGTAAAGAATATAGCTAGAATAGATCCAATGCCAATTCATGGTTCTTCTGGCGATTACAGTGGGAGACTAAATCTGAGACCTTGTCAGGCCGTGAGTACCCATTATGTAACCTCACGGAATCCTTATGACCAAGATCGATCGTTAGCCTTAGGGGTTACGACCACGAAGACGTATGGTCTTTTATTATGTATTAAAGTAATACATAGAGATTTTAATCCTCGTCAAGAACCATCTGTGATAATTCACAGATGGTTCTATGATAATCTCCGTTATCACATATGGTTCTTTTTAAGAACTGTCTATGAATTATCACAGATGGTTCTATTCAAAAACCGTCTGTGATAGTTGCGTATCCTGAGCGGTTAAGTAATAAAACCGCTCTGTGATAAGCGAGCATTATAAATACTGGTCTGACAGACCCCCGCCCATACCCATTTGAGCGACCACTGCTACCTCCTCCCCATTGCGCCCGACTTAGAGAGAGAGGAAGGAAGGAAGGAGGTAGGGAGGAGAAGGAAAGGAGGAAGGGAGGAGAAGGAGAGGAGGAAGGGAGGGGAAGGGGAAGGAGAAGGAGAGGAATCTCGCGGGATATTTGGTATTTTTAGTGTGAGCTCTGAGGGTAACGATTTGTAACCCTTTATATTTGCTCTAGGTTAATTGCTAATCAATTCAAGTATGTTTGGTCAATAGGAAGAGTGCGTACTTGCGATTTATTAATCTAATTTGACACTAATTTGTTACATGCGTAGCATAGATGGACCGAAACTGGATGTACGGTGTGAACCGTGTGAGTCAAGAGTACATTAATGGTGTGTTTACTTTTAGAAGAGCCGCCGAGCAAGATATCTTTGAAGAAGGGATAAAATTTATGTCTTGTCCATGCATTGATTGCGGTGTCGAAGATGTTTAATAACGCGTGTAGATCGAAGCGCAGTTGATTCGAAGGGGTTTCAAAAAAAGGTATACATGTTGGACCAGTCATGGTGAAGAGCAGATTGTACAGGAAGTTAATAATGATGACATCGCGGAGGAAGTCAACAATATACTGAATGTGGACTGTGCTTTTGATGAGGATAGGTCGCACGATGACAATCTAGATCAGATGCTACGCGATGCAGAAGAGAACGACAATGAGAGAGAGTTTTGTAAATTTGAGGGCTTAATGGAAGACTCGGTGAGACCTTTGTTCCCTGGCTGCAAGCCGGAATATAGAAGGTTGTCAACCGTGCTTGAACTGCTGAAATTGAAGGCAGGCAAGCAATGGTTGGTCCGACAAGAGTTTTACGGCGTTGTTATGTCTCCTAGCGGACATACTTCCAGAGGGAAACGTGTTGCCCAACACCACCTACCAAGCAAAGAAGGTTCTTTGTCCATTGGGAATGGAAGTAGAAAGAATACATGCATGTCCAAACGATTGTATCCTCTACCGTAAAGAGTATGCAGACATGCATGTATGTCCCCTGTGCAAAGCATCCCGATACAAGCGTAAGAATACTGCTAAGGTGAAGCAAAGATCTCCTGCTAGGATGTTGTGGTATCTGCTTGTGATCCCACGTTTGAAGCGTTTATTTGCAAACCCAAAGGAGGCAAGATTGCTGCGTTGGCACTCGGAGGAGCATAAGAAAGATGGAAAGCTAAGACACCCTACTGATTCTGCCCAGTGGAGAAACTTCGATCGGAACCGAAGATTTCGGTCTTGAGCAAGGAACATAAGGTTAGGGTTGAGTATAGATGGAATGAATCCTTTCGGTAACATGAGCGACCGAGCATAGCATCGGCGAATCAATCTATGTATGTACAACCTTCCTCTATGGCTGTGTATGAAGCGGAAGTACATTTTGATGTCACTACTTATCCAAGGGCTGAAGCAATCTGGGAATGATATTGATGTGTACCTAGCACCATTGCTGGAAGATCTTGTGACACTGTAGAATGAAGGGGTACAAGTATGGGATGTGTACAAACGAGAGAACTTCACTTTACGTGCCATGTTGTTTTGCACCATCAATGATTTTTCTGCCCTTGGTAACCTGTCGGGCTTCAGTACAAAAGGAGCCAAAGCCTATCCGCACTGCTTAGATGGTACGGAGAGTGTATGGCTGAACAACTCGTGCAAAATTGTGTATATGCGTCACCGTAGGTTCCTTCCCAGAATTCACCGATACCGCAAGATGAAGAAACAATTCGACGGAAATAAGGAGGACAGTTCAACTCCAAGGCCTTTTAGAGGGAAAGAAGTCTATAATATGGTTAAGGATATCGATGTTGTGCTTGGGAAGGGATGTAAATTAAGAACCCGTTAGAAGAACATCTGGAAGAAGCGGTCAATTTTTTGGGACTTGCCTTATTGGGAGCACTTAGAAGTTCGTCACTGTATCAACGTCATGCACGTGGAGAAGAATGTATGTGATAGCTTGATTGGTCTTTTACTGAACATTAGTGGCAAAACAAAGGATGGTGTTAACGCATGGTGTGACTTGGTTGATATAAACATAAGGACCGAGTTAGCACCGAAAGAGACCGATAAAGGACGAACATACCTTCTCCCAGCTTGCTACACTCTGTCCAAGGCTGAGAGAAATGAACTGTGCCAGAGTTTGCATGGTGTGAAAGTTCCGTCCGGTTACTCCGAAAACATTGAGAAACTTGTTTCTATGGAAGATTTAAAATTAATTGGTATGAAGTCTCATGATTATTATGTGCTGATAACACAAATGCTTCCTGTTGCAATTAGGAGTATCTTGCCGAACAAGGTCTGAGTGGTAATCTTGAGGCTGTGTTATTTCTTTAACTCAATTGCTCAGAAGGTCATCGATCCCCAAGGACTAGATGCTCTGCAAGCCGAGGTGGTGACGACTCTATGTCATTTTGAGATGTATTTCCCTCCGTCATTTTTTGATATCATGGTCCATCTCATTGTTCACCTTGTGAAAGAGATAAAGATATGTGGCCTTGTGTTCCTACGTCATATGTACCCGTTCGAGAGGTACACAGGAATTCTCAAGTCCTACATACGGAATCGATCTCGACCGGAGGGCAACATCATCGAAGGTTATGCAACCGAAGAGGTCATTGAGTTCTACGTCAACTACATGGCTCAGGTGGAACCGATAGGTGTGCCTCTATCTAGTCATGAGGGGAGACTAGGGGGTATCGGAACCATCGGTAGGAAATCAATCACTCCCGATCTGGATACGTACGCACAAGCCCATTTCATGGCCTTGCAACACATGACCCAAGTGTCCGCGTACATCGATGAGCACAAAGACATGGTGCATATGAGAATCCGCACCGGTCGGAGGTTTGGATCACGAGAGCGCATCGCTGTCGGTTCAACAAATGGTTAAAGGTGTGATTCATTTGGGAGGTCATCAAGTGATGATACTGCTTGCTATGGTTGGCAAAAGGGCCAAAATTTACAATTGTGACATGGCAAGGATCGACATAAATGGGTACACATTTTATCTGACATTTCGAGGATAGGAAGAGCACTGATCCGAGCGATGGTGTCCACATAGATGCATTTCACAAACAGTTCAATACCACCGAGCCACGTGGGTTGAACTCCTACTATGGGTTCGTAGAGGATATTTGGGAGCTCGACTACGTACTTTTCAAGATCTCCCTGTTTCGATGCTATTGGGTTAAACTTCCGTAAGGTGTGAAGGTCGACAAGTACGGTGTCACTACTGTGGACCTCAAACGTGTCAGATACAAGGACAAACCATTCGTACTAGCTAAGTAAGTTGTTCAAGTTTTTTATGTAACGGGCCTAGCAAATAAGAATCGCAACATAGTTCTTCATGGAAAAAGAAGGATTATCGGAGTTGAGAATGTCGTGGATGATGAAGAGTAAAATCAATTTGATGAGTTGCCTCCTTTCGGAGACGGCATCAGGCTGGAGGAAGAGCCCAGTGAGGAAGCTAGCTATATGCGCATCGATCATCATGAAGGGTTATATTTTAATTAAGAATTTACTCCATTGTAATTTATTCCATAACATGAGACATGTCAATGTGGACTTGCCATGTGTTATGGACTTGTAATCTCTTATTTTGATGTCAATGTGGAATTGTCATGTGTTATGGACTTGTCATCTCTGATTTTGATGTCAATGTGGACTTCATTGTAATGTGGAATGATAATAGTATGCACTTGTACAACCTATTTGTCTCATGTCCTAATGTGTCAAACATGATGGACTTAATATCTCCTTGCTCTTGTATGGCTTATAAAGGTTCATGTGCTCTCATGCCAAATTATGGATTTCTTTGAATGTGCTCTTGTATGCCTAATACTTGTTGCACATATCTCTAAATGATCTATCATATATATCATATAGTGGCATATCACAGACGGTTTTATTAAGGAACCGTCTGTGATATGGTCCATATCATATACCATATCACAGATGGTTCCATAATAGAACTGTATGTGATTACTTATCACAATGGTTCTATAATAAAACCGTCTGTGATATCCCTTTATTAAGTAGGGTACCGCTAGGGTTTGCGCCCTTACTCGACACTTCCCCTCCCCTGACGGCCGCCCCCGACATCGACGACACCTGGTCGCCCCCTGCTTCGTCGCCAGCTCTGGGCCATCCTCCTCCGACTCCAACCCGACGAGCAGCCGCCTCCCTCCTCCGACGCAGCCCGTCGCCTCCTCTTCCACCGAAGCACTGCCTCCTCCACAACCCATCGCCGTCCTCCTCTCGACTGTCACCGGCTCCCTCGTGCCGCCGGCTCTAGTGCCTCCTCCGGTCCTCCCTCGCGCCACCGACTCCAGTGCCTCCTCCAATTCTTCAGCTTCCCTCCTCTCCAGCGGTCGGCGGTGCGTTTCATCGTTGCTTTGTTGATACTATGTAGCTAGGGTTTGAATGTTCTATGTGATGATGAAGCATGGGCTAGAAATTTTAGATTGGGGGTTGATTTGTTGGAGCTACTACTTACGATGACCACATTTTTTGACCTATGCTCTAGTAGAATGTTGATACTCTATTGCTCTTTTACATTTTGTTAGGTTCATGTTCATATGTATATATCAAGATTACTACTTTGGTGGAGTCGATGTTGTTGATTGATGAATGCATGTAAAGTTTTATGTAGTTTAACCTCTTGATATGTGTCAAGAATAATATTTAAGTGCTTTTTAACCAAATATGTATACCTTTTGATAGACTCAGATTTTAGATTATAATTTACTTATTTGTGGTAAGAATATTAAGTTTATGCATGCTATTTCTAAATTAATGTCTCGCTTAGTGCCATTTTTGTCACTGTATCTTCTTTTGGCAAATCATATCAATGTTTATATTTGTAAAATCTTTTTTTTGTTGCATTGACTTTGCTATCCAGTTGTTTGATACATTGATTCAAAGTATGTTGTTTATATTTGCTTGAATGAAGAAAAGAATGTTAGTGCTATATTGGATACTTCCTTGAGTAGTACGAACTATATATGCTTCCATTTGTTGTGAATGTATTGCCTATTGATGTGAATGTATCGTTTGATACTATTTGAGTAATAGATACTCTGCTTGAATAGTCAGCAGTGTTAATTATATATAGCACTTCTATTTTTCAAGGCAATTTTAGTTAATTGGTTGGGTAACTTATATATGATGAGATTATGGCCATGGTGGGTGTTCTTGGGCATTGAGGGTGATGATGGCATGGTTAGCTTCAGTGGGCTTATGAATTCTGCTCTATGATGAAGATGGTCAAATACTGAAATTGAACTGATAATCAATTCATATTTGAGCTCTACTTTGTTACTTACTGCTGTCATCTTGATCTCTTGTCAATCTGTCACCTTTGAGTGGAACTAGTTGTAAAGCATTTTGGCTCTGGTGGTTACTAGCAGTCCTGTTGGTTAGACCTTTTGTTGTCTAAGTAGCAGGCTTGCTGATCTTGTGCTTTGTATTCAGTTGCACTAAGGCTTTTAAAGTCCTATTGGTAATATGAAGTTCTGTGTATAATCAACACTAGTTCCCTGTTTGACTGAAAGTTTACTCTGTGATCTTTTGATTTTGAGGTCATTTGATAGTCTAGTAAAGTATTATTTAGAGCTCAAATTTTGAATTTGTATTATCATGTTTAATTTATGAAGAGTATAGACAATAGGGTTGAGATGGCAAAGACTTGTTCTTTTGCAACTATTCTTCTGAGAGCACACACTATCATCAATCATCCGTGCTTTATGCTGTTTATTGATGTGTTTCTGATGTTAATGTTGAGGATTTCGGTTGTGACTCTTTGTCTTGCCCTGTGCATGACCATACCTCCCTCCCCTTATCCCCTTCACTCTCACAACTCACCATTTGGCTATGGTCATGATCTAGTCCAACCGTATGCCAATTATTGGTATTATATGTAGGTTATTTTACTACCCTTATGTAATTTTTATAGCGTATCCGTATGCCAATCATACTCCTTACGTATATTTTTGGGAAAGTGTATAGTTAGTGTTTTTATCTATTCTCTTGATTCTGTGCCTAGTATCCCATGAGTACCTTTTCAGTTTTCAATTTTCTTTACTACATATTCTATATTTAAGTTCAATGGGTAACTTCTATTTGTTTATATAATTAATGTGTTTACAAGGCAATTTTAGTTAATTGGTTGGGTAACTTATATAGATAGCAAGTAAGCGAGATGGCGTCTGCACCATCTTCGCCGTCGACATCGACGTCGCTGAATGCGTCTAGATCTCCGAGCAAAGTGGTATGTAAGCGAGATGGCAGAGGAATATCAAAATTGCTTCGGGCCGACTGGCCATCACGAAGGTCAGTGCAAATGGGGTCCCTTTGAGTCCCAAGAAAGCAGCGGCGAGATTCCGGACTATCTGCGGGATACTTGGAAGGGAACGGGTCCCCATCACCACACCAAGCTAGAAGTCTCTGATGGACGTAGAGAGAGGCCAACTGTGGATTGAAATTTCAAGCTCGTTCACTATCCCAGAAGAAGACCAGGCACGCGTGGAACGGCAGGTGTTGCTCGCGATGGGACACAAGTGGAGGACCTTCAAGAGCACGCTTGTCACGAAGTACGTGAACACGCGTCGGACGCCCTTCACTAAGTATCAATTCATGTCGCGGGATATATGGGACGACTTTGTGTGGATGAAGACGACGACCGAATTTTAGGAGCAAAGTGCGGCGCACAAAGCTCTCCAGGCATAAAACACTCACCCCCCACAAACTCGGCACCGCTGGGTACGCGGGTAAAACCATAGAATAGGCGACGGAGGACAAGAACGCAACCGGGCCATTTGCTGGGATCACAGACGAGCGTGCCCAAAGCTGGTTAAGAGCGAGAGCATCAGCCACGTCTTCAGGTGGCATCTCTTTTACAAACCTGGCAGACGAGGCAGTGTCCCAACGTCTGGTAAATATGTCAAACTACCTAGTTGTTAATAAGTCCATAACTTCATAGTGTCTATAATAATATGATGACCTCTTGCAGCATGCATTGACTACCGAATCTTCCTAAGGCTCCTTCAAAGCAGACATGGAGAAGGATATACTATCTACGGTCCTAGGAAACAAGGAGCACCCGGGTCATACGTGAGGCGTTGGGGTTTACGTACCTTGGAGGGATGGATTTTGACACGACTCCGACATGTATAGGAGTAGGAAGAGATCCAAGGCCGAGCACGACGCCCGGTTGGAATAGGTGCTTATTGCAAAATTTCAAGGACATATAACAAGATTGCAGGATCAAATGAATCAATTCCTCAACCAGTCGCAACCCGCCCCCGTTATTTTGGGAGCCAGTCCTCCTCAACATCGGAGTAGTGTCGTGTCCACTCCAAATTCTGAACATGACAACGTCCAATTACCTACCGACGACATCAAGGTAATGTACATATCTGGGATGCTCCAAAGATAGATCTATAGGACGCCTTAGCTAATTGCGTATCATTTTGTAGGAACCGACGCCCTACAAGCTCCAAGTGAGGATGGTTGTGTCCATTTCTATTGAGACTAGGCGGGGGATGGTGTATCCATACTAGGAAGGGATAATCGACCGGGTGCCCGGTGGCGAGGTTACGCCAGGTCAGTGGACATAGTACATGACAATTTTATGGCCGTCCCACTGGAGATTCACCCGAATGAAGGCATCAGAACACTAGGAGATGCCATGCACACTTTTATCCAGTGGCCCGAGAAGGACATCGCCCTGGACCCAGCAGTGCCGCGATCTCGACACGATCATTCCTCTCCAATAGGATCCTCGATGACTCCACCTCAGCCTTCGCTTCAGAAGGCCACCTCATCGGTTCCCGTGGAGAAGACGCCGAAGGAGCAAGAAAAGTGTGCCGCTGTATTGGTTCCCGAGTCGTCTCACAAGAAGACATGTAGCAGGCCAGTCGTTAAGGCCAAATCGAAATCAAAGAACATTAAGGCGTCTCCCAAGCCCTGGAAATACTCCCTTGGAAGTCCGTTGGCCCCCGACACAGTATTAGCCCACGCTGGAGTAGGTTGTTAGGCTTTGCATGTCTGGTACATGCGGAAGACCAAAGAGAAGGGGTGCGATACTAGAATCACCGTCAGATACACGAAGGAGCATTTCTTCCACAAGACGGGCTACTTCGTCGTGGGCTTCAACGAGTTATTCGACCTATTCAACCTCAATGCCCTCGACGCCTCGCTTCTACGATGCTAGACACTGTAAGTGTGTACAATCAAGTTCTTCATTCACGTAATACCGATAAATATCACAACTCATTGCTTATGTATAGATACATGATGAAAAAAGCCTGGGAATGGTCTGAACTGGTGGGTTTCCTCGACCCACACGTGGTCTCTAAGCAAACCATCAACGAAAACGTATCCTACGTTGAGAAATACATAACGACGGGATTGCTTGCTTAGGACGACAAAGACTACATAGTGGTACCCTACAACCAGAAGAAAGTGCTTCACTACTTGCTATATAAATTTCATTTGTACTTTATACGCAGTAGGAACTTAGGTTTAATGACTATAGCGACATACATGAGTAGGTACCACTAGATCCTTTTGGTCATTATACCAAAGAGGAACAAGGTAATATACCTTGATTCCCTACTCAACAAAACCCACGACTTCACCCTTGTGAAAGGAATACTCGACATGTATACTCATTTCCTCCATACATAACTCTATTGTAGTCTTCCTTCGTTTGAAATGGCCGAGGATAACTTTTTGGAATCATGTAGGTCGTTCATTACCTATGTTGCCGACGGAGGGGCATACAAGGGATCGAGCGCCACACTACAACACAAGACATGATTTTCGGTGCGCGCTACAACACAATAATCCTATATCATACTTCATGATAATGCATCTCGAACTAACTATACCTATATATGTAATTCTATTTTTGCAGTGCCGCCAGCAAAAACAAGATCACCTATGTACATTCGATGTTTGCAATCATATGCAGCAAATCATGAGTGCTAAGATGAAGGATCCCGAGGTTTGTCAATCTCGCAATAATTATTTTCTAATTATAAATTTAAATATATATGCTTACTACTTTACTCTTGTTAGCGACATGGCTTGAACATAGATTTAGATGCACTTGTTGTGAAAGAGATCTCGGATGTTCGAGGGAAGCTCTGCGCCTTCATCAAGATAGAGATCATTAACGCCAATGGAGAGTTTCACTCCGTCGACACCTCTAAACCACTTTCAAACAATTAATTCAATTGTAATTCACTTTGAGTAGTTCTAATCTAATTGTAACTATAGTGATAATACTTGAACAAATTCTTTTGTAATTGATTTTGAGTTGTAAATGATCACTTTGAGTTGTTAATAATTGATTCATATGTGATGTATCTGTTTGCTGCATGCTTGTTTTCAGTGAGCATGGCTAGCAATTCCTGAGGCTAGCTGAAAATAAAAAAAAAATAGTTAGGTATAAAGAACTATCACATACGGTTTTTTGTTGAAACCGTCTGTGAAGGTCTAGTATCATCGATGGTTCCATTTACAAACCGTCTATAATACGTAGGATATCACAGATGGTTCTATTTACAAAGTGTCTGTGATATGTCTCCAATCACAAACGGTTTGTAAATAGAACCGTCTGTGATATCCTACGTATCATAGACGGTTTTTAGTGGAAATCGTCTGTGATACTAGCCCTTCATAGACGGTTTCAACAAAAAACCGTGTGTGTTATGCCTTATCACAGATGGTTCAAAAACCGTCTATGATAACTGCCTGTTATCACAGACATACAAATTCAGACGGTTCAAAAACCGTCTGTGATGACGGTTCCGAATCGTTTGTGATGACTCTGTCTGTACTTGTGCACGAACACATCGTTAGAAACTGGACGTAAGCAGAGACTTAGTGAATAGATCAACCATATTTTCACAAGACTTAGTTTGCAGAATCTTCACCTCATTATTCTTCTAGAGTTCATGAGGATAGAAGAATTTGGAAGCAATATGTTTCGTGATATTACTTTTAACATAGCCCATCTGTATTTGTGCAACACAAGCAACATTATCTTCATAGATAATTATGGGGGTATCGACGGTGTTAATATCACATGACTTCTGGATATGGCTAATCACACATCTGAGCCAAACATATTCACATGAGGCTTCATATAGAGCAATAATTTCTGAGTGACTAGTAGAAGTAACTACCAAGGTCTGCTAAGATGACCGCCAAGTTATGGCTGCACCACCATAAAGTAATATAAATCCATTTTGGGATTTTGCACTATAGGGATTTGACAGATATCTCCAAGATTTAGTAATGATCATCAGGATCTATGCACGATCTTCATGATCTTTGCATTGTCGACCAACTGAATATAAAATGTTAAGTGGTAAAAAAACCTTCAAGATGAATTTAAGCAGTAATCATCGTATCAACACTTTCTAGGCTTGACCAAGATTTTTAAAATCTCAAGTATGATGAACAGTGTTTAGCAAATGCTCCCCCTAAGGATAACCTTTTTTGAAGTCTTGTTGCTCTAATGCCTTTCATGCATTTTTTTCAAAAATGAATATATGCAAATATCCTATTACTCATCTAGATATTTTAGGATAAACACTATTCGGGAGTAACATGCTTAACTTATCAAATATCGCTATTTGATTGTGCAACACAAGTAGATTATCCTTGCAGAGGATATGATGTAATACTAGTTGCAAAGTCATATGCCTTCCAGATACGATTTATCAAAATGTTTCAAGGTCTTAATATTTTAAATTGTCTCTGAGTGGTTAAAGTTACAACTAATAGTCTATTCTGTAGAACTACGAAGTATGGTTGTACCACTCTAGAGTAAAATATAACCAGTCTTGGTTTTGGCATTTAGAGGATTAATTAATAATATCACCATTGTATATCGTACCTTCATGGTACTAAAGGAAACCATCATTCCACTAACTTCTGGTGGACGATGCACTTTATAAGTGCTTGTGTGGCGCACTTCTGATCTTTAGGTTCCTCGTTTCATTCTTTCTGGTCTTCATGGGTCATTGTCCACTTCAAGGGATCATATGATCACTGGTATGATTAGGAGATCGACTGGTAAGATAATTTTCCTTTAGGGAGATGCACTTTCTTCCTGGAGATGATCTTACTACAAGTTTTATATATATATATATATATATATATATATATATATATATATATATATATATATATATATATATATATATATATCCAATTTTGTTTTCTTTCTTACTAGGAATTTTGAGTCCTTCGAGGATCTCATCAAGGATTTTCAGAATTAATTGACTGTATATTTTATTTATTTGTTCATGTCATTTGCCAGAATTATTATGCAACGAAATATTATATCATTCATAATAGGAGAGTAATGGTATCTATGGGGACCTTTGAACCATAGCTTTCACCACTTTATTATATTGATAATGACCCATCAAGTTTGAACTATCTGGTTCTAAGACTTTTTTTTTTTAGTAATTATGGTTCACCCACATATGCTTTCATTATATGATTCGAAATGAACGCTTCAAGTGCTCGGCCATGGACTTTGGTTCCAGATCAGTGTTCTCATAAGAGAAACTTTAGCAATTGTAGAGGCAAAGTGATTGTCGACAACTTTTTTCTCGTATCCTTTAACTTGAGGGTATCTCAGTGTTAACTAGATCTTTGTCATTTCCCAAACAAAAGATTCTTAGTCGTTCCGCATTCCCAGCATTGTAATATGTGCACATTAAGTTGTTGGGGCTTTCATCTTCATGATGAACCTCTTCATGAGGTATTTCACCTTCAAGGTGAGTTCTCTTCAAGAGAGTTAATGGAGTGCTTAATAATTGTTTTGACTAGTCTCATTGGATCTTAGACTCGTAGGCGTTCTCACATATTTTAGATCAAGAACCAATAAGTCAATTTCGCAGAGGTGGATATACTATTCAACCCAGGGTATTCTACTCTTAGCGATGTATTTACAACAAGTAAACACTGTAGTAACTCCTTCATGATTGGAAAGTATCTGCCAGGCTCCCCACTTCTGGCGTACATGAGTCTAAACTAAAATTTAAGTTTAGCTTGACTAGTGCGTGTATCTTAGTACTAAAGATCTTTTCCTTCTAGAAAATACGACGACATTCGAACTTTTGGGCATTTTTCTCCCCCTAATGCTGAGATTCGATCTTCATTAATAGCATACCACAAAAATTCCCCTATTATGGGCACATGATTGATTGAATTTTAGATCCAATAAGATCTCCAACAACTGGTGGTAGCCCAAATGTGTATGCTATAGTGGTGATAACATGTGGAGAATGTTTGATTCATCCAACACACACTTATTTCAATAAGGGTTTGATAATTATAAGCAATGAGCTAAACTTTTATCAGAGCAGTGGCAAGAAAACTGTAATACCCCCAAATGGATTTGAAAGAGTATTCGAGAGGGAATAAGTAAATTGGGGAGAAGGACTAAATAGAAAATAGAATCAACAGCTTTGAGAGGGGGATTTCTGCTAATTCCTGGCAACCTGGGCCTGGGCCTTGGCCCATTAGGCCTAGAGGTGGTCGGCCATAAGGGGGGGGGGAGGCGCCACCCTCCCACAAAACCCTAGCCGCCCCCTTTTTTCCCCTCCCCAAGTGGCCACCACCCCCCTTACCCCTTTGGCTGCCACTTTGGTGCTCCCTCCCCTACGCCAACCTCCAGCAGCACCTTCCCCTCCGACGAGATCCCCTGCTGCTGACGAAGGAAGCTTTGGTGCTGCCGGCCACGTGGAGGAAGGAGGAATTGATCACCCAGGCGATCTTGTTGGCCAAGAAGAGGAAGGAGGAGGGAGAAGGGAAGGAGAGGGATGGCGGGCTGGAGTTGGTGTTCTTCAGTGGATCTTCAAGGGTAATCCCGATCCCCATTTGATTTGTAGTGTAATTGGGTAATTAGGCGATGTCAGTAATAAATCTGTTTAGGGTAGATAGTAATGGCCGACGGTTTTGAAGAAGATAGGTGCGGATTTTGACCTGGCCGTCTCCTAGAGAGTTGTGGATGACGTCGCTAGCTTTCCGTAGAGTATTGGATCAGATCATTTGGACGAGCGGATTAGGAGATATGATTTTCGTAGCGTTGCTGATCTGTAGTTCTGTCATAATTCTCACAGCTAATATTAATCGGTAATTAGCAAATAGTTAATGGATTATTTGGAAGATCTCACTATAACGAAAGTTGTAGGTATTTTGTTAAGCTTTTCAGAAATCTAAAGAACATAAATTTTTTTCATGTGTACTGAAAGTTGTGTTATATTTAGTGTCACTATCCAGAACTCCCGACGAGGTTTAGATGTTCTTTTAATCTGTTTGGTAAGGGTAGAATATGGCTGAAACTGGAAAGCTCACCAACTAGGTTTAGGTGGGGAATTTGATAATATTTCCAGAAAGTCTAAGAACGCCACATTTGGATCTCTGTACGAAACATTATGGATTTTTGAAGGGGACTGTCTGTTGAGGGGACAAACTGATGTTTAGGATTTTGGAGTTGGGATTGCGCTAGAGAGTGTAACGAATTCGTATTTGCTTCTAGCTTTGTTTTTGTCCAGAATTGCTATCTTAGAGTGATTGTTAAATTAATTCAGTTGGAGGTTTGGTCCTGGGGGCAGCGCCCTCTTCGCGTCCTCCATCTTCGCACGGTTGAGGCAAGTACAGATATCGATAGATTACCTAGGAGTGATTGATCATGGTTCTAAGTATTTTGTATATATTCGCTATACATGGATGATAGAATGATATGTATGTCAATGATCATGAATGCTAGAAGTATGAGTAAGTTTTTATTCATGCATGATGCTGCTGCTAATACATGGTTATGATGGATAAAAGAATTGTTCATGTGCATCATGTTATTATATTTGAGGCTTGGTCACGTGGTGACCAAGCATTGATTTGAGGTCCCCGTCATGTGAATGATGGGCTTGTGGTCCTCACGCTTGTGGAGTGTGGGCTTGTGGTCCCTACACCTGTGGGGTGTAGGCTTATGGTCCCTATGCTAGAAGGCACAGGCATGTGTATGCATCGACGGTTGCATACTCTGCATTACTGGTAAATGCAAAGAGAAAAGGGAAAAGATGCATTGCGCAGTTGCATTGTATAAGCATGTGAAGTGTTTTATTGTAAAGATTTGGGGATGGATGTTGATGTTATAATTTGTATATTGTAATGTCTTATTAATTGTACTTTGCTGAGTCTTTGGACTCACTCTTGCTGTTGTTTGTGTTTTTAGGTACCCCTTGCAAGAACGACATGCATGGGAGGGAATAGTCATAAATTTGGATACACACCGCCACGCATCTTTTATAGTTAGTTAAATTTGGAACATGCCTTAATAATTGAGTAATTGCTTAAAGGATTTATTATGATTATGCCTTATGCTTTGGATAATCTATAATAGAGTTGTTTTAGCATATTCTGGATGCCTTTTGACTATGCTTTAGTTGACTAACTTATTATAGATATTCTTTTATGATTCGTTTAAAATTGGATGCTTGGATTATTGAATGATGCTATATTAATCTGTTAGAACCTCCGGTATGGTCAACTATACAAAAGAGGTTCTGCTGAAATTTAGTAAAAGGTCTTAGTTTGTTTTGTTAGTCTGTTATTTTAGTAGCATTCCAGACTCATGTTTAGCTGGGGTGTTACAAAAACTACTTGATCCTAGCATTCTGTAGGATATTCTAACTTCTAGTTGCTTATTAATCTGCGACGAAGGTCCCAGACAGGGTTCGAGAGTTGGCAGACTTATTCTATAGACTAGCTTCCTTATTATTTGCCCAAGTTTTGATCCAATTACTCATACCACATTTTAAATAATTTGGATCATTAAACTTCAAGTTTATAATTATGCAACATATTTTATTATGGTCATAAGCAACGTGTTCTAACAGCATAAAACTACAAGATGCTCTTCGGGAATATAAATATAATGCTTGGAACATAAAATATTTGACCATAGTTAAACTGCACGAAAAAATAGATTTTCTTTTAGACTTCAAATCTAATTGAATCACTCAAATAGTATAATTATTCGACGGAAATATTTATTGTTCAACATGAACACCATACTTAATTAAGAGTAATAAATTGTATACCTGATTTTAATTTGTAATGCCAGAATTAACATGACCAAATTTAGATCATTCAGGATCAACAAAAACAAATAGGTCATTATATTTTATTTCAGGAGTTATATTTGCTTCAAGTAAGTGATATGGCTTCTGGTGGTGATGCAGTTGCATACCGAACTTACCAATTTATGCATGTGTCATTTCTGATTAGTATGACATGCTTCGGTGCATAGCCAACATGTCATATGAGCGACTGCGTCAAGCGGCCGTCGCTTTGCCGTGTGCATTCCTGCATGCTGGCGGTTAACATATTGCTGAAGACACAAATCGATTTTCCTTCGTGGGTAGAAATGACTGTGGTTGCCAGCAATATGGGTATCGACAATGGCGTAAATACCATTTTCCATAGCAACTGGATAAGGATAATAGTAATGCAATTTACTTTAATTATCTCCCAAAATAAACTAGATTAATTTATTGCTTCGGGCTAATTTTCTTCTGGCTTTGATCTAGGATATGCTACTGTGTCTACCATGACTCTTGTTTCGAACATTTTTCTATGCCTCTTGGGTTCCAATATCCCACACAAGCCCAATATCTTCCCCTTTTCATGCCAACTATAAAAATCCCGAGTGATAGCGTGTGCATCAGGCATTTTCTTGAAATCAACTCAGAGTTTTAGCCAAGATTTGCAATCATACTTCAATGGGAGTATATTTTTTGTTGGCGTGAAACCAATATATACTATGTAACATTCTGCTTACAAAGTTCTTCAATTAAGAAATCAGTGTGGTGGATGATAGTGTTATATAGACTCTAAGTCTTAGGGCTGAAGTTATTCTGTACTTATTTAAGGAATATGGTGTTTTCTAGCCAAAGTGGTCCAATAGAGATAAACATATGACTAGGCTTGGTCCGGTGCTACTGAGAAAAAATAGTTTTCCTTTTGCTATGTAGGCATCTGTGCACTACACGCTAGTGAATTGAGGCTTAGATATCAAGAGCACATGTCCAAAATTTTGTTAGCAAGGCATGACAACGTATTTTCAATTTTCAGGCGTACTGTTTACAAACTTTATTCCATGCAAAATTAATTATTTTACTACAGGTAAAATATGGTGTTGGCAATATGTTCTATTAAACAGATTTAATCAACTATTCAGCAGGAGATAAGGCTTCAATAGAACAACTTAGACCATTATTTTATGTATGGCATCTGAGAAATAAAGGTCTAATGCATAAGATTCCATCCTAAAGCAAAAGATAAGAGATGCTCAGCAGGAGCAAGACCAAGCTCGACAGGAGCTGAATCTATACTGCTAATGCAACTCGTGCAAGAAAACGACATCTCTACAAAGTTAAGAGATAACTAGGAGATTGTTACAGGTCTCCATAGAACATAATATGGGCTTATCATTATTGTCATCCAAGACAAATGAATATCTAGTTAGTGATGTCAAACATGTCCTGCATAATTCATGCAATTTTTTATGATTACATTTGGTAAAGCATTTTAAATGCATGAAATGAGTGCAAAATAGTAAAGATTAATTTTATCTATTCAGTGGACAATTTTATACATTTCCCAGAATTTACCTGGTATTTTTAGATTTTTTCTAAAACTTTTTAAGGTCTGGGAGCAATTTTCAGAATTACTAAACCCATTAATTAATTTCACAAACACACAATACTAGGGGAAAAACCATAAAAATATAATGCTTCCAAGGTGTACTAGGTCTAAGGTTTCACAATTTATGGAAGCTCATATTCCTAAAAATTCAGTTTTTAGGACTTAATGTGAAATTTTAGAATTTATAAATTAATTCTCAGGAAATTAACTTGAAAGAGAAAAAAAATGCTTCCAAGGTGTAATAGGTCAGGGGCGGACCCCACCTAGGTTCATGGGTGTTCAGCTGAACACCCATTTTTTGGGGCAAAAATCCAATATATAGTAGGTATAGTACATGTATATACTCTTAGTTGGGCTAGATTCGTCGTATTTGTACCCCCATCGGGCCAATACTAGTATCCCACCTCCATAGCTCCCCCTTAGGCCTCAGCCCACGTGAGGTCATGACCTGCGAGCCCATCCAGCCATCGTGTGCCCTCTCTTAGTGTAACATCCCAATTTTCAGGTTTTTTTGAAAATTTTCAAATTTTAAAACTAACCATTTGATTTCATTAAGTTGCCAAAGCTTAATTTGAAATTTAGAATTTAAAGGCAATTTAATTTGAATTAATCAAACTTCAATTAATTAAAAAGTTGGTTTATTTGAGTTTTCTGGATTTTAGAATTGGCTTTTCCTTTTGTCCCGAAGCTAAAACTATTTTATTTACAAAAATAAAAAGCTAAAATATAGTTAAAAGTATTTTTATTAAGTCCTAAATAATTCAAGGGACTTCTGTGAATTTTCCTAGAATTTTTGGACGGCATTAACTATTTTCTAAAAAGCTTTTTCGTTTTCTGGTATTTATTAAAATAAAAAAGCTTAAAAACCCTCCTTGGCTTCGCCAAATTCCTTGACCACCTTTCTGCTTTCCTCATGTGACCACATGCCTTGTGAAGATGCCCGACCGCACTGCCGCTTCTTCACTCTCACGTGGGTCTGTCCGTCACCATGATCTGTCCCTCTTCAGGTCATCTTCAACCTCCGGCCATGCCGCCCGTGCTCCTCGCCACGAATCCCGTGGCTCCATCACTTCTCACCATGCCGCCCCCACTCCTCGTCCGCTCGCCACGCCGCGCCGCCTCCCGCCTCCGCACTCCACCGCCACCCCTCCTTTCTCCCCATGCCGCCCCATGACGCAAGCTCCCATTAATGGTGACTTGACCTCCACGCCGTCCTCCTCGCCGGGCCTTCAAGGCCTACAAAAGTGAGCATCGGACGCGCCTCCCTCTCCTCTTGCTTCCCCAACCACTCTCTCTCCCTCTCTCGCCGTCTCCTCGCCGGATTTCGCGATTTTCCGCCACCGGCCGCCATTTGCGCCACCTCTCTAGCGCCGCTAAATCTTCCTCCGGTTGCCGCCTCACGTCTGACATCGTGGGGCCGTGAGCTTCCGTCGCGCGCCACCCCGATCCCAAAAGCCTTTTCGAGACGTCGCCACCTTCCTCACCTCGCTGCCGCCGCTCCTCGTCCTCGCTGCCGACGTTCTCTTCGCATCGCATCCCTGAGTCCGTGAGCTTCGTGGTCACCGCGACCCCCTCTTCCCTTCCGTGCCCTCACCTGCACGCGTGGCAAGCCCACGTGGCAGTCCAACCCCAAACACCCTTTGAAAACAGTGTGAACCCAGTCCACCATACACCCTCTCATTGACAAGTGGGCCCCACATGTTAATTTAATTTCTTTTAATCATTTCGGCTGAAAATCCCTCTGATGACGTCAGCTGACGTCATATTCATATTTTCCTTTACAAAAATAAATCAAGAAATTCGGGAAAACCCCAAATCCATCATTTTATGTGTTTTTCCAACTTCCTTTGGCCATAACTTCCTCATTCGAACTCCGATTCGAGTGATTCAAATTTCTAAATTCCTCTAAATTAATTATATTTCTATTAGTGATAATTTGGTATTTATTTGAATTTTATTTAGAGTTGTTTTATTTATTTGGCTTTGTTCGCACGTATAGATTCCGACATTTCGGAAGACTTCGTGGACCCAACGGCCGATGCACCTCAACTCTTCAACGAAGGCAAGTCATAGACCTTTGATCATATTGAACCCATGTTATAAAACTATATTGTTTGATACAAACATGCATTTGCTAAGTTTATAAAAATGGTTTTGGGAATAGTTAATTACTTAATTGTCATTATGCCTCCTTGATAAAGTGAGAATGATATGTATCCTTGAATGACATAAATCCTTGGACACCATAGGATGGTTGATATTAGTTGGACATTATTGTACTACCAACTTGGGTACGCTTTATTGCTTAGTCATGCTCTAGTAGACGTTGGTCTCGATCTCATGATTCAATAAATGTTAATTTACCCCAGCACACATGGTTTGTGGCTTGTGTAGTAACGACCTGTGTTGCTGATTAATACGAAGGGTGGCCTGTGTGTTGCCACGACATCTGTTGTCGCTTTAACTAAAATTTTGTGTACTGGGACTAGGGTGGTCCTTTGGCTGGGATGAACCCAACAATGATAATCTTGACTACATGAACTATGGAATTGTGGCGCGGCCACTGATGTTAAAATTTGTTGTGCCATGGCAAGGCTTTGTCATTTGGCCGGGTTGAATGAAAAACGATTTATGCTCAGGCGAGTGGGCGGTGGTGAAGGTGGGTGCGGAAGCACATTAGGATGCGGATTAGTCTTGCCTGAGCAGCCAACTAAGGACTTAACTTTGAACCATTGATCTGGGCCATTACCGTACCACCACATGTCTAGACTGGGATAGATCTGGCCAACTAATTAGCAATGCTTTGATTCGGTTCTATTTTGGTTGGGAATGGCGCAAGAGGGGGCCGTAACGGTAACCCCTTAGCAAGCAGAACCGAGTCAAATCAGAACTTTGTAAAGGCCTTGTCATGTGCTCTAGACTGCTTACCTAAGGTAGTGAGCGGGGGTATCGACAGATGCCCAATAAACTAGAGAAGTCGTGTCTTGTGAGTAAAGCTGTATAACCTCTGTAGAGTGTCAAAACTATTCGAATAGTCGTATCCCTGGTTATGGACATGCCCAAAGATTTCACGCAAGGGGTAGACTTTATCAAAAAATATTGGAATGGGTTGAATGTATCCGAGTAGTGTTTTTGGTTGATGGTTGGGAAGTGAATGGGGCGTTCACTGAGTTGGTTCAAAGAAAATTGATTACTTGTGTATTAATCTTTTAAATTGTGCTTTCAATCTACTGACTATATTTACTATCAATATTGCTTTCTGCAAAATAGCCATAAAGCTCTCCCTGTCAAGCCTGATATGAATACTATTTACATACATTTCCCTACGGCTTGCTCAGTACATTCAAAGTACTCACGGCTTTGCGCCCTCTGTTTGATCAGTCGCCAAAGAAGAACCAGGGAACAGTGAGTTCTATGAAGAGGAGTACTTTGAAGACTTTGCGAACTAGATCGCGTCCTCCACTCGATTGCCTATGGGCATGTCAGATGGCTTCCACCAGATGTTTTATTCTCCGCTGCAAGTTTACTCTGTTATCTTTAGCCCTGCGTGGCAACTCTATAAGTGTGGACATCATGAGGTTATGCTCATGATCCTAAGTGATGTTACAATTGGCAATTTGGTTAAAGGTTTGTTGGAATTCCTGTTTTTCAGAAAGTTTCAGCAAAGTTTCAGGATTTTCGATAGAACCGGTGTTTAAAGGGCGGTACGACCGCAAGTTGTATGTCGGTAGTACCGGATTGTGGTTATACCGATTGGTAGATGGCGGTAGCTTAATTCTAGAGAAGACGTTTTGGGAGTTCTGGTCTTCATTGGAAATCGGAACGACCGCAGTTATTGGAGCGGTACGACCGAAGATCAGTAGTACCGCTGGTAACACGGCGGTTGTATCGATTGTGTTGCGATTGTCGGCCATTTTGGAGTTTTGGCTTTGGGATAGGTCATATCCATGTTTATCTTTGTATATGTGTTGCATATTGCATATTTTGAGCTAACGTGGGTCAAGTTGTGAAGAACTTGTTCCCAGAGACGATTTCTTGGTCTATTGCTGTGCAGGTGGCTTGCAAGTCAACGACAGTCAACGGCGAGGAGGATCGGGACTAAACTTGGAGAGCTGAGGTCCAGAACGATCATGGATACCGAGTGAGGTCAGGTGACTCAAGCATGGTGCAGAATGGACGAGGTTGATCGAACGGGCAGTTCGATACAGCTGGTTGGATCAAGCGGCGTGGGGTTGGTGCAAGTGCCATGGAGGTTTCGATGAGATTCGGACGGGAGAGACTTGCCGACATGATGAGAGCCATTGATCAACTTACACGTTGCGAAGCACGCAATTGCTTCGATAGGATTGGACTCGGTCCATGGAGAAGGATCGAGTAGGGGTATTTTGGTAATTTCACCAAATACCGCCTTTGTGATCTCTTGGCTAAACCGCGGGCGCGGGTCGGTGCTTAGAGAAGCGGTATAGGTCAATCAAAGACGAAGACGGTGCTTTGAGATGCGTGCATGTGTTAACCCATTTGTGAGTTAGGGTTTAATGGGTGCCCTAATGGAATATTCCCTAGATGCTTAGCCTCCACTATATAAGGGCTGTGTGCTATTTCCAGCAGCTCTAATGCGTTTATTGAGAAAAATCCTATTTGGTCTTACGGTTTAGAAGAGGAAGAGGAGAGCTAGGGTTTAGGGATTGATGACTTGTAAGCTCATGTATTGAGTTGTGTCCTTCAAGATGGAGTGGCTGTAAGCCTCAAATCTTCAATCATCAATCAATCCACGCAAGTTCTCTGAGATGAGCCCTCTTCGTTCTTTTATCTGTTCTTGCATCCTGTTTGATGTTTTGGTGTTTTGATGATCCACTGCTTTTTCCTTGAATCCCTCTGTTGATCTTGCTTGCCGTGACTTGTGGGAGACCATCTAAGGTCATCTTGATCATCCATAGCCCACGAGCAAGCCTAGGATCAGTTTTGGGTATTTGACCTGTTTTTTAACCGTTCTTCATCAAATCTGAAAAAGGTCAAAAGTTTGACGTGGATCTGTTGAATATTTGATTGGAATAGGTTAGAGATATCCTCTAGAGGTTATGTTTCAAGTTTGGTAGGTTATGGTTGGTTGAATCAAAAGTTGTGTCGATTTTAGGTTTGAAACTCTGCTGTCGGCAAGAACTCCAGGAAAATCGGTCATACCGCACTATGAACGGCGGTAGTACCACAATGCGGTAGTACTGTACTCACAATGGCGGTAGTACCGATTTCGGTTTATTTTCAGCAGAGATTTTGATTTTTGTTGCTGCTTCTTGAGGGGTTGCAAAAATTGATTGAGCGCCTATTCACCCCCCTCTAGTCGCCTTTCCGGTCCTACAATAAAACTTGACCATAAGGTCCTTTTGCTAAATATTATTAATTTATCTGCTTCATCTATAGTTTGTTGTATGGATATGATTACATCAATGTTGAAACTGTGTGAGCTAGCTACTGATCTGAGACTAGTTCAGAATACACAGAGGGTCTCGAGGTTGCATACTCAGGGTCCCGACACTTAGCCTGGCTCACTACCACCAGCCCATTCCCCAACCCTAACGCTCCTTCACTGTGGAAGAGCTAGCACACGCACTCACGCAACCCAGCCACAAAGGCGGTAGGTGACGACAAGCGGCTGGCGGTGGTCTGCGGCATGGTGGGAAAAGCGATGGCAAGGCGGGGCAAGGCTCCGAGGGAGGAAGCGAGGCAATGACATGCATGCTTGATGGCAAGATGCAGGGCAAGCACGTAGGCCGCAGCGGAGAGGTAGAGCGTGTAGCCGCGCACTCACGTAGGGCACCGCCAGTGATGGTGAGACAGTGCACACATCAACAATAATTCCCATTTCCCAAATCCCCAATTCCCAGTCGGCCATAGGTGAATCCAAATTATTGAAACCTCAATTCCCAAATCGGAAAACTTAATGCCCAAACCAACCCTTTTGTTTGTGTTATTTTTAATTGTGATTGGTGAATCTTGTTTGTTTTGTGAATTGTAGATCTTAAAACTTCGAAAAATGAAGAACAAGTCTGTAGATTTGAAATCTTTGTGCGAGGGAGCTGGGAGGCAGGCGGTAGTTGCGGTTGGCGCACGGCGACGGTCGGGAAAAGTGGGAGGGCCGGAGGGAGCGTGCGATGTGCAATGGCGAGCCAGTGAGAAGGCATCGGTCAGCAACAACTACACAGTTGAATTCAATGCCCAATTCCCTCAAGAAGTCCATATGATTGTTGCCTTACCGTCATCCGTATGTGGCGCAAGGAATCTATTGAAGTATTGAACATATTATCACCAAAATAAAACTACTTCAGGTTTTTCTCCCAAGCTATTTTGGCTCAACAATGATAGTGAATATTCGTGCTGCTTGCTTCATTTAATGAGATGAATGATACGGCTAAACCTTGCGCGATTACTATGGTATGCTTCAAAATTTAATGTATTTCTGTTAATTATTTTACAGGAGTATTAGGTAGCTTTCATTTGGTGCTAAAACTCAAAAGATGCTAGCTCACTGAATTTATTGATAACTAATACAATTAATTGGGCTACTTTTGAAGTCTATTTCTGGCTTTTCTTTCTTTCTTTCACAATCAAAATGCTCAGTAGCATACTAGTATTATCTAACTAGGCTAGATGAATTAACCTGATGTACTGTGCAATTTTCAGGGGTCTATCCATTAAGAATTAGTGATTTTCTAAAAAGTGCTATGATGTTGTTTGCAAAAAAAAAAGACAGGATGTTGTTTGCAATTATCTATGCTCAAAGAGAGGATCCTAACAATTCAACAATAGAACGACAATCACAAAATAAGAGAATTATCTTATGTATATTCAAATTTCCATCCAGCCACCAGTAAAACGCAAATATGTGAATTGTTTGACTCCCTAGGAAAAGCATTGAATTATATTTTTGTAATTTCGAACACTCATCTTAGAAATCCTGAGTCCGCCACTGCATACTAGGGCAGCCAAATTAACTTGAAAGAGAAAAAAAAAATGCCATACACTACCCCAAACAAAGCTATATGTACACTACCCCAAACAAAGCTATATGCTAATACAAACCGCTCTCATTTAATTATGCATGCCCTACGCATCCATCCCATCGACGGACTCCTTGACCAAGACGACGTCGTCCATCTCCTTTCCCGGGGCGCCGCCGTTGCCCTCCCCGGCGGGAGTCACCACGGCCGACGTGCTGGGCTTGTACTCGTGCCGCCTCGCGAACACCAGGAACACGGCGAAGTTGGCCACCCCGAGCACGGCCAGCATCCAGTAGAACCTGTCCAGCCACCCGGCGTCCAGGTTGTTCCGTATCCACGTCCCCCGCGTCAGGCCGTCGACGACAAAGACGAGGAAGCTGCTCAGGAAGAACCCCATGGAGAGCGTCACCAGGAAGAGCCCCGTGCTCATGGACTTCATCCGCTCCGGCGCCTCGCGGATGAAGAACTCGAGCTGCCCCACGTACGCGAACGCCTCGCCGGCGCCCACAAGGAAGAACTGCGGCACCAGCCAGAACGCGCTGATGGCGGCGTGGGAGGCCCCGTTCGCGGCGTCGCGGCGCTTCTTCTCAACGAGCGCGGAGACGATCATGGCGACGATGGCGAGGACGAGGCCGGCGCCGACGCGCTGGAGCGAGGTGAGCCCCTGCGGGCGGCCGGTGAGGCGGCTGGCGAGCGGCACGAGGAGGCGCTCGTTGAGGGAGGTGAAGAGGAGGATGGAGAGGAACAGGAAGACGGAGAGGGATCCGGCGGGGATGGCGAAGCCCGAGGCGGCGCCGGGGTGGAAGCGGCGGTCCATGCGGGTGGCCTGCTCGATGGAGAAGGTGGTCATCTGGGAGTACACCGTCCAGAAGAGGATGCAGGTGGACCAAATGGGCAGCAGCTTCATCACCATCTTCACCTCCTCCAGCTCCGTCACCGTCGACGCCGACGCCCGCTGCTGCTTCTCCGCCGGCGCGGCCAGGTCAGCCTGATCCACGATCGCCGCTTTGTCGAGGCACCTGCATTCAGTTTGCACAGTAAAGCAAGTCAATACTGCACGTACGTCTGCACGATGTAACATCGTCCATGTCACGAGCTGCGACTTGGGACGTGCCGCCGTATTCATGATAGATCGTGAGATGCTTGTGACTGGTACCAGTGTTCGTCCCAGCAAATTAAAGCATGCAACTAATCGTCTTCTTGTTAACAAACGGAATGCATCCAAACTTCAATAGTTACTGCCTGAAGACTGAACTTCACATGCTGAAGGCTCTAGTAGGCCGGCGCACGCACCAATCTGACTATTCAGATATATGCATTTCAGGCTACAGTTATTGCAGTTTGGGTGTGTGCGTGACTCACCCACCCGTGTGTCACCACTCCACAGGACAAGGATGATCGATATTTAGCCGAAACAGAGCGACCGGACTAGTAATTTCAGCTACGTACTTCTGGAAGCTCCGGTGACAGGGTGTTTTGGAAGTCTGTTTGCTTTGATCACTTTACTTCGTTTCCACTCTGGCATGATTTTTCCGTCTGCGTGTTGCGTTAGCAAGGGCTGATCTGAGTTGTCGTTTTTAGCTTCTCTAATAGCTTGTTCATCTCGACCTTGACACAGGGAAATTAATTTCGGCATTTCGGTTGTTTCGCCCCCTCCGAAATATTTTCAATTCGTTCAAAAAAATTCGAAAATATTTGAATTTGGACAACATACATCCTAAATTTGATTGTGGACAAATTTTATCCAAATTTTGGTCAAATTTCGTCTAAATTTCAAGTGTAAATTTCGTCCAGTTTGAAAACCCACCGAAATTTGGTTCAGTTCATTCCCCCTCCGATTTTTTTTCTTTTCAAAACGGATTTGTTTTCCCTGCCTTGACATTGACAGGACAAGAAGACAAGTACTAGCATGCTTGTACTAATAAAAGACTTGTGCTGGACCATCTCATGCCTGCACTTCATATATTTTCAAATCCTAGCTATCCGGACGAACGGTACTGATTTCATACTAACCATGGAAAATTTCTGTGGCTGAGGCACGAAACACGGCATGAAAGCTCAGAACGTACGTACAATATCCTATTTTCCAAATGAACAGATCGAATTGAAACAACGAGCAAGCAGTGATAATATCAACGGCAACATGCATGTAATCCTCCTCATACTACAGTGCGAGTACTAGCTGGTAGCACATCATGCCACAGGAAATGGCCTGTCCACTATTATTGTCCTTGTGTGTGTGTCACTAAGATATGTACAGTGTACAATTCCCGTAAAAAATGTACAGTGTACAATAGCCAATGGCTAATGCATCGTCCCAACCATAAGTTTTTTCTTGCAGCGATTATTGATTGAGACAGCAACAAGGTAACTTCTCACAACTAGATATATCCGAAGCTATAATTTCGTAATCGAGAAAATTGAAGCATAGCTCAAACTGAACTAAATGTTGTTATTCGCAAAGAAAATCAAGTGATGGTAACTTCAAGATTTGCATTACCTGAGCCTGTCAGTGTAGGCCACCTTGGCGGTGTGGAAGCCATGGAGCTCGGCGGCATCGGCGGGGAGCGGCAGCTTGCGCTTCCTCCACGCCGTCCACAGCACCCTCCCGATCACCGTGAGCGGGCTTCCCTCGGGGCGCCGGTACCGGTACTTGGGCGTGCCGACCATGAGCACGGCGACGGCGAGGACCATGGCGACGGCCGAGATGCCGTAGCCCCAGCCGCGGCCGACGTTGTCCTGGACGTACACCAGCATGGTGACCGCGAACAGCGAACCGAGGCTGATGCAGAAGTAGAAGCGGTTGAAGAAGAACACCATGGCCCGCTCCTCCAGCGGGTTGCGCCCGTCGAACTGGTCCGACCCGAACCCGGACACGTTCGCCTTGAGGCCCCCGGCCCCCGCCGCGATCGTGTACAGAGCCGCGAACAGCATCGCCAGCTGCCCACCGCTCGCCGGCACGCACTCGTGCGCCCGGGCGCTCCGCGGGTCCCCGCACGGCGGCGGCCGCATACTTGGCACCATCGTGTCGACCGTCAGCAAGCTCACGCCCTGTTAATTGATTAACGACGCAATCCGACGACGCATATCGTAAGAAAAGGACTGCGATTCAAGAACTTGGCTGATGGAATGGTACGATGTGCTTACGGTGGCGGCGATGGTAGCGGAGACGGCGATGGTGAGGTAGCGGCCGAGCTTGGCGTCGGCGAGGAAGCCGCCGACGATGGCGAGCAGGTTGAGGGTGCCCATGAAGTTGGTGACGATGTTGGCGGACTTGGCGTTGGAGAGGTGCAGCTCGCCGACGAGGTACGTCACCAGGTTCATCGAGATGCCCATCACGCACACCCGCTCCGCCAGCTCCGTCCCTGCAAACGCCATGTCGCCATGGCACGCACGTCCGTGCACAAGCGCTCACATGTTACAACTTACAATTACGAGAACGCAACTGCGGGCATGCATGAGAACACATTGCCGGGAGCTCTGGAAGTCGCTCAATAATATGTGCGTGTGCGTGTACTCGACGTACCTAGAATGAGGCCGGCTCCGAGCCATCCTCCGGTCTTGGACTGGTCGACTGGATTGCCCCGGAAGTCGACGACGAGTCCGTCGTCGGCGTTGCTGTAGCCGCCATGGCCTCCGGCAGAGACCTGCATGTTTACATACATCAACTGAGCAACCTGCCAATCTAATCTTTACACATGCGAAACATGTACTTGCATTAGAGCATGCTGCATGCATGTTACCATTGGTGGTGCTGTTCTGCTAGCTAGTTGTTGCTGTAGCTTGCTGTTGGCAGAGCAGGGAGCTAGTGAGGAGAGGAACGTTTGTGTTGTGAGGCTGGCTGAGAGGACGAGGGGGAGGATTTATAGAGCGGATGTCGAGACTCGAGAGGTTTGCTTGATCTTGAGATTTTCTTTTTTGCTTCTCTTTCGTTTCCCCATTCTTTTTTTTTCACTTTGCTGTTTTTTGTAGGGTGAGATGGACAAATTAGAAGGAGCAATTGTCTACATGCGACTGGTTAAATATCAAATTCTAAAAATATCGTCGAAAACCCTCTTATTATGAATATGTCATTGTTTCATGTATTTTCATCTCGAAATGTCACTCCTCTTACCTTTCGTTGGGTTTTGAGTGGGTATTGCTAAAACATTTGACATGCATTGCGAAACTCGATTAGTACAATGGTGCGTGAGTATCACTAACTTTGAATAACCATGGTATCTGTTCCTAGTCCCAGCCCAAAGAGAGATAAGAAAAAACATCTACGGTCTAAAAAAAGAATTAATAACACCCAAACAACTTTTTATTAAGGGTTTCCCTAGTATCTAACTCAGAATGCTCTTTGCAACCTGCTTTTGAAGCTAGCCCGTCCACTCAAAACTTAGAAGCAAACACAAATACACAAATGGCTGGTGTGGAAGGTAACGAGAGTAACATTTCGAGATAAAAACACACTCAACAGTGATATATTTACAATAAAACAAGCTTTCGATAATATTTTTATAATTTAAGCTTTGACCGGTGTCACGAAGCCAATCGCCCCAATTGGAAATGATTGAGAGGCAGTGAGGCAGGCAGCGACTAGAGAATGTGCTCTGCCCACGCCTTTTGCCCGCAACGGACAAAAAGACGATGACCTGGCGGGTTCTGCGGAGGGTGTTCTGGCGCCTGGCAAATCTTTGGGTGGAGGGGAATCATCGGCCGAAGATTGCAAGCTAGGATCCTCTGCGCATATGCTTTTTTAGGCAGGGATATGGTTTTGGTTTGTGCCGCCACCGTATTGTGTATCTGTCAGTCACCTAAACTTTTATAGTCAGAGGTGGATCTACAGTACAGCATCAGGTACACAAAATACCGAAGTTAAAAAGTCATTTTTCTTTAGGTATAACCATATATATGTAATATGGACACTCCTAACTCAATATGAGGGGACACCCTAAGTAGCTGAATGTGATCCATCTTGTCTCAAGGAATCTGATTATTTTTATTCTGGATCCACCACTGCTTATAGTTAAATCTCTAGCTTGATCATACAAATTAATATCTTTGTTACATATCCATCGCGATGAGGTTATAGCCATATCATGTTTTGAAAATGATCTGTGTTATTATTGTTGTTAGACTTGTAGTGTTTGTTAAATAGAAAGGCTTGCTTTAACTCATTCGAAAAGGGGGAATGTTATGCTCATCTATTTAAAGCAGTTTCTTGCTTCTGTTGTGGTTAACATCATAAATGTGTGAAGCAAACATGTTTTCTCATTCTGTATGATCGGGTCGATGTCATTTCTATTCTAGTTATACATCAGACTCAATTGGACAGTGCAATTGGGTCGTCGACAGTCTCAAAACTTAAAATGATGCGGATAACATTATGGTGTTGTCAACGGTCCAAAGAAGTAAATGACACGGAGAATCAAACTTAGATTGTGCAATTTGGTAGTTGTGATGCTCGATGTATGACCAATCTCTCGTTGGATTTATCTATTGTGATAGTTTCGAAAAGAAGATATCTCACCCTTCTACACTGCTAAACCTTCTACACTGCTAAACTGTGCCTAGTGAGCAGTTGGGCACGGAAGATTCGGAGGATCGCTAGGAGAAGTGCGAGGGCGTCGCGGCGTGAGGCCATGTGGGCCAACTGGCCAAGGCGACAGCAACGGCTCACGGCCCGGCCACCGCGGGGAGGCCGTCGTCGACGTGTCCGCGCGCGGCCCATCGTCACGGACTGTCAGGGCCCCATTCGCTCATGGCGGCCGGTGGGCCCGCTCCGTGAGGACGTGGACAGGTCCTCCCTGCAAGGTACTCCTCCCCCGGATGGAGCCTGGAGTTGGAGAGCCCGGCTGGGCATGGCACTGCGTGGCCCTGGGATTTGGATGCTGACCTGGCGCTAGTCGGCACCAGCAAGCAAACTATTAAGAAACCTGATTTCTGGATTGCTAGGCTAAATAACTAAATCGTCCTCGGTGGGTTTTTAGTCCATAAATAGAGCCTTATTGTATTCAGAAAGTGAAAAATTTATCAATAAAGAGGTTCCCATATTGTTTTTACATATTCGTCTCTCTGTGATTGTTCGTCTATTGTGTGGAGATTGATTGTTGAATTCCTGTTATTACTACGTTCTTCAACATGTTATCAGCACGGATCGCTCTACACAGCCAAATCGGTATGTCGTCAGAATTTCAGCTTTCAATATATTGTTTTTGCTACAATTAATCTGGTAGATTAATTTGCATGTATCAGTTTAGATCTGTTAATCTCCTAATTAGCATCATGATTAATTAGCGATCTAATTAAAGCTTAGTCTGGTTGGATTAGATCGGTTACTGGTACTGTTCATCGCAGAATAGTTACTGTCCATGCGCGAAATCATTTTTTTGGACCGACTCGAAGTTGGCCGCCATCGGCCTGAAGTCGTCATGGCAGCAGGCACACTCGCTATCGCGCACGCCACTGTTGTGGTGCCCGAACCACCATGATGCCGCCTCACCAGGCCTCGCGAGCTAGGCTCGCCCACCGCCGCCTCATTGCCGTCAGCCACCGCCGAGTGTCACATTGCCGTTAGGAGCCGCTGAGAGCCGCGCCCGCCGCCGCTGGCCGACGTGCGCCGTTTGTCGCCGCTGGGCCGCTCTGGTTCACACAACTACGCACCGTCGCCACGCGATGTGGCGCTAGGGGAAACCCTAGTGGCTGGTGAAAGCAGCAGGCTAAATGGGTCAAAAGAAAGGCACGACCCATGGGAAAGGAAAATTCTAAAAATTTGCAAAAAGGTCCTCAAAGTTCAGAAAATTACGATGATTTTTTCACGGGTAAGGAAATTTTTGTGGAAAACCGTCTGGAATGTGTCGTGCTCACGTCATCTAGGCCATTCTATCGATGGAGCTTGTCGCCGACGCGAGTTCCGAACACATCAATCAATAGAGGAACAATTGGAGATGCATCCGAATTCATGCAAGACGATCAAGCTCAGTACATTTATTTGGATTTCCATATACACACTGGCCCGTGGCTACAGGCTACACAAGGGCAAGGAGGATGAGTAGTGCACAGGGTGGTTCTAGCTAAATCACCAAGAGCAAAGATGCGTGGTGGAGTGAAGCGCGGGCTACGTCGGTGTTAGCTAATAGAGTTTTTGGTCTATTTGGTACTGTTGATGTACAGAATAGCAAAAATAGTTTCCCTCCGAAATTATTACAAAAATAGCACCGTAGAGTCGCGCAGACGCGCCACATACCCACGTCCGTGCCCTAGGGGCCCGAAGCACATTGTCTGTACCCTAGGGGCACGGTATAGGCAAGTCTACCCCCCAGGGGCATGACACTGCCCTTGTCCCACCCCTAGGGGCACGGATGCCCCCAGCGTGATTTATTTTTTACGTTTCGAACGAAAATCTGTGCTTTCTGCTGTCCCATATTCTCGTTGTCCCCTACATGCATGTAAAACTCGGCGTGTCTCATGCGCGAAAAACCTGGCGCTTCGGGCATGGGAGGGAATCAGATTACGTCATATCGGTTCACGGTCGGCCTTCACGCAGCTATACAACCCAGCAACGCACTCTCATTCCTTCACACCAAAACCATTTCGCTCTGCGTAGAGAGACAAAGAGGATCGATTGAGCGAAAGGCAGCGGGATCGGCCAAAATTAGTTCCGATTTCGCTGTCGATTTGATGGTGTTTAGAGAATTGTTTAGCGGTTATTTTAGTAGAGGTAGTTTGACATCAAGTGAAGATATTCTATCGGAGGTAATTTTTCTCGTATGCACTATGTTTATTAACCATGTAGTTAGTGTTAAACTAATTAGTCGTAGTTAGTCAGTCCTAAATATTTAGTCGTAATTAAAATAGTTGTAATTAATTAGTCGTATTAATTAGACGCAATTTATTTTGCAAATTAGTTAGTTGTAATTAATGTAGTCGTAATTTTTACTCGAAGTTAGTTAGTCGTAATTAATTACTCGCAGCTTTGTTAGTCGTAATTAAAATAGTCCTATTTAATTAATAGTAATTAACTAGGCTTAATTAAATATGATTAATTAAATACTAGTAATTAATTAGTCATTATTATGTGGTGGTAATTAATTAGTCCTAATTAATTTTTCGTATTTAGTTTTGGCGGAATTAATTACTGTACTTAGTTAGTCGTAATTAAAATAGTTATAATTAGTAAACCATAATTAATTAGTCTTAATTAAATAGTACAAATTAATTAATCATAATTAATTATTTGTAATTAATTAATCACAATTTATTTATTACGATTAATTAATCGCATTTAATTAGTCCTAGTTAGTTAATCGTAACTAAAATATACCTAACTAGATAACCACAATTAAATAGTCCTAATTAATTAAGCTTAACTAAATAGTCATGGTAAGTTAGTCTTAATTAATGAGTAGTAATTAACTAGTCATAACTAATTAGTCGTATCTAATATTGTAGTTTTTTTTTTACTTCGCACTTAATAGCCCGAAGTCGTTATTTTGGTTAGGATGGGTACTGTTTTTTTTTTCTGGGGTAGCGAAATGTAGACCACGTAGTGCGACCTGTTTGTTATATTTTGTACAGTAAATTGGGTTGTTGTGGCTTTAGGTAATGTCAAACATGCAAGACTTGCTAGTGTTTTATGGCGACGGTCTCGTACGGGGCGGACTCGATGGGTTGGACCTGTCGAGATGCCAATACAAGGTGGTCTGGACGAAGGGGCTCGATGCAATGAAAATTCACGAGCTGAGGAGCTGCATCCGGAGGGAGGTCGTCACGGAGGCAGCGACAAAGAAGCTTATCATCGAGGGGACCTACACGAATAGGGGAGGGTAGAGCGCATGTGAGCTACTGAAGGTGAATGGTAGCATTGCAAGGGGCCAGTACATGCAGATTGCTTCACAGCCTGATGTAGTGATATACCAGAAGCCGATGGTGTGCGTGAATTTTGTGCACAGGGTGCCAGCAAACCTTGATGACGCTGGTGCCTCAGGAAGCGGGAAACCATAAGCGGTGCATGAAGATAGTAGCACGAAATATGTTGTTTTGGAGAAAGACTACGAGAGAAGACTTGTGCATAATTTTATAAAAAATGAGGGGCGGGACAATGGTTGTCGGCCGCATTGACTGCCATGAGTTTCTGCCGGACTAGCTGGTTAGGTCGGAGTCCGACGAGGACACCGACCCAAGCTCGGTTGGTAGTGAGGAGGATGCACCCCAGGGTAGGGTCCGACAAGCGGAATTGTGTCATCGGAGGTGCCTTACATGGCATCCAGACTTGATGACCTCGCAGTGCGGTCGCTCGTACTGCCATAAGAAGAAGGGTCCCAATGGGGGTTTGATGCTGACACCCTGTTAGTTGGGCAACACTTCCCTAACAAGGCGGCCATGCAGCAAGCCATAGCACGGTATGCCTTATCCATCAGCCATGTGTATCGGGTGCACTAATCCAACCCATGATATTACGCAGTAAAGTGCCTAGTGGAAGGCTACCCAAGCAAGGTCAGCGCTCACACGGTGAAGTTCTTTGGCTCGGTCTTCACGGTCAAGGTGGTGATTGACCACACTTGCGAGCTGAGTGAGCCACTGCCGCAGCATCAGAATATGACTTCCGCATATATGGCAAGCCTCATCAGCTACCTAGTTGCGGAGAACATGTCTATCTCGCCCTAAGATGTTGTTAGAAGTCACCAATATGGTTGGTTCTCAAGTTAGCTATAGCAAGGTTTGACGAGCCAAGAAGAAGGTTATCGAGGCCACGTACGGGAATTATGAGAAGGCATGCAACCTTGTGCCAAGAATGCTTCACCAGATTACCGAAGCAAACCCCAACACGTACATATACAAGATGGAAAAAGAAGATCTTAATGGAGGCCCTAACTGCTACATATTGAACTGTGTGTTCTGAGATTTCTTCCAGGCCATAGAGGGCTTTAGATGTTGTCATCCGGTGCTCACGATGGATGACACTTTCCTCACCGAGAGGTACATGGGCACCATTCTCATCGTGGTGGCGGCCGACGCGAATGACCAGATTCTTTCGGATGCTTTTGCCATCATAGAGAATGAGAACACATCCGGTTGGCCTTGGTTCTTATCAAATATAAAGTGGGAGGTTGTGGAAGACTAACCCAACGTATGCATTATCACAGACCGCAATGCTGGGTTGTTGTCCGCTCTGAACACCATGAAGAATGGGACAAAACCCCCGTACCAGTGGAACGACGTGGAAACTTGATGGTGCACGAGGTATCTTGCATTGACCTTCTTCGCGCGATTCCATAGTCAGGAACTAATGAAGACGTTCAAGGCGTTGTGGATGCAAAACCATAGGCAAAAGTTTGAGTCCATTTCGAGATACCTCAAATATCGGACTACGAGACATACAAGAGAGTCCCCTCTAGAGGCATAGGAGGGATAGCAGGGCGCAAGTGGGGAATCCAGGAGCCCCATAAGTTTCACCTAGTGGATTAATCTCTATGCTCCTGAGTTGGAGAAATGGTCCCAGTTGTATGACACCGATGGTGCGAGGTATGTCATTATGACGACCAACATGTCCAATATGTACAACAGCGTGCTGAAAGGTGTGTGGTGCCTCCCTATCACTGCGATCATTGAGGAGAGCTGGACTCGCACGGTCGGTTACTTCATTAATAGAGCCATCGCAACGAGGCAGCAGTTGGAAGAAGGGAAGTAGTGGTCCAAGAACATGCAGAGGTATATGGACCAGAAGATGCAAAAAGTTTGTATGCACGACATCGGGGTGATCGATGGCCTGAGGAGGAAGTATGAGATCCGGTTGAGGCAAAAAATATGTCAACAGTCATGCTTGGGGGAAAGGAAACATGCTTGCACCCTCGGTGATGTGATTACATGCACCTACAAAAAAGCCGAAGCTCCTGCAATAGCCATGCTCGCAAGTGTACAAGGCGTGCACGCAAATCAGGTAGATATCTACGTCGTACATCTCCAAGTACTACGACATGCACCATATTTTCGGGACATGGAGTGCTGAGTTCCACCCATATAGCGTAGATATGAACTATAGGGATCTTTGGCTAGACATGGTGAAATGGGGCCCGAACATAGCCTTGAAGGCACTTGGGAAGGGACGACGGCAAACGCGGCGCTTCCAAAATTATATGGATGACAGCCAGCGTGGGGGCCTAAGCCACATGAGGAGGTGCCGGATATGCAAGACCCTTGACCACTCCATGAAGGATTGTCCCAACAAACTGAGCTTGTCTAGGCGTCATTTTGTGTCATAATTAATTATATTGTTTGCATGTTAGGGGACCATCATTTTGTGTAAACAGGTAGTGTTATAATATTTGTGCCTTTGTGTACGTTATTTTTTGTTAATGGGTATGTATTTTGGCATTCTATTTGTTCCAAATTGACTCGCCCTTTTTCTGTGAGCTCTAGCATAACATTAGGTCAGCCTTGAAGATGTCGAACTTCTATGCGAAGATGCTGCGGAAGCGCAAATAGCTTCTCGAGAGGGCTAAACCTTACCTGAATTGTTCTATGAAGGATGTGTTGGTACCACTGGAGTTTTCACACCCGCAATGTGTGTGCGAAGAACTGGTGAAGATCATTCAGTCCATACATCTGGCGATCGTCGCCTGGGCGTACTACACGTGCGGGAACATCCTCGTAAGTGAATCTTACACACACATCGATTTTTCACATCTTACATTGCTGTGGATATCATGGGGATATGCCTGAGATCTTAGGATGATGTTACAATTGGCAATGTCATTGACGGTTTGTCGAATCACGTATTTTCGGCAAAGTTTCAGTTCTGTCAGGTCTTTGGCGGTCTGACCGGTCATGCCTGTGAGGTTTACTGAAATGGTCGCTGGTGGTCAGACCGGCCAGAGTGGCGGTCAGACCGGCCAGTGGAGCGGTCTGACCGGCCTTGCCTGAGCGGTCAGACCGGCCACTGCAATGTTTTGGATTTTGGAGCTGGGCCAAAAATAGAAGGTGTAGGCAAGTGAGAGGATTCTTCTGCACTTGGTCTCATAATTTTTGGAGCCTCCAGGTAAGAGTTCTATTGGTTTGAAAATTCCAGTAGGTTTCAGATTTCCAAGTTGGAAATTTGGTTAAGTCATGAATGGCGGTCGAGGCCGGCCTTTGGTGGCCATGTCGAGAGGGAGCTCGAGCAAGGCCAAGGTGGCGGTCGACCGGTTTCGATGTGTTTCGTCGTCCTTCGTGGCGGCGATGTTTGCTTGTTAGGTCAAGTTCATGGGTTTCATGGCATATGTGTTGCATGATGCATGTTTTGACTAACGTGGGTCAAGTTGCGAAGAACTTATTCCCGGAAACGATTTCTTGGTCTATGTTTGTGCAGATTGCTTGGAGGTCAACGACGGTCAACGGCGAGGATGATCGGGACTAGGCTTAGAGAGCTGAGGTTCAGAACGATCGGGGATGCCGGGTGAGATCAATGGGTTCAAGCATGGCGCAGAATAGACAAGGATGACCGAACAGGTAGTTCGGTGCGACGGGTTGGATCAAGCGGCGTGGGGGTCGGTGCAAGTGCCATGGTGGTTTCGGTGGGAGCCGGATGGGAGAGACTTGCCGACATGAAGAGAGCCACAGGATCAACCTACACGTGGTGAAGCATGGTTGTGTTTCACGCAGTTGGGACTCGGTCTTTGCAAAAAGATCGAGGAGGGGTATTTTGGTAATTCTACCAAATATCGCCTTGGTGACCTTTTGCCAAGTCACGGCGCAAGATGGCGCAAGTTGAAATGGATTAGGTCAAGAGATGAAGACGACGCTTTAAAACGCGTGCGTATGTGACTCGTTTGTGTGTGGGCCTTAACGGGAGCCCATTAGGGTTCAATCTTCTAGAAGGTCTAAGCCTCCACTATAAATAGAGGAGGGAGGTGGATGCACCCCTTTTAACCCTTTTCATTGTTTTGAAACCCTATTTTGCTTAGGGAGAGGATTAGTGGAGGTTAGGGTTCTAGAGAGTTGGATTGGATTCTATGCTCATGTATTGAGTCTTTGTCCCCATTGGTGGAGTGGCTGTAAACCAATACTCATCAAATCAATCCAAAGAGAATTCTCTCAAGATGAATCTATTCTCTCTATTTGGTGATTTGGTGCCTTTCCTCGATTCTCGAGTTTTTGCTTGGTTTCTTGGCTTGATCTAACTTGCTGTGACTTGTGGGAATCCATCTAGGATCATCTTGATCATCAATCTCCCACGAGCAAGTCTCTAGATCATATTTCGTATTTGACTCGGTTTTTGACCTAGCTTTGCTCAAACTGCAAAAGATAGGAACCTTAGCTTGGATTTCTGCGATCCTTGATTGGAATAGGTTCACAATATCTTTGAGAAGGTGTGTGTCAAGTTTCGTGAAGTTTGGCCGCATAGATCAAAAGTTAGATCAATTTGAGTTTTGTTTTTGGTTTTTTTTGATCAGGCGCTATTCATCATCGAGGCGGTCGACCGCCCTTAGCCTTGTCAGACCGCCCAAATGGTCGATCGCTTTCCTAACGCCGATCCGCCAAGCGGATTTTGAGTTCTGTGTTTTTGGTCTTTTGCTTTGGGGTATTTTGGATTCAATATAAGTCTTCCGCTGTACTTGTTTATTGATCTTCATAGCTTCGTAGCTATTGGAGTGAGATTAGTATTGAATCTAATATTTGTGAAAAAGTGAGCGTGCTCCTATTCACCCCCCGTCTAGTCGTCTTTTCGGTCTAAGAAGTGGTATCAGAGCCCGGTTAGTTCAATCTTGATCTTAACTGGTCACTGAACTTGGCGATGGATAAGTACTCGATCAAGCCGCATGTCTTTGATGGGCTCGACTATGCCTATTGGAAGAATCACATGCGAGTCTTCCTTGAGAGTGAAGGACAAGTTATATGGGAGGTTGTTCGAGCCTCGCTCGTTTTGCCCGAAGTTGCTACGCCGGCTTCAGCAGCCCTCTTGGTTAACAACAACAAGGCAAAGAACCTTCTATATGCTGGGCTTGGTAGGCAAGAGTACGATAGGATTTACAATCTTGCAACCGCACATGAGATTTGGCATACCCTCGAAACTTATCATGAGGGATCGTCCCAGATCAAGCAAGTGCGTCAGAATCTCTACAAGCGAGAGTACAACAAATTCGAGATGCGTCCTGGTGAGAGCATCGATGACGTCTTTACTCGCTTTGACAAGGTGATCAATCAGATGAGAGCTGTTGATATTGAGTACTCTCAATCTGAGAATGCCACCCACCTCTTGGCTGCAATCAACACCAAGGAGTGGGAGATAAAGGCAACTGCCATAGAGGAGAACGTCGAACTCTCTAATCTCACTTTGGAGCTGCTTTATAGCAAGCTAAAAACTCATGAGATCAAGAGAGGCGGTAATCCTAAGAAAGATAACATGGCTTTGGTGGCTGATCCTCTCAAAGGGACTCCTGATGGTTCTTCTGAGTCTTCTTCTGGTTTTTCTCTTGCGTGTTTATCTGCTATTCAAGAAGAAGAGTTTGAGAGTCTTCCTAAGGCTGATTTAGCTCTTTTGACCAAGAAAATCACACGGGCATATAACAATGTCAGAAACAGAAAGAGAGGTGGCCCTGTGACATGCTATGAGTGTGGAGAGCTATATCACATCCGGGCCAACTGCTCTAAGCTGAAAGGTAAGGGCAACCGCAAGGATGAGAAGCCTAAAAGGGGCAAGCCCAAGTATGATGCTACCAAGCTCATGAAGACTGCTCACCGAGTCCTTGCCGCTTTTGGAGATTAATCCATGAGCGATGTGGACTCTGGGAGCAAGGAGGACAAGGAGGAGGAGATTTCTCAAGACAAGAAGGGGAAGGCCAAGGACTTCACCGGCATGTGCTTCATAGCCGACTCCGTCGACGCCGATGACGACGATGAGGTACCTCTCTCCTATGATGTTCTTTCTGCTAGATGCGATAACATGTATGAGCAATTGCTTAGTCAAGATAAGGCTTTAGAGTTCACCATGGTTAGGAACAAGGATCTAAAGTCACAAGTCGAGAATTTGACATTAGAGCTTGTGAATGCTAAGAGTCTAGATGTTGATGAATGTTCATCCTGCCATGCTTTGCACTCCGAACTATCTAAACTACAATCTGCTCATGATATTGATTTGCATCAACTTGAAAATGCTAGAACTGAGCTAATTAATGTTAAATCTGCTCCATGTGAAAAATGCTTAGAGTCTAGCAAATTGGATGCATCCGGCAATGTGAAATATAGCTTTTGCTCTTTCTGCTTAGAACCCGAACATGAAGTTAAGGATATTCTAGAAGCAGTTAGAGCTAAGTATGCCAAACTTAAGACATAATTGAGTCTACACCTTGTGCCTCTTGTGCTGCCTATAAGCTTGAAGTTGCTCATCTTAAGGAGAAACATGCTAAAGCCATTAAGGGCAAGACTTGTGAATCATGTGCTAATGTTGAAAAAGAGAATGCCTATCTCAAAGATACTTTAGAAAGATTCTCTAATGGTGAAAAACAGTTAAACATGATTCTAGATAAATCTAAAACTCCTTTTAAGAAGTAAGGTTTAGGATACAACTCTGCCCAGGACATGTCCAAGCCTAATGTCATTCAGGTCTTGGAAAACGGCTTAGTTGAATTCAAAACCCAACCTGCAAAAACTGTTTTTAAATTTGCAGGGTTTGTCCAACCTTCTTTTAAGGCAAAAGGTGCTTCTCCCAGTGGTACAAAATACCATTGCACCTATTGCAAGAAGAGTGGACATTTGGTTGAGTTCTGTTGGCGTAGGTTGAAGAACGCTAAGAAAAATATTGCTAGAATATCATCTAATCAACCTAGAGCTTTTATGAGACATGGTCACATACAAAAGAAGAACCCGGTCTAGGATTTGCTTGCACATGCTCATCACCATGTTTCTAGGCAGGATGCATCTCATGTTTCAAGTTACCATTGCTCATAATAGAACCGCTAATAAAGTCAAGGATAGCACATCTGCTTTGCATACTACTCGCAGACGAGTGTCTCAGTACTGGGTTCCCAAGTCGCTTTTAACTAACCCCAGTATTGAGACACATCGTTCTTTTGCTCCTTGATTTTTAGGATTGCCGCGGAAGGGGGAAGAACACATGGTTCATCGACTCCGGGTGTTCACGCCACATGACCGGAGACTCAAGATGGTTCACCTCTTTCACGCTGTCAACCGGTGATGATTTCATCACCTTTGGAGATGATACACAAGGGCGCATTGAAGGAACTGGAGTGATCAGGGTGAACGACAAGTTCATTCTCAAGGATGTCGCGCTTGTGTCTAAGCTAAGGTATAATCTCCTTCGTCTCCTGACTTCTCGATGATGGCTATGAGACTCGCTTTTAAGAAGAATGCTGTCGTGTGCTTGATTCTTTTGGTGAGCTCGTTTTGGGATTTCTAGAGTTGGTAGAATTTTTGGGTGACTTTTTCTCAATCGCTTCTTTGGATCTCTCAAATGTTTGATTGCATCTTCTTCGATATCGGCTTTGGCACCGACGTTTGGAGCACATTGGTTTTGATCATCGACACGAGTTAAGCGGCATTGATCTCATGAGAGGTTTGCATAAACTCGTGAGTATCAAGGATCTTTGTATGTATACGCTTCGTAGGCATGGCAAGCAAGTTGCCGCCTCACACCCGCATTGACTATGGTCATGACCGACGGGACGACGCTTGCTTCATATGGATCTTGTTGGTCCTGCTAGGGTTCGGTCAGTCGGTGGCAAATGGTACATTCTTGTCATAGTCGATGATTTTTTCGAGATACTCTTGGGTGTTCTTTCTTGCTTCGAAGGATGAGGCTTTTGATCATTTCATGACCTTGTTCTTTGTTTGGCTTCTGAACTTCCTGGTGCCTTGAGAGCGATCCGTAGTGACAATAGCACGAAGTTCAAGAATACTTCTTTTGCCTCTTTTGTCTTTGGCGCGGATTGAGCATCAGTTCTCTTCTCCACACGTCCCTCAACAAAATGGCGTTGTGGAAAGGAAGAACAGGACTCTAGTCGAGATGGCTAGAACGATGTTGGATGAGTATAGCACACCGAGGAGGTTTTGGGCCGAAGCTATTGCTATAGCTTGCCATATTTCAAACCGTGTCTTTTTGAGACCGTCTTTGGGCAAGACTTCATATGAGCTTCGTTTTGGCAGAAAACCCTCTGTCTCTCACTTTCGAGTCTTTCGATCGAAGTGTTTTATTCTCAAGACAAGAAACCTAGATAAATTTGAATCAAGAACTTGTGATGGTTTATTTCTGGGTTATCCTGCTCATTCGAGGGGTTTTCGGGTTTTTAATGTTGAAACTAACATTGTCCAGGAGACATGCAATGTCACTTTTGATGAGACTAGCCCTGGAGCTAGATCCAATATTTTAGGTGACTTACAGGTGACAGAGAGCATTTTTGTTGAAGAAGATGAGGACGAACTTGATACTGCTCCTCCACCTGTTGCTGATGTTCCTGTCCAAGCTGCTCAAGCTCCTGAACCCGCGACGACTGCTTCACCTCCAATTGAGGCTCCTGCTGTGACTTCTTCTTCAGCAGTACCTGCGGAGGTCGAGGAGACGCTATCTCCCCCAGGCGTTCCTTTGCACATTCAGAAGCAATATCCTTCGGATCAAATGATTGGTAATCTCCATGAGCGAGTCACTCGCTCTAGGTATCATGATCCGAGTCTTTTCTCTCACTCTGCATTTGTAGCTTCTTTTGAACCCAAAGATATATCACATGCTTTATCTGATGCTAGTTGGGTCAATGCCATGCATGAGGAGTTAGAGAATTTTGAAAAAAATAAAGTTTGGAACCTTGTAGAACCTCCTAGTGGTCATAATGTTATAGGAACCCGTTGGGTGTTCAAAAATAAACAAAATGAGGATGGTTCTGTGGTTAGAAACAAGGCTAGGTTGGTAGCTCAGGGCTTTAGCCAGGTTGAGGGGTTAGATTTTGATGAAACCTTCGCTCCTGTTGCTAGATTAGAAGCCATTTGGATTATGCTTGCATTTGCTGCTTCTAAAGGCTTTCGATTGTATCAAATGGATGTCAAGAGTGCCTTTTTGAATGGTTTTATAGAGGAGGAAGTTTATGTTAGACAACCCCCTGGCTTTGAGAATCCCAAGTACCCTGATCGTGTCTTTAAGCTATCTAAAGCCTTGTATGGTCTTAAGCAAGCCCCTAGAACCTGGTATGATAGACTTAAGACCTTCTTGCTTAAGAATGATTTTGAAATGGGAAAAGTAGATAAGACTTTTTTCATTCTTAGGCATGGCAATGACTTCCTGCTTGTTCAGATTTATGTAGATGATATTATCTTTGGTGGTTCCTCTAATGCTCTTGTTTCCAGTTTTTCTGAGACCATGTCCAGGGAATTTGAGATGAGCATGATGGGCGAGCTCAATTACTTTCTGGGGCTATAAATCAAGCAATGCAAGGAAGGGATCTTCATCCATCAAACGAAGTACACAAAGGATTTGCTGAAGCGTTTTGATATGGGTGACTGCAAGCCGATCGCCACTCCCATGGCGACTTCGACTGCTCTAGATCCAGATGAGGAAGGAGAAGCCGTGGATCAACGCAAGTACCGCAGCATGATCGGCTCCCTTCTGTACCCGACGGCCTCAAGACCGGACATCCACTTTGCGGTTTGCCTCTGTGCGAGGTTTCAGGCGTCACCGAGGACTTCACATTGCCAAGCCGTTAAGCGCATCTTTAGGTATTTACACTCTACCCTTCAGTATGGCATTTGGTATTCTTGTTCATCTTCGCTGTCCATTCGAGGGTTTTCGATTCGATTTTAAGGGTCAGAGACTAGATAGGAAGAGTACATCCGCACATGTCATTTCTTAGGCACTTCTCTTGTTTCTTGGTCATCTAGGAAGCGGTCTTACATTGCACAATCCATCTTTTGAAATTTGAATATGTAGTCTTTGCTAGTTGTTGTAGTCGATTTTGTGGATGGTCTCCACTCTTAAGGATTTTGGGTTAACTTTTGCTAGTATTCCTCTTTTCTGTGACAACACTTCTGCTATTAACATTGCTAAAAACCCAGTGCAACATTCTAGGACCAAGCACATAGACATTCGCTATCACTTCCTTAGAGATCACGTTGAGAAGGGTGATATTGTGCTGCATTTTGTGGAGTCCGAGGCTCAGTTAGCCGATATCCTCACCAAGCCTTTAGACCCGACAAGGTTTGCTACCTTGAGAAGTGAGCTAGGGGTAATTTATCCCTATGGGTTGATTTGAGGGGGAGTTGGATCTTTTCTGATCTTTTCTTGTTCTTTTGATCTTTTATTGATCTTCTTTTGAACTTGTTGATCTTTTTGATCTTTTAAGGCTTTTCGAGCTTTTCTTGCATCTCATTGTATCATATTGCATTCATATAAAAAATCCAAAAAGATGCATTGTAATATAAGCTTTTTGCTTATCTTTTGAAATTGATGAAGCTTTGCTTATTACCCTTTGGAGCTTTAGTGTTTCAATTCTTGCTCAATGCCATGTCTAGTTCTTTGACTTGCTAGAATTATCATGCTTTCACATGTGTAGCTAAGTCTTTGTTGTATGAGCTAGAACTTGAAAAACAACTTGAACTAAGAAATTAGCAATTTGTGAATTGTTTAGCCGATTCTTGTAATTAGTGCTCCTTTTGTGACATTGGCTCTGTCAAAATTGCTTTGTTAGCTCTTGAATCTAGCTTTGATCATTACTTGAGCTTCTTGTGTTCTTAAGAATCTAAAACCGCTCTTGTGAAAAATGAAAATCAAACTTCAAGATTGTCTTATGCTTAAATTACGCCAAACTACTCTTCGAGACCGCATGTCAAAGACATGAACTTGGAGATAATTTGATGATCCAGACGATCTCATGGGGACTGCTTGTCACAACTGACATGAACCTCAAAATTTATGCATACTGGTAGAAGCTTAGGAAGAGTTTGTGGATGGCTCCTAGTCTAGGATCTTCTTCACTAAGATATACCTTTAATCAACTTTTAGTCGAAGCTTAGGATGAGTTTGTGGATGGCTCCTAGTCCAGGATCTTGTCACTAAGTTAGACCATTAGTCAACTTCAATATTCATTGCAAATGAAAAACAGTTGAAAAATGGGCGTTTGAGAAAAATGAGCAAATGATTCAATTCAGGACCTTTTTGTCTTTTAATATGGTCTTTGTTAGCTTTTGGATCTTACGTTGATATTTTGACATGGCCAGTATCATTTTAGGATCCCTGTTGATGAACTTGCTAGATTTGAAGCTTTGCTTAAAATGACTAAAATTCATTGCTTTATATTGAGCCTTCTTGCTTAGCTTTGTTATATATGTTTTATCATGATCTTGCTAGCGCTGTTAGGCTTGATATGTTGTTTGTGCAACTTTAGAAATGCTAGCTTGTTCTTTTGGGTAATCTCCAAAGCTTCTTGTACTCAACAATTGAAAAATACAAAAAAAAATGAAGCCACTCCATTGCATTTCATGCATGCTCCATCTTATGCTTTTTCCTCATTCTGCATTTGTCATCTCTGGACGAGAGGAAGGCGTGATTCCTTGATGACTCCATTGTCAAAGGGGGGAGAAGATGTAAAAATGTGTAAAGAGGAGAAGATGTTTGAAAAAGGGGGAGCTACTTTGAGAAAATTTGAAAATTTGAGGATCATAGTGAGGGAGAGTTTCTTATTTGCATTCTTATGGTCTTATTGCTATTTCTGAACTTGAATTGCAATTCTTGATCCTCACAATGATCAAAGGTCATATCGAACAATTGTTCTTTTATATGGACCTTAAGTGAGAATTTGACTCCTTTCTGGAATTTGAAACTTTCGTGCTTTCTTTTGCCGTATCTCACTTGCTGATACTATTCTGGAGCCAGCTTGGTGATTTCCTTTGCTTTTTCTTGTATTTGGACCAAGTTGTGCCTTTGAACGAAAACGACGTGTTTTTACTTTTCAAACCTCTAAATTCGCATTTGTGGAAAATTGCCAATGTGTTCATCAAGGGGGAGATTGTGGATATCATAGGGATATACCTGAGATCTTAGGATGATGTTACAATTGGCAATGTTGTTGATGGTTTGTCGAATCACGTGTTTTCGGCAAAGTTTCAGTTCTGTTAGGTCTTTGGCGGTCTGACCAGCCATTGTGGCGGTCAGACCGGCCATGCCTGTGAGGTTTTACTGAAATGGTCGCTGGTGGTCAGACCGGCCAGAGTGGCGGTTAGACCGGCCAGTGGAGCGGTTTGACTGGCCTTGCCTGAGCGGTCAGACCGGCCACTGCAATGTTTTGGATTTTGGAGCTGGGCCAAAAATAGAAGGTGTAGGCAAGTGAGAGGATTCTTCTGCACTTGGTCTCATAATTTTTGGAGTCTCCAGGTAAAAGTTCTATTGGTTTGAAAATTCCAGTAGGTTTCAGATTTTCAGGTTGGAAATTTGGTTAAGTCATGATCGGGCGGTCGACCGCCTTTGGTGGCGATCGGCCGGCGAGGCTCGAGCCGACCGCCAAGGTGGCGGTCGACCGGTTCGATGTGTTTAAATCGTCTTCGTGGTGGCGATGTTTGCTTGTTAGGTCAAGTTCATGGGTTTCATGGCATATGTGTTGCATGATGCATGTTTTGACTAACGTGGGTCAAGTTGCGAAGAACTTGTTCCCGGAAGCGATTTCTTGGTCTATGTTTGTGCAGATTGCTTGGAGGTCAACGACGGTCAACGGCGAGGATGATCGGGACTAGGCTTGGAGAGCTGAGGTCCAGAACGATCGGGGATGCCGGGTGAGATCAATGGGTTCAAGCATGGCGCAGAATGGACAAGGATGACCGAACGGGTAGTTCGGTGCGACGGGTTGGATCAAGCGGCGCGGGGGTCGGTGCAAGTGCCATGGTGGTTTCGGTGGGAGCCGGATGAGAGAGACTTGCCGATATGAAGAGAGCCGCAGGATCAACCTACACGTGGTGAAGCATGGATGTGTTTCACGCAGTTGGGACTCGGTCTTTGCAAAAAGATCGAGGAGGGGTATTTTAGTAATTCTACCAAATATCGCCTTGGTGACCTTTTGCCAAGTCACGGCGCAAGATGGCGCAAGTTGAAGTGGATTAGGTCAAGAGATGAAGACGGCACTTTAAAACGCGTGCGTATGTGACCCGTTTGTGTGTGGGCCTTAACGGGAGCCCATTAGGGTTCAATCTTCTAGAAGGTCTAAGCCTCCACTATAAATAGAGGAGGGAGGTCGCTGCACCCCTTTTAACCCTTTTCATTGTTTTGAAACCCTATTTTGCTTAGGGAGAGGATTAGTGGAAGTTAGGGTTCTAGAGAGTTGGATTGGATTCTATGCTCATATATTGAGTCTTTGTCCTCCATTGGTGGAGTGGCTGTAAACCAATACTCATCAAATCAATCCAAAGAGAATTCTCTCAAGATGAATCTATTCTCTCTTTTTCTCTCTATTTGGTGATTTGGTGCCTTTCCTCGATTCTCGAGTTTTTGCTTGGTTTCTTGGCTTGATCTAACTTGCTGTGACTTGTGGGAATCCATCTAGGATCATCTTGATCATCAATCTCCCAAGAGCAAGTGTCTAGATCATATTTCGTATTTGACTCGGTTTTTGTCCTAGCTTTGCTCAAACCGCAAAAGATAGGAACCTTGGCTTGATTTCTGCGATCCTTGATTGGAATAGGTTCACAATATCTTTGAGAAGGTGTGTGTCAAGTTTCGTGAAGTTTGCCCGCATAGATCAAAAGTTAGATCAATTTGAGTTTCGGTTTTTTTGTTTTTTTAGATGTCTTGTTTATTCATCATCGGAGCGGTCGACCGCTTTAGCCGGTCAGACCGCCCATGGTCGACTGCTAACGCCCGGTCGGACCGCCAAGAGGATTTTGAGTTCTGTGTTTTTGGTCTTTTGCTTTGGGGTATTTTGGATTCAATACAAGTCTTCCGCTGTACTTGTTTATTAATTTTCATAGCTTCATAGCTATTGGAGTGAGATTAGTATTGAATCTAATATTTGTGAAAAAGTGAGCGTGCTCCTATTCACCCCCCTCTAGTCGCCTTTTCGGTCCAACAGTTGCATTCCACATATCCCTAACTTCATCTGCACATAATGGCAGCTGGAGATGCGTTGCAACCTTTTCCAATGGGACGACGACACAGACATGTATGATAGGGCGTTCATCGAGTAGAAGTACATGTTCAACTACTGAAGCGAGTCGAGACCTTCGAACGATGGAAACCTTATGTACCTAGCCCTATTGAAGAGGCACTGGTCGACAAGGGGAAGGCTCCTGCTAGTGTGACTGACGATTGTCCTTACGCTCCTCGTCACCTTGGCGCACTCCAGATCGAAGAAGTATGTACTGTTCAATTTGCATCCTTATTATTAATTTCATCTTACGTTCTGCTAACATCATTCAATCTTCCAGCCCGTCTCGCAGAACAGGCTGCCTTCGAGACTGACCGCCGCCGAGGGTAGTCAGGAGACAAGGGGAAGTGACTGATGGGCCGCCAAGACTAATTTTGATCCACCCTATTTTCAATTCCAAAACGGCGCACATGTATCATACGTGTTTTTTGGTTTGTTGATTTGTACATGCTATCGTTTCTAATGCACGTAACCAAACCCTACGCATCATGTAATTCTCAAATTACATTATGTAGTCTCTCAAATTTTATTCTCTAACTTCACATGAAATGACGACGACATACTACGAACTTCACATGAAATGACGATGCCAAGGGGCGTCCGTGCCCCTAGGGGCCAGACATGCCATTGTCGTGCCCCTGGGGGCCAGACTTGCCTAGTTCATGCCCCTAGGGCATGAACCACGTGTTCCGGGCCCCTACGGCACAAACATGAATATATGGCGTGTCTGCGCGGCTTCGCAGTGCCATGTTTGCAATTCTTTCGGAGAGGAGCTACTTTTGCTATTCCATGCACCAACAGTGCCAAATCGGCCAAAAAAACTCGAGCTGGTGCAGTGGAAGAGCAACCATGGTGCGGTCATCAAGTGGGAAGGGTTCATTGAATTCATCTGCAACTGTAGCTTTAGGACGAATGACACAGTCGAGATCTAGGCATTTCGGCAGCGCACGGTATGGATCTTTTGACAAGAGTCACGACGGTGTGAGGAGGTGGTCGCCGAGGCGATGATTCTGTGTTGAGGGACTTGGTCAACGTGCCTTTGCAGCTCATCGAGGAGCACGGACCAGAGTCGGAGGCTAGGCTCACCCGCGACAGAGAGTGGCCCTAAATGGCCCGATTGAGCCAACAACCAACTGGTTCACCTGAAGGGCAATTTGGACATTTCGCATGCTTTCTATCTCCTCTCCCGCCCGAAAATGATATAATAATAGCCTCGGTGTCCTAGAGCAAAGAGATATTTTTTTTTTGTGTTTTTCAGCAAAGACACGGAATTTAGATGTCGTAAGGCTAATGACACCAAATTGTGATGCTATGTAGTCAATTTCGTTTTTTTTAAGTATTAAAGATATTATGAAAAGGACACGGCGCTTGGAGAGATTGTGAATGCAACGTCGCAAAACGAATTACACGAGAAAAAAAATATCGATCCAGGTGCTAGCTTCATGATTAGTCTTATGCGGTTCATGATAAGAACAAACATTAAATATTCCCTTCCTTTCAGCGAAGACACAGCTAGCGCAACACAAACAATGGTGACAGTTCGTGCACACCTGTTAGCTGCCAATCTACCTATCGGTGACACTACTGGGACATACACGGATCACCCCTTACCTTGCGACAACTCGTCTCAATTCTTATCGCGATCTTTTGTATTCTTTTTTTCCCTTCTTGGTTATCCTAAAGAAGAAGGCCTAATCATGATGCGTTCTTGAATATTCTCGAAATGGACACATTACCCATCTAGATCAGGTCGGCACATGCCGATGAGCCTGCCTACTTTTGGAATAGGATGCGCACGCATGGCATGGCTCATTGACCAGTCAAGTTTTTGGCATGGAGCCATGGAGTCAAACTTTGTTGAAGTCTTGAAGAGTGACACATATTTTGTTTGGTCCATAGGTCTTCATCTGTTAGAAAAAGAATCATGTGCTATTATCCATGATCGTATCTTTCGATTGCTCGGAGAAGACGAAGCCAGTTTGGTGAATTTTATAATGGGGGAGTCATTGTTTATCTGGAACAACAAACAAAGTAGAGAACTGGTACTGGAGCATTTTAACCAATCTGTCATGTCATTACATAACTACTCGTTTGAAATAATCATATGATACGTTACGTTACCTTGATAAGATAATATTGAGTTTTATGCACCAACATTGTTCACACAAAATCCTAAGCCGTTGGAAAAGGTGTGCAATATACTTACACTTCAACATATAATTCTGATTACCGTGCTATATTTTTGTCAAGTTGATTGATTAGTCCGATATATTTTGTCAAGCAACACGCAACACAGAATGAAAAAGATCATGCAAATAAAAAAAATCCAGTGCCACCTATAAATAATTTGACACAATAGTATACATAGCATGGATATAAATCACAAAAGAACATTTAGATCCAAACTCGTCATCAAATCTGTTCTAAAAAAACTAGTCATCTATCAAATTTAATCCTAAATGATCATAATCAGTATTTGACAATGTCCCACATTTAACACCATCCTAGCAACAGACGAAAGTAATGTTTAGCAATAATATTTAAGTGAAACCTCTCTGTTCTCTCGCAAAACCATGGAGTCGCTTCAAGTTAGTACATCACGCTGGGGAAAAGACGAGAAATGGTAGGGCCGGTGGAGCCATCCCAATAGAAATATTGATGGATGCCAAATGCTCTGATACTCCGGGCCACCGAGGCCATTATCGCGATAACATGATTGCAACATCATATGTTCCATGAAAACGGGTGGAATGCAACCCATTCATCTGGCAAAATCGAATAAGTGATCGCTGCTCTTTTTCGAAGCAATTTGGGTTCTCATGCTTCGTTCTGTAGCTTTTCTTTTAGCCAAATTAAAGGTGGCATAAATTCCCTTGTCCCCTGCTTTTCCTCACTTTGACATCGCTGGATTCGAAAAGGATAAGCCTGCTTGTTCAATGCTCACAAGCAATTTTCTTGCAAAACAAAATAGCTTGTCTTTTGTAAATACATAGATATACATTGAGGATGAACCATGTGTTGAACATGATTAAGCACATCACTCGAATTTTGTGTATTTCGTAATTCCTAATGCCTCTAAAATAGAAGAATAATAAGAATTTATAGCTCAGCACACCCATGTACGTCCATATACTTATACCGACCGTACACGTCTTTTCGTATACCCTCAAATCCCAAGGGCCCAGGTGGCACCGAACCCATTTGTGATAGGAAAAAAAAACTCATCAGTCGCTAGCTCGGTTTAAAATTGTTTTAATTATACGCGTTAGTTGGTTACACATTAAAATAATCGATTTTAAATGAAATTGGATTTTTTTTGGCTCAACATGTTAGCTTGGTTCTATAAATTTTGGGGAAAAAAACAGAGCCAAGCATAAACCCGACTCAGCCCGCACCTGCAACCAGGCGCCATCACTGCCTTGACGATGAGCTCCTCCTCCTCCTCCTCCTCCAACGGCGGCAAGAAGCCAGCGCCGGGCAGCCCCGCCATCCGCACCCTCGCCGACCTCAACCGCCGCCCCTCCGCCCCCAGATTCCCAAGCGCGGGCAGCGACCCCGATGTCAGGTTCCTAAAAGTCTGAACTTGATATCTGAGAGGGCCTCAATATTTCAGTTATCGAACGGTTGAGAAGCTCCGATACCGATTCACTTAAGTTCTATCGCTCGGTGGAAAGTGGAGAACACCAACTTAAGAAGATCGTGAGGACGAGATGGCTCGATGACGTTTTGTGAAGATCCAACGGTTGAATACCACGGAGTTGTTTACTGTTGGTTGTAAGAAAGATTTACAATTACTGTTTATTGTAAAACCTTAGTGTTTTGTCGTTATTAGCTGTCAGGTGGTATAAACCGCACTGAATGTAATTGAGGCAGACTATGAATGAAAACCCTAGTTCTACTTGCCTGACTTTACTCTTTCATTCTTCTTTTCTGTTTGCTTTTGTTAGCTACTAGAAATCCCCAAATTTGACACGGAGATCACAACAGATTTTCAGGCCAGAACATCGGGTCCTGACAATTTGGTAGCAGAGCACTACGATCCTCTGGTCTAGCAGATTCTGAGTAGTTCTTGGGTAGTAAGGGTTGAGGAACTAATTTCCTCAATAAAATTCCTAAGCTAGCCCGGGGAGGTTTGGATCTGTGAGGGAAAGCGCAATCCTGAATCTTGCAGTGAGGGTTTGGAAGGATCCTTGATCTCTTCTTATAAAATTCCTTAAGCTGCAGGTTCAACACCAACTGTGTCTGAGATGGCTAAAGGTGGGAGATCTACAGAGGAGGAAACAGGTTGGGCTACGATGAGTGATATCGAAGAGTTGAAGAAAGAAATGGTGCGTATGCAGAAACAGATCGAGGGAAATTCAACCAATGCTCAAATCTAGATGGGAAAATTTCAGGAACAAGTCCAGGAGTACTCAACAAAGTTGGATGTAGTGATGGAAATGCTCAAAACTATGCTGGATAGGAATGAGGTTGGAGAACCAACAAGTAATTTGGCAGTCGCAGAAGGGGAGGAAGGTCAGACAAGTAATGGTCAGGAGCCAAGACAATCTACTCCAGTCGGACAAACTTATGCAACACCAGGTAATGGGCAATCATTCGTTCCCCACCATGGTACAGGTAACATGACTCGTAATATTCCATCCATACCCTTTGATCATGCCAACTATTGTAGGAGTTAGTATTCCTACTATGAATGCAAGAATGGTTGGTACTGTAGAAGATCATTTAGTTTTTGGTGGACAGTCGAAGTTACCCAATGAAACATTTAGAGTGAGTGTGTATCCCATGGTCATGGCCAATGGTTCATTTGCCCCACAATACATCAGTTCTAACCCCCCTGTATGTACCCCCTTACATACCTACCCAGTGCAATCCATACCCAAGGAATGGTATCGCACCAATTACCAGAAATGATCCGCCCTGGAATGTTCATTGGCCTAGAGCTTCTGAGAATCAGTGTTGTATTCAGCACCAGAGCCCTACTAACTCTAAGGAATGTGAATCAATACCATCAACAGTTCAGTAAAGGACCTAAGCTAGAATTCCCTAAGTTCGATGAGGAGCAACCTGAATCCTAGATCAGGAAAGCTGATAAATATTTCAAGTTAGCTATGACACTAGAAGAGCAGAAGGTATCAATAGCTGAAATCTACTAGTGTGGGAGAGCAGATCAATGGATCAGTAGTAATGACATTGACACTGGAACTCTGACCTGGCAACAATTTTGTATCACGAGCAAGAGGAGATTTGCTGCTAAAACCAGATATGATGTTACTGAAACCTTTAGAGGTTTAATTCAAGATGGGACAGTAGAGACATACATTGACAATTTTGAGAATACGATGATATGAAGAGCAATAATGCTGCACTAAAGGAGAGGTATTTTTTGGATTATTTCATATCAGGGCTGGAGAATTACATCAAAATTCCCTTGAAATCCTTATAACCTAATACACTGGTGGAGGCTTATGCTCCTGCCAGAAACTATGAAAACACCCAGACTTATAAGAAAATCCAGAATTGGAGTCACGGAGTAAACACAAAGATGAGTCCTCATGTGTCGGGACCCAAAATATGCAATTCTGGACCCTTTGTGTATAATGCATTAGTCCAGGATCACGCTAGTGCACACAGTGTCAACATAGGTGAATATCGATCCACACAAGCGATTAATAACATAAACGAGTAATTTGATAACAAATACGGGTTTTAACCTTATGGTCGAGTTTACAATTATTAAGTCAGCAGGGCTAGCAAAGAAATAAAATAGCAGCGGAATGAAGAAACTTCAGCGGAATCCCATCAATTCACCACAGTAACCGATCGATCAAGACCCTCGATCAAGCACCTTCGATGAACTCCTCCTCAAAAGCAGGCGACTCCTCCTCCTCTTCTGTTGCATGTTTTACAACAAGCATGAGTACACACCGTACTCGCAAGTCATACCACAGAAATGTAATTATAGATGCAGGCTTATTCCAAAGGAATGGTTTCTGTGGTTCTTTTGTAGAAATGCAACATTTGCAATTTAAATACAAGTAATAGATTGAAAGCATAATTCAAAACAAATAGACAATAATAATTTGACAGTTTTATTTCACAAAGACACATAGCCTAAACAAGTTATTCACATAGCCATATGACTTAGGTCACACAGCTCCCTTCCCAAAGTTTTTATGAAAAACTACCTCTCGTGTGAAATCACTGAGCATGTCCATGACCGCAGACGCGGCTATTCGAATAGATTATTTAACACTCTGCAGAGGTTGTACACTTTACCCACAAGATACAACTAGTGTAGCTAGCACTAGCCGTAACAAAATAGTTCAGAAACTTCATCTTGACATTGACACTCCCGGTATGCTTAGCCGCCACAGACGCACACCGTTGGACAGGGACACGGCGAGCTGCCCTGTGATGCGACTACTTGGTAGTACACACCTCCACCCAATCCAACACAGCTAACCTACAACCTGAGTAATCAATGCCAAGACTCCATAACTTACTAAGTTAGGCCCGTCCCATCAGGCATGTGGTTGTACGAAAGGCTCAGCTCAATGGCGCACAAAGTTAAGTCCTTAGTTGACCGGGGCAAGACTTCCCAATGTTAACCTATCATTCCCGCCAACACAGATCCACCATAAAAGTATACTAGACCACTTGCCCCCGTCCAAAACCTTTTCCCACCCTGTTGGTTAAGTGCAACATATGCCATCAACTAGTAATACCACATAGTACACACAGTTTCTATCACATAGTTCCATAGTCACTTAGTCAAGTTTATATTTGCAACTACATGAGATGATGACTCGTAGCATGGCTAAGCAAACTAATCGCATCTACCCAACCCATGTTGGTAATACACTAGCATCAACTAAATAAACCAAACTAGGGTGACAAAAGATTATGGCATACAATTCGACAAGGAGGTCATAACAAATTGGACATTAACTAATCCCAAAAGCATTGAAATAAATAATTAAAGTAAATGCAATAATTTAAATCAATATAACTTTTGAAAACTGGGTTCAACATGATCAAAGGTATAACTTGCCTTGGAAAAGGTCTTGGTATTCATCTTGGTCTTGAGATGCTCCTTGCTCTTCAAAACCTCCTGAAGTATCAACGGCTACTCGCAAACGAAACAAATAAACAAAATAAATAAATAAAAACAGAGGCAAAACAAACTCCAAAAAATTAAATAAAAATCTCAGATAGGTAGATCTTGAATTTAGATGAATTTAGAATTTTGAATGGGCTCAATCGGAGTTCGGATGCAAAAGATATGAGCTCTGGAAGATTGAAATCACATAAGATGATGAAAGTCAACATTTATGGATTTACTGAATTATTTATCCGAAGGAAAAATAGAGTTATGACATCAGCTTGCGTCAGCGATGGAATTTCGGCTGAAAAACAAATGAGAAGAAATTTAATTGGTGCGGGTCCCACATGGCAATGAGTAGGTTCACCATGGACCGAGTTCGTGGAGGTTTGAGTGGGTGGTCGGATGGCCGTGGTGCCGACTTGACAGGCCACGTGAGTGGACACGTGTGCGGAAGCGTTGAGTTGGACGCCGAGGTGGCATGCCATGTCGTCCATTGACAACAGAACGACGGCGAGGCTCTGGGACCGTAAGAATGGCGAAGCGGAGGCGGGGCTCATAAAGGAGATCGCGTCAGGCGGTGAGGCTATTACACACTGGGGTACCTTCCTTGGCACCGGAGAGTGACGGAGGTGGCCAGAATCATTGCCGGAGCGGAGGACGAACACGGCGGTTGTCGGGAACGGGCACCAACGAAGCTCCGGAGCAAAGGGAGGGCCCTCGAGGAAGCTCTAATGACGGGGAAGGCGGTGGCGCAGTCACAGCGAGCACCACGGCCGTGGCATTTAATTTTGGAGAATTGGCTGCGGCTCCAAAAACCCTAAAACTTCAAATCGGGGTGGCTCGAGGGCAAACATGGCGAAGTGGGTGGCGGCTCTGGGTTGGGGCTGTGATGGCGAACCCGGGGGTTCCCTTTATAGGGCCAGGGTGTGCCGGAATTGGAAAACCCCAAACCACGACCGAAAAGGACTCGTCGGTTCTTGGAGATAGAAAACGAATCGGGATAAGATTTCACCGAAAACAGATACGGGAGAGATAGGGATGAGATTCTAAGCGTTTTAGAGATAAGATTTAGTTGGAGATTTTGATTTGTCGGGCGAGGCTTGAGCTTCTAGAAGGCGATAATGGCGGACACGGCCATGAGCTCTGTGAGGAAGGAGACCGGGTAGAGAGGCAGCGCCCGGCCCACCAAATAGAGATACAAGGAAGCGGGCCACGTTAGCGATGTGGCCTTGCAGCTTCGTGGTGCGATGGGAGGATCTGGGTAGGAGTGGGTCATGAAAAGTAAGGCTGGCCGACGATTGGCGGGGAAAAATCTGAGATTTTAATTAGTTTTTCATTTTAATAAAATACCAGAAATTCAAATAAGCAATAGCAAATAGCAAATGAACTTGGAAAAATTCTAGAAAAATCTAGAAAATATATCCAAGCTCATAGAACCCAAATAAAATAGTTTTGTCCATTGTTGATGTTGACTTTAATCATATTAAATTGTTTTGATGTATAAAGTCCATATTAAGCTTTGGATTTAAATTCAAATAAAATCCAAATGGTGAACTAACTATTTAAAAGATTTTTAAAGTTCAGAAAATTGGGATGTTACATCATGGAAGTTCACAACATAAGTGGAAGGGTTCAGGAGTTAAGAAAGAGTCAAGTGAGAAAGCTACCACGAACAGTGGTAAGTGGAATGAGGGAAGATGTTTCAAATGTAATGAAACATGGGTACCTGTGAAGGGATACGGGTAGGCTACACTAGCTGGCAATTCAAAAATTCTACCACGTAAACCAGGACGCTATACAAGCAAGAGATCATAGATTGTTACCACCAGACGCGCAGTGCAGCAGAAGAAGAGTTGGAGCAACCTGATCCAACGAAGAGCCCGTCGATGTAGTGGTCGTAGACGATCATCCAGCGTTCCTCGATGTCAATTGTCTCCTCCAGCAACCAATCACGTTCCTTGTGAAGTCGTGGATCGTCCTCAAGAGCAATAGCAACCACAGTAGAGCCTCCATAGTATCCACATGTCCGAGGAACCGTACGCCGGTGTGCTAGAACCAACTCGCACGGTAGGGCTCTCTCGAGAAGATGGCGGCTAGGGTTTCGGTGGAACTCATGTTCTATTGTATATCTGTTGGGTCACGGGTAGGCTACGATAGCACAAAACAAAAAAATTTCTACCGTGCAACCAAGGAACCTCCGCTAGTAATAGATCACGAGATTACCACTAGACGTGCCGACTCATAGAGGAAGTAGAGCCGATGTAGCGAGTTGATGCAGTCATAGTCGTACTCGTTGCGCGTCTTCTCCTCCTGCTTCGATGATCGTCACGAGTTGCGGATCGTCCTAGTGCTGATGCTTCGCAACAACACCTTCAAGGTATCCACACATACGGGGCAAGGATACTATGCGCTGGAGTACTAGCACCAGTGGCGTGGTTAGGGAAGGCGTGGCTATTAGGGTTTCAATATTCTTTCAAAAAAAATCATCTTACCCCATGCCATCGTCCATCTATATATAGGCATCCATGATGGGTCTCGTACTGGAGGCCCATTTAGAACTCGAGGTCTACAAGAATTCGGATCACCATCTAAATCAAATCCTAACCCTTTAAGTGTGCGACCCTATAGGTTCATGCGTAATTGGTTGTGACTCGGAAACTCTTTTCCGACCACGAGTCGTTAGTGGTACCTAGCAGCATATAACAATTTCCGAACACACATATAATATATCAGACGAACCTTAATGTAATATGATGTACGACCAGGTCCTTATCACTTACTTACCAGCTCGCACCTAGTCACGACCAAATCCATACTTAATTCGACCGATTCGTAATTCCTTACGACCAGCTCATACTTAAATACGACGATTCGTAACTCCTTACGACCGATTAGTGATTATGTTCGACCGATCTCGACCGGCTTCAACCACTCGTATCTCCATACGACCGATTTCTGACCGGCCGACCAAGATATATACTTGGTCAAATTGAACGACCTGCTTGTGTATTCTCCCTTTGCCTCACAACATCTGGTTGAACTCCAGGTGAGATAATTTGTCATCCATGGACTGTTTAATACTTTCTCGATCAAGTATCGAATAACTTCATGTGGTCGACACTTCGACCACTAGTGGTATGGCCATGCACTTCCTTTATTCGACCACAACGAAGGGCCTAGAGACATCTCTCCTGTTATGTTAGGAGGGGCAAATCCCATATCCGACCAGTCACATTCCTCTGCATGTTTCATAGCATACCCGAAAGCTACCTTTATAACTTCCCAGTTATGAGTAGTGTTTGACAACCCCTAATAGTGCTATTAGACATGTAGGAAACCATGCTGATCTCAGGTCTAAGGATTACACATCATCATTGCTTGAGACCAACTAATGACACATAGAATCGTAACAATGTCAACAGTGTCTCAAGATGGGTCTTATCCAACACCATGTTCTCTAACATGTGTCCATATTATTGGTTTGATATTTCCATATCTATGATCTGTGAAACATAGTCATCAACCAATACATATGCTAGTCTGTTCATATGTGTTCTCATATGTTTCCGTCTGGGGAACGTTTAAGAATATTCATCGCAAAAATATAGAGTTTCACAATCAAGTAACATATTTGATAATAAATATTAACGATATTATTCTAGGAACAAGATAACATATTATCCAATATTATGAACATAACAAAATATAATCATCTCTATGATTGCCTCTAGGGCATATTTCCGATAATATCTATCCCATAGCCTCAAGCATCTCCTTATATAGTGCCCATGACGGATCCTATCCAAACACGTTTGTTCCAACCCGTTAAGTGTGTGACCCTGTAGGTTCATGTGTAATCAGTTGTGACTCAGAAACTCCTTTCTGATCATGAGTCGTTAGAGGCTCCTAGTAGGACATAACGATTCGCGAATACACATGAATTATATTGAACGAACCTTAATGCAATATGATCTACGATCAGGTCCTTATCACTAATGACTAGCTCGTATCTCTATACGACTAGCATATATTTAGGCTCGACCAGTTCGTAACCCCTTACGACTAGTTTATGACCAGTTAGTGATCATGTTCAACCAGCCTACGACTTGCTCGTATCTCCATACAACTAGTCAGTATCTGATCAAAATAAAAGACTTGCTCGAGTATCCTCCCTTTGCCTCACGATATCTGGTTGAACTTCATGTGAGATATTATGTCATCCATGGACTGTTCAATACTTTCTCGATCAAGTGACGAAAAGCTTTACGTGGTCGAACACTTTGACAACTAGTGGTATGGCCATGCACTTTCTTTATCTGACCACATCGAGGGGCCTTGAGATATCTCTCCTGTTATGTTAGGAGGGGCAAATCCTATATCCGACCAGTCACATTCCTCCGCATGTTTCATAGCATACCCGAAAACCACCTTTATAACTACCCAGTTACGGAGTAGCGTTTAGTAGCCCCTAAGTGTACTATTAGACATGTAGGAATCCATGCTGATCTCAGGTCTAAGGATTATATATCATCATGGATTGAGACCAACTGACAACACATAAAATCATAACAATCTCAATAGTGTCTCAAGGTGGGTCAATCCAACCCCATGTTCTCGAACATGTGTTCACATTATTAATTCGATATCCCTATATCCGTGACCGGTGAAACACGGTCATCAATCAATACATGTGCTGGTCGATAAGTTACTAGTGTTCCGATCAGTGACATCCGACCAGGGATACTTTTAGAATGACATCATATAAGTTAAAAGAGCTTTACCAACAAGTCACATACTTGTTAACCTTTATAACCAATGATTCATTCAAGGAACAGAATAACATTTATTCAATAACTCATAAACATAGACATGATACAACCATCTCCATGATTACCTCTAGGGCATATCACCAACAGTCTCCTACTTGCACTAGAGTCAATCATATATGTATCTTATACCGATTGTTCTTGTGTGCGCCTCATGTTTAGGTTGCGGGAGAGACTTTGTCAACGCATCAGAAATATTCAAATCCGTGTGTACTTTGTATATCTTCACATCATCTCTCTCAACGATCTCACGAATGATGAGATATCGCCAAAGTATGAGCTTGGACTTTGTCGGTGTTTTAGAACCGAACTTACGTAAAGATTGTTTGATTCGGGGGGTCTCCTAGAATGAAATCACGTAGAGAGATTGACACGGGGATTTTTATACGTGTTCGAGCCTTCTCAGGAGAGAATAATAACCCTACTCTGTGTGTGTATGGTATTGAGTGTATTCGAACAATCGTGGGAAAAACTTCGAGACTATTACAGATGATAGTGCTTGTATTCCTCATGGCCCCTTCCTCTCGATTGCGCCTTTATATAGTACGTGAAGGAGGCGGTTTCTCGAGTGAAGCGGCGCCTCATCACATCCTCAGAATTCAAGACGTTGGTAGTAATCACCGGCGTATTAACTCCTCCACATCGCCAAACAGCTATATACTAGAGATAATGGAGTATTACGTGCTATTACTTGGCAGAGTAACAGCGTATGATGACTGTTTGAATCCCTTAATCAATTGGGCCTACTTGTCTGTAGGTTTAATTGATCATAAGGTGGTCATAGCTGACCTAGTCGTAGAAGAACCTACGACTATGAGGTAGTCGTAGCAAGACTTACGACTATGGGGTAGTCGTAGCATAACTTACGACTATGGGGGTGGTCGTAGAAGAACTTACGACCACCCAGTAGGCTCTTCCCTTATAACATTTAAGGGGTATACTCAGGGACCATATGACATCATATTTACCTGCAATAAGAATTATAGATAAAAGATAAAATGAGGATTATTATATCGTTGTCATCTAGCCCCCCAGCTTCAAGTGAAAGCAACTTACTTGGTTAAGGAGTTATAGATGGTCTTACGACCACGAGAGATTAAATGAAAGATAGTCGAAGGAAAAACTCTTCGACATTAGTGTACTACTTTGACCAGGTATGCTTGGTCAAGAAAATTGCTTCTGACTATCAAATAGTCGTAGAACATTTCTCACGATCACGAGGTGGTCGTAGCATGGTGATCGGAAAAAACCTTTCCGATTGACATTTCCTTAGGTTAAAAAGAATATAACCAAGGAAGTAATTTCATTTGAGGTGTAAAAGCAAACCTGATTTTCTCGAACGGACACGTTGTGGAATTTCAAACGACACCCGTTAGCTTTGTCAGTTGGAGCGGTTCAAGGCGGTGGCAACCTTTGGAATACCACGCCCGGCCCAAGGCACGCGATTATAAATACTTACCGGGGTAAGACTTAGGGTTCACACTTTTCCACAAATCATCCCACTTGTTCATCAAGTTCTTTTCTTCTCGCCACCAACTCACCAAGAATCTCCCCTTAGAGAGAAATGGCCGGGAGGGTTTCCGAGTGGGCCGAGTCGGAGATGGATCTGGCGAAGATGCAAGCCCTTATCCTTGTTGGGAAGATTTGAGAGAGAGTTCTCGTGGAGTGGTTCGGCCTGCATAAGCAAAGAATGGCCGTCGGGGAGGATGGACAAATTCCGTCTTCGAGCGTCTTGTGAGTGTGGTCTACGATTGCTGCTCACCCCTTTCTTACACTTATACTCGAGTATTTTGAGGTGGAATTGGTGAACCTTGGTCCCAATTCTATCACAATCTTGGCGTATTTGTGTATCTCTGTGAGGCGTGCACAGGAATTCCAAATGACCTTGAGCTCTTCGGTATTTCTATGGAATGGTTCGACAAAATTTGGAATAGCCTAAGTCGTGGTCCAAAGCTCCATGGCGGGAATTCGAGGGAGTACATTCAGATGTTCACCAGTCCTCGTGGCGGGATGGAGGAAGAGGTGGTTTCTTTGGAAAGTCACCTCAGAAGATGACCTTACCTTCGAGGAAGGTCTGAAAAAAATCTTCGTGGGATTTGACTCCCCAAGATATCGGTCGAATTGCCCCTATATTCAAGCCATTAAGGATTTGAAAGAAGGGGTTGATTAGATGGCATGTGGTGAAGGATTTTATCACCGTCGAATTAGCCCTTTGAAGAAGCGAGTACCTCCTATGTAGAAGTACACGGGGCCAAAAGACCACCGGGGACTCGAGGAGGGTAAGTAGTTTTTCGACTTAACTCTCGGTTTGGTCTTCTTGAAATTATCTAATCGAGTATCTTTATCTTTTATACAGATCTTTCATAAGCGAGATTGACGTTCGAGTCAAACTCGTTTGTGAGAAGCCCCCGCCACCCGGAATGGCGGTTCCTCAAATCCTTGCAGTTTTGTCCGCAGAGGAAAAGGTTGAGCGCCTAAAGGTAATCAAAAGCTGATTTTATCCTTAGGACTTTATAGTCGTAGAAAGAACTTACGACTAAGTAGTGATCGTAGAAAATCTTACAATCAGGGACATGTCGTAGAAAAGCTTACGACTAGGTAATGGTCGTGAGAAAAACTTCGATCGGGTTATTGATTCTTCTTTTTTCTCATTTTTTCTTCTGAAAGTAGGCATGGAAAACCGCCGGGACGACGAAGAGGTCGAACTGATGACCATTGGCGTAGGGGCGACAGTGGATAAGGACTCAGCTCCCCCAAGTAAAAAGCGTCGACTTTCAAGAGTCGTCGACAAGGGAGGATCAAGCTCAAGTCCCTCGTTTGACCAGGTCCTCGTTAAGGTCTGCGCAAGACGCATAGTCGCGTGCAAGTCGAAACAAACAATCAAGTCGAGGAGGATGAAGAACCTCTTATCATAAGACCAGTAAGACCAAGGACATGACCACAGAAGATGGCAGACCAAGCATTGCGGTGAGGAGGCCGTGGAGGTTGAAGAACCTCTTAGGCGTAAAGCCCACAAGGCCAAGGTACCTTTTTATTATGACAAGAAAGCTTTCACAGTTTCTGCCACTTCTAGTTTTGTCAAGCAACTAGAAAAAGAGAACTGGAAGGAGTTTACGTCTTTTGTGAAGGACAACGATCCCAGCCCCTATTATTGAGGGTAGCGCTCTTGGAGTGGTCGAGACCGATCTCGGCCCTCAGGAAAGTTAGGAGACCAGAGAGATGGTCCTGTTCAAGATCTCTGACGAGGCGTGGTCGTGGTCGAGCCTATTCCCCAACTTGAGCTATGACCAGACGTGGTCGTAGCAAAGAAGTTGAAGAACCCTTCCATCGGGAAGATGGCTTCAAAGTTTCTGATCAAGTCCAGGATGCAGAGGTATGTGAAACAGGCTAAAGTGTAAGAACATCATTTACCTTTTGCTTTTCACAATTTGACTTGCTATCCTTTTGTTTGTTTTAGCTCGACTTCTTGGTCCAAGGTGGCTTCTATCGAGAAGCCTATTTCCACCTCTCGGCGATAGGAGAGCCGGCAATGAGTGGTTGAAGGATCATCTTGACCCGGTGGTGGAAGAAGTCGTGGCTCGAGGCGGTTGTCTGGCAATGAAGGTTATAGCCATGGCCACGAGGTGGCGGCCACAACTATCGAGGTGGCGGCTATAACCACTCATGTAGCGGCTACAACCACGAAATAGCTGCCATGACCACCGATGTGGTCGTGGGACCAACAAAAGCGATCATGAAGTCTCTGCCCAAGGTGGAGATGTACGACCACCGTAAGGGAAGGAAATTGTTGCGCACCTCCTTCACGGTACCCAAAGAGATCTTGCAATTTGAGAATTGGAAGATGAGAATACTTCAACTTCGCTACGATTTCTTTGGCCCTGCTTCCATAGTAGGGTCTTACGCTTTAGATCTCGCCATCGAGTCCCTCATCCCAAAGACATTCCCAATAGAGGGACACTTTTGACAATGGCGTCTTGAGAAGGTTTGGTGGGATCGGTCGATAGAGTAGACAAGTCAAGAAGCATCTGTTGGGTTTACTCGATATTTGCTCGATCAACCATGAGTGTAAGTATTTAAGAATACTTATATATGTGATCTTCCCTTGTTTCTTCTTGTCTTTCCTTTTGCGAAAGCTCTAGAGCAAATTGACATTGTCGGTGAATATCACCGACAACTTCTAAAGTCATGACGGAAAAAAGGAACTCGCAAGCAGTAGAGAGGTGGTAAGTCACTATTTTTCATAGTCGTTTTCGACTTGACTACTTATATAGTGCTTACGGGGTTTGTCGTGGAAAAACTCACGACTAGGTACTAGTCGTAAAAGGCTTACGATCAGATGCTTAGTCGTAGGAGAACTTACGACTAGATCCATAGTCGTGAAGAACTTCTGATTGGATCAATGGTTGTAGGAGAGCTTACAACCAATTTAATAATGTTCATGTCCACTTTTAACCTTTACAAGTTAAAAAGCGACGAAAAGACTCTGGTCGACTCGCTCGATTATCAAAAAGAGGAGTCAAGAAAGCTATGTGAACAAGTAGAATTCCTCTTGAGGAAAGTTAAAGAAGCTAACTCAAGAATCAAGAAATGCAGAAAAGATAAACGATAAGTCTTTGGACTTATGATTGCTTATATTGTTGATTTTACGATCGTCACTTCTTTTGAGAAAAAGAAAATGATCTGAGACAACTTCAGGATGAAGTTAAGGAAAAAAAGCGTGGTTATTCGTGAGTTTTTTCAGATATCCAAAGAGAAGGATCAAGAAATTGAGAGGTGAGATCTCGCCGATCGTAAGCATTTCTTTTCCTGCGGTCCATTCTGAGTTCCTTCCTTTTCTAATTCTCGTTTCTTCCTTTAGAAATGGATCTTGAACCGGAAGACTCGAAAATGAACTTAGGATAAGACTTTGATCTATAACGAGATTGTCGCATTGCTAAGGCAAACGAGATGAAGTCAAGTTATGGAAGGAGCGGCATCTTTGAGACCGTGCTTTCTCATAATGCGTAAATCGAAGTTAGATTCTCGTCTAGCGTAAGAAATTCTTTTACCGTGACTATTTTATTCTCTCCTCTAGAAGTTTATTTACTCGACTAGTCTTATTCTTGTCGTAACAAGTGGTCGAAAACAAACAGCTTCGCGAGGCTTCGACTTGTACCCAACAGGTCATGGAGGTGATGAAGATTAATCTTCAAGACAATATCACGCTCCTGAACAATGTACTTGGTGAGCTACGTACTGAGGGAAAAGCTCTTCAAGATGATACGATAGCTGCTCACGTAAGTACTATTAGGGAACAAGTCGGGACTTTGCAAGAACTGGTGACCACTCTGAAGGCCAATCAAACTGAGTCCATCAAGGAGGTGGTCGAAAGTGCTATAAGTTATGCATTGGCAAAACTTAAAGCTCATGACCCTAGCCTTAATGTGCAACCAATCGAAGTCGACTTCGACTGCCCCGAAGCAGAAGCAAGTCGTCTTATTAAAGAAATGCAACCACTCGGTAAAAAAGTTTCGGAAGAAATGCGACTAGGCTCTCCTTCTTCAGAGTGATTTGTAAAAAACCTGTGAAAAACAAGCTTTTGTTGATGTATTATATAATGCATCTTTGTTTCCTACAAATCATCTTGTCGAGTAGTTAGTAACTCAAAAGATAATTAACGAATGAAAAACAGAATGAAAGACTAAGAATTGAAGTCAAATTAATAACTTTATCCTAGCCCCCGACTATTTGTTTAGTTTGTTTAGACAAACTAAGTAAATAGTATTAAAAAGGGTTTCTGAAAACAGAGAGGTTTGGTTAACTTGTAGTTTTTGGTCACGATTGTCATGCACTGGTCGAAAAAGTAGTAACGAATCGACACTAGGAAGTTCCTTCTAGTGGGCAGGACCACGTGCAGAGAGGAAAGTCTTCGACTAGGTGATGTCACCATCTCCGACTAGATTAATTAAATCGAGAACAGCAACTTGAGTTAAACAAACATCCAGAGGACTTCAAAAATTCGTTCGCCCTTCTTTGGAGGACTCGATAAGTCTGTCCTGGTATCAAGAATAGGAAACTGAACGATGCTAGGAAGTTCCTTCTAGTGGGCAGGACCACGTGCAGAGAGGAGAGACTTCGACTAGATGTGTTTCTTCCTCCGACCAGTTCAGACGAATCGAATACCCCAAAAGCAGTTGAACAAATCTAAGAAAGTGCACTTGACTTAGAATATTTTTCAAAAGAACTGAAGAAATAAACTAAGGTGAAAAGAGGAGGCTTTAAAAATATTTCGACTAAATAGAACCCGAGCTCTTTGTGTTGGCAGCAAAAGTAAGTAACGAGTCAACACTAGGAAGCTCCTTCTAATGGGCAGGACCACATGCAGAGAGGAGAGGCTTCGACTAGGTGATGTTACCTGCCTTTCGACCAGTATAAAGGAAACTGGGTATTTGGAATATAGTTGAAAGATTATGAAAGCACTACTCAAAAGTAAGACAATAGAGGTAGAGAGAACCTGAGTCTTTATTGTCTGAATGATTGGTTACACATAAAACTTGCGTGGCGGTCGATGTTCCAAGAGTTTGAGAGAACACGGCGTCTTCCATTGCCAATCGTCTCAACCACGACGAGTAACCCGACCACTGTGTAGGACCTTCCCACTTGGGAGAAAGTTTGTTCCGATTAGACTTGGATTGGCGAGCCTCAATACCAAGTCACCTCAAACAAGGTCATGAGGTTGAACCTTACGATCGTAGTATCTGCGTGAGGGCTTATCGGTGAGAGCTATTTGAATGGATTAAGGCTGGTTTCTCCTTTCCTCAAGTAGATTAATATCATCTGCTCGAAGTTGTTCTGGTTGGAGTCTTTGAAAGTTTAGGCTTCGTGTTGACCTTATCTTTAGTTCCGGAGGAAGCATGGCTTCACTCAAGACTAGAAAAATGGTGTTTCACTTGTAGCTCGACCGGTAGTCGTCATTTAATCGCCCATAATACGGAGGGTAACTCTTGTACCCAAGCCCCGGCGTTTGATGAGTGGTCAAGACTCGAGTCTTAATTCCTCTCATTATTTGGCCGTTTGCGTTCGACGCCCCATTACTTTGGGGATGGGCCATGTAGCATAACACGCTTTGGTACCCAACTCGTCATAAAATTCCTAAAATTTTGCGCTTGAAAATTGCTTACCATTATCTCGTAATTATTCGACTTCGGTACTCCAAATCGAGTAATTATGCATCTCATCATAAACCGCTTTGCCGCTTAGTTGTTATCCCATCCGGTTCGGCTTCAATCCATTTTGTGAACGATCAATAGCCACAAAAGGAACTCAAACCTCCCGGAGCTTTGGGGAACGGTCCTAGGATATCGAGACCTCAGTCGCAAAAAGGCCAAGATAGAGGTATTGTTTGTAATGCCCGAGTGGTTGGTGTATTTGCTCGCTATGAAACCGCATTTGACACACTTTTAACCAACTCTTTAGCATCGTAAAGGTCATTGGCGAAGAAAACCTTGTCGAAAAGCCTTACCGACCAGCGTTACTCAGAGGAAGCATGATTTCCCAGATGCCATCATGTAAGTCGTGAAGGAGTGTTAATCCTTCGCTCTGCGAAATGCATCGCATGAGCACCCCTTGAGTACCTCGTTTATAGAGGACTCCTTCAACCAACGTATACATTTTGGCTTTTCGGGATAAACGATCTGCCTCGAGATCGTCTTCGGGTACTGAACCCTTCTGAAGATACTCATAGATAGGCGTCATCCATGTATCCTCGTATTCTAGAGAGGCCGTCTCAATAGGAGGTGTCTACGGTTCATTGACCAATGATTCGCTCGAGTTGTTCCAAGAAAACTCCCTTTGGTACTACAGATCGGGAAGAAGCTATTCAACAAGGTAGTCTGCGAGGAAGTTATCCTTCGAGGATAAATTGTGCCTCAAACCTAAGAAATGCTTTTCTAGCTTACGACTTCCGATAAGTCTTAGAGACATTATCGGGTTAGAGCACCGGTACTCTTTTCCGATTTGATTCACGACTAGTTGAGAGTCTCCTCTCACGAGTAGTCGACGAATCGAGCGCGCCATTTGCTCGTCAGATACCGCCTAGCAAACCTTCAGATTCGCCACGCTGTTAGTGGCCCGAAAGTTTAATTGTATGGCATACTTTAAGGTCTCTCCGTAGGAGATACCAGACCACCAAACCCGAGCCACTTAAAGTAAGCGACCGTCAAAGTACATCGCCCAATCGGTCGTGGGAATCAGATCGGGGATCCCGAATGTGTTCAGACTTATCCATTCGGCGACAAAGTCCGCCAAGATCTGATTTAACGGCGATTCGGGACACGAAATGGATGTCGAACTCCCCAAGTTCGACCGACCATTTTGCCATGCGTCCCATTGCTTCCCTATTCTCGAGGATCGCTCCCAAGGAAACTCGGACAAGACAAATATTTTGTGCGCTGAAAATAATGCCGCAGCTTTCTCGAAGACATGAGGAGGGCATATAGAAGCTTTTGGACCTGAGGGTAACGCTCCTTAGGCCCGTGTAAAACTTCACTTACGTAGTAAACCGGTCGTTGTATGTTTTCACGTTCCACTACTAGTACTGCGCTCACTGCCTGTGGCGTGGCAGCTAGGTAAATTAAGAGTGTTTAAATGCGGTCTTGGAGACCGTAATAGGAGCACTCGTAAGGTACCTCTTGACATCATCAAAGGCAACGTTTGCCTCTTTCGACCACTCAAAACCTTTGTGTTTCCTAAGAAGTTTAAAGAAAGGTAGTCCCTTTTCTCCTAGTCGTGCGATGAAACGACTTAAAGCCGCCATGCACCCCATGAGTTTCTGGACTTCTTTCCTTGTGGTCGGAGGGCGCATTTGGAGAATGACCTTTATCTTTTCCGGATTTGCTTCGATTCCTCGTATAGATACTAGGAATCCAAGCAATTTTCCTGAAGAGATTCCGAACACACACTTCTCAGGATTGAGTTTTAAGCGATTTTTTCTGAGGTTGTCGAATGTTTCTTGTAGGTTGGTAATATGATTAAGTCCCTTCATGCTTTTAGCGACTAGATCATCAACATAGGCTTCCAAATTTCGGCCTAGTTGAGATGAAAAAGTCAATTGCATCAAACGTTGAAAAGAAGCACCAGCATTTTTTAGACTAAATGGCATTTTTACATAGCAAAATATACCAAATGGTGTAATAAACGCAGTCTTTTCTTCATCGCCTAGACACATATTGATCCGTGGTATCCGAATATGCATCTAGAAAACTTAACATCACACAACCCGCAGAGAATCAACCAACCGATCGATGCGAGGTAAAGGAAAATCGCCTTTTGGACAAGCTTTATTAAGATCAAGAAAGTCTCACGCACATACGCCATTTGCCGCTTGACTTTCTAACCATTACAGATTAGCCAACCATTCGGATGATTGACCTCTCTTATAAAGCCTGCTTTAAGTAGCTTATCCAATTTTGATTTGATAGCATCTCGTCGATCAGCGGCAAATCTCCGTAATTTTTGTTTTACGGGTACTTTGTCAGGCCATAAAGCTAGCCTGTGCTCGATCACCTCCTGGGACTCGGGCATGTCGGATGCTTGCCACGCGAACATCTGCGTTAGCTCGGAGGAAGGTGATGAGGGCGTCTTCCTATTTGGGGTCGGAAGTTTCCCCAATGAGAACAGTCTTCGAGGGCTCCCTTGCGTCCAGAGGAACCTCTTTGACCTTGTCGTTCGGCCGGTGCGACTTTTTAGGCTTCGACTTACTAGTCGGTGACTTTCTTCTCGAAATGGTATTTGTCCAACCATCTCGAGGGATCGACGATCGCGGTATCGCCATCTTCTTGTCACAATGAAATGTGATTACTCCTTTGGGACCTCGCATCTTAATACATTGATATCCATAATGAGTAGCCATTAAGAATTTTGCCAAAGTTGGTCGTCCGAGTATGGCGTTATATGTCAGACGAAATCGACCACATCAAAGGAGATTTTCTCCGTCCTGAAATTACTTGGTGAACCAAATGTTAAAGGAAGAGAAACTTGACCAATCGGTTTGGCCGAAGATCCCGGTACGATTCCATGGAAAGAGTATCGTACCGGTCTTACCTTAATCCTGGGTACTTGCATTTCGTCCAGGGCACTCGTAAATAAAATATTTAACGAGCTGCCACCATCAACCAAAACTCGATTGACTCGACAATTGTTGATGGTGGGTTCGACCACGATCGGATCTGACTGTCGTCGAGTCGAAGAATCGACGATCACTCTTCTCAAAGGAGATGGTGACTTCTGACCACTTCGGTAATTTATTGACAAGAGGAGGATCTATGGAGTTTACCTCTCGTTCAGCAGCTTTAAGCTGTCGCTTTGATTCATATGCCGATGATCCTCCGTAGATGTGCTCGACGGTGTGTTGCGGATCCTGGAACGACATCTCCTCCTCGTCATCTGAAGTCTTATGACCACTCGTTTTCCCTACCTGCTCGAGAGTAGGAAGTGGTCCTTTGCCGTTGTAGTGGTCTTCAAGCTTTCGTTGAAAGACCCGGCAGTTGCGAAGGTCATGCCCCTCCTTTTTATGGAAAGGACACCACCTAGGCTTATCATTTTTTCGATCGGGGCGCTTACCTTTGCCTCGGTCGGAATGTGGCTTGGAGGTGCATGGCTCTTTATCATTCACAGCCAAGACCTCCTTGGAACTGTTGACTTGGAGTTTTTGACCCTTCGCTTTGTTCTTGGACTTTTTTGCTTTCTTATCTTTCTTCTTACCAATATCACCTGGCTCTCGAGAGGTATTGTTTTCTTGATCGATTGTGTTGTTCCACTCGACCGCCTCAGAGGCAGTTGCATATCGATCAGCCATCTCAAAGAGTTCAGTGACAGTGATAGGCGGATTTAAAGCAATATCTTCTGTTATCCTTCTACTACGGACTCCTTGCTTGAAAGCCCCGATGACAGATGAATCGAAACTTCCTAATTGAATTACTTAACCCGACTAAAGCGCTTGATGAATTGGCACAAGGTCTCGTTGTCGCTTACGTCTCATCCGTGCAAGTCGTCCTCCTTCCTGTATGCGATTGTGAGTGCCCTGAAAGTTTGCCAAGAGAAGATCGCAGAGGTGTTGCCAAGAATGAATCGACTCGAGTGGTTGGTTCAATAACCACGATCGAGCGGACCTTCGAGCACGCTTGGAAGGTAATTTGCCATCACATGTTCTCCTCCTCCTGCCGCTCGGACTGCTGTTGTGTAGATTTGAAGAAATTCGATAGGATTTTGGGATCCATCAAATTTCTCCATGTTTACTGGTCGAAAGCGAGGTGGCCAGCGAACTGCTCGAAGATCAGGCGAGAATGCCCTACATCCAGTAATGACTTCTTGACGCCTCCTTTGCAGGAAAGAAGGGTTGGTATCATCAGGTGGTCGTACTCGACGATACCCAGTAATTGGTTGACCTAACCTATAATAGGTCTCGGTCCTACGAGGGGAATACTCCTCGTAGTTCATCTGTTGCTACAGACTCCTATGTCGGTATGGTGAACGATCACCTCTCCGATAGGTTTGTTGATCATCAGTCGTTCGAAAAATATTTCTCTGAGTAGGAGATCGATGTGACTTCTTCGTTTAAATCGATTCCTTTGTGGTGATATGATCGATCGACCGGTAGTCAAGAAGTCGTATTACTACGATTTCTGAATGATGCGGTGAGGTGCTTCCAATTTTTCCATCGAGACCGAAGTTTTGTGCGATCTCTTCAACGAAGAGGTCGTATCCGGCTTTCGGCGAGCTCTCGAGTTGGATTCTCGAGCAAATCATCGATGTCTTTGGAGTTCTTGAGCTTCCTCGACCGATATTGATGCGCCAGTAAACTCTTACGAGCCGCAATCTTCCTTCGTCGAGTAGCTTCAAGATCTTCCCTGTCGACTCTTGAGATCGCCTTAATGAAGTCTTGAGTATGTCGAGGATTTCCTTCGCTCATGAAGGTGTTGGTCGTGTCCACCATCGGTGGTGTTCTTACCATCGCCATGAGGGGCGCAGGCGTGATCTTCTGGGAGGTCTCCGCCTCGGTCTCTAGGAGAGTGACCTTGATCTCGAGGAAGGACGAAGACCTCCGCTGATGATTCTCACTTGCGCCGAGGCCTCCCGCTTGAGGAGTCGTCGAGAGACACCATCTGGCGACTTGGAGTAATCCCCTCCAGGTAGGGGAAGTCCGGGTTATAACCGTCTCCGTTGGCAAGCGTGATCTGCGGAGAGATGGTCGAATTTGTAGGAAAAGCATGCTTGATCCCGCTCTCTCTGGCGTCATCCGGAGAGAGAGAATCACCAGATGCTGGTGAAGTCCTGGAATTATGGCTTCCAGAACTTGCCTCACCAAGTCGGACCGCCTTAGGGGGACTCGGACACTTCGAGGTAAAACTCTCGTCGTGTTGTGAGTCCACCTGGGTGTAGTCCTGGTCAAATTGACCCTTGTCCTTTGAGAGGGTAGACTCCTTTCTTGGACGTATTGTTGTGGGGGATATGGATCCCTCCTCAACTCCATCAGCGGCATTGTCTCCTGGATCTGCGGAGAGATCACCGGAGGCAACAGTACCATCGGATGAGTCATCACTCGGCTCGTAATCGAAACCGGCTCCATGTCGACGTCTGCGTAATCTGCCAAGTCGAACCAGTTCTCCTCGTTCCATTCTCCTGCCATGAGTGCATGAGATTTGGAAAACAGAGAGTATGTTGACAAGAGATTACCGGAAGATCCCCACGGACGGCGCCAACTGTCGGTGTTTTAGAACCGAACTTATGTAAAGATTATTTGATTCGGGGGGTCTCCTAGAATGAAATCACGCAGAGATTGACACGGGATTTTATACGAGTTCAGCTTTCTCCGAGAGAATAATAACCCTACTCCTGTGTGTGTATGGTATTGAGTGTATTACAACAATCAGGAAAAACTCGACTATTACAGATGATAGTGCTTGTATTCCTCATGGCCCCTTCCTCTCGATTGCCGCCTTTATATAGTGCGTGAAGGAGCGGTTTCTCCAGTGAAGCGGCTCCTCATCACATCTGTAATGGGCGACGTTGGTAGTAATCACCGGCGATAACTCCTCCACGTCGCCTATGACTATATACCGAGATAATGGAGCATTACGTGCTATTACTTGGCGAGTAACAACAGATGATGATCGCTTGAATCCCTTAATCAATTGGGCCTACTTGTCTCAGAGGTTTAATTGATCATAAGGTGGTCATAAATGACCTAGTCGTAGAAGAACCTACGATTATGAGGTAGTCGTAGCAAGACTTACGACTATGGGGTAGTCGTAGCATAACTTACGACTATGGGGGTGGTCGAGAAGAACTTACGACCACCCAGTAGGCTCTTCCCTTATAACATTTAAGGGGTATACTCAGGGACCATATGACATCATATTTACCTGCAATAAGAATTATAGATAAAAGATAAAATGAGGATTATTATATCCTCGTCAGACTTTTAATATGATCTAGGCTCCTTAGCTTGTGCAATGGCTCCACTATTATCACAATAGAGATCCACTGGACTGGAAGCACTAGAAACCACACCCAGTTCATAAATGAACTTTCTTATCCATACAACCTCTTTTGCAGCTTCTGAAGCCGCAATGTACTCAGCCTCTGTCATAGAATCAGCAAGCGTTCCTTACTTAGAACTTTTCCAGCTTATTGCTCCTTCATTAAGACAAAACACAAACCCAGATTGCGATCTGAAATCATCCTTGTCGGTTTGGAAGCTAGCATCGGTGTAACCATTTACGACCAGCTCTTCCTCACTCCATAAACAAGGAATGCATCCTTAGTCCTTCGCAAGTACTTAAGGATGTTCTTGACTGCTATCCAGTGACCTTCACCTGGATCCGACTGATATCTGCTTGTAACACTTAGAGCATACGACACATCTGGTCGTGTACATAGCATGGCATACATGATGGATCCAATAACCGAAGCATATGGAATTCTACTCATTTTGTCTTGCTCATCAGTGGTCGTAGAACATTGACTCTTGCTAAGATTAATGCCATGTGCCATGGGCAAGAAACCTTTCTTGGAATCTTGCATGTTGAACCGTTTCAACACCTTGTCTATGTACATATCCTGACTTAATCCAATCAGCCTTTTAGATCTATCTCTATAGATCCTTATACCAAGAATATATGCTGCATCTCCTAAATCTTTCATTGAGAAACTATTTCTTAATGAAGTTTTAACAATTCAAGCATAGGAATGCTATTTTCGACCAGTAATATATCATCCACATACAATATCAGAAACACAAGTTTTCTCCCACTAACCTTCTTATAAACACAAGGTTCTTCTTCGTTCTTGATGAAGTCAAACCCTTTGACTACTTCATCAAAACGAATGTTCTAAATCCAGTCACATCCTAATACCACATCATACCCCTTTAGCTTGAGGATTTTGAATGAGTTGCAAAAGGTCTATCCATTTATAACATATTCCATTTCTGGAACATGTGATCCAGTCAATAGTGTTCCCCCTCCAGCTACTGTCACTCTCTGCAGATGGTTACCCTTGATTTTACAGCAAGATTTAGAGGCAAACCTCAGATCAATAAAGGTGTGAGTATCGCCACCGCCCACTAGTGCAATTCCTGTCCTTCCCCCTATTTTGATCAGCAAGGTATAAGTGGATATTTTAGATGAACCTTGAACCGCCTGAGCCGACACTTGTATTTGCATCAATTGCTCTTCAGATTCAGGTTCCTCTGTCGGGCTTTCATTGGGGTCCTGAGGTTCCTCTTCAGATTCAGCACTAGTGGGTACATTCTCTTCAGTTTCAGACACCATAAGGTTAACATTTTGGTACTGCTTACACTTGTGGCCAATGAACCACTTGCCCCCACAATATTTGCATATACCTGGAGTAAAAGTAGTGTTCGGTTTGCCTACCATTTCCTTCTTCTGGTTAGGAGGACCTATTTGCGTCTTGTTTTTTGCTAGATGAGCATTGTACCCACTTTTCTGGAAATTCGGCTGAGAGTTAGGCATTCCCCTCTTGATCATAGCTATTGCCCCTTTTTCCATATCTTTAGCCATCCAATAAGCTTCACACAAGTATTGAGGTTTTAATGGTTTGAGATAATGTTTAATATCCTGTCTCAAGCCATTAATAAAGCATTTGACAAAAAATGATTCATTCTGCAATGGGTTCTCATTCTTGTACACAGCCATCAACTCTTCAAATTTGTCTATATATTCAGATATGCTTGCTTTAGTCCATAGATAGATTTATGAAACTTGCATACCTTTCTAGCTTCCCTTGGATCGACAAAACCCTCAGGCTATGTCATGTACACATCCTCACTTAGGTTTCCATTTAGGAAAGCTATTTTGACATCCATTTGCCATATCACATAATCAAAATATACAACAATAGCTAGAATGATCCGGATAGACTTAAGTATCGCGATAGGAGAGAAGGTTTCATCATAATCAACACCTTGAATTTGTTTGAAACTCTTTGCAACCAGTCGTGCCTTATGAATGTGAATATTTCCATCCATATCTATCTTTTTATTAAAAATACATTTGCACTCAATGGTTTTAACACCATCAGGTGCATCAACCAAGTTCCAAACTTTGATTATCATGCATGGACTTTATTTTGAATCTCCTGGCCTCAAGCCATGACTCAGAGTCTGGGTACACCATCACTTCCGCATAAGTTTTACGCTCACCTTTATTCAATAATAAAACGTCATGCCCATACCTTATAGGCAATTAACGTGGCCTCTTAGATCTTCGTGGGGCTAATGCCTTATCTACAGTTTCAACAACATTTTGTTCATCCTGTAGAGGTTCACTAGGAGTTGAAACATTTTCAGATGGTTCCCAAATTTCTTCGAGTTGCACCTTGCTCCCACTGAATCCTTTGGAAAGAAACTATTTCTCCAAGAAGACACCATTATGAGAAACAAACACTTTGTTATCAACCCGGTTATAAAAATACTATCCTTTAGTTTCCGTAGGGTACCCCACAAAGAAACACTTATCGGACTTGGGTGTGAGTTTATCAGACGTCAAACGTTTGACATATGCCTCACAACCCCATACCCTGAGAAAAGACAATCTAGGACTCTTCTCGGTCCATATCTCATATGGTGTCTTCTCTACATTTTTTGATGGAACCCTATTTAAAGTGAAAGCCACTGTTTCTAGAGCGTATCCCCTAGAATTGCAATGGAAGATCAGATTGGCTCATCATTGACCGAACCATGTCCAACAATGTTCAGTTCCGTCGTTCAGACACCCCATTCCATTGAGGCGTCCTCGGTGGAGTAAGTTGTGGAACAATTTCACATTTCTTTGGATGATCACCAAACTCATGGCTCAAATATTCCCCTCCACGATCAGATCGTAGACATTTGATTGTCTTGCCAAGTTGATTATGCACTTCATTATGAAATTCTTTGAACTTTTCAAAGGGTTCCGACTTATATATTGTAATGTTTCAAAGTTACATTACCAATTTAATATTTATTAAAGTTATCATTTTATTGAATTTTACGAAATTTGAAAGAGTTTATTTGCTTTATTTGAATTTTTGAAGTCTTAAAAGTCAAAAATAAAATTTAGTAAAGTTTTTAAAGTTTTATTTGAGTTAAAGTTGAAAAATAAAAAAACTAAATTAATTTTGAGAATTTTCTGAAATTTTAAAAGCTTTTTCCTAAATATTTTAAAATCAAAATAATTTATTTGCAAAATTAAAAGCCAAATTTAAGTTGGAGATAATTTTATTAAGTTCAAAATAATTCTAGGAATTTTTATAAATTTTTCTAGAATTTTTGGACTCTATTTGCTATGTTCTAAAAATAATTGATTTATCTTAGTAAAATCTGAATTAATTTCGAAAATTAATAAATAAAAAAAATTGAACTTCCCATCGGTCACCCTCCATGCGCTGCTCGAGGCCAAGACGCTTAACCCAATGCCTCATCCATACACTACCATGCCTTCCTATTTTCTTTCTTAACTAATAAACCTCCTTTAATTCTTTTATCCTTTCTTTCATCTCTATTCCAAAGCCTTTCTTCCTCCCGAGCTTTCTCTTTTCTGTTGGTTCTTTTTCCTAACCGAAGTCGCCATGGTCGTCTAGCTTCGATGGTCAATCATCAAGCTCGCCGACCGCCACCACCACCTTGGCGCCGCCGCCTTCATGTAGCCTCCTCGGCCTCCTCTCCTTCCTTTTGCTTCAACACCATGACTCAAACCATGGAGCTTCAAAACCTCCATTAATGGTCGCCACCATTTCTTTCTCCTCTTTCTTCCCACTCAATGCGTTAAAATGGAATCCGTTTGAAGGAGAACGTGCGTATAACGTCACGCGCGTCGCAAAGACTATCAAATGGGCGTTTCATCCACTACATGCGGTTAATCAAGCCATTTTCTTTTCGTTCTTTAAGTGCACGCGAACGGCCGTCCCACGATCTCCCTCTCCGGCCCTCCGCTCCTACAAAGGGAGCACGAGGTGCCCTCCTCTCACTCATCCCATCCCCACCACTCACTCCTCCTCTCTCGCTCTCACCTCGGGAATCGGCATTTCTTCGTCGCCGATCGAGCTCCCTTCCGCGCCTCTAGCGCTCTCTCACGTGGAGCCCGCACCATCGACCACACCACTAGCTTCGCCTCGACGTGGTCTACGCCGTGCTCTCTTTGCCTTCGCCGGAGCATCGCCGGAGTACCGTCGCCACCGTGAGCCCACGTCGCGCCGACGTCGTCGCCCTCGTCTCCGGCCATCCGTGCACGTCCCACCACAACCGAGGTGAGCACCGGCATCCCTGTCCTCTCCTCTCTCCGTTCCACCCCTCGCCGGCCATCGGAACGCCGTCGTTCGCCGGCAATATCGCCATCTAAATCTTAGACTAAAGCTCTTTTCTTTGCGAATTGCGCCGCCGTCGAGCTAGCTCCGGCCAAATAGTCTCCACCCCTGGATTCGCATCGTCGTCCTCTACGCGGTGCTCTCCTCCCCTCGCCGTCACCGTCGCCGGAACACCACCCTCCATGGCCGCCATTTCTTTTTCCATACATGCTGTTTGTTGGCCGAAGCTGGTAGACAATGAACAGTAGGCATAAGACTAATTAGTGATTTGAGTTTAGTACAGGACCCTTTTAATCTTTCAAAAATCCGTTCTCTCTCATGCAAGCTCCAAATCCGTTGATTCCTTCACCTAAATTCATCTAAATTCATCTATTATTTTTTAGTATTTATTTCATAATTTTTATATTTTATTTAATTTCTGTTAATTATTTGGTTCATTTTGCGCATCGTTGCCGCCACCGGCCGACCGTGCGCTTTCCACCCCAACCAAGGCGAGCGTTGCGTTCCCCGCGGTTCCCTCTTCAAATCGCCGCCAACCTTACTTGCTAACTCCTCTCCGTTTGCCCGCAATACCGACGCCGCTTCGCGTCGTCCGAAGGTTTTCTCTGTTGATCGCCGCCATCAAAGATCCTCTCGCCGAGCCGTCAACATCGTTAAGTTCGCCTCAACGTGTTCTCGTCGTACTTTCTCTCTATGGCCATAAAGATCTTTCTTTGTTCTTAGCCATCCAAACTACAATTCCTGTGAATAGTGAATTTTCGGAATTATATCGATTCATGTGATTTTCAACCTTAGAATTCGTTCTCACTCATACGAACTCCGATTGCGTCGATTCAACTTCCTAAATTCATATAAAATCGATACCTTCCTAGCAGTATTTATGTTATAATTTTTGGATTTTATTTGGATTTTAATTGAATATTATTTGAAGTCGGATCGTTTACGCGTATAGATTTCGACGACTTCGGACGACCGGATTTCAACGCCGTTTGAGAATAATCCATTAAGCAAGGCAAGTTACATTCTTGATCATATTGCACCCATTATTTCAAATTATTTAAATTCTGTTTTAAATTATTATTGCATGCTTATTTATATTCAGTAATTTAAATGCCTATTTTAAATTCATAGATATTCCTAAATCCTTTGTATGGCCAAATTTGTTAATTGAATCAAATACCTTGTCACCCTAGATAAAACCTAGTTGATGCAATAGTGTGAACTAGGATCATTGGAAAATGTTGCTAAGACATGCTTAGACCAAAAATGTTGATTTGGGGAATTTCAGCCAAAAATCAAATACCGTTTAAATTGTATCCATGGCATTGGTGTGTTATGGAAGTTTATAAATGATCTTGAAAAATGAAATAAAATGATGGTTTGTACTTGGGCTTAAATGGTTGTTTGGATGGTGCATGTCAATGCACAGGCATAATCTGGGTAGGGTTGAGGCCTATGGGTTTTGTGGAAAGTCGCCCAAGTTAATTGAGGACCGGCCTCTGAGCGTTCCTTTGCTATGCCTATAATGGGCTATGCCATATCGTGCAACCACATGTCCTCAGTATGGGGAGTAGGACCTGGCTGACTAATTTGCAAAGTGGCATCGCGGTTGATCCCGCGGATTGTGTGGGTCCATCTCGGATGGCTGGTCGTGTTATGACCTCGTTAGTCCCACTGGCGTAAGAGGGGGCCCCTACAAACTCTGCGGATTTCTATCCAAGGAGGGATGCGAAACCTTAACGGGGGTGGACTGCGGTGGGATGGCGCATTGTAAAGGCCTTGTCATGTGCTCTAGATCGCTTACCTAAGGTAGTGAGCGGTGGCATAGATATATGCCGAACAAACTAGAGAAGTCATGTCATGTGGGTAAAGCTGTACAACCTCTGCAGAGTGTAAAACTATTCGAATAGCCGCGTCCGCGGTCATGGACATGCTAGCAAAGCCACTCAAAGTTAGACTTGGATTTTGATTTCAAAAAGACTTTGTCAAATGGTTTATCCAAATGGGAATTGGGCGGGAAGCCATGTGATAGGAGGGTATCCTTCACCATTCATGTGTGAATGTTATCTGACTATAAAATTGATTTAGAAAATGAATTTTAGTTATGTAATAATTGCTTTGGAACTTAGTACAAGTATTTAAAGAAAATGCTGCTTTATGCAAATTCAACCATATTAAGCTTTTCTTTGAAATACCCATATATGCATGTCATTCTGTTATTTGACGGGTGTAACTTGCGAGCACGGTAGTTGTGCTCATTCTTGCTTAATGCAAATAATTTCAGAGGAGAAGGACTTTGCTACCGGTGTGGATCTCGACAACTAGGCGCTTCCCAAATGATTGCTGTGGCGAATCGTTGGGTCTACTACTACTCCTTTGCTTCATTGTGTTTATGTTATTGTTGGCATGTAAGCCTCCTTTGTAATCAACTCTGTTGTTATTTATTAATAAAGTTGTGATATGATTTTGTTACCATATTTGTTTACTGTGTGAACTAGCTACTGATCATGGGACTAGTTCAGAAATGCACAGAGGATTCAGGAGTGTTAATCCCGGGTCTTACAAAGTGGTATCAGAGCCATATCGACTGTAGGTCGTAACCTAGTTAGAATGGCCGTTAGTTGAAAAGTTTCAAAACTTATTTTATAACAAGAAAAAGAATAAATTGTTCTCCTCTCATCTGAGTCATCTATCTATAGTTTCTTTATAGCAGTTCTTTCTCACCTAATTCTCTCTTCACCGTTTTATAATGTTAAATGGATCCTCTTCCCTTCTAAATTTCTATAGATGGTCAACACGTTCTTAACCCTTGCGTTGAAGACTGAAAGACATGAAGCTTTCAAGAGGGCATCGTCATCAAGGATCATCGAAGACCGTGAATCGAAGATCTTTTTGTCAGCCAAACCATATAGTCTCAGTTTGCCAAGACTCATTCTGTGTATTGAGTCGTTTCATCATATTTTGATTTTCGATCGATAGAACGTTGTTAAAGCTAATAAGTTTTCTTGAAGCTTTTGAGTTGGTTCTTTTGTTTGGGAGTGCTGTTTCGCTCTATCCCCTTAGTCATTCTTATTTGTCTCTTCCCTATCCTTTGTCCCCTTCCCTAAAAACTCTGGAATAACCAACAGATGGTAAACACTCGTCGCTCGGGAAGTAGAACCAACCAAGACAATAATGTCCCTGGAAATGCCAGTAATGAAGCCAACCAGCCACTGACAGTAGAAACTCTTCGGAATTTGAACCAGTTCTTCATCACCCAGGCTCAACTAATGCAACAGTTGATACAACAAATGAACAACAACAATGCTTTCTCGTACCATCGCTCCTACAACACCGTAACGACGTTCTCGCACTAAGTGTTCCAAGTGGAAGATGGTGGATCAAGGGCAACATGAGGCAAGAAACTTCAAGACCCGTGTGATTCAATCTCAACCCAACCATGTACCAACAACGACCGCACCTAAGACTCGGGATCAGACCACGCCCACCGCCGCAGACGTTCAAGAACATCAATGGTGGCCAATCTCGTGAGAACAAAACTTCAAGGGCGAAATACAATGCTTCAATTGTCAAAATATGGGACATTATGCCAATAAATGTCCAAAGAGGTAGCGCATACTAACCCACCAACACCAAGTTCCAAAGGTCAACACCATGCAAGCAAATAGGAAGCCGCAGACCAAAAAAAAAGACGCTCGAACAACATCACACTCGAAGTTCTCGCCTAATGAGAAGCGTAATCTGACGACTACAACTCCAGCTTGAAAACCTTGTATCCTAGCTTTCTTTCTAGCCACTCAATCTCGGGGCGAGATTCCTTTTAAGGGTAGTTTTGTAACAGCCCAAAGTTACATTACTAATTTAATATTTATTAAAGTTATCATTTTATTGAATTTTCGAAATTTGAAAGAGTTTATTTGCTTTATTTGAATTTTTGAAGTCTTAAAAGTCAAAAATAAGATTTAGTAAAGTTTTTAAAGTTTTATTTGAGTTAAAGTTGAAAAATAAAAAAAACTAAATTAATTTTGAGAATTTTCTCAAATTTTAAAAGCTTTTTCCTAAATATTTTAAAATCAAAATAATTTATTTGCAAAATTAAAAGCCAAATTTAAGTTGGAGATAATTTTATTAAGTTCAAAATAATTCTAGGAATTTTTATAAATTTTTCTAGAATTTTTGGACTCTATTTGCTATGTTCTAAAAATAATTGATTTATGCCGTAAAATCTGAATTAATTTCGAAAATTAATAAAAAAAAAAATTTGAACTTCCCATCGGGTCACCCCTCCATGCGCTGCTCTGAGGCCAGCACGCTTAACCCAATGCCTCATCCATTCACTACCATGCCTTCCTATTTTCTTTCTTAACTAATACACCTCCTTTAATTCTTTTATCCTTTCTTTCATCTCTCTATTCCAAAGCCTTTCTTCCTCCCGAGCTTTCTCTTTTCTGTTGGTTCTTTTTCCTAACCGAAAGCTGCCATGGCTGTCTAGCTTCGATGGCCGAATCATCAAGCTCGCCGACCGGCCAGCCACCACCACGGCCTTGCCGCTTCATCGCCGCCCCAACCTCGGCCGCCTCTCCTTCCTTTTTGCTTCAACACCATGACTCAAACCATGGAGCTTCAAAACCTCCATTAATGGTCGCCACCATTTCTTTCTCCTCTTTCTTCCCACTCAATGCGTTAAAATGGAATCCGTTTGAAGGAGAACGTGCGATAACGCCACGCGCGTCGCAAAGACTATCAAATGGACGTTTCATCCACTACATGCGTTAATCAAGCCATTTTCTTTTCGTTTTTAAGTGCACGCGAACGGCCGTCCCCACGATCTCCCTCTCCGGCCCTCTCCGCCTATATAAAGGGAGCACGAGGTGCCCTCCTCTCACTCATCCCATCCCCACCACTCCTCCTCCTCTCGCTCTCACCTCATGGAATCGGCATTTCTTCGTCGTGGATCGAGCTCCCTTCTTGCGCCTCTAGCGCTCTCTGGTGGAGCCCGGCACCATCGACCACACCACTAGCTTCGCCGACGTGGTCTACGCCGTGCTCTCTTCGCCTTCGCCGGAGCATCGCCGGAGTACCGTCGCCACCGTGAGCCCACGTCGCGCCGACGTCGTCGCCCTCGTCTCCGGCCATCTGTGCATCGCCCCACCACAACCGAGGTGAGCACCGCATCCTCGCCTCTCCTCTCTCCGTTCCACCCCTCGCCGCCATCGAACGTGGTCACGCAATATCGCCATCTAAATCTTAGACTAAAGCTCTTTTCTTTGCGAATTGCGCCGTCGAGCTAGCTCCGGCCAAATAGTCTCCACCTCGGATTCGCATATCGCCGTCCTCTCGCTGTGCTCTCCTCCCCTCGCCGTCACCGTCGTAGGAACACCACCCTCCATGGCCGCCATTTCTTTTTCCATACGTGCTGTTTGTTGGCCAAGCCGTAGACAATGAACAGTAGGCATAAGACTAATTAGTGATTTGAGTTTAGTACAGGACCCTTTTAATCTTCCAAAAATCCGTTCTCTCTCATGCAAGCTCCAAATCCGTTGATTCCTTCACCTAAATTCATCTAAATTCATCTATTATTTTTTAGTATTTATTTCATAATTTTTATATTTTATTTAATTTCCGTTAATTATTTGGTTCATTTTATGATCGTTGCCGCCACCAGCCGACCGTGCGCTTTCCACCCCAACCAAGGCGAGCGTTGCATTCCCCGCGGTTCCCTCTTCAAATCGCCGCCAACCTTACTTGCTAACTCCTCTCCGTTTGCCCGCAATACCGACGTCTCGCCGTCGTCGCCAAGGTTTTCTCTGTTGATCATGCCGCCATCAAAGATCCTCTCGCCGAGCCACAACATCGTTAAGTTCGCCTCAACGTGTTCTACGTCGTACTTTCTCTCTATGGCCATAAAGATCTTTCTTTGTTCTTAGCCATCCAAACTACAATTCTGTGAATAGTGAATTTTCGGAATTATATCGATTCATGTGATTTTCAACCTTCCTAATTCGCTCTCACTCATACGAACTCCGATTATGCCGATTCAACTTCTTAAATTCATATAAAATCGATACCTTCCTAGCAGTATTTATGTTATAATTTTTGGATTTTATTTGGATTTTAATTGAATATTATTTGAAGTCGGATCGCTTACGCCAGATAGATTTCGACGACTTGGACGACCGGATTTCAACGCCGCTTGAGAATAATCCATTAAGCAAGGCAAGTTACATTCTTGATCATATTGCACCCATTATTTCAAATTATTTAAATTCTGTTTTAAATTATTATTGCATGCTTATTTATATTCAAGAATTTAAATGCCTGCTTTTAAATTCATAGATATTCCTAAATCCTTTGTATGGCCAAATTTGTTAATTGAATCAAATACCTTGTCACCCTAGATAAAACCTAGTTGATGCAATAGTGTGAACTAGGATCATTGGAAAATGTTGCTAAGACATGCTTAGACCAAAAATGTTGATTTGGGGAATTTCACCAAAAATCAAATACCGCTTAAATTGTATCCATGGCATTGGTGTGTTATGGAAGTTTATAAATGATCTTGAAAAATGAAATAAAATGATGGTTTGTACTTGGGCTAAATGGTTGTTTGGATGGTGCATGTCAATGCACAGGCTAATCTGGGTAGGGTTGAGGCCTATGGGTTTTGTGGAAAGTCGTCCAAGTTAATTGAGGACCGGCCTCTGAGCGTTCCTTTGCTATGCCTATAATGGGCTATGCCATATCGTGCAACCACATGTCTTCAGTATGGGGAGTAGGACTGATGACTAATTTGCAAAGTGCCATCGCGGTTGATCCCATGGATTGTGTGGGTCCATCTCGGATGGTGGTCGTGTTATGACCTCGTTAGTCCCATCGGCGTAAGAGGGGCCCCTACAAACTCTGGATTTCTATCCAAGGAGGGATGCGAAACCTAACGGGTGGATCGGTGGGATGGCGCATTGTAAAGGCCTTGTCATGTGCTCTAGATCGCTACCTAAGGTAGTGGCGGTGGCATAGATATATGCCGAACAAACTAGAGAAGTCATGTCATGTGGGTAAAGTCGCATAACCTCTGCGAGTGTAAAACTATTCAATAGCGGCGTCATGATCATGGACATGCTAGCAAAGCCACTCAAAGTTAGACTTGGATTTTGATTTCAAAAAGACTTTGTCAAATGGTTTATCCAAATGGGAATTGGGCGGGAAGCCATGTGATAGGAGGGTATCCTTCACCATTCATGTGTGAATGTTATCTGACTATAAAATTGATTTAGAAAATGAATTTTAGTTATGTAATAATTGCTTTGGAACTTAGTACAAGTATTTAAAGAAAATGCTGCTTTATGCAAATTCAACCATATTAAACTTTTCTTTGAAATACCCATATATGCATGTCATTCTGTTATTTGACGGGTGTAACTTGCGAGCACGGTAGTTGTGCTCATTCTTGCTTAATGCAAATAATTTCAGAGGAGAAGGACTTTGCTACCGGTGTGGATCTCGACGACTAGGCGCTTCCCGATCGATTGCACGTGGCAAATCGTTGGGTCTACTACTACTCCTTTGCTTCATTGTGTTTATTTTATTGTTGGCATGTAAGCCTCCTTTGTAATCAACTCTGTTGTTATTTATTAATAAAGTTGTGATATGATTTTGTTACCATATTTGTTTACTGTGTAAACTAGCTACTGATCATGGGACTAGTTCAGAAATGCACAGAGGATTCGGGAGTGTTAATCCCGGGTCTTACATATATGCCTCATTAAATAGACATAGCCATATCTACTGAAGTCATTAGTAAAAGTTATGAAGTACTGAAAACCACCTCTGGTCGGAGAACTCATCAAACCACATACATCCGTATGTATGAAGACCAACAGGTCGCTCGCCCTCTCACCTCTGGTCGTGAAATGTGCTCTTGTCATCTTGCCAAGTAAACAAGATTCACATGTTTCAAATGATTCAAAATCAAATGAGTTTAGAAGACCATCTTTATGGACCTTCATCATGCGCTTCTCATTTAAATGACCTAAACGACAATGCAAATAAAAGTAGGATTCATATCATTAGGTCAAAGTCTCTTAGCATTTATGTTATAGACAGACATATCCTCAAGATTCAAAACATACAATCCATTCACCAATGGAGCATGGCTATAAAACATATCTTCAAAATAAATTGAACAACAATTGTTCTTTATTATGAACTCATAACCTTCTGCTCCTAAACAAGAAGCAGAAATAATGTTTTTGCTTAAGGTTGGAACATAATAACAATTATTTAGTTCCATAACTAATCCTGAGGGTAAACCTAATGGTAAAGTGCCAATAGCTAATGCAGCAACTCTTGCTCTATTGCCCACACGAAGATCAACATCTCCTCTTGCCAAGTTCTACTCCTTATCAGTCCCTACATCGAATTGCAAATATGAACAACCGATATGGTACCAAATACCCAAGAACTGGTCGGAGATGTGGCAAGATTAATTTCTATAACATTTATACCTGAACTGGAAGTCTTACTTCCTTTGTTCTTTTTCATTTCTGCTAAGTACTTCTTGAAGTTTCTCTTCCAATGTCCAGTCTCATGACAATGGTAAAATTCTGTGTCAGGCTTAGGACCTAGCTTAAGCTTCTTAAGCTTAGCCTTGAGACTCTCGATCTCATCTTGAGTCTTTCCTTTGCCTTTTTTCTTTCCCAACTTACCCTTCTTCTTGAAGGTTGTAGTCTTTTGAATCATCATTACATGATTGGAACTTTTCTTGATGCTCTTCTTAACACCATTAAGCATATCATGCAACTCAGTCATTGACTTCTCCATGCCGTTCATATGAAAATTCAATATGACAGCCTCAAAGCTCGCAATGAGCGATTGGAGAATCACATCAGTAGCCAACTCTTGGCTAAGGGGAAAACCAAGCTTTTCCAAGCTCTCAATATGACCAATCATTTTGATCACATGAGGACTAACCGTGTTGCCCCCCCGACAGCCTACAAGAAAATAATGCCTTGGAGGTATTGTACCTCTCTGCCCTTACTTGATCCTGAAACATACCTTTCAGACCCACAATCATATTGTAAGCGTATGTGATCTCATATTGCTTCTGAAGCTCAGAGTTCATGGTTGCAAGCATAAGGCAGTGCATATCGACTGCATCATTGCAATGCTTCTCATAAGCATTCTTTTCAGCTCGAGTTGCATCTGCATTTGGTTCCTCGGGATAGGGACCTCTAGAATATATTCCTTCTTTTCTTGTTTGAGAACAATTCTCAGATTATGAAACCAGTCAATGAAGTTGGTTCCATTCAGCTTTTCTTTCTTAAGAATAGATTGCAAATTAAAGGTAGATGCAAAAGAAGTAGTAGGTGCCATGATCTACAACAGAAATATATGCAAAAATTCAGCACTATGTTTTTTAAGATCTTCTATTAGACACTCATGTTGGTGGTTATGTTCGACCAGTCTACAACCAGCTCGTATCTACATATGACTAGTCCGGACCTGGTCGTATCTCTATACAACAAGTCCATATCTAGTCGGACTTAATCAACAACAGTCAATAAAAGATACTCCCACTATATGTTAGAAACATCATATAGTGAGTTCAAGATCCAAAAATAATTAAGTCCTAGTGAGCTTTGGCGTCACTGCTAGAAACCTAGTGATTTTAGGTAGGCAACCTCTTGCCAATCATAACACATACGACTCTTGTTTGTTGGGTGATATCTCTATGCCCTGGCGACCAACATTATGCCCCAAGGCCCAAAATTGCTTTGATAGCCTTGTCAAGTTAAACCAATACTATGCATGTGGGTATCCAACACTCACCCCATCTTATTACGATAGTCAATGGCACTCTACTTTGGTAGACTTGCCAATTAATGATCAAAATCGTGACAGGCGCAGCAATTGGAAAGGCATAAAATTAACTTCATTTTTCTTGAGGTATACTATTCTACCATGTTAAAACATCTAATGATAAAACATGATTAATAGCAAGATAGGAATAAACATTCACATATAATTAAATTAAACTGTGAAATATTATGGCCCTCAACATGACGATCTCCATCACCATGCTTCTTGTCTCCCGACCATCATGCTTGACGTCTCCGAACGTATTCATTTACTAAGTAATTACTCCTAAAAGCTAGTAATGAATTACATAGGATAATATCAAGCATCACATGTCGGCACGTAGTCCGTTATACAATAATATGTAACTCGATGGCTATTTCACAGCATGACACACAGGCCATGAAAATCCATACATGCATCATATACACAATGGGACATACTATTCACATCAATCCCTGCAAAAATGAGTTATGCATAGAATCCAATTCTATCGGGGCGACATGAACATATACTACTATATAACGCGGCTACAACCACGGCGGATTAATCATATTAACCCTATTCACGTAACTGAGCCTTGAAAATCATCGGATTAATCATATTAACCCTATTCTGAACCAATCTGATCATTGCCTTGATACGACCACACACTGCGGCATACTCCGATGGTGGAATTCCGACCGGTAGGAGTATCATGCAATGTGATCGTAAACAAGCGCAATTAACCATCTGGTCCTTTTAGCTTATACCTCCTCGTAACTCAGTAATAACCTTCACCCTAATATACTGAATACAAGATCGTTTCATGTCATTACTGTTCATTTTGGCAATTTAGGCAACTTGTTACAAACCTTTTTCCCAAATTTCTTTTGCAAACTCCAACTTGATCAGAATTTCAAAAGGAAATACCATCTAATGTTGGTATTATGACTGGGAAACAATTTATTTGAAAACCAGATGAATTATTATGGCCAAAAATAATTTTTGTTGAATTTTTTTTAGAAATTATTTTGATTTTCCGAAAAATAATTGTCTTTAAATAAACCCTATTCGGTTTAAATGAATTATTTATGTATTTATAAAGAAGAAACTGTGATTTCAAAATTTATTTGGGAAGAATATCATTCCAAAGAGTAAGTCTCGCAAAATTTCAAGATTTTACAAATTTATTTGCTATATTTAAAGGCCTCGGTCAAACCTTTTTAAACATTTAAATGGATCTGTTGAAATCTCCGGTCTAGCACTGTAGCGGCTCGGCCTTGACTTGGTTGGACCCAACCCAAGCATAATCTCTCACACGATTCAGACGCTCGTCAAGCTCCAAATTTCATCTCAAATTCTTCCTTTCGCGTGAACGGGCGAGATCCGCTGGTCTACTTCGACCACTCCTACCCTCCTCCGTCCCTCGACCGTTGGATCCTTAGCGTGCGCCCAGATCCTTGTGATGTTCGGACCGTTTGGAGCCGCCTTGATCTTGGCCGTTGATTTGCGCATTAACAGCGATGGAGCCCTTGGTCCGAAGAGCTCCCGCGAGCGCCTCATCTTGGGCCGTTGGTTCGCGATCGGACGACTCTTGTTGATTGGGCCGATCGGACCACTTCAGCGCCCACCGAATCGCAGCCGTTAAAACACGATCGCATGGCTCCTGTTGAGTGGGCCGTTCGGACCACTTCATGTGCGCGATCGTGGCTGTCCGCTGAGGATCGGACGGTGGCTGTGCGTCGCCGTTCGCTGCGGTGCGCTGCATGGCGCGTTTGCCCCTGGGGCCCAGTTGTCAGCGGCGATTTTGCTCCCCTGCTTGCGTGCGCTGCTGTGTGCGTTGCATGCGGTGGTTATCTCTGGGGCCCGCACGTCAGGGAAGGGTTTTGCTCTCCTGTGTGCGTTGCATGGCTGTGATACCCCTGGGACCCACGCGGCAGTGACTTAAATTGTGTTTTCTCTCTGGTTTTCCACCGTAAGCACTGTGGTGGCCGAAATGGGGGTAGAGCACAGTATTTTGAGGATATTTATCCCTTAATATCTATCCTAAGTGCCACCTCTTGATCTCTAGACCCTTCTCGGTTGCTCTACACATTTTGTACACTATATAAACCCTAGATGTGTAGTCCTGCCATTGTTGCCACAAAGGAGTTCTTTCACTTGGTCATCCTTTCCAGTGAAGCTCTCTGGTCCTTCTTCCTTTATTCAACTGCAGGAAGACCTAACTCTCATGCTAATATGGTGTTGGTCATTTCTTGTAGGTTGAACTTGTGTTTTTCCTCTCTGTCACCTTGGACCAGTGAAGCACTCTCTTGAGAAAGCTTCATCCTGGTGAGTTAGGTTCCATCTTTTCTTAACAAGAATGTGACTAATGATCTTTAGAGACTTAGTTTTACCATTCTTGTTTTGGTCAGAATCAAAGGAAGAACTTGTATCTTTTCTGTTGACCAAGACCTGATCTTTCCTCTCTAAACCCTAGCTGGTGAGTTAGTCTTTCCTTCTGTTGGCTTAGGCTCCCTAAGAACTTTAGTTATCCTCTTGTAACACTCACTAATCATGTGGTGTTCCTATCTTGATTTAGTTAGAAACTTGTATTTTAACTTTTCGGTCTTTTATATCGTTTTCAAGAATTAGAGTTTCTTTGTCAAGATACTAGTCTAATTAGGTTACAAGTAAACCCTAGTATCATTAGACCTCCATTTTGGTTATTATAATCACTGGAACATCTTTTAGTGTAAACCTCTTTATTGTTAATCTGTAGGCTAAAACCAACAAGTAATGAAATTCCTATTTCCTTCTGTAATCTAGCCGGTTAGGATTAGCATTAATAAATGGTGATATTTGTAACTTTTCAGTTAGTTCTAACTTTTAATTAAGTTTACCATTCTATGTATTTCTGACATCACCGAATTCGAAAAAGAAGTCTTTATCTTGCTTTTGGAGTAAACCGACAAAGTCACCTTTTGTCTTTTTTCTTCTTTTAACCGGTGGTTAAGTTCAGACTAGGAAGTAATGACATTTATTGCCTTTTGGTAGTATTAGATCTCCTTTAAAGCCCTAGTGTTCTCAGAGTCTCGTTAATCACTCGAAAGTGGTTTAGTGTCTCATTCGCTTTTTTGGATGTTAATCCAACCGACCCAACCAACAACAAAAATCTAAAGTCATAAATTGCTATTAATGGCACTAATTGATTAGCTAGTACACGGCACTAGTTTTATACACTTAGTTATCCTGTAGTATCCCATTTATACAGAGTTAAGCCAAGAAATTAAATTATTTATAGTTGTCCTGCTCCAAAGGTATAGAATCATTCTCGTAGCTATTTTCTAATTATAAAATCTGGTTATCAAATGTCAGTAGATGATATATATGGGATATTACCCTTAATAAATTAGATATAGCTTAAGCATACTATTACCCATGCATTATCATTTGATCATGCATTCTTTTATGCCTTTTGCTCTCTGTTTTTCCTGTGTTCATTGGAATTCTTGTATTCTCTTTTAGATACTGGTTCTTCTGAGTTTGTTGAACCTTTTGTTGAACCACAAGAACTTGAGCAAGAGGTTATATACTACTATCAAGGCAAGATTCCTCTCTCGCACCATGTTGAGCCTAATCTTTCGAATCTGAGATTTACAAAATACAAAGGACACTGCATGCAACTTTCTAAAATTTATTTGTGCCCTGCTCCTAGTTAGTTATACCTGAACTTGTGGCTTATCTTTAATTTAACCATACACTCAACCTAAGGTAGTTTGTGATGTTATTATATTTAATTTTAACTTTTGCTTGGCCTGCGCAAATTCCATAGAGCGGTAGTGTTTGACAAGCTTAACTTGTCAAACCTGGGAACAACAAATAATTTGTATTTATCTTTGATCCTTGTTCAGTTTATTTGATTTGGAAATGCTTCTAAATCCTGTTATCACTTAATTCAAATCTGGACAAGTGGATGCTAGTGATGGTGCCTTTGTGCACGAGATTTGGGAAATGTGGATGTCTTGTCTGGGTTGATTAAGGACCTAACTCGACAATTTAATTCAAGTCCTAACGCATTTCCACACGCAGGTATGGGCGCTGCTTGGTTAAGTAAAGGGTTAATATTATTGAGTTGGATATCGGAGAGTAAGGACATGTGTATTGATTTCATATGTCATAGATGCTTAAGTCTTCGGCCGTGTCGTATGCCATGTGGAACTTATATTGATATCGATGTTCTTAGAAGGGTAAGGCGTAGATGTGTTACATCACATGTAATTCCTTCAGGCCCCGATCATGTGTAAAATGTGTGGCTAACACGAGTTTGCATTTAATTGATTTGGTCGGCATTCCTGGTACAACATGTGAGCCTCGGTTGAATATATGCTATCGATTCGTTGTTTAAGCGGGATCATCTCACATGGGTCATCCAACTCAATAGTGTTAACTTGTTGAAAATACCAAATCTTAGTTTATCTACCAAGCACACCAAAGGCAGTGTGTTATTATTCCGGAGGCTTACGGGCTAACTAAGTCATGTGGGTAAAGATGTACACCCTTGCAAGGATTTAAAACTATTCGAATAGCCGTGTCCACGGTTACAGACGACACTTGAATTAATGTCATCTGTATAGATTTTGCTCTAAGTTTGGTTTGGGAATCATTTCGGCATGATGGTTGTCATGCACATTTAATTGTGACCTGTTACTTACTTTTGTTACTGTTTATGCTTATAATTGTACTTACTCACTGTTTTAGTCCAAATCCATTTATTAAAATTGCTTTGTCAAAACATAGCAATTGTAGGTTAAGATGTATTGCTTTATGCAAAATTGAACCAATTAAGCCTCCTGTTGATAACCTTATGCATATAAAATTCTATTCCTTTGTATAGGTTCTAACAAACACTTTCTTTTATTAGTTTGTGTAAGACTTGCTGAGTACCTTTCGTACTCAGGGTTTTATGACCTCTTGTTGCAGGTGAGGATGGATATCTTTATGAAATGCCCGTTAGCGCCGATCTGGGTGACGCTAACGAGTGATGCTAGTTCTAGCCTCCACGCAATAGCCTCATGGATGATGGGGCCATTGGTGGTTTTTATCGCTTATTTTGCTTCATTTGTTGTTCTTTTTGTTAATGACCCAAGGTCATTTGTTCTTATATATGTTTCTGATTCTTCGTGCGCACTGACACAATCGTAGCAACCGAATTTGAGATGTAATTACTAATGTATAATTATGTGAATGTATGACTTGTATGTGATTGATGCAATGTTGATTAAGGATATATGTGCAATAGTCACTAATCACGGGAACTATTGCATGGCATATATCCCGGAACCTAAATGTTGGATCATACTTATTATGATTATGCTTCTAGTATGATTTTTATTATGACATTACATGTTCCTTAATTAAGAATTATGCTACCAAGATAATTTATAATTCGGCACGGTCCAATATTTGAGGGTCTCACATAACCCATCTACTACCGCCGAAAACCCGATCGATCTTATCGACTAGTGCCTAGACCGTTCCAGTGGTATATGGAGCGATCTGGGTTACCAGACCAAACCAGTAATAGATCCAATCTACTACTGTTACATATCAAGTATATGCGATCGATCTAGATCAAAAACTATGCAGGATGGCTCGGATACCACTGAAGGGATACGGGTAGGCTACACTAGCTGGCAATTCAAAAATTCTACCATATAAACCAAGACGCCATGCAAACAAGAGATCATAGATCGTTACCATCAGACGCGCAGTGCAGCGGAAGAAAAGTTGGAGCATCCTGATCCAACGAAGAGCACGTCGATGTAGTGGTCGTAGACGATCGTCCAGCGTTCCTCGATGTTGATAATCTCCTCTAGCAACCAATCGCATTCCTTGCGAAGTCGTGGATCGTCCTCATGCGCAACGGCAACTGCAGTAGCGCCTCCACGGTATCCACACATTCAGAGAAGGAACACCGTACACTGGTGTGCTAGCACCAACTCGCATGGTAGGGCTCTCTCGAGAAGATGGCGGCTAGGGTTTCGGTGGAACTCACGTTATATCGTATATCTATCCCATAGCCTCAAGCATCTCCTTATATAGTGCCCATGACGGATCCTATCTGAACACATTTGTTCTAACTCGTTAAGTGTGTGACCCTGTAGGTTCATGCGTAATCGGTTGTGACTCGAAAACTCTTTTCCGATCATGAGTCATTAGTGGCTCCTAGTAGGACATAACGATTCCCAAGTACACATGAATTATATCGGATGAACCTTAATGCAATATGATATACGATTAGGTCCTTATCACTAATGACCAGCTCATATCTCTATACGACCAGTGCATACTTAGTTTCGACCAGTTCGTAAACCCTTACAACTAGTTTACGACCAATTAGTGATCATGTTCGACCAGCCTACGACCAGCTCGTATCTCCATATGACTAGTCAGTGTCTGATCAAACTAAAAGACTTGCTCGAGTATCCTCCCTTTGCCTTACGATATCTGATTGAACTCCATGTGACATATTATGTCATCTATGGACTATTCAATACTTTCTCGATCAAATGATGAATAGCTTTATGTGGTCAAACGCTTTAACCACTAGTGGCATGACCATGCATTTTTTTTTATTCGACCACATCGAGGGGCCCAGAGATATCTCTCCTGTTATATTAGGAGGGGCAAATCCCATATCCGACTAGTCACATTCCTCCGCATGTTTCATAGTATACCCGAAAATTACCTTTATAACTACCCAGTTATGGAGTAGCGTTTGGCAGCCCCTATGTGTACTATTAGACATGTAGGAATCTATGTTGATCTTAAGTCTAAGGATTATACATCATCATTACTTGAGACCAACTGACGACACATAAAATCATAACAATCTCAATAGTGTCTTAAGGTGGGTCAATCCAACCCCATGTTCTCTAACATGTGTTCACATTATTAATTCGATATCTCTATATCCGTGACCGGTGAAACACAGTCATCAATCAATACATGTGCTGGTCGATAAGTCACTAGTGTTCTAACCAGTGACATCCGACCAGGGATACTTTTAGAATGATATCATATAAGTTAAAAGAGCTTCACCAACAAGTCACATACTTGTTAACCTTTATAACCAATGATTCATTCGAGTAACATAATAACATTTATTAGATAACTCATAAGCATAGACGTGATACAATCATCTCCATGATTGCCTCTAGGGCATATCACCAACAACCTGGCCACAACAAGATCTGCAAATTCCAGAAACAAATCCATGTAATCACAGTTGAGGATGATGATGATGGGAGTGAAGAGAACCCATAAAGGGTATTTGCTACTCCACCTAGCAGTCCCAGTCATCAAAAGGAGGTTGCGGAAGAATTGCATGTTTCTATACATGCAATGTCAGGAACTAGCTCAGAGGCAAGCACATTTACATTGAGGGTTAAAATAGGATAAATTAATTCTATTGCTTTAGTGGACAGTGGGAGTACAACTACATTCATGACATGCTCAATTGCTCTCAAGGCTCAATGTAAGATCAGTAATCATGCCCCAATCATAGTGGTAGTAGCTAATGGAAACATTTTGAGAACTGAATCTCAGAGTTTGAAATGCTCATATGATATACAAGGAGAAGAGTTCATTACAGATTTTAGACTCCTGGAATTAAAGGGGGTATGACATAATATTAGGAAGTGATTGGATATATGAACATAGCCCAGTAAGCCTCAACTTAAAAACCAGAGAATTCTGCATTTGCAAAGGGGCAAGGAGAAATGTTAAGTTTGAGGATGAAACATATCCACAAGAGAACTGTGTCATTAACACAATGAAACTGGATAAGCTGATGAGTAAGGGAGTGATTGGAGCTATTATATACTCCAAAATAGTGTTGAGCACTAGGGGTAAGTTACAGAAAACTCCAGTGGAAATTGAGCAAATTCTTCAAAATTTCCTAGATGTTTTCCAAGCACTAGAAGGGCTACCACCAAAAAGGGAATGTGATCATGCAATACCACCGGTACCAAATTCCAAACCTATTAATATTAGACCGTATAGGTTACTCACTATAAGAAAGACGCAATGGAAGAATTGGTGGAGCAATTGTTGATAACACAGACTATCAGACCTAGTGTTAGTTCAGACTCATCTCCAGCCATACTAGTTAAAAAGAAGGATGGAACTTGGAGGCTGTGTATTGATTACAGACAACTAAATGCCAATACTATCAAGAACAAATATCCAATACCAATCATTGAGGATTTGCTGGATGAATTGAAGGGAACTATGTACTACTCCAAGTTGGATCTTAGATCTGGATACCATCAGGTAAGAATGCATCCATCTGATATTGACAAAATAGCCTTCAGTACACATACATGCCATTTTGAGTTCTTAGTAATGCCATTTGGGTTGACAAATGCTCCTGCTACCTTTCAAGTCCTCATGAATAAAATACTAGCAGCATTTCTCAGAAAATTTTATTGGTATTCTTTGATGACATACTCATCTATAGCCCTAGTTTGAAAGAGCATCAAAGGCATGTGAAACTAGTGCTGGAAGTGTTGAGAGAAAACAAGTTGTACGAAAAATGGAGTAAGTATGTGTTTGGTTAGTTACAAGTGGAATATCTTGGGCATATTATTAGCAATCAGGGAGTAGTTATAGACCCAGGAAAAATAGAAGCTACCAAAGAGTGGCCAGCACTAGGAAATATAACACAATTGAGGGGATTCCTAGGATTAGCAGGGTACTACATGAGATTTAATAGAGATTTTGGAATCATTTGCAAACCAATGTTCAAGGCCTTGAAGAAAAATGCCTTTCAGTGGGGTGAAGAGCAACAACAAGCATTTGGGAAGATCAAAGAATATCTAGTCCAAGAACTAGTATTAGCCCTGCCTAACTTTGATCAACATTTTGTGTTAGAAACTGATGCCAGTGGATATGGGATTGGAGCTGTGCTCATGCAAGTTGGGAGGCCCATTTCATTCATGAGTAAAGCCATTGGGCCTAAGGTTGCAGCAATGTCAACATATGACAAGGAAGCATTGGCTATCTTGGAAGCAATCAAGAAGTGGAAACATTATTTAATGGGGTCAAGTTTGGTTATAAGAACTGATCAGCAAAGCTTAATATATATTACTGAGCAAAGGCTAATTGATGGAATTCAACACAAATTGATAATCAAATTGATGGGATACAACTACAAGGTAGAATATAGAAAAGGGAGAGAGAACAAGGCTGCTGATGCACTATCTAGAATCCACCATGATGAGGAGTCAATGGCAATAACAGTAGCAGTTCCTACCTGGATTAATGAAGTGATTCGGAGTTATCAGAATGATGAAAAATGCAAGGAGTTAGAAAGTAAGTTAAGGATTGATGGGGACTGTGCTCCACCCTATACCTTGCAAAATGGTGTATTAAGATACAAGGGGAGAATATATATTGGAACTAATGCTGACCTCAAGGAGCAACTATTGAAATCCTTTCATAACTCTGCTCTAGGGGAACACTCAAGAGAAAGAGCCACTTATCAAAGAATGAAGCTGCTATTTCATTGGCAAGGTATGAAGAATGAAGTAAATATGTTTGCCAAGCAATGTGCAGTTTGTCAAAAAGCTAAATCGGAAAATATTGCTTAGCCTGGATTGCTACAACCTTTGCCTATACCTGATATAGTCTGGACTCATATAACCTTAGATTTTATTGAAGGGTTACCCAGGTCTGAAGACAAGGAAGTGATAATGGTGGTGGTGGACAGATTCACCAAATATGCACATTTCTTATCACTTAAGCATCCCTATACTATCCAGCATGTAGTAGACTTATTCTTAGATCACATATATAAACTCCATGGCCTACCAATTGTGATTGTGTCTGACAGAGATAGAATTTTCACTAGTACATTATGGCAAGAGCTATTCAAGGCTTTGGGGGGGTTAAATTGAGGTTGAGTAGTGCTTATCATCCCCCCAAACCGATGGGCAAACAGAAAGGGTAAACCAATGTTTGGAGAATTTTCTAAGATGTATGGCTTTTGCTAGTCCCAAGAGATGGCATTCTTGGCTGACCCAAGCAGAGTGGTAGTATAACACTTCGTTCCATACTTCATTAAAAATGACACCTTTTGAGGCACCATATGGCATAATACCCCCTATGATCACAGAAGCACTACTGCCACCATCAGCCACTAAGGAGGCTAGGAACTGGATTTAGTAAAAAGAGGCTGCATTTGAAGCAATCAGAACAAATTTAGAAAAGGCCAGTTCGCGAATGAAGCATTTTGTTGATAAACACAGAACATAGAGGGTTTTTGAGGTGGGAAACATAGTGTATCTGAAAGTACAACCCTATAGGCACAATGCACTAGGACTTCATAGAACGCTGAAGTTACATTTCAGATTTTATGGGCCTTTTAGAGTTCTAGAAAGAATTGGCAAAGCCTCTTACAAACTCCTCTTACCAGATGGATGTCAGATTCATCCTGTGTTTCATGCCAGTCAATTAAAGAAACATATTGGTCCAAATGTTGTTCCCAGCAAAGAACTTCCATTAGTGGATGAGGAAGGGCGCATTCTATCTGAACCTTTAGCAGTGTTTGAGCGAAGGGTGATTCCTAGAAACACGAACCGGTTATCCAATGGAAGATCCAATGGGCCAATCTACCCCCAGAAGCTACTACTTGGGAGGACGCTGATTTCATTGCCAGGGTTTTTTTTTCAGGATTTAATCCTTGAGGACAAGGATCTTAAAGAGGGAGCAATTGTCAGGTTCCCGAAAGTCTAAACTTGATATCTGAGAGGACCTCAATATTTCAGTTATCGGACGGTTGAGAAGCTTTGATACCGATTCACTTAAATTCTTTCGCTTGGTGGAAAGTGGAGAATGCCAACTTAAGAAGATCGTGAGGACGAGATGGCTCGATGACATCTCGTGAAGATCCAACGGTTGAATACCACGGAGTTGTTTACTGTTGGTTGTAAGAAGGATTTACAATTACTATTTATCATGAGGCAAAATCGGTTTGGTACCACAATGAACACATCGGTTTACTTTAATACCACTGTATTCTCCCAGTTCATTTTAATACCATCGCGTCTTCACTCCGTTCCGCCAAATGCCATGCCCGTGACCTCTCCTGGCTTTGTCGTTAGTCGCATATGAAATGACCAAATTACCCCCAAAGAAATTATGTTTTGTCAAGGCTCTCTCCCCCGTTCGCACTCACCTCCCCCCTATCTCGTTCCCCTTCCTCCCCTTCTCTCGTTCGTTCGACTGCCTCAGGCAGTGCCCTCCTCCCTCTTGCGAACCAGAAATCTCCCCCGAAGAGCAACATGCCAGAGTTCCCATAGGTGAGATCTCCTACCTCCATCCACCAATTTGGTGTTTGGTTTTGCATTTACGACAGCAAATCTAACCCTAGTTTCTTGCGTAGTGTAGAGCATGTAGTGGGAGGATTAAGGAGGCATGGATCCGTCTGGAGTTGCTCATGGGTAAGCAAAGAATCTATTTTATTTCCTTTTTTGTTGTATGCATATTAGTATTTAGGGATTTGGGTCTCGATGGATTTGGTTCTGTATGGATTTGGGCCTTTATGATTTGGGCCTATATAGATTTGAGCCGAATGTGAGAGCAGACATGTCAGCTAGGCCGTGGAATGTGACAGCAGTGATAGCACGAAGATGCATTTAAGTCTCAATTTTTAACAGTGTAAAATTTCGTTTTTTTAACTATTGCAGGGAGGATCCAAAGACAATATATAGTGTAGAACTTTGCGTCCAATCTTACCTAACATGCAAGGATGGTAGAAAAGAGTACAAAAAGGGCAGAATTTTGAGATTGGATGTGGGATCCGATGAGATCTCACTTGTGGATTTGTTGAGGTATGTGGAACCGTATTACTCTTAAGGCAGTGATGAGGAGGCGACAATTTGGTATGTTTGGAGGGAGAGTACCTTGGTTAGAGCGGCGAGTGATGCACTTCTGATGGAGGCTTTCATTAGGAATAGTGCGTAGAAGGAAGTGAAGCTATTCATGTCAGTTGGCAAGTGTGAAGTTAACGAGAGTCAGGTAGTGAATCAAAGCTGGGTAGTGAATGAGAGTCAGGTAGTGAATCAGAGCCAAGGAGTGAATGAGAGCAACTTCCCACATGACAGTGCAGCAGTGCCAGTGATAGAGAGACCAGAAGTGAGTAAGAGCCACTTTCCACATGATAGTGCAACAGTGAGAGGGAGTCCAGAAGTGAGTAAGAGGCACTTTCCACATGACAGAGCACTAGTGGCAGAGATTCCAGAAGTGTATGAGAGTCAGGCAGTGAAAGAAAATACCCCTTTACAACTACCTATAGAACACCCTTTGGTACAAAATGCAGCATCTTGGCTGGAAGAGCAGCCTGATAGAGACCCTGATGAGGATGACCCTTGTCAGTGTTTTAGAACCGAACTTACGTAAAGATTGTTTGATTCGGGGGGTCTCCTAGAATGAAATCACGCAGAGAGATTGACACGGGGATTTTTATACAGGTTCAGGCCTTCTCCAGAGAGAATAATAACCCTACTCCTGTGTGTGTATGGTATTGAGTGTATTCTGAACAATCAGGGGAAAAACTCAGACTATTACAGATGATAGTGCTTGTATTCCTCATGGCCCCCTTCCCTCTCTGATTGCCGCCTTTATATAGTACGTGAAGGAGCGGCAGTTTCTCCAGGTGAAGCGGCGCCTCATCACATCCTGTAATGGGCGCACGTTGGTAGTAATCACCGGCGTATTAACTCCTCCACGCCGCCTATGACTATATACCGTAGATAATGGAGCATTACGTGCTATTACTTGGCGAGAGTAACAACAGATGATGATGTTTGAATCCCTTAATCAATTGGGCCTACTTATGCAGAGGTTTAATTGATCATAAGGTGGTCATAGCTGACCTAGTCGTAGAAGAACCTACGACTATGAGGTAGTCGTAGCAAGACTTACGACTATGGGGTAGTCGTAGCATAACTTACGACTATGGGGGTGGTCGTAGAAGAACTTACGACCACCCAGTAGGCTCTTCCCTTATAACATTTAAGGGGTATACTCAGGGACCATATGACGTCATATTTACCTGCAATAAGAATTATAGATAAAAGATAAAATGAGGATTATTATATCCTTGTCAACCCTATTTGGGTGGATGAGGAGTGGAGGTACTTCTCTGAAGACAATGAGGCAACAACAGAGGTCCCAGAGCAGGAGGCTGTGCACCATGATGATGAAGCAGATGTGGATGTACTAGACCATGAACCTCTCTTAGTTCTAGATGACAATGCCACAATGGATGCTTGCTTTGCACCACAGACTGTGTATCATAGAAATGACCCTCAAATTAAGGTAGAAGACACATTTCCTGATAGACATGCATTCAAGCTCATTTTGAGGCAGCATGCAATAAAAAGGGAGTTTGAGATGAACATACAACATAGTGACATAAAAAGATTTAGAGCCATTTGCATGTGAAAAAATTGTCCATGGAGGATATATGCGACAACCACATGAATAGATGGGCACAACTGGATGTATCCTGTTTGCTATGCTATATTTGACAAGGAGACTTCAGATAATTGTGGATGGTTCATGGTCAATCTTAAGAGAGCTATTGGTACCCCCTATGGATTAGCTATACACACAGATGCATGTAAGGGCCTCGAAGCAGTTGTACACAAAGTATTTGTTGGTGCAAAGCATAGAGAATGCTTTAGACATCTACTAAACAATTTGAGAAGAAAGTTCAAGGGCGATGTACTGAAGTATATGTGGCCTACAGCCTCGGCTTATACTCCTAAAAAGCATCAGCTATTTTTGGACATGATCACTGAGATATGTCCAACTAGATATGAATATATTACAAATGAGCACAAAAACTTGTGGACAAGAGGTAAATTTGCAGCACATTGCAAGGTCGACTACGTAAACAATAACATTGCTGAAACTTTTAATAATTGGATAAAAGACATTAAGGATTTTCCAGTTGTTGATCTTATGGATAGAGTGAGACAAATGGTAATGGAAAAATTTTCATCAAGGAAGAGGGTGCCCGATAAACTACAAGGCAACATACTGCCTAGTGTCATCCTTGAGCTAAATATGAAAAGTAGAGCGTTAAAGTATACTCTATCTCAAAGTAGACACATGAAGGCTGAGGTGTCTGGACTTGACAGGTCCCAAAAGCCTTGGAGATATGCAGTTGATCTAGTGCAAAAGGAGTGTACTTGTGGCCAATGGAAACTTTTTGGAAAACCTTGCACTCATGCCATAGCTCTCATATATTCAAAGAGGATGGAGCTAGAGACATACGTGCATGATTACTACTCAGTGGATAGATTCTAAGATGCATATGAGTTTGACATTGATCCAATTGGTGATAAGTCACAATGGCCAAGGAAGTCCAAGGGTTTCTTCATGCTACCTCCTAAGCTAACTAGGGCTACAGGAAAGCCGAGGAAGAAAAGGATCAAACCAAGGGATGAGTCTAGTGACAAAAAAAACCTATTAGTGTAAGAGGTGCTTTTAGTGGGGCCACATAGAAAAGGGTTGTAGTTTAACGCCACTAGATGATTCTTCTCAAGCTGCACCTCCCCCTAAGAGAACAAAAAGGTAATCTACCTTCCCTTGTTTTTTTCCCCTTCTCATCCTTCATAGCATGCATGTGAGTTTGAAGTATTTCCTTTCTTGACTGTAGGGGCAAGAAGAAAAGAACTACATGCACTCAAGATTCAAGTCCACTACTCCAGCAGGTCCCCCCCCTGAAGTTACATTGCAGCCAAGCACCCAAAACAGCCCTAGAGTTACAACAAGAAGGATGGCAGCTGAAGCATCAACTCCAAGAAGGTCTACTGCAAAAAGGATAGCTGAAGCTAGGGCTGCTTCACAGGCATTGTCCCAATGAATCAAAAAGAGAAAGCTCTGAACTTTGAACTTGCATGTTATGAGTCTGTTGTTATGTGTTCTGAACTTGTATAAGTCAGCTTGTTGTGGTTTGTATGGACTAGAACATGTTTATTTCTTTATTAGTATTGCTGTGATTTCAGTGTTATCTAAGATTACATATAGTCAAATTGCACATGGTTGTCATATGCCTAGATTCTGATATGCATTGTCAGTCCTCATCTCAGATATTCAATGTCAGTGTTTATCTCATATTGCATATAGTCATATTTTGATATCTCATATTGCAGACTGATGCTTGAGATTACAAACAACCAAATGTAGAAACTTGTACATGTATTGTCAGTGTTCTCAGATTGCATATCTATCAGTTATCTGTCATGTGTATATGCATTGTCAGTGTTATCTCAGATATGCATTGTCAGTGATTCTCTTAGATTGCATATGGTCATATTTTGAGATTTCTGTCATATTTCTGTGATGTGCCCAGCAGACTGATGCTTGAGATTACAAATAATCAAATGTAGGAACAACTGAATTTGGATTACATTCATGCTCCACATTACAACATGCACATTGGCTAAGCATCATGTTCCACATTACAACTAACTTGCTCCATATCTTGCTCCACATTACAACTAACTTGCTCTATATTTTGCTCATTCAATTACTTGCCTACATTGGCTGCTTGCAGTCCAACACACACAGACACACACACACACACACAGGCCAAGCATCATGTTCATTCTCTCCAAGGCACCAAGAATCTTGCACATTCTTTCATCCAACCGTGCAATTCCTTGTACTATGTCTCCTAAAACGATATCATCACTTCTGCTGTATGCTTCCATTCCAACATGGCTTGTTGGTTGCATTTGCACTAGAAGTTGTCCTCTTCCATGTCCTTGCCGAGCACTTGGGGCATTAAGAACTCCAATCTCCTTCAAATATTCTATGTATTGGTTCTCCCATATGTAAAACTTACATGCTTAGAACTGTTGCACATACATCATGCATAAGAAATCAGTTTCTTAAAAAAAAACCAGAGTTGCAAAACCAATCTTGAAGTACACGAGACCAAAATGGAACAAATCAGATCCAAAATGGCCCAGATCGGCTCAATAATTGACAAAATCATCAACAATAACATCAAAGGAAGGAATTTTAGGCAATCCAAATCAAATAAAAAAGACATTCCAATCAAATACCCCCTGATTATTTGGGCACTTGTAGTAGGCTCGCCCGGGGTTGCGCTCGCTGTACGAGATGTCACCGACAATCTGCAGCCCTCATCGCGGCATAGCACAAGAGGAAGATCCCCAAATCGCTCCCCGCTCGCCCCAGTCGATGACTCCGCATGTGCCATGCCCCGACTCTTCTAGGGTTTAGCTTTGGGGATTGCGGGAGACAAGAAAAGGCAATGATAGAGAGAGGAAGCGGGGTTAGAAAAGGCGAGCTAACGGTAAAACCAGGGGAGGTCATGGGTGTGGCATTTAGCGGAATGGAGTGAAGGCACGATGGTATTAAAATGAACTAGGAGAATACAGTGATATTAAAGTGAACCGCTATGTTCACTTGGTACCAAACCGATTTTGCCTTAGCGTAAAACCTCATAGTTTTGTCGTTATTAGTTGTTGGGGGGTATAAGCCGCACCGAATGTAGGCCCTGTTTGTTTCAGCTTCGGCTTCTGGCTTTCGGCCGGAAAAGCTAGAAGCCGAAACAAACAGTCGGCTTTTTATAGCAGCTTTCGTCAAAGCCGCTTTTCACCTCAATGGAAGAAAGCCGGAAGCTGCCCATCGGCAGCTTCCGTGGCTTCCCACCACCTCTCTTACCTATTTGCCCCTCGAGTTCACTGATATTTACCCGCAAAATGCCATCCAATAAAAACCCCCTGGCTGCCTCCGCCCCACCCCACCCCCACCCCCCGCTCAGTCCTCTTCCCGTGCACCTCCTCCCATGCGTCTCCTCCTCCCACGCCATGAGGCCGCACTACCTCCCCGCCCCCCTCCTCCCGCCTGTCACCGCCGCCCCCCTCATCCTCCCCCACCACGCTAGTCCTCCTCCTCCTCCCGAGTGGCTGCCGTCTTCTCCCCTGCCCAAATCTGGATCTACCCAGATCTAGGCGCCTTCGCCTCGGCTCCTCCGGCTCACCTCCAGCCTCCTCCTCCTCTACCGGCTCACGCCGCCGCCGTCCACCTCCCTCGACACGGCGCCTCCTTCCTCGACTCCCTCCTCTCCGACGCCGGCCCCGTTCTTCTCCCCGCCCGCTCCTCCTCCCATGCGCCTGTCCTCCCACACTGGCTACCTCCTCCACCCGCAGCCACCCTCCTCCACCTCCCTCCTCTCGAGCCGCCGCCGCCTCCTCCCTCCACCTCCTGAGCCGCCCTCCCCCTCCTCCTCTCGTGCGCCCGTCCTCCCGCGCCGACCACCTCCTCCCTGGCAACCTCCTCCTCCACCCACGGACACCCTCCTCCACCTCCCTCCTCCCGAGCCGCCACCGCCTCCTCCCTCCACCTCCCGAGTCGCCCTCCCCCTCCTCCCTCCACCTCCCGAGTCGCCCTCCCCCTCCTCCTCCTAAGCCACCGTCGGCCTCCCCCTCCTCCCTGATTTCTTGGTTCCAATTGAGGGTTCAAGATGGCTGTTGCTTGAAGTTCTATTGTTCATTGGTCATTGAATTTAATTTGATATCTTAGTAGTTACTAGTATTGCTTGAAGTTCCATTGTTCATTGGTCAGTATGTTGAATTTAGTTCATTGTGCTAGTTGCTTGAAGAATGGTGATTAGAATGTATGGCAATGAAGAATACCGATTGATTATGATATTGCTTGTTATTTTTATCCATGAAAATGATGAATTGTGTTTGCAACTACTTGTTTGCTTGAAGTTCGATCCATGAACCCTATGGGACAGTGCTTGTAGTGCTTGTATTTGTTTGTTCTATTTTGGTTTTAGCATAAATTGTTGTGATGTAGGGAAGTTGGGAGGCGAATTTTGCAATTTTGTGACCTGTTCTACAATTACTTGCCTCCCTACACATTCTGAATGTGTCACACCTATTCTGAAATCTCTATATTGCTCAGTCTATTAGTTGTCGTGTTTGATGGTACATGTCTTTATATGTTCTGTTGTCACCAGTTGTTTATGCTCTAATTTTGCAATCATTTGACTTTGATTGCCCATGTTTTGTTACCTCATAGGAGTTGTGCTGCAAGTTCAACTTTTTAAATCTGTTACCCTATAGGAGTGCATACTTTTGATTGTGATTGGCATTTGGATTGAATTTTCTTAAGCAATGTTCTCTAATGATATGATATGATATGAACATGCTGTTGTAATGGAAAATATATAAGCAATTAGTGGATCAAGATTGGATATCCAGAGTTTTAGATTATTGGATATCAAAATGAAATGAAATTTGTGTATGTTTGTATGTTTGTTTTTCACTGGATGAACTGAAGAATGAAAGGTAATGTTTATGATACTGATCCTGCTGCTATGGTTGTAAAACTGAGTTGTCGAATTGTTTGTAAAGTGCACACTTATAACATGTATACATAGTTATGATTAGTATTCATACAATTCAATGTTTCGTTTGATTGATCCAAGTCCTGCATGCATGTCTGTTTGCACGTTTGTTTGTGTGTTGTCCATTGTGTATGGTCTCTCTATGGGCAAATTTTAGTTTTATTTATGACATTGATTATCTTTGTAAGTACTTGATGTTGTTTCATTAAGACATTAATAGACTTAAACAAAGTGCCTAACACTACCGATGCCGGTTCCAAGCCCGAAAAAAGTGGAGGGAGCATTAATTGGTTGTAATAATTATTTGTTATAATAAATGTTTATTGTAATAATTGTCATTAAATATGTTAATCCTTGATTCACATGGTGGAGAAATTCATGCAACATACTTCAATTCGGTGCTTGATCAGTTTTATAACCTAATTGAGGTTGGTAAGGTGTACTTGATATCTAGAGGATCAGTGAAACTTGCTCAGAAGTAGTTTACAATGACTATGAAGTAACTCTGGAGGCCTTAACATCTATAGAAATTTGTTCGGTTATATCTATAGAAATTTGTTCGGTTACTCTTATTGTAATTATATCCATTAATACATATTCCTCTTATTGTCAATGCCTCGTTAATTGCGTTAGTCGTCGTTAATAGTCGTCAAATGTCATTAAATATTGTTAATGTCGTTAAATGTCGTCAAATGGCGTTAAATGTTGTTAAATGTCGTTAAATGTTATTAATTGCGTTAAACGACATCAAACAAGCTTTACTGTTCTCAGAAGCATTTCAGATATTTCACATCTCAAGAGCTACAGTAAAACTACCTAAAAGACAAAAAGCTAAATACTAAATCAAAAAAGCCGCCGCTTTTTAGAAAAGCACGGTTGAAACAACCAGCCCGTAATCGAGCCAGACTATGAATGAAAACCTAGTTCTACCTGCCCTACTTTACTCTTTCGTTCTTCTTTTCCGTTTGCTTTCGTTAGCTACCAGAAATCCCCAAATTTGACACGGAGATCGCAGCAGATTTTCAGGCCAGAACTCCGGGTCCTGACACCCGACGAGCCCCAGGAGTGCTACACCGGCGGCGAGAAGAGGTACCTCCCTTCTCCGTGCGATTATATCGGTAGGGTTGTTTCCGGAACTGAGGTTTGATTTCTCCGTGGAGTTCGTTGGGGCTTTGGCCAGGTTGGTCAATTCGTGAATAGGAGCTTTGCTCCGGGTAGGATTTGATTAGTGCACTAGTGTTTGAAGTGTATGGGCATTTGGGCAGATTATCTGCTGCTGTGTTGATGTATCGTGGGGGGTAGTTGGATTCAGGTTTTTGTTGTAGTATTTTTATGTGGAGGATGCGATTTTACTTTTTGGGCAATGTTTTAGAGGTGCTCGCGTGTGTAGATGGTTTTAGGAAGATTGCCTGTGACTTAATGTTGTAACTTACTGTTTTTGGAGGGGTTAGAGAAATTAGGGCGATAAGGAACAAAATGCACCGTATTCTCTATTATGGGTTACATGTTTAGCTCTCTTTGCCGAGAATGCTTGTTTGTGCCTGTGATCTTGGCTTGCCATAGTTTCTGTATCTTTCTCTTGGGAAATTTGCATATATTAGTTAACAGCTAGGTTACTAATTCAATGCTGTTTATGTGTTAGACATTTGGACTTCAAGAACAAGTGACGCCCCAGGTCAATCGTTTTCTAAGTAGACTGGTTGCAAATTGGTATACTGCACTGTAGGTCTGCAGCTATTGGAGTGCTCAGTTTTGTAGCTAGAGCCGGGGCTTTCTTTTCTCCTGTTTTAGTATATATGTTATTCAGGGATTGAATTTTTTGTTCGGTAATATTGAAAATATGAGTGTAGTTTGCTGCTATCTTTTGTTTGGCTGTGTGTTTTCTCAAGCCTAAGGTCAGTCTTGTGTTTCTAACGTATTTTGGTGAAAAATTCATGTCAAGTCTAAACTTGGTTGGCCATTGTTTCTATTGAGATTATGGAAGAAAGGATGACTATGAAATTATGTTTTCCTGCTAGTTTACCTTTCTTATTTAATTCCTTTGTCATGAATGATGAAATCAGGTTCCCAACATTATAAAAAGATGTGATGCTGGAATTCTGTAACTCTTTCAAATGCATTTAGAGGATATGTTGGCTATTAACTGCTATATGGTCATTAGTTTAGTAGATTGCTCTGGTTTGTTTATTTTGGATAGATATATAAGCATAGTGATACAGTTTCATAGGTTCTGAAAAAGTAAATCATGGAGTACTCAAGCTATACTTGTTAATTAATTACCTGCAAGCTTCTACCTGAGTGATGGTATTGTTCTGACATCTTATGTACATTTCTTCAATGACCGGAAATGTCTGGCCCTTAAAGGATGGATTAGGTGAGAGATGCATATGGTTGTGGTGTCGCAACGATCCAAACGAATGACTTGCTTTGTGTTGCTGTTTGCCTTTTGAATAGATAACTTTGAAATATCTTGTAATGGAGGAGGACAATGGAAACACTGTCCCCTTAGATTTTGACACTGGGCAACATTTCCTAGGTGTACTAGGTGAATATTGGAAAGATATTGCTGATATTTGAATGCTATTTAAAACTCCCATGGTACTGCACCAACGAAAATGCTCCCCTCATAGTTTTTGACACTGGGCAGTATTGGAATGGTAAGTTTGATGGATTGTCTAGTTATGCCTTTCTGCTGCTGTCATTAAGGTGTATCACCTCACTCCAATGATACTATATGTTGGTAAAGTTGATTAGCCCTTGTTGCCTACAATATGGTTTCTCATGTTATTCCAGTATGCACCAATGTTGTAAACCTGTAATGCAAAATATAATAGTACTATATCTTGTTGCATAATGCATATCATGTCAGTTTGCCAGTCTTATATGCTGACTAGGTGAGATGACCTTGCATTTACGACAAGGCCACATCCATGTCGTTTTGTTTGCCATGGCTATGCTCAATTATATTAGCATTTAGTTGTTTCAGTTTGCTATCAGTAACAAAATAAAATAAAATAAACAGTGACTTGCTGCTGCAACATCTGTGGGGTCAGTGATTATTGTCTGAGCTGTCACCTTTTGTCTTCAATTTCACTTATGCATCTGGCAACAGCTATGAAGTTGATGACTTCAAGTGGTTGACCTGTTATTCTATTTCTATTTTTTTTTCAACCATGTTTAATGGCCACTAAAATATTTAACATTTGAACGTCATCGTAAAAGGTTCATGCGAGCTAAATTAGTTTAACTTACAGAATTGTGTATTATTATTGTACAGAAAGTCCATGAATATTTTTTTGTCAGTTTGGGATGAAGTTAATGTAGACCATCAGAACTAAAGCATGATGGTTGCAGTTAGTAATCCCACTTGAATTAGTTATGTTTGCTTTGGCTGCAAAGAGTTAATCTTGTTTTCTCACGATTTAAGGCAGCAGATTAAGTGCATCTCTGTGATACGTGGCTTTGAAATTTTCTATATGCTCTAAAAGTTATGTAGATTATAATTCGCATTAATGATAACCTCCTAAATCTTCTTGGGTTTGTTTTCTGTCGCTGTGCAGTGGGATGCTTGTTCAAGATCCAACAAATGGAAATGATGTTGACTCAATTTTTTAACAAGCTAGACAGATGGGCGCTCTGCAAGGTCTACCCCCTGGTGTTGTTCCTGGTCAATCTTTCCAATCAAAAAGTTTTACAGGAACTGGTCGACTGCTTTCAGGGGAAACCGTGCCATCAGCTCCTCAATCACCTCAGGATGAGGTCCACAATGTACAATTACGGAACAATGGATTCACTGTAGATGATGGTCCACTAAGAAGCTTTGATGATCCACAAAATGCTGACTTCATGGAGGTGACACTTCTCTAAATAAAAATATTTATGTTTTATGCAGAATTTAATCACTTGCCCTGAATTGTTATATCTGAAAGCAACTAAAAAGTAGGTGGTGCCGCCTTCAAATTTGCCGTGCCTTTTGACATTGCAAAGCTATATAGTTTACGTAAGTTGTATGGAGGAAAGACTAGACTAACAAGCCAAACTTAAACCACTTCCTTGCATTTACTGTCCTGCTATCGACTTTTGCAATGATCTGTGTTTTTTTGGTGAAACCTTTGGAGTGCCGTTTAAATGATGCATGATTTAGAATGTGGTAGTCAATGATGAGTGGAAGGTCTATGATATCAACTTATCAATTACATTAGCTTCACCAACCCTTAATGATGAGTGGAAGGTCTATGATATCAACTTATCAATTACATTAGCTTCACCAACCCTTAATGATGAGTGGAAGGTCTATGATATCAACTTATCAATTACATTAGCTTCACCAACCCTTTGCCTCTCTCTGATTGTTCCAGTTGTAGGGTGACGAGGGTAATTAATGCCATGCTTGCCAATAGGCAATAGCATGTGGGGTTTTATCTGTAGAACAAGCTAAACATGTAACGTTTAATATGTTCATGTAGCTTCTCTCTTAGTGGCCACTGGCACATTGGTGCACCTAAGGCAGGAATAATACACTCATGTTGTTTTAAATATAAAAGAATTTGTACACCCTGTAGCATTAGTCTTTGTGTCACTTTGATAGTTTGATGTCTAGTTACTGCTATGATTCTTTCCTACGTTGATATAGTGTGATTTTCAGTAGCAGCCAATGCTACAAAAAGTGTTCCTGGTTTGGTTCTGCATGAGCCACTGGTATTTACTTTAACATCCAACCCGAAGTTAGTGGGAACTTAGCTGGAGACCTGCTGGAATGACAAAGTTATGTTTCTTTTTTAATTGTTTTTAATAGTATGATGAAACTAGGTAGTTTTGTGAAAGACTATTGTTAAACACAACCAAAACCAGCAGTGTGACCAGTTGCAAATGGCCGGTTCCTGGTGAGCTTGTCAACCTTAGCCTACAGCCCCCATGAACTGCCATATCATATGACTATCGAGGCAGTAAATCATGCAATATATTAGAAAAAATGACCGAGCAATGATCTTGATTAGTTTCCCCCCTTTTTCTATGCCATTTCCTTTTCTTTTCTTGCTATTTTTTTCATTGCTTCACAAATCTCATCTCACCTATGCTTGTGAGGTTCAATTATATTTTGTTTACTATTATTAGCATTCTAGGAGCAAAATTCCATCTATTGATTAATTTCCGGACCATTAAGTCTTGCATTTGTTGCATGGTAGTTGCCAACTGTTCACTTCTGAGCCTTAGGTGAAATATGAGACAAACATGCAAACAATCCCATTTTTATCATTCCACGTTAAGTGCACCCTAAGTTTAGTTTGTTCTGGTTTTCCAGAGTATCAAGAAGTCTGAGTGTCCAGGGAGTTGGGGCCTGAAGATAGAAGGACAACTGTTCGTCTGAATCTTATAAAAGGATCTGAAGATTACCCGGTGAGCTGTCAGTTCCTGCACCCTCTTTGCATTAGCCGTGCTCTGGGTTCATTTGCAACTCTTCTGTGTTCCTGTTTGTAGGAACCTTACAGGGCGCCAGGACCTTTCCAGGGCGTTGGGATAACCCTTGGTGGTGTATCCTCAGCGGGTGAGAGTTCATCATCAGCACCTGCTGTTCAAGAGTCTTGGTATGCTCCCGGGTCCATTGGATTCACTGTGGATGACTCGCTGCCATATACCTCGATACAGTTAAGGCACCACACGGTGGGCGATATCAGGTCTTTCGTTTATGCATCCTGCCCAGGAGCTGGAAGAGCCTATCAGTTGCAGATCGGTTTTCCACCTAAGCAGCTTACTGACCAGACGCAGACCGTTGAGCAAGCTGGTTTGGCAAACTCCGTTATCTTTCAGAAACTATAGGCCTCGGTCTGAGATGCTCAAATTAAACCATCTTGGGAGTTTAAGAGCATGACAGATTGAGAGTTTGACCTGACTCAGACTGTCGAGCAAGCTGCTTTTGGCAAACACTTCTCTTTTGAAGACATCCATCATATTATGGACCTCATGTTTGCATCATGACAGCTTGTCACATCACAATTACTCATTGAAGTTTAGTAATGGCTATACCAGTTATACATATCCAGTGAAATTTATGCCCCCATCATATTGCTTGTGCAAATTCAGCGAAATTCTTGTTAGCATGCATGTGATGGTCTGTCAGCTGCTAGCTTAATCCGTTTGTATGGTACTATGGTTGCAGTTCCATGCTGCACGGTTACTAGCGCTTGTGAGGCAAATTACATCACCATTGCTAGTCTGGTTAAGTGGTTATGGGTTTGTCTAGAGCTTATAGGAATTAGGAACCAAAAACATTTCGGCATTTCTGTGGAACGCTGTAGGATTTTTGAGTAGGCAACATGGGATACAGAGCGATACATATTTGGCTATTTTAGCATTGGGTGAATGCGTGCTACGGCGCCTAGCTAAGATTTTTTGCCGGTATGGGCGTAATTTTGTTTCGTATTTACAAAAATAGCCATTTTTTTTTGGCAAAAATAGCAGCTCGACTGCATGGCTGTCGTGCGGCGGCTGCCACAGCTACTTCCGCATGGCCGCCGTGTGATGGCGCCGCCACACGACCGCTGTGCGATCGCCCTGCTAACCGACACGTGGGTTTTGGTTAGGGTTAGGGCGGGTTATGGTTTTGTCGATTAGGGTTTTTGCTCTGTTCATTCTATTTTTAAAATATAGCAAATGACTTCAAAATAATGTGAAATTTTATGTGAATGCTCCCGGCACAGTTTACTTTTTTGTGTAATTTTCTACATAATTTTAGTCGCTCTGATTTTATCTTGCAATTTCATTTAAGTGTACTGATTTTATCCCGACACGTGTCCACCCCTCCCCCTCCCGCTCTCCCCCCTCCGGTGGCCACCTTTTCAATCGTCTGTGATATTACTACCGAAATCTTGCAGTCGCTCTTCGCTTATTCCAATTATGTGTCTCTAACACGGCTCTTTCTTAGATTCCGATACTAACTCACCAACAAATATTCTGTTAGTGTTCGTGAAAGATAATTACTCCCGACCTGTATGTATATCCAGGTTGCATTGTAATGGTGGAGCTCTAACACAATTGGAACTTCCTAATAAGGTAAGTGTGTATTGGCCCAAGAATTTTCTTTGCAATAGCCTCAAGTCGGATTTATCTATGTGATAAATTTTCTAATTACATCTATATTAGATTTTATATCATGCAGCATATCCAACTCCAACGTGGATCGCATCAAGATTCGTATAGATGCAACCGAGTTTCATTTCTTGGTATTAACCTAAGTAACACCGATCGCATCAAGATTCCTCAGAGAAAGCAATATGTCTAGAAAACGTAAAATGTTAGAAGACAACGAAGGTGCTACTGGCTTGAAGAGACTGCTATATGGCGATCTTTGTTTATTTATTGGTTTAATGGTGGATTATGTTCTTTAATAATGTACAATATGTTACTTTCTACAGACGTGCAAGGTATATTAGGGTTTGCAATGAAGTTGCAATGTACGTTTTCATACAGATAATTGTCGACATTTCAAGCATTACATGAAACACGCGCTGGTTTATTACAATCGGGATATAGGAGGAGGGGTATTATCACATGTAACCCGATGAAATAGGATACTCTTTGTTTATTTATCGGTTTAATGTGGATGATATTCTTTAATACTGTATTGTACGACATGCTAGATAAGGTTGTGCATGAACCAACTAAGGGAAATACGTGGCATGCGGATCATATAACGATGTACCGTAACCTCCGACTCGTGTGTGTTTCAAAGGCTATGGTACATTGTTATATGATTCGCATGCCACATATTTCCCTCAGTCGGTTCATGCGCAATGTTATCTAGCCCGTGGTACAATATAATATTAAAGAATACCATCCGTAGAAAACTGATAAATTAACAAAGAGCATCCTATAGCATAAAAAATAGGTGTGTACAACTAGTCTCCTCGACAATCTCTTTTCTTGCTGAGCTCACCTTATCATATAGTAGCACCTTCGATGCATGTTCAGGGCACAAAACATGACTATTATCCTATAGCATAAAAAAATAGGCGTGTTAGAACATTACAGTAGTGATGAGAAATAGGGAATTTTGAATCACGATTGATTTCTGACTCTAAGTTCATAATAGTAAGAACTAAGAACACTTCAACAGATCACCTCTGACTTGATAGATGCAAATGATTTGATTGTATTACCTGATTGATTCTAATGAATGTTAGAAAGCATATTTATCCTCAAATAAGTTGATTGGTGTTTGTAGTCTCTTCAAGCCAGTAGCACCTTCATTGTCTTCTTGCGATATAACAAAAATGTAGCAAGGATGCCAGTGCACCGTACAGTGAAGAACGTAGCAAGGATGCAAATTATGCATAACTCGTACAAGTTTCGCTATACATAAGAAAACAAGGATGAGAAAACATTACATTATGACACCGAATAATGACAAGACGAGCTCGGTCTGTTGGGACAATCCTTCGCTAAGTGCCCAGGGGTCTTGCATATCCTACACTTGCTTGTACGACTAATACTGGTATGTTAGCTGGCATCCATGTCATTTTGGAAGCGCCGCGTCTACCGTCGCCCCTTCGTTGTTGTCTTCAAGTCCTTGTTCGAACCTCATTGCACCATGTCTGGCCAAAGATCCTTGTACTTCATTTCCAGGCCGTATGAGTGAAACTCCGCACTCCATGTACCGAAAAGGTGTTGCGTGTCGTAGTACTCGGAGATGTACGGCGTACACATCTGCCTCATTTGCGCACACACCTTGTACATGTGCGAGCATGGCTTGTATAGAAGCTTCGGCTTGTTGCAAGTGCATGTCGCCACATCACCTAGGGTGCATGCCTGCTTCTCCCCGGCATGATCATGTTGGCGTGTTTACGCCAAGCCCGATCCGTACTTCCTCCTGAGGCCATCGATCACCCGGATATCGTGCATCTGGGCCTTCTCCATCTTCTTGTCCATGTGTCTCTGCATGTTCTTGGACCATTGCTTGCCTTTCTCCATCTATCGCTTGGCTGCGATGGCTCTATTGACGAAATAACCAACAGTGTGAGTCCATGTCTCCTCGACGATCACAGCGATAGGGAGGCACCGCACACCTTTGAGGACACTGTTGTACATCTCGGATATGTTGGTTGTCATAATCTCGTATCTTGCACCGTTTGTGTCATATAGAAGGGACCATTTCTCCAATTCAGGAACATGGCCATTAATCCACTCCGAGAAACTTATGGCACTATAGGGTTCTCTCCCTCCAGTACCTCCGGAGTGGACTCCCTTGTATGCCTCGTAGTCTGGTGTTCGAGGTCTCCCCAGATTGAGTCAAATTTCCGCCTCTGGTTCTACAGACACAATGCCTTGAACGTCTTCATGACATCTTGACTGCGGAACCACTTGGACAAGTTAGATGCAAGATGCCTCATGCTCCATCTGGACTGCACATCGTTCCATTGGTAGGGGGCGTCCTGTGCTGCATGGTGTTGATGGTTGCCAACAACCCAGCATTGCGCTCTATGATAAGGCATATGTTGGGCCGGTCTCCCACCACCGCTATCTTCACGTTCAACAGGAATCACAGCCAACTGGATGTGTTCTCGCTCTCCACAATGGCAAATGCCACATGGAGAAGCTGGTCATTCGCGTCGGCCGCTATCGCGGTGAGGATCGTGCCCTTGTACCTCCCCGTGAGGAAAGTGCCATCCATCGTCATCACGGGACGACATAACTGGAAGTTCTCGATGGCCTGAGCGAAAGCCCAGAACACCCGGTCTAGTATGAAGCGGTTGGGCCCTTTCTCAGCATCTTCATGCTCAAGTTTGTTTATGTACGTTCCATGGTTTGATTCGGCAATTTGGTGAAACAATCTCGGCACAAGGTTGTACGCCTCTTTGTATATCCCGTACATGGACTCGATGACCTTCTGCTTGGCTTGTCGGACCTTGCCGTAGCTGACTGGATAGCCATCCTGATTGGCGACTTCCGACATCAGCAGCTTGGGGGAGACAGACATGTCTACCGCAACTAGGTGCTTGATGAGGTTCACCACATATGCGGAAGTCACGTTCCAATGCTGTCATAGGCGCTCGCTAAGCTCGCAAGTGTGGTCGGTCACCGCCTTGACCGCGAATACCGAGCCGAAGATCTTTGCTCGGTGAGCGCTGACCATACCAAGGCAGCCTTCCACTATGCACCTCACTGCGTAATGTCTGGGTTGGACCAGTGCACTCGGTACACACGACTGATGAACAAGGTGAACCGTGCTATAGCTTGTTGCACGACCTCCTTGTTAGAGAAGCGCTGCCCTACTAAGAGGGTCTCGTCATCGAACCTCCAGTGGGAGCCTTCTTCTTGTGGCAGTACGAACGAACGCACTACGACATCATCAAGTCTCGATGCCACGTAAGGCACCTTCGATGACACAATTCCCCCCGTTGGACCACCGGCCTGGTGTGTGTCATCGTCGCTACCATCCGAGCTTAGGTCGGCATCCTCGTCGGACTCCAACGCGAGAGTCTGGTTCGGTAGATACTCGTGGCAGTCAATGCGGGCCGACTACCACAATTCCGCCCCCTTATTTTGCACAAAATTATGTGCGGGACAATCCTCCGAGACAGCACATTCTGTGCTACCGTCTTCAGGCTCGGGCTACGCTTGCTCACTTGTAGAGGCCCCTGCATCATCAAGTTGGCCTGGTACATTGGGTATGAAATTCACGTACACTATCGGGCTCCCGTAAATGGCCGCCTCAGGCTGGGAGGCAATCTACATGTACTGGCTCTATGCTACGCTTCCAGCCACCTTGACGAGCTCCCTCACATCATTCATGCAGGCGATCCCCTCGATCACAACTTTCTTTCTCGTTGCCTCTGCGACGAACTCCCTCCGGATGCAACTCCGAAGCTCGTGAATATTCATCGCGTCGAGCCCCTCCGCCCGGACCACCTTGTACTGGTATCTCGATAGGTCCAACCCATCGGGTCTGGCCCCTACGAGACCATTGCCATAAAAAAAAACATACAAGTCTTGCATGTTCGACATTACCTAAAGCCACAACAACGCCATCCGCGGTACATTTGTGTAATTAGATACGACAAATTGCATACAAGTGATGGATTACATATGTGTAATTAGATACAACTAATTATGACTAATTATTTACCACTAAACTAATTAACAGAGACTAAACTAACTAATTACGACTATTTAATTACCACTAAACTAACTAATTGCAACTGATTAATTACCACTACATAAATTACGAGTAGTTTATTCGCACTAATTTAATATGCGGGATTGACAACCACTAAACTAATTTTGACTAATTAATTAATTACCAGCGAACTAACTAATTACCTCTAAACTAATTAATTACTAGTAAACTAACTAATTCATAACTAATTAATAACTAGTACACTAACTAATTACAAGAATAACGACAAAGCTAACTAAACTAACTAAATACAACTATTTAATGACCACTAAACTAACTAATTGCAACTGATTAATTACCACTACATAAATTACAAGTAGTTTATTCGCAATAATTTAATATGCGGGACTGATAACCACTAAACTAATTTCGAGTAATTAATTAATTACCAGAAAACTAACTAATTACCTTTAAACTAATTAATTACCAGTAAACTAACTAATTCATAACTAATTAATAACTAGTAAACTAACTCATTACGGTAATAATGACAACAGCATCCGACAAATTACCTGCCATTCGCAGTAAGCTATAAAAAAACCGAGCGACAAGTGATGAGCAGCAAGCAAATACTTGATCTCCAAATAAATAAGTTATGTTAAGTTCTTTAAGTTCTCAGCGACGAGCGCCAGAACAAGAAGCGAAACACAATTGGGATGAGCGAAGAGCGACTGCGAGATTTCGGTATTTGTAGCCGAGCGAAGGAGGAGTCACAAGCGTTAGTACTGAAATTTCAGATCGTTGTCTATGCACAAGATCAGGGCAAGGGGGACACCATGAGAGTCAACAGATGTGGGGAGGAGGGAGGATGGATAGTTCAAAATATGGCCACAGGAGGGGGCTGTGTGGGAGGGGGGAGAGTAGGGCTGGCGGGAGGGGTGCCATGCATGTGGGAGGGGGAAAGGGTAACACGTGGCAGAATAAAATGATTACACTTAAATGGAATTGCGAGGTAAAATTAAAACGAGAAAAATTATGGAAAAATTACACAAGAAAGTACACCGTGTTACGAGTATTCATATAAAATTTCATAATTTTAGGAACTAATTTGCTATATTTTTAAAATTCTACGAAATTTACAGATTATCGGTCTAAACCCTAACCTAACCCTAACCCTAAACCCTAACCCTAACCCCAACCCACGTGGCGGCCAATTTTAGGTATGACTATTTTTGTAAATACGAAACGAAATTACGCTAATACCGACACAAAAATCCCTAGCTAACACTACCAGAAATGTACGTATGTGCTACGGTGCCTAGCTAACTCAACTAACACTTCCTAAGCTATCATTTCTACCAAAAAGACTACACATAACACACTGATCTTACCTATTATTAAGCCGCATGAGATTGGTGGCCTCTCCTTGAATCCGTACATTTTTTTGGCAGTTCCCGAATTTCTGCCAATCGCGTGCGAGCAGGTTGGTCGCCGTCCGATCGCGACAAGCATACCGATTGCGGCCAATGGAGCGAGCCTCGTGATTCTTCTCGTTCCTTCCCCTCTGTCTGCTCTTCTCCTCGCCCACCGAGCCTAGTGGAGAGCTCCCGATTCCTTTCCTCTCGCTGCCCTTTGTCCGCGCCGCTCTCTCCCCTCCTCCCGTCCCTTCCCGTCCCTCCGCTCCCTCCCTGCCGCTGCTTCCCCTCCCTAGTCCCCTGCCTCGCCACTGTCTGCTCCCCTCTCTGCGTCGTCGCCTCTGCCTTCACTGCGGCACCACCTCCCCCTCTCCCACCGCGCGCTTCGTCTTCCCCCATGCAGCTGCCTTCTCCTCCCCTCTCAGCAATGCCCCCTTTCCTGTCCTCGTGATGCCGCCTCATCCCACTGCCTCCTCCTTGCTGCATCCCCCTTCCCCTTCTCCCTCTGCGGCAGCCACCACGCCCAACAGAATGGAAGTGCTGGCTATCGTCTCCACCTTCTCCTCCTCCTCCTCCACTTTGTCTTCCACGGCTCCTACACCCCACCACCGCCTCCTCACGAGCCTTGCCTCGGGCGCAAAGAACCGACCCTCGCCGCCGCCGCCCCGCCATCCTCCTCCGTCGTCGCCGGTCGTCTCCCACCGCCGCCTGTGTTCGCCGCCAAGACGCCAGGGTCGACCGCTCGGATCGCTTCTGCAGCCCTTATTTGGCCCGTGAACTCGCACTGTGAGTTCTATTTGATTAGCTTTTCCTTCGGTTCTTGATCTGCTTTGCGTTTATGGCTGCCTACAAATCGTTGTTGCAGGATGATATCCTACGCACCGTGACTGGAGGCCTCCGATGTGGTATGGCTCTTCGACCGTAGGGTCATCGCGAGAAGAGGTGAGCCTCCTCTTTCAACGCCTCCTAATTTCTTACTAAATTGAATTGTTTCAACAGACACAACAATTGGCTACGATAATCAATGTGCACTGTTTAGTGCCCAATTGGTCAGATGCATGCTTCATCCCAATGTTAGTGGCGAAGGCGTTGACAGGGGCGGGGTGGAAGGCTGAAGCCGCGGGGAAGGTAGAGGCTCTCTCTCTCTCTCTCTCTCTCTGATCCTATGTCAATTTTGAGATGGATCTTGTTGGTTTCATGGGTCCAACTAGACTATATTCGCAGAGGTGATGCTAATGTGATGGCTGCTGGTAGCACTAAAACCACGATTATTCCAATTGGTGTTAGCGGGTTTGTTGCATGCAGACCACGGACACGGAGAAATGATGTCCCTAGAACAACATCGAGCCATTGGGAACAAGACCGTCATGGTTTTGTTGAGTGGTGGTATGCTCTACAAACATCGTGTTATGATCCAGATTGTAAATTGTACTTAGGTTGATAATAAATCACTACTGAAAATTTTCCTATACTTATCGTATCCTGCAGCCTGTAGAGTTACACATATTTATTTCTTCTTAGCGATCTATTCAATAGCTTCTAGTTAATTTTGGTAGCCTCAGAGTCATTCTCTAATTATTCCAGGTAGAGTCATTGTTTGCTAACATATTGGAGTTTTCACATTTTAGTTTTTGTACGACGCATATCATGCTTTTATCATTGAACATGCCAGGGCCGAATGGATACGTTAGTTTGTGCCTGTGCCTTCCATCCACATGAAAAAAACATATAAGCTGTTGTTGGTGGCTATTATTTTTTGTGCCTAATAAGCTCAGGTCAAATACAAGTTCACTCCTGTACTAGGTCAGGTCCTTTGCATTATATTAAATTGAATTCTGGAGTTCACAAAGCAGTTAGCTGCACTTGTTGACATTGTTCACCGTTTGATGTAGACATTGAGTCACCAAAAACTTGTTTTTATCTAAAATAGCAGCATTTTTTTTGCATTTAATGTTTCGTGGATGTCTAAATTATCCTTTTATGTCCCTACACGTTCACTGCCTTTTGTCAGCAATAACAATCTTGGTGTTATTGCCTCCTCTTTTATTCTTTCATGGTTTACGCATTTATTGGGATCTGTGATCGAATTTTGCATGATCAAACACATTTTTGTGAAATAGAGTTGGAAGTCGTATGTGAGAGACTTGATGTGTTAACTAGCTACCTGTAATATCAATTATATTTTTTCAGGCATGTGAATGCCATGTTTCTTTTCATTAAATGTTTGACTGTGCAGCTCGATATCTACTTAATTCGGTGTGACACAAATAACTTACATTTGAAAGGTATTGCTCTTAAGTGGTAGGTTGAAATGCACCTTTAGTGTTCTTTTGGTTACCATATACTATCGTCTCTGATCTTTCTCGAAGTTTTTCCCAGCATTGTCCTTCTTTACCGCATAGTAGTTTCTAAATGCGTATACATGAGTACAGTCGTCGATAATGTCTACAAAATCATTTCGCAACCAAAGTGGTATCCTATTTGAACATGCTTTACTGCCTTACTTAGTACTCTATAGTACTTCAAAGCTTGCACAACACTGTTAGTCATAGAAACTCGGTTCAAGAAAATATATGAATGAAGAAAGCATAACTACTTTGTTTCACCCTTCCTTTTTTGCACTTTACTCACCAATTCGGCTGCCATTCAAAAAACATGAATATGATATTTTCCAGTTCCCTGATATCCCTTTGTGTTCTTTTCATGTCATAAAGTTTTGCTGTTATTGCCGCCTTCTTCTCCTGCCAAGAACAAAGAATTACAAGCAATGAGAATCTTTATGACCTGCATGGTCGTGACACAATCTGATGAAAAATTAGAAAGAAATAGCGATTCGACGAAAGTGTATTCTGGGAATGTTTTCGACATAATAGGTAATTGTTGAGAACAAAGGTATATTACATATAAGGCACAAATCCCAATTCCAAACAAAAGCATCAGTATTAGCTACCAACCTACGAGACAATATATTAGACATTGGTAGTTGCCTTAGCTACCTTGAGAAAGAACTACTACCTTTGGACCAGAGGTTTCCGAACCAACAATGCTAGGCATTGGCCTCATGCCCATTCCATGGTCATTCTCAAGTACCTACAAACAATGAAAAATACATGGTGAGTTTATATAGTTAGTAACACTTCAGAAACAGACAAATAAGAGGTAAGAACATCTTGAAACTCATGATTAGCCATGCATGAGGCTCATAGTTCGTTGACACGCCCCTCACACATCTGCAAGTCATGCAAATACATAGTACCATTGACCCTAGACTGCTATGGTCTCCGGGATACTATGCCATTCTACGCTATTGTCTTTCTGAGTATGATTCCTTTGATCACCTTCATTCTCTCCCTCATTTTAAGGTATACCATTTCTCTGTCTTTCACATTCTAATTCAGATGTTGTTACTCTGAAAAAATCAATACATGTTTTGTTTCGCAAACTAACCCCAAGTCACACATTGAGATATTTCTGTTATCCTCACCAAAAGAAGAAATAAATGTTTCTGTTATCTTGCATTCCATCGATACATGCACATGACATGCCAAATTGGTAGCAAGGCAAGACTACTGAAGATCACAGTTGTTCTCCTCACTGTTGGAGGCACATTCCTCATCAGCCTCTACAAGGGCAGAGCAGTGCATTTGTGGAATTCCTTCCGGCAGCACCACAAGGATGCACGTATGGAGATCACAACCAATAAACTACAAGGGACAGTCTTCTTGGCAGTCAACAGCTTGACATTTGCTTGGTGGTACCTTATTTAGGTAATTCCTTATTGCATACCCATTATTTGTTGTCTTACTCTGCAGTCCAAGTCTCTAAACAATGTTATGTCATTTAGGTGCCAAAAAAAGATTATAAACTATTTATGCTATGATGGAAACTATACAGTAGAGATAAATTTCCAGCTTTACAGACATAAAAAATTACAGATTGATATGTAAGTGGCACAAATGCGCTTGTGCATTGCCATTGGATTTTTTGTATTCTAGAGTACCAGTTTTGTTGTTCTATGTTTGTTTCATAGTTGATTAGTAATTAACCACCAAGCATTTTCCGACCAGATATCACAGTGAAAGGTTCTCAAAGTGTATCAATACAAATACTGGCCGTCCATGCTGACATACTTGGTTGATTTATTGATAGGTACATAAAACTGCGTATAAAGAAGTTTTAAATAAAAAGGAAGCAAAATACAAAGAGGAAAAACCGGTAAGGAACTACAATGGTTCTTATTTATTCTTCTAATTGATTGCAATTAAACTTGGCAAAATCTTTTTTAAAGGATTTCACCGAAAAAAAAAGATCTTCGTTATCCAAAAAAATATGCATTGTGTGCCCTTATTGAACTCCTCTACTTACTCAGATGCTTCTGTTTTTTTTTTGCGATTCTCCATGATTGATAGCCAAAAGCTACTACTAGATTGTTCTATTAAATTGTACAAACTATATACTACCTAAGAACATATGTCGGTACTTGTATGCGTCCTATACCATGCTGCTGCATATTATATTACTGATTTTTTTTTTCATAATATCCGTTTTATCAATTAGCGGTAGTAATTGCTCTCCTATACAATATTAGCTTAATACATGCTTTCTCGGTTAGTAGTAGTACTTGGTGTGTTATAGCATGTTTGGCATAGCCTCACATATTAACGGGAAAAATACACCATGTTTGTGTTGCGATTTTTTTGAGGGTGATTCTACAAGATTGAGAGTTCTTCCAGCTATGAACCTTCGATTCACTCATTTACCCATTCCGTTTGGCAGTCAAGATAATCTTTGAAAGATTGATTTTTAGAAGAAAAAAAAGGAAAAATATGTCACCTTCAAAGAGTATTTGTAGCTATATTTCGCGTTTAGTAGTACCATACTATTAAAAATAAGTTAGACAATAACATCTGCTGCTTTCTTATTTACCCTACAAAAGCTTTCTCATTTTCCCTTCAAAACACAATTACAATTGGTTGCACGTATTGAATTACGAAGTAACACATTTAATGTCTCAATTTTTAACTAATGCTGGAATGTCCAGAGCATGCAAACAACTAATTCAAATTTATTCTCCCAATTATCATGGATAGCATTTCTTCGGTTACAACACCACAGTTTTAACTTATGTTCATAGTCTGCAACTCTTTATATCCCAGATTCTAACAACTCAATCGTTTGGTATGTCACTAGAAAGTCTCTGTCCCAAACATGATAACAGAAAGATTTATCAGCTTCTCCTCATGTATCATCCAGTTTCATGAATATTGCTTTAAAGAATGCATCGGATTCTCTATTTATGATATAATTACAATAGCGAAAGTTTTTAGGGGATTACCTAACAGTTCAGTTGGCTTTTTTTTTTTTGCGTATAATACAGGTTTGTGCATCCTACAATCTCAATGGGATTAATTCACGTACTCCAAACGCGTAAAGAGTATTGAGCTCCAGCGCCAACTCCTGATCTTGCATGTAGCTTATGGTTTTTTTTCCTGCTTCGGTCCAATTAGTTTTCCCTTTTTTTTTTGTTCTTTTGCAAGTGAAAAACTCACACAGACTCTCTGAACACATATTGTGCTGTTCGTGAGATTACTTAGACAAATTTGTTGTAACTTCCACGTATTATATCCTACTGCTGCGATTAGCCTGTTCAAACAGAGTATTTAACTACGAAGTGTCAACAAATCGCTTCTTATCAATAGTTCATGCTTCACATTTGATTTCGGGGGCGCGGCATAGCGCACAGGTTCTACCTAGTATGATATTAAAGACGAAAGAAGCCTTTGCTGTAATCAGACATGAGTGTTGCAAAGACATGTAATCGAACAGATAGGATCTCGATAAAAATCTCTTAGCATCATCACTCCTTAGTTAGAAAATCTCGTAGAATATGAAAATTACAGAGGAAATAACTCGTCTCCATTAGAAAAAGGGGAAATATTTTGCATGCCACTGCAAATTGCACAAATTCTTGATATAGTGTCACTGAAATGTGGGGCTTCAGGATCGTAGTTGTTTGCAGTGATAAATAAGGAATTGCCCCTTAGAAAAATGAAGTTACGGTGCCCAAGATGATTCACTTTGTACCAGAAATAGTAAGTTTCATTTGTTTCTACTAAGTAAGTAACTCGGGTCCAAGGTATATTATTGAGTATATATATGAGTGGGCTTGACAGGAGGGAAAAAAACATGACAATTAGCAAACCTTTGGAATATACATTGCAATATGTAGCATGCTAGGTAGGCAGCTAGCCATAACTTTCCCCCTAAAAGGTTCTAAGAAAGTTAACCACAGAATTACTAATGCGCATGTATCCAGAAAGAAGGTAAATGTACGTAGAATGTGTTATGAATAGCGCACGTATTTATTATGAGGTTAATGAGCCAATATATAAACAAGTACAAGATGATATATATATGCAAAGAATCCCTTATACAACAGGAAAAATACATATACATCTAACACCCTCCCCTCAAACTTATGGTGGATCAACAACATTAAGTTTAGAGAGATAGAAGTTGTGCCGAGCTCTGGTCTGCACTTTTTTTGAAGAAGTCTGCCACCTAAAGTTCTGAAGGCACATACTGAAGAGCAACAATCTGGTCCTGTACCTCTGTCCGCATGTAGGAAGCATCAACATCAATATGCTTTGTAAGCTCATGCTTCACCAGATTTGTAGCAATGCTAATAGCCCCTTTACTGTCAGACGAAAGAGGAGTAGGTGCTGAAACAGAAACACCAAAATCCTCAAGTAACCTCCGCAGTCAACAAAGGCATAGCTCAGAATCTCGGCCTCAAAGACTTAAGCGTCGCTTTTAGTCTTCCAAGCAATGAGAGAACCACCAAGAAAAATACATTAAGCAGAGAGAGACCGGCGATCAGAGTGATTACTAGCCCAGGTGGCATCATAATATGCCTGGAGCTGTAAAGAGCTGGAGCGAGGGAAAAACAAACGAGGAGTGATGGTTTCACGAAGATATCGTAGAACACAAAGAAGATGAATATAGTGGAGCTGAGTGGGAGCAGAAACAAACTGACTCAAGATATGCACAGGATACGAAATATCAGGACGAGTGACACCCAGATAAACAAGACTCCCAACAAGGTGACAATAGCGAGTAGAATTAACAAGAGGCTCACCATTAGTGGGCCTAAGATGAACATTAAGCTCCATAAGAGTCTCAGCGGTGTGCTGATCAGTAAGAGAAGCACGATCAAGAAGATCCTGAATATACTTTTCTTAAGACAGATAGAAACCCTCAGGTGTAGAAGTAACCTCAACCCTAAGAAAGTAACGAAGAGGACCCAGATCAAACATGAAAAACTGCTCATTAAGACGCTCCTTCACAAAAGTGATGTACTGAGAATCATCTTTAGTAATGATCATATCATCAACATATAAAAGGAAAAGTGTCCGACTACGAGGCAAAGTGTGAATAAAGAGAGCAGGATCATGAGCACTGGTAGAGAAACCAGCTGCGGTGACAATAGAAGAGAAACAATCAAACCAGGCACGAGGAGCTTGCTTGAGGCCGTAAACAGATCGGCGAAGACGACAAACCATACCCTTAGGAACAGAATACCTCGGTGGTGGCAGCATATAAACCTCTTCACGCAACTCACCATTGAGGAAGACATTCTTGACATCAAGCTGAGAGATGGACCATGCTCGAACAGACGCCACATTAAGAAGACTGTGAACAGTAGTCATGTAAGCCACATGAGCAAATGTCTCATCATAATCACGACCATGCTCCTGCTGAAAACCACGTGCCACAAGACGAGCCTTGTAGCGCTCAAGAGAACCATCAGAGTGAGTCTTAGTCTTGTAGACCCACTTGCACGTGATAGGAGTAACATGTGCAGGAAGAGGGACGAGATCCCACGAGCCAGTACGTTCAAGGGTAGCAATCTCCTCTGTCATCGCATGCTGCCACTCCTGATCAAGGTTGTAAAAGTCGCTCCTAGGCGTCGAGTCGGCGCCGACTAAGCGCTACTCGCTCGTCACCGCTGCGACTGCCTTCGAAGTGGCGCGCAAGGCAGCACGGGCGTCGAGGCGGTCCGAGGCGGTCCTCCGTGGTCCGAGGTGGCTCTCGGCAGGCGCCGAGGCAGAGGATAAGAAGACCACAACGCTCGACCACTTCGTTGCTTTGTTGCGGCACTAGGGTTTGGCCTTCCTTGCCGTCGAGTCGAACTCACTCCTGTTCCGGCCATCTTGCGTCCCCAGTTGGACCTCGCCGCCGCCGAATCGAGCTCGCCCCGCCATCTCCGCCACCGAATCGAGCTCGCCGCCTCCAAAACGCGATCGTCCCGGTGGTGAATCGAGGTACGCCATACGCCTCTTCCGGTCTTCCCTCTGCTCCCCCGCCGCCGACCACCCCTCTGTGCTCTCGCTCCTCTCTCTCCCAGATCCCATGCCGCCTCGATGCTCCACTCTCTGCTCCTTCTCCTGTTGCCTTCCTCCTCCTCCGATGCCCCTTCCTTCTCTGCTTCCACCTCGCACCGCCGCCTCCCTCTCTTCCCGCTCCCCCTCGCGCTGCAGCTCCCCCTCATTTCTTTTTCAACTTGTCTTCGCAAGAAATGTGTGATGTCTGACTATGTTCTTCACTTCTTCATGCTTCTTGATGACATGTTCTTCTCTCAAAGGATTGCTTATGCAATGTAAGACTTGACATCAATTGAACCATGCTGTTGGCTTGTTTCCTAACCTCTCTGTTGAGTCTGTTAGGTGGTGAAGGAGAGCCGAGAAGGATCACATACTTAAATGCAACACTACTCTGAGCCTTTGAATGGTCACTCATGTAGTTGTTCATATTTATTAAGTTAATTTCTCGAGTTTGAAACTTGTTAAGCAAATGGCGAAACATAAGAGTTGCCTTACCTGCTGTTAAAACATCTCAAGTTTTTAGTTGTTTCTGTTCTACACTTCTACGTTGGGAGAAGAATCTATGGTGTTTCAACCTGTATGTATGCATCACCCATGGCCTTGTATTGTCAGTGGATGAGTTAGCTATTTTCTGGTGTAAGAGTTTTGTTGAGTTGATAGGCGAAACCTCCGTGATATGGAATTTTGGTTGACTTGCTAACTATAGGCATGTTATAAGTTTTTTCTAGAACCAGTCAACTAGCAACATGTGTCTTGTGTTGTTTGCTGCCATCATCTTAAATGCAAATGTATTTCCCTTGTTTCTGTCTGCCACCTCATAGTGCTACCATGCTACCATCAACTTAAATGCAATATATTTCCCTTGTTTGTGTTTGCCACCTTTGGCCACTTATGAGCTGTTGAAATGGAAGTCTGTAACTCTCTTCAAGTTCAGTTTTACTAAAGTTAGGTTGTTTGCTTAGATACCCAAAGAATTGCAACTCGTCCTTTACCTGTCATGTTGATCCAGCATACAAGGTAAGGAACTAGGAAACCTGGAAGTACACTTTGCTTGACCTTTTTTTTGGGCATATATCTATTGGCTTATTGTAAATTTCTTTTTTGCTTTTCCCCAACTATATGTGAAGTGTTGAAAATGAAGGCACTGGTCGAGATGGACCAATCTGGGCCTGAAATTTTCCATTCTCTATTTAAAAAAATAAAAGCAGGCATTTCTTTCATGTGTTTCATGCACCCGTTAATTCTTTGGAGTGTACAAATGTTGAAATTGATCATATGGAAATGGAATAGAAAGTAAGAGAAGTCATTTTTAGTATTACCCTTTCCTATCTTGTACTGATCACTTGTAAAGTTGTAATTATAGCAAATCTGCTACATCAAACTTAATTGCTTCCCTCCTTTTATTGTTGTGGTGGAATGATCCTTCTCACAGTAAGAAAATAATTTGTGATGAGAAGCTGAAGAATCTATTCCTTTGAATGCAACACTGCTCTGAGCCTTGATGAAAATAGTTATATTTATTCTAATGTTGAGTCATATACTCGTATCTTTGAAACTTTATTCATGAGAAGCAACAAGTGGGCACCACATGTCCACATCTTAAGAAGTTAAGATGATAAGTTGATAACAAATGTTTACATCAAATATGCAGTTTTACATCATTATTTGATTATAATACATACATGGTTATATCAAGCTCTTCGAGCCTTGGAGAGGAGATAATATACATGACTATATCAAATTGCACATGTCTTGCTTCTTCAGGTAGTTTTCCTTCTATCTTGCTCAATTTGATGCCTGATGCTTGCTCAATTCATCAAATTATTCCTGTTGTGGGCTTATCTGCACCGTAGCCAAGCCGACCGCTTGGGCACCGCCTAGTCACCGCCTAGGCACCGCCTAGCCCACTTAGGCGCTAGGCCTTGGGCCACCGCCCACCTAGCACCTAGCACTTTCTTGAACCTTGCTCCTAATAGACTGGCAATCACGAAGAGCATATCGAGGAGAGGCCGAAGAAGATGAACCATCAGAAGAAGATGGCGCATCAGAAGAATCCTCAACTCGCGGACGACAAGTGTAGTAGAGAGGATAAGAAGGACTAGGGCCGGGAGGAGCCTCTGGAGAGGGTGGTGGTAGCGAAGGAGACGGTGAAAGAGGAACCGAAGAGGCCAAAGGCTGTGATGGAGATGTGGTGACTATGGGGGTGGCAGAAAAAGTCAGGAAAGAAAGCAGCTCGACAAGAGATGCTGGAGTGGTGGAAGGAGAAGGGTGAGGGCAGAAAGGAGGAGACTCATCAAAAGTGATGTCCCGAGAAACCTGCATCCGTCGCCCAACAGGATCCCAACAATGATATCCCTTATGCTTAGCGCTATAGCCCAAAAAAACACACTCCACGGACTAAGCGGTCAGCTTGGTGCGCTCACGAGGGGAAAGAAGAACATAGCACACATACCCAAAGAGGCAAAGACTAGAATAGTCAGGAGTCTTGCCACAGAGATACTTAACTGGGATCCCACCCTGGAGAGCAGAAGAAGGCTGAATATTAATCAGGAAAGTGGCAGTAGAAACAGCCTCAGCTCAGAAGTGTGGTGGAACAACAGAAGCAAACATAAGAGCACGGGCTGTCTCAAGAAGATGACGATGCTTCCGTTCAGTCACACCATTCTGGGCATGAGCACCAGAGCAAGAAAACTGAGAGAAAGTGCCTTGCTCAGCAAGAAAACTACGAAGGACTCTTGACAAGTATTCCCCAGCAGAGTCAGCACGAAAGACATGAATAGGAGAATCAAACTGAGTACGGATCATGGTGACAAAAGTCTTGTAGATAGATAAAACCTCACTACGAGAGGACATAAAGTAAATCCATGTGTGGCGAGAAAAATCATCAATAAAAATTATATAATATCGATGACCTCCTTTCGAAACGAAAGGAGCCGGACCCCATACATAAGAATGAATAAAATCAAAAGGACGCTGTGACACCGACTCACTAGAAGGATAAGGAAGTTGAAGCTATTTACCAAGCTTACAACCCTAACAATTTAGAGACATCACCAGACACAGCCCCTAAAAGGCCACAATGAAGTAAAGAAGACACGACCCACAAAGATGTCCCAAACGATGATGCCCCTGAGCAAAAGACACAGTGGAGAATGCAGCAGAAGCAGTGGCGACGGTGGAGGCAACAAGACTGGTAGGGGCAGCGGAAGGAAGATGAAGCCAATCAAGCTCCTAGAGACGCTGTGAGTCACGGCGGCGAGGATCAGTACCAACCAGAGTCCCCGTGTGTCGATCCTGAACACAACAAGAATTATAATCGAGAATAACACGACAACCATGATCAATGAGCTGACCGGCAGATATGAGCTACATAGTTAGTTTGGGAACATGAGAAACAACAGGAATATGAAAAAAGGAATTCGAAAGAGTGCCTCGTCTTTAATGAAAGAGAGGTACCATTTGTTTGCCTAAACAAAGATAGGAGCAGACTAAAGGATGAATGGAAGTGAGATCGGTGGAATCGGTCTTAGATGAAAGGAAGCACCAGAGTCAAGAATCCAAAGTGATATACCTGAGGAAGAAGTAGAAGGTGGTCTCTCACTAGAAGACTGTGCAACAGAACCAGACGGTGCAAGAGCAGCCATGCGACGTAGCAGTGTGAGAAACTCCTGAGAATTAGAAACACCAGAGCTCCTCTGAGAGGAGGAACCACTAGTTCCCTATGAAAGACGACTACCACGACGTAAATCATTCTTCTTCTTGTAGTAGGTCTGTTGTACATGTCCATCCTTGTTGCAATAAGTGCAAGGCGCCCCTACCAACAAGAGGTCATCCTTTGGTGAAGGCACCACTAGTGAAGAAGTAGCTGGAGATGTAGTGGGTGTAGAAACTAGAGAAGCTGCCAGAATCGAAGGAAACGACAGTGACGGCAGTAGACCCACAACACGAAGGCGAATCTCCTCAGCACGAACAGTGGCAAGGGCCTCCAACAAGATCACACGAGGGTGGCGTGCCAGCAATTGAGCACGAGTCTACTCATACTCAGCCCGGAGACAGGTCAAGAAGTCGTAGATACGACGAAGCTCCAAGTGAGACTACTGACGCTGACAGCACTGATACGTGTGGCAAACATCCGATCCCAAAGAGTCAATCTGACGCCATACCGTAGACAATTGGGCATACAACTCGTCCACAGTAGCATCTCCCTACTGTAGCGACTGTTCCTGACGCACGATAGAAAGATACAACGAATCACCAGATAACTCGTAGCGGTTGCGCAGATATGTCCACATCAACTATGCTGAAGCCAAACCAACCACATCCCTAGTGAATTGCACCTCCATGCTAGCAACCAGAATAGCAGAGGCACGAGCATTCTCATCAATCAATGTCTTGTAGGCAACATACTGAGTTTGAAAAGGCTCCATGGCATCCTCAAAAACCTCAAATGCCTTTGTGTGAGCATCTTCAAAAGCATCCTTCGGGAGTACAGGCTCAGTAGGCGGAGCAGGGTGAGGCGGACAAGGCAACTCGCCAGTAAGAAACTCTCAAAGGCGCTGACCATGCATGTGGAGGCGCATATGCTAAAACCAGTCCCGATAATTGAGACCATTGAAGATCACCGGACAGCGAGGAACAGAAATAGTGCCCATTGGTAGGCAGTGCTAGACGGCGCATCAACCAAGGCAACGAAGTCTAACAGGCGGAGCTGGACGGCGCAGCGGTTAGAACGACGTACTGATATTTTTTTTCCTATTTCTTCTTTCTTTTCAGCCGGCTTTTTAATGGGCTGGCTCGGTTAGAAATGGCCTACAGACCTACAGGCCAACAGAGCGCACGGGGGAACTATGGTTCCCCCTTGCTGTTGCTCTGGTGGCGGCGGCGGGTGGCTCCGGCGACGAGCGGCTCTCCGACCGAAGAGGCGGAGGCGGAAGCGGATGCGGCTGTGGCGGCTCGTGCGGCCGAGCGAGAAAAAGAAGCGACGACGCAAGGAGTCGGGCTCGACGAAGACGACGGTAGCACCGGCTCGAGCTTCAAAGATCCGATGATGCATGGCGATTGGCGGTAGTTGACCGGGAGAGGCGACGGCAAGCACAGTGGAGAAGAACACCTAGGCGATGGCGGCGGCCGGAGAAAAGTACCAACGGTGGCTTGAAAAACCTAGGTACGCTCTGATACCATGTTATACCATGTTATGAATAGCGCACGTATTCATTATGAGGCCAATGGGCTAATATATACACAAGTACATGGTGGCATATATGCAAGGAACCTCTTATACAACAGGGAAAATACATATACATCTAACACATCTAACAGAATGTACTTCATAGTTCAGATCAGGGAAGAAAAAACCGGCCGGTTACCGGTAACCTGATTTACCGATGGTAACCAGGAACGGAAAAACTGATCAGTTTTTCCGGGTTATGCAAATTCAAATTCCAATTTTCGAATTTCGACCGATTTTTAAGTAAATTCAAGCGAAATTCGTCCGGATTTTTTCTGAGAAATCCAGTAACCGGCCGGTTTTTTTTCCCGGCCAACGACCGGGATTTGGTCTGGTACCGGCTTTTGGATCCTTGATTCAGATAAACCATCAACTTTGAGTGCAATAGCCTACTGAGCAATAGGGGTCTCTTTGGGACGCAGGAAATAAAAAACGCAGAAATAGAGAGAGAGAAAAAAATACAAGAATTGTATAAAGAATGCCGGTGCAATCCTACATGAATACAAAACAGAGAAATGGTTCAAAAACGGTGTTTAGATTCTAGCTTCTTAGGAATTTTGTAGGAATTTGAGGACAGAGAGGGTACATGCATTGACACAAAGGAATTTTCCCATGAGGTCTAACCTCCTCATGTTAGATGTATATTGCACGCAGTTAATTTGAATATCTGATCATCTTTCTAATGCTGACACAATGATGTCAAGATTTTTCATATATGCACTAGGGAATTAAAGATCAAATATGCACATGTGCATTTCATTGCATTTCCTCCCTAAGTCAAGTATTGCCTATGAGATGACGCACATCATATCAACACATATAAGTGACCTTTTGTTTAAGTTCAATCTTTTTGTGCGTTGGAATCCAATGAGTAATGATATGTGAACTGCAAATACTATCCCTATTCAACAGATTTTGCTAACCATTATTCTGCCAGTTTTGCAGAATTAATTTGATCTACGGGCAGCCCCATAATTGACACAAATATGCTAGATGCATTATATCATTGTAGCGTTTGTTCTTGGCTTGCTATTTAATAGATCCCCGTGCCCGTGAGATTTCAAGCATGAAAAGGATCTTGTTTGACAGGGTGTTTCTCATAAAAGGCTACTCTTTCTCTATAACTTAGGCATGCTTGCAAATTTCCCCATCCTTTTGATGAAAGGGACAAAGCATTTTTTTTTGGACGAAATTAAAATTATTATTTTTGACGAAATGAGACAAAGCATTCTTTCAAGGTGATTAAATTGGAAGTATATGTATAGCTGAAGGTGTTAATCCATTCCTCTTTAGTTCCAATATTGCGCAGCACTAAATCTAGATCTTTCAAGCTAGCCGTACAACAAGTTAGAGTAATCTATAGAAGATCAAATGGTGCTGAAAATTCAAGATCAGGGAAGGTATTTAAGCTAATATTCAATAGTTTGTCATCTTCAAGATGCAACTCGATCGTAGCACAAGTAGCTACTGAAGAGCACTGCATGGAGAACTCCATACTATGATACTACCGTACCCACACAGTCCCCATGGCCAGATAATTTACCAAGACAAGTAAATAACTACTTAAATAAGAACAATAGATAGAAGGAATGCTTCTCTTGGATCTCAAACCAAAGTACCAAACAACAGTTCATCAAACAAAACTAGCTCAAAATTTTCATGGCAAAAAAAAAAGATTACCTCAAGGGGTATATCCTTAAGAAATACAGATCAAACTCCGAGGGGGCAAAAACATTTATGATAGTTGCGCAAGGCACAAGCAATAGAGACGTACATATATATAGGCAAAAGAACAGCATACTCCAGTCCAGCTAGGAGCAGCTATCTTCTTCTTCGTCTTCCATAAGTAGATCCTAGAAAAGCAAAAGGATTTCGGACCAGGACGCTTGATTCCCCAATGCCCATAGGCACGGTAGTAGTACAAAGAAGTGGTGGTAGCAGCAAGAAAGAAGAATTGTTTGTGACAGCTTGATGATGGCCTCCTTGACTCACATGAGCACTACCACAAGTCTAGATCACCATCATCGCCGCCATGCACAAGCACCACCTCTCACTTCATCTCTCTCTCTCTCCACCTCCATGCACACCACACAAAACACAACATGTGACAACACCCCTCTCCTCTAATTTCTCTCCCCCTTCAACTCTTGCGCTAGCTAAAGCTCCTCCAGCCTCTCCCTGGACGGCCTGGACCGGAAGTTTGCAGCGGCATGATTGTTTCTTGGAAGGAGAGAGGTTTCTTGCATCACATGCTGTGCCGTCATGGAGCCATGACACAGGCCGTGCCATGGACACACACAACTTTCTTGCTTTCTTGGGTATCTTAACCTTATCTCTCCTCTCTTCTGTCCAGGGGGCTGGCTTCTCTCTAGTAATGTGATGGTGATGTGAGTTGTTGAATGACATGATGGGCTAACTTATAATGGAGTTTGGCCGATCTCGGGGTTATTAAAAACAAAAACAAAAAATTAGGCAGGCAAAGTGACTATCTATCAGCTGCTTTCTTATGAGCTAGTTAACAAAAAACAATTTGCAAAGGTGTGTAAGGGGGTAGAGATAAAGGATGGGGGTGGGGTTTTGTTAGTTGGTGATGATTTGATATTGTGATTGGGTTCAACGGCCAAGAATTCAGGGGTGAAGGGGTGTTTGATCTGTCATCAATAGTTGTCACTTGTCAGTTCGTCACACACGACACACCTGATAATATATGCAAAAAGTTAGCTCTAGGCTTTTTTGCAGGCTAGCTAGCGCAATGCATTTTTGGGATCACCAAAATGGATCCCAAAGTGCTCCAAAACCATGGTCGGTATGTGATACGTATATGCCATGGTTTTGGAGCACTTTGGGATCCATTTTGGTGATCCCAAAAATTAAGTTAAACTAGCTAGCTAGCTAGCTAGCTACAATGAGCTTACCTAATCTTTTTAGACTTTTAAGTTTGGAATATTGCTAAAGTCTATGTCACGTTCATATCACCGTAATTCTTATATAAAGATAATGTTAACCTTTTTTTTTTTTATCTTATGATCCCTTGACAATATGGTTTGTTGTAGCAACTGACTTTTTCCCCCCAATGAAGGAATTTATTGAAGGATTAAGGTCCTGTTTCGAACATGATTCGTTTTATAGGAATTTCACATGAAAGGAAAAATCCAGTATGGAATTAATTTCTTTGTCCCCACTTTTAGGTGACGCGAATACTGTCACTGTGTCCAAACGTTGTAGCAGTTTGTAGGGTCGGCAAACTACCCGTGATGCCAGCTAGCTTTCCTTCAGTATTTGGTCCCTGCTTATTCTGTCCCCTAAAATCAAAACACCCAAGGACACCTGCTTATGGCCCGCTCACATGTGATTAGGATAGCTAGCCAAGTGTTACTAGCTAGTTTCATACTTCCATGTGATGCTCTGATGACACATTTTGGTTTTTGCCATGATGATGTTCCATGTCAAACAAATTGATCCCCTTCAAGAAAAAAAAAGGATAATTCAGAAGCAATTATCCATCGGCAGAGGCCAGAGGAGCATCTGATGTTCAACAGTAGCGTGTTGCTAATGGCACATATCGGTTTTGTAGTTTTTATGAAAAGGTGCAAACCTACACCAATGCTTATTAAATTGCATCTTCAGTTGTCTGAAAGAAACAACCCTAAGGCCTTGTTTGGATTCCAAGGGAAAGAAACCTAGGGAATATTAAGGGGATTTTTAGGGCACATGGAATCCTCCTTAACCTCTTGGAGGTAATAACCCCCCCATAAAAATCCCAAGAATTCAAAATATTCAAAAAAAAAAAACTGAGAAACAATCGGGAAAATCAGAAATATTCAAGAAAAAGTTGGAAATGTCCAAAAAAAAAATTCGAAAAAAAATCACTAACAATTTGAAAAGGCACATGAAAAATCGAAAAAACCCATAATTACAAATAAGATAATTAAAAAAAAATTAAAATCACGAAAATGTTGAGAAAATGGTGCTAAAATATGTACCAACATTAAGATCAGATCCATACATCCAAACATGTAGATCACATTCATACATGGGTAAAACCCAAACTTGTTTAACTAGTACTACTTGTACCTATAACATTCATCATTTGTTACATACAACCAAATTAATCATTCGTAACACGAGGCATGAGTCCAGTTCACGCGAAAGTTGAATTCAAGCATCCAGTTGGCCATGTGCACCATGTTGCAAATATAGCAATATAACACTTGAAGCATCCACCCGGTCCAGATCCAGCCATTTCCTTCTCTCTTCTGCTATCTTCTGCCTATATGAAATAATCTGAAAATTGATGAGTAAACAATCTGAAAACTGAAAGTAAAAGCTCTATGGTAAAAGGCATACGCACAGTCAAGATTAGCTATAGATAGCAGCAGCTACTCAAAATTAGACCCAAACAGATAGCAGCTATTAAAATGCCAGCACAAGCACAATATATGTTGTATACTTTCTGAAACATTGTTTATAGGTATGTTATTACCAGTGCTAGCTATCAACCACAAAAAAATAGGATTATGTCTAGAATTGTTACCTCTTCTCATGATGAAAGAACATTAGTATAATGTAAATTTCAGTGGCACGAGCAACAATATTGACTCATCTCATTTGCCATCGTAGCAATGCCATGCTTCTATTGGCTGGTCAGCTTGAGTACAGACCATGAGCCTCATGACCAGCAGATTGGCTTTGTGTGCGAGCATTTAATTTGCAGGGTTCATAATGCACACAAATTAACTAACTTTGGTATCATACATTCAAATATTAACAAAAACAAGCAAACGGGTATCACTTAGGCCACTGATTTGCTGCAAGCAATTATTTTTCAGCACAAGTAGTAACTAGGCAGTACAGAATAAACTTAGATATTTGAATTAAGACAAATATCAGGAGAAGGTCAGCCTAGACTTTTTCAATCATAAGAAAAGTTTAGATTTTGAATAAAATTAGAAGAGCTAGGAATGACCTAAATACAAATTTTCCTGAGAAAGGTTCCCACTCTAGTTGTCTATATATAACATTTACTCATGGTTAATGCACTCAGTAACTTCTCCCTCCTATCATGTCATCAATCATGGCTTCTCTGTTATTCAAGAACACAAAGATGATTTGTGATTTAATTCAACATGTTACATCCAACTACTACAAAATTTCTTTCGTCACCACCGCAAACATAGCTACATATAGTATAGTTCCAAAGAAACCTTCTGCAACATGCTTTTGTTATCCCCAATCTTCATGTTCAGGCATCATTCGGTGCCAATGCACCCTGGAACTTGGATGAAAGTGAAGACCAGACCATGGAACTAAGATGTGTCTACATGTATCCTTGCCTTCTTCTTTCTTTATTTATATGTACTCAACATGAGAAGAAAATTGAAAGCATCTAAATTTGTTATCCTATCTAATCAATCCACCCTACCCTACCATTGATGCGTTGATCCAAGGAATTGAATGATCCAGGCAGAGGCGCCAAAGCAAAGAGGAAAACCTACCTTTCAATCGACGGTGTGGAAGAAGCTAAGGAAGGAGTCAACGGTGGGGGCAAACCCACAACCCATTGCTAAGGAAGGCGTCGACGGTGGCTCCCTCCTCTCGCAATCTTTGCGTCTCAGCAACTCCTCATGGACATTAACCTCCTCCTCCTCTCCTTCCTCAAAACTAGTACCTGATGGCACCAGATCTATGAGAAAAGGGTAGACAAAACCCTAGGAGCAGGAGGTTAAGGAGCAGGGAGAAAGAAGAGGTGGAGATGGCTTGCCAAAGTGGAGGGAGAAGGCGCCATGTCCCACGAGATTGTGGCGGCAACGTCATGAAGATGAGGTCGAGCGATGTGTCGAGTCGAGATCGTGAGAAAAATTCCGGTGTAGGGAGACAAGTATTTTTTCCCCAGGGAAATCGAGCGGATTAGGCCAGAAAATGCACGTCCTGTGGGCTTCCAAATGCACCTTCTATGGGGATTATTTCCACGTGAGTCTCCTCCCACGGGAATGGGCCCAGATGCCAGGGGGGGGGGTTGGTTTGGGGCTTCCAAACAAGCCCCAAATTGTTCTCTAAAAATTCTATACAAGCACGTCCAAGCGTTCATAGAATAGGGAGAGAACATATATGTAACTAAACGTGTGTGTCACTCGATCAGCTCGACGCAACAAACATAACTCTTGAGTGCAACACTTGTCTGAATTTCGAATTAACCACATTGTAATCAAGTAAACAACAAGGGATATTATTTGGCAAATCTCGTTGACAATGGGAGGATGAAGGGTGGACTGGTGGTCGTCCAATTAAACGACTCTGGATGGCCCCTTCCCTGTGCACACCAAATCTAACGGACTTTTGAAGCCATGAGTGGACCGTCTGGAGCGTGGAGAAAAGGGGCGTACGTGTAGGCTGACAAGTGAAAGCAAAAACATCTGGAGCGGGCGCAGTGGTTCTGGAAAAGTACTACTACTAGTAAAGCATGCATGAGGCTTATGTCGCGTAAGGCTGATGCAGATCAGCAGACGAATCTCTAGCTCCAAGTGACAACGTGGTTTTGGTCGATCGCCTGCAGTATTGCAATTGGGAGGAGTGTGGACTCCGGCTGCTGAAGAATTAAAAGTCCATAAAAAAATCACTAAAATACGAGTTCGATCTGAGAACAGTTGGCTCAACCCGAGGTTTGGGCAATGCCTGGTTCTGTCCCTAGTAATACAGTCTGCAGGCAACAACACGCCAGTAACGTGTGTTTATATAACCCGGTTTAAATTTTGATACACTATGCACTGTAGGCATTATATAAACTTGTTCAGTTAGGAAATCAATCACGCATTATATGGTCCTGTTTGTTGTAGCTTTTTTTAAAAGTTGCTTTTAACCTTTTAAGTTGAAAAGCAGCTGTAGCTGACGGCTATAGCTTTTCCTGAAATGTCGTTTGACAATCTGGTTTTTCGTTAGGCTGACTGCTTGCTTAAGCAGTTGAAGAAGGATGAAATATCCTTGAGGGTTCTAAAGGCATGTTTGTGTGCTGATTTAGTGTAAATATCATTTTTTTTGCGGAAATATTGATTAAACGACTTAATTTTAATAAGTTTTGAACAATCACTACTACAGAAAAGGCCTTCACAGATGGTTCAAAAACGTCACCACAGACGGTTTCTTAAGCCGTCTGAGTTTATGGGTCAGTGATGACACGAGATCATCACAGACGGTTTCAGCCACAAACCGTCTGTGATGTCTGATATATCACAAATAGTTTGTGGTCAAACCGCTTTGTGATGACTTTTCTATAAAGCCACCATATATATATATATATATATATATATATATATATATATATATATATATATATATATATATATATATATGTTTCTATTGTCTTAGTCCTCACCACTTTCAGTAGGGGTCGTCCCACGCACATGAGGAAGAGGAGACAGTAACCACGGGCAACCTCATTAAGCCCCTGCAAATTTAAGAAGTACGGCTACCTGGATGTCGAACCCGGGAGCGAAGGATCCCAAATTCTCTGTGTTCATACATTAGTCCAGGATAGCTAATGCACACAATCAAACAAAAGTGATAATCAAAACATATCACACATTTTTATTAATATTTATTCGAGTTTATTACAAAGGGCACGAGGCCAATTAAAGTAAAACACAATGAGCGAAATAATAGTAGTAGACCCAACGATTAGCCACAGTAAATCGCAGAAAAGCGCAACCTAGGCGTCAAGATTCTCACCGCCCTGGTAGATATCTTCTCTGAATAAAGATTATTCAACAAGAGTGAGCACAACTACTGTGCTGCAAGTTACACCAATATGGAATTGATATGCATGCATAAGGTAGACAAAGGATCTTGGCAAGGTTATTTTATGTAAAGCGGCGGTTTTAATTTAAATAATCATATTAGATTTCAAAGCCATTTCATACAGTAATCTAAATTACTATTTTAAATGACAATAGTTTATTGTGGATAACCTCCATAAAAGATGATGGATATCCTCCAATCACAATAATGGCTACCCGCCCAATTTTCCCACAAGACTATCCATCCTGAAATTATCTGTGAAAATCACTTTTAAAACCAAAAACAAAACTAACTCTGAGTGGCTTTGCTAGCATGTCCATGACCGCGGACACGGCTATTCGAATAGTTTCTACTCTGCAGAGTTTGTACAACTTTACCCACACGAGATATTATACTCTTTGTGTCGGCCAATCCACGCTTCCTAAGGCGTGTGACAGAGCAAACATCACAAGGCCGTTACAATGTTCTACCTCAAAGTACTCGTGCCCGCTAAGGTTTCGCTTCCATTGGACTGACCGTCCTCCGGAAAACCCCCTCTTGCGCCAGATGGGAAAACTGTCTATCCGACACCCATACATACAACATAGCACAAATAACTAAGAGGTATTACAAATTATTAAGCCAGGTCCTGCCCATACAAGACATGTGGTTGTACGATAAGGCATAACAAAATGCGCTCAAAGACCGGTCCTCAATTGACTTGGGCGTCATTCAATTTAAACCCTGGGTCTTAATCTTAACCAGACTAAGCCCGTGCATAAACCTGCACCCACCATCCATCCTTTTCACCCAAGTCCAAACCATTTTGATTTTATTTCTAATAAATCATCTTTACAAATTCTCTATGGTAAAACAATACCATAGTTTTTTTAATTTTCATCAAATTTTATTGAGTTGGCTAAAATTCTCCCAAAAACATAAATCATGGTCTAAGTATTTGCGAAGCATTTGATTATTAAACATAATAATTTATCTAAAGTGACAAAGGAATGACATGGCAACATCCAAGGTTTGGCATACAAGGATAATAGGAATAACTAATTATTTAAACAGGAATTTGAAATACTTGAATAAAATTATGCATGCAATTAATAATTTAAAATCTGAATTTAATTAACTTTAAAATAATAGGGGCAAAATGGTCAAAGTATAACTTGCCTTCGTCATGACCGAAAATCTAAGTCTTGAGAAGTATCAAATTCCCAGAATCGTCAAAGTCTAAACGTGAAAATAAGGCAAATCAAATAAAATTCAAATAAAACTCAGAAATACAAAATAAACCAAGTCTAAATATAATAATTTTATTTTATTGAGCTAGATAATCAAATTATAAAACTTTAGAAATTTGTTTCACTAAATTTGGAGTTAGGATTCAATTATTATGAATTTTACAAATTTTAACCTAAATTTGATATTTAAAAGAATTCTAAATTTTAAAACAGAACTAAAATGAGCTCTAAATTGAATTACTATATTTTATTTAGTTAGACAATAATTTTCTAAAATTTTAGCAACTTGAATCATCTAATTTGGAGTTATAATGCAAAAGTTATGAATTTTACAAATTTTAAACTAAATCATTATTTAAACAATTTCCCGAATTATTTTTCTAAAGAGAATTCTAAATATTGCATACGATGACGTCAGCGATGATTTTCCATGAATTAAATGAATTAAAATAATTTTTCCGACAAAGGGACCCATGTGTCATTGACACGATCCTTGTGGACTAAGTCCACGGAATTCTTGGGCTCAGGGGTTGTGATGACGTGGCGCCACATGGGCGCTGACTCGGCGAAAATGCGCACGTGGCGCTGACCTGTCGCTGACATGGCCGATCCACGTAAGCACGACGAGCGGCGGTGGTACGGGCTTGGCCTCGTCGGCGCGTTGCGCCACGGCGAGGTGCGGCTACGGACTCAACGGAGAAAAGGGAGTGTGGGGATTGTGATGCTCACCCTGGCGGCTCAAGGGCACGAGACGATGGCCGGCGGCGAGGGATTTGGCGGCGGCACGGTTCTGTTCAACGGCGGCGACGAGCTACGGTGACTCTCCGGGCCGGGGAAGGTGCGCACGGGGACGACGAGACCGCGGCGACTCCGAAGGTGGGTTCGGGATGGCTGGAGAGTCTCCGGTGGCGCGGCAATTCGACGACGGAAGCTTCGGTGGCCGGCGAGCTATTTCTCAAATTCCGCCGAGTATGGGGAAGGAGAAAGGAAGTGGGTGGCGGTGGTGAGTTGGGGAGCTCAAAGCGCTGAGGCTCCTTTATAGGGCCGGGCGAGCGAGGAGACGGAGATCGTGGGCGCATCAATGGCGGCCGTGGTTTAGGGGCGTGGGCTAACCGGCGAGATCGTCTTGCGCGAAAAAGGGAAGATCGTGGGAGGAGGCGGCGTAACGCATTTAACTTGATTGCGTGCATTCTGCGAGGAAAGGAAGAGGAACGGGTATTGTGGGAGCTCAGAATGGCTCACATGGCGGCCGCTGTGATTTGGGCGAGGAAGAGAGAGGCGAGGTAGAAGATTTAGCCCAGGGGGACCACCCGCAATGAGAAGGAAATGAGGCGGCGGGCGATCGTCGGATCTTGATCCGATGGTCAAGATTCTTGCGCTGGGAATGAGGAGAGGAACAGTAGCGGGCGGTGGCGTCGTGGGCGTGCGTATGCGTGTGAGTAAATGGGTCGAGCCAAGTTTGGCCCAATTGCTGTTTTCGATTTTCTTTTCATTTTCTATTTTAAATATTCAATTTAATTCATTTCACTTTAGAATATAACAAAATAATTCCAAAAATTCTAGAAAAATTCTCATAAATTCTTAGAGACATTTTAAACTTAATAAAATTATTTCCAACTTAAACTTGATAAAAGCTTTTGCAATTAAATTTATTTTAGCTTTAACTAATTAGGAAAAGCTTTTAAAATTTCAAAATTTCCACAAAAATAAATAACTTTTAAATTTTCTCTGAAATTGAAATTTTGGGCTGTTACAAACCTTCCCCCCTTAAAGGAATCTCGACCCCGAGATTCAGATTTGGCCAGCAAGGAGATGTGGATACTCTGCCTTAAGATCTTCCTCTCGTTCCCAGGTGGCTTCACTTTCTGGGTGGTGGCTCCACTGGACTTTATATGATCGGATGATCTTGCTCCTGGTAACACGCTCTGCGACGTCTAGAATCTTGATTGGTTGTTCTACATAAGTGAGGTCTTCTTGTAGATCGATACTCTCTAAAAGAGTCTGATCCTCTGGCACTCGAAGGCACTTCTTTAGTTGTGACACATGAAAAACGTTGTGTACTGCAGACAAGGTGGTTGGCAGTTCCAACTGATAAGCGACTTCACCTCTCTTAGCCAAAATTTTGTAAGGACCCACAAATCTGGGTGCGAGTTTTCCTTTGGTTCGAAACCTTCTTACTCCCCTGAGTGGAGTAACTCTGAGATAAACAAAATCTCCTATTTCAAATGTCAATTCTCTTCTTCGATTGTCAGCATAACTTTTCTGTCGGGTTTGAGCTACCTTCAGACGTTCTCTTATTGCTTTAACCTTGCTTTCAGCGTCTTTGATCAATTCCGGTCCGAAGAATTGGTGCTCTCCTACTTCATCCCAAAGGAGCGGAGTTCTGCATTTTCTGCCATATAAAGCTTCAAATGGAGACATCTGTAAACTAGCTTGATAGCTATTGTTGTACGAGAACTCTGCATAGGGCAGATTCTTGTCCCAACTTTTTCCATAGTCTAAGGCACAGGCTCGAAGCATATCTTCAAGAACTTGGTTGACGCGTTCCGTCTGACCATCCGTCTGAGGATGATAAGCTGTGCTGAAGTTGAGTCTGGTTCCTAAAGCTTCGTGAAGACTCTTCCAAAATCGGGAAGTGAACTGGGAACCTCTATCGGAGACAATCTTCTTAGGTACACCATGTAGACAAACAATCTTGGCCACATATAATTCGGCTAGTTTGCTACTTTGATAGGTGGTCTTGACTGGAATGAAATGGGCCACTTTGGTCAATCGGTCAATTATCACCCAAATGGAATCACATCCTGTTTGGGTCCTAGGAAGTCCGGTAATGAAATCCATACCAATTTCTTCCCACTTCCATTCAGGAATTGGTAATGGTTGTAACAAACCAGCGGGTCTTTGATGTTCTGCCTTAACTCGTTGACATACATCACAACGGGCAACAAATTCAGCGATTTCTCGCTTCATGCTGACCCACCAATACTTCTCCTTCAAATCCTGGTACATTTTGGTACTTCCGGGATGAATGGAGTAGGGTGATTCATGTGCTTCTTCGAAATTGACTGCTTTAATTCCTGGCGATTAGGTACACAGATGCGATTTCCGAACCACACTGTTCCTTGCTCATCTTCAGAGAATCCTGGGGCTTTGCCTCTTCTCATATTCTTTTTGATTTCTTTGATGTCTTCGTCTTCTAACTGTTTTTCTCTAATCTGACTCTGAAGAGTGGGTTGAACTTCCAAAGTATTGACACATCCTTGATTGACAATCTCGATTTAGATGTTTGATTCTTCATACAATTACGCCGATTCTTACGAACCAAAATGGTATTGCAATCGCCTTTCTACTCGTGGCATCAAGAACTACATTTGCTTTACCCGATGATAATGAATTCCAAGGTCGTAATCTTTTATCGGCTCTAGCTATCTTCGTTGTCCGAGGTTGAGTTCGATCGAGTAAAATGTATTTCAGACTCTTATGATCCGTGAAAATCTCACAGCGGTTACCAATGAGATAATGCCGCCAGATTTTCAGAGCATGCACAATTGCTGCTAACTCAAGATCATGAGTCGGATAATTTCCTTCGTGTGGTCTTAACTGACGAGATGCATAAGCCACTACTTTGCCTTCTTGCATAAGTACACATCCAAGTCCTTGACGGGATGCATCGCAGAAGATTTCAAAGTCCTTATGAATATCAGGCAGTACTAACACTAGTGCAGACACTAATCTCTTCTTCGCCTCGAAACTCTTTTCACGAGCCTCTGTCCATTCAAACTTTTTCTCCTTTTTGAAGTTGAGTCATGGGTCTCGCTATCTTGGAGAACCCTTCAATAAATCTGTAATACCCGCTAATCCAAGGAAACTTCTCACCTCTGGATGACTTGGGTTGTTTCCAACCCATTACGGCTTCAACTTTGGTTTGGATCTATCATGACTCCTCTTGCGACACAATATGTCCAAGGAATGCCACCTGACTTAGCCAAAATTCGCACTTGCTGAATTTGGCATAAAGCTGATTCTCTCTGAGTTTTCCCAAAATTATTCTAAGATGATCCTCGTGTTCTTCTTCATTCTTGGAATAAATGAGAATGTCATCGATGAACACAACTACAAACTTATCCAAGAATTCCATGAACACTTTGTTCATCATATTCATGAAGTAAGCAGGGGCGTTTGTCAAACCGAACGACATCACTGTAAATTCATACAGTCCATATCTGGTTGTGAATGCAGTCTTCGGGATATCTTCTGGTCTGATCTTCAGTTGGTGATAGCCCGATCTCAAGTCAATCTTCGAAAACACACTTGCTCCCTTTAATTGATCAAACAGATCGTCGATCCTAGGTAGCGGGTACTTATTCTTGATTGTCACCTCATTAAGTGATCTGTAATCCACACACATTCTCATACTATTGTCTTTCTTCTTGACAAATAATACCGGCGCTCCCCAAGGTGATGAGCTTGGCCGTATATAACCTTTATGTTTTAGTTCCATTATCTGTTTTTTCATCTCTGCCAACTCATTGGCCGGCATTCTGTAGGGTCGCTTTGAGATTGGGGCGGTCCCTGGGATTAAGTCAATTATAAATACTACGTCCCTGTCGGGTGGCATGCCGGGTAGTTCATCAGGAAAAACATCCGGAAATTCTTGTACCACTGGTATATCTTCAAGCTTTAACTCTTTCAAGCTGGTTAGAATTGATCTTCCTCCGGTACTAGTCTTGGGCTTGAATTCAACTGAGATTCCTTGCTCATTGGTAAGAGCAATAGACCTATTGGCACAATTTATTTGTCCTTGATTCTTGGCTAGCCAATCCATTCCAAGAATCACATCCAAACCTTGAGAATGCAAAACTATCAAATCTGCTAGGAAGGTTACTCCTGATATTTCAAGGGTAAGGTTTGGGCAAAGATAAGCGGTTCTCATTTACGAGCAGGGAGTGAATTATCATAGGATTATCTAAAGGAGAGATAGGTAACCCATGTTTTCCCACAAATTTATTGGAAACAAAAGAGTGCGATGCTCCGGAATCAAATAGGACTAATCTTTGGTCTTGAATTGATTGGAAGCGCACCAAGGGCGACATCCGGTCTCGCTTGAGCTTCTTCTGCATAACGTGGTTCACACGCCCTTCGTAATCTTGAATCTGGCGGCTTTTGATTGCCGCCCGATGGTTGGAACTCTGGTGCCGGCCTAGCGGTGGTGCGCCTTGCGACTTCTTAGGACATCTGTTAGCATAATGCCCCATCTCGTTGCGGTGGAAACAGTCACCCAAGCTGCCGATGGAATCGAATTCTTCACGAGACCGACCTCCGCTTGAGTTGCTACTGAAGCTCAAGTATTGGGGCGCCGTGTTGGTACTTGGAGCTCGAGTGTGGAAGATCAAATCCTCCACGCCGTGGTGGCCGAGGTCTGTAAAGCGAGGCTTGGGTTGTCCTCCAAATTGTACTTCGAGCGCCATCCTCCGCTTGCAGTCTCCATCTCGCAGATGTTTGGCTTCTGGCGAAAAGCTTTATTCACTAACTTCTGGAAGTCGGTGTAGTCATTGGAGACCACCGGTGAGATCTCATCGTTCAAACCATCCATGAACCTTTCTGCCTTTCTTCATCACTAGCCACATCTCTTTGGGGCATAGCGAGCAAGTTTGGTTGAATTTGTGCAGTATTCACCTTTGTCGTGGCGGTTGCCTTGTTTGGCGCGTGGAACTCTTTCTTCTTGAGGGTCATTATCCCCGCGGGAATATGTGCATGGCGGAAAGCCCGCACAAACTCCTCCCAAGAGATAGTCTGCGCATCAGCATGGGAGATGTTGTAGTTATCCCACCATTCTGAAGCTGGACCATTGAGTTGGTGAGAGGCAAAAAGGACTCTCTCACGATCAGTACATTGGGTAATATCTAGCTTCTTTCCGATAGCACGGATCCAGTCATCGGCATCCATCGGCTCTGTGCTACTGGAGAAAGTCGGTGGGCGCATACGCATGAATTCTGCCATGGTCAATCTTTGTGCAGGTGGAGGTGGTGGTGGTGCTTGAGCTGGTGCTGCTTGGTTGATGTTAATGGACTGAGCTAGCAGATCTATCAGATGTGTCTGATTGGCCATCATCTGGCGCCAATCAGGCCCTTCAGCTGGTGGAGGAGGTGGTTGCTGGACAGGGTTTTCCTGGTAATCTGCATTTGGATTTCCTTGGCCTTGAGCGCTACCACTGCCGGTGCGTGTGGTAACCATCTGTGGAATCTTCTAAAGACTCAGAATAGAGTATAGAAATAAAGTTCTAAGGAAATAATATTTTTAACAGCCCAAGAACAAACAAGCACAAGACAAAAGAACCAAATTTTGCCAAAAATAGTCCTTTTATTATTTTATTTTATTGTTTGATTATGGCTATCACAAGAGACATCGATAGCTCATATTTCGCATCTAACGATCATATTATGAGATCTGACTAAGGTGTAAGAGGGTATAATCTGGCTCACAAGTACTACCTCTCTCGCCTTGTAGGTAGCCGCCTTCTTCTTCTGCAGACTTTCAACCTTTCTTCTCGCATCTAGCGGTCGTTACGAGTATTACGCGAGCTCATCCAGAGTGTTCCCATAGGCATAATCCATTGCCTTTGACAGTCCACTTGGTGAGTAAGCTCAGAGAGTCCTCATGCTCAGCGAACGAAAGGTGCTATCTAGCCGAGCCTGAATGTGCATGGGATGGTAGTGGAACCTCGAGTCCTCAAAATGATTGTTGTAAATATGGCGGAGGCGACGTGTTGCCTCTCTGGCTGCATCCTGAAGTCCATCAGCGAAATTATCACGTCTTACTGGGGCGTCGAAGATGTGGTGGTTTGTGTTTGGTTGAAGGTTGGCGTAGAGGATTACTTCAAGTCTCCAACGCTCTTGGTTCCCCACTTTATACATGTACCCTTGATAAGTTGGTCTCTGGTTGTAACCTAAGTGTTGCATCATCTTCCATAGAAGTGTAGCCCGTTGTCCCATGAAAATTCCATGGGAAATCCGGGTTGGTTGTTCAGCCATCTACAATTTAGAGAATAAGTTGAGTTGATAACCATTTTAAAAAGAAGTGTTGAGAAGACTCTTGGATAGACTCAAAATATTTTTAATTTTTGAGAAATAAATTCTTAAGGCAATTCTAAGGCCACGACCTACAGTCGATATGGCTCTGATACCACTTTTGTCGAACCCGGGAGCGAAGGATCCCAAATTCTCTATGTTCATACATTAGTCCAGGATAGCTAATGCACACAGTAAACAAAAGTGATAATCAAAACATATCACACATTTTTATTAATATTTATTCAGAGTTTATTACAAAGGGCCCGAGGCCAATTAAAGTAAAACACAATGAGCGAAATAATAGTAGTAGACCCAACGATTAGCCACAGTAATCGCTGAAGCGCACCTAGGCGCCAAGATTCTCACCGCCCTGGTAGATATCTTCTCTGAATAAAGATTATTCACAAGAGTGAGCACAACTACCGTGCTGCAAGTTACACCAAATATGGAATTGATATGCATGCATAAGGTAGACAAAGGATCTTGGCAAGGTTATTTTAAATAAGCGAGAGTTTTAATTTAAATAATCATATTAGATTTCAAAGCCATTTCATACAGTAATCTAAATTACCATTTTAAATGACAATAGTTTATTGTGGATAACCTCCATAAAAGATGATGGATATCCTCCAATCACAATAATGGCTACCCGCCCAATTTTCCCACAAGACTATCCATCCTGAAATTATCTGTGAAAATCACTTTTAAAACCAAAAACAAAACTAACTCGAGTGGCTTTGCTAGCATGTCCATGACCATGACACGGCTATTCAATAGTTTCTACTCTGCAGAGTTTGTACAACTTACCCACACGAGATATTATACTCTTTGTGTCGGCCAATCCACGCTTCCTAAGGCGTGTGACAGAGCAAACATCACAAGGCCGTTACAATGTTCTACCTCAAAGTACTCGTGCCCGCTAAGGTTTCGCTTCCATTGGACTGACCGTCCTCCGGAAAACCCCCTCTTGCGCCAGATGGGAAAACTGTCTATCCGACACCCATACATACAACATAGCACAAATAACTAAGAGGTATTACAAATTATTAAGCCAGGTCCTGCCCATACAAGACATGTGGTTGTACGATAAGGCATAACAAAATGCGCTCAAAGACCGGTCCTCAATTGACTTGGGCGTCATTCAATTTAAACCACAGGTCTTAATCTTAACAGACTAAGCCGTGCATAAACTCGCACCCACCATCCATCCTTTTCACCCAAGTCCAAACCATTTTGATTTTATTTCTAATAAACCATCTTTACAAATTCTCTATGGTAAAACAATACCATAGTTTTTAATTTTCATCAAATTTTATTGAGTTGGCTAAAATTCTCCCAAAAACATAAATCATGGTCTAAGTATTTGCGAAGCATTTGATTATTAAACATAATAATTTATCTAAAGTGACAAAGGAATGACATGGCAACATCAAGGTTTGGCATACAAGGATAATAGGAATAACTAATTATTTAAGCAGAATTTGAAATACTTGAATAAAATTATGCATGCAATTAATAATTTAAAATCTGAATTTAATTAACTTTAAAATAATAGGGCAAAATGGTCAAAGTATAACTTGCCTTCGTCAGCAGATGGAAAATCTAAGTCTTGAGAAGTATCAAATTCCTAATCGCCAAAGTCTAAACGTGAAAATAAGGCAAATCAAATAAAATTCAAATAAAACTCAGAAATACAAAATAAACCAAGTCTAAATATAATAATTTTATTTTATTGAGCTAGATAATCAAATTATAAAACTTTAGAAATTTGTTTCACTAAATTTGGAGTTAGGATTCAATTATTATGAATTTTACAAATTTTAACCTAAATTTGATATTTAAAAGAATTCTAAATTTTAAAACAGAACTAAAATGAACTCTAAATTGAATTATTATATTTTATTTAGTTAGACAATAATTTTCTAAAATTTTAGCAACTTGAATCATCTAATTTGGAGTTATAATGCAAAAGTTATGAATTTTACAAATTTTAAACTAAATCATTATTTAAACAATTTCCCGAATTATTTTTCTAAAGAGAATTCTAAATATTGCGCATTTATGACGTCAGCGATGATTTTCCATGAATTAAATGAATTAAAATAATTTTTCGACAAAGGGACCCATGTGTCATTGACACGATCCTTGTGGACTAAGTCCACGGAATTCTTAGGCTCGGGGTTGTGATGGCGTGGCGCCACATGGCGCCGACTTCGGCGAAAATGCGACGTGGCGCGACTGTCGTGACATGGCCGATCCACGTAAGCCTGACGGCGGCGGTGGTCTGACGCTTGGCCTCGTCGGCGCGTTGCGCCCGCATGAGTCTTGACTCTGACTCAACGGAGAAAAGGGAGTGGGGATTGTGATGCTCACCTGGCGGCTCAAGGGCACGAGGCGATGGCCGTGGCGAGGATTTGGCGGCGGCGCGGTTACATTCAACGGCGGCGACGAGCTACGGTGACTCTCCGGCGGGAAGGTGCGACGGGCACGACGAGACATGGCGACTCGAAGGTGGGTTGAGGATGGTGGAGAGTCTCGGTGGCGCAACAATTCGACGACGGAAGCTTGGTGGCCGCGAGCTATTTCTCAAATTCCGCGTAGTATGGGGAAGGAGAAAGGAAGTGGGTGGCGGTGGTGAGTTGGGGAGCTCAAAGGCGCTGAGGCTCCTTTATAGGGGCCGGCAAAGAGAGACGGAGATCGTGGGCGGCATCAATGGCGGCCGTGGTTTAGGGCGTGGGCTAACCGGCGAGATCGTCTTGCGCGAGAAAAGGGAAGATCGTGGGAGGGGCTAGAACGCACGAACTTGATTGCGTGCATTCTGCGAGGAAAGGAAGAGGAACGGGTATTGTGGGAGCTCTAATGGCTCACATGGCGGTGCAAGATTTAGGCGAGGAAGAGAGAGGCGAGGTAGAAGATTTAGTCGGGGGACCACCCGCAATGAGAAGGGAAATGAGGCGCAGGCGATCGCTTGGATCTTGATCCGATGGTCAAGATTTGCGCGATGGGAATGAGGAGAGAAACAGTTTAAAACGGGCGGTGGCGTGGTGGGTCGTCGGCGTATGCGTGTGAGTAAATGGGTCGAGCCAAGTTTCGCCCAATTGCTGTTTTCGATTTTCTTTTCATTTTCTATTTTAAATATTCAATTTAATTCATTTCACTTTTAGAATATAACAAAATAATTCCAAAAATTCTAGAAAAATTCTCATAAATTCTTAGAGACATTTTAAACTTAATAAAATTATTTCCAACTTAAACTTGATAAAAGCTTTTGCAATTAAATTTATTTTAGCTTTAACTAATTAGGAAAAGCTTTTAAAATTTCAAAATTTCCACAAAAATAAATAACTTTTAAATTTTCTCTGAAATTGAAATTTTGGGCTGTTACACTGGAAAGCGTCGGGACATCCAATTACTTGGTTGCTAATACATGATGCCACTTCCCAATCAGAGCAAATGCGCGTCCACGTCACTTTCTTAACGCGCAGGTACTCCGACTGGGAAGTGACATCATGTATTAGCAACCAAGTAATTGGATGTCCTGACGTTTTCCAGGCAGCCGTACTTCTTAAATTTGCAGGGGCTCAATGAGGTTACCCGTGGTTGCTGTCTCCTCTTCCTCATGCTGCGTGGACGCGACCCCCCGAAAGTGGCTGAGGGAGTAAGAACAATACATATAATATATATATATAGAATGTCGGTTTTAAAGGCTCAAGCAGCCACTGCTTGCAGACTTTATAGAGAAGAGATTAGGAATGGAATGGTAGGACGTACCTAGGATGCAAGGTAGGAGAACTTGACCAGCATAAACACAGTTACATAGACAAATGTGAAATGAATGGTGAGAAGCAACAGATGATATCTTGACAAAATGACAAATCAACAAATAAGTCATAACATACATATCACATATGTTATACATCTATTTTTGCAAATCATCAATCATACATATCAACAGCCCATGGTTCACCAAGCAAGTTTCCACTATCAATAGCAGACAACACTTGACACTTCTGAATAAGTCATAAGTCATAACTCATAACAATATAACATATCAACAACCCAATAAGTCATAACATATCAACAACCCATACATATCAATAGAAGATACAACACTTGACACTTCTAAATACTTCAATAGCAGACAACACTTACACTTCTGAATTCACTCATTCAAAGATTCAAGATCAACAATCAAAGACAAGTGCACAATCATTGCATTCATTTATAGAGAAGAGATTATGAATGGAATGGTAGGACGTACCTTTACAAATCTGAAAAGTTAATTGCAGCCAAGCCCCATCCGAACCCACAGCATGAACTAAGCAAGATGCACAGAATGCACATACACAAATAGCCCTCAATAGTAGCCTCGGCATCATCGCAGAGCACTAGCCATTTTCATCACAGAGCAAGGGGGTAGAGATAGAGAGGGAGTAAGGTAGGGTGATACCTCGATCTGGAACCACGGCGGCGACCCCACCACCAAAGACAACCCACATCCATCTCCTTCACCTTACATAAATCACACAAACATCAGACACAACTTAAGGCTCAAGCATAAAATCAAACTCAACAAAAGACATTAAGTTAACAGATCTAGAGGAGAATAGAGGGAGGATGGGGAAAGCAAAGCGGCCAGGCCCGAGCGCCTTGAGGCCGAAAGCAGAGAACCAAGCCATGGCGGCAGGCGGCATGATGGGGCCAAGCCCAAAGGCAGGGTGGTGGCGTCACCGTGGTTGTGTACGACCCTTCAATCGCACAAGACTACTATCGTCACGAGTGTCTTATGCGATTCAGAGTGGTGTCACAACCGTGATTTATGGCGACGGGTTTCAAAGTCGGCGGCGCCGAGGTAGAGTAAATCTTATTTGGGAGTGACGAGAGTTAGGGCGGGCGCAAACCCTAGCAAATACCGGGAGTGACGCGAGTTAGGGCGGCGCAAACCCTAGCGGCGGGCTCCTACTAATAAAGAGATTTATCACAAACGGTTCTATGATGGAACCGGTAATAATTATCACAGAGCGGTTCCATAATGGAACCGTCCATGATATAAACACACATCACGAGCGGTTCCATAATAGAACCGTCTGTGATATATCCCATATCACTGATTTGTTCCATTATGTAACCGTCGTGAAATGGTTTTTTCTCAAGTATATATATTTATCTTGTATATGAACTTACATGACATGAAGAAATTACATGTTTATATGTCAATTTTGTCATTTAAATATCAATTTGAAAATTTGCTTTAACTATATATATATATATATATATATATATATATATATATATATATATATATATATATATATATATATATATATATATATATCACATATCACATATATATATATAATTAATTAATTAATGTTTTCCACTAAACCGTCTCTTGGTTTTAGTAGTCACGGGAGTATGTACTCCCACTTCTAATATACCACTTAAACGCACATATTATACTTCTTTATCATTTTCCAAGATATTTAAATATCAATTATAAGATACTCCAATGCGATTTGATTGAAAAAAATTCATTTGAGCCCTTTGTTTTTGCTATATACCTTTTTTCATATATAAAAGAAGTATATACACAAAGTTTGCTATAAAAAGTGGAATTTAAAAAAATTCATGGAACTCACTTTGGGGTATCTTATAATCATTATTGGAGTATGCACAAATAGATAAAGAGGTATCATCATACGATTTAAAATCTTGATATGTATAGTAATAATTCAACATATAATTAATATAGTAACTTCACCTCCAAACTTTTTTTTCATTTTGGAATTTTCATATATATATATATATATATATATATATATATATATATATATATATATATATATATATATATATATATATATATATATATATATAAACAAATATGGGCGTACGCTACAAAAAGATTAAAAAAAGTAGAAACCTATAAATAAAGAAAGTTTTTCTAGTGGCGGAGGTAGGTCGCTATCTCCGTCTTCAATACTCGTGGCGGCGTCGGGGTGGGCGATTCGTGATCGAGCGAAGCCGAAAATGCATCCACCATTGACGACGCTCATTCAGTGTCTCAAGACCCTCGGTGTTGAACCAAGAAGAATTGCGCCCATAGGCTCTCTTCCTTGCTTGAGGGTCTCGGCTGGTTGACTCGATGCTTTGGCCGCCTCGATTACAGATCCAAGTGACGACAAGCCTCTGAGACGTGCAACGTCATTTTGGAGGACCACGTCGGCGAGCGATAAACTTCGCCGAAAGTGGGAGATCACCCTAAGACACGGCGGAGGAGGATGTCAAGACGACGGAAGGTGGCGTCACCGCTCCGGCAAATTCTCGGACGGAGAGTGAAGACCTTTGTTGAAGCAGTGTTCTTCCGCAAAGACGGTTCAACGTCTGGCCGAGAGATGCTCGTCTGAAGGCGGCGGGTAGGCCATCAATGCCGGCAACAAAGTAAGAGGCGACCATTTCTATTTTTTTTGTATAAGTGGGGATGATCATCTTCGATGGCGGATGATCCTTTTTATAAAACAAGGAATAAATTTGGAGCGTGAGACGAAGAGACGCATCGGGGAGCCGAAGCGGCATTGATGCGATGAAGAGACACAGAGCCGAGGCGGCGCATTGATGTGATGAAGAACGCATCAGCGGCGATGAAGAAACTCATCGGTCTTTGAAGCGATTATCATAGACGGTTATAACAAAAACCGTACGTGATATGTAGCAATATCACGAGCGGTTATTGTTAGAACCGTGCAGCGAGGTTTCCAGACGGTTCTTTTTAGAACCGTCGTGATATGTAGAATTATCACAGATGGTTATAAAAATGAACCATCTGTGATACTTCACAGATGGTTTTAGTTATGAACCGTCTGTGATATTACCTCTTCACAGACGGTTTTTAGCGCAGCCAGTAACACAAATGGTCTCTAAATCAAAACCGTCTGTGATTGCATGTAATACAGACGATTTTGGTCAACCGTCTTGATGAGGCATCCAGTATTAGCCTTTTTATAGTAGTGAATTGAGGAACATTCCACGACATCAAAAATCATGAATGTATTTGCTTGTATTCTTGTAGTTCATGTTGGCATCATGTTCATGTTCTTTTTTCGGATTTGTAACACACCAACACACAAACTGTAACATTTCAGATCCAACAAAAAAAAAAGTGTAACTAACCAAATTGTAACGACTTATTGTACGAAGTTTCAAACAATTGAGCAACATTTTGCACCTTTCATAATCACATGTAGATATATATATATATATATATATATATATATATATATATATATATATACGTTTCAATTAATATTTTACAAAGTGAATTGATGTATAACAAGAACCCACGTAGATAAACCCACTTAGTCATTTGGCCGGAAATACACTGTAGGTGGATAAATGCAAGTGTTCTAGCATCAGCAATAAGGCCACTCATAGCACAGCCTATGTGCTCATCAATTTCCATGATTTTATCCACACTCTAGAGATTGATTTATACGGTAGCATTATATTACACAAGACAAAAATAACCAAACACAGAAGGTTGACAATATTCATTGCAATTGTAAATTGTAGCAAACATGTAAATTACAATATTCAGTGCAATGGACAATGCCGATTCGTACTGTCAATGTCCAATATGCTGCACAAAACCATTGCAAGAACACAGTAATGGTTAACAATTGTGAAGCACGAAATTAAGAATCTGTTACTCTGTAGAGAGTCATGTATACGCTTCACATCACAACACCACTATATTTGCAATAATAATTTGACCTAGTATAACTTTACAAACATATTGGGCTTGCAAAAAGTTGATCTGGGTATAACCTCGACAATATATTTACATAGTCTCCAGATTCACAAGGGATGAAAGCTTGCACAACCATGCATAGACCTACAATCAACAAAATTAAATTTTTCAAGGGTTACTTAAAGCATAAACAAACAAATGTCATCGAACAGTTCAAATGGAGTTTTACGACTATCCTGCAGATGCAGAGCAGAGAGCACTATACCAATTCTACAGCTGGAGTGGTGAAGACGAACCTGTTTGCTTGGTAGGGTGATCTATCATATTAGCACTTCATGTTTGGGGCAAGTTCATTATCTTCCTTTCACTTGTAATGTCCCAAAGTTCAACCTGTAGATTTTGCTTGGAAGTTACAGTATGAAAGTGTCAGCTCGCCAATGTCTACTCACGCAAAACGCCTAGACACAAACACACACGCACTCTAGACAAAGCAAACAGAACTCACAAGAATTTTGGTGCTGCCAAACTGCACAGCTTTTCCTGGTTTTTCTTCTCTTATTTACACTAGCCAAGAGGCACCACATACCACGTTACATGCAATGAAGCCTGCCAATGCAAGCATATGTTACGCTGCTGCTGGAATTATGGCCATGTCGCTATCAATGGCTGCGAATGCAAAAGCAAACAATGCTGCTAATGCTAACACTCAACCAGCAATGAACGACATCAATGAATGGTAGCAATGCTGCTAATGCACACAAAAAAAACTGAAACACTCAATGTGTGCATGCTGTCAGTTAGCCATGCAAACAAAGAAAATGGATACAATCAAGGATTAATCAACAAACACCCCCTAATCCTTGATGCATTTTCTTGATCTCGACGATTCCGATCCTTGTGCGTAGCTCTTGGAACTTGACGTCTTCGACGTCGCCGGCCATGTCGCTATCGCTGTAGCCGACAAACCGTGGCCCCTCCAATTTCTTCACGTAATGACAGTTATAGCTCCGTGTACCAGCAATGTACTGGAGTATATGCTTGACTGTCGTGCGTCGCCTGGTGTCGCACCCCGATCGTGGCGGGACCGTGCGTCGGCCGCACCGTGCCACCTGCCACTGAGCTGCGCGCCATGCGTGCGCTCCCATGCACAGCCCTACCGGCCTGACGTCGGCGCTCACCACGCCGCCCGTGCGCACCGTGCAGGCTACCCAAGCCAACTGCATCGTCGAGAGGCCTCCTGCGCCGCTCGTTGCGTCACTTGTCGTGTCCTTCACGCCATGTCCGTGCCGCTAGCCACCGGCCTGACGTTGTGCCATGTGTTCGTGTAGCCACTGCGCCTCGTGCCTATGTGCACCCGAGGCCGTGCCAACGCACTGCTATGCCCGGAGCCTCGCCACACGAGCCCTAGGCTGAGCTACCGTCATGCGTCGCCTAGGGCCGAAGCCGCCGCCGTTGGCCCCACTACCCACCACGCGCCGCCACTCTGTGGGGCTTCCGCGTGAACCTCCAACAGCCGCTGCCGGCCCCGCTGGTCGTCGAGCGTCGCCGCCCCACGGTACGCCGTCGAAGCGTGCGCCTGAGCCGTCGTTACCCTCCGCGTCGCCGTTGCGTGCTCTACGCGTCACCGCTGCACGTCCTACGCAAACCATTGCGTGTCGCGACGGCTTCTTCTTCGCCACTTTCGCGCGCCCCGCCTTCGCACTCCGCCTTGTCGTAGCGTGGTGTCGCACACCATCGGCTCCTGAGCCCGATGCGCATCGCCAAGCGCCATCGCTATACCGTGCGGACAGGCATACCGGTTGTGCAATGCTGAGGATGAGCACATAGAGCCGATTGTGAGTGCGGTTTACCCGAGCAAGTGGGCGACGTTGCCGGTCACGAATAGTGAGCACACCGTCCTGGATGAGTGTCTGGTAGTCGTTCCTATCGAGCTGCCCGAGACTCACTATGTTGTTGTGCAGTTGTGGGATATAGTACACCCCCGTCAACGCAAGGTGCTGCCCGTTCCGACAGGTGAATAGGACGGTGCCACGACCGTGTATATCCACCATAGAGCTGTCGCTGAACTTGACAGAGCCAGTGATGCCCTCGTCAATCTTCGCAAAGCTTGTCTGGCACCCGGACATGTGATTGCTGGAACCTGTGTCCAGGTACCAAGCGTCGTCATGGGCGCCCTCATTGCGCCCTAAATGCACCTGCGCATGCACCTCGCTGAGCACCACATCAGTGCCTGTGCCCACAGAAGCCTCGGTGAGCATGCACACCTGCGCCATGAGAAGCGTAGGTTCGTCGTCATTGTCGTCAACCTGCGTCAGATTAACTTGCTTGGCATGCTTTGGCTTGAGGCAGTTCCTGGAGTAATGCCTGTACTTGTTGCAGTTATAGCACTAAACCTGCGACATGTCACGGCGCACACTGGATGAGCCATCGTCCTTGCCATCATGCCAGCCTTTGCCGCACCCATGGCCACGTGGCTTGCCGCAATAACGGTTATCACCGCAAGACGAGTTGTCGCCTTGCTCCCTCTTCTTGACGCGTATGAGCCACTCCTCGAACTCCTTGCGAAGGGCTGTCATTGACTCCTCTTCAGATAAGAGCAGCCGCATACCGGTACTGCTGGTGTCGTCGCGCCCATATCGCTGTTCCACCGCTCGAAGCTGACCGGTGAGCTCCTCAAGTGACAACGTGCTTAAATCAAGCAACGTTTCGATCGCGATTGCCACCTGGGTGTACCTGGATGGCACAACGCGAAGGAATTTCTTCACTACCTTCTCTTCTTCCACCGTGTCGCCGAGGACTCGAAGGTGGTTGACGAGGCCCGTAATTCTCATGGAGAATTCGTCCACCGTTTTTCCCTCTTTGAACTGGATGTCCTCAAACTCCTTGCGTAGCTATTGCGTGTTTGCCTCGTGGACGCAATCCACACCCATCCTCATCATCTTCACGGCATCCCATGCCTCCTTGGCCATGTTCTTCACAGCCAACGTGGGCAGCATGTTCGGCGTCACAGCTCAGAGGATGGCTGCAAGGGCCATCATATCCTCCCTCTCGTTGGCGTTGCCGGGATCGATTGCCGCCCACAGTCCTTGCGCCCTTAGGTTCACCCTCATCACGAGAGCCCAGTTGATGTAGTTTATCGTCGTCAGTGTGGGGTAGACAACCAATCCCATCGTCTCCCTTACGATGCGCTCCTGCACCAACTGCTCGCATCCTCCCCTTCGTGCCTTGCTCCGTCCGTGCTCCAGGGGTGGAGTACGTGAGCCGGACTAGGATCGCGAGACCATGGTAGTTAAGCTCTGATACCAATTGTCAGCCTGCCGATGTCTACTCACGCAAAACACCTAGACACAAACACACACACGCACTCTAGACAAAGCAAACAGAACTCACAAGAATTTTGGTGCTGCCAAACTGCACGGCTTTTCCTGGTTTTTCTTCTCTTATTTATACTAGACAAGAGGCACTACATACCATGTTACATGCAATGGATCCTGCCAATGCAAGCATACGTTACGCTACTATTGGAATTATGGCCATGTTGCTATTAATGGCTGCTAATGCAAATGCAAACAATGCTGCTAACGCTAACACTCAACCAGCAATGAACGATAGTAATGAATGGCATCAATGCTGCTAATGCACACAAAAAAAACTGAAACACTCAATGTATGCATGATGTCAGTTAGCCATGCAAACAAAGAAAATGGATGCAATCAAGGATTAATCAATAGAAAGCAGATGCAAGAAATTAAGTAAACAATACTAAAAAAATAGCTCAGCAAGTTTTGCTCTATTGCATCAGGTCATCCAAGCAATTCATATATGATTCATCAAGTATCAGGTCATCCAAGCAATTCATATATGATTCATCAAGTTTGCCCAAAAGGCATGATAGTTTGGAACTTACCTGAGAAGATTTAGAGGCAATGCCTAGCAAATCCATAATAAAATCAATAATGAAGAAAGAGACAACAAAGAGTTATCTGACACCATTTTCTTTACAATAGGGGTTATGAGGCTATCTGCTGTGTTTAAAAGTGACAGGATGCTAAAATGGTTGCACATTACCTTGTTCGTATTCTTGGGATCCCTCTGCAGGATTTACAACATGTGATCATGTATTTTGTTCAATAACTACTCTTTGTGGCTCAACGTCACTAGTTGAGCAGCTCAATCCAGGTTGTGTGCCATGTGTAGAATAGGGAGACTTAACCAGTGACATCTTGCATAAATGGTATGTATTTGTTCTGATTGTAAATATGTTCCTCCCACAAGAACCCAAAAAAATCAGATATGAGCCAACACTACCATGGATATGTACAAGAGGATGGAGAGGTGCTTACCTTTGGCCGGCCGGCGGCCGGCGGTTGTCGGTGCAGCCGGACGACGGGGGCCTTGGGTCGGTGTCGGGATGAACGAGAGGTAGCAGGGAGGGTGATTCAGCCGACGGGGAGGGCGGTGAGGAGGGCTTCTGCCGCGCCGCTCCTAGGGTTCGGAGTCGCGTGCACCACGAACAGGGGGAACGAATGGGTATGGGTGGGGAGAGGAATCTAACAGGAGAGGACCTTTTAACAAGTGGCATTTGGAGGGTAATTTACTTGAAGTTTTAGTGGCAAATAGATCTACTCATTCCGCAATAAACCACAAAGCTAGTGGGAAGGTGCTTCGATTGTAGCTTAAAGGGTAAGTGGCTGCCGAGTTGACTTGTTTGGGGAGCTTCTGGCTTTTTCGATAGAAGTCCGCTAAGGGCCTATTGTACAACCAGTAGCTTTCTGGCGACTTAGATTTAGACTCTGAATGAGCAATTTGGTGAAGAGGTTTGGTGTTTGTCTGTCTGACTTTTAGGTAGGCTGGTTGCAGCTTCTGAGATGAAAAATGTCTGAAATACTTCTAAGGCAAGTAATGGCTTGTTTGATGCCATTTAACGACAATTAACACAATTAGCGACAATTGATGATAATTAACGATAACTAACGCAATTGACGACAACTACCTTAATTAATGAGAATTACCGCAATTAACGACATCTACCGCAAATGACTACATTAACAATGACTACCTCAATTAACGCAATTGGTCGCATTTAACGACAATTAATGTAATATACCGCAATTAACGATAATTAACACAATAGACCGCAATTAACAACAATTATTACATAAATACAATAAATAATTATTACAACAAACAATTATTGAAAAACTATTATTACATAACTAATTACAAAAAATAATTATTACAAAAAATTATTAAAAGAACAATTATTACAATAAAAAATTAATTTACAATGGAAAAAAAAGAAAAAAGCGGCTAGGGTTGAAGCCAGCGGGGGGGATACGGCTGGGGTCGAGGAGGAGGAGGGTTGCGCTAGGTCGGGAGAGGACAGTGGCGGCTTGGAGGAGGAGGAGGAGGAGAAGGGGAGGACGGCAGCTCGGGGGAGGAGGAGAAGGGGAGGGCGGTGACTGCTCGGTATTACTACAGAAAAGGTCTTAACAGACGGTTCAAAAACGTCATCACGGACGGTTTCGTGAGCCGTGTGAGTTTATGGGTCAGTAATGACATGAGGTCATCACAGACGGTTTTCGAACTGTCTGTGATGCATACTATCATAGACGGTTTGTAGACGAAACCATCTGTGATAGTTTATTGGCACAAACAGTTTGTAGACGAAACCGTCTGTGAGAGTTGATGTATCATAAACAGTTTGTCCTAAGGAACCGTCTGTGATATTCTTTTGTATTGCTAAATCTATTTCTGTTTATTGGCTAGCCTTAGGAAATTCTACCCATGCCCTTTGAAACAAGCTGAAACACAACAAGTACATGTATACATCCAATTCACATTCATTTCATAAACAAGCACATCCATTTCACAAATCAATTAACTCAAATTAACCATTCATGTATATTTACATAGATGTACCATTAAGTTCAATCTTATCCCAATCAAGTTCAATCTACATTGTGGAACTTCCCATCTGGATTTATGACCTCATGGTTCAAGAATGATGCAAACTGTCCTCGAATGTTTATGAGCTAACCCTGTTCCAACGCAGTTGTATCGATGCTCACAACCTATCACTAGGAAGATTAAATTCGTGCGTATAAATTAATGAGTATGAAATAATTATTGCAAGATTGACAAACCTAAGGATCATTGGTCATCGTGGAACCAACGAATAGTTCCATGTTGTGGTAAACATAGTATTCACAGAGGTTGCAGACCGGCGGCTGCTGGTGGCACTGCAAAACTAGAATTGGTTAGTTCGAGAGGCATTACTACGAAGTGTTTTATAGGATTAATGTGTACTAGCGAATACCGGAAATTTTAGATCGTGTTGCAAGGTCCCTCCCTTGCATTTTCCTCCAGAAGCATATTACACGATGAATGAACTACGTGATTCCAAAAGTTAGCCTTAGCCATTGCAAAGGAAGGAAAGACTACAATAGAGTTATCTATGGAGGAAATGTGTTTACCTGTCGATTAATTATCGGATAATTGTGAAGTCGTATTTGAAACTCTGTAGGGAATCAAGGTATATTACCTTGTTCCGTTTTGCTACAATTACAATTAGAATCCAGTGGAAGCTACATAGGTATGTCGCCATGGTCATTAAACCTAAGTTCGTGTTGCTTACAAAGTACAAATCAACAAGTATAGCCACTAGTGCAGCACTTACTCCTGGTTGTAGGGCAAAAGTATGAATTCCTTGTCGCGGTGAGCCAGCAATGAGTCCGTCATGTAATCCTCGACGAATTTTGCATTCTCCTTGATGTTTTGCAAGGAGACCAAGTGTGGGTCGAGGAAAACTACCGGTGATTTCCTTATATATATATATATATATAGACACACACACACAAAAGCAAGGAGTTATATATAACATTTATCGGTATTACACGAACGTTGACTGTGATTGTAAGCACTTACAGTGTCCAGCACCGCATGAGTGAGGCATCGAGGGCATCGAGGTTGAAGAGGAAGAACAAGTCCTCGAAGGTCACCGTGAAGACACAGTCTTGACAGTCGTGGTTAAGATGATCCTTCTTGAACTTGACGTTGACACCCGAGCGCCGTTGTTCATCCGTCTTGTTGGCTTGTTCCATGTACCATAGACAGCCATTCCTAGGGTAGGGTGGCGCTCTACCGTCTCGACCAACGGCTCGCCTAGCACGAATTTTCGAGCCAACGACAAGAAGGGAATATCATCGGGCAAGAAGGGGATCTCATTAGACTTCTTCGATTTTCCCTTGCCGCCTCGCTTTTTAGAGATCGACCGGGCACGAGGTGTAGATGCATCTGATGCACCGGGTCCTTGCTGCATCGGTGCAAGTACATCCTGTGAAGTTGACACCGGTGTAGGTAGCTCCGGTGCAGATACTTCCTATGAAGTAATTGACACCGGTCCAAGTAGCTCCTGGTAGATGTTGCTCTTGGGCCACTGGATGAATGATGCAATGGCTTGCCCTAAAGTTACGATCTTGTCCTTTGGGGGCATCTCCAGCTGGACGACCTCGAAATTGGCATAAACACCATCCACATTCACTTTTGCGCAACCCAGCTCTATATTTACACCGTACAGCAAGGCCCCGACATCAGATGGATATGTCTAGCTCCAAGTAGCATCTAGGGCAACGGAGGCACATCTCACTTGGAGCTTGCACTTCGTAGCCACCTGTATAACGATACAAAATTAGTTACTCCAACAGGCCTATCAATGGATCGAGCATTCCAAAGATAATAATCATTACTAGGATATCATCAATAGGAAATCTATTGTCGCTTTCTAAGTTATGGTTGGATCTTGTGACTACTTTCGGACGATTGGGGTGGCTATAGCACAAGATGCGGCGGGGGCTTCCAAATGATTCCCCTAAGCCTTTCCTCTGTGAGGGATGTACGAATCTCCTCTCATCAGACATCTCATATCTCGTCTCTGAGGGATGCATGAATCTCCTCTTGTAGCAGTGCTTTGCGCTCGGCTTTGGCTCTCTTCCTACTCCGGTACACTCCGGAGTCCTTTGGGAATCCATCTTTCCATGGAACATAAAGACCAAGGCCTCTCGTGTGACCTGGATGCTCCTTGTTTCCCAGGGCTTCGGAGAGCATATTTCTCTCCCTGACTGCCTGGAATAAGCCTTGGGAAGAATGTGCAGCTAGCACTCAGTGCTTCCTGTAAGAGCCCGACATATTATTTCACTTCCTACGAAGTTATCGAGTAATTACAAACTAGGTAGTTCGATATCTTACCAAGCGCTCAACACTTCCTCGTCTGTGTGGTTTGGAAAGGAGATGACCCCCAAAGACACGGCAGCTAACTTTGCTCTTAGCCAGTTTCGGGCGCGCTCATCAGGGATCGTGGCAAATTGTAGGGAGGCATCCTAACGGTTTGCATGCTCGTCCTGATCCCTCAATTGCTGGATTTTACCCACATACCCAGCGGTGCTGAGTCTGTGGGGGTGTGTGTTTTTTGCCTGGAGGGCCATGTGCACCGCACTTTCACTCCTAAAATCATCTGTCATCTTCTTCGCCACAAATTCTTCCCAGTACTTTGCCACGAATGAATACTTTTGAAAGGGCGTCAGATTCTTCTCCATGTATTGCTTGATAATCATGTTCTTGAAGTTCCTCCATACTTTGCATGCCTGTAGCAACGTGTGTCATCGCACGGAGGCCCGATGTTGTTCCGGTATATTGAACGATCGAAAAATATCTGTCAGCAGCTCACATTTCTGCTCTTTGGTCAACTCCTTCCATGAATCATACGTGATCTTGACCTGTTACCATGCAACTATTTCGATCGTTCTCTGGAATGTGGACACTGCTAGGGGAGGATTGAGAGGGATCTCAGACGCATCCACCTCTATGATGGTAAATCGGCCCACGGGCCTTTTCGATATTCCTCTTCTTCTATCGTGCTTGGATATTCCAGAGTACAGCGCATCAGACACATGAGGCGACGATAACGAAGAATGAGCGGAAGACATCTTCACAAGAAATAGAAGTTCTAACATGCATGAACAAATTAGGACCCATATAATGACATAATTGACATCATGTGAACAAATGAGATCAACACAAAGCTAAGATTTAACATTTTGATATTGTTCTCAGATGTAGAGTTGCACAAGATTTAATCTTGGTCTTCTCGCTACTTTAGTATATACTCTTCATTAATTCAATTTGACAATATTAATTCAAACTTTGAGCTCTAAAATAGTGTTTTACTTATCTGCCAACAAGATCTTTAAACAAAAGACATAAGATAATTATACTTTCGGCCCGGAGGTTCAACTAATTAACCAACCGAATGTAACAGACTAAATGCCAAAGATCAATCAACAGTAGTAAGCATTCCAACTAGAGCTCAAGTTCAAACCCGATTATCAAAATAATTTCAACACAAGATTATTATCATCACAGAGCATTCATCTCAAGCCCACCACACCCCATATTGCAATATATTCCAGTAGCAGTATCAAGCCCACCACATTACATTGGTTAGCTTTGGGCGTCAAGGAGAAGGACGAGCAGGGAGCACCGGAGCAGCAGAGCGGCGTTGAAGGGGAGGCGTGCCGGGCTCAGAGGAGAAGGAGGCGTCGGGTGCTCGGGGGAGGGGAGGAGGAGGCGACTCGTGCTCGGGGAGGAGGCGGCGGGCTTGGGAAAGGAGGAGCGCTGGGCTCTAGGAGGAGGTGACATCGAGGACAGTGGCGATGGGCTCAGGGGGAGGAGTCGCGCTGGGCTCGAGGAGGAGGCTGTGTCGAGGACGGTGGCGACGGGCTCATGGGAGGAGGGAGAGTTGAGAAACTTAATCGTTTGAGTGGGGGAAGCGAGCAAACCCTAGAGTCCAAATATAAATAGGTTTGGACATCACAGATGGTTCTAAAGTAGAATTGTATGTGATAAATAATATCACAGACGGTTCCAATAAATAACTGTCTGTGATAGATTGTGTATCACAAACGGTTCCAATAAATAACCGTCTGTGATAGATTGTGTATCATAGACGGTTCCAATAAATAATTGTCTGTGATAGATTGTATCACAGACGGTTTGTAGATGAAACCGTCTGTAATATATTATCACAGATAGTTTGTAGATGAAACCGACTGTGATATTTTTTTTGTATTGGTAAATCTTGTTCTGTTTATTGGCTAGCCTCATAAAATGCTAGCCATGCCATCTGAAACAAGAAGAACAACAAGTACATGTATACATCCAATTCACATTCATTTTAGAAACAAACACATCAATTTCATAGTACAAATCAATTAACTCAAATGAACTAAAATTAACCATTCAGAATATATATACACACATTGTTCAATCTTTAAAAATTATCCCTTCTAGATGATCGAAGCGTATGTAGCTAGTTTCGTCACGTTGTTCTTCCTCAAACCTTATGCCATTTTTGAACGGAGGCAACTCGTCAAATTGATTGTATTCTTCCTCGTCCACTACATTCTCAACTCCGACAATCCTCCTTTTTTCATAAAGAACTACGTGGCGCTTCTTATTTGCCTGGTCGGTTACATAGAAGACTTGAACAACTTGGTTAGCGAGTATGAATGGTTCGTCTTTGTATCCAACACGTTCGAGATCCACGGTAGTGACGCCGTACTTGTCGACCTTCACCTGTGGGAGATGGATCAAACAACACCAAAACAGGGGGATCTTGAAAAGCACATAGTCGAGCTCCCATATCTCCTCTATGAGCCCATAGTAGGAGCTCCTCAGCCCATTGGTACTGAAGCATCTATGCGAACACCACTGTTCTGGTTAGTGCTCTTTACATCCCGAGCCTGCGAATAGAATATGTACCTATTTATGTCATATCATTGCCATGTCACAACTGTAAATGTTGGCCCTTTTGCCAACCATGTCAGCATATCACTTGACGAGCTCCTAGCGAGTCGCTCCTTCAACCATTGGTTGAACTGATTGTTGTGCTGTCTCGTGATCCAAACATCTAGCCACTCTGAATTCTGTTGCCGAAGCACGTCTTTGTGCTGATCGATATACGGGGACACTTCAGTCATGTGTTGCAAGACCGTGAAATGGGCTTGAGCATATGTATCCATATCTGGAGTGATTGCTTTCTTTTCGATAGTCCCGATACCCTCGAGCCTCCCCTCATGGCGAGATCGAGGCACACCTATCGATTCGACCTGAGCCATGTAATCGACACTGAACTCAATGACATCTTCGGTTGCATAACCATCGACGATGCTGCCCTCCGGCTGTGATCGATTTCGTACATAGGACTTGAGAATTCTCATGAACCTCTCGAACGAGTACATACTACGTAGGAACACGGGCACGCACATCTTTATCTCCCTCACAATGTGAACAATGAGATGGACCATGATATTTAAAAATGTTGGAGGAAAATACATCTCAAGATGACATAGAGTCGTCACCACCTCGTCCTGCAGAGCATCTAGTCCTTCGGGATCGATGACCTTCTGGGCAATTGTGTTAAAGAAATAACACAGCCTCATGATTGTCTCTTGGACCTTGATCGGCAAAATACTTCTAATTACAACAGGGAGCATCTGTGTCATCAGCACATGACAATCATGAGACTTCATGCCAATTAACTTATCTTGGCTCAGTGTAATGATCGAGAAAAAGTCCTCTATGCTGCACACCAACTCAGCGAGACCACAGGAACTTGGTGGGAGAACTACTGCGCAGCCCGTCAGAATGTTCAGGATATATCTTGGCAGGAGTTTTCTGCTGCTTTTTGTATGGCGCACATCCCTTTGGGAATGATGGAGATGAAAAAGCGAGAGTTCCATAAGCTGCAACAAGGCGACCTCAGCGTGTCAAAGTATCTTAACCAATTCACTCAACTGTCAAGGTATGCACCGGAAGATGTTGCAACCAAAGAAGCTAAGATCTAGCATTTTATGGAAGGACTTAACCCCAACCTCAAGGTGCAATTGGTGTTAGTCGACTACCCCAATTTCCAACAGACGGTCAACAAAACTCTTGTGCAAGAAGATGCTCAACGTTAGTTGTATGAGTCTTGTAAGAGGAAGATGGTGCAGCATGAGTCTCATCAAAACCATCCGTAGGGATTTAGAAGGGATATGCAGCATCCCATCCGATTCACTCTTCCTGCCGCATTCAGAACCACCGCACCGACACCTCGCCCAACTATTTCAGGATTCGGCAACAACAACCAACCTCAGGGAAGCAACAACCCAGCCCCAGGAGTCACCTATTATAGATGCCATGAGATAGGTCATTATGCTCACAGTTGCCCACAGAAACGTCGAGCCATGACTCCAATCTCATTCAACTTGGGACCTACACCAGCCAGAACACTACACACGGAGTAGGCCAAGGAACAACTCATATCCCAAGTCAAGCCACAAGGACTCCAGTTCCTTCTACAAGAGGTCGAGTGAATCAAGTCACCGTCGAGCCAGTTCAACACGTTGTTCCTGATAAGTTCTTAGTCCGTGCAGCCTCTGTGTGGTTTTGTCTCGCTCAAAAGAGAAAGTCGCTTGGAAGAGTGAGCAAAGTCCGAGTCTCCGAACCTAATCTCCAGTCAGCTCGAATCTCGGGGTCGAGATTCCTTTCAAGGGGTGTAGGTTTGTAACATCCCAATTTTCAGGTCTTTTTGAAAATTTTCAAAAATTAAAAATAACCATTTGATTTTATTAAGTTGCTAAAGCTTAACTTGAAATTTAGAAATAAAAAAATTAAGTTGAATTAATCAAACTTTAATTAATTTAAAATTTGGTTTATTGGAGTTTTCTAGAATTTATTGGATTTAAAAATCAAAATTATTATTTTAAGTATTTTCTTTGATTTTCTGGAATTTAAAAATGGTTTTTCCTTTTGTCCCTAAGCTAAAACTATTTTAATTGCAAAATTAAAAGCTAAATTTAAGCTAACAGCATTTTTATTAAGTTCCATTTAATTCCAGGGACTTCTGTGTATTTTTCTAGAATGTTTGAGATTTATTAGCTATTTTCTAAAAATGCTTTTGATTTTCTGACATTTATTTTGATAAAAAAGGTAATCAAAATTCGGAAAACATTTTGGGACGATTTCTTCTCCGGCCCGTCGCTCCTTCCCGCCTTCGCCCGCCGCCGGCCGCTCCACTTTTCCCTCTCCTATCTCTCGGGCCCGAGGCCCTTTGGTCGGCCTGTTTATTCTTCTTCTTAGGTTTCTTCCCCCCTTCTCCTTCCTCCAGACCGAGCGCAGCTCCTCCTTCAGACCGCCATTGATGGCCATCAAAGTCCGTCAAATCCTGCTTCTCTACCTGGATTCTCGCCAACGTCGCCGTCCCATCGCCGCTCCGAGTCCCGCGCCCAGTCCCGTCGCCACCCTAGTTTCCTACTCCCTCCCCGCTTTTTTGCCGACGCCGTCCTGGATTCCCGCATGCCCGCCGTTGCTCACCTCCCCCTCCTCGCTATAAAGCCCTCGTCCGACTCCATTTTCCTCTTCCTTTCCTCTCCCCCTCCCTCCCCGCTCCACCTTCTCCTCTCTCTCTCTCTCTCTCTCTCTCTCTCTCTCTCTCTCTCTCTCTCTCTCTCGGAGATTTGTGCTGCCGCCGGAGCTTGGCCGCCACCTCCTTTCACGCCGGCACCCCCACTTCAGCCACCCTCTCCGGTACCGTGCTCGCCGCTCGTCCCCGAAGCCTCGCCACACCTCGCCGCCTCTCTCTCCACCTTGTTGTGCTCGCCGGAGAGCTTCCGGCCGAGTGCGCCACCGCTGGGTGTCGCCGTGGCAGCGCGACGTAGCGACACGTTAAGGCCACGTCGGCGTGGTTGCCTATGTGGCAACCCGCATGGCGCCTAGTCCGCAGCCACGTCAGCTCGCATGCGTGGCGGTCCACGTAGAGCCCACGTGGCTTTTCCTCTATTTTCCCTTTGAAAAACAAATCCGGCCGAAAATTAACTCCAGGGCTGACGTCAGCAGTGGCAATAAAAGGAATTTCCTTTACAAAATTAATTCTGGAAAATCTAGAAAAACCCTGATTTTATCATTTTATGTGTTTTTCAAACTTCTAAAGGCCATAACTTCTTCATTCGAACTCCAATTCGAGTGATTCAAATTTCTAAATTCATCTAAATTCTTTATCTTTCTGTTAGTGCTTATTTTACAATTATTTGGATTTTATTTGGTATTTTTTTTATTTATTTGGCTTTATTTGCACGTATAGATTCTGGCGTTTCAGAAGAATTCGTGGACCCGACGGCCGAAGCATCTCAACTCTTCAATGAAGGCAAGTCGTAGACCTTTGATCATGTTGAACCCATGTTATAAAACTACATTGTTTGATATAAACATGCATTGCTAAGTTTATAAAAATGGTTTCGGGAATAGTTAATTACCTAATTGTCATTATGCCTCCTTGATAAATTGTGAATGACATGTACCCTTGATTGACATAAATCGTTGGACACCATAGGATGGTTAATTATTAGTTGGACAATATTGTGCTACCAACATGGGTATCGTTTATGCTTAGCCATGCTTTAGCTATACGATGGATTCGTGATCACTTACTCAAAGAATGTTTAAACTTGACTTAATGAATTATGGAATTGTGGCGGAGCCACTGTTGATAAAATTTGTTGTGCCTTGGCAAGGGTTGTCATTTGGCCGGGTTGAACGAAAATGATTTAAGCTCGGGCGAGTGGTTGGATGGTAAAGGAGGAATGCGCGAAGCAATGCAGGAGGCACATTATAGGGTGCGGGAGGCACTTTGGTGCGTGAGGCATATAGGATGCGGAAAGTCTCGCCTGAGCAATAACTAAGGACTTAACTTTGTGTGCCATTGATCTGGGCCATACCGTACAACCACATGTCCAGGATGGGGTGGACCTGGCCAACTAATTACCAATATTTTGATTTGGTTCTGTTTTGGTTGTTGAATTGCTGCAAGAGGGGGCCTAGAATGGCGAATTCTTAGCGAGCAGAACCAGGTCAAAACAGAACTTTGTAAAAGCCTTGTCACATACTCTAGACTGCTTACCTAAGGTAGTGAGCAGTGGCATAGATATATGCCGAACAAACTAGAGAAGAGTGTAAAACTATTTGAATAGCTGTGTCCCCAGTTATGGACAATGCCTGGTGATTTCACACGAGGGGTAGACTTTATAAAAATGTTGGAATGGTTTGGTTGGAATGGATGATAAGTGAACGGGTTTTTCACTACTTGTTGGTTGGGAAGTGAACGGGGTGTTCACTAGTTGATTTAAAGAAACTCAATTACTTATGTATTAATCTTTTAAATTGTGCTTTCAATCTACTTACTGTATTTACTGTCAATACTGCTTTATGCAAAATAGCCATAAAGCTATCCATGTCAAGCCTTGCATGAATACTATTTGCATATATTTCCCTACGACTTGCTGAGTACTTTATGTACTCACGGCTATACACCACTTGTTGATCAGTCCCCGCAGAGGAACAAACGAACTTAGAGTTCTACGAGGAGGAATATTTCGAAGATTATGTGAACTTGGTCGCGTCCTCCACTCGATTGTCTGTGGGCATATCAGATGGCTTCAACCAGATGTTTTGATTCTTCGCTGCAAGTTTACTCTGATATCTTTAGCCCTGCATGGCACACTTTGTAAGACTTGACCATAAGTTCCTTTTGCTAAATAATGTTAATTTGTCTTCTTCATCTATAGTTTGTTGTATGGATGTGATTACATCAATGTTGAAACTGTGTGAGCTAGCTACTGATCTGGGACTAGTTTAGAATACACAGAGGGTCTCGAGGTTTCATACTCGGGGTCCCGACAATGTCATTCCCAGGTTGCTTCGGGCCTTGGATAAGTATCGACAACAAAATATACTTCTGCTTCATACACAACTAAGGAGGAAGGTTGTAGATACAGAGAGTCACGGATCAAGTGTTATGCCGGCTGCTCAAGTTACCGAAAGGATTCATTCCATCTGTACTCAATCCAAACCTTATATTCCTCAGTTCCGCACCGAAGTCTGCAAACCTCCTATCGATGTTTCTCCACTAGGTGGAATTAGCAGGGTGTCTTAGCTTTCCATCCTGCTTACACTCCTCCGAGTGCCAACGCAGCGGTTTTGCCTCCTTTGGGTTCGCAAAAAACCACTTCAAATGGGGAATTACAGAAAGATACCACACCACGTTAGCAGGTGGTCCTTTCTTCACCTCGATTCCCTCGCCGTCATCTAATTGATTCTTATGCTTGTATCGGGATGCGTTGCACATCGGACATACATGTATGTTTGTGTACTCTTTACGGTAGGATACAGTCGTTCAGACATTCATGTATTTTTTTCTACTTCCATTACCAATGGATAAAGAACATTCTTGGCTATGTAGGTGGTTTTGGGAAACTCGTTTTCATCTGAAAGCATATCCGCTAAGAGACCTAACAACGCACAACCTTATGTATTCCAACTTGCAGCCCGGGAACAAAGGCTTCTCTAAGTCCTCCATCAAGCCCTCGAATTTACCAAACTCTCTCTCACTATAGTTCACTTCTGCATCACGAAGCATCTGATCCAGATTGTCATCGTGCAGCCTATCTGAATCGGAACCACAATCAACATCATCCGGTGACATATCGTTGACTTCGTCAACGATGTCATTATTACTACCTTCCTGTATAATCTGCTCTTCACCGTGACTGGTCCAACGTGTATACCCCCTTTTGAAACCCCTTCGAATCAAGTATGTTTGGATATATGCTTGGTTCTTAAACATCTTCAGATTCTCGCAGTTAATGTATGGACAATACGTATATTCTGCCCCCTTATTCAACATATCCTCCTCAGTAGCTCTTGTAAAAGCAGACACACCGTTAATGTACTCTTCACTCACATGGTTCTTAGCGTACATCCAACTTCGGTCCATCACATGGTTCGTATTGAAAACCCTAGAAATAAATAAAAGGGCGACTTTGAAAGCGTATTTTCTGAGGCTTAAGCATTCCAATAGAGAAAGCGTATTTTTCTCTGAACTAAAGGTGATTTTTCTCATTTTTTACATTTTTTCGGATTTTATTAACTTACATGTGGGCCCTACTTGTCAGTGACTCATTTTTTATCTCATGATTTTATTTATAAAATCTATGACGGTCCCACATGTCATAGACTCATTAGTTTATTAACTAAATGATTAAAAACAATAGTATTTGAAGCTTAAATTGGGCTCAGGGTGCCATCGCATTGCTAATAGTCGTGTCTCAGGGCCCTAAGGTCACCTGAGGCGAGCCGACGGTGATGTCCCGTTGCGGTGCCATGGGCTTCACTAGCGATTTCGGCGAAAATGCCGAAAACTACTCAAATTAACGGATGCTTATGCTCCGGTAGCTCACCTCGATCACGAGGAAGGTGTCAATGAAGTCAGGGAAGGTCCAAGGCGGCTGGTCATCGGTGAACAGAGGCGATGACAGCAAGCTCCTCGGTGACAGGTCTTCTTGGTGGAAATAAACTGAAACGAACCACATGCACAGCTTTAGGGGGACATATAGGTGGGGAAATCGACCTTGGTGGGGTCGACGACTTACCAGAGAAGAGTTGGCGTCGATGGCGGTGGTGGTGACAGAGAGGTCCACGGTGACAGCTCGGCGTGGGTGATAATAGTTGAAATGGACCACACGAGCGGGCTTAGTGAGGTGAGGCGATACTCAAACCGAGCACGGAGTGACGATGGACTCACCAGACTTGTAGATCTCCAGCGGCTACCGTAGCGCCAGAGATGGAGTAGAAGACTCTGTTGAGAATGTAAACTGCACCGAATGATCAGTAAGCGAGCAAAATGGCACACCATCTGTGATGAGTTTGTTATTACAAACGGTTTTCAACAAAAACCGTCTGTGATATGTAGCAATATTACAGACGGTTATTTTTAAGCTATGCGTGAAGTATCACTGAGCGGTTTTTTGTTGAAAACCATACGTGATATGTAGAAATATCACGAGATGGTTATTATTAAGAACCATCTGTGATACTTCACGACGGTTTTCATCATGAGTATGCGTGATATTACCTCTTCTGAGATGGTGTTTAGCATACGGCCCGATAACACAAACGGTCTCTAAACCAAAACCGTCTGTGATTGCATGTAATACAGATGGTTTTGGTCAACCGTCTGTGATGAGACGTCTAGTATTAGCCTTTTTGTAGTAGTGTGGACACCGTGTGCTGGGAGGAGGAGGACGGGGGCGGTGGAGGCATGTTACAGAGGAGAAAGGAGGAGTATGCGGGCGGACTGGTTAGGGCGGGGGAGGCGGGGGGGAGGGGTGGTTATTTAATAGCATATGGTGGGTAAATAACTTTGAAGTCTGATGGTAAATGCAAAACGTGGGTTGCGGGAAGCTGCCCCACGACAACTTCTAACTTTCGGCTTTCTCGCGTTATAGATGACTTCCAGTTTCAGAAAAAGCCGCTGTGAAAAGTCCCCCATTTAGAACAGCTTTCAGCTTTTCCGAGTGAAAAAGTCGTTCCATACAGGCCCTAGAACTCCCCAATAAGGACCTATATCGACTAGATCGACCAGCCGAAGCCATGTCCAGACAAGAACATGTTGCACCCAATACATGCACACGTTGATTGATATATGGATGTATGTGCAGTGTAGCTAGCCCTATGTACGTTGTTGCAGCAACTGGTCCCAAGACTCACGTACAACTTGTTGAGGAACCGTTGCTAGCGAGTCCAGTCCGAGTGATTACCTCGTATACAAGTATAGAATCGCAAGAACAATGCAAGAACACAAGGGCAGAATAGTAGATTGAACACAGAGATATAGGGGGCTTCTTGCTTCTATTTATTCCTTCATCAATCGATCAATCGTTTACAATGAATAACACCCCCTATTTATAGGCTAGTGGATAGATGAGGAGTCCACCTGGGCCAGGACTCTCTGGCCTAGTCCTAGTTTCTTAACACTCCCCCTTGGACACTCATCCGACATGTTCATGTCTCGTCAAAACTCCATAAAATCCCAGTGGGAAAAATTTGGAGAAAGAGTACATGACATGCGTTCCGCTGCATTGCATGAATTGCCTCGATAAAAACCTTAGCCGAGAAACTTTAGGAAAACTCGTCAGGGGAAAAAGAGTACAATCCACTCAATTTCATTTAATCTCCAGGATTTATTCTTTGGGTACTCGATCTTCATGATCAAGCTTTTATAATGAGTTCATGAAGGTTCTCCCCTTGAATTCTGCACTTCTCTAAGTCTCATCATTCCAATTCCACATATGCATCTTTCAAAACTAGACGCTGGAAGTGATTTAGTGAATAAATCTGCAAGATTTTCACATGACTTAGTATCTTGATGCTTTAACCGTCCATCTTTTGCAATTCATGAGCATAGAAGAAATTGAGGTTGATATGCTTTGTGAGAGGACTCTTCACATAACCCATCTGCACTTGTGCAACATAAGCTGCATTATCTTCATAGATAATAGTGGGGGTTTGCGCGGTATTCAATCCACATGACTGCTGGATGTGGTGAATCATCCGCCAAAGCCAAGCATATTCTCGTGAGGCCTCGTACAGTGCTATCATTTTTGAGTGGTTCGTCGAAGTCGATACAAGACTCTGCTTAGACGATTTCTATGGAATTGCAGTTCCACCACATAGGAGTTCATAGCCTGTTTGCGATTTGACTGTATGCGGGTCCGATAGGTTCCTGACATCTGCACAGCTATTCATAGTTAGGTCTTGGTTCTTTCTATAGAACAGACCAAGTTCTTTGCTTCCTTGGAGGTATCGGAAGATATCATTCATTCCCTGCCAATGCCTTTGGTAGGTTCTGCACTATACCTTGCTAGTAGGTTAACGACAAATGCAATGGCCGATCTAGTACAGTTTGGTAAATAAATGAGTGCTTCTATTGCACTTAAGTATGGGAATTCTGGTCCCAAGACTTCCTCTCCCTCTTCTCTAGATGCATGCGGATCTTTATCTTCTTTGCAAAGATCTTGAGCCATTGGCACTTTCGAAGGGTATGCCTTTCAAATCGAACCTTTCTAACACTTTACGAGTGTAGGTTGACTGATGTACTAAAATCCCTTCGGGGGCATGCTCAAGCTGCAAGCCTAGGTAATATTTGGTTTTACCCAAATCTTTCATTTCGAATTTTGACTCCAAGTAAGAGCTTGCTTTCTTAATACCTTTCAGGATTTCAATGATATTCAGATCATCTTCATACACTGAGATTATACAAAATCCATCCTGGGGTCATCATATAAATACACAGGGGTTATTCTCGTTGTTCGTGTAGCCTTTCTTGCATAGAAAGTCGCTCCAAGCGATTATACCACATCCTGCCTGATTGCTTAAGTCCGTCTGTTGACTTTACGAGTTACCTGTTGTCTGATTTCTATTTGCTCTGTCTTGGTTCGAGACAGGGATACATTCAGGTATCTTCATATAAATGTCCGAATCCAAATTTCCATAAAGTTATGTTGTTACCACATCCATCAATTTCACTTTTAACTTCAAGTTTACTACCATTGAGATTAAATATCTAAAGGCTGGTTCCACCCATAACCAGGGAATATGTTTTTTTCATAAACAACCCCTGGATATTGAGTGAAACCTTGTGCAACAAGCCTTGCTTTACTTCATTATTTTTATTTCTCTTTCGAACAAATACCCACTTATACCCTACGGGGTGCACATGGGGAGGCAAATGGCTTACAGGCACAAACACATTTCTTTTATTCAGAGATAATAACTCCACTTCTATTGTCTTCTTCCAATCTTCCCAATCTGATCTTTTCTTTCATTCAACGAGTGATACAGGCTTTGGATCAAGATCGATGATTGTGACAATTTTCTTTGCAAAATCAATGTCAACATTGGCTGTTGTCTTATTCATAGATTCTCCCGTGGTCACAAAGTTTATAGCTATTTCTTCAAGGGGCGATTGTTCTAATGTTTCTACTTGCTCACCACTGTTTCAATTACAGGGGCAAGTCCCTTTAGTTTTTCAGTTCCGACGTGTGCGCACACATCCATGCTGATGTCTCCCTTCATGGGGATGTTCAAATCCAGTATGCCTTTTCCGAAGGTTCCATACTAGTGCCAGGTCTCAACTAGCTCTCTTTCTGATTCTGGGGAACTTTGGTGATCGACTATGTCAAGTCCTTCTTATCCTTTTTCACCAAGCGTCCTCGGTTACTTCGGATTCGAGGGACCGGAGTTCTCGTCCTTTCAGAGGCCTTAGGACGGGATTAGGGATACCTTCATCGGTATTTCAACCCTCTCCGGTGCATTGCATACAGGCATATGCGACTTGGTCACGCTCTTCAAATCACTGAAGTGGTCAAGCAGATGAATTGCTAATGCTTGCAAATCAATTATCTTCTGGACTGCAATTATCTTCTAGACTTCAATTATCTTCTAGATTTCAAATATCTTCTAAACTTCTCTATTTGCTTCACTAGTGCGTTGGTCATGTGCGTGGATTTCAATTATCTTCTGGACTGCAATTGTCTTCTAGACTTCAATTATCTTCTGGACTTCTATATTTCCTGACATTTTCATCAATGTGTTGATTTCCTCCCCCCTAATGACGGGAAACTAGCCTCATCTAATATATTATCAGCGAATCGGGCAGTATGCAAATCTCTCGTCATAGGATCCAAATACCTGGTTATGGATGTTGTCTCATAACCAGCATATATCCTAGACTTTCGAAGAAGGCCCATTGCAGTTCGTTGTGGTTGTGGTATAGGTATATAAACCTTGCAACCAAATCTTCAAAAATGAGAAATTTTCTGTGCTCACCTGTAACAGCCCAAATTTTCAAATTTCAGAGAAAATTAAAACTTAATTATTTTAAAGCTAAACAAATTTATTTGCAAAATCTATTACCAAATAATAGTTGGAAATATTTTATTTAAGTCCAAAATGCCTTTGAGAATTTCTGTGAATTTTCTCATAATTTTTGGATTTTATTTGCTACTTTCTAAAGCTATTTTGATTTATCTAAATTAAATCAATTAGAAAAACAAAAGAAATCCTTAAACAATAATTGGGCCGAATCTGGCCGGCCCAATTCCTTTTTCACACGCTGCCTTGTTAAACAGCTGGCCTCTCTCACGCGTTAGCCCGAGCCTCTGTGGCCGTTGGATTACCATCGGACGGTTCACACGCACCCGCCACTTTCCTATTTGCTACCGTCGTCGACAAGTCGGGCCACCCGTTACTGTGCTTCTTCCACCACGTGCCTTCCTTTTTCTCGCGTCGCGTCCGCCATGGCCGAGTTCAAAAAGCTTCCATATACGATCGAATCCGGCCGCATATCCCAAATTGACGCGCGCATTTAAACCCTGGATTCCCTCCGCTTCCGACATGGCCTCTCCTTTCCATCCCTACGCTCCAAATCCCCTAATTCTCGCCGCCGTGTCGTGCGGACCTTCTTGCACCCTACGAAGCTCCGGCCACGCCCTCGCCCTATAAAAGGGGGCACCAGGACCGCCGTAGCCTCCTCATCCCAACGCCTTAGAGCGCCTCTTCCCAATCTCTCTCTAGAGCTCTAATTTCGAAGTTCTTCGCCGGCGACCAAGCTTCAGTTCTTCTCCGATTTCAGTGCCTCCGTTGATGCTTCGTCCTCGTCTCCGCCACCGTCGGCATCTCCTCATCGTCGCGAAGCCAGTGCTTCCACCCATTCGCCGCAAGGACCGCCAGAACCTCTACTTCACCGTCGACCGCACGCTGCCGCCGCTAAAGACCTCGCCACTGGCCACCTCTTCGCCCTCCACCACCGTGAGGTAGTGCACCCGGTTTCCCATCTTTCCCTCGTCGCTTTGCGCACCTCGGTTTGGCTCGCCGTGGCGCGAAGCGCAGGCGAGACTAAACCCTAGCGCCGCCGCTCACCACGCTTGCGTGGCTCGGCCACGTCGGCGACAGGTCAACGCCACCGAGGCACTCACGCCTACGTGGCTACCTGCGTGGTGCCACGTCATCCGCGCATAGCCCCACATACCCTCCCATTCACTGTTGCGTGGACCGCGTCCACCGTGAGCGTTGACCGGTTCGTGGGCGTTGTCCAATGACCACAGCCCACCGTCGGTGACACCGCGCTTGCCGACGCAGAAGTCGAAATTTCCTCGGAAAATAAATCAGGAAATTCAATTAAAATCGATTTAGGGTTTTTAGTATATTTAAACTTCTAAAATCCATATCTTTTGCAACCAAACTCCAAATTTGGTGATTCAAATTTCTAAATTTGTATAAAATAATTATCTAGCTAACTAAACAAAAATATTTTGATTTGGATTTAATTTGATTTGTATTTTTGAATTTATTTGAATTTCAATTGAATTTGTCGTATTTTCGCGTATAGACTTCGACGACTCCGGAGAGTTCGATCCTTCAGAGGATTTAGAGTACCAAGACTTCAACGAAGGCAAGTTATACCATTGACCATTTTGATCCCAATATTTTAAAGTTATTTAATTCATTTTTAAAATTATTATTGCATGCATATTTTTGTCAATTAGTTTAATCCCCTGTGTAAATGCTTAGTTACTACAATCCCTTTGGTATAGCCAATTTGAATATTGTTTGCCATGCCCTTGTCACCTTAGTAAAATAATTAAGAGAATTATGCTTAGCCAATGCTTAGACCGTAACTATGATTTTAGGAGGATTTAGCCAAATCTTTTCAAACTGGTTTAAATTTGAATCTATGGTATTGTTTTACCATAGATGTTTTTTTGAAAAAGATGGTTTTACTTAAAATAAAATAAAAAATGGTTTGGACTTGGGCGAAATAGATGAATGGTGGGTGCAAGTTTATGCACGGGCTTAATCTGGTTAAGATTAAGGCCCAGGGTTTAATTTGGAAGACGTCTAAGTAAGTGAAGGGCCGGCCTTTGAGCGTTCCTTTGCTGTGCCTTACCGTACCACCACATGTCCTATATGGGCAGGATTTGGCTAAATAATTTGTGATGTCTTAGTGTTATTTGTGCCATATTGATTGAGTGGGTGTCAATTAGACAATAGTCCCACCTGGCGCAAGAGGGGGCTTCCGGCGGACGGTTAGTCCAATGGAAGTGAAACCTTAGCAGGCGTAAGTACACTAAGATAGAGCATTGTAAAGGCCTCATGGTAATTACTCAGTCACACGCCTTCGGAAGCGTGCAATGGCCGACAATAAGAGCAAATTATCTCGTGTGGGTAAAGCTGTACAAACTCAGAGAGTGAAAACTATTGAATAGCAGCGTCATGATCATGGACATGCTAGCAAAGCCACTCCGAGTTAGACCTTGTTTTTGGTTTTGAAATGTTTTCAACAAATGATTTTAGGATGGATAATCCTTGTGGTAAAATTGTGCGGGTAGCCATGTGATAGGAGGGTATCCTTCACCATTCAATCATGGAGGTTATCCACACTATAAAACTGTCATTTTAAAATCTGATTTTAATTATAATATAAAAATGGCCTTGGAAATTAATATGAGTATTTAAACTGAAAATGCCGTTTATGCAAATAAACCCTGCCAATCTCCTTTGTTTACTTTATGCATGCATCATAATTCCATATTGGGTGTAACTTGCGAGCACGGTAGTAGTGCTCACTCTTGCTGAATAATCTTTATTCAGGAGAAGACATCTATCAAGACGGTGAGGACCCATACGCTTAGGCTACGCCCCCAGACGATTGCCTGTGGCAAGTCGTGTGGCCTATCACTACTACTTTGCTTCTGTTGTATTTTACTTTATTTGGCATCAGGCCCTTTGTAATAAACTCTGAGTTATTAATAATAAAATGTGTGATATGTTTGTGTTATCACTTTTGTTTGACTGTGTACACTAGCTATCCTGAACTAGTGTATGAACACAGAGAATTCGGGATCCTTCGCTCCTGGGTTCGACATGACCCTTGTGCTAGTTGCATAGGTGAATGGATGTTATATGCCGGTGGTCTAAAATTGATGAGAGTTGCTGTGGGTAGGACGTCGTGTCCCCAACATGCAGTTGGTAAATTACAATTCTTCAAAGGTGATCGGGCAATAAATTTAATCCTTGTAATTAATGCCTCTGCTAGTCCATTCTGGATGTAGACATGCGGTACAGAATGCTCAACTTTAATTCCCATTGCCATACAATAATCATCAAATGCCTTTGAAGTAAATTCTCCAGCGTTATCCATTCTAGTGGACTCCACATGATGATCAGAGAAATTATTTCTAATTTTAATTATCTGCAAGGTTTAGCTTTGCAAAAGTGTAGTTTCTCGTAGATAATAAACATACATGCGACCATTTCGAGGAAGCATCGATAAGCACCATAAAATACCTAAATGGCCCTTACAGGGGCGGTATAGGACTGCAAATGTCTTCCTGGATATGGTCTAGGAATGTAGGGACTTCATCATTTGCTTTCAAAGCAGAAGGTTTAGTAATTAAATTCCCGGTGGCACATGCGGGGCACAGAAAATCTTCCTAATATAGGAAATTATTTACATTGACATTATGTCCCTATGAATTGTTAATTATATTTCTGTGGCGACCCCACCCTAGGGCACCCGAGAGGTCCTCCCAGGATCTCCTAGGACGTCCCTTAGGACCTCCCAGGAGGTCCGGTGGCACCTCCGATGCTCGGGTAGGACACCTTGCCGGCACCAATTGAGGCCTTGGTAGGACCTCTCAAGATTACCACCGAGGGAAGTGGGAGTCACGGGGAGATCCCTCAGTGCCACGGCCAACTCAGGGGAGGTCGAAGGACCTGACCTAAGGAGGTCGTGAGACTTGAGGGATCACTCTGTGATTCCCAGCGTGAACTAAGCTAGTCCCAAGGATCTCAAGCTAGCTCTTCACAGCATACAAGAATGGTAACATCCACGACATAAACTTTATTTACAACATAACAAAGGAGTTGTTTACAAAAGGTGGCCTTGGGCCAAAAGCAAGCTTACAAAAGAGCGGAAACAGACGCCCATCCACTATACCACGGGCAAAATGGTGGAGGGCACAACCTACTAAATCTGGTCCTCTTCTTCCTTGCTATTGTCTTCTCTGATAAAGTTTGCATTGAGCAAGAGTGAGCACTACCACTGTGCTCGCAAGTCACACCCGTGAAGTAACAAAATGACATGCATACATGGATGTACAACAGAAGGCATAATATGGTTGATTTGCATAAAGCCAGGTTTCTTACAATTACAGCTACTAAGTTCCAAGGCAGGTTTTTAATAGATAAAATTTCATTTTCAAAACTTGATTTTCAGTTGGATAGCATTCATTAACAAGTTGGTGAAGGATACCCTCCTGTCACAAGGCTCCCTGCCCAAAACCCATGGGATAGAAATCTCAAAACAATTTATTAAACACCTTGAGAAACCCCAAATCCAACATCTAACTCTGAGTGGCCGCTACCAGCATGTCCATGACCGCGGACACGGCTATTCGAATAGATTTACACTCGCCGAGGATGTGCACTTTACCCACATGACATGATTCCTCTAGTTTATCAAAGAACCGTCGATGCCACCTCTCACTACCAAAGGTAAGAGGTCTAGAGTTCATGACAAAGCCTTTACAATGCATTGTTCCACCACGACCTCTCCTTGCAAAGGTTTAGCCTCCTTTTGGATACAAATCCATGAGGATCTGGGCCCCCTCTTGCACCAAGGGGAAAACATAGGTCATGAAAGACCATAGGCCATAGAAGACCTCCCACACCTCCAAATGGATCAATTGCGGTGGAAGTTTTGCAAATTAATTGGCCAGGTCCCACACCCCATACTGGAGATATGTGGTTGCACGGTTTTGGCATAGCCCATTATAGGCCTGGCATTGGCGGCTCAAAGACCGATCCTCAACTGACTTGGGCGACAATCACAAACCCCTGGACCTCCACCTTATCCAGGATAGAGTCCGTGCATAGACACTACACCAGCCAAGCAAACCAATTCGCCCAAGTCCAAATCAGTTTTCATTTTCTTTGCTTCCCCAGCAATATTTTCATACCCCCATGACATCCCCATGCCATGGTCAAAACATTTTAAACAATAGTTGGTCATGAAGGTAAAGATTTCCCCAAATCAAGTACTTTTGGTCTAAGCAAGACTAAGCATATGGTTTCACAATTGCTCCTGGTTCACACTAATGTATAATCCAGGTTTTGTCTAAGGTGACAACAGATTGTGTTCAATGTCAAGTTGGCCATATGAAGGAATTAGGCATAACTATGTGTTTAAAGACAGGTATTAAAATATCTTGATAGAAATAGGCATGCATTATCCTTTGAAACAAAACATAAATAAATTGAAATATTGGATGCAATATGTTCAAGAGCATGACTTGCCTTGCTCACTGTCTTAAGAGTCTTCTTCGTTAGTACACTAACGCTCCTCGGTGTCCTCGCGTTCTATACGGGAGAAAGGAGACAAATTTAAACCAAGTTCCAAATAAGAACCAAAGGAATTTCAAAAGAAAATCTAAATCTCAACCAACAGAAGCCATTCACAAACTCAAAATAGGTCCTTTGGGAGAGGTCCCAACTTACTGGAAAGAGGTCTAATGAGAAAGGTCCTCACGGAAGACCAGAGGGGTGGCTTTAGCAAAAGACCAAGATGATAACGCTTGCACAAAGTCCAGAGAGGTGATCTTCAGAGGTAGCCATAGAGTTCCACCGCGAAACCAAAGGAAGAGGTCCTGAAAGGGACATAACCTCTTATTGTGGTGACAAGAGCAAAAACAGATCAGACGCAAGGAGGCTTACCAGCAATAAGGGAGAGGTGACAAGTGGAGGGGAGGTCGAAGGCAGTATGGGCGGTTGAGGTCAACGCTGTAAGATCGAGGTGGCCGACTAGAGGGGGGGTGAATAGGCGTTTTAAATTCCTTTAGGCTCTAAAACCGATTTCTAATGCGGAAGCTAATACAAATACGGTTTTGCACAATTAAAGCCTAAATCAACTAGGTTCCCCTAAGTGCACCAACAATACAAGTCTATTAATAAGTATATCAATTAAGCATATGACTTGTAAGCTAATCAATTCTAGCAATGATGAATAGCACAACGAACAATTGCAATCATACACAATGAATAAGCAATTTAATACAAGGTATGTAAATTGCACAATGTAAAGCAAGCATTCATACACAATGAATGTAAATGCAATAGTAAGGCACAAGGATGCAAACCACAATGGACACGGTTATGTTTTACCGTGGTGGTCGGAGACTTGCCGGTCTCCCATAATCCACGTTGAGGGAAACCCAAACTAATTGGGCCGGCTCCACGAATTAAGCCTTCCTCCGAGGATCAAACACCTCGCTCCACTTGGGTTGCTCTTTCCTCCACTCCGGAGATGGCGAGCACCACACCACTCACAAACCGCCTGGGTCTTCTCACAATCTTCTTTGAGAAGCTCACCGCGCACGACGCCCTCTCGCCTGTCTAGGTGTCGGCAAACACCAAGAGTAACAAGACTCTAACTCTCACTTGAACCAATCAAGTGTCAAAGCTCTATGGATATGAAATCCACAACCTAAGGCAACACATGCACTTAGGGTTTGCTCTCTAACCTCACTAAGTGCAACACATGCACAAAAGAGTATGAGAGGCTTGCACTAGCTCAATAGAACTCAAAGGAGCACCAGCAACTTTCCCTCACACGGCCAAGGTGGGTATTTATAGCCCACACACAAAAACTAGCCGTTGGGGTGAAGTCTGCTGAAAAAGTTAGGAAATCGGACGCGCCGCCGTTATGGGGCGGTCGTGCGCTTTCCTCCAACGGCTATAAAACTAGCCGTTGGTCACCAAATCGAACGACCGCCAACTAAGGCCGGTCGTGATCGCAACAATCAGTACAACCGCACAAACACTGCGGTCGTGCCGCTCCACAAAGGAGCGCCAAATGTGGCTAAGTCCCACGAACAACTGTTCTGGAATTTTACAACCGCACCAAGAAAACGGTCGAACCGCGCCGTGGTCGTACCGCCCAAACACCTGCGGTCGTACCGCTCCAAGGTTTTCTCAAAACAAAGATGAGCAACAAATGCATCTTCTCTGGAAAAACTGAACCGCTAACAAATAATCGGAACGACCGGCCTACGGTCGTACCGCTCAGTACACGCCGGTACTACCGCTCCACACCCAGAGCAACACATGCTCGGCGGTGCGGAAAGTGGCATCATTGCATAATCGCCGATATGACCGCATCCGGTCGTCTCAAGCACATTACACGTCGGTTCATCCGATTTTCCTGAGAAAACACAGATTGCATTCGCTTCAACTCAAATTGCAAAACACATTTGCTAATTTGATGCGCAATGCACACAAGGGCTTAAGTGAGATTCTCAACAAGTTGCAAAACACATTTGCACACTTTTAGAATCACACCACAAGGAATAAGGTACATGGACTTACACCATTTGCAAAACGCATTCGCAAACTTAAGTCACATGCTACAAGGATTAACCATGAGCCACAACTATTTGTAAAACACATTCACAAATATTGGCAACATGTTAAAGTGAACTAGAGCAAACACAATGAGCTATCAACACATGACAAACTCAAGCTACTAGTCAAAGACCCCTCTTAATAGTACGGCAAACCTATACTAGCAATCCGGTCATCCAACCAAACACCAAGACCGGTAAAAGACTAGGAACAAATCCTTAGCCCTAGCTAGTCATACCTTTGCCTTGCGCAAACACTTGAAGCTTGATGACGCACATCCTTGCTTCAAGTCCAGGTCATTGACTTGATATGCATCAACTCATGATGCATCCTTACTTGACCTTCATCAACACATGATGAAGCTTCACTTCGGGATCTTGACATGATGCTCATCAACACATGATGACATCCTCCATCCCGAGTCTTGACATGCATCACCACATGATGCACTCTTCACTTGACATCCATCAACTCATGATGGGTCTTCACTTGACTTGATGATCAACACATGATCATCTCTTCTTGACTTGATGACTATCAACACATGATGTCATCCCAAGTCATCAACCACTTGGAACATAACCTATTCATCCAACTCATGGAAAATGTTAGTTCCACAATATGATTATCATTAATTACCACAACATACCATTAACTCATAATGGCGGGACAAGATACCACAATATTTCCCTCATTGGTAATTGATGATAATCACTTCAATAGCAAATAATTGAATAGAGTTTGGTATGAGTATATAAGTACTACATAAGTTATATATACTCAACATGAGTGTATACGAACTACACAAGTCGTATTAACTCAAGAATACATGAGCATATATGAACTACATAAGTCTCATATACTCATATGAATATATTAACTACACAAGTTAAACATATTCAAAGATATGTGAGTACACATGAACTACACAAGTTATGTTCTACTCACATATAAGTATATATAGACTACACAAGTCTTATACACTCTTATGAATAGATTAACTACATAAGTTAAACATATTCAAGAATATGTGAGCACACATAAACTACACAAGTTATGTTATACTCACATATAAGTGTATATAGACTACACAAGTCATATATACACACTTGAATATACTAACTACATAAGTTATATATATTCAAGAATATGAGCATATATAAACTACACAAGTTATATATACTCACATGAATATATTAACTACACAAGTTAAATATATTCAAGGATATGAGTATATACTGAACTACACAAGTTATATATATACTCATATGAATATATTAACTATGCAAGTTAAATATATTCAAAGGACATGTTTCAAAGTAAAGATCCCAATTATATATGGACAAGGAAATATGGATCAATACTAATGAAACCACAAAACATATATTGAGCTCCCCCTAAATGTGTGCATACACAAATGTGTAATGGAAACATATGCACATATTCAAGTTAGACTTTTGGTGGAGTTCAACATATATTTTGGATCCGAGGAATGCAACAAGATATATGAATACAAAGTAGAATGCATACCTCTTTTGATCTTTATATCCAAACGAGACTAAACATGATATAACAAATAGAAATGTTAGTCTCACAAATAGATTCATCATTATGAATGCATACCTGTTTGGATTTTCCTTTTGTTTATCCAATGAATTGGATTTGTCATTAATCACATGCATGCCTTCATGATTATTACCTTTATATCCAAATAAGACTACACAATATGTATATCAATGAAAGTGTTAGCCTCACAATTAGATTTGTCATTAATCACCAAAACCCCATTAACACATAATGGTAGGTCTAGATCCTTCAAACGCCCAAGCTCCTGCGGGGCCTCCAATGGTGAAAATGCGATGGAGAGAGATGCTCCTGGCGATGCTCTTGGCAGCAAGGCTCTCCAGGAAGCCACTGAGTGTGAGCCAGAGTGATGAATGTGGGAAAAGGGTGGCAAGGAAGGGCTCCCGGGGCTAGTTATAGTCAAAGAAAGTGAAAAGACCACTCAATGCGTACATGATTTGGTGAGCGTGAGAGATAGGCAAAAGGTACGGGAGTGTCAAAGAAAAATAATAAAGGACATAGTGTACTGTTACGGGAGGAGACTAGAAAAGACACCAATAGTGCCCCAGAATGACCCCATACAATGGAAGCAGCCACTTCCTTGGCTGCATTTAGTGCGACCAGACATGCATTAAATGCTCATGGTACCAGTGTGGCGGGAAAAACATAAAATAGGTAAGCCTGGCAGGTGGGACCAGTCAAATCTAGAAACAGTTGGGTCAAGGGAGGTTACGGCGGTTGGATCTCCAAAGAGGAGGTCCAACGGCCAAGATTAAGTGCTAACGGGGAGGTCCGCAAGGTAAGGGGAGAACCTCACCCGCTAGGGAGGTCTAGAGCCATAGGATCAAATCCAGACGGGAGGTCTGAACGGTTAGGATCTCCAAGGGGAGGTCCTAACGATCAGATCTGCCAACGAAGGGAGATTCCACGGGCTCAAGGAGGTCTTGAGAGGAGGTCTGAAGAACTAGGTCGACAAGGGGAGGTCCTAATCGCTAGGATCTCCACAATGGGAGGTCCTGGTGGTGAGGATCTCAATATAGGAGGTCCTAGAGGTTCGGGAGGAGATCTAAACCTAAGGAGGAGGTTTGAACCAAAGAGATTCAAACCAACAAAGAGATCCAAAGAGATCTAACTCAAAGAGAAAGGTCTGGACATAAAGACACGTCCAATTGAGAAAAGGTCTGAGCCCCCAGGGGAGGTCTAACTTCAAGGACCACTGGGGAGGTCCAGGCCACAGAGAAGGTCTAAACCGAACATACACAAAAGAGAGACTGAGGGGAGAAAAGGTTCAGAGCTTCTAAATACGGTTTTCAACGCAGTATAGGCTGCAGGTGCCTTAATATTAGTGTAGTATAGCTCAGATTCATATGAAGGAAGTTGTTCTAGTGCCATTTTTCTACTTTCTTCACGCTTTATAATGAGCAACTATTCTTTACCATACTCTTCTTCAGTTTCTACATGGAAACTGTTAGTGCGAATATCCTTGAGAGTTCTAGTCAATTTTGGGTACAACAAGGCTTCTTTAATGACCAAAGTTGTGCCCATCAGAAGTATAATTGTGGCCCTTCCTGAGCCTACTATACAAGTATCGCTGCTTGCGATTGTCGTAAGACCAAGGTAGTTAGAATCGCGATTCTACTCTTCGAGTCTTACGATTCTACGAACCCACGACAGCCTATCGATCCAAATCGCACTGTCGATCCTACTCGTAGAGACTTACGATTCTACGAACCCACGACAGCCTATCGATGGTATTCATTGTGCCGCTACCTGCTAAGCACACTCCCTCTATAGGGCACCACACGCGTTCTATTATAATGTACTTTATTAATATGCAGTAGAAAGTAAGCAACACATAAATAAAATACTTCAGATATCAGAACATAACTTGCTATTATAAATACGGGAAAATAAACCTTGCAGGACTCATCATAAGAATTTAATGCTTTGCTCTCTTAGAACTTACAACCATTATTCAATAATTCAATGTTCTGCTTAATTACAAACTGCAAGTTACTATAAAAGATCCAAGTGCAATGCGTGCACTAGATCAAATCAGCGAAGTATTTAGAAACTTCTACCTCAATCTGCTACATGGCGATCTTCTCCTCTTGGGCAACTACAGCTGTGGCTGCTGCGATGTCCAAAGGAGGGATGATGGGGGCTGCTACGAGGCTGTCTACATCCATGAGTGCAACTAATGGATGTGGATTCTCTGTGCCTGCAATGGCGAGGTGTGCCTCATGCTGTCCTATGCCCTTCTTCTTAGACTGGAAAGCATCAATAACGTGCGATCCACGACCTTACCCTTCTTTCCCCTCTCCTTCGTGAGAGGCTTCATCACCTTGTAGCTACTAGCATTGGCTTCATGTCCATCATTGCTACTAGGTGGCTGTAAGATATAGTTCTTCCTTAGAACATCATCTTGAGCTTCCGTAACTTGCATGGTGTCAATTAATGCGGCATACTTGTTGGGTCATGGGTAGGCTACGATAGACAAACAAAAATTCTATCGCGCAACCAAGGAACCTCCGCTAGTAATAGATCACGAGATTACCACTAGACGTGCCGACTCATAGCGGAAGTAGAGTCGACGTAGCGAGTTGATGCAGTCATAGTCGTACTTGTCGCGTGTCTTCTCCTCCTGCTCCAATGATCGTCACGAGTTGCGGATCGTCCTAGTGCTGATGCTTCGCAACATCTCCAAGGTATCCACATGGACGGGGCAAGGACACCACGCATTAGAGTGCTAGCACCGGCGGCGTGGTTGAGGAAGGCGTGGCTATTAGGGTTTCGGGAATTCTTCAAAAGCTTACTTCACCCCATGCCACTGCCCCTCTATTTATAGGCATCCACGGCGAGTCTCGAACTTGAGGCCCATTAGGAACTCGTGGCCTACAAGAATTCGGATAACCATCCAAATCAAATCCTAGCCCTTTAAGTGTGTGACCCTATAGGTTCATGTGTGATCGGTTGTGACTTGGAAACTATTTTCCGACTACGAGTCATTAGCGGTACCTAGCAGCACATAATGATTCCCGAACACACATAGAATATATCGGATGAACCTTAATGCAATATGATCTATGACTAGGTCCTTATCACTTACGACCAGCTCATATCTAGTCATGACCACTCCAAACTTAGTTACGACTAGTTCGTCACTCCTTAAGACTAGTTAGTGATTATGTTTGACTAGTCTACAACTAGCTCATATCTCCATATGACCAGTTTTCGACCAGCTTCGAGACGTCCTATTAGACCTCCTCGATAGGTTTCTCTAGGACCACTCCAGGACTACTCTCGGACCACTCTAGGACCACTCCCGGACCACTCTAGCTAGGACCACTCCAGGCAGAGGAGGTCCTAGAAAGCAGTTATACCTACACGTGGAGAAAGCATATTAGCCATACTATCTAGTCAAACTGAACGATCTGTTTGTGTGTTATCCCTTGGCCTCACGACATCTGGTTGAACTCCATGTGAGATTATTTGTCATCCATGGATTGTTCAATACTTTCTCGATGAAGTGTCGATAACTTCATGTGGTCGACACTTCAACCACTAGTGGCATGGCCATGCACTTTCTTTATCCGACCAAAACGAGGGGCCCAAAGACATCTCTCCTGTTATGTTAGGAGGGGTAAATCCCATATCCGACCAATCACATCCCTCCGCACATTTCATAGCATTCCCGAAAGCTACCTTTATAACTACCCAGTTACGAGTAGCATTTGGCAACCCCTAAGAGTGCTATCGCACATGTGGGAAACCATGCTGATCTCAGGTCTAAGGATTACACATCAACATTGCTTGAGACCAACTGATGACACATGAAATCATAACAATCTCAACAGTGTCTCAAGATGGGTCAAACCAACATCATGTTCTCTAACATGTGTCCATATTATTGGTTTGATATCTCTATATCTATGACCTGTGAAACATAGTCATCAACCAATACATATGCTAGTCTATTCATATGTGTTCTCATATGTTTCCGACCAGGGAACATTTAAGAATAATCATCGCAGAAATACAGAGTTTCATAATCAAGTCACATACTTGATAATAAATATTAACAATATTATTCTAGGAACAAGATAGCATATTATCCAATGTTATGAACATAACAAAATATAATCAGCTCTATGATTGCCTCTAGGGCATATTTCCAACAATATTCCTTATAGTTGTCTTGACAATAGTTGCGTGCGGGTTGCACCACATTTGGGTGAAAGGTAGAGAGGGTCTTTTCAATCTTCTGCTTATCCGTGATTACATTATCACATAGTTGAAGACTTGTACAAATTCTAGCCATGCTGGGTCAGTTTTTCGAATTCCTGGTTCATGATGCCAGTCATTTTCTATATTCATGCAAAGAGTTCATAAGATTACTGCTAGTAATTAACATAAAATGGTTGCAAAATTCTCATAATGCTCTTCGAACTCCTGGTTCGTGTTCCCATACTTTTCTACACATTTTTCATGATTTACTTTTGTTTTTAGTGATTAAAAGCAATATAAACAATCACAGATAATCAAAAACAGTAAATACAATACATAAATTGCATAGAAATAACAATAACAAAGTTAAATATGCTTCAAATACAAAAAATGGTTCAAAAATTGAATTCTCGATACCCTTTTCTACTGGAAAATAAATTTTCGGTGAATTCTGCAATTTGCAGGGGTTAAATCGCGAAATTTCAGTGCTGAGAAATTTTTTTGTGTAGTTTCAAATTTTTGGAGGGCCTTGTTGCAAATTTCATAATTTTGGCCGGGCCCCTCCCTTTTTTTATGTCTTTTCCCGGTTATTAGGCCGGTTCCCATGGGCCCTTGCCCTCTTTCCCGGCCCAAGTCGGCCCACCTTGCCGGCTAAAGGTGCGCATGGGGTAGGGTTTCCCCTACCCGGCTCCAAGTGGCAGCGGCGCTTATGCATGAAAGAGTGGTCGATGAGGCTTGCGGAGGCGGCCGGGGCTAGCGGCGCCGCTACGGGTGGGCGCGTGGAGTCTTCAAGCTGGCGTGGGCGGTGGCGTCTTTGGTGCGAAGGGCGGCAGACACGCTGCACCGCCCGCCGCCTACTCCGGCAGACGCGTCGCGGCGCTCAAGGATCCGACGGGCGAGGCGGAGGTGCCACTATAGGCGGAGGCGTCGCTTATGCGCGTGAGAGGAGCGGCCGAAAGGCTTCAGGCGTTGCGGCTCCGACGGCGCTCCAAGCACGTGGGCGGCTCTCCGACGGCGCTCCAAGGGCGGAGGTCGGCTCTGGCTTCAGGCGCGACGCACGGAACGGCGGCCGCCTCGGCGGTCTGTGCATGCGGCTCTATCTTGCGTGGCGCCCGGCCGCGCGCGACCGACCGTCGGCCTGTTTTTGTTTTGCTGTTGTTGTGCTTTGGGCGATGTCGTGGCCGGTGGCTCACTCAAACCGGTGGTGCCATGGCCATGCACGCGGCTCCAGGCCGGTGGTGGTGGTGGTGCCGCCACTTGTGGGTGGCCGGCGTGGCCATCGTGGCTGCGGGTCAGAGGTATCGCGGGGCAGCTCCGGTGCTGCTCAATGCGGCTTTGGGCTGTCTGCCGTGTGCAAACTTTTTTTTCTATGTACCGTTCATCCAAAAAATGTTGTTCATGCGATGCATTTTTTTTGTTCATGCAATTACCGATCGGTTTGGCCGGCGAGTTCAAATTGGCTCGCGGTAGATTAGAACGAATTTTCAATTTTCAATCTACAGTACAATCGACATCCAATCTTTTCATGCAATCTACCGATCGATATTGTGTCGGCGACTTCAAGTCGGCTCACAGTAGATTAGAGCGAATTTGCACCGTAGGTTGCAATCTAGAAAACCAAATTTGTAGAATTGAAAAGCAATATAGAAAACGATTCAATCTACGAGCGTCGTTCATCGACGGTTACCTTTCGATCCGAAGAGAGTCGATCGTGCTGATAACGTGTTGAGGAACCATTGCTGGCGAGTCCAGTCTAAGCGATTACCTCGTAGACAAGTATAGAATCGTAAGAACAATGCAAGAACACAAGAGCAGAATAGTAGATTGAACACAGAGATATAGGGGGCTTCTTGCTTCTCTTTATTCCTTCATCAATCAATCAATCGTTTACAATGAATAGCACCACCTATTTATAGGCTAGTAGATGGATGAGGAGTCCACTTGGACCAGGACTCTCTGACCTAGGCTCGGTTTCTTAACATAGCTAAGGGCATGTACAATGGTATAGACAGCTGTTGTTTATGACAACCATCCACGTCACTTATAGACAGCACTAAAGACAACTCATGCAATGGGTTGTCTTTTTACTTGTCTGTATAGATCACACAATCATTTAATGCTTTCATGGACCTAAAAAATGTGGTGATCAACTCTAATTTTCATCCTTGTGGACTACTTGTGTTGCTTTATTTTTTATTCACATAGCTGCGCTGCAAGTCGGTTCACAGACTAGCCGCATGTTGTTAATGCAACATTCAGTATACAACCCACATATTCATTCTATTTAACAGGAAAAGGCCATGATGTTGGTCTTAATCAGATATCAAAATTTGAAGCTAAAGTTGCAAATGGAAATAGTGAACAAACACTTAGCCATGATATCTAAGCTTCTTAATAATTTTTTTTGGTCCCCTTTCCTATCTTTGTCAGTGTGATTTTCTCTCATTTATGCATAATGCACATTACTTTTAATATACTTGCTTGTAACAGCTTATGAATTATTTTTCTCGAATTCCTCAAATGTTTGTGCTTACTTGTTGATTATTTGCGAAAGAACTGATGTCCTCAACAACAAATCTCTTGCTAATGTATACAATACGAATTGGGAAGAGCACACGTACCAGCTCTGCGGATATGTAGTCGGGGATAATAACTCGGCCGCCGCGGCATGGTTTGACGCTTTGTCCATGTAGAACACATGAGGTGAGGACGCGGTTGGGCTACCGGTGGATGCGCCCTCCACCAAACCCCGGCACTAGCGTGGGCGCCCTCGCTCCCAAGCTCCGTAGAAGTGTTTGGCTGCGATCCCGGCGATGGCCGTGGTAGTGGTGGCGGAGGCGGCGAAACGATGCGCTTTCTCCCATGAGGCATCGTCGATTCAACCTAGGCGATGGTCGGCAAGGCAGCAGTAGGGAACGGGGATGGATTGGAGGGGGCAAGGATTTAGAGGGGATTTGGCGGGGCATTCGAATGGAGCGCGCACGAGGGATTTGGAACGGAGACGCTGGAGCGCGCGCAAAGGATTGGGAGCGGAGACGCCGGAGCGATTGGGAGCAGAGACAGAGAGCGCACAAGGGATTCGGGATTTGGCGCCGAGCGGAGGAAAAATGGGGGGAAGAACTGGCCATTCGCGCGAAGGGGAAAAGGGTGTTTTGCGTTGGAGAGAGAGAGAGAGAGAGAGAAGAGTGAGGCGCACGGGATCGAAAAATTTTTTGATACAGACGGCGCAACCATACAACGGGAGTTCGATCGTCGACTGTTTTTTGGAAAACGTGTTATAGTCGGCTGTGAGATTATAGACAACAACTTTCTCCCTCTTTGTTCTCTTTTCTTCACGTCAACAATAATCCTATATGGTAATTCTTATAGACAACTTACATCAACTCATTGTACATGTCCTAATGAGCCAGGCCAGCCCGGCCGACCTGGTCCGTCGGTGAACCGCGCCAGGACGGAAGCCTTCTCACGTTCTCCGCGCTCTCCGGCCGACAAACCAAAAGCCGCTCCACCCTCCGACTGCGCGCACGTGCACAGGCGCACCGCGGCAGCGCATAGCACAGCTACCGATTATGAGCTCGGCCCGTTCGCGGTGCCGCGCGCGCGCTCGATCCGCCGGGTGCAGGCGATGATGCGCACGGGTCGTGTGGCGCCGCGCTGGCTGACGTGCCCCTTGCGTAGGTTGGATAGTCGTCGGCTAGCTCTTGCGCCGCCTAGTTGTGTGCCGTGAGCGGTCGTGCCCGTGCGGCGTGCGCTCGGCCGAACCGCCGAAGGTAGTGAAGCAAAGGCCCAACTTCAAATGGGCTGACTAACATACCCACAGGCAACATCCCATTGCACCCAGTGATCGACTGTGACAACATGTCGGGCTCTCAATTAGCCTGCGCTGCTGCGCGCGCGCTCGTCGAAACCCGTAGCGTGCAACTACTTTGCTGGGCCGAGTCCATCCGAAGTTCCTAACGGTGGCATAACAATTATAGGATTCTCATCGCAATTCTTTGATGTTCCAGGAAACATTATATACAACCATCTCTACTCTTCGTTCACGGCACATACATATACTAGGACAATTTCTATGCATACTGTGATTAAAAGAAAAAAAATCATGAAGTTTTCTGGAAGCATAGAGACAAATCCGTCTGTTCACATGGCAATGGCATACAGCCTACAGGGATTGTCAAAGGTCAGTGTGTACATGCAAGCCTGCGAGAAGATTGCCCTATACACAAATCATGCATCAGCTAGCTAGCTGAACTGACACTAGGAGTTCAAGGACAGAAACTCAGCGATTTGCAATTTCTGCAAAGAGACCAAATCCATCTCGTACGGGTAAAACCGAAACGGCTTTACACACCAGCTCCGGCTAAAGCTTCCGAACCTCCTTCGTCCGCAGATTCAGCGCAAGCACCCCCGGCCACGCCGTGCATGATGAGTGCATCTGCAAGATCACCATGCCGCTCTCTCTCCCCGAACCAATCAAGGTCGATCACCTGGCTCGTAAGTGGACGCAAGTTTGGGTCTACTGACCGAAGAATCATAGCCTTGTCGATCGAGCGGTACAGCCAATGCGCGACGCGACAAGGAAGGAGGACTAAGGAGAGACCGCGGCTGCAAGCGCTTGGCGCCGTTTGGGGACGGGGCCCCACTTGCCTCCTTGACGAGTAGGTCTGCGTCCGCGACGAGCGGCTAGGAGTGGCACGAGTCGTCACTAGTCGTCGTACCGAGGGAAGCAAGACGTGCGACTACGGTGAGAGTCGTCGCGGTCCTCGCGGATCGCCGCACGAGGGAGTGAGCCGCAAGCGACTGCCTCTCGTGGGGGTAGCACACGCATATATAGGCCCATGCGGCCGTGCCACTGCCGACACTGTTCCGCTGGCCGGCGGTACGGTTGCGGATAGGAGTGGGCATTCGGTTTATAAGGTTTTTTCGGTTCAGTTTATTTGGTTTTTGGAAGTTGTCAACTGAATTAAACTGAAAATTATAAACCAAAATATTTCGGTTCGGTTTGTTCGGTATACTGAAATATTATCCCTCGGCAGTCAACAGCAGTTGACCTCACCAAATAGTTACTTAAGTATTAACACCACAAAATTCCGAAATTCTGAAGTTAAACAGCATAATAATACACACCACAAATCTAAAGCAGGCGTAATATCAATTGAAAACTGCAAATGTAAACTCCGTTAAGGCCTAAATTACATGACCACAAGTCCAACATAGCAACACAATCAACATCTGTTACATGACCAAACAGACAACTCTTTTAAATTACTAAATTGATGGCACACAGAAGTACTTGATGAGTGATAACACACAATACACTTGAGACTTGAATCACTTGATAACTGATTAACTTCACTAGTACAACACCAGCAATAGCACAACACCAGATCCCAAAATCTGCCTCATTGTGTCCATCTACAGTTTTAAGGAATGACCAGCAATAGCACAACACCAGATCCCAAAATCTGCCTCATTGTGTCCATCTACAGTTTTAAGGAATGACCAGCAATAGCACAACACCAGATGGTCCAGATCCCAAACTTCACTAGTATGGAACAAAAATGAAAATGGGAATGCAACATAGGAATTATAGAATGCCCCACCAAATCCAGCACACCATGACAACTTGACAAGCCAAACTCTGCCTCATTTTGTCCATCTACAGTTCTAAGAACTGATCAATTTTCTTCAACAACAACACATTAAAAATCTGAGCACTTCTATGCAAATTATTATCAGAAGTATACAAAGTGTGTTTGCCTTCAAAGTCAAATAATTCATTCCATTGCAACGAATAATACTGATCTGGATTTGGAGACAAGAAACAGTGGATTTACTTCAATAGCATGCTGGATTCAATATTACATGATCTCCGTTAGTACGAGAGCTTATGTTTTCCACTCCATAAATCAAGTATATGTTGAAATGCTGTAACAATATGGCATAATACTCACCAGGATTTAGGAAGTAGAGTCACTAGGTTTGGTGATGGGCTCAGATTTGGACCTGGACTTGGAAGAATTGCCAACTTGTTCCGCTTGAAGTACTGAAATAGAATCCAATCAAGCAACCAAGAGTTAGTTCACAAGGAACAAGAAAGAAATAACTAAAGAAAAATCACTAAATTAATTTATCGATTTACCTTCCTCGATTTTGGCCAAATCTTCAGGGTCCTTTTCAACACTGACAGGAGTGGACCGCCGTAGACAATCTTATGTGCAAACCAGGCATTGGACCATAAATGGTGTGAGCTCGCTCCTAAAGTCATCAAGGACGCGCCTACCAGTGATGTGACTGTCGGTATAGGAATTGCTAACACATCACGAGCCAAGCAAGACAACACTGGGAATCTAGGAGAATTGCACTTCCACCACTTAAGAATATCAAATTCTTTGTTTCATTCTCTTCCGCAAGGAATTTCTGAAGTTCAGACTTGCAAGTGCCAATTACACTAGTAGCCATCTCGTGCTCCTTTCTGCTGGTTCTTGAGAATCACTAGATTGTGGTGCCTTGTCACTTGGAGAGTAGAGACTTCTATACTCATCAAACAAACAATGAAAAGAAGCATTCACTTTTTTTCCAAAATTTATCTCCTTCTTCCTCATCAAACATTTCCAAAGTAGCTATCTTTGTGTAGTTAGATAGCTTGTACCTTAGATCAATAGCAACACCCAAAAAAATGAGCATGTTCAACTTTTCATGATCACCCCAATACTTGCAGTACTTTTGTAGCATTCTATTACCCATTTCCTTACGCATAGGATCATTGCTATGACACCATGGTCGTGGCCAAAGCAAAACATCACCAATTTCATGAAATAAAATATTAGATGTTACATGTTGTGTGGTAGAAACGCGGAGAGTGAGATCATAGAAGTGTCCAAGAAACTCGGTCATCTTCTTTTCATTTTCCCAATCTGCGCTTTCAATAACTCCAGGACCTCTCTCACCGCCTAATTGAATTGCATAGTGTCTGTGATCTAGAACCAATCTTATGTATAATTATTTGATTCGGGAGAACTCCTGGAGGTAAAACCACGCAGAGAATGACACAGAGATTTTATACAGGTTCGGGTCTTCTCTAGAGAGAATAACAACCCTACTTCTATGCTAGTGTATTGAGTGTACTATTTACAATCAAGATGAACACTAAGGCCTAATGTCTTGTGCTCCAGATTGCTCTCTCTATTGACTCCTCCTTATGTTGTCTGACTTCACTCTTTATATAGCCCGTGAAGAGGTGGCAGTTCCTCCAGGTGAAGAGGCACCTAAACGTTTCGAATGATGAACCGCTTGATGGTGGTTGTCATTAAGCACGTGGCACCCCTATGTTGTCAGGCAGTTATTGTCAGAGACAGAGGTGATTCATACGGTTATTCACAGAGGATAACAGCATATATTAAATTTCTCATGTGTAAAACACGATGAATAAGACTTCCTAACCGACTGGGCCCACATGTCTGTTGACTCCATCGATATAGGGTAGTCGTAACCGACTAGGTTGTGGATATACTTACGACCACAAGGTGCTCATAAATAAGGCTCACAACCTAAGACTAGTCGTAGAAAAGCTTACAACTAGAGACTAGTCGTAGAAGAAGCTTACAACTAGGGGTGGTCGTAGTAGGACTTATGACCACTCGACTAAGCTTCTCCCTTACGAATGGTAAGGGATATATCGATGGGTAATATAAAGATATTGCTATCTATAATAAGAATTACAGATGAATAATTAAATGAGGATTATTAGATCATCGTCATCTAGCCTCCTAGCTTCAAGTGAAAATAACTTACTTGACAAAGGAGTCGCAGAATAGCGGTCAGAAGTAAAATCTTTCCGAGTGGTACTTCATTTGACCAGAAATGGACTTGGTCAAGAAGGTAATTTTACTTGAGGTGTAAAGACATAATCGGTTTTCTCGAACGGACACATTAAAGAATCTTAATCGACTCTCATAGACCTGTCTGTTGGAGCAGTTCTCGAAGAGGTGGTAACTGTTGAGTTCCCACGATCTTTAACTCAAGCGCATGGCTATAAAGACTTACCGCAGGCGTGACTTTAGGGTTTTTACTTTTCCCCATTCACTTCAACTATTCTTCGAGCTCTTGCTTTCTCTACTGCCAAGCAAATCAAACTCTTTCCAAATCCAAATCACCCGTACTCAGAGAAAACGGCCGAAACTGCTTCTCAATGGGCGGTGTCGGAGATGGATACGACGAAGATGGAAGCTTTGGTCGCTGCCAGGAAGATCCCGAAGAAGGAATTCATGAAGTGGGCTGAAGCTTCTGGGCAGCATTGGACCTCGGGTGAGGAAGGCACCATTCCAGTATTCCAAGCGTACTGTGAATGTGGCTTTCGATTGCCTGCTCACCCCTTTCCTTACACTGGTACTCACACACTTTGAGGTGGAATTGGTGAATTTTGTTCCCAATTCTATCATGATGTTAAGCGTGTTCGTGTACCTGTGTGAAGTCTACCTGGGGATTCCAGCCGACTTGGAGATCTTCGAGTATTTCTACAGGATGAGCAGACAAGCGGGAATCGTAGGCAGCTGTGGTCTGAAGCTCCACAATGGGAAGTCGAATGAGTACATTTAGATGTTCACCCGGTCATCATGACCGGGGTGGAAGAAGAGGTGGTTCTACTGGACAACAACCACCGATGACATCCTCTTCTTCATAGGGAAAGCTGCTGAGAAGAATCCCTCCTAGGATGCAATTTCTAGCAAGCTTGATCGGATTGCTCCCTTCATTCAAGCAATCAAAGACTTGAGAGAAGAGGGCTTACCGGATGGCACTTAGTGAGGGATTTCATCGCGCGCCGCATCAGCCCCTTGAAGAAATGGGCACGTCCCATGTGGAGGTACTTGGGGCCGAAATATCTGACCAGAGATTTCGAGGAAGGTAAGTAATTCCTCAAATCAACTCGTTTTTAATTAATCTCGAGCTCGATTATTGAGTAGTTTCTTTTACCATTATAGACCTCTCGCAAAAAGAGATTGACATCCGAGTTGTAAGATCGAGGTGGCCGACTAGAGGGGGGGTGAATAGGCGTTTTAAAATTCCCTTAGGCTCTAAAACCGATTTCTAATGCGGAAGCTAATACAAATACGATTTTGCACAATTAAAGCCTAAATCAACTAGGTTCCCCTAAGTGCACCAACAATACAAGTCTATTGACAAATATAACAATTAAGCATATGACTTGTAATCAATCAATTCTAGCAAGGTGAATGGCACTAAGCAATATAAGCATTCATACACAATGAATAAGCAATTTAATACAAGGTATATAAATTGCAATATAGTAAAGCTCAAGAATGCAAACCACAATGACACGATTATGTTTTACCGTGGTGGTCGGAGACTTGCCGGTCTCCCATAATCCACGTTGAGGGAAACCCAAACTAATTGGGCCGGCTCCACGAATTAAGCCTTCCTCCGAGGATCAAACACCTCGCTCCACTTGGGTTGCTCTTTCCTCCACTCCGGAGATGGCGAGCACCACGCCACTCACAAACCGCCCGGGTCTTCTCACAATCTTCTTTGAGAAGCTCACCGGCGCACGACGCCCACGCCGTCTGGGTGTCGGCAAACACCAAGAGTAACAAGACTCTAACTCTCACTTGAACCAATCAAGTGTCAAAGCTCTATGGATACGAAATCCACAACCTAAGGCAACACATGCACTTAGGGTTTGCTCTCTAACCTCACTAAGTGCAACACATGCACAAAAGAGTATGAGAGGCTTGCACTAGCTCAATAGAACTCAAAGGGCACCACTACTCTCCTCACACGGCCAAGGTGGGTATTTATAGCCCACACACACAAACTAGCCGTTGGGACAAAGTCTCTTGAAAAAGTTAGGAAATCGAACGATCGCCGTTATGGGGCGGTCGTATCGCTTTTCCTCCAACGGCTATAAAACTAGCCGTTGGTCACCAAATCGAACGACCGCCAACTAAGGCCCGGTCAGACAAGCAACAATCGAGACAACCGCACAAACACTGCGGTCGTACCGCTCCACAAAGGAGCGCCAAATGCGGCTAAGTCCCACGAACAACTGTTCTGGAATTTTACAACCGCACCAAGAAAGCGGTCGAACCGCATCGCGGTCGTACCGCCCAACACACGTCGGTACTACCGCTCCAAGGGTTTCTCAAAACCGAAAGATGAGCAACAAATGCATCTTCTCTGGAAAACTTGAACCGCCACGAAATAATCGGAACAACCGGACTACGGTCGTACCGCTCAGTACACGCCGGTACTACCGCTCCTCAACCAGAGCAACGCATGCTCAACAGTTGCGGTCGTACCGCTGTACAAGCGCCGGTATGACCGCATCCCGTCGTCTCAGCTCACAACACGCTCGGTTCATCCGATTTTCCGAAAACACAGATTGCATTCGCTTCAACTCAAATTGCAAAACACATTCGCCAATTTGATGCGCAATGCAAACAAGGGTTCAAAGGTAAGATTCTCAACAAGTTGCAAAACACATTTGCACACTTTTAGAATATCCCACCAATTGCACTTCGCTTCAACTCAATTTGCAAAACACATTTGCGAAATTGACGCTACGATGCAAACAAGGATTCAAGTGAGATTCTCAACAAGTTGCAAAACACATTTGCACACTTTTAGAATCACACCACAAGGAATAAGGTACATGGACTTACACCATTTGCAAAACGCATTCGCAATCTTAAGTCACATGCTACAAGGATTAACCATGAGCCACAACTATTTGCAAAACACATTCGCAAATATTGGCAACATGTTAAAGTGAGCTAGAGCAAACACAATGAGCTATCAACACATGACAAACTCAAGCTACTAGTCAAAGACCCCTCTTAATAGTACGGCAACCTATACTAGAAATCCGGTCATCCAACCAAACACCATGACCGGTAAAAGACTAGGAACACATCCTTAGCCCTAGCTAGTCATACCTTTGCCTTGCGCAAACACTTGAAGCTTGATGACGCACATCCTTGCTTCAACTCCGGTTCTTGACTTGATATGCATCAACTCATGATGCATCTTACTTGATCTTCATCAACACATGATGAAGCTTCACTTCGGGATCTTGACTTGATGCTCATCAACACATGATGACATCTACCATCCCGAGTCTTGATATGCATCAACACATGATGCACTCTTCACTTGACCTCCATCAACTCATGATGGGTCTTCACTTGACTTGATGATCAACACATGATCATCTCCTTATCTTGAACATCATCGACACACGATGATTTCTTCTTGTCTTGAACTTGATGCGCATCAACACATGATGTGCATCCTTTACTTCAAGCTCTTCACTTCGATATCATCAACACATGATGATCTTCTCGATATGCATCAACACATGATGCATTCTCCTCTTGACTTGACTTGATGACAATCAACACATGATGTCATCCCAAGTCGTCAACCACATGGAACTCAACCTATTCATCCAACTCAAGGAGAAACGTTAGTTCCACAATATGATTATCATTAATTACCACAACATACCATTAACTCATAATGGCGGGACAAGATACCACAATCTTTCCTCATTGGTAATTGATGATAACCACTTCAATAGCAAATAATTGAATGTAAATAGGTATGAGTATATAAGCACTACATAAGTTATATATACTCAACATGAGTGTATACTGAACTACACAAGTCGTATGTACTCATGAATGCATGAGCATACATAAACTACATAAGTCTCATATACTCATATGAATATATTAACTACATAAGTTAAACATATTCAAAGATATGTGAGTACACATGAACTACACAAGTTATGCTATACTCACATATAAGTATATCTAGACTACACAAGTCTTATATACACATATGAATATACTAACTACATGAGTTATATATATTCAAGGATATATGAGCATATATAAACTACACAAGTTATATATACTCACATGAATATATTAACTACACAAGTTAAATATATTCAAGGATATGTTTCAAAGTAAGGATCCCAATTGTATATGGACAAGGAAATATGGATCAATACTAATGAAACCACAAAACATAGATTGAGCTCCCCCTAAATGTGTGCATACACAAATGTGTAATGGAAACATATGCACATATTCAAGTTAGACTTTTGGTGGAGTTCAACATATATTTTGGATCCGAGGAATGCAACAAGATATATGAATACAAACCTCTTTGTTCATTCTACTTTGTATTCTTTATATCCAAACGAGACTAAACATGATATAACAAATAGAAATGTTAGTCTCACAAATAGATTCAAAGATTATGAATGCATACTGTTTGGATTTTCCTTTTGTTTATCCAATGAATTGGATTTGTCATTAATCACATGCATGCCTTCATGATTATTACCTTTATATCCAAATAAGACTACACAATATGTATATCAATGAAAGTGTTAGTCTCACAATTAGATTTGTCATTAATCACCAAAACCCCATTAACACATAATGATAGGTCTAGATTCTTCAATCTCCCCTTTTGGTGATTGATGACAAATCCTTTATAAATGACAACATTTGGATATAAGTCAACATAGGATAATCAATTAGGCTATTTGACTATATGCATGCATTGAAATGACAAGAGAATCTTGGTAAACTTTCACTTTTGGCACCACAAGATTCTCACTCTTGATTCTCTCCTAGATTATTCTCCCCTAGATAAAGCTCAACCAAATGAACATCCAAATGTAGCTCATACAAATTCTCCCCTTTTGGCATTAAGCACCAAAACCGAAATAAATCTCAAGTAAAAGGAGAGTCTTTGCAAAACTTATGAGCTAGGCAATAAAACGAGTTTTATTTTCCTTTTGGCATAGAACAACAATGAATCCAAAATAAATCGAAGCCTTAAGGGTGTCTTTTCAAATTGGTTTTCCCATATAATGATATACCCATTTTAAAAATCAAAACATTCTTCAATAATACTTTTTCAAAACTTTTTAGGAAAACTCCCCCTTACACAAAGGTTCCTCTTGAAGATAGACATTCTTCTCCTTTGACACACAAAGGTTTTCTTCGTCCAATCCATATATTTGCTTTTGACGCACAAAAGCTCCCTTTATCCAATTATCTCCCTCTTTGTCATCCTTTTGAAATATGTCCATCCAACACTTAAGATGACTTCTACTTCTTCCACTTGATCTTTGATTTGCATCCAAAAACTCTCTCTTTTGACATTAGGCACAAAAGCATTCTCCCCCAATGTCTTTATGTGTACCCACTTGTAAGATAATCCTTATACATCACTTTGTAGATACTATGAGTCGACAATACCAATTGTTGGTAATACATGTAGATACCACTTGTAAATAATACTCGTAGATATCACTTGTAAATCCACATGTTGATACCACTTGTAGAGAACATGCGTCGACAAGACTTGAAATCTCAAGGTGTTTGAACTTCTCTTGCAATGATCTTCAAAGAAAGCATCCAAAGAGAAGAGAGAACGAGTGAATCACTTGAGAGAAAAGATGATACCAAGAATAATTAATTCCATTTGTAGACACTTGGTACCACTTGGAGAGAAGATTACTTAGATAGATACCACTTGAAAAGATATATCATGAAATGAAAGTATCGGAGAGATACCACATGAAAAAGATATATCATGAATTGGAGGTATCGGAGAGAGCTTGGTTTGAAAAGAATTGATTGGCAAGGATTGAAAAAGATATCACTTGTAGGTGGGTATAAGAAGTATACCACTTGAAGGATATCACTAGAAAGAATACCACTTATAAAGACAAGATGATATCATTTGAAGAATACCACTTGTAAACATAAGTAATATGAATTCCATGCCTAGATCAAGATGATCAAAAGGTGCTACCACTTAAAGGAATACCACTTGAATGATAAATATATCACAAGGCGATCAAAATGGTATTTGGTGTCAACAAAACATGAGTGGGTAGCTTGCAAGGATTACAAGGATCAACTTGACTTGAGAGGGATAGCCAAAAAGATTTAGATTTGAATCTATTCGATGTCAAGATGATTTTGAGAAGCTACTCTTGGAAAGAATACCACTTGAATAATTGCACTTGCAATCAAAGACAATTAGTAGTGAGTAGCTTGCAAGGATAACAAGGATCAATCTTGACATGAGGGAGGCAGTCAAAAAGATTTAGAATTGAATAGAATTGAAATGGAATCAATTGACTGCAAAAATAGCAAAATCGGTACAACCGCAGTTCAATTGCCAGTCATACCGTTCTTCGGTCGTACCGCCGTGCAAAGGCCGATCGTACCGAAAATCGGTTGTACCGCGCGAATAACTCCGGTCGTTCCGATTTTCCTGGAGCTTCGGGAATAGATCAAGGAAATGAGAATTTTGCAAATGATCCTTTGTTTTAGTGTTCAAACAAATATTTCTAGGATCATTATGCATTAGATTGGAGATATAAACTTCAATGAATATAGTTTTTATGAATTAGTCTTTTGATTTTCGCAATAAAGCTCATTTTTGAGAAACTTCTCCAAAAGAACCAAATTTGAGCAAATGAAGAAATTAAGGCATCAAATTTCATGTATGAGTTATAAATACCATTATGGACCTTTTCATGTGAATAGTTTTGGTTCATATGGCAAAACTCACTTAAGTGCTAGAAAGTGACCTTTTAGGTCAAGCTTGGATTTTAGATGAATTTCAAAATCAAATAACTTTTGATAGGTTGGCCTTTTGGAAATATTTTAAATACCAAAATTGTTTAGAATAGCCAACTCTATGTTTTTCCTTTTGGGACAAATGTCAAATTCCTTTTAGAATAGATTTTACACAAAAATCTAGTTTTGGTCAAAAACAAGATTCTAAGATCTAGAATTTTGGTTAGAAACTCATTTTCATTTGAAATAGGTTTTTTTTTGAACCAAAACCTTTGCAAAACATTTGAATACCATTTGTACACATTTTTCAACTAGTTTTTCAAAGGATATACTAATAATTTTAAAATTTTGACTTTTGGCTAAATGGCTTATTTTGAAAAACATAACTAGCACTTAATTAATTTGGGCACACATAGGGATGTGATATACATGTATATGACTTAGCACTCCCCCTTAATGTGCCACAACCAACTTGCTCAAGAAATTAATAACAACGAATTAGCACAAGAGCAAGAACAACCCTTTTTAAGATTTTACATGAATGCAACCTACACAAGGTATAAGGGCTAGATACTTCAATGTAAATACTTGTTACCGAGATAGCATTGGTTTATGATATGAATTTATCTTCCTTAAGCTTGGCTCCAATTTTGTATATGATGGAATCCACCTCTTCATATATGAGCCAAACCTCCAATGCTTCTCCAAGTACCTATTTAATCATTTAAGCGCATTTTGGTACCCACACTCGGTTGGGTCCTTGAATGTTAGTCACAATAGATTTGAGCACCCAAATGGCCCTAGCATTAGTTTTATGTAAACTAACATTCCTAGCAAACACATTGCCATATTTATCCTTCCTAAGCAAATAATGATCATTATAGATGATAGGCTTAGGAGTGATACCTTTGGGACATTCTTTACTAAAATGTCCTTTCTCCCAAGAATTGTAGCAAGTAGGGCTTTTGCTTCCCTTGATGTCTTCTTATCTTGCTCAATTCCGGCTTGCCTCTTCTTTGAATGTCTTGACTTGACATCCTTTTGATTTGGACACACCGAGGCAATGTGACCATTCTTCTTGCATCCAAAGCACTTGATATTGTTGACTTGTTTTCTATCTTGCTTTGGAATGCTCTTCACCTTCTTCTTGGCGGTGAGACCAAGTCCTCCTTTGTCATTCTTCTTGTTAGGACACACGGAGGAAATGTGACCCTTCTCATGACAATTAAGGCACTTAATATTCTTCGTGTGTCTTGCATTGTGCCTCATCTTGCTATTTTCCTTTTTCTTCTTGGGAGTAAATCCAATGCCACTCTTATCTTGTAAGCATATTTGCTTGCTCAATATTTCATCGAGAGTAGCCTTCCCTTTATAGCTTCTATCCAAGTCATTCTTCAAACTTGAGACTTGGGCCTTGAGCCTTTTGTTTTCCTCTACAAGGTTAGTCTCAACAAGTATAGAGGAAATAGGTGCATCTATTTTTGAGCAACTAGGCCCATCAATTAAATCATCACAAGAAGTGGATACATTAATTTTAGATGAATTGCAAGATATAGGAGCAATACAAGGCAAATCATCTAATAGATCACATGTAATTCCTATATCCACTTTAGAGCAAGTATAATTTTTAAGAAGGAGGGTTTCATGTTCATTTTTTAAAACTTCATAATTTTCTTGAAGCAAGTTAAATTCTTTCTTCAAAGCTTTGAATTTTGAAACCTCCTTTCCCATAAAAACATTTTGTTCTTGAGCATATCTATCAACTCATCATATGAAGGTTCATCATTATCATCATCATTATATACCTTCTTTTTACCTTTTGCCATAAAGCAATGAGGCGATGTTGATGGAGTTGATATATCATCATTGTCGGAGCTAGGAGTTGAAGTGGAGGAGCTAGTGGACTCTTCATCGTCGGAGTTTGAGATTGAGCATTCTTCTCCCGACGTCCACTCTTGTATGCAATCCTCATTTGTTGAAATGGACCTTTCATAATATTCTTGAAGATAGGTCCACATCTTATGAACATTTTTGAGATCACATACGGCATCAAACACATCTACACTCAAAGCACTAAATAAAGCGTTAGTTGCTTGAGCGTCGAGATGTAAGCATTTCTCTTCCTCATTTGTTGGAGCATGTTGATCCAATGGAGGAGAAAAGCCAACATCTACAATCCACCATATATTTAGGCCCATGGCCTTAAAATAACATGACATGCGGATTTTCCAATGAGCATAATTTGTGCCATCAAATTTAGGTGCTTCACCAAGGTGCACTAAATCTCTAGTCGCCATCCTTTACTCTCTAGACGGTTAAGTCTAATAAATGAGAGACCAAGCTCTGATACCACTTGTAAGATCGAGGTGGCCGACTAGAGGGGGTGAATAGGCGTTTTAAAATTCCTTAGGCTCTAAAACCGATTTCTAATGCGAAGCTAATACAAATACGATTTTGCACAATTAAAGCCTAAATCAACTAGGTTCCCCTAAGTGCACCAACAATACAAGTCTATTGACAAATATAACAATTAAGCATATGACTTGTAATCAATCAATTCTAGCAAGGTGAATGGCACTAAGCAATATAAGCATTCATACACAATGAATAAGCAATTTAATACAAGGTATATAAATTGCAATATAGTAAAGCTCAAGAATGCAAACCACAATGACACGATTATGTTTTACCGTGGTGGTCGGAGACTTGCCGGTCTCCCATAATCCACGTTGAGGGAAACCCAAACTAATTGGGCCGGCTCCACGAATTAAGCCTTCCTCCGAGGATCAAACACCTCGCTCCACTTGGGTTGCTCTTTCCTCCACTCCGGAGATGGCGAGCACCACGCCACTCACAAACCGCCCGGGTCTTCTCACAATCTTCTTTGAGAAGCTCACCGGCGCACGACGCCTCCACGCCGTCTAGGTGTCGGCAAACACCAAGAGTAACAAGACTCTAACTCTCACTTGAACCAATCAAGTGTCAAAACTCTATGGATACGAAATCCACAACCTAAGGCAACACATGCACTTAGGGTTTGCTCTCTAACCTCACTAAGTGCAACACATGCACAAAAGAGTATGAGAGGCTTGCACTAGCTCAATAGAACTCAAAGGGGCACCAGCTACTCTCCCTCACACGGCCAAGGTGGGTATTTATAGCCCACACACACAAACTAGCCGTTGGGACAAAGTCTGCTGAAAAAGTTAGGAAATCGGAACGACCGCCGTTATGGGGCCGGTCGTACCGCCCTTCCTCCAACGGCTATAAAACTAGCCGTTGGTCACCAAATCGGAACGACCGCCAACTAAGGCCGGTCAGTACAAGAACAATCGGTACAACCGCACAAACACCTGCGGTCGTACCGCTCCACAAAGGAGCGCCAAATGCGGCTAAGTCCCACGAACAACTGTTCTGGAATTTTACAACCGCACCAAGAAAGCGGTCGAACCGCATCGCGGTCGTACCGCCCAACACACGTCGGTACTACCGCTCCAAGGGTTTCTCAAAACCGAAAGATGAGCAACAAATGCATCTTCTCTGGAAAACTTGAACCGCCACGAAATAATCGGAACAACCGGACTACGGTCGTACCGCCCAGTACACGCCGGTACTACCGCTCCTCAACCAGAGCAACGCATGCTCAACAGTTGCGGTCGTACCGCTGTACAAGCGCCGGTATGACCGCATCCCGGTCGTACCGCTCACAACACGTCGGTTCATCCGATTTTCCTGAGAAAACACAGATTGCATTCGCTTCAACTCAAATTGCAAAACACATTCGCCAATTTGATGCGCAATGCAAACAAGGGTTCAAAGGTAAGATTCTCAACAAGTTGCAAAACACATTTGCACACTTTTAGAATATCCCACCAATTGCACCGCTTCAACTCAATTTGCAAAACACATTTGCGAAATTGACGCTACGATGCAAACAAGGATTCAAGTGAGATTCTCAACAAGTTGCAAAACACATTTGCACACTTTTAGAATCACACCACAAGGAATAAGGTACATGGACTTACACCATTTGCAAAACGATTCGCAATCTTAAGTCACATGCTACAAGGATTAACCATGAGCCACAACTATTTGCAAAACACATTCGCAAATATTGGCAACATGTTAAAGTGAGCTAGAGCAAACACAATGAGCTATCAACACATGACAAACTCAAGCTACTAGTCAAAGACCCTCTTAATAGTACGGCAACCTATACTAGAAATCCGGTCATCCAACCAAACACCATGACCGTAAAAGACTAGGAACACATCCTTAGCCCTAGCTAGTCATACCTTTGCCTTGCGCAAACACTTGAAGCTTGATGACGCACATCCTTGCTTCAACTCCGGTTCTTGACTTGATATGCATCAACTCATGATGCATCCTTACTTGATCTTCATCAACACATGATGAAGCTTCACTTCGGGATCTTGACTTGATGCTCATCAACACATGATGACATCTACCATCCCGAGTCTTGATATGCATCAACACATGATGCACTCTTCACTTGACCTCCATCAACTCATGATGGGTCTTCACTTGACTTGATGATCAACACATGATCATCTCCTTATCTTGAACATCATCGACACACGATGATTTCTTCTTGTCTTGAACTTGATGCGCATCAACACATGATGTGCATCCTTTACTTCAAGCTCTTCACTTCGATATCATCAACACATGATGATCTTCTCGATATGCATCAACACATGATGCATTCTCCTCTTGACTTGACTTGATGACAATCAACACATGATGTCATCCCAAGTCACAACCACATGGAACTCAACCTATTCATCCAACTCAAGGAGAAACGTTAGTTCCACAATATGATTATCATTAATTACCACAACATACCATTAACTCATAATGGCGGACAAGATACCACAATCTTTCCCTCATTGGTAATTGATGATAACCACTTCAATAGCAAATAATTGAATGTAAATAGGTATGAGTATATAAGCACTACATAAGTTATATATACTCAACATGAGTGTATACTGAACTACACAAGTCGTATGTACTCATGAATGCATGAGCATACATAAACTACATAAGTCTCATATACTCATATGAATATATTAACTACATAAGTTAAACATATTCAAAGATATGTGAGTACACATGAACTACACAAGTTATGCTATACTCACATATAAGTATATCTAGACTACACAAGTCTTATATACACATATGAATATACTAACTACATGAGTTATATATATTCAAGGATATATGAGCATATATAAACTACACAAGTTATATATACTCACATGAATATATTAACTACACAAGTTAAATATATTCAAGGATATGTTTCAAAGTAAGGATCCCAATTGTATATGGACAAGGAAATATGGATCAATACTAATGAAACCACAAAACATAGATTGAGCTCCCCCTAAATGTGTGCATACACAAATGTGTAATGGAAACATATGCACATATTCAAGTTAGACTTTTGGTGGAGTTCAACATATATTTTGGATCCGAGGAATGCAACAAGATATATGAATACAAACCTCTTTGTTCATTCTACTTTGTATTCTTTATATCCAAACGAGACTAAACATGATATAACAAATAGAAATGTTAGTCTCACAAATAGATTCAAAGATTATGAATGCATACTGCTTGGATTTTCCTTTTGTTTATCCAATGAATTGGATTTGTCATTAATCACATGCATGCCTTCATGATTATTACCTTTATATCCAAATAAGACTACACAATATGTATATCAATGAAAGTGTTAGTCTCACAATTAGATTTGTCATTAATCACCAAAACCCCATTAACACATAATGATAGGTCTAGATTCTTCACGAGTCAAACTAATGGGGATGTTGTCCCGATCTTTCGATGAGGATGATACAACTTGATTGGTGGAAGCTGACTCTCACGATCTAGGTTACAACCATGCGATGACCGTTGCACCCACAATCGCTGAACCAACTTCACGTTAGTTATCGACCTTGTCGGCAGCGAGATCGACCTGACCACAAAGGTCTTTTCTTGCATGCAATCAAGAATCAAGCAAGAAAAATAGATGAAGCAATGAACTTGCTTAATAGGAATTGAAGAACAAAGATGTATTAGATAATTTGGGGTCTTGAAGACAACGTCTGGTTGCACTAGCCGTACAAGCAAAACGATGGTGTTTCTAGCCTAAGCTGAAATCAATCTAACAAAACCCACCGAACTAGATGGGCAATGCTTAGCCTTATATTGGCACCTAAGGGTGCGGCCAACACACACACGACCTAATGTCGATTCTATCTCTAACTCCTATATCACATAAAGATTCTGTCCTAATACAGTTATGGAAAGATTACATCCGACTCCATCCAAAAGATATATACTATAACTTATCTACGACCAATACGACTGGTCAAAGACCTGGTTGTAGGACTGGTCCTGGAGTGGTCTTAAGGAAGCCACGAGAAGGTCCTAGAGGAGGTCCTAGCGAGGAGGTCCTGGAGGAGGTACTGGTGATGAGGTCCTGGAGGAGGTACTGGTGAGGAGGTCCTGGAGGAGGTCCTCGAGGGAGGTCCTAGGGAGGTCCTGAGCAGGTCCCGGGGAGGTCCTGTAGGGAGGTCCTGGAGGACCTCCCGGGTGGTCCTACAAGACCTCCGGGGTGGTCCTGAAGACCTCCTCGGGGACTACCTAGAAGTGGTCATAGACCTTGTTGAAGTGGTCGTGGACCCTTTAGCTTGCCTCCTGATCCTTGATTCCTAAGTAAAATAATATCACTTGCTTTAGGCATCATCATAGAGTTCATAGAATATGGATACACGTTGAGAAATGAAGTTACCTGATAATTTAGTTGGCGAGCACGTGCTCTAGTAATTAGTCCTTGCACGTCAGAAGCAGTAGGGATAGTTGTATCAGTGGAAGGGATGTCGTCATCATCCTCCCCTTCTTGAATTGGAGTCGTCCTCGACTCCAGGTCATCTTCTGCTCCCAAGTATGGCTTAAAATCTACAATGTTAAATGTGGGACTAACCCCAAAATCTGCAGGCAGATCAAGCTTATATGCATTATCATTAATCTTTTCTAACACTTTAAAAGGACCATCTGCACGAGGCATGAGTTTAGACTTTCTCAATTCAGGGAATCGTTCTTTACGCAAGTGTAACCACACAAGATCACCTGGTTCAAAAGTAACATGCTTGCGTCCCTGACTACCAGCAACTTTATATTTAGCATTCATAAGTTCAATGTTCTCTTTAGTTGTCTCATGCATCTTAAGTATCAAATCAGCACGTTGTTGAGCATCAAAATTTACCTTCTCCGAACTTGGAAGAGGCAACAAGTCGATAGGTGCACGAGGTATGAAACCATAAACAATCTCAAAAGGACATGTTTTTGTGGTAGAATGTAGCGAGCGATTATAAGCAAATTTCACATGAGGCAAACATTCCTCCCACATTTTTAAGTTCTTTTGAAGCACAACCCTAAGCATAGTAGACAATGTTCTATTGACTACCTCAGTTTGTCCATCGGTTTGGGGATGACAAGTGGTGGAAAATAACAGCTTAGTCTCCAACTTAGCCCACAAAGTTCTCCAAAAATGACTACGAAATTTAGCATCACGATCTGAAACTATCGTATTCGAAATACCATGCAAGCGAACAATTTCCTTAAAGAACAAATCAGCAATATTTGTGGCATCATCACTTTTATGACATGGTATAAAATGAGCCATCTTAGATAATCTATCCACGACAATAAAAATACTATCACTCCACCTCTTTGTTCTTGGCAGCCCTAAAACAAAGTCCATTGAAATATCTTTCCAAGGTGTGCTTGGAACAGGAAAATGCATGTATAAACCATGAGGATTAAGTCTTGACTTAGCTTTTTAGCACGTGGTGCAGCGGGTAATGAAGTGTTCAACGTCACGCCTCATCTTTGGCTAATAAAAGTGTTGGGTCAGAATGTCCTCAGTCTTCTTCACGCCGAAGTGACCCATCAATCCTCCTCCATATGCCTCCTGTAACAACAAAAGACGAACGGAGCTAGCTGGAATGCATAGCTTGTTAGCACGGTACACGAACCCATCATGCACCACAAATTTATTTCAACCCTTTCCCTCTTGACAATTGAGCGACACATCTTTAAAATCAGCATCATGCACATATTGCTCCTTTATTGTCTCTAATCCAAAGATTTTGAAGGCAAATTGTGAAAGCATGGTGTATCTCCTAGACAAAGCATCAGCTATTACATTGTCTTTGCCCTTTTTATGTTTAATGACATAAGGGAAAGACTTAATAAACTCAACCCACTTAGCATGTCTACGGTTCAGATTGATTTGACTTCGAATATGCTTCAAAGATTCATGATCAGAATGTATTACAAACTCTTTGGGCCATAAATAATGCTGTCATGTTTCTAATGTTCGAACTAGAGCATATAATTCTTTATCATAGGTAGAATAGTTCAAACTAGGCCCACTTAATTTTTCACTAAAGTAAGTAACATGTTTTCCTTCTTGGATTAACACACCACCAAGACCTATGCTACTAGCATCACATTCTAATTCATAAGTCTTGCTGAAATCAGGAAGTTGAAGCAAAGGGGCGTGTGTCAACTTATCTTTTAGAGCATTGAAAGCTTGTTGTTGTATGGTCCCCCAAGTGAAAGGAACACCCTTCTTTGTAAGCTCATTCATCGGTGCAGCGATGGTGCTAAAATCCCGAACAAAACGCTGATAAAAACCAGCGAGCCCGAGAAAACTCCGTACTTGTGTGACCGTTTTAGGAAGCGGCCAACTCTGGATAGCGACAATCTTAGTTTGATCAACTTCAATGCCCTGTGGAGTAACAACATAGACAAGAAACGATACTCGATCAGTGCAAAATGTGCACTTCTCTAGGTTACCAAATAAATGTGCATCACATAAAACATGAATAACAGCACGTAAATGCTCCAAATGTTTCTCTAATGACTTGCTGTAAATCAATATATCATCGAAGTAGACTACCACAAACTTGCCAAGGAAAGCACGCAAAACTTCGTTCATTAATCTCATGAATGTGCTAGGTGCGTTAGTTAAACCAAAAGGCATCACTAACCACTCATACAGTCCGAACTTAGTTTTAAATGCTGTTTTCCACTCATCTCCTAACTTTATGCGAATTTGATGGTAACCACTACGCAAATCAACTTTAGAGAAAACAGTAGAACCGCTTAATTCATCAAGCATATCATCTAACCTAGGAATAGGATGACGATAACGAATGGTGATATTATTAATAGCTCTACAATCTGCACACATACGCCATGAACCATCTTTCTTAGGAACTAATATGACAGGAACAACACAAGGACTAAGAGATTCGCGCACATAACCTTTGTCGAGCAATTCTTGTACTTGGCGCTGAATTTCTTTCGTCTCCTCTGGGTAGGTCCTATACGGCGCACAGTTTGGCAGCGAGGCACCGGGAATCAAGTCAATTTGGTGCTCTATTCCTCGAATAGGTGGCACCTCCTTTGAAAATACATCAACATATTCCTGCAAAATGTTAGCAACAACAGGAGGCAAGGATGGAGGCATATCCTCAAATGAGAACAAAGCATCCTTGCATACCAAAGCATAGCACACAGAGTCATGGGGCTGCAAAGTACTGATTTCAGATTTGGTTGCAAACAGAACAGGACCCTTTAAATTAATTTCATTCTTTTTAGCACTAGATTTCTTCTTTGATTGATCGACAAAGTCCTTCGCAACAATCTGATTTTCACTTTTACTACTAGCCTTGTCATGCTTAGCTCTCTCTAATTCATCTTTTAAAATAGCCTCAGGTGACATGGGCAGCAAGCTAATCTTCTTCCCTTTAAATATGGGAGTATATCGGTTGGTCTGACCATGATATACAACATCTATATCATATTGCCAAGGTCTACCTAGCAGCAAAGAACAAGCTTGCATAGGCACTACATCACACTCAGCATAGTCATGATATGAACCAATGGAGAAGTTTACTCTCGCAACGCGTGTTACCGTTAGCATACTGTAATTATTGAACCACTGGATGTAGTAGGGACGGGGGTGTTGCTGAGTGGCCAAGCAAAGCTTCTCGACTATGTCTATGCTCACCAAATTGTTGCAGCCCCCCCCCCAATCGATGATCACACGACATGAACGGTCCTTGACGATGAATTTTGTTTGAAACAAGTTGTGGCGCTGATTCTACTCAGCACGCTCCATTTGTATACTAAGTACACGTTGTGCGATAATGCTCAAGTACTTATCTGCGAGGTCAGCACTAATGTTTTCGTCCTCACGATCAAAATCATTGTCGTTTCCTACAGGGTGAGCAAGCAAAGTATGTTCTTCTTCTATGTCACTAGCGAAAGTGTACTCACCATTATCCTTGATCAAGAGGACGCGCTTGCTAGGACAGTCCCTCTGCATGTGTCCAAAGCCCTTGCAGCGATGGCATTGAGTCTCACGTGCTTGTCCAGTTGATGCCACTGAAGATGCACCCGATGCAGGGACCGAATGGGCTGTTTTGCTTGCCTCGGATGCTCGTGAAGGTGTAGGAGAGGCCGCTGGACGTCGGGAATTTTTTGATGAGCTCAGGTCAGTAGCATAGTTGGAGGTGGCAGCGGGAGTATAGTTCTGAAATTGACTTGTACGACCTGCAAAAATACCTCCGGAGCTGCTCCATTGCATGCTATCACGTCCCTGCACTTCTCGTTCAGCCTTACAAGCAAAGTGAAACAAGCGAGTGATAGAATTATAATCTTTATAATCAAGTATATCCTGTATCTCATGGTTTAGCCCACCTAAAAATATAGCCATTTTAGCATCTTCGGTTTCCTCTATATCACAACGAAGCAAACCAGTTTGTAATTCTTGATAGTATTCCTCAACAGTTTTACTACCTTGATTCAAACGGGTCAACTTATTCAACACGTCATGAGCATAGTATGAGGGAATAAAACGATGACACATAGCTCTTTTTAAAGCCTCCCAGGTGGCAGGTACGTTATTGGGATTAATACGACAATATTCACTCCACCATACACAAGCAAAGTTTGTAAACTCACTAGTAGCAGCTCGAACTCTCCTATTCTCAGGGAAATCATGGCAAGTAAATTTTTGTTCTACTTGTAGCTCCCAAGTGAGATAAACATCAGGATCATATTTACCAGCAAACGGAGGCATAGTAAATTTAATCTTAGAAAAAGCATCATCACGGTCACGTACCTCCCGTGGTGGATCACGTCCCATACCTTGTTTATTGAAACGACATCGACGGTGATCACGATCATTGTTGGAGTTGAGGTCCCCGTCCTCGGTATCAGCAAGATTGTTCTCGTCTTCTTCTTCTTCATCCACAGCACCGGTGGTAGCAGGAGCAGCACGAAGGGGTGCCACAGGCGGGGGTGGAGGGGCTCGGCCTAGTCCCTCCAAACGTGCCAAGATGGCATCAAGCTTTCCGTTCAATTCAGCTTGGCTAGCTTCTACTCCATCGAGTCTTGTAATGGTCTCATCGTGAGCGTTCTCTAGTTGCTCACAGCGTTCGTTGACCATCTTTGCAAAGCCTTGTTGTAGCCCTCTTGTATGTGGGGTGAGGACCCCCTCTTCTTCAATTTCCTGTACACCTGACATGGCAATAGCAAATAGAAAACGAAGGTGAAAGTAACAAGTCCCTAATACTACTAATATGTGGGGCTGAAAATCACTCGGTCACTCAAACTTCACTAAAGCGCTTACCCAATTCTTACCAAGCAGCAGGTGGTGATCAGCACACCGGTGTCAGCGTCAAACTAGTCGTCGAAGATTGAATGGAGCGATTGCAAGTGAAGGTAGCCTACACGGGTGTAGTAATGCTGTGGAGCTAGGCAGGCTTAAGTATGGCAGCAAGGAGTAGCAATAATCTAATCAGAGAATGCAAGCTGAAAACTCGTTCAACGCCGGTTAGTTGTAACATCCCAAACAATGGTGTGTGTTTCAAATGTATAAAAATGAGGATAAATTAAAACTTTTGATGCCTCATGATGTCAATTGAAATCTTCTGGAAATTTTCCCCAAAGGTTTCCTAATTGCTAGGACCAATGTTTCAATTGGTGAAAGCTTAATCCTTGAAAACTCCTTAAGCAAATCTTGTGATCATCCTATAGGATTATTTTTGATAGGTTCTAAATCATCCTGGTGACCCCTCTGAAAATTTTTATAATCTTTAAAAATTATTTGCTATTTCTAACAGGCTAGTCAAACCAATTGACCCTTAGTCAAACCCCTAGGGCAGCAGCTTGTGAATTTTCTAGAGAGAGATGCACTACATGAAAAATTCTAGAAAACTTGCACAAGGTTGTTGTCAAATCCAGTAACCTTCCTTAAAAATTTCAGAATTTTTGGAGTTACACAACTACCTCTAAAAATTCCTTTTTGCCCTCAGCCTGTTTATCAAAAACTGGTTTCACTGTTGGACCTACCGAGCCAACTTAACTCGGTCTGGCTCAACCAACCGCCAGGCCCGACCCACCAATCCTTGTGCAGCGGGAGCCGTCTGATTGGGAATTAGCGGGCAGGATTAAATGGGCCGATCGGACTAGCCGATCGTCCCAAAACACGTGGACCGTCTGATCTGAAATCAGTTCTTATGGACCGTTCGATTTGGCTAGTGCTAATCGGCCGAGCCTCTTTCGCCTGTTCCGCTGACCAGTGGAGCCCGCTGCACATGCCATCTTCTCCACGCAGACGCTGCCTCAAGGCTCTCTCCCACGTAAGCGCCATGGCTTCGCTGTCACCGCGTCATCGCTAATCGCCTCAAGACCCGTTTTCTTGGCGCCAGGGTAGTGCAGTCGCGTTGTCCGCTCCTCGCCCATGCCCCTGGTCACTTCGTTATCACCTCAACGTCTCTCCGTAAACCGTGTACACTAAGCTCACCTTCTCCGGCCTCTCCTCGCGCTCTTCGTCACCTCCGACTATAAAAGCCCCTGGATCTTCTCTTTTCTTCCTTTCAAAACTCCAAGACACCCCCTAGCCAATATCCCACCTTTCTTCCTCCTCAACCGAGCCCCAGTGCCACTAGAGTTCCAGCTCTCGCTCTCGGCTGAGCGCCGCCGCAGTAGTCCAGCCACCACAGGGGTTCCTACCTACTTCCCTCTGCGTCACATTATGTTCTAAGGCCTTAAGAGACTTTCCCCTAACCTAATTTGGTATTTGGTTCACAGGAGACCCCACCTTTCGCTTTCGTCTCCATCTCCGGCCAGAAGCATCAATTCCAGTGAGTCAACAACCGAATTGGTCATTGTTCCACCATCTCTAGACCTCTCTGATATTTTTCCCACCTCCCATTTCCTCCTTCTGTCCTTGGACCGTCATCTCCTCGTGAAGCTGTCGTCGCCGCCCTCGGTCCATCGTCGCCGACATGGCTCTGTCTAGCTCACCTTCCCCGTGTCACTCAGGTAGCATCCCTGAGCCTCCCTAATGCTCATGCGCGCGTTGAATCGCCTCGGGCGCCATCGCTCTGCGCATTGGCTTGTAGCCTGAGCACCACCGCCGCCATAGCTCGCCGCGCCGCCGCTTCACGCCATCCCAACCGGCGTCGCTGGCACCGTCGTGTGTGCGAGGGTGCCAGGAGCCCATTTTGATCACTCGGTTATGCCACCGTGTTTTGGTTCGCTGGCGATTAGCTGGGGAAGCAAACGCCCGGGAGCGCTCTACTTGTCCGAAAACGGACAGCACTGTAGCTAGGCAATTAAAGAAACAAATCTCTCTTTAATGCTAATGATTGAACAAATCTCTATCTTAGTACTGAGTTAGTGTCGCTCGGTCTCTATGACAGGTGGGCCTTAGGCCGGTTAAATGGTAGGTTAAAATGGAGTACTACGCTTTCCCTTAAGGAAAACGTATTTCTTTTACGCTTCAGACTTAAAGTATGTTTCCAGTTTCGGAAAGCGTATTTCCTGCTGGGGACTGGGTCAAATTGACTAAGTCAGCTGTTGATCGTGGGACCTTTTCTGTCATTGACCGTGGCTAGGATAGGCTGGGTATAAAATGGATTAAGTGGTTATATATTTTCCAAAATGCTTTAATTGTGTACTGTTAATTGATTTAAACTCTGAGATAGACAAAATCTCCTACCTCGAAAGACAAGTCTCTCCGATGATTATCAGCATAGCTTTTCTGTTAGGACTGAGCAACTTTCAACCGTTCTCTTATTGTCTTTAACTTGCTTTCAGCTTATTTTATTAATTCAGGTCCAAAGTACCGATCTTCTCCTACTTGATCCCAAAGGAGAGGAGTTCTACACTTTCTGCCGTACAATGCTTCAAATGGAGACATCTGCAAACTGGCTTGATAGCTGTTATTGTATGAAAATTCTGCATAAGGAAGGTTTTTTGTCCCAACTCCTTCTATAATCTATAGCACAAGCTCGAAGCATGTCTTCTAGAATTTGATTTGCACGTTCTGTCTGGCCATCTGTTTGGGGATGATATGATGTGCTGAAGTTAAGTCCAGTTCCTAATGCTTTATGCAAGCTTTCCAAAACCGGGAGGTGAACTGTGAACCTCTGTCGGATACTATCTTTTTAGGCACTCCATGCAAACAGATGATCCTGGCCATATACAACTATGCTAACTTACTGCTTTGGTAAGTGATCTTAATAGGGATGAAGTATGCCACCTTAGTCAAGCGGTCAACTACCACCCAAATGGAGTCACATCTCGATTGGGTCCTAGGAAGCTCAGTGATAAAATCCATACCAATTTCTTCCCACTTCCACTCGGGAATTGGTAATAGTTGCAACAAACCAACGGGTCTTTGATGTTCTGCCTTAACTCTTTGGCATACATCACAACGTGCAACAAACTTAGCAATTTCTCATTTCATGCTGACCCACCAATACTTTTCTTTCAAATCTTGGTACATCTTGGTACTTCTGGGATGAATAGAGTAAGGCGATTCGTGTGCTTCCTTCAGAATCGACTATTTCGTTTCCTGATGATCTGGTACACATATGCGATTTCCAAACCAAATTGTACCTTGCTCGTCCTCAGAAAATCCTGGGGCTTTGCCTCTTCTCATCTTCTTTTTGTTTTTCTCTGATTTGATCATGTATGGTTGGTTGAACTTCCAAAGCATTGACACAGCCCTGGTTGACAATCTCTAAGTTCAAATGCTTCAATTCTTCATACAACTTTGGCTGATTCTCCTGGACAACATAGCGTTGCAATACGCCTTTCTACTCAGGGCATCTGCTACTACATTCGCTTTGCCCGGATGATAATGGATTCCAAGGTCATAATCCTTTATCAACTCTAGCCATATTCTTTGCCTGAGGTTGAGTTCTGATTGATTGAAGATATACTTCAGGCTCTTGTAATCTGTGAAAATCTCACAGCGGTTACCAATGAGATAATACCACCAGATTTTCAATGCATGCACAATTGCGGCTAACTCCAAATCATGAGTCGGGTAGTTTCCTTCATATGGCCTCAACTGACGAGATGCACAAGCCACGACTTTTCCTTCCTGCATTAGTACGCATCCAAGTCCCTGACGTGATACGTCACAGAAAATCTCAAAGTCCTTATGGATATCAGGTAAGATTAACACAGGTGCAAAAACTAGCCTTTTCTTTAGCTCTTGGAAACTCTATTCACAAGCAATTGTCCATTCAAATTTCTTTTCCTTCTTCAGAAGTTGATTCATGGGTCTAACGATCTTGGAGAAACCTTCAATGAATCTACGGTAGTAACCAGCTAAACCGAGAAAACTTCTAACTTCCGTGACAAACTTGGGTTGCTTCCAATCCATTACAGCTTCGACCTTGGTTGGGTCTACTGCAACTCCTCCTGCTGACACAATATGTCCAAGGAAAGCTACTTGGCTTAGCCAAAATTCGCTCTTGCTAAATTTGGAATAAAGCTATGATCTCTGAGCTTTTCCAATATTATCCTAAGATGCTTCTCATGTTCTTCCTCATCTTTTGAATACATGAGAATGTCATCGATGAAAACAACCACGAACTTATCTAAGAATTTCATGAACACTTTGTTCATCATATTCATGAAATAAACAGGTGCGTTTGTCAAACCAAATGACATTACTGTAAACTCATATAGTCCATATCTTGTTGTGAAGGCAGTCTTTCGAATGTCTTCTGGCCTGATCTTCAGCTGATGATAACCGGATCTCAAGTCAATCTTCAAGAAGACGCTGGCTCCTTTTAGCTGATCAAAAAGATCATCAATCCTAGGCAAAGGGTACTTGTTCTTTATCGTCATCTCATTGAGAGATCTGTAATCCACACATATTTTCATACTATTGTCTTTCTTCTTGACAAACAGTACCGGTGCTCCCCAAGGTGATGAGCTAGGCTGAATATATCCCTTGTTCTGCAATTCTTCAATCTGCTTCTTCAATTATGCTAACTCATTAGCAGGCATTCAGTAGGGTCGCTTTGAAATTGGAGCGGTCCCTGGGACTGGATCAATTAGGAACATAATGTCTCTATCCGGTGGCATGCTGGGTAATTCGTCAGGAAATACATTCGGATATTCTTGCACCACTGGTATATCTTCAAGCTTCACTTCCTTTAAACTGATCAAGATAGACTTTTCTCCGGTAGAAGTCTTGGGTCTGAACTTTACTTCAATTCCTTGATCATTGGTGAGAGTGATAGACCTATTGGCACAATCTATTCATCCTTGATTCTTGGCTAGCCAGTCCATTCCAAGGATCACATCCAGCCCTTGGGAGTGGAAGACTATTAAGTCTGCTAGGAAATATACTCCAGATATTTCCAGGGTAAGGTTTGGGCAGAAGGAACTAGTCCTCATTTCCGAACTCGGGGAATGGATTAACATAGGGTTATCTAAGGGAGAGATAGGTAACCCATATTTTCCTACAAACTTATTTGAAACGAAAGAATACGAAGCTCTTAAATCAAATAAGACTGATGCTGGAATCGAATTAACAAGGAACGTACCAAGAACGACATCAAGTGCGGTCTGGGCTTTCTCTGTTGTGACGTGATTCACACGTCCCTTCATGAACTGGCCGCGACTTTGGGGTCTTTTGAGGTTGGAACTCTTAAAGTCGGCCTCGACCGAGTCAAGGGTCATCTGCTTCTTTGGGCACTTATTGGCATAGTGCCCCGTCTCATTGCAGTTGAAGCAATTCACTCATGTGGCTGAGGAAGTTGGGTTCTTCTAAAACTAGCCTGCTGATGAATTATTGCTGTAGAAGACGGAGTTGTTGGGGTGCTGTGTTGGCATAGGGGCTCTAGTCGAAGAAGGCTGGAATCTTTTTGGACTTAAATAAAAAATATTTCCAAAAATTATGAGAAAATTCACAGAAATCCTCTAAGTCATTTTGGACTTAAATAAAAAATATTTCCAACTTATAATTGGTAATAGTTTTTGCAGATAATTTATTTTGGCTTTGAAATAAATAGGAAAAAGCTTTTAAAATTCCAGAAAATTCCAATAAAATAATTAACTTTTATTTTTTAACTAGAAAATAAAAATTGGGTTGTTACAAACTCTTTCACAAGAGTCCTTGAAAAACTGTTTGAGCTTCACTTTCTCATCATTGAAAACCCGAACAAAGTCCCTAGTGGTTGTTCTTCTAGAGGGCATAGAGAAACGTGGGCAAGCTTTGGCCATAAACTTTCTAAAACCTCCATGTTCAGTAAAAGCAAAAGGAAGCTCATCTTCAATTATCATTTCATCAAATGTATTTCTAAGATCTTCAGGGTCAAACTTCCAAGTGGAAATTGCACAATGACTACTATCCCCCCTAATTTAGTTGTACTTACAAAGTACCTTGATTAGTGCCTGTGTTTATTTTAGGATTGCATTTGCAGACTTTCAAGTGAGAGTTCAAGGAGGATGTACCATTAATTCTCAGATCACAACGAAGCTCACGATTGCAATATTTGCACTTGGCCTTCTTGACTGCATCTCCATTTTTGGTATTTGTGAAACTTTCCTAGACATCTGATCTTGGTGCCATTGCTTTTCTTTTCTTAACATCCTTCTCCTTCTCCTGCTTGTCCTACTGCTCCTTCTCCTTCTCATTGTCCTCCTTGTCCTACTGCTCCTTCTCCTTCTCTACAGTCTCGGACTTCTCAGCATCTTGATTTCCATGGTTTTCATCACATCTACAAAATCTTGTAAGAACACTATCTATAAGGTGATTGAAAAAACAAATCGAGCAAGAGTGCAAGACAACAAGCAAACAAGTAAACAACATACATTATTGCACGATAGTTTGGTTGATGCGCCGTTGTAAAAAATTAAGATCCCAGTGGGGAATCTGCAAAAATATGTAGACTTGAATACTTGATAATGGACTCTCAAGAAATTAGAAGAAAGAACATAGAAGTGGCTATTGGTTTCTAGATAATGAACTCTCAAGAAGTCAAGAAACTGGATTTTACTTACACTAGCAGGGCATGATAAAAAAAAGTAAAGCAAATTATAAACAAATTTGAATCAGAGTGGAGGACAAAAGCCATTTGCTAACATTTAGAGTGGGGAACGGGTGGCTGTGGGGAACACGGTGGTGGGGAACGGGTGACCTTCAGAGAATCATAATGGAGGACTCACAGTATCGCGGCGGGGCTCGAGCCTTGATTTTCGGCCTAAAGCCCGAAAAAGCCCGACAGTGGCAATAAAAATAAAAATAAACTATTTTTTATTCTCGAAATGAATTAAATATTACTTTTAGTTCCAAAAAAGAATTAAAATATTATTATTTTATTGAAAAACTCAGTTTTTGGGTCAGACCGGGCTTAGGGCTGCCCATTCAAGGCTAGGTTTTTCCAGGCTTGACCTGAAGCCCGTGTCGGGGTTTGAACAGGTCTAGTCACACACAATAAAAAAATTGATGTCATGAATTCCGATGGCGATGGCCGATGCAGCTTGAGCTGGAGATGTGACGATGGTGACGGTAGGTGCGGATCTCACGACGATGGCAGGGGCGGTAGAGGCGGGGGAGGAACTGGCGGAGGTGGCTTGCTTCGAGTCCTGGTGCGGTGGAATAGGAGAATCTGCTGTTTGGGCGGTGGATACAGATCTGGTGGTGTCGTTGGTTGTGGCGGCATCTTCCTCCTCCGCAGTAGGAGTAACTCTAGTTGTGGCGGACGAAATTATGGCAAGGACAGTGGTGATAGCGGAGGGAGGAGGTCTGACGGAGGCAGGTGATGGCGATGCGATGAAGAGAGAACACACGGAAGTGGACATAGTTGGGGGGCGAAGACGAATCTGATGGGGATGGTAAAAGTGGAGGCGGGTGGGGAAGCCTGGGGTAGTGGGAGGAAATTTGATAGATGAGGCTTGACGCGTAGGTGGAGATGACATGATTGTGGTGGCAAAACTAATATCAAATGTCGTGGTAGCTGTTGGTGTACGGGTCTAAAGACCAGGCATAGGGCTCTCGCCCTCTTCTAACCACAGGCAAGGTTCTTCCCTCACATGGTAGAGAGGCTCTGAGGATTAGTTTAACTCTTGATTTCTCATTGCTTGCCTCAAGAAGATACAACACTGTCCCTTATATAGGGATAACTTAACTTGACGCCTAAGAAACTAATCTCTAACATAAAGGAAACAATCTTTAATTTAAAGGAAACTAATTCGGTCTCTATCTCTATCTTCCTAGCTAATTTTTTTTTCTTTTCTAATTAGATAATCCTCTAATATCCAACTAGGGAAGGAATTCCTTCCTAACTCAATATGAAACTGACTCAGACTCTGATACAAGCACTACTCAAACTATCCCAATTTACTACTAGACTTTGATAATACTACTACTCAAACTATTCTAATTTACTACCAGGCTCTGATACAATTACTACTCAAATGATCCTAATTTACTACGAGACTATGATACAATTTTGTGGAGACCATGTGGTATGATCCTAATCTTAGTGTGTTGAACAATTGACATCGGTGTTGTGGTGTTTGGAAGAAACCCTTGGTTTAGCGGAGTGTCACCTGGTTGTCAGGTAAGGCCGACGGTCAAACTGGCTGAGGCAGGTGGTCAGACCGACCAGGGGTGGCAGTCAGACTGACCGTTGCCGGCGAAGTGGAATTTTGAGTATTGTGATCAAATACCTGTGTGGGAGTGTTTGGAGGTGTGTTTGCACCAGGTGCCATAGAAAATAGAGACCGGACACGGAACTAGATAGAGTTTTACCGAAAAGTTCAGAGAGGCTATTTTATAGGAATTGGGAAGCAGTCTGACTGACCAATGGTTGGTAGTCAAACCATTGGGTGTCGGACCAGACTAAGGTGGCTTTCAGATCGGCCCGACTGTCGTGGTCAAACCCGGTCGGTAGCGATCATGCACAATGAGTGTGATGATCTTGTGGATTTAGCAAAAGTCATGAGATTTAGTGTATATGTGTTGCATGATGCATGTTTTGGCTAATATGGGTCAAGTTGCGAGGAACTTATGCTCGGAATCAATTTCTTGGTCTATTGTTATGCAGGTCACTTGGAGTCAACTACGATCAACGGCGGGGAGGATCAAGACTAGGCTAGGAGAGTTGAGGTCTAGAACAATTGAGGATGCCGAGTAAAGTGGTTGGACTCAAGCATGGCGCAAGATGGACAAGAACAACTGAATAGAAAATTCGATGCAACGAGTTGTATCAAGTGGCATGGGGTCGATGCAAGTGCCATGGTAGTTCCGGTGGGAGCCCGATGGGAGAGACTTGCCAACATGAAGAGATCCATTGATGAACCTACGCGTGGCGAAGTATGGGATTGTTTCACGTTGATTGGACTCGGCCTTGGAGAAGGATCGAGAAAGGGTATTTTGGTATCTTCGCAAAAATACCGAGTTGGTGACCTTAGAGAAACCGTGGCGCAAAGAGAGGCGATTTAGGTCAAGAGAAGACGAAGATCATGAAGAGTGCGCGACTCGTTTGTGTGGGCTTAATGGGTGCTCATTAGGGTTTTCCCTCTAGACCTAGCCTTCACTATATAAGGGGATGGTGCAAGATTTGCACATCCATCCATTCAAGCTTTAGAAACCGTAATTTATGATTTGACGAAAGTGGAGGTAACAGAGATAGCGAGGATCTGAGAGAGATGGATTGAGAAATTTGGTACTCAAGTGTGAGTTTTTGTCCTCTATGGTGGAGTGGTTGTAAACCTACAATCTCTCTAATAAATCCAATCAAGTTTGCCCCAAGGTGAGTTTTGTAATGTCCTTGTTCTCTCTTGGATGATTTTAGGGTTTTTATGTTCCAAGGGTTTTGGCTGGGTCTTTTGCTATGATCTAACTTGCTAGGACTTGTGGGATTTGATCTAAGGTCATCTTGACCGTCTTCCTCCCACCAGCAAGTTTTTTGCTCAAGTTTTGGTTTTCCCTGGTTTTTGTGCTTTCTTACATTCAATCAAGAAATTCATGGAATCTTGGCTTCAATCGTCTTGATCGTCGATTGGAATAGGTTTCTGACATTCTTGATGAGATTTGTCTCAAATCTCAGGCAATTTGGATCTTCGAATTAAGAGTTAGGTTTATTTGAGGATCTTTCGAGCGGTTGTTCTTACAGCTAGACCAGCCACAAATTTTTCACATGAAATCACGTAATTTCATTCTAAAAATGTATTATCATGATAAAATTCCATATTTTTTTCACATTAAATCATGGTGCAGCATAACCTAGGAGGGTATTATCACATGTACCCCGATCAAATAGGGCATTCTTTGTTAATTTGTTAGTTTAATGCGGATGACATTTTTCAATACGGTATTATATCACATGCTAGATAAGCTTTTCCATGAACTAACTGAGAGAAATGCTTGACATACAAATCATATAATATTGTAACCATAGCCTTCGACTCGTGTGCGAGAGTGGCCCTGTTTGCCGACGTGAGCAAGTAGGCGGCAACCTAACCCTAGCAACATGGGCACTAGGCCACCACTATCCATCGACTCACCAAGCTACCGAGGGCAACGAGGGGGTGGCGATGGCGACGGTTGACACCCAAGTTTCAAGGTACGAGTGCGAGGTAAAAACCAAGAAGTAAAAAATTATCTCAGCTAAATTTTTAAAATGGAGAAATAATGTTAAATAGTGTTGTAAATAGTATTTGCAAATAGTGTCGAATAATGTTTTAAATAGTGTCAAATATAGTGTTCACCTCAGGCTCAGTGTGCTAAGCACGCGGACAAGGGGCTCAGTTCCCTGAGCTCACGAACGGGCATGTCAGTGTGCCTAGCACGCGGACGAGCACACGTGTCGCCTCCTGGCGAGTCCGCGGTGCCATTTTTTACTTTGATTTTCAGAAGGAGCAAGATTTACTATTGATGCGCCAAATAGTGCCAGAACTCCTATTGACCTAAAATATCCATAAGGGGTGTTCACATGAGGGTTTTTTCTTAATTTAGTGCCAGTTTAAACTAGGAAATTGTATATTAGGTCCGAAGCCTGAACATCTAGAAATGTTGATTGCTTTGATCACACATTGTCGATTCTTGAACTATGGATTTAGATGTGCAAAACCTGTTGTTCACCCAAGTCCCTAACTAGACTTCAATCGTCTTGATTTAGATGGCTTGACACACGACCCTAACACATACCTGTTTTTTGTATTTTCTTGTTATCAATCAAGAAATTCATGGAACCTTGGCTTTGATCGTCTTGGTTGTCGATTGGAATAGTTTCATGATCTTCTTGATGATCTTTATCTAAAATCTCAGGGGATTTGGATCTCGGAATCAAAAGTTAGATCGATTTAAGAATCTTTCAGGATGCTATTCTTGTAGCCAGCGGTTAGACTGTCCACCAGTCAGACCAGCGCCGGCAATCAGACCGGCTAGCTCGGCGATCAAACCGACCGGAGAGGCTTTCGCTCGGGGGTTTTTGGTTTCAACACAAGACTTCCGCTGTGATCTTGTGCCTTTGATCTTCAAAGCTTTCATAACTATTAGAGTGATGAAGAAGTTGAATACCGCAGGTGGTGAAAAAGAAAGATGCTCCTATTCACCCCATTCTAGTCACTTATTTGGTCCAACACATGACTATTCAAACTATTCTAATTTACTCAAACTAATTATTGTTGTTGTTGCCTTGCAGGTGTTGTCGGCTTGGTACACGACCCTAACATAGTCCCTCCTTCTGAGAAGTACTGAGTGATGCTTTTACACGTACACCTCTATTAAAGAAAGATATTGTACATTCCAGCATGTACTATTACCGAGTTTTTGGCTTTTTTTTTGTACTGTTTGGCGCGGCAATAGAAAATGTAGCACCCTTCGGAATTAAAAGCAAAAAAATGGCACCGTGGACTCGCCGGGAGGAGACATGTGTGCTTGTTCTCGTGCCAGGCGCATGGACATGCCTCGTCTGTGTGCCAAGCATACGGGCGCTCTTGTCCATGCGCTGATGACACTAAGCCCCCTCATTTGTGTGCTCAGCGTACTAAGCCCCTGATGAGCAGTGTTTTCGACACTATTTGGCATTATTTGCTACACTATTTGTAAAATACTATTTACAACACTATTTCTTCATTTAAAAAATTCAACCGAGAGCATTTTTTCTTTGGATTTTTCTTCTTGTTGTTTTTTTATGTCACGCTCGCAGCTTGAAACTTGGGTGTCAACCGTTGCTATCGCCACCCCTCGCTGCTCTCAGTGGCTCGGTGAGTCGATGGATGATTGATGAGGATTAAGTTCCTAAATATTAATTAAAAGCCACATAGTTTATGTGGTCGTAATCCTCAGACGACTGCTCGTAGAAGCTTTTGAACTGACACTTGGACCCGATTCCAAGTATATCACTTCCATGTGATGAATGGAACATGTGCCTTAATTGCTCCAAATCACACAACGTTTTCGGCCCTAAGTCACTAACAATAACCACTATATGGTTTTGTCTCTCATTGACATCAACCGTATAATTAGCTAATGTTTCACCAACTGTCACCGTTCCTCCGACCAGACACGACACTTCCAAAGGGCGCCTCTCCCAAGAGTAACTGCCACTACTTCGCCAGTTATTTAAAGGAGAATATGAACGACAGAAAGGATATTGGATCAAGCCCTAGGCAATCCAAAGACATCCGAATTAGGATCAGCAAGATCATAAACCAATTGAAGCAATAATACAGCAACACATCCAGTGTAATTAGGGCTAGTATGTTGCCTTATTCAAGGCACCCCTTGTAAAGATCCAGTTCATTGTAATAAAGAGCAACCCCATTCTCATCCAAGAATTCTTTGCCACTTCCTCTTTTTTATTTCGTAAGATCGGCAACTTGATCGTCGACAATGATGGTGCCCATGCTGCTAGGGTTATGTTGACACCTACTTGCTCGTGTCGACAAATAGGACGCATGCAATCATACGTGAGTTTGGCGGTAGCCCTGGAGGAAGGCGTGGAGCTGACCCGTTGCCGTCGTCGTCGTTATGTTGATGAACACGTAGCCCTTGTTGCACTTGGACCTGGGCAAACACATCAAACGAGCCCATGAATCGAGTCATCAGATTAGACAAAATAAAAAACCCTAGGTAGTAGTAGTAGTATGATTAGTATCACTCAGAGTACGAAGGCAAATAATATTGATACTCGAAGTCGACCAGGACATAGAGGAAATCGTACTCCGAATCACGGTAACATTCCGATACGGTTTTTATCATCCTGATGGAGACCGCGATGAGAATAGGGTTAAGGTGAAGGTAAACAAAGATAAGTATTTGTATTTTCTTTACCACAAACCATTCACCTACTTACCAAAATATTCCGATACTGTTTCCTAGAAAACATGAATATTTTTCTCTCTCCTACATTCTCATTAAATGTCTAGCATGATTGCACATCGCCCACCTGCTACTGATCACCGTGCGTTTCATGGCCGTTCGAGCGGGTCGCCGATCGCCTCCACGTCGTCTTCCCCGCTACAGTTCTCCCCATGATTCCTGTCCACTCGTTCGTCAGTCCACCTCTTGCGCCGCGTTTGCCAGCCTCACAGTTTTGTGCGTTGCGTTGGCTCCATGACGCGGCCAGGGCATTAATTGCCGCATCTTTTCACCGTAGCTGCACTGTGTCGGTCGCGTGCGCGCATGCCGTCGTTGCATCGCCATAGGGGCTATTCGTTGTTTTGTTGGGTGAGACTTCGTTCGGGTCTGATTGTGCTGCTCCCGCCGGCGGATGGGTCAGACATTAACCATCGAGTCAGTCGTCGCGTGTGTGCGCACAGTCTTTCTGACTGAATAGAAAGGGATAAGAAGAGGGAGTAATAGCAGAGAACTATCCCCATTTCCATCGCCCCTTACAATCCAACCTCAGACACACCCCGGGTTTCTTCTCCTTCCGTGCGCCGCTGGTCGTCTCCCACCCGCCGCTCGTGTCTGTCACCGCTGATATTGCTAAATCTCAGATCCAATTTAGTTGTCAGTTATTTGATGCTGAAATGTTACAAGTTTTTGGATCAAAAAGACTTTTATTTGTCAATAGTAGTTCCTTGTGACTGTTTCTCGTGAGATCAGAACAACCATGAACGGTGTGCTACGTGATTTTAAAATCTTACTACGCATTCCAGCTTATTGTTTATGTAACTCCTTTCTAACGAGGAAAATGGGATGGTTTATGCTTTTCCTGTTTTTGTAGGAATACTTGATATGCTGTTAGACACAGAACTAAAGACAACTTAGAGGGATTATGTGCTAACTGCTTAGGCCTGTGAAAAGGCATTACTTTCTCTAATTACCGTTTGACCTGAGGTCCATCCTTAATGACGTCATCTCACTATTTTCTCCGAAGTCAGGAGAGAAGGAAATAGAGGTTAGTTCAGCTGAGTTTAGTAATGATTGGACGTAGACCACGAGGCATGAATAAGCCTCACCAAAGCATCCGTTATTCGCAGACATTTCATTCTTTATTCGCTTTCCATAAACTTATCTGCATTGCAAGAATGCATCTTGTCTGGTTAACTTACTGTTTCATATCCTAATGTTCCTTTTCATCCTCTGCAACCTGTAGCTTGTTGTATATGTCTCTGAAAGAGTTCCTAAAATCCTGTTGGGTGATCTTGGAAGGTTTCGACAGATAATTACAAGATTAGTGTGTAACTCAGTTAAGGTAAGTGTCCAGGACCTCTCCTTTCATCTTGACCATTGAAGCCCATATTCTACGGGGAAATTTTGATAAATGCCACTGCAAAGTGTCCGTTTCAGAGAAGTGCCATCGCTCATTTCGATATTCGAAATATGTCATTGCAAACATCTTTTTCTCATAGAAATGCCACTGACCTACATATTTCACAAATATTGACGTTATTGCCCCCGTCTTCTTCGATAGCCATCACCATCGCTTCTTCTTCAACACACACCGCCCAGTCTTAGCCGCCATGTAAGCCACTTCACCACCACCGTCCGTCCCTCCTCCAAAGACCGCTTTGTACGATGTCCCCAAGCTCCTTCCCAAAGACCTCCGCCAAGCACGTGTCCCCACCGAGGCTGATCTCGGCGGCATCATCCAAATACGCCCGAGCGTGAACTCGTGGATCTCGGTGGCGCCCGGCTTGGTCATCGCGCGCGCCGCCACGGCATCGTCAAGAACCGGGATGGAGATGTTGGTCGTCTTGCTGTCGCGCGCACGGCAAACCTCGGCGTGAGCCACCGCTAGAGAGATCTTCGGTGAAGTTGGAGGGTCCAAGACGAGAGCCAAGAAAGCGAGCGTTCTTGGCGTGGTACCGCCGAGGTAATGCCGATCTTGGTGCCGCACCGGGTCTTGCCGGCGCCGGCGCCGTGAGGGACACGCCCACACAAGGAGCACAATGACGCCGAGGAAGGACGCAAGCACGAAGCCACATGCGGAGGGGCCGCCGCCGGGCTTCTTGGGGAGGTGGTGGTCGCCCCCGCCGCCGCAGCAGGAGAGCTTCTTGGGGTCGCCACCGACGTGGGTCTTCTTGCCGTCCCCGGCGGCGAGCGCGTACAAGGCGGTGCTGGAGGAGGGGACGACGGTGGTGGTGAAGCGGCTCAAGGACGTGGCGGGGGCGCTGCGGCCACCTCGCTCACAGTACATAGCTCCCACTGGCCTTGAGAGAGGAGCGGCGCCGAGGCGGCATCAAGGCGGGCGACGCCATGAGGCGAAACCAGCGAAGGTGGCAACCGTAGGAGACGCAGAGCGAGGCGTCGGTGGTAACAGCCGACCGGGAGGCGAGCGGCGATGGGCCGGCAGGCCGTCGGCAGCGTAGCACTGAGCCGAGTAGGAGGCGCCATGGAGAGAGGGGAGAGAGAGAGAGAGAGCCAGGCGCCATGGAGAGAGGGGAGAGATTGGGGAAGAATTGGGGAAATTTGATAAAGAAGACGGGTGTGTGAGATGGTAAGGGTAATTTGGTCCAATACTGATATAATACGTATGTTAATGGCATTTTTATGAGTAAGATATGTTTGCAATGGAATATTTTGAATATCGAAATGAGCGATAGCACTTCTCTGAAACGGACACTTTGCAGTGGCATTTATCAAAATTTGCCCCTTCTATATAGATGGAACAACTTGGTTTTACCAGAAAGCATATTAGTGTTTACTTAATACACTAAAGTTCAAAGCTATCTTAGGCTCACAATGTGTTCCTATTTGCTCTGTATTTACCTTACCATCTTTAGAAAATTGTAGAATCAAGCGCGCTTCAATACTTAAAGCATATAGTTTCTTTCGCAAAGATGTTTGCTTTCCAAGATTTTTGTTGCAGAATTGTTGCATTACAACAACAATATTCGCTGCCTGAGAGTATTACTGAATGGTCAATCGTAGCTCTGCTTATTTGGTAGAATGCACTGTAATTGGATTTTTTTTATTAATTAATCTTTTTAAAAAAATTATTTTAAAGTTAACCCCTACAAGACTTTATTTTCAATTCGACCCTTTGGTCACGCCACGGGTGGTGGCATGACAAAACAACGCGCCACGTCACCAGTGTCTCGGGCAAACTCTTGTCACGCCACCACTCGTGGCGTGACAGTGTTGTTTGGTCACGCCAAGACCAGTGGCGTGACCAAAAGTGCTATTTTGGGGATTTATCCCGTAGCGTGACAGCATTGTTTTGTCACACCACGGGTGGTGACGTGACCAAAGGGGTCAGATTTAGAAATAAAGTGCGCTGGGGGTTAACTTTAAAATAAAAACTAAAAAAAGGTTAAATAAAAAATAAAAAAAGTTCCTGTAATTGAGGTCCATGTGATATCCTATTTGTTTGGGTCTGGGATTTGTTTATATAGGAGTTGACTTTTGCAAGAAACTCTGTGGGTTGTCTATTGTTTGAAGGTAGGCTTTGAAACAAAGTTATTATAAAACCCAACACACGGGCACAATACATTAACAAAGGTTATGTGTTTGAAATATACACGCACCTAGCGTATAAACCCTTTTTTTGGATCCTTGTGTGCTTGCTATAAAGGAATAAATATTGGCAAGATTCAGATATGTCGGGTTGGAAACAACGGACAGCAAGTACATATTCAGATCTTCTGATTAATGATTTACTGGAAAAAAAAGTTTAAAATGACAATAGTTGTAATACACTTTCTGTGTCTACCTCATATACCACAGATTTATCATGGATATAATTGAACGACATGTTCTACCTTTGGACCAAGTGCCTAGCACAGGCCAGTTTTCCCGCTCATTCTATTTCCTATTCATTTATTTGTTAGAACTAAGGTTAGCTCATTTAGATTTTGATAGTAACGAAACATTCCCTTCATACTACTTGTGCTTATATTTCTTATATTTATAAAGATGACTTCGTTGTTAGAGCCTTGTTGTATGTTAAAAGGGGGGATAAGTGCTTATCATTTTATGGAGTTCCTAATGTGATATGTTTGTCCTGTTAATGATCTGTAGATCATTTTAGGTATCCTGGTACCAAATCTCGCTAAAGACGTGTGGCCTATTTCTAACTTACCTATTTCATAGTATCTAATTAATAGATGTTATATTATTTGCATGGATGTGAAATGAGAATTGTCGGATCACAGGGAATTCTACGAAATTCATAGTATTGGCCTTCGTTTCGGAGAGAGTTGCCCGCTGTCTGACAATGAGTGTGTTGATGCCTCACAGGCATGACTACCGGGCCATACCCCATCCCATGAGGTTTCACAGGTACGGATCTATAATTTGCAAAGTTTATCACTAATTCCACACAAAAAAAAAACTAATTCTGTCTTGATGCCTATAACTCAACTGATTCTGTCTTGGTACCTATAACTCAACTGATTCCATTACAAAACTCATCTGAGCCAGTCAGACCAATCTATACAAAAAAAAACCTTTTCTGCGCCAAATGAATTTGTTCTGTACAGTTCAGATAAACATCTACACTGCAACAACCTTGCCATCTACATGTTAAAACAATTCAATGGTAAATACCATAACTAATAACAATTTCGAACTTCATCACCTGGTGATGCAATACATTTCCTGTTATGATAATGTAGTCAGCTCCCTCACAAAAAACCCAAAAAAAACCTCTCGATCGAAGATAGGACTCCTCCAGAAATGGATGATGTTCCCCTGTAGTTAAGCTTTAAAAGGTTCAGCCTGAAATTTTGTGTTTTGTCCTTAGCAAAACCAGAAAAATTGAGATCTCTCTTATAGGATGTAACCACCTATACACAATATCATATACATACCTTGACATTTTATAACTAATGACAGGTGCAGCACCTCTATAGGTGCATCAAAAACATCTAGAAAGTTGTTCAAAGATGATGATGGCAAACCCGTTAACAAGGCTTAGGTCAGCTCATTTCATCTTATACGATGTTATTCCATGATCGCCTCTCCAGTTATATAAATACATGTCATGGTTTATCGGCTTTCTTAGAATGTAGCCGTACATTTTTAGAATTTGAAAATTTCGATCGCTCTGTCCAGAAAAAAGCTCTATACATTCAAAGATACTGCAACTTCAACCAACTACATAGCGGCGGCATATCTCCTGCACATGCATACATCTGTGAACATATGGACATAATGCATCGGGGCCCTCCATCGTGAGATCGGCGGCCAGGGCGAGCGACAGCAATCCCACCATCTCACTTGACGCCATAATTGCAAAACCGCCCTCGCATTCTTCCACTCGCCTCCCTCCCACTCGACTGCATTCCTCCCCTCCCGAGCGCCGCGCTAGGGTTTGGAGGGACGCAGCTGCGCCACGCCGCCGCTCCATACGCCGTCTCCCCTCCCGAGCACTGCCTCCCCTGCCGAGTCTCCGCGGCGCCTCTACCGTGCTCCCCCCTTGTGTCGTGCCCCCTCTGCCCAGCGACTCCTCCCTATTCCCAAATCTGAGGCAGGGTTAGGGTTAGGGAGAGAGGCGAGCCGCCCATGGCCAGCACCGCCCACTCACGGCGACGCCTCGAGTAGCCCCAGCCATCCCGCCGATGAGCTGCCCTCGCCATCCCGCCGCCTCCCATATGGCCATCCCCGTCGAACACGATTGGAGAAGAAGAAGCCACACGCAGAGGTGCACTCCGAGTCATCGACGTGTGCTTCATGTGGGCTACCACTTGCTCCATGCCAAAGATTTGGTCAATTTCTTTTTTTTTTCTGGAGGCAAGAAGATTGGCAAGTTCCCCTATATTAGTTTGCATTTGTATGAACTAAGATTTTGTTGTATGAATATGAATGGAAGCTGGCTACATGAGTCATTAACCTGATGCTTCCACCATGATGCTTTTCTGTTGTATCAGGAAGAATTGCTGCAGCCACCAAGATGCATCCATTTTTGCAAGTGTATAATGGAGCTAAATTAGATGCCACCATGATGCTTCCATCCATTATGTTAGACAAGTTAGAGTTGTAACATTTTATAGTTCATCACATTTGTACAACAGGTTGTACCATTTACCAATATCTGAATAACATTAACATTTTTATGTGGGAACCATTGTGGCAATCTAGTTTCTTAGCATTGCTAATTGCTGTTCTGTGCAGCCGAGCCTGATACTGTAGCATTCTAGAGTCATGGACATGTAACACTGTTGGATCTGGAAGCAAAAATACAAGCTTTATATTCTACCTAGACATACCCAAACAGAACAAGGAGCTTGTAGTTTTGACACCTTGTGTATATGGCAATGATACAAATGCTAGTCATGGTGGAAACCATTTCTATATTAAGAGGCGTAGTGAGGAATTCTACAACTCCGAATTGGTTGCTTGCCCATTGGTATGCATACTAGAAACACAAGGGATATTTCACAGTTGCTCAATAGACCTTTTTTCTTTGGAAGTTTTCTGATGAAAAAGAAGAGAAAGACACTGTTTGTACTAGAATTGCTTGTATGTAATTCACATCATGCATAGACAGCTAATGAACCTGGACCCCATTGCTTTTTTTTCTAACTTGTGGGCATAAGCCAGAAAATATGAAGGTAGAAAGCATATTCTGATGTGCCCACTGAAGGTAGAAAGGTTCTGGACAATGATTCAATATACTTCTTGTGAAAAGCTTGGGTTAGTAATGTGTTTTTTGCTCTGCAAGATCAAATTGTCGCATGCATCTATATGTGTTCATTCTCAGGTTCAGAGAAAAGTGACATTCTCTTTAACCTTCAGTTCAAAAGGTTTTTAGCATTCTTGACCTCAACAAAACCTGCCTAGTAATCTGACATTCTGTAACATCCCAAATGTACAAATGGAACCAAACCCAGGTTTGTGTTTCAAATGTAATCTATTATGGGTGTGTGTTTCAAATGTAGTTAAATGAGTAGAAATTAAAACTTTTTCTCACATCTTGAAACCCTTGAATATTTTTATAATTCTGGTCAAGAGTTATGGAATTCAAAAACCTAAACTTCCTGTTGACTAAAGTCAATCCCTTAATCAACTTTGGCAAGAATCTAGTATTCAACCTTTGGAAATATTTTCCCTTGGTTCTAGGGATGATGTGGGACCCCTCTGGAAAATTTACACAAGGTTGATCCTAGAGTCAGCAACCTCCAGTTAAAATTTCAGAGTTTTTGGAGTTAGTTTGCTATCTCTAAATATCCCTCAAAGTTTTCAGCTCAAATTTTAACCTCACGATCTTGGGTCAAACCTTTGTTGGACTCGAGTTGACCGAGCCCAACCAAAGGCAACCCAACCACCTTGCGACCGTCCCGAGCCCTTTTTCTTGGCGGCGTGGTCGTGGAGTCAGTCTGATGATCGCACCGCTCACGCTCCTCCAACCCTTTTTCCGAGCCCGCGCCATTCAAAAGCGCGCGTGGCATCTTAGCCCCTGGATCGTGATACAACCGCCACAGCGCATCCCCGGGCGCTGAGTTGTTTTGAGCGCGCCGACCCGAGCCAAACTGCGTCTCTTGGTTGAGCCGAATCAACTAAAGGTACTGGGTTCGTTACCGTTAGATCTGAATCTAACGTTCGTAATTACTTGAGCCATTCAGCATTTCCGTTTGTCTCAATCTATCCCAACCGTTCAAACTTGATCGTGTGGCCGCAAATACATGAAAAGCCATAGAAACTTTACAACATAACATTCACTGTATTTTCAGCCTTTCATAAAAATTTCAGAATTTTTCGAGCATTTTACTAGGTTAATAAAGTCCCCTAAATTCCCTCAGCCATTTTGGAAAAATCAGAAATCCATTATTCCTCTAACTCGAGCCGGTCTGCACCAAGCCACCTAGTCTGGTCGGACCCGCACCCAACCCACCAGCCCCAAAAGCCGCCCTCGGATTTTGAAATCGCCCATGGTTTCATCCCTTTTCCCTAGGCCGGTCTCCCCTTCCTTCTTTTCTCCACCGAAGTGGAGCCGTTGCTCCTGGCCCTGACCTCCTTTTACCCCGGTCTCCTCTCCATCCCCATTCTTCTTTCCTCCAGAGCACCAAACCAAGAAACCGCGCCATGGCCACGCTTCGTCGCCGCCCACACCCCGGCTCCTGCCCTTCACCTCCAGCCCGCTGCTCCACCACCGAGCTTCTCTCCCCTAGATCCACCGCCGGTCGCATCTCCTTCCCCGGCTGCCGCCATCCTCTGGTGCCTCCACTGCCCCAGATCTGCCCCGGCCTCTACTCCCCCTGGCCCGTCGAATGGCGCCGCCGCCCTGGTGTATGCCGCCGCTGCCCCCAGCTCCTCCCATTCCCCTTCACCACCATCCCCGTACTCAGCTCCTTGCCTCCGCCGGCCGCCCGTCCTCAGCAAGCCCGCCGCCACCGCTGCCACCTCCCGGCCACCGTCCTCATCTCCACCGGCGCTCCTCCTCCACGGCCCCAGCCCCACCGCCGTCTCGCTCGAAAGCACCGGCTCCTCCCGCGCCTCCGGCCGTGCGCCACCGGATCCGCGCCGCTGGCCGCCTCCCGCGCCTCCGGCCCGTCGCCACCGGATCCGCCGCCGCCGACCGCCTCCTCGCACCTCTCGGCCCGTCGCCACGGATCCGCCGCCCATTGCTTCCTCGCATCTCCTTCCTCGTTCGCCGCCATCGCCCGCGCCTCGGCCCGCTCATCCCGGCCCACGCTCCCACTCGGCTCGCGCCAACCCGTCTACCACGGCCCGGCCATTGCTCTCGCCCGGATCGACCCGGCTTCTTCCTCCGACCGGCCCGGCATTGCTCCGCCCGCCGCCGCCGCCGCCCGCCGTCGCCCAGATCCGCCCGGCCGCGCCGCCTCGTCTTCCTCGGCCCAGATCTGCGACCCCCGGTCTTCCCCATGCCCGTAGAGTCAAGACGGCCCCTCCATCGGCGTCACATGCCGAGCCACCTTCGGTTTCTTCTTGTTGCCCTCTACGTGTTTGTCTTAATGCCTCAAAGAATGACTTGGTGTCTCTACAGGTGGAGCTCGCCTCGGCCACCCCCTGTCCATTTCATCTATGCTCAACCGTAGCCGATGCCTCCCCTCGCTGGCGCAAGGACCGCCCGAGCCACCCCTGGCTCCCCATTGTTTCCCCCTTGTGCTCTCTCAGGCTATTCTTTTCTGTATGTGCATGACAGTGTGTATGTTGTTCAGTTAGGAGGATAGATGAATGTTTCACTAAAGTAGTTAACATGCAGTGATATGCTTAGTACTATAGATGAGTTTCTATGTACTTTTGTTTAGGATGAACTGTGAATTTTGTAAGCATTTGAAGGTTTAGTAGCATGATCAGTTCTTGCAGGCATTGAAAAGTTAGTCTATTTGTAGCAAGTTAGCTTATTAGAGTTGTAAGGCAATAAGGTATCTACATGCTGAGATTTAGGTAGCTTTCACATATTAGTTAAGTGGTGACTGAGTTGAGTATTTGGAGCACTCTTAGTTAGTTTGACTTTAGTATAAGGTTTTATAGGAGATTAACCAGCTATCGGTTTTTGTATGCTTAGAGGTGTAGTCAGTTAGTGAGTTAGCAAAAACTAATTGGTAGGGTGATTGTTAACCAACAATTTCAATTACAGTATATTATCAGTATTTAGTTCCTTGTGACTAATATAGATTACTAAGTGTCAATTAGTTGTCCTTGGCATTAGACCTCATCCTTTTTGTGATTAGTTTAGATAATAATCTGTTAGGTTTTTGTCCTTGGTAGTGAGCTTGGTAGAACCAAAAAGAAGATAGTAGTAGCTTGTGAATTGTATAATTAGTATAGGAAGGCAGGTAGCTAAATCAAGTAGTTAGTAAGTACCTTTATTGTAATGTATGTTAGCTTGGTGTTCCACTTTATCGGATGCTTAGTAGGATAACTGAGTCAATCCAAGCAGTGGTTTAGTTAAGTTGGTTAGGGCATAACCTTCTCCTACAAACTCCAAATCCATTAGTATATGTCTCTAAATTAATCTGAAATCATTATCTTTCTTTTGTATTAATTTCTTAATTGTTGGAGACTTTTTGGCATTCTGGTGTTTATTCGCTGTTTTTCGCTTTGGCAGTTTTTATCGTTAGATGACGTTGATTGCGAGAGGGATCCTCTGCAGCATATTGAGCATCTCTAGCAAGGCAAAGGCAAGCAGTTTGATCATATTCTATCCCATTATATTTTAAAGTCTAATACTTTGTTTACAAACTGTATGTATGCATGCTTTTGTGTCAAAGTAATTTTATCGTTTAGAGGTAGCTATTCCTATTGCATGGTTGCCCTTAAATTGTTATCCCTTGCCACAAACCATAGGTTAATAATATCGCTGGTGAATTAGAGCCCGGTGATTTAATTATGCTCTTTTATTGTCTTTACGATGTTATGCTTAGAAATGCTTAGCTACCGGTAGAATTGGGCGGTTGTCGACGTATGTCGATGACCTTGATCACACAAAAACTTTATTATTATTCCATTTTGTCCAACACTTGTGCTTTGTTAATTTGTAAAGTCAAAACAAAACTGAAAATGAAAACTTTTTGGACTTGGGCACAATGGATGATGGTGTAATTTGTTGGTATGTGGAATGGTGCCTAAGTCAACAAGGACCTAACATCTTGTTACACTAAACCAAGCAATTTTATGCTAACCACACGAGGGGATATGGGACCTCTCTTGACTAAGTACTTGGCGGTGTTAGCCGAGTTGCATGGTGGGCTATTGGGTGGCGATAGTGGGGTTTATCCATCGCAAGGAGCACCACCAGTATAAGGGGTGAGCATCTTTGATGATTCCGCATCAACGTATGGGGAGGTTGTATCCCCATATGGGCGACTCATTGTTGACACTCAATATTGGAAATGTCTCGTTGGACTTAGCTGTGCCGGCATACCAAAGGAAGTGTGCTAATAGCTTGGCAAAAAGGCGGTCTGACGTGTGGGTACATTGGTACACCCCTGCAGGGTTCAAACTATTCGAATAGCCTTGTCCTAGGTTATGGACACGCTTGGGGAGGTCTTTCGAGAGTTAGACCATAACCTTTTAATTAAAACTTGATGTGGGTGGTATGAATAGGTAATTCATGTTATTGTTGTAGTGACTATTGGGTTAGTCACTTCCAGGTTGTTGTTGTCATCTATCTATTGTCCTTATGTTGTTACTTGCTGTTATTTAAACATTAAAAACAGATTGTAAAACTGCCTTCAATCTATTACATTATTGCAAATGAAAACTTGCTTCATACTGAAAATGAGTCTAGAGCCTCCTCCACTTAAATAAGCTTGCATGTAGCATATGTATAGGTCTGTTACCCTTACACGTCAGTCTTGCGAGTACATTTTTGTACTCATTTGCTTTGCTTAAATTTAATTGTTACAGAGGAAGAGGTTGATCCCCAAGGGGTTAACTTTTGTGAGTGGACTTCGCTTTGACGACTAGCTGGCGGCCCGGTCAGTTTTCCTTGTGGGGTAATGGCAAACCGGTTGGCTTTTGTTTATCGCCATCTTATGGCATATTTGCTTCCGCTGTTATTTAAGTTTTAGCTTGTGTGGCCGGTTGGCCTTGTTGTAATAAAACCTCTTTTATGTATGTCTTTTGTCTTGTTTGTGCTTCGTTTCTATGTTTGTATGGAATTGATGTATGATTTTGTAAAAGGGTGTGTATACAACACTTCTGGGATGTATACATTTTCCCGAGGCACGGGATATTTGGTTTGTGATACTAGAGTCAAGTGGATGGCTAAGTATTACAAGTTAAATACCCCGGGGTCTCACACATTCTTAAGATTCATTCTGGAATACAAGAAGCTAACATAACCCCACAAGAAAAGTCCCCTCACAAATTCCCGAGTGAACAATATAGAAGTCATGCCATACAGTCTAACAGGTAAAATGTCTCACACATTTGAGTGCCATGCTCATAATATCAATTTCACAATCTCAATTTCAATCATCCATACATGGACAAGTTCATACTACCATTCTCATTCATACAACAATCTCATGTGAATGGAAGGAAGGGCCTCAATATGTTCCAATCAAAACATGATCAGAATTGGGAACACTCAAATTATAACAATAACAATTTCACAATATCTACTATTCCCAGTACACAATAACAATTTCAAATCTTCCAAGTCCTTTTTCATGTGCTGGTACAAGCTCCCAGTACACACTATTGCCAACAGAAGTAACCCAATACATGAGAACCAAATCAGTTCAGTTCAGTACAGTATCAGGCTAGCAGGGACGAATGCTTCTGGACTAAGATGGTCTTCTGGATTGAACTGCAGCTTCGGTCATTCGGTTCACCCAAAGGACAAGATCTGATGTCGAGCTAGCGATGACGCATGCTTCTGGACTTGGACTGAAATGGTCCTTCGGTCATTCGGTTCACCCAAAGGAGTTTGATACAGGCTCGTCTGAAAATATCTTCGCGTCGATAATGTAAACCTGCAAAATATAAGGAGTTTGATAGATTATAGAGGTGCGTGGAAATAGAATGGAGTCATGTGACATGATTTGTAAGTACACAATGTGATGAGGTTTAAATTACCTGAGAGACATCACTTTCCTCATCATGGACATATGTAATTATCCATCCATCATCTTCGTCAATTCCATTTTCTTTGCAACAAATTGAACTCGAGCGTAACTGCTTTCTCTTGTAAAGCATGGTACTCTCGATATCAATTGTTTGTTTTCTGGGTTTGTAAAGATACTTTAGTCTCAGATAACAAAAAAAAAGAACTGATATTTTGTGCATTATTTACTAACCTTATCTTGCTTGTCAAAGTGTATCTTTGCTATCATCTTATACTTAAATAAGCCTGCAACATTAAACACAATAAGTCAATAACATGATGTGTGTGGTTAAAATGACAACAAGAACACTTGAAAAGAAATTCTATTTCAGCAATGTCGCGATAAGTCTATTACCTGTTTTACTGGTTTCTATTGAATCAACAACTTGAGCATATCCATACTTGTTCCTGACCCCTATAAAATTGTCATTGATAACAGCAAACATTAGGTTTACATGTACACAATATATTCGCCAGAACTGCTGCACAGGGATGGGGCGCACTGCTTGGAGCAGCGCAAGGACTCTGCAAGGGAAGGGCGGGGGCGCGGCGGGGAGGCTCCGGGCGGAGGGCGATCGGGCGCAATGGACTCGGCGGGCGGCACGCCGTCAAACTATCCTGTGAATGGGGCTCGGCCGGGAGGCAAGCAAGGATGACCGCAGATGTAGGCGGCAGCGGCGGCGGCGCCCAACCCTAGCGCCCTTCTCCGAACGGGGCAGAGCTGGCCTCTGGTGCGGGGGTAGGCGAAGCGAACGAAGATACGCGTGCGCGGGGGGTTTTTGGAAAGAAGCCGGAAGTGGGAGCGGGGGGAGCTACGCCGTTGATCATCAAATGGATGGACCGGATCTGATATGTGCATATGTGCACACATATGCCCATGTGCATACGATACGTCGCCCTACATAGCACGTTCATATACATGACGAATAACTGTATGTTGTAAACAACATAGACTAACAAATGTTTTCAAAGTGCCTTAGTACTGTATTCGCTAGCATGATTTAGGACATTTATCCAGATGCCTCTTGAATTCAGATCAGTCTATCAATTCTTTTCAAACTGCGTGCTTATTCAAATTGGAATGAAAGAAAAAAAAAAGCCACTGCATTTACACAGATACCGACCTGATGTACATAGACAGCTGCGTGTTATCTGTCCTTTTTCAGCCTGGTATAACTCGGCCTTTACCATAATGTCTTCGCTCAGAAAACCGCTCTTGTCGGAAAACAAAGCGAATTGCACTTGGTTATACGTCAGCATTAAACATATCTCTACAGATCATCTATAATTAATAGTTCATTTTGTAGGATCGACTTTATGTCACCTGAAGTCACGTAGATTCGAATACTGAAAGACGTGCTATTATATGCTAGATCCATCGTATAGCTCAGAAACACGTAGAAGAAAGACAGATTGTGTTTCCAGTCCCCTGATTGCACCCTGAAATCAGAAAAACCTACACAGTTTTTACCATCTTTCGCAAAAAGAAGGGGGAAAACTTACTTACCTTACTGTATTAGACACTCATCCTTACTAACCTTCTTTCTTTTTCCTGTCTTTGCAGACCAGAGCTACTATGTCCAAATCCGTTGGCATAGTGATGTACTGTACAGTTTTGTGTCACACAATCTGAGCACACGCTCCACTCAGATTTGAAGTAGGTTTTCTGCCACTAGGAGCTCTTGATAGTTATATGCGCTCGTGTTTTGCTCATAATAACGCGCATGTTAAGAAAACGCATATCGTCCTGTTACTTTTACTATGTCCAAGTTCAACCATTGAAATGGTATCCCTGTAATACGTATGTACATGTGATTTTGCTTTTATAGAACCCGCTCGTATGTATAACAGCAGTTGCTTACATGTTGTTTACCTGCGCATGGCTGTTCTCCTACATGTGCACGTCAACAAAAGGATTACTCATGTTATCTTTCACTGCCATCTATATTACTGTGTTTATTAACCCAACCTATGCACTACCTAATCGCAATCGTGAAAAAAAAAACGTAACAGCCATGCAATCCATTTTGTTGAATTCAAAAAATAAACAATTTTTGTAGCAATGGAGAATCAACAGTGCAGCAACGCGCGCTTGTCATCCTAGTATTTCTTATTTTCTTAAGCCTTGGACGCTAGCTGACGATGATTCTTGACTAGATCAACATTTTCGGTCAAAGTCCGAGTCTCTGTAAAAAAAACATGCCCACATAAAGGGGTAGTCCATGCCCACATAAAGGGGTAGTCCATGCATATTGTAACATAACTAAATAATATCAACATTCTCATTCTTATTGTATTTTTGTACATTCATTGTGTCTATGGCAATAAAGGTCTCCGTCTAGATTGTCTTCTCATATATTATTTTCCTGATATGCTCGATACGAGACCCGTGTCTCCAAATCAACAGAAGGGCGTGATTATTTTTCAGTTATTCGAAAGGATTTAAACATGTTGTAACATCCCTATTTTCTGGGCTTTTTGAAAATTTTGAAAACTTTAAAAGTTAACCATTTGGTTTTATTAATTTGCCAAAGCTTAAATTGTAATTTAGAATTTTAAAAGCTGTTTAAATTGAATTAATTAAAACTTGAACTAATTAAAGTTGGTCTAAGTTGAGTTTTGTTGGATTTTAAGTTGGTTTTTCCTTTTGCCTTATGTTAAAAATAATTAATTGCAAAAACTAAAAGCAATAGTTAAGCTGAAAATATTTTTACTAAGTTCTAAATAATTCAAGGGATTTCTGTGAATTTTCCTAGAATTTTTGGACAGCTTAAGCTATTTTCTAAAAATGATTTTGCTTTTCTGGTATTTATTAAAATCAAAAACCTTAGAAAATCCTCCTTTGGCTCTTGGGCCGAATCTCCTTTAGCCCGTTACTGTTTTCCCCACGCGGTCCGCTTGCTGGCGGTTTCCTGCCTGCTGCCTCTTCCTCTCTGGACACCGTCCGATCGAAATCGGACGGCTGCCATCGCTCGTGCCCTCCCCGTTCTCCCTCCTCTCTCTCGCTGACCGGTGAGCCCACCTTGTCAGCCGCACGCCCCGGTCGTCGTCTTCAACCTCCCACCTCCGCCGCACCCGTGTCGGCCTCGCCGCGCCGCGTCCTCGCGCCGCCCCCTCACGCCGCCCATCCCAGGTTCCTGCCGCGCCGCCCATCCCGTGCTCCCAAGGCCGCTTCTTACGACCACAAATCTCGCGCCGCCGCAACCTAGCGCTTATCCCCATCTCGTCCCGTTCTTGCTTCGCTTTCCGCCATTCTCGCGCCACGCCTCTCCCCACTCCTCCAGAAAGGTAAAGCATGCCCGCCGCTTATTAATGGCCGGCGACACCACCTCCCCTTCCTCCTCCTCCTCCTCTGGGTCTTCCCTGCGCCTATTTAAGCGAGCACCAGGACCGCCTCGCCCACCTCTCTCTTTCCCCTCACCTCTCTTCCCCTCTCTCCCTCCGAGCTCACCGGATTTGGAGCTCCAAGCGCCGCCGGCCGTGAAGCTTGCCGCCGTCGATTGCGCCACCTCTGGACCTCCCCCGCCGCCTTCGACCTCGCCTCCGGCATCGCCAGCGCAAGGCCTTCCTCGTGCGCACCTCCCGGACCCCTAGAGCCCGCCGGAGCGCCGCCACCTCGTTCAACCACCGTTGCCGCCGCTCTTCATCCTCGCCGCCGGCCACCGCTTCGTGTCGCGTCGTCAAATCCGTGAGCATCGCACTCACCGCGCCAAGACCTAGCCGTCGGTGCCCTCGCCGCCGACCATATCCCAGATTGCTCACGGCGACCTCTCGGCTCCGTCTTGCCGCCGCCAAGACGTGGCGAGCGAGGTGGCGCCACCTCAGCGCCATGTCAGCCTTTTGCTGACGTGTCTACCCAGTCAACGCCCGCGCAGCTTTTCTTCGGATTTTCTTTAGGAAAATAATTCCGGAAAATCAGGAAAATCTCCATTTCATAATTTTATGTGTTTTTCCAACTTCCTTTGGCCATAACTTCCTCATTCGAACTCCGATTCGAGTGATTCAAATTTCTAAATTCATCTAAATTCCTTGTATTCCTGTTAGTATTTATTTGGTATTTATCTGAATTTTATTTGGAGTTGTTTTATTTATTTAGCGTTGTTCGCACGTGTAGATTCCGGCGTTTCGGAAGATTTCGCAGACCCGACGACCGAAGCACCTCTACTCTTCAACGAAGGCAAGTCGTAGACCTTTGATCATATTGAACCCATCTTTATAAAAGTATATTGTTTTATATAAACATGCATGGCTAATTTTATATTAAATGGTTTCGGGATTAGTTAATTACCTAATTGCCATTATACCTCCTTGATAAATTGTGAACGACATGTATCCTTGAATGACATAAATCCTTGGACACCTTAGGATGGTTAATTATTAGTTGGACATAATTGAAATACCAACATGGGTACCGTGTTATGCTTAGCCAATGCTTTAGTTATGCGATAGATTCACGATCACATACTCAAAGAATGATTGAACTTGACTAAAGGAATTATGGAATTGTGGCGGAGCCACTTTTGATAAAAGATGTTGTGCCATGACTAGGGTGGTCATTTGGCGGGTTGAGCGAAAATGATTTATGCTTGGACGAGTGGGTGGTGGTAAAGGTGGGTGCCGTGAACGCACACTTGGAATGTGGAACGCCTCGTCCGAAAGCGACCAACTAAGGACTTAACCTTGAACCATTGATCTGGGCCTTAACCGTACAACCACATGTCTAGATTGTGATAGACCTGGCTGACTAATTAGCAATGTCTTGGTTCGGTTCTGCTTTTGGTTGGGAACTGCAAGAGGGGCGGATAGAGGCGAAACCTTAGCGAATGTAATCGAGTCAAAAGCAGAACTTTGTAAAAGCCTTGTCACGTGCTCTAGACTGCTTACCTAAGGTAGTGAGCGGTGGCATAGATATATGCCGAACAAACTAGAGAATTCGTATCTTATGGGTAAAGTTGTACAACCTTTGCAGAGTGTAAAACTATTCGAATAGCCGTGTCCCCGGTTATGGACATGCCTGGTGATTTCATGCAAGGGGTAGAACTTTTATCGAAAATGTTGAAATGGGTTGGTCAAATCTTGTAGTTGGTTGATGGTTGGGAAGTGAATAGGGCGCTCACTAGTTGTTTCAAAGAAAATTGATTACTTATGTATTAATCTTTTTAAATTGTGCTTTGCAATCTGCTTACTGTATTTACTGTCAAATATTGCTTTCTGCAAAATAGCCATAAAGCTATCCTTGTCAAACCTTGCATGAATATTACTTGCATACATTTCTCTGCGACTTGCTGAGTACATTCAAAGTACTCACGGCTTTGTGCCCCCTGGTTAATCAGTCGCTGAAGAAGAACCTGGAAGCAACGAGTTCTACGAGGAAGACTTCCTTGAAGACTATACGAATTAGGTCGCGTCCTTCACTCGATTGCCGGTGGGCATATTGGGTGACCTCCACCAGATGTTTTGTTTCCGCTGCTCTTTTGTTGCTTGCCCTGTGTGGCAAACGTTGTAAGACTTGACCATAAGGTCTCTTTTGCTTAATATTATTAATCTGTCTGCTTCATCTTTTGTTTGGTTGTGTGGTTATGATTACACCAATGTTGCAACTGTGTGAGCTAACTACTGATCATGGGACTAGTTCAGAATACACAGAGGGTCCTAGGGTTGCATACCCGGGGTCCCGACACATGTGCGGTATATTTATTTCAAAAGGGTTTGTGCCGCCAAACTCACATTCCACACAGGGTGCATGGAATCACACGCTTTGCTTTTATGCCTTAATTTCTATATATTATCACATCTACGAAAAACATGTTCTCACATGGAATTATTCAAACAAATTTTGCACATGAAATCACAGAATTTCACTCCAAAAATGTATCACATGTACCAAAAACTTAATTCCAAAATTTTTCCACATGAAATCACATAATTTTGTTCCACAAATTTTTCACATAAAATCATGAAATTTCATTACAAAAATGTATTATCACATGTGCCAAAATTTTCATTTCCCAATTTTTTTCACGTGGTCAGCCGCGTGGCTCACCCTTGCTAAGTGGATTAAACTTTTGTTGTCGTATACCAAACAAGATGTCACGACATCATTCAAACAAATTTTTTCACATGACATCATGTAATTTCATTTCAAAAATGTATTATCAAATGTACCAAAAAATTCCACAATTTTTTTCACATGCAGTCACGGCGCAACAAGTCTGGGAGGGTATTATCGCATGTACCCTGATCAAATAGGACATTCTTTGTTAATTTATTGGTTTAATGCAGATGACATTCTTTAATACTGTATTATACCACATGCTAGATAAGCTTGTTCATGAACCAACTGAGAAATGTTTGGCATGCAGATCATATAATACCGTAACTATAACATTCGACTCGTGTGCGAATGTGCCAGAACGGCCCTGTTTGCTGACACGACCAAGTAGGTGGCAACCTAACCCTAGCAGCACAGGCACCATGCCACCACCGTCGATGGACTGACCAAGCCTCGGAGGGCAGCGAGGGGTCACGATGGCGATGGTTGACACCCAACTTTGAAGATGCGAGTGCGAGGTAAAAAAACAAGAAGAAAAGATTCAAAGAAAAATGCTCTCAGCTGTTTTTCTAATGGAGAAATTGTGTTAAATTAAAAATATTGTTATAAATAGTATTTGCAAATAGTGTCAAATAATGTTTCAAACAGTGTCAACAATACTATTTACCTCAAGCTCAGTGCAGTGAGCTCACGGACGAGCACACTTGTCGCCTCTCGACAAGTCTGTGGTGCTATTTTTTTTACTTTGATTTTCGGAGGAGGCTAGATTTGCTATTGTCACGCCAAATAGTGCCAAGAACTCCTATTGACCAAAAATATCCATAAGGGGTGTTAGGATGAGGTTTTTTTCTTGATTTAGTACAAGTTTGAGCTAAGAAACTATATATTAGGTCTGATGCCTGAACATCCTGTAATGTTGATTGCATTGATCACACGTTGCCGAGTCTTGAACTATGGATTTAGATGTGCAAAGCCTGTTGTTCGCCCAAGTCCCTAACTAGACTTCGATCGTCTTGATTTAGGTGGCTTGGCACATGTAACACCCTAATTTTGGAGCCTTTTTGAGAATTTCAAAATAAAAGGAACCATTTTGTTTTGATGAGAATTCAAAGCTTAACTTGGAATTTTTAGAATAGATATCAATTGACTAAATCAAACTTCAACTAAAACTCTCTTTTGGTCTGTTGGATTTGTTGGAGTTTTGGTGATCTCTCCTTTACGTCTTTGGTTTTGTTCTTCTTTGGTCCAGACCTCCTTAGGTCTAGACCTCCCAAGTGCTTGGACCTCCCCGCGTCCTTCAGGACCTCCCTGTATCCTTTAGGACCTCCTCCTCAATTATTTGGACCTCCCCGCGTCCTTCAGGACCTCCCTGTGTCCTTTAGGACCTCCTCCTCGCTTATTTGGACCTCCCCGCGTCCTTTAGGACCTCCTTGTGTCCTTTAGGACCTCCTCCTCGCTTATTTGGACCTAACTAGCGAGGTCCTAAAGAACACAGGAGGTCTGAGGACGGTCATAGGAGGAGGTCATAAGGAGGTCCCAAGGACACGGGGAGATCCAAACAAGTGAGGAGGAGGTCCTAAAGGATACAGGGAGGTCCTAAAGGACGCGGGGAGGTCCAAGCACTTGGAAGGTCTAGACCTAAGGAGGTCTGGACCAAAGAAGAACAAAACCAGCACAGAAAGGGAGAGATCACCAAAACTCCAACAAATCCAACAAACCAAAAGAGAGTTTTAGTTGAAGTTTGATTTAGTCAATTGATATCCATTCTAAAAATTCCAAGTTAAACTTTGAATTCTCATCAAAACAAAATGGTTCTTTTTATTTTGAAATTTTCAAAAAGGCTCCAAAATCAGGGTGTTACAAACCTACCCCCTTAAGGGAATCTCGACCCCGAGATTCAAGTTTGGCCAGCAAAGAGGTAGGGATAGTTGGTCTTGAGGTCTTCTTCTTTTTCCCATGTGGCTTCACTTTCTGGGTGGTGACTCCACTGCACCTTGTACGTTCGGATGATCTTGCTCCTGGTAACATGCTCCGCGACATCTAGAATTTTAATTGGCCGCTCCACATAAGTGAGGTCTTCTTGGAGATCAATGCTCTCTAGGAGAGTGTGGTCTTCTAGCACTCGAAGGCACTTCCTTAATTGCGACACATGGAATACATTATGCACTGCTGACAATGAGCTTGGTAGCTCTAGCTTATAAGCAACTTCACCTTGTCTTGCCAATATCTTGTATGGTCCGACAAATCTTGGTGCTAATTTCCCTTTAGTCCGAAATCTTCTAACTCCTCTGAGTGGAGTTACCCTGAGGTACACAAAGTCACCAACTTCAAAAGATAACTCTCTTCTTCGATTGCCCGTATAACTCTTTTGCCGGGACTGAGCTACTCTCAAACGCTCTCTTATAAGCTTCACTTTTTCCTCAGCCTCTTTGATTACCTCGGGCCCAAAGAACTGGCGCTCACCTACTTGATCCCAAAGGAGAGGAGTTCTACACTACCTTCCATACAAGGCTTCAAATGGGGACATCTTCAAGCTAGCTTGGTAGCTATTGTTGTAGGAGAACTCAGCATAAGGGAGGTTTTTGTCCCAACTTTTCCCATAGTCCAATGCACAAGCTCGAAGCATGTCTTCAAGAACTTGATTCACCCTCTCAGTCTGCCCATCGGATTGAGGATGATAAGCTGTGCTGAAATTAAGCCTTGTCCCTAAGGCTTCATGGAGACTTTCCCAAAATCTTGAGGTGAATTGGGAACCTCTATCAGACACTATACTCTTGGGTACGCCATGTAGGCAAACAATTCGGGCTAGGTACAACTCGGCCAACTTGCTACTTTGGTAGGTGGTCTTGACAGGGATAAAATGTGCCACTTTGGTCAAACGATCAACGATAACCCAAATGGAGTCATAACCCGATTGAGTCTTGGGCAAGCCAGTGATGACCCACCACTTGCTCCCATTTCCACTCGGGTATGGGTAAAGGCTGTAGCAGACCAGCAGGTCTTTGGTGCTCAGCTTTAACCCTATGGCACACGTCACACCTTACCACATACTCAGCTATTTCTTGCTTTATGTTGACCCACCAATACTTTTCCTTGAGGTCTTGATACATCTTAGTACTCCCTGGATGAATGGAGTAATGAGATTCATCAGCTTCCTTAAGAAGGAACTGCTTTATTTCTTGATGATTCGGCACACATAGTCTATTGCCGAACCATAGAATTCCCTGTTCATCCTCTAAAAATCCAGGAGCTTTCTCTCTTTTCAAGTTGTCTTTAATCTCTTGGAAGTCTTCATCTTTAGCTTGGTTCTCTCGAATTTGCTTCTGGATTGTGGGTTCAACTTCCAGAGCATGTATACAACCATGATTGACAATTTTCAAGTTTAGACGTCTCATCTCTTCATACAGCTCGGGCTGATTTTCCCGAACCAACAAGGTGCTACAGTAGCTCTTTCGGCTTAAAGCGACAGCCACCACATTTGCCTTGCCTAGGTGGTAATGAATTCCAAGGTCATAGTCTTTGATGAGCTCCAACCACCTTCTTTGCCTAAGGTTGAGGTCTTATTGGGTAAAGATGTATTTTAAGCTCTTATGGTCTATAAAGACCTCACAGCGATTACCAATAAGGTAATGGTGCCAAATTTTTAAGGCATGCACTACGGCAGCTAATTCCAAATCATGAGTAGAGTAGTTAGCTTCATGAGGCTTTAACTGCCGGGAGGCATAAGCTACCACTCTTCCTTTTTGCATCAAGACACAACCCAGACCCTGCCTAGAGGCATCACAAAAGACTTCAAAATCTTTTTGGACATCTGGCAATATGAGCACCGGGGCAGAGGTCAACCGCTTCTTCAAATCTTGAAAACTTTGCTCACAAGCTGAGGTCCATACATACTTGCTTTCCTTCTTGAGCAACTGAGTGAGAGGCTTTGCTATCTTGGAAAAGCCTTCAATGAATCGACGATAATACCCTGCCATGCCAAGAAAGCTCCTAATTTGAGACACTAATTTGGGTGGCTTCCAATTTAGAACATCCTGAACCTTGCTAGGGTTGACTGCTATACCTGCTGCTGACATAATATGACCCAAAAAGGTGACTTCCTTCAACCAAAAATCACATTTCTCAAACTTAGCATAAAGTTGGCGGTTTCTGAGTTTGTCTAGGACCAACCGAAGGTGGTCTTCATGCTCCTATTCAGTCTTAGAGTACACTAGGATGTCATCAATGAAGACAATGATAAACTTATCCAAGTACTCCATAAACACTTTATTCATCAAGTTCATAAAGTATGCAGGAGCATTGGTCAATCCAAAAGACATAACTGTCAACTCATAAAGTCCAAACCGAGTTGAGAAAGTTGTCTTTGGGATGTCCTCTTGACGAATCTTTAATTGGTGGTATCCTGACCTCAAATCAATCTTGGAGAACATTGTTGCTCATTTTAGTTGATCAAACAAGTTATCGATCCTGGGCAAAAGGTACTTATTCTTGATAGTGACATCGTTGAGAGCTCTATAATCTACACACATGTGTTGGGTGCCATCTTTCTTTGCCACAAAGATCACTAGAGCTCCCCAAGGATAGGAACTCGGCCTAACAAATCCTTTGCTTTGCATTTCTTCAATCTGTTGCTTCAACTCAACAAGGTCATTAACTGGCAATCTATAAGGTCTTTTGGAGATAGGTGATGTCCCTGGGACTAAATTAATGACAAACTCTATGTCCCTATCCAGAGGCATTCCCGGTAGTTCACTAGGAAACACATCTGGGTACTCTCTCACCACAGGGAGGTCTTCAAGCTTCATTTTTCTCAAACAAGCCAAACTAGGATCTCCTCGAAAAGAAGTCTCAGGGCTGAATTAAACTTGTATCCCTTGCTCATTGGTGAGCACAATAGACTTGTTGGCACAATCTATTCGGCCTTGGTTCTTGGCCAACCAGTCCATTCTAAGAATCATATCTAACCCTTGGGAGTGCAAGACTATCAAGTCTGCAGATAAAGGTACTACCAAGATTTCTAAGGAAAGATTTAGGCACAAAGAACTAGTCCTCATTTTAGAGCCCGAAGAGTGGATCAGCATAGGGTTTACTAAAGGAGATATAGATAACCCATTACTACCCACAAACTTAGAAGAGACAAATGAATGAGAAGCTCCGGAATCAAAAAGAATGGTTGTCGGTACTGAATTGACAAGGAACGCACCGAGAACCACATCCGATGCGGTTTGTGCTTCTTCGGCCGTGACATGATTTACACGTCCTTCAATATATTGCACTGAAGGCTTCGAGTTGGTATTGCTGCCAGGAGCTGAGGGCCCTTGTCCATATCGATTGAGGGTTGAAGTTGTAGCTTGAAGCTTCTTCGGGCATTTGCTAGCATAGTGCCCAACTTCATGACAATAAAAACATGTGACTCCAGCTACTGAGGACATGGATGGCTTCTTCTGGACATGGCTTCCTGGGGAAGTCCCACGAAAACTAGAAGTGTAGGGACGTCTTGCTTGCATGGGAGACTTTGAAGAGGAGGAGGTCGCAGGTCCCTTTTGCTGAAATTGAGAGGTCTTGGGCCTGGAAAAACCCTCGGATCTGAATTACTAAGCTGCCTTCCTCTTCTTATGGTTCTCCATCTCAATATGCTTGCCCTCTTGACGAATGGCCTTGCTCACAAGCTACTGAAAATCTGGGTAGTCATGAGCAAGGAGCTGAACCGAAAGATCATCATTGAGCCCTTCCAAGAAGCACTCTTACTTGGACTCATCAGTGGCCACATCTTCGGGTGCATATCGTGGTAATTGGTTGAACTTGTGGAGATATTCACTTACAGTACGATTTCCTTGGCGCAAAGATCTGAATTCTTTCTTCTTTAGCAACATCATACCATGCGGAATGTGTGCACGGCAAAAAGCTTGCACAAATTCCTCCCAAGTTATAGTCTGAGCATCATCATGGGACTGAGTGAAGTTGTCCCACCACTCAGAGGCTAGTCCATGGAGTTGGTGCGAGGCGAACAAAACCCTCTCACGGTCAGTACACTGGATCATGTCCAACTTTCTTCCCACTGCCCTGAGTCAGTCATCAGCTTCCATGGGGTCAGTAGTACTGGAGAATGTGGGTGGCCTCATTCTTATGAACTCAGAAATATTTGCCCTTGGAGGAGGTGGAACATATACAGGAGGTTGGGCTGCTACTGCTGCTTGAAGGTTCTGAGTGTTGGTGATGGACTGAGCTAGCAAGTTGATCAACTGTGCTTGATTTTCCATCATTTGGTTCCAGTCTGGTCCTTGAGTTGGAGGAGGAGGCGGTTGCGGCACTAGGGTCTCTAGATCACCCCTAGAGGCTCGGCCTTGACCACTAGTGCTGCCAATGCCTCTAGTTGTCACCATCTGCCAGAGGTCCAAGGGGTAGGAAAGAGATGAGAGAGCTAAGGGGGAAGAGGTTAAAACCAGCAAACCACAGAAAATAGCAACTTAAAAGAACAAAATCGCTCTACTCGAAGCTCACTGCTTTTAGAGCAGCAAACAAAAGGTCGTGGCTCCAAGGGGTGCTCCTTGCAAAGAGACCCGAGAAGAGGTCTTTGCAAAAACTGCCACTATTGACCACGAGCTGGGAGGTCCTAACAAAGGAGAAGGCTTAAAACACAAAGGTTAACTACCACTGGACCTCCTGAGGATATGACAAGGGAAAAGGCATCCAATTACTTTATTAAACAATGAGGAAAGCAAAAGATAAGAGAAAGTGATGTAAGAAAAGATACAAAGAAGAGGTAAGGACAGAAAGATGACTCAGGTAAGGAAGGAACAAATTATTTCTCTTATTTTGCAAAACACATTTTGAACTTTCTTCTAATGACCATTCTACTAGGCTACGACCTACAGTCAAGATGCTCTGATACCACTTGTGATGACCCAGCCGAGCTTCACCCGAGAGGTCCTCCAAGACCTCCCTGGGAGTCCATCAGGATCTCCCAGGAGGTCCAGAGGATCTCTCGAGCAGTCCTCCAAGGCCTCCCAGGAGATCCAACCAGACCTCCTGGAGGTCCAGGGAACAAGCCCGAGGAGATCTTGAGACTCAGGACCTTCCCAAGAGCCACGACCAGACCTGAGGGGAGGTCAAGAGGCCAACCCGAGGAGGTCATGGGACTTGGAAAAGTCCTAAATCTCCTGTGAACCGAACTAGTCTCAAGGATCAATGGCTAGTTCACACAGTATACATAAGTGGCAGCATACATCGACGCAAACTTTATTATCACAAAAGAGTTGATTACAAGATTTGCTTACAAACCGACAAGAGTAAAATACACAGCAGAAACAAAAGTCAAGTCCATCCAATACACCACAGGCAATTGGCTGGAGATCGGCCTAGTCATCTTGTGGTTCATCCTCCTCATAGTCCTCTCCTGCTCAATGATTAATCAAGCAAGAATGAGCACAACAACCGTGCTCGCAAGTTGCACCTGTCAATTAACAGAATGACATGCATAAATGGATATCTCAAAGGAAAGCATCATATGGTTGATTTGCATAAAGCCAAGTTTGTTTCCAATTACAAATATTAAGTTCCAAAGCATATAACAATAATTAAAATTCATTTTCAAAGTCTCATTTTGCAGTTGGATAATTTTCATCAATAAGATGGTGAAGGATACCCTCCTGTCACATGGCTCCCTGCCAAACCCATTTGGATATAAATCCAAAACCATTTTTAACCAACCATTTTGAAAATAAACCAGAGGTCTAACTTTGAGCAGCTTTGCTAGCATGTCCATAACCGTGGACACGGCTATTTGAATAGTTTTACACTCTGCAGAGGTGTGCAGCTTTACCCACAAGAGGTAATCCACTTATACTATCTGCTCGCACACTTCCGAAGGTGTGCGACTAAGGGATTACCACAAGGCCTTTACAATGCATCATTCCACCGCGATCCACCCTACTCTAAGGTTTTCCCGACCCTACGGATAGAAACCTGTAGAGATCGAGGGCCCCCTCTTGAGCCATGTGGGAATTACATAGTCATAAAAGACAGGCCATAAAGGACCACCCACACCCTAGCCAGTTCAACCGCAATGGAACTTTGCAAATTAATTAGCCAAATCCCGCCCATACAGGACATGTAGTTGCACAAAAAGGGCATAGCGAAATACACTCGCAGACCGGTCCTTAACTGACCTGGGTGGCTAACCACAACCCTAGGGCATCGATCAACCATTACAGGCACGATCCCGTGCATGGACATGCACCAACCAGACAACCAACTCTGCCCAAGTCTAATCCATTTTCCATTATACCTTGCTTTGCCAAAACATTTGTAGAACCTCCATGGCACACCAATGCCATGGTCATGTGCAAAATTCTCCATGACACACCAATGCCATGGTCATTTGCAAACCTCCATGACACACCAATGCCACGGTTCAAAACATTTAGATAAGTGGTAATTTTTGGCTAAAACTTCTCAAATCAAGATTCTTTATCTATGCATGGCTAAGCTTTATTTTTGAAAAGGTCCTGGCCCATACTATTGCACTAGCCAGATTTTGCCTAGGGTGACAATCATGTTCAGTTCAAAGGTGACAGTGACCATACAAGGAATTTAGGTATAGCTACGATCTTAAAGACGGGTATTGAAATACTTAGTAAAGTAAGCATGCATTAACATTTGAAATGGAACATAAATATGTTGAGATAATGGGTCCAACATGGTCAAGGGTGTAACTTGCCTTGCTCAAAGGCTTGGGTGTCTTCTTCTTCTTCGGAGAGCTCTTGCTCCTCAGTGTCTTCACAATCTACACGAGGAAACCAAAGCAACTCAATACAAAGCTCAAATAAGATCCAAAGAAACTTCCAATAGAACACCAAAATAAACCAATAGAGAGGTTTGGTCGGTTTGGAGGAGGTCCGAAGCTTAAGGGAGGAGGTCTAGAGAGCTGGAAGGAGGTCCAAGAGCTAGCCGGGTGAGCCAGAGAGTGGAAATGAGCAAAAGGGTGAAGAGGAAGGGCTGACCAAGCTTATATAGCCAGAGCCGCCCAGATTTCCAAGGGTATACGTGTTCAAGAGTTGGTGAAGAAATGATAGGAGTTGGTAAAAGATAAGACAAAAGGTAGCTCAGTGCTGCTAAAAGGTGGTATCATTTAATGCGACACAACAGGCATTTAATGCTTGAAGACTTCCAAGTGCAAAGGACATGGTCAAAGGATAAAGAAAGAGGTCGTGGCTGACAAATGGGGCCAGTCAAAGCTCAAGGGGAGGTCCTCACCAACGGGGAAGGTCCGAGCACAGGACCAGAGGTCCTGACCACAAGGTGGCCTCAACCCGCAAGGGAGGTCCTTACAAAAAGACTAGGGAGGAGGTCCCGTGGACAAGGAGGTCCAAGGGACGGGGAGGTCTTGACAGTTAGACCCAAAAAGGGGAGGTCCTAACGGTTAAGATCTCCAAAGGGGGGGTCCTGACAGTCAGATCCTCAAAGGGGGGGTCCTGACGGTCAGATCCTCAAAGGGGAGGTCCTGACGGTAAGATCCACAAAGGGGAGGTCCTGACGGTCAGATCCCAAAAGGGGAGGTCCTGACGGTCAGATCCTCAAGGGGGAGGTCCTGATAGTCAGATCCTCAAGGGGGAGGTCCTGACGGTCAGATCCTTAAGGGGGAGGTCCTGACGGTCAGATCCCAAAAGGGGAGGTCCTGACCGTCAGATCCTCAAGGGGGAGGTCCTGACGGTCAAATCCTAAAAGGAGAGGTCCTGATGGTCAGATCCTCAAAGGGGAGGTCCTGTAACGTCCCAAAATTTGGCTTTTCAAAAAAAAATCTTTTAAGTAGTTTAGGTCCCGGGAAAATTCCACCAATTTTATTTGAATTAATAAAGCTTAACTGGGACTTTCATAAATCAAAAACAATTTAATATGATTAATATCAACATCAACTATTATCAAAACTATTTTATTTGGATTCTATGTGCTTGGATATATTTTCTAGATTTTTCTAGAATTTTTCCAAGTGCATTTGCTACCTTTTTATTTGCATTTGTCTTTTGTGCTATTTTCTAAAAAGAAAAATTATTAAGAAATCTCAGTTATTCAAATGGGCTGAAATCCATTCCTTTGGCCCATCCCATTCTCTTTCAGCCCAACCAGCTCCTGTCCGCTCCCTTTGTCTCTTGCGCGCGCATGAAGCCGGGCCACTTCTTTCCTTTTTGCGCCGCGTGAAGCCAAGGTCCAGCCCGAGCCGGCCCTACGCTGTTGCTTTTCTCTCACACCGAAGCCCACTCACGCTCGCCCTTTTTTTGCGCGTGAGGTCCAACCGGACCGGCCATCTTTTTTTTCTCTTCAGACACGCGAAAGCAAATTTCACCGCGGCTTTCCTCGCTCACTCCACTGCTCGTGGGCCCGCAATGCCACCAGTGCATCGTCTCCTACCTAGAGTCTTTCTTCCATGCCGTCTCCAAGATGAGCACGTATGCGCCGCTGGCTTCCTCTTGGACTCCTCCATCCGGTGCCTTTAAAAGGAGTCTAACTGCGTCAATCCCTGCGCCTTGTGCTTCTCCACCAAAACCCTAAAACCTTGTTGTCGATCTTGTTGTCTTCGCTCCAGATTTCGTCAAGAACCGCCGGCCACCGAAGCTTGTTCACCAGCGGATCTCGTCGTCGTCAGTGCGCCTCAGCCTGCGCCGTCACCTCCGTTGGAATCGCAAGCTCGCGTTCTACGCCGTGACGCGGTCGTCATCACCCGAGGATCTTCGCTTCGTCATTTTCGTTCTGGTTAGACAACCGGATGTTGGCCCTCCATCCCGATCTAATCTTGGGTGAGCTCTCTTGTCTATCGTTGCGTGTCGCATTGCGTGCCACGTCCTTCTCATCCGATTCCCACCTCCCTTTTGTCCTCTCCACACCAGAAGTCATTATTCGATTCTTCCGTCGCGGTCAACTTCATCTCTCGGCCGCCTCGCTCAACCTCCGGTCCTCTCAAGGTGGTCTACGTGTTCTGTGCATCGTCACCAAGCCTGTGCTCCTCTTGGTTGTCCTCGATCGCCACTCTTTAGCCAAGTCGGCCGGAGCTGTGGAGATCGTCATCAAGAAGCCGGCCATGTCTTCTTTGTTCATCTCCTATGCTACCTCATCTCCAAGTCAGCATGCCACCTCAATCTTTCTGCTTGTTTGGCAGCCTTGTCAGCCGCCAAGTCATCGCCATGTGGTGTAACACCCCAGCTCAACATTGAGCCTGGAATGCTACTAAAATTAAATTAAACAAAACTAAACTAAGACCAATTACCAATTTTCGGCAGAACCTCCTTTGTATAATTAACTATACCGAGGTTCCAACAATTAATCATAGCAATTAACAATAAACTCAATATTCAAGTTCATTCAAGTATGCAAGATAATCTAATAAACATAGACAAAACTTGCTATTCTCCTTATTACAATTAACACGAAACTTAAAACCATCCATACGTGATTCACAAGCGCCTACTTATTATTGAATAAAATCTAAATAGCGATGCTTTAAGGATGAGTGGTAGTGAGTGCATCCAAACATCTACTCCCTCCCATGTATGCCGTTCTTGCCGGTTGTACCTAAAACATATCAAAGCAAGAGTGAACCCAAAGACTCAAAAGTATCAACAAGGCTAAAGCTAAAATCACAGTCATAGCATCAATATTCCAAATTAAACATTACACTAAACATAGCCTTCATGCTTATGTAATGCACCATGCAATGCACCTTTTAAACTTTATCTCTTTTCGCATTTTACCGTGTAATGCGGGGTATACAACCGTCGATGTATACCCTTGCCTATGCACTCTGGCACAGGGACCAAGAGCCTATACTTAGGGGTGGGCGTGGTTCAAATTGGCCCAATGGGTCACCGAACCCAAAAGTCAATAGGAGCAATATGGGCTAATTGTGTGATCCAAAAAAAGAATAGGAGCAAGAGGTTAAAAATCCATTTGCTCCGTTGGATAAGTGGATCGATCCCAACCCGAGTCACAGCGCTGCAATCTATTCTCAATCCCCACCGACGACCCGCCAATCGCCAACCCACCGCCGCCTCCTCAACCCTCCGCACTGCAATCCACCTCGACATCAATCCAACCCACCGCCGCCCTCCTCAATCCCCTACCGACGCGCCAATCGCCAGTGAGCCCCCTCAATCTCCTCCCGATCTAGTCCCCGCCCAAAGAGCGGCGGCTATGGAAGAAGCCGTCTTGGTGGACCTCGACAAGCTTCCCATCAAGCGCCTCGAAGCCATCGACGAGGCCAAGGCCAGCACTACCCGCCGTAAGCCATCCACCACCCCTTCCTTCCTCCTCCCGCCTCTCTTGATTCACTTCGCTTGCTCGCCGTCGCTCTGCGACTACAGAGACACCAAGCGAGGAGCAAAGCCTCGCCGCCATCCGCCATCGACACCACGCCGTGATCTTTATTTCTATTTGTTGGCATCTCTCGGCATTTGGACTAGATCGGGAGGAGATTGAGGGGCTCAACCCAGAGATTGAGGGGACGAACTTTCCTAGCATGAGAACATGTTTGACTACTATTCTCAGAAGGATCGATCCTAATGATCCAAGGGTCATTAGGGCGAGAGCAAAGATAATTAAAAGGACCGACCCTTAACCCTTTCTTAAACCATGGTTCTCATGGGCGAGCCGGTCGAGGACCGACCCACTCCCACCCCTACCTATACTCCACAAGTATAGGGACCTTTGCCCATCATCATCATGATAGGGACCTCTTTACTCATTGCCCACATTCTACGAATGTGGGGACCTCAAGCCTGTCATTTACATGACGGGGACCTCAACTATTCATACTTGGTCACCACATGACCAAGACTCAATCATGCTTACTACATGCATATGTACAATGACATCATCTTCCAAACATATGAATTCAACGTGTACATAATAACATGTAAGCATTAACAACATACACAGGAAGCTTTAAACATAACTTGCATTTACCAAGTTATATTGTAATTCATCGCATTAACATCCATGCATGGCTATTACGAATAAGACATAATCAATCTCAGCAAACAACCATAATTATTCTACAACCCGAATACTTGCCTCAACCGTGCGAGAACGGTGGACGCGAAGAGGGCGCTGTCCCTGGGATCACGCTCCCACCTGAACATAATAATAACCCAAACTAAGACAAGCATACTGGACCAAAAGCATAAATAAGAACACAATTGAACTCGCTAAACTCCCAAGCGTTTCCAATCTTCCAATTTCTACCGATCGCTTGATGTTCACTGCGGACAGTCAACTTCTAAAATACATAACTTTCTTCTAAGGAGTCCAAATAAGATGTTCTAATACTTTCTGGAAATATAATTAAATTACCTAAATAAACTTAGTTGGGGAGCCCTTCTGATTCTGCCTTCTACTACCCCTACCAAGCCAATCTACAGAACATCAATTATCACATCGGGTTCTTTGGACAGTACACTAAAATTATCATAACTTTTGCTACGAAAGTCCAATTCTTACGTTCTTTAGCTTTCTGGAAAGGTGAGGAAATTACCCATCTTTTTAATTATAACGAGATCCTCTGATTTCGTCTTTAACTAATAGATTAACTCAGATTTCTACATACTGTCAGGATGTTGACAGATTAACAGGACAGCGGCACTAAACAATTCATAACTTTCTAACCGTTAATCGGATCTGGGCGTTCTTGGTGGCCACGGAAAGCTAACAACATAGCCCAACTATTTCTAAGAGGTTGGATCCCTAGATTCTACCTCTACAGATATGAAAACCGTCGTCCAAACTACTGGACAAAACGTGATTTATTAAACGGACACAATTCAATCTATCAAACGACATCAAACGCATCTACTACACATTAACCAGCGAAGAACACGCGACGTTACCCTTGTAGAATCATAGAAAGTTGAAGATCTTGCCCCGCAAAGTTGATCTCCTTCCCTCGCCTTTCTCCTTCCTCCAATGGCCGGCAGCGGGGAATACCAAGGCCGGCAGCAGGGAGCACCAAGGGGGGAGTGGGTGGCGCAAAGGGGAGGGGAGGGGCTGCTACAGTGGAGGTGCTACAGTATCATGGCCTCCCCCTCCACTTGGATGGTTGCCCTAATGGGCCAAGGTTTTCTAAATTACGCAAGAATCCCCCTGAATCTTCTGTTAAATCACTTTTCTAATTGATTCTCCTCCCCGAATTCTTTTCTTCTTACTTAATTAAACTTGGGGTATTACATGTGGCACAACCGAAAACCCACCTAAGCCAAAGGTTCATGGATCCAGTCCACCGTGCACCATCTCTTTGCCATGTGGGACCCCTTGTCATCCTCTCTCTTTAATCCATTCTCTCTCCAGAAACTTGGCCCACATGTCATCCATTGTTTACCTCTCTCTCTCACTTACCAGTAGACCCCACTTGTAAGCCTCCAATTCATTTTATTTTTTAATCCAAATGAATATTCTCTGAATATTCTTTTCTCTATCAATTTCATCATTTCATGTGAATCTTCCAAAGCCCATATCTTTTGCATCCGAACTCCGATTGAGTCCATTCAAATTCCTAAATTCATCTAAATTCGAGATCTATCTATCTGAGATTTTTATTTAATTTTTGGAGTTCGTTTTGCCTCTGTTATTTATTTGTTTTGTTTATTTGCTTTCGTTTGCGAGTAGACGTCGATACTTCGAGAAGATTTGAAGAAGAAGGAACACCTCAAGAGCAAGATCAGTACTTAGACCTATCTCAAGGCAAGTTATACCTTTGATCATGTTGAACCTAGTTTTCTAAAATATTTTGATTCGAATTATTGCATTTACTTTAATTATTTATTTCAATGTTTTTGGGATTAGTTAATATCCAATTTGTTATGACCTCCTTGTCTAATTGTATGCCATAATATTTTGTCACCCTAGTTTGGTTTATTTAGTTGGTGCTATTGTACTACCAACGTGGGTTGGTTAGATACGATTAGTTTGCTTAGCCATGCTACGAGTCATCATTTCATGTAAGTCGCAATTATAAACTTGACTAAGTGACTATGGAACCATTTGATAAAATTATGTGTACTATGTGCTATTACTCGTTGATGGCGTATGTTGCACTTAACCAACAGGGTGGGAAAAGGTTTTGGACGGGGGCAAGTGATCTGGAATACTTTATGGTGGATCTATGTTGGCGGGAATGATAGGTTAGAATTTGGAAGTCTTGCCTCGGTCAGTTAAGGACTTAACCTTGTGCGCCATTGAACTGGGTCTTTCGTACAACCACATGCCTGGTATGGGACTAGCCTAACTTAGTAAGTTATGGAGTCTTGACATTGATTACTCAAGTTGTAGGTTAGCTGTGTCGGATTGGGTGGAGGTGTGTACTACCAAGTAGTCGCATCACGGGGCGGTTCGCCGTGTCCCTGTCCAACGGTAAAAGGCGTCTGTGGCGGCTAAGCATACCGAGTGTCAATGTTGAGATGAAGTTTCTGAAAGGTTTTGTTGTGATCAGCTCCGTACAAGTTGATTGCATCTTGTGGGTAAAGTGTACAACCTCTACAGAGTGTTAATCAATCTATTCGAATAGCCGCGTACGCGGTCATAGACATGCTCGGGGATTTCACACGAGGGGTAGATTTTCATAAAACTTGGGATGGGATAGCTGTGTGAGGTAACTTATGCAGCTATGTGAATAACTTGTTTAGGACATGTGTCTTTGAGAAACAACTGATAAAATTACTATTGTCTATTTGTTTTACTTGTGCTTTCAATCTATTATTCATATTCAAATTGCAAATGTTGCATTTCTGCAAAAGAACCACAGAATGTCATTCCTTTGGACCAAGCCTGCATCTATAATTGCATTTCTGTGGTATGACTTGCGAGTACGGTGTGTACTCATGCTTGCTTTATTAAATCAAGCAGAAGTGAAGGGATCGTCAGTCAACAAGGTCTACTTCAAGGATCGTGGAGAACTAGGTCGCGCTCCCCAGCTGATTGCATGTGGGCATATAGATGGGCTTCACTGAAGTTATTCTGTTTCGTTCCGCTGCAGCTTCATTGAGCTATTTGACCCTCTGAAGCATTAATTGTAAGCTTTGACCACAAGGTCTCTACTCTGATGTTTATTGTTATTTGCCTATTTATTAGTTATCTTTGTATATGGAAATGATATTTCACTGATGTTGCCACTGTGTGCACTAGCGTGATCCTGGACTAGTGCAGTATACACAGAGGGTCTAGAATTGCATATTTTGGGTCCCGACAGGTCCTGACGGTCAGATCCTCAAGGGAGAGGTCCTGACGGTCAGATCCTAAAAGGGGAGGTCATGACGGTCAGATCCTCAAAGGGGAGGTCCTAACGGTCAGATCCTCAAAGGGGAGGTCCTGACGGTTAAGATCTCCAAAGGAGAGGTCTTAACGGTCAAGATCTAAACAAGAGAGGTCCTGACGGCTAGGATCTCCAAAGGGGAGGTCTTAACGGTCAAGATCTAAACAAGGGAGGTCCTGACGGCTAAGATCTCCAAAGGGGAGGTCTTAACGGTCAAGATCTAAACTAGGGAGGTCCTGACGATTAAGATCTCCAAAGGGGAGGTCTTAAAAGACACGGGGAGGTCCAAATAAGCGAGGAGGAGGTCCTAAAGGACACAGGGAGGTTTTGAAGGACGCAGGGAGGTCCAAACAAGCGAGGAGGAGGTCCTAAAGGACACAGGGAGGTCCTGAAGGACATGGGGAGATCCAAATAAGCGAGGAGGAGGTCCTGAAGGACATGGAGAGATCCAACTAAGCGAGGAGGAGGTCCTAAAGGACACAGGGAGGTCCTGAAGGACACGGGGAGATCCAAATAAGCGAGGAGGAGGTCCTAAAGGACACAGGGAGGTCCTGAAGGACACGGGGAGATCCAACTAAGCGAGGAGGAGGTCCTAAATGTCGGACCCGGGAACGAAAGATCCCGAACCCTCTATGTTCATACACCAGTCCAGGATTTCCGGTGTACACAGTTACAAAAACAATAACATAACCAAATCTCGCATTTCATTAATAGTAAATCGGAGTTCGATACAATTGGGCATGAAGCCAAATAGAAGAGTAAATAACACAGCGGAAGTAAAAACCGTAGTAGTAGTAGGCCAGAACGATCCACCACAGGCAATCGTCTGGAGGCGTAGCCTAGGCGTTGGTGTCCTCACCGTCCTGATAGTAGTCTTCTCCTGAAATTTTGTTGCATAAAGCAAGCATGAGCACAACTACCGTGCTCGCAAGTTACACCCAATATGGAATTGTAATGCATGCATAAGGTAAACAAAGGACATTGGCAGGGTTATTTTGCATAAAGCAGCAGTTTTAGATTAAATAATCATAGTAGATTGCAAGGCCATTTTCATACAATATCTAAAATCATAATTTTAAAGACAATTGTATAATGTGGATAACCTCCAACAAAGGTGATGGATATCCTCCAATCACAATGGCTAACCGCCCAATTTTTCCCACAGGACTAACCATCCTGAAGACATCTGTTGAAATCATTTTTAAAACCAACAACAAGTCTAACTCAAAGTGGCTTTGCTAGCATGTCCATGACCGCGGACGCGGCTATTCGAATAGTTTTCTACTCTGCAGAGTTTGTACAGCTTTACCCACAAGACACGAATTCTCTAGTTTATCCGGCATATATCTATGCCACTGCTCACTACCTTAGGTAAGCAGTCTAGAGCACGTGACAAGGCCTTTACAATGATCTACCTCATAGTACTCATGCCCGCTAAGGTTTCGCCTTTGGACTAACCATCCGCAGTTCAGGGCCCCTCTTGCGCCAAAGTGGGACTATAGTCTAACCGACACCCACTCATACAAAATGGCACGAATATCTACGGGTATCCCAAATTAATAAGCCAGTCCCGCCCATACAGGGGCGGTGGTGGTACGGTAAGGCATAGCAAAGGAACGCCAAAGGCCGGTCCTTAATTGACTTGGGCGTCTTTCAAATCAAACCACGGCTTTAATCCTAACCAGATTAAACCCGTGCATAAACCTGCACCCACCTTTCATCCGTTACGCCCAAGTCCAAACCATTTTAATTTTATTTTAGTGGAAACCATCTTTACAAACTCTCTATGATAAAACAATACCATAGATTTAATTTCAAACAATTTGTAATGGTTTGGCTAAATCCTCCCAAAATCAAAATCATGGTCTAAGCATTTGCTAAGCGTTTCCAAACAATTTATCTATGGTGACAAAGGGATGACATTTCAATATTCAAAATTGGCCATACAATAACAATTGGAATAACTAAGCATTTAAACAGGGTATTAAAATAATTGACTAAAAATATGCATGCAATAATAAATTTAAAAATTGAATTAAATAACTTTAAAATAGTAGGTGCAACATGGTCAAAGTGTAACTTGCCTTCGCTGAAGTCTTGAAATTCTAATTCTTCTAAGAATCAAATTCTAAATCGTCAGTAGTCTAAACGTGAAAATACGACAAATCAATTGAAATTCAAATAAATTCAACAAGACAAATTAAACTGAATCCAAATGAAATAATTTTATTTTATATAGCTAGATAATAATTTTCTAGGATTCCCGCAATTTGAATCATTCAATTTGTAATTAGGGTTCAAAAGATATGAATTTTACAATTTTAATCCTAAATTTGTAGTTTAATTTATTTTAAATTCAAACAGACAGTTTAAACCTACTCCAAATCAAATATTTATATTTTATTTAGCTAGATATTAATTTTATAAGATTTTATAAATTGGATTCGCCTAATTTGGAGTTAAGAATCAAAAGATATGAATTTTACAAGTTTTAAACTAAATCAGAAATTAAAAGGATTTACCGAATTATTTTTCTAAAGGAAAACCTAATTATTGCGCAATGCTGACATCAGCCCTGAGTTTATTCGGAAAACAAATAAATAAAAATGAAAATCTTACAAGTGGGCCCAAGTGTCATACACACGGTCCTCATGGACCAGGCCCACGGGTCTTTGGCTTAGTGGGGTGGTGGTGATGTGGTGCGGCTTGTGCCACCCGTGCGCCATGTCAGCAAAAACAGTTGACGTGGCACCCGCGTGGCGTGAGGTGGCGCCGATGTGGCGGCGGCGGCAGCGGCTTCAAGACGGAACCCATGGTCGTTGGTATACATACATGGCGGCGGCGATGCGCGAAATGAAGAGAAGAGGGCGGCGATTCTAACGCGCTCACCCACACGACGAGGCGAGGACGGAGGTGGCCGGCGGCGAGGAAGAAGCGGCGGTGAAGTTGCGGTTGATGGCGATGTGGCGCTCCGAGGGTCCTCCGGAGACGAGGGTGGGCGCACCGGCTTCGCGAAGTCACGGCAATGAAGATGGTTGTGGTGGCGACGACGCGGGGTCAACGGCGGCGGCGCAATCGAAGCTTCAAGCCTTCGGTGGCCGGCGGCGAAGAACACAAATTCCGGCGAAGAGAGAGCACAGGAGGAGGAGTGAGTGGTGGAGACGAGGTGAGGAGGTGGAGGCGCACCCGGTGCTCCCTTTTATAGGGGCCGGGGAGCTCTAGAGCGGCGTGGAGGTCGTGGGGATCGTGCGCGGCGGTTGCGGCCTGCGCGCCCGTTTGTGCGAAAAGAGGGGAAAAGGAGTGGGAATCGTGGCGGAGGCGGGTGCGGTCCGCGTGCACATGAGCGCGAAAATCGGGAGCGGTTGAGGAGGCGGCTGTTGCGAGCTCCGCGTTGGCGTCCATGGCGGTTGTGCGCGGCGGCCTCGTGGAGACAAAGACAACGAAGACGACGGGGTCGTGGGGCCCACGTGATGTCAAGGCGCGGAGGTCGGCAAGGGGGCCGAGCGCGAGGAGAGAGGGCGTGCAAGATTTGCAGCGTCTGCTGGATCTCGATCCAACGGTTGGCAGCGGCTGCACGCTAGGCCAGAACGAAAAAGAGATGGGCCGCACAGTAGAGTTTCAGCCCAAACAACTTTAAGGGTTTTAAATTGATTTCCTAATTTAAATAAACTGGTTAATTCAAATGGGCTTTAGAAAATAGTAATTAAATTCCAAAAATTCTAGAAAAATTCACATAAGTCTCTAGCATTATTCTGGACCTAAATAAAATAATTCCAACTTAAATTTGTTAATAGATTTTGAATTTAAATTTGTTTTGGCTTTAAATAATTTAAAGAAAAGCTTTTAAAATTTCAGAAAATTCACATATTCAAATAAGTTTTTAAGCTTTAACCAAGTTTAAAATTTTGGGCTGTTACACTAAAGGACACAGGGAGGTCCTGAAGGACGCGGGGAGATCCAAATAAGTGAGGAGGAGGTCCTAAAGGACACAGGGAGGTCCTGAAGGACGCGGGGTGATCCAACTAAGCGAGGAGGAGGTCCTAAAGGACACAGGGAGGTCCTAAAGGACGCGAAGATATCCAAATAAGCAAGGAAGAGGTCCTAAAGGACACAGGGAGGTCCTGAAGGACGCGGGGAGGTCCAAGCACTTGGGAGGTCTAGACCTTGGGAGGTCTGGACCAAAGAAGAACAAAACCAGCACAGAAAGGGAGAGATCACCAAAACTCCAACAAATCCAACAGACCAAAAGAGAGTTTTAGTTGAAGTTTGATTTAGTCAATTGATATCCATTCTAAAAATTCCAAGTTACGCTTTGAATTCTCATCAAAACAAAATGGTTCTTTTTATTTTGAAATTTTCAAAAAGGCTCCAAAATTAGGGTGTTACATATGTTGTGTGAATTAGCCATTGATCCTTGGGACTAGTTCAATTCACAGGAGATTTAGGACTTTTCCAAGTCCCATAACCTCCTCGGGTTGGCCTCTTGACCTCCCCCTCAGGTCTGGTCGTGGCTCTTAGAAAGGTCCTGAGTCTCAAGACCTCCTCAGGCTAGTTCCCTGGACCTCCAGGAGGACTGGCTGGACCTCTTGGGAGGCCTTGGAGGACTGCCCGAGAGATCCTCTGGACCTCCTGGGAGATCCTGGTGGACTCTCAGGGAGGTCTTGGAGGACCTCTCGGGTGAAGCTCGGCTGGGTCATCATAGCACACGACCCTAACACATCCTCAGTTTTTGTGCTTTCTTGTCATCAATCAAGAAATTCATGGAACCTTGGCTTCAATCATCTTGATCGTCAATTGGAATAGGTTCCAGACCTTCTTGATGAGTTTTATCTAAAATCTTAGGGGATTTGTATCTCGAAATCATAAGTTAGGTCGATTTGATGATCTTTTGGGCTGCTGTTCTTGCAGCCAGTGGTCAGACCGGCGTTGGTGGTTAGATCGGCTAGCTCGGCGGTTAAACCGGCCGGAGAGGCTTTTCACTTGAGGTTTTTAGGTTTCAACACAAGACTTCCACTGTGATCTTATGCCTTTGATCTTCAAAGCTTTCGCAACTATTAGAGTGATGAAGAAGTTGAATACCACATGTGGTGAAAAACATTGATGCTCTTATTCATCCCATTCTTATCGCTTATTCAGTCCAGCAATTGACTACTCAAACTATTCTAATTTATTCAAACTAATTATTTCTATTGTTGCCTTGCAGGTGTTGCCGGCTTGGCGTACGACGTAACATAGTCCCTCATGTCAAGAAGTACCAAGTGATGTTTTTACACGTACACCTCCATTAAAGAAAGATATTGCACATGCCAATAGGTACTATTGATCGAGTTTTTGGCCTTTCCCTAGAAAATCAAAGCCAAAAATAGAACCGTGAACTTGCCGGGAGGCGACATGTGTACTCGTCCTCATGCCAGGCGGCCAGACGCGCCTCGTCCATGTGATAAACGCACGACGCCGCCGTCTGCAAGCGCTGAGGAACGGAGCCCCTCGTTCGTGTGCTCGGTAATCGAGCCCCGTGTGAACAATATTTTTGACACTATTTGACAACATTTGCAAATACTATTTACAACACTATTTATTCATTTTTTTAAAATCGATCGAGAGCATTTTTTTTTCTTTGAATTTTTTCTTCTTGTTGTTTCTTACCTCACGCTCGTAGTTTCAAACTTGGGTGTCAACTGTCGCCATCGCCACCCCTCGCTGCCCTCGGTAGCTCGATGGTCGATGGACGGTGGTGCCCGGGTGCCCATGCTGCTAGGGCTAGGTTGCCACTTACTTGCTCGCGTCAGCAAACAGGGCGCATGCAATCATACGCGAGTTTGGCTGTAGCCCTAGAGGAGGGCATGGGGCCAACGCGATGCCGTCGTTATGTTAACGAGCACGTAGCCCTTGTTGCACTTGGACCTGGGCAAATACATCAAATGAGCCCACGAATCGAGTCATCGGATCAGACAAAACCAAAAACCCTAGATAGTAATAGTAGTAGTATGATTAGTACCACTCGAAGCATGAAGGAAAATAGTATTGATACTCGAAGTCGATCGGGGCATAGAGGAAATTGTACTCCTACTTCACGACAACATTCTGATATGGTTTTTTTTTACGGAGACTGCAACGAGATTAGGGTAGAGGTGAAGGTAAAAAAAAGTAGTTTTATCTTCTTTACCACAAACCATTCACCAACTTACCGCAACATTCCGACATGGTTTCCTAGAAAACATGAATATTTTCCTCTCTCCCACATTCTCATTAGATGTCTAACATGATTGCACCTGAGAAAATCTTCTTAATGCACGTTTCAAGTCAAGAGGTAGCACACGCATTCTGTAACATAACTGAATAATCTCAACATTCTCATTTTTATTGTATTTTTATACATTCATTGTGTTCATGGAAATAAAGGTTCTCGTCTAGATTGTGTTCCTGTATATTATTTTCCTCATAAGCTTGATGGGGGACCCATGTCTCTATATCGACAAAGGGCGAGATTATTTTTCAGTTATTCGAAAATATTTAAACAAGTGTGGTATGGTTATTTCAAAAGGGTTTGCACCGCCAAACTCGTATTCCAAATAGGGCGTATGAAATCATGTGCTTTTATTTTATGATTGGTTTTCTATGTATTATCACATGTACCAAAAATGTATATCATATCTGCGAAAAATGTATTGTCACATGAAACTATTCAAACAAATTTTTCACATGAATTCATTCCACAAATTTTTCACATAAAATCACATAATTTAATTCGAAAATTGTATTATCACATGTACCAAAAATTTCAGTCCACAACTTTTTTCACATAGTCAGTCGTGTGGCCCGCCTCTACTGATCAGATCAAACTTTCATTGTCGCATATCAACCAAGATGTCACGAAATCATTTAAATAAAAAAAATTCACATAAAATCATGTAACTGCATTCCAATTTTTTTCACATGAAATCACGACGTAGCACAGCCTAGGAGGGTATTATCACATGTACCCCTATCAAATAGGACACTTTTTGTGAATTTGTTGGTTTAATGCGGATGACATTATTTAATATTGTATTGTACCACAAGCTAGATAAGCTTGTCGATAAACCAACTGAGAGAAATGTTGACATGCATATCATATAATACCGTAATCATAGCTTTCGACTCATGTGCAAGAGCGACCCTGTTTGCCGACGCGAGCAAGTAGATGGCAACCTAATTCTAGCAGCATGGGCACTAGGCCACCATCATCCATGGACTCATCAAGCCACAGAGGGCAGCGCGGGGTGACGATGGCGGCGATTGGCACTCAAGTTTGAAGCTGCGAGTGCGAGGTAAAAACAAGAAGAAAAAATTCAAAGAAAATGATCTTGACCGATTTTTTTTTAAAAAAAAATGGAGGAATAGTGTTGTAAATAGTATTTGCAAATAGCATCGAATAATATTTTCAATTGTATCAAATAGTGCCAAAAACACTATTCACCTTGGGCTAAGTGTGTTGACCGCACAGACAAGGGGTTCAGTTCCTGAGCTCACGGACGAGCGTGTCTGTGCACCTGTTATACATGTCACCTTCCGGCGAGTCTGCGGTGCTATTTTTTACTTTGATTTTCGGAGAGGACTAGATTTGCTATTATCGTGCTAAACAGTGCCAAAAACTCCTATTGACCTAAAATTAGGAACTTAGGATTATGTTTTTTTTCTTGATTTAGTTCGAGTTTGAACTAAGAAACTGTATGTTAGGTCTGAAGCCTAAACAGCCTGAAATGTTGATTGGTTTGATCACACATCGCCGAGTCTTGAACTATGGATTTAGTCGTGCAAAACATGTTGTTCCCCTAAGTCCCTAACTTGAACCCCACACCCCACCCCACCGGAATCAGACGTGCCGCCGGGGCCCCGCCTGAGCCGCCGCCGCCATGGATCCGGCGTCCGAGGAGCTCGAGCGCCGCAGCCGCTACCTCAGCTCGCTCGTCCGCCGCACCAAGCTCAACGCCTCGCCCGCTCTCCCTCCACCTCCTCCTCCGGAGCCCGAGACGAAGCTGGAGCTGGAGCCGAGGGTCGGGAAGCTCGAGGAGGCCTTGGCGGTGGTGGAGAAGAGGGAAGTGAAAGAGGGGGATGGCCATGGGAAGGGGAAAGAGAAGGGGAAGGAGGGGAGCGGGGAGGGGAGGAAGGTGTCGGTGCGGGTGCGGGCGGCCGACATGCCGCTGGCGCTGCAGCGGCGCGCGATCCGGCTCGCCTACGACGCCGTCGCCGCCATGCCGCGGCTCGACAGCAAGCGCCTCGCCCTTGCGCTCAAGAAGGTACCGTCCATCTCGCAATGTAGTACTTCAATTTGTTGGTTACTCTTTGGGCAGCTAGCATAGAATGGTTTTACTTGTAGTAATATCGAGCACACTGAGATCATTTAATATGGAAGTGGTGCAGAGAATGCAGTCGTGCAGAGGTAGGTATGGCCATATGGGTGTGAATTTGGATTTTAGGGGTGGTATGTAATGCTGGAGGTTCAGAAGCAAGAAGGTGGCTAGTCATGTGTTGTCGGCTTGTTTGGAATAGGATTTTTATGCATAGGTTGGCCTATTTGGGCAGGAGGTAGGATCAAAGATCCAGTTTTTCGGTTCAGGTAGGATGCTAGTCATGAAACCAAATGTAGGTTTTAGAGCTAGCTTAGTAAGAATAGATGCATGAGTGCCATGCATCATCTGTTTAAGTAGTTGAAAGGGGCATGTTGAAGAAAGTGACACTGGTTGATATTTTTCTGTTTCTGTTAGAGATGAGCATTTGGTCCCAACATTGGAAAATCTGCCTTAGACCCACATACTAGAAATGCAACTATGGCAGCTGTTTCTGTGCAGCCATTATTATTTGTTCATGTCCAAACGTGCAGCATTCAGGATAAGTTAGCTATGGAGCTAGCTGATAAGGTTCAGTTTTTGCCCATGTATTGTATGAACTTGGTCCCCGCTGTTCCTTGAACCTAATTTCCCATTCATTTGTGTTGTCCTCACCATCCCTTACTTTTGTTTTCTCTGGTCCTTATTGTTGGTTCATTACTTGTCCATGTAAATGTGCTACTAATCATCTACACATATGTTGATCACAACCACCCGGGAGCATGGGAGCAATCTAGACCACTATGTTCTCATTGTTAGCGTTAACTAAATGGATCCTCTAATGAGTTGCGCAAAACAGATGCTTGACAAAACATATGTATGCTTTGATCTGTGTAAGCAATACTATAATTTCACTTACATATGTATTTGGAATGGCCTGTCTGCTTATCCTTGTGAATAACCTCATCCGGCTAACTTGCTGACATTCTTATGTATGAATGTGCCACAAAGCGATCTTTATGTGTTTACCACAACATTTTGTGCAGTCTCATTCCCTCCATGATTGAAGTACTACAGTACTACTGTTGTAGGAGTGATACTTTTATACCTAAGCCTCTTTGATTAAATTAAGATTCATGCCATCAGGTACTTCTGGCTCGAAATAAGTTTTCATCACGCGTTTTATGTATAGCAAGGAAATTCTATATGGTGTCTAGAGTCTCTAGACATCCCTGAAAGGCTGATGCTAAAATCAGGGCACATTCTTGAGTCCTGATCATCAGAATCATGCCCGCCCACACCTATTTTTCCATAGAATGCTGTCACTCAGTATGTCCACACAAAAGGCGGGAAAATGTTCAAAGCCGGTATATCTGTATATCAATTTCATAACATGTTCTAGAACTATAAACTCAAACCCTGATTCTTAAAAGGAATAATTTATTATTTGCCACTATAAAAGAGTGAATTTCATAATTTGCCACTGCATGTGTCTATGATATCTGGGTCCCGGAGAACATGTCATAGACACATGAATGGCAAATCATGAATTGTCAATCTTTGACAGTGGCAAATGATCAAATCTCCCTTCTTAAAACCCCTAAATTGGCTGGATAAGAGAAATCCTGGTCCTAGAATGTATCTAAGTAGCCAGCTGGTTACTACAAGATGCTGCTGTTCAGAATATTGGTTGCACATTAGGTTTTGTTTGCTAGCAACTTCTCTAATGTAGTTTTTCATTTGAACATTGGCTAAGCCAATTAAGATTAAGTAGTGCTTCTTATTATTCTGTTTGACTGAACTTATTAGGATGAAACTTCTTAACCACTTTTTAGTCGCCCTTTTCCATATTATTGATAGGGGAGTACTGTTTTCATTTGTTTGCAGGAATTCGATACTTCATATGGTCCTGCTTGGCACTGCATTGTTGGAACGAGCTTTGGTTCCTATGTCACTCATTCATTGGGAGGTTTCTTGTACTTCTCTATTGACAAGGTCTACGTTCTTCTCTTCAGAAATGCTGTTGAGCCATTAGGCCATCCACGATGAGACCTATAGTCAGTTTATTAGCAAGTATAGATGCTATGTAGTCTGTATTCGACATCTAACATGCAGAAGGTTAAGGAGAGTAGAATGATAAACGCCCTCCATGCAAATATGTCGAACCAATCAGCTGTAACTTCCATGTACTACTCGCTCATCTGCCATGTAAACCTCAGCATCCATTAGCTTTCAAAGCTGTTACTGATTGACCCAGTTCTTCAGTACGAGGGAAATTAGCTTTTGCTTCCAGCAATGCTCTGTAACTTCTGTTCCTTGTGAATTATTATGATGCCTGAGCTTTAAACCTGAGCTGATTATCTGGGCTTCAATAATTGGTAGTACTAGAAAACATAACTCTTCTAAATGTGGACGCTTCCTATTTTGATCTTCTGCTTGACGACTTTCAGATTTAGAATGTTTACATACATCACAAGCTGAGCGACACATGGAACCTGAAGAAGCATTAAAAAACAGTTTTAAATCTGATCTGAATAAGCATGCATCGATCGTAGCAAGTGGCGTAATGGAGAAAATAATCGGGTGTTTATTATTGTTCATTTGGTCCGGTCAATAAGCAGCAGGCAGTGAATTTTTTTGGAACGCGCAGAAGCTTTGCGGGTCTTTGCATAAATTGCATTAAGGGTGCGTTAGGTACATGTAATCTCATATTCCCTTGTAATCTAATATTCCCCTCAATCTGGTTACTGGTAAACACATTACCTACCAGTAGTCTAAGATTCCAACGTTTGGTTGATTTGAAGGAAACTACATATTAGTCTTTATCATAATTTCAAACAATGAAGGTCCAACATTTAGAGTTTCATTTTTTATGATTCAAAAGTTCAACTTTTGGATTTTGAAATTTTAAATTTTAAAATTTGAGTTTTGGAGTTTAAATTCTCAGTATTTAAAATTCTGAAACTCAAAATCGAAACTTTCAACATTCGGTTTTATAAAATTTAATTCTCGGGATTTGAATATCTGAAATCTAGAATTTGAAATTTGAAAGAAAGAAAAAAAGATTTTTGAAACCAAACCTTGAAATTTTGAATTTTCAAATTTAAATTGTCCGAATTTAAGATTCCAAAATTTAGGATTCAAATTTTTATATTTTGGTTTCAAGATTCATATTTTGAAAAATGATTTTTAAATTCCATAATTCAGATATTCAATGTTAGAATAAATCATAATTTGATTTTGAATTCAAATTTCAAAAATGACTGTGATGAATCAAAATCACATGATAAAAAACGCAATAACAAAGATTACTTTCCTCGGTGAAATTTTTTTGAAATAATCTATTTTTTATTATAAATTACAAATATATTCTGCGATCTTTTTTTTACGAAATATATGTCTGTCGCTTAACGGTTGGGCGATCGCTCTGCCGCCCAACTGCTCGGCATTTATATCGAGGAGCCGAACTGCTGGTGACATTGTCGCCTAACCATTGGGCGATAGCTTTAGTCACCCAACCGCATTTGGCGACAGAGGCTTCGATCGCCAAACCATCGAGCATCAATTGCTTATATAAGCGGCCTACGGCCCCCTGCCCGAGCGAGAGCGCCGAGAGAAAAGGAGAAGCAGAGAGCGAGCGTGAGGAGAAGAAAAAGAGGGCGAGGAGAGGAAAAAAGAGAGGGAGAAGAAGAGGGAGAGGGAGAAGAAGAAGAAGAGGAAAGATTCTGCCGTGAGATAAGTTTTTTTATTTTGTAGTGTACTTTTTTTAGTAAGTAATTAGTTTAGTTTATGTAGTTAAAATAGTATGAAATTTTAGTTAGAGAAAAAACTAGAAAATCGAAATATTGTTAATTTGTATGTACGTAGCAGCGATAGAAAACTTTAGTTAGAGAAAAAAATAGTCCGTGAGGTAGTATTAGTGTTGTTTGTGAGGAGTACTGTAGTTGTGTCGGTGCATGTGTGACTGACTTAGGTAATTATTTGTATGAACTAATTAGTAGAGGTAAATTAGTATGAACTTATTGACTTAGGGAATTGGTATAGCTCTGTAGAAGACTGGAACGCCACTTGTAGCATTTCGGATTGCAAGTTAGCGTTAGAATCGGATAATGCCTGGTATAGAATAACTCGGTTTTGAGGTTGATTCTGAATATTGTACTGCACGTTCATTGTGACCTATGCCTCAGGGAATGAATGACGTCTTGATCATGCTGTAGTGTAGTTGTCGACGATAGGCGAAGGGCCTTACAAATGTAAATTACAATGTAGCGGTACTTGCATGTCGTGCGTTGCGATCTGACTAGTTGTAATGTTAGAAATATTTGCAGCAATACAATAAGTCATGCCTGTACCCACTACATTGAAAGTGCATTACGGTGTTGGCACCGTTCGTGAAGGTCCGTGCTGTGTTGACTTGAGCAGTTTTTGGCAAGCCACTCTGGTACACCCGGACGGCGAGAATGCACAAATCGAAGATGTCATGCATTGGCTCACCCGCAGCTTCTCTTTGAACCCTGAGGTGTGCAGTGTCGTCATACAAGGGCTTTGGAGCCGGTCTCCTACGGACATCAGATGGGAGTTGAGAAGACTAATGCACACGGCTGTGTGGAAGGGCTTTATAGAAGGATGTCGACGTCGTGGATATGAGTGTGTGCTACTTGTGCAACCATGCCCAAAAGAAGCTGTGCAGAGACCCACCGCCGGATATCATCTGGGTGGTGGGAGCAGCTCGGGTGCCTAGCATGTTGGTGAAGAAGAGAACCCGGAGGGCTGTGTTACGAAGGGTTCGAAGAATGTTGCTTGTGATGAGCCCGACACGGTAGATACAAGAGAGGAAGATCAGTCACCGCATGGTGAGCCTACAGGACAGGCTGATGAAGGAGAGCATATGGAGTACATATTGCGTCAAATGGATAGCGATGACTGGATGGCCTTGGCTGAAGAGGAAGCTTTACAAGAGGACGACGAGGACAGTTCCGATGAGGACTGAGCTCCCATCCCCTGGGAATGGAACAGATTTGACGCTGAGGGTTTATCTACTCATGACGAGCACGAATCGCCGTGGGAGTACCATGCCACAGAGGTTCGGTTACACTTAATGTTTGCTGATAAGACATCCTTGCAGGATGCCATTAAGCTGTGGGCTATGTTTATGCAGCGGACATTTCGGGTCATCAAATCTAGCCAGGAGCAATACACCGTCAAGTGCGAGCAGGCCGGTTGTCCTTGGCGAGTGCATGCACATAGACCGAAGTATGAGACTCACTGGATTGTCTCGAAGGTGGAGCCGCACTCCTGCATGCTCAGCAGTATTTTTTCCAGACATCGTAACCTAACGTCGACTTTCATAGCCAATTTGATGTATGGAGAGATAGTGGAGAAGAAGGATGTGGAGGACAAGCACATTATGGTGGCTATTGAGAAGAAATTCAAGTACAAGATCAACTACGCGAAGGCGTGGCGTGCGAAGCAGAAAGTTTTAGAAAGACGGTTTGGATCTTTTGAGGCGGCGTACGATAACCTTCCTCGTATGCTTGGGGTGCTGCAGGAGAGAAACCCAGGCACATACACTGCTGTAAAGGACATGCCATCTAAAAATCCACGAGGTTTTTCGATATTGCATAGGGCCTTCTTAGCCTTCGGTCCCTGCATCGAGGCTTTTAGGCATATGTTGTCCGTGATCTCAGTTGATGGGACCTTTTTGACCGGGAAATACAAGGGGAAGATCCTTACGGCCATAGGCGTTGACGGGAACAATAAAATTCTGCCATTGGCCATCGCATTCATGGAAGGTGAGAATTTCGACAGCTGGTTGTGGTTCCTTCGGCATCTAAGGGTGGGAGTTGTTAGAGCTCGTCCTGGTGTGTGCGTGATCCATGATCGCCACATCGGGATGCTAAAGGCCATAAGAACACTTCAGGAAGACCCAGAGGAGCTGTTCCCTTGGCCGGATATAAGGAGTAGATGGTGCATTCGCCACTTAGGGGCCAACTTCTTCAAGAAGTTCCCAAAGCAACCCTTGGTGAAGCTATTCAAGAGGCTAGCTATGCAGAACCAGCAGCGCAAATTTGACGCCTTATGAGCGCTGCTGGATGAACACAGTAGGAAACACGTGGATGTGAGGAACCAGGGACCAGAGTCTGAAACTGCTGTTCCGAGGCGGAGGACCTCGAGGAATATCGAGTGCTTCTCCCACTGGATCGAGGGCGAGCCATTGGACAAGTGGTCTCTACTGCACGACACGGACAGGGCAAGGTACGGCATAATGACCACTAATCTTGCAGAGGTGTACAACTGGGTTCTTAGGGGCCTTCGTTCTCAGCCCCTCATCGCCATTGTGGAAGGTGTTCTACACAACACAATCGGGTATTTCAGGGACAGGCATGCAAATACCGCACTTCATGCCACCAACCCTCAAACACCGTACTGCTCGAAGATTACGGTATACATGCAGGCGAAGACAGAGAAGGGCCAGTCGCACATGGTGTACGTGATGGGCAATATGGAGCATCGTTTCGACGTGCTCCTCCGGGATAGAGTTGGATTTGGGACGGCTCGTTCTCTTGTCACCCACGAGGTATGCCTTGGAGATCATGTGAACGAACGTAGTTGTACATGCAACAAACCAAAGCTCTTACACAAGCCATGCTCTCATGTGCTCGCCGCATGCGGGACTGTGCGCATGGACCCTTTCAACTTTGTGTCCGAGTAGTTCATGAAGGAGACGATGGTGCGGGCGTGGACTAGCGAGCTTAGGGGCTTCAGGGTTGTGGGTAACTTCGCCACCTTGGATATTGCAAATAGGATCTGATTCGGATATTGACATGTCAAGAGTGGCAAGGGTCATCGGTAGAGTTGTCGATACCAATGATATGGACGGCACAAGCCGTATGCTGGTAGACGCCTTCGCATCATGCCGAGGGCCACATGACCTGCATTTATGCAAGGCACCACCGAGGAGTAGGCATCGCTATGGTTTGCGTTAACACTTCTTCCAAGCAGCAAAGTGGGACCAAAATTGTAAATCGATGTACATTGTCATCTGTACTTTGTATTGTTTATGTAACTGTTCTGCTACTACCCAATTTTCATTTGATGTACGTAATGCCGTAAGACATGTATCGTATGTTGCACGTAATGTTTATGTAAGTGCTATAGTACTATCCCTGTTTCATTACTTTTGAAAGACTGTCCTGGTAGCCTAGTACTTTTTGATTTGTTTGTTTGCAAGTTAAATGTACTCATTCTTTACATTCGATGTTTTATTTTCGCGTATTTGCTAACTTCAAGTTGTTTTGCAGGTATGGCTCATGGATCCGACTAGAGTTTCGGCCTCCTGGAGGAGCACATTGACTGGCTAAATCGCGTGTCGCGTCATGTCCCTCATCCTGCGGGCACTGCCGACGTGACTGTGTTGGGGGTGATCCGCACGCGGACACCTCGAGTGGCCTGGAGGATAGACCCACGCTGGACAAACAGGTTAGTATACGTCGACACTATATTCTCACCATACGTACCTTTCGTACTAACCTTTTGTTGCTTTGCAGGCTCAGCACTACCGGTCTACTACCTATCGCCTGGATGGTGCAAGCCACAAACGAGGACGAGCTAGCAGCACCCGCGGTCGGCGACGACGGAGACGTCCATGCCGGGCCGGAGCGGTCACGACGCTTCCCGTTCGACCGCTCCCTGCTGACAGCTCTTGTGGACCGGTGGCGATCGGAGACTCACACTTTCCATCTCCCATTCGGGGAGATGGCCCCTACCCTGCAGGACGTCTCCCTGCTTCTTGGCCTTCCTATCGCGGGAGGTACCGCCTTCCTGCAGGAGTCTCCGGACGACTGGCGCGAGGACCTTCTGGCCAGGTTTCAGGGAGTCCTTCCTCATGCGGTTGCGGCCGAGTACTACGTCTTCCCGGAGGCACAGAGGCACGGCCCGCCCTTGCGGTGGTTGTCGCAGTTCTGGGTACGTGTTCGACGCCGTTCCCATTGGAAGTGTCGCGCTCTCCTTTCCGTACTACGGTCTTACTATCTTTTTCCTTGTGCAGAGGTCGAGCGGATGGACCCTGCCACGGACGACCAGCAGGTGTCACGCCACCTCGAGGCATACTTGTTGTGGCTGTTTGGTTGGGTGTTGTTCACCAGCAGCCACAGCAACACAATCGACGCGAGGCTCATCACGTACGCCGGGGCCATCGCTAACGAGGAGGCCCCCCAGATCAGCTGGGGTTCGGCCGTACTTGTCGCCACCTATCGCGGCTTGTGCGACGCGTGCTTCAGGTCGAGGCCGAACTCCATTCTCACGGGGTGTTCAACGCCGAGCTAGCAAGGAAGGGAAAATGGCACCGGTCCACGCAGTAGGTCAGGTCATTACGTAGTAGTCCCCTGTCCTACCCCCCCCCATGTTTTTTACTATCCCCTAAAAGCATGTATACTTACATGGTCCGGATACTTGTGTCGTAGTGTACCGTAGTAGTAGCGAGGATGACTAAAGCAATTAGCCGAACCATCATGCCATGTGACTACATGTAACGTGCTTCTGTACACGGACTCTAATGTAGTTCTAGTTCCATGTCTCCGCTAAGCCATCAAAGCAAGCCTATATTGCAAGTATGCCTCTTCTAGTGGAATCCCAGAAAGAACCATTCGCACCGACATCGAATCCTTTATGTTTTAGGGCATCTTCATAATCACAACGAGTGTTCTCAGCCCCTTCAATCATATTCTGTATAAGCTTCATAAAGTACGACATCGACTACGTGCCTATATACGCGTATACGTTCAGACGACTTCATCGTGGAGAGACTCCCTGGCACATCGTAATATCACTTACCTTTGTACTTACAACTCATTGCTATCTCAATCATCCTCATAAAATTCTATAGAAATTTAGCGCACTACAACAATATACGACGATCACAAAATGTTATTGCGAGTCTGACAAATTTCGTACCCTTGATATTCTACGAAAATAACAAATAGACCAACCAACATCGTCACAACACTATTATTTTTAAAATAAATAACATCATACAATTAGATTTGCTAAATGTAATTAACCTACAAAATTTAATATTCATTACAACACAATTAAACAATAATTAAATAATACAAAAGAGTTGGGAGCCTCATGTCGTCTTATGGTTGGGCGACTAGAACCTGCCGCCTAATCATTAGGCGATCGCAGCGCTACACACCCCAACATTTCGACGCCTCAAAGACAAATGTCCAACGGTTGGGCGACAAGATTTAGCCGCCAACCTGGGCGACAACTTCACGCCCAACAGGTTGAGCGATAGAGCCGCCCAACCGCTGGGCGTCGCATATATTTATGTAAAAAAAAAGATCGTAGGAATATATTTGTAATTTCTAATAAAAAATAGATTATTTCAAAAAAAAAATCTCTAAGATAACCACCTTTTTCTACGGGAAAGAGATTCCTAGAATTGATGGTAATCTGTTTCCCAATGTAATCTTAGATTCCTAGTTCAGATTCCTGAATGTTTTATCAAACAAGATAATCTTATAGGATTACTAGAGGATTCCTGGTAATCTTCGGAGGATTCCGCCAACCAAATGCATCTTAAGGAGAGAGTGAAATAGTACTATCAAACACATTGTATTTCCTAGCACTAATAACTAAGAGACTCTAACTAGAAATGTTAAAACCAAACACATTGTATCTTAATGGGTAAAAGGAGGTCGTTTTGGGCTCTCCTCGGCGTGGCCACGTTGTCAAAAAAATAAGGATCGTTCGATCTTCATCGTCCGGCTAGGATCGCGTGGAGAGCCCTTAATGGATCCGCCGTCCGAACACGTCAGTTCACTCGTGGCCGTCCAATCGAGTCTTGAGGAACCCTAATGTCAGCCAGCCCTCTCCTCGCGCCCTGCGCTGTGCTCCCGTTCCCCTTCCTCGCCTCCCACTCCGTCCCTGCCTCCTCCTCACTCTGCCTCCCTCCCCTGCCGCCCCACCACCTCCCCTCCCCTGCTGCCCCATCGCCTCCGCTCCCCTGCCATCCCTCTCCACTCGCGCCGTCGCTCCCACCCCACCTGGCCACCAGTTCTTGGCCCCACCTCTCGCGCGCTCTGGCGGCAACCAAGGCTTCCAGATCCCACCCCAAGGTGGTCCGTCACGCCACCACACCATCTCCTCCCCCACACCGTCATCCCCTCACGCGCTCCTCCTCTCCTCTACTATCTTCTCCCATCCCTCCTCTCCTACGCCGCCCCTCCCCGAAGATCCGACGGTCCAGCTGTAGCCTACTGCGTACTGTCGTCATCGTCGTCGACAGGTCGGGATGGGGCGGAGAGGGATGCCCTACTATGTGAACAAGAGCACGGAGTGGTTCATGTACCCCAGTGTCTAGACTGTTGGGCCACAGGGTAGGCTACGATAGCTACAAATCAAAAATTTCTACCATGCAAACCAGAAAGCCAAGCAAGTAGATGATCACAGATCGTTACCACCAGACGCGCAGAACAGCGAAAGAAGGGTTGGAGCAGCCTGGTCCAACGTAGAGCGCGTCGATGTAGTGGTCGTAGTCGATCGTCCAGTGTCCTCACGAGTCGATCGTCTCCTCCAGCAATGTCTGCCTTTCCTTGTGAAGATCGCGGATCGTCTTTAAACACAACAGTCGCAGTAGCGTCTCTACGGTATCAACACGTCCAGGGAAGGAACAACCGTACGTCGATGTACTAGCACCAAGTCGCACGGCAGAGCTCTCAGGAAGATGGCGGCTAGGGTTTCGGTGGTGATTCACGCGTCACTCCCAACAGCCTCATGCATCTCCTTATATAGTGCTCATGACGGATCCTATCCGAACACGTTTGTCGAATCGTATTCATACTGGTTTGTTTCAACCCATTAAGTGTGTGACCTTGTAGGTTCATGCGTAATCGATTGTGACCCAGAAACCCTTTCCAATCACAAGTCGTAGCGACTCCTAGCAGAACATAACGATTCCCGAATACACACAAATTATATCGGACGAACCTTAATGCAATATGATCTACGATCGATCCTCATCACTTACGACCAGGTCCTATCTCTATACGACCAGCCAGATTTGGTCACGACACCAGAAGTCCCACGACCGGTTTCGACCACTCGTGATTACGCTCGACCGCCTACAACCAGCTCATAACTCCATACGACCAAATTCAGAATCGCTCAAACTAAGTGACCTACTCATGTATACTCCTTTGCCTCACGATGTCCGGTTGAACTCGGTGAGATGTTGTGTCATCCATGGACTGTTCAATACTTTCTCGATCGAGTGTCGGATTACTTCACGTGGTCGAACACTTCGACTACTAGTGGCATGGGCATGCACTTTCTTTATCTGACCACAACGAGGGGCCCAGAGACATCTCTCCTGTTATGTTAGGAGGGGCAAATCTCATATCCGACCAGTCACATTCCTCTGCATGTTTCATAGCATACCCGAAAGCTACCTTTATAACTACCCAGTTACGGAGTAGCGTTTTGCAACCCCTAAGAGTGCTATTACACATGTAGAAAACCATGTTGATCTCAGGTCTAAGGATTATACATCATCATTGCTTGAGACCAACTAACGACACATAGAATCATAACAATCTCAATAGTGTCTCAAGGTGGGTCTAGTCCAACATCATGTTCTCTAACATGTGTCCATATTATTGGTTTGATATCTCTATATCCATGATCTGTGCAACATAGTCATCAACCAATACATATGCTAGTCTATTCATATGTGTCCTCATATGTTTCCGACCAGGGATCGTATAAGAATAATTATCGCAGAAATATAGAGTTTCACAATCAAGTCACATACTTGATAATCAATATTAACAATATTATTCTTGGAACAAGATAACATTTTATCCAATATTGTGAACATAAAGAAATATAATCATCTCTATGATTGCCTCTAGGGCATATTTTCAACATAGACCACCTACATCCTACTCGTCTTCTTCGCCTGGCTCCTCATCCTCTTCGTCTCTGGCTACTCCCCCGGCGCCTCCTGGACCGTCGTCAACCTTGCCCACTTTGCCGTACGTGCTCGCCTCCTTCGCTTGCCCATTCTACTCAACCTCATTTTTTAATTCATTAATTATTGATTTGGTCAATTTGGGAGTTATTTCTGCAAAGATGAGGGCGTTCGTGCTGTTGTTCCATGGGGCGTGTGCCATTAGGAATTATTGTTAGTTTGGAAGGTTTTATGCCACAATTTGGTACTTATGCCACATAAACTTGCTATCTGATCCTACTATCTACATATACTCAGGTTGCAAAGAATACATCAGATCGTTGCATGTTTACATGTTTAGGATTTTATAGTGAAATTGTGAGAGTACCAGTGTCTTGAGGTTTTGCGATTATTTTAAAATAATATTTGTCAATCACCCTTGCATTGTCATGATAGTGTGATATATTTACATTATCGGGCATAACCTAATTCTAATTGTAATGTAGACCACCATTTGTGTTCTCTCTCAGTTATAATGTATATATATTGTATAGGTATGGGTGATGTTAGCATAATAATTCATACCGCATTTCTAGATACATCACAGTTCCCCAAATCCTCCAGTTCAATCACTTCCTGCCATGAAATTTGCTCGCTTTCCCCTGCAAAAATCCTGCATTAGCCAGCTTCTTGGGCGCGACATGGGCGTGGTAGTGCCCGCTAGGCTATTTCACTTGGTGCATGCTTCGGGTGGTCAGGCTCAATCCACCGCAACGCAGTGCCAAGAGTCGTTGAGGTGGAAAAAAAATAGTTATTCTTTTGCTTAGTGTTATATAAATAGTACTGATACCACATAAATTTGCTATCTGATCCTACTATCTAGGTATACTAGGGTTGCAAAGAATACATCAGCTCGTTGCATGTTTACATGTTTAGGATTTTATAGTCAAATTATGAGAGTACCAGTGTCTTGAGGTTTTGCGATTATTTTAAAATAATATTTGTCGATCGCCCTTGCATTGTTATGATAGTGTCATATATTTACATTGTTGAGCATAACCTAATTCTAATTGTAATGTAGACCACCATTTGTGCTCACTCTCAGTTATAATGTATATATATTGTATAGATATGGGTGTTGTTAGCATAATAATTCGTACCACATTTCTAGATACATCGCAGTTCCCCAAATCCTCCAGTTCGATCACTTCCTGCCATGAAATTTGCTCGCTTTCCCCTGCAGAAATCCTACATTGGCCAGCTTCTTGGGCGCGACATGGGCGTGGTGATGTCTGCCAGGCTGTTCACTTAGTGCATTCTTTGGGTGGTCAGGCTCAATCCGCCGCAGCACGGTGCCAAGAGTCGTTGAGGTGGAAAAAAATAGTTATTGTTTTACTTAGTGTTGTATCTTCGTTATTTTTTTACAAGATTTTTTTTTGCTATCTTTTTCTTATGTTTTTGGTGTCCTTATTTTGATGTTTTAGTAGATTCAGTCTTGCGTGAAATTTAGGTTGGATTGATTGCGACAAGTCGATAATTGCATCCAATATTCCTATATTTTCGTTTTCCACGTTTGGTGATGATGATATGCCTCTTGAAAGAACTTGTTCATAGGATTTGTCAAGTTGGTTGAACTATCAGGGGTTGACCTATCTGCTCTTCTTTAGTTCTTTCATGTCCCACAAGTTGACATCCAAACACCTATCCATACCTATTCTTTTTCACTGTTAGAATATCTCCTTCAAAATTGGGCCTTTGGTGCTGTTTACTTTGATGTTGTGTAATGTTTAGTTATGGACAAGGATAGTGAATTTTTATCTTACATTGATCTATGCTATAATACATTAGCATCTTGCTTCTCAGATGTTTTCGTATTACTTGCTGCAATATTTAATGGGCAGGTTATTCCTCTTGAATTGCCATTTAAATTGGGAAGTGCTATTGGTTGATCATACCCTGAGCAGGTCAAGCTATCCATTTAGCTCGAAACAGTGAAGAGCCGCATTGGATACATGCATTGTGTTGACTCTAAGTTCCTTTTGTTGTACTGTCATGCGAAGATCATGGAATCCTCACTGACTGGTTGTGTTCCAGGGTAATGGGAATTGTAGCATGATCGATGCAGGCTTCTTGATTCGGTAATTAATCAGTGGAACTCCAGAGTCTTTAATAGCTCCCTTTTGTATCACAATCCAGTATTACTTATTCAGCTGCTATACTTTCTTAGCATTGTTATACTTACTCTCACACTCTTAGGTACAATATCTAGCTGAGCCTCTTAATAACATTTTCAAAATTTGTTTGCGTTGTGTTGTTTGTTTGGGTGTTTCCCTTAGAAGTGCCAATAAATGAGCAGTATGCGTACCTCACTTGCGTTGAAGCTTTGTGCTTCTCGGATTTGATGTCAGAAATCTTTGTCTTGATGTTTCTGATGCTTCAGCATAAATCGTAGTTATTCTAATGAAAAAAGAAGAATGGTATTATCTTTTGTTATGGTAATGTTTATTGGTATCAGCTAGAGTTGCTTTTGGCTATTAGAATGATATAATAGTATCATGGCAGGAGATGGTTTAGCTTGCTTTTTAATCCTATGTTTGCAATGTAGTAGAACAGGGAGATTTTGCACTCCTCCACTTGTGACGATTGTCATTTGTTTTGGTTTGGTTCTTATATATTAGGATTTTAGATTAGTTGTCAATATTGATATATTATTTAATTTTTTTATTTTGTAACAAAGGAATTTTGTTGCAGGTATTCGTCACAGATTTATGGACCAACCATACCCCGTGGCCTTTCAACCAACTGCCCAGGAGTTATAATTTCTCGGTGAAACATGGACCCTTGTGGAAGATGACATACTATGGTTCCGCACCACGTGTAGTTCATCAGCCACATTTTGCTGCAACATCAACATTCATAGCAAGGTGATCAGTTATATTTTACATCTTCAATGAGCTTCAAAATTGTAATCTTAAATTATGGAAGGATATCTTAGTGCCACAACATTCTTGAATTACTTGAGCTGTAATTTGTATTGTAAAATAAGGTACAATGAGGTAGTGTCATTTTACTGAATGCCGAGTTCTTATCAAGATGCTTTACTTGTGCAGTTGATGGCAATCAATAACTGCTGAATAATGTAGATTAGGGAAAATGTGGTACATAACATTCTTGTTGTTAATCTTGCCCCTTCATAATTATTTTACTTGATATTGGAGGTTGGTCACTCTTATAGTCATGAATGCATTGTCTGAGTTGTATTTTGGCTGATTGAATGCATTGTGTGGGTTGTATTTTGGCTGATCTAAACTAAACGACTTTTTTTATTATTGAAACAATAGCTATAACCACCATCAGAGTTGAAGATTGTATTGTTACCTAGGGCCTCGATTCTATGGTTGGCTATGATGAGGCATCAGGTGGTCTGCAGGATTAGGATTATTGATTTGCTTCTTAGGCTATGGGACATTGACTATGTTACCCACAATAGTGAATTGAAGTTTTGCCCTTCTACATGTTGTGCAACATTGTAAATATATCTCTTCTGCATATAGGTCTAGAGTTTATTCACGGCTACATTGAGATGGTTGAATTTTTACTATATATTTAAACAACTGCTGATAAAAGTATTGCATAAGTCCCAATGCTGCGAGAGTGTTGTTCTCTTCGTCATATGCCATAGTCTTTCGTATTTGCCTGCTGCGGGCAAGCATCTAGTACGATCAAGAACCGAACAGATCGGCCTGCAGCTAGCAAGCATTTCACGGCACGAGATCATCCAAAAAAGACTAAAATATCGCAGCCATCGAGAGGATTCTGCCCAAAAACACCGAGGCAATCACGCGCCCGACGCTGCTCCTGCACCGGTCGCCGCTCGATGAATCGCCATCAGGGCGCGGCGGCGTAACGGCGAGCGGCGGCGCCGCCTCCACAATTGCATGCACACGAGCAACAACTTCACGTATCAAATGCCACGCAAAGTTAGCCGACACGAATTCATTGCATACATATCGATGCAGGCCGCGTGCGTGCGTGCGTGCTGGTTGAAACGATCGACGACGGACGACGCGTACGCGGGACTAACCTGGCTCTGGGCTGCCGGCGGCGCCGGCGCAGCAACCGACAGGGAGGCCACAGCGGACGGGCAGCCTGAACATTTGCTCCCTGGTGACATTGAACGTGCCGAGCATCTCCGGGTCAGCGAAGAGCTGGCACAGGCACGGCATCTCCGCGGCTGCGCCACACTGCAACGCCGCGCAGCACGTCTGCGGGGTAACTGGCTGTCTTGGGTATATGGTATATCTAGATTTTACATAGAGTTGTTTACGTAGCCCTATAATATTTAGACGATATTCATTATGAATTCTAAAGTTTGTGTTGTATCCATTTAGGATACATATAATCCTTTTCGAATACGAATAGTCGTTTGCCCTCAATAGAAGGGCACTCCTGTAATCAGATTTTGTAGTAAGAGAGAATCAGAAAAGCTGCTGTTGTTCCGGCGGCAAAAAAAATTCTTGCGTTCTTGCGTTGACGTTCTAGGGTTTCTTTGTGTTCGTCTTTGGTTTGAGCTAACAATTGGTATCAGAGCTTCAGGTTCAAAACCCTAGTTGCTGCCCAGGAGGGGTGATCTCGACTCCTGGGGTGGCATATACAGCATGGCAGCGGAGCTACACGGTAGGCATGGGCAGCCGGAGACGCGGTGCGGCTGGCGGCTTAGTGCGGGCCAGTCTTGACGGGTCGACAGCGACGCTGGGCATAGCGGAGCTAACGGCGACCGCACAGTGCAATCTTATCGGCAAGCGCATGCATGTAGTTGAGTCCATGCATGTAGGAGCAGTAGTGCAGAGTCATGTGTGTGTGTGTGTGTGCATGTTAGCAAATTGAGTTAGTTGTTTGCATGCATGCACGTATGTGAAATAGATAGTGTTGCACATTGGTGGAACGCAAGATGGGTTGCGTGTTGCCAAAGTGAAAGCGTTGTGTTGGTACTAGACGGTTGCGGTGTCGAATTTGTATGTGTCGGTGGAGTTGAGTCTGGGACATTGAGGAGATATGTTCGCGGTCCTGAGTTGAGTCTGTGGAGTTAAGTCCGGAACGTTCAGGACATGTCTTCGTCGTCTTATATTAAGTGACAGTTAAGCAAGTCATAGTTGAGATCGACCGGCCCAATAAGTAAGTGCACAAAAATTAGGGAGTGATTGTTAGTAATCTTTGTACATATGGTATATCTAGATTTTACGTAGAGTTTGTTTACGTAGTCCTACAGCATTTAGACAGTATTCATTATAGCTTCTAGAGTTTGTGTTGTATCCCTTCAGAATACATAGAATCCTTTCCGGATACGAATAGTGGTTTGATCTCAATAAAAGGACACTTATGTAATTAGATTTTATGAACAAGAGCAATAGAGTAAGACAAAATCAGAAAAGTTGTTGTTCCGGCAGCAAAAATAAATCTGTGTTCTTGCGTTCGCGTTCTAGGGTTCCATTATGTTCACATGTGTTCGTCTTTGGTTTAAACCAACAGGCAGCAGCGGCTCCGCGGGGACGCTCCGGCCGGCCCGGGCGCCCGCGTCGGCGCGGATGGCCACTGCGGCGGCGAGGCGAAATCCGGAAAGGACTACGCATCGTCGCGGGCCCAGATTCCGGAACGCACCAACGTTGTGACGATGCGAGGTTTGTGTGGGTTTCGGTGTGTTTGACTCGATCGTTAAGCTCCTGCGCGCGCGCGGGCGCACTGTGCACTGTGCAGGGAGGTTAATTCGGGCGATGTAATGGTGACGAGTTGCCAAGTTAGCATGCGGGATAACATGGTGAGACGTGCATGCGGAGGCCGTTACAAACTAACGGTTTTGTTTTGTTAAGGCGGACATGAGCAAAAGCCGACTGCAAATCGGTGGGCAGGCGAGGCGACCAAACCATCTACTTTCTCACACTCTTGTGTTGCATTGGTGCTGAAATATGTGTGCATGTCGTTGCACTTTTGGGTTCTTGGAGCAGTTTTATAGGAATCAGCTTGTTAGATGCCTAGCCCAACACTTGATACAGCTGTTCTTATGGTGTAGTCTAGGGCTAAAGTGCCGCATGGTTATGTTTTTTTTTAAAAACGGCCGCATGGCTACACACTACACTCTCGAGCTTAGCAATCGCTTCTCCTTTTCTCTGTTTGTTGGTTTTTGTTGCAGGAAACGGGTGCTTGTGCTGTGATTTGTAATTGCACGAATTAATCTCGTCTCATGTTGGTCCTTGTTTTTGTGCCGCTTTGTGTCCACATGCATGCTGCAAGTCGATGTAGGCAGTTTAGGACGGCATCAACCGCATCAAGAAATAGCCGTGCGCCCGTGCCATACCTAAGACCTTCGATCCAGTCGCATAACCAGACACAGAACAGATGCGGTTCAAGAACATCGTCCACAAAACGGGAAATGCACAAATAACCCAGAAAACCATAGGAAAGAGGAATATGAAGGCAACGGCTGACAAGCAAGAGCAGTAGAAACAATCTAAAAATACAAAGTAACACGACGGGTTCAACTATAGGCTCCCCCAGCTAGTGTAGCTCGAGAACCCACCTGCCAATCAGCGAGGCAGCTACAAGCTTTTCTATCACAGCACAAATTGGAGCCTCCAATTTCCAACAACCACAAGAACACATTACAATCTTAAACTGAACAAACGAGAACCCAGAGCACACTAGAAGATGAAACACTAGACCATAGTTTCTGGGCACATAGACCACATTTACTGCCCATCTCCAGATTCGCCCTTGGGAGCGTCCTTGATTTCTTCTGCAGCGTCCTCCTACAGCCAAGCACATGAAATTGACATATTTCTTGAATGACTCCAGAGAAAATAGGATGCTAGTGGAAATATGCTAGGGGCCAAGAAAATACCGAGATGTCGGAAGTCCACAGCGTCAGGTTATCACGCAGAAGCTGCATGATCAAAGTGCTGTCCTTGTAGGATTCCTCACTCAAAGTGTCCAGCTCCGATATGGCCTCGTCAAAAGCCTGACAAAAGCAGAGCAGAGTAAGGCTGTATAGTTCTACTATGTTGGAAAAGACTAACAGGATAAAGGATTCAAAAAATTAAGGGCACAAAAAGTATACTCCCAGAGAAAACCTAAATGGACCAAAAATAATTAACTACAGCAGACATCCCTGCTGCAATTCACACAAAATATTAACTGCTAACATACCATACAAGTATCATACTCTGACTTGACATTATGATGGCACGGTGCCGTTATGAATTTGGGTAGCCGGATAGAAAATAAGTGCACGAGGATTTGTCCTTACACTGTATCAAATACAAGCAAGTTACTGTGCAATTTGCTGCATCATTCGATTTGGTACATTGCTTCTTTCATCCAATGGCTGGGATTGGGACAATGGCAAGTTATTGTTGCAATGGCAATGGATGCACTTCCTTTACTTCTATGAAATGCAGAACAGCGTATTAAGACATGCTATGACGCTAAGTGTTTCGTCTACATCACGAATGTGGTCTAAAGATACCAGGTATGATTGTTCAAACTTCAAAGTCACTAAAGGTGTTGCTCTAAACCTCTAACTTCATCAGTTGCTTAAATTAGCACTAGGAAGCTTACACCTGTTATATGATTCATCATTTGGTATGAAATTTTGATACAGGCTAACCTGTCAGCACGATGTGTTTAACCTGTTCTGCTTATAGTTATTGGCGTTAAAAGAAACCTACACTTGTAATTTTGTTGATCATGTCCTTGTCAGTCTTATAGATTCACCACATCTGTTATCTGGTTACACAACTATGTAGAACCTTCCCTTAATGTCTTATTAGCTTACACTTGATATTTGATTAAACCCAATTAACAAGCCAGAATATTTCATAATAGTTGTAACTTCAAAATATCCTCAAGTCCACATGGTACTATTCAGTTCACAAGCACTGCAATAAAACATAGTCGACAATTGGAGAAAACAAACCTGCTTGGCGAGATTGCAAGCACGGTCAGGAGAGTTGAGGATCTCATAATAAAACACCGAGAAGTTGAGCGCCAGCCCAAGCCTAATAGGATGAGTTGGGGCCAACTCCACCAGTGCAATATCCTGACAGATTTAACACGAACAAAATTAAGCAAAATTCTCCACCAAATAATAAAACAGAACAAACACAAATGAATGAGATGCCCTGCCAACAAAATTCAATGTTAGGACTGAAAACCAGGACAAGCAAACCACCTGAGCAGCTTTGTATGCCACCATGGTGTTCTCAGCAGCATCCTTCCTCTCAGCACCAGTCTTGAACTCCGCAAGGTACCTATTAAACACATATATCCAACCAAATCAATTTATTAATGCAATGAAATGACACTTGCAGAAATTATATGCTGGTGATTATTGTAATACCTGTAGTAGTCACCCTTCATCTTCAGGTAGAAGACCTTGGACTCTGGAGCGGTGGATGAGGGGACAAGGTGGCAATCAAGAACCTTGAGGATGCCATCACATATCTTAGTAAGCTCAGTCTCGATCTTTCCACGGTAGTCCTTGATGAGTGTGACACGGTCCTCATTGCCACGACTCTCTTCCTTCTGCTCAATGGAGGAGATGATGCGCCATGACGCACGACGGGCACCAATAACATTCTTGTAAGCAACTGATAGAAGGTTGCGCTCCTCCACAGTGAGCTCCTCAGAGTCAACCGTCTTAGCCACCTTCTCCATGAACTCAACCATCTCTTCATACCTCTCAGCCTGCTCTGCAAGCTTAGCCATGTACACGTTCTCCTCACGGGAAAGCTCGGCAGGCTGCGACATATTCACTGTTTGTGGTTTCTAGTAGTTATCGTAGGCCAAATCTGGAGGATTTGAGAGAAACTTCAGTTAGCTAAAAGCTAATTACCATCTCATTACCCACCATCACAAGCAAGCTTGAATGTACCAATAGTTACCAAAATACAATGACAGTAAAGCAATGTTACGCTCTCTTCCTGACACTTCAATCATACAATTTCGTGTTTTCATATCAAATCTTTTAAACGCAATACATGCAGAAGCTGAAATTCAGGCAAAAATTGAAACAAGCTCAAGCTCCATATCCTATTGTTAAATTGAAAACATATAATAATTAAGGGAAAAGGCACCCACCTAAACCTCACCCTAAGAAATTTAGAAGCCTACTTAGTTTGATTGTCCCAAGCTTAAGAATATTATTTAAAAAGTTATCACAAACCTTATGAAAAATGGATATAACAACTACATCTAAAAAAGGATAAAACAACTGGTCCAGAAGAATAGAAAAGATCAAGATTAAAAAAAATCAGAAGCAACAACTTAAGCTAAAGTTAAGTTAAATCCAAAAAGCAATTTGGATGGATAAAACTGAAACATCACATGAATCCACACAAAATGCATAGAACATGACTACCTTGTTAAATTTGCATATTCAATTCTAGAAAATCCAGCTCCGACCCCCACAACAAACACTGTATTTCAGTACATAGCAGTCACAACCACTTAAAAACCCTAGTGAAAATGTGAAAAATGCAGTGGTAAAGATTAAACTAAAATTTAATAGCAGCAATCAATACCTCAAATCATTCCTCACATTCCAGTGATTAATCTGGGGAAATCCCTTTCATTTCTGTGGCAGTGAGAAGGGGCATTCAAACCAAAGAAAGGCACTCGTCTCATAATTCCCTCTAAAGTCTAAACCATGGTGACTAAACAAATGCCATAGCAAGATGGCACACAGTGCATGCTGCTCTTGACCTGTAATTGTCAAGGCAAGTTTACATGCTTGCTGATAGCAAAGTAGATTAGAAGCCACAGCACATAGATTTTGGACCAATTACTTTTCCCATAAGATCACTATTGCATCCCATTTGTCTCATCATCTCTCACAACTAAATCACCACCCATCAGTACTCACACACCTATCCACATAGCATCCACTTCCCATCAATCCAAGTGACACTAAGTGTAGTAGAACAACATAATCCAACCACCTCAAATGCACTTCCACTCCATCTCTCTCATGTCACTTATCAACCGCCCCAACTCTCTGCTCTATCTCTCCTCCACTCTCTAGCATCTCCTGTCACAGCGACTGCTGTGGCTGCTTGTGATGACGATGTTGTTGGAGAGATAAGCTTATTTCACAAACTGGATCACCCGCAATGGCCACCTCCACTCTTATCGCTATCGTTACCCTTGCCTTTCTTCGGAAAATGAGCATTAGGCATCTTCTGAAAGAACCTAATCGAGAACAGAGACAGCGAGAGCTGAACCTGGTCCCGGCCCAAACTCACCGGCAACTGCCGCCGTCCCTGTCTAGGCGCACCGGCACCACGTCGCTGGAGCTGGAGCGGGCGGATGTAGACCACGTGCAGACGACGGAAGCCACCGAGCCAGAGCACAACAGCACGGAGCTGCTGCTCAGAGAAGCCAAGGTTCGCCCACTCCCGCACGCACGCCGCCTCCCACAGCCACTCGTCCACCGCCAGCAGCCGCCACCCCCGGCTCACGCACGCCGCCTCCCACAGCCGCTCGTCCTCCGCCAGCTGCCGCCACCCCCGGCTCACGCACGCCGCGGCCGCCAGCGTCCGCGCCTCCGCCCGCCGCAGCACCTCGAACACCAGGTCCTCCCCAAGATCCGGCACCCTCGGTGGCTCACCAACCTCTCTTGCATCCGGCAGCGGCTGCTGCTGCTGTGGTGGTGGAGCATGGGAAGAAGAGGAGGACGCCTCAGCATGGCTTGAGCTGAAGGGCGGCTCCGTCCGCTGCTTCTTGGCTGACTCGTTGGAGCCGCCACCGCCGGCCGCAACGGGAGTCCGGGGATCATTACCATCCGACGAACCAGAACGTCACTTCATGGCGGAGGAATCTAGCCCTCGCTTCTGGATCAGAACCAGGAGCTGCCGCCTGCGAGAGCGCGAATGATTGATTGATTACCTGTAGACTGGACAGCTTTACCTATATCTTCACCGGAATCATTCCATCCCACGCAATCAACTCAAGAAACACCCTATTCCCCACAAAACCCCCTACAAACCAGCACAGATTCACCCGATTTAGCTCTCAGAAACCCAAATAACCCCCGAAACAAACCAGATCTGGCCGAATCGCACTACCAGTGGACCAGATTTAGGGTTGGATTGACAAAATTGAAGCGTAATTCGAGAGGAATTGGTGAGAAGTACTAGTTAGTTACCTATGCGCCGGCGGCTACTGGCTTCCCGATTCCCGTGCTCTGGTGTTCGAATTGAGGGAAATGTTTCTATTTCTGGTCGCCGCCCAGGCGCTCCGGCCATATAAAAGGCAAGGTGGCCTGCGAGCGCGGTCCATCCAATGGGAAGCTCGAGACTCCGGCGCCTGTCCCCATGGCCCCACGGGCAGAGAGGCCCACATGTCATAGGGTGTTAAGGGTGCTTATGTGTGTGGGCCTGACCATGCAGTGGCGATAAGCTGTGGACCCCACCGGCTCAGCCTGGATGCGTCGGACTCGGACGGGCTACCCATAGACAGTGGATGCTCTGTGGAGCGGGACCCACATGTCAGCTGTTCTCATCATGGCGTATTGGGTGCAAGTGTGAAGGCGGCCGGAAAGTTGCAAAGCCTGTGCCCGGACGGCGACAGCCCAGAGCACGACGTCGTGCTGAGATGATAGTGATGAAGGTTGCAGTGGGCAAACCAGTCAGCGGCACGTGCCGCCTGCGCCGTGCCCACGATGGCTGCCGCCTGCTTGTCCTGAACTAAACTAATAATAACTGGCCTGTGGCCTGATCAAATTCTAGCCCGGCCTACGCAGCACCCGAGTCTTCCCTGGCCAGATTAAAAGCCTGACATCTCAAAGTCGAGCCGAGCAAAGCAAAATAACGAAAGTGCACCGGAGAACTACGCTAGTCGGGTCCGAGTCCAATCGGCCCGTTTTCCAGAAAAATGATCGCACTTGTCTCAACGTGGTGCGTTGCAGAGTTGCACTTTCTCTCATCCTCCGTGTCACTTCACGGTTTTTTTAATATATATATATATATATATATATATATATATATATTAATTTAAAAAATAATTAAAAAATAGTTGAAAAAAATACAAAAATATGTGCATATCGTCATTCCAAATGGTGACAAGAACCTATTTACTACCGGTCGTCGTTCCAACTGTCTGTCGTCATTTCAACTGGCAATTTGCATTGAAGAGCGTGCAAATCGTCAATTCAACTGGCGACAGGAACTGACTATATATACCCCCAAAATTCGGTAGAAAAATCATTTTAATTCCGAAAAAAAGAGAAAAGAGAAGACAAAGGAGGAGAGGGAAGAAGAGACGCGGCGAAGCCCTGCCGGTTCCTAGCAGGGGAAAGGGAGACGGAGCAGTACATCTAGTCGCCCATTTCACAAGTAAATATTCTTGCAACTTTGTACATAAATTCGAAATCATGTAAGTTAGCGAATAAAAATAGCGGCATGGAATTCAATGGATTAGATAATTTTAGTTGTATTGTTGTTTGATGTAGTACATCATTTTAACTATGTATAGTTTAGTTCATCGTATATAGGGATAACAATTGTGCCCGATTACCCGCGTGCCTGTGGACGAATACCCTAATGGAGGCGAATATGTGTGTCTTTCTTTGCCTACGGGCATGGAAACAAGCATAATTCCTTGCCTATTGGGCAAACGGACGCAAGCATAGGTTAGCTCCACCCGTGCCCGCTTCGTCTGATTACCTGCACCAAATCATTGACAAGTGGGCCCAAATGAAAACCCTAACTCCACCAGTCCACCTCCACTTCTCCCCGATCCCCATCCACTCGATCCCCTCCCATCTGCTCTCTCATCGGCTGACAGCAGCCTCCATTCCCATTCCCATCCCCTTCCACTCCCACCTCCACCTCGCCATCCCACTCCTCCTTGTCCGCCGCCTCTTCGACCTCGCCCGGCGTCGAGCCATCGCCTCTTCCATGTCCATCCTTGCCGCCATCTTCCTCGTCCACGAGTCAGGCCACTTCCTCATCCACCCTCGCCCGCTTCCATCTCAACCCCGTCGAGTATGCACTCTACACCATCCTACTCGGCAGCTACATCAGCTTCCCCGGCGGTGATCCTGACTCGGGATTCGTGCCAGACGACCCGGACCTCCTCCGCAACCTCCCCATCCTCGACCGCCTCCTCGTCGTCTCTGTTGGAGTCACCACCAACCTTGCCTTCGCCTTCTTATCATCTACGCTCAAGCACACACTGTCCTCTGTCCCCTAGGGCGGGGCCGTGCTCCGCTTTACCCCTTCCAGATCTAGCACATCCCGAGGAAGCAAGAATGTTGTCGAGGTAAGAGATGTCCTCCTGCTACACTCATTTGTCTCTAAGGTCGCCCTGTCTCTCCGACACCAACGCCGTCCTCCGCCCCCCGGTTGTCGATGCCGCACTCTGCCACGCCCCTCGCCTCACCTCTCTGCGCGACTAGCATTGGTGGTCACACGGGCATGTTTGTGGGTGAAATATAGGATGGTGGGCATGGGCCTGGGCAAGCACTACCCGTGCCTGTTGCGCCCCTATTACCATCCCTAATCGTATAGATATTATTTATGTTGCAGTACTTGAACGATTTAGAATAAATCCACAAAAATACTAAGAAAAATTTGTAGGTTTTCATTTTTACATGGTAAATATTTTGTTAATATCGAAAATACTTTTAAAACCAGGAAAATAGGAAGGCACCTCTAAAAATAACAAGATACCTATTAAAAATATGTAAACAATTACAGAGTAGCTAAATAGGGTATGTAGAACTTAATCAAGATAATGCAACTTAATTTTGGCTTCCATTTGTGCACGGTAAATGTTCTGATAATACTGAAAATACTTTTTAAACTAGGAAAATAGCAAGGCACCTCCAAAAATTTCTCTAAAAAATCCAGAGTAGGTACATAGGGTATGCGAAGCTGAATTAAAATATTATAAACTTAATTTTTATTTCTATTTGTACACGGTAAATATTTCATAAATACTGGAGACACTTTTTAAACAAGAAAAGTAGCAAGATACCTATGAAAAATCTGTAAAAATTGCAGAGTAGCTAAATAGGGTATGTATCCCAACTTAATTTTGGCTTCCATTCGTGCACGCTTAATAATTTGCAAACAAGAAAAATAGCAAGGAACCTGTCGGTGTTTTAGAACCGAACTTACGTAAAGATTGTTTGATTCGGGGGGTCTCCTAGAATGAAATCACGCAGAGATTGACACGGGATTTTATACGTGTTCGAGCCTTCTCCGGGAGAATAATAATCCTACTCTGTGTGTGTATGGTATTGAGTGTATTCTCAATAACCAGGGAAAAACTAAGACTATTACAGATGATAGTGCTTGTCTTCCCGATGGCCTTCTTCGATCGCCTTTTCCTTCTCGATTGCCGCCTTATATAGTACGTGAAGGAGTGGCGCTCCAGTGGAGCGGCGCCTCATCACATTCTCAGAATTCAGCGATGTTGGCAATAATCACCGGCGATAACTCCTTCACGCTACCTAACACTATATATCGAGATAATGGAGCATTACATGCTATTACTTCAGAGAGTAACAACAGATATTGGCTATTTGAATTCCTTAATCAATTGGACCCACTTGTCTGTGAGGTTTAATTAATCATAAGGTGGTCGTGGTGACCTGGTCGTAGAAGAACTTATGACCATGAGGTAGTCGTAGCAATACTTACGACTATGGGGGTGGTCGTAGAAGAACTTACGACCATGAGGTAGTCCTAGCAATACCTACGACTATGGGGGTGGTCGTAGAAGAACTTACGACCACCTAGTAGGCTCCTCCCTTATAACATTAAGGGGTATACTCTGGGTCCATATGACATCATATTTACCCATAATGAAAATTATAGATGAAAGATAAAATGAGGATTATTAGATCCTCGTCAGAACCTATAAAAATTCCAGAGTAGCTAAATAGGGAATGTAGACGTTAATTAAAATATTGTGAACTTAATTTTACTTTCCACCTGTACACGGTAAGATGCCTCTAAAAATTTATATGTCGATACAGTTGTGTGCAAATCAGTTTCCTATGTCTCGCTAATCGTTTAATAATTGAATTAATTAGATATGTCGTTTCTTATTACTTTTTGCATATGTTTTGTAGTATTTACAATATATGCACTGAATTTTCAAGTATGGCGGACCCAGGAGACGTTGCGCAGTGGCTGTACAAGTTGCTTGACCCGGCCATTAACGCGCATCACTGTAGCCGCCTCAGTACCATCCTCCCCTAGGAGGGCGAGGCAGCGGTTGAGCTTGGCACGTTGTGGCTACGCATGCTCATGAGGGCATGGAGGGTGGACTCACGTTGGGTTTCGAGGTACGTGCAGTTGTGACCTTCGTGTACTCAATTGCAGTCTGACTACTTTGGGTGGACTCACGTTCGTTCTTAATCTTTTATACGCAAGTTGTGAGCAGCAAGCCTTCTTCCACTAGCGAGGATGATGGAGGTGACGTGGGAGGATGACCAGGACCGCATGGGCGGTGGTCGTACATCGAGGCGCTTTCCATACGATCGATGCCTCCTAACGGCACTAGTTGACCGATGGAGGCCAGAGACGCACACGTTTCACCTCCCGTGCGGGGATATGGTGCTGATGCTTCAAGACGTGACCTTCCTGACCGGGTTGCTCTGCGCGGGCTTCCCCCTGGCGGCACACAACGTCCCGGCCACGTGGCACATGGAGTTACTCACGAGGTTCTAGGGGTGCTGCCACTCAACACCGGCAATAGGGAGTTCAGCAGCACCCATGGGCCGTCACTAAAGTGGATCTGTCTGTTCTACGTAAGTTTTTTTGTACGTATTGAACGGACGTACATCTTATTTGCTTCGCAAGTTTTCAGTTTCTAACTTGTTAATTATGTATACAAGTCGATCTACATTGGGAGATGCACGAGTTGGCGACCTCTGTGCATCGTATGACGCTCAGGGAGTGCTTCAGCTTGACAGTGTAGGAGATTAGAGAGGTCATAAACCAATTTATCGAAAAGACAAGCTGAGGCATCCAATTGTTGTCTTGTCGTAGGCCGAGGAAGGTGGTGGACCCATCTGTTCATGGATAGGGGGTGAGCCACAGTGCATCACACCCCCGTGGATGTGACCGGTGGGTCCTTGTGGCACTGTGCTAGGAGTACCCCAGCATAGTTTGCAGGTCAGCACGAAACACTCACGTATGGTTGTTTATTTTGAACTTCACTAGTTACTAACGACAATTTTCTCTGACAGGTCCTGAGTTCCACCCATACACGGGGCAGGAGTACGCAGAGCGGTCTGCTACCTTTGTGCGATGAGGCATGTCTATCTTGTTTGCATGCACAACGTACTATTTCCTCATTTTCGCCATGGTTACACGCATAACGTATTGTTTCATATGTCGTACACCCCTTTGGGACGAGGAGCTGGTGTCGCACGAGGGGTCACGCTCTGGGGACTTCGATTTCGACCAGGGTGGCGGTGGGCCTTCACACAGCGAGAGTAGCTAGGTCTCTGTGGGGCTTCACAACAGACGGCAAGGCGTCAGAGCGAGCGGTCGATGTAATACCCTCTCACGACACCCTCGGGCTACTCAAGATCGATAGGGTGCCTCGGCGCTGAACTGCGGACCTACTTGTACTAGCGCCTGCAGTTGCCTCGGACGAGGCTAGGAGCCACAAAGTGGGGTACGCCCCAAGAGGGCCCACGGGTAGATATTTGTTCTTGTAAATATCAGTCATGTCATGTAAATATAAATTTCTGTATAACTTACATTATGCTAGTCTCATGTTTCGGTACTGTTTGTTCTTGTGTGTATAGATAACCATGTGAGGGAGTCAGCATCGCGACACCCCACCTTTTCAGACCGCACCAGGTCACGCCACACATTATCACTTTTGCAGACCGAGATGGCAACACACTTCGATGCTACCTTTCTGCACCGAAAAGACCACACTCCGCCACCCCCCCCCCTTTTAGACCGAAAAGACCGCACCCGGTCATGCAACACACTGCCACTTTTGCTTATCGAGATGACAATATACTTCGACGCTACCTTTACACACCGAAAAGATCACACTCCACCACGCCCCCTTTTTAGACCTAAAAGACAGCACCCTGTCATGCCACACGTTGCCACTTTTGAAGGCCGAGTCGACAACACGCTGCGACGGTATATTTTTAGACCGAAAAGGTCACACTGTGCCATAACACCTTTTCAAACTGAAAAGAACGCACCACGACACACCACAAAATGCTGCTTTTGCAGACCGAGATGACAACACACTACAACGCTGGCTTTGTAGACCGAAAATAACACACTCCGCCACGCCACCTTTTAAGACCAAAAAAACCCATTATAAAAGGATGGAGAAGAGAACTGGAGGGGAAGAGGGGTGGAGGAGAACACTACACCACCACACTCAACACTTTACAAAATCTTGGTTTACACAACTGAGAGGAAAGAGATGTTGGACTCGTCGACAAATTTGTACGTCAAGATGCCACAGAAGAGCAAGTGGTTTACCGAGAGGGTTAAACCCTACCCGAATTATTCTATGAAGGATGTGCTGGTACCACCGGAGTTCCCACGCCGCAATGTGTGTGCGAAGAACCGACTAAGATCATCCAATCCACACACCCGGTGACGGCCGCACGGGAGTACTACACGTGCGGGGATGTCCTCGTAAGCGAATCTTGCACACACATAGATTTTCACATCTTACGTTCAATTCCACAAATCCCTAACTACATCTGCATATAATGGCAGCTGGAAATGCGATGCAACTTCTTTCAATGGATCGACGGCCCGGACATGCACGATAGGGTGTTCATCGAGCAGAAGTACATATTGAACTATGCGATGCGGGTCGAGACCTTCAAATGCTAGAAACTTTACATATCTAACCCTATTGAAAAGGCACCAGAGGAGCCCAGGAGAGCAGGGTGGTGGTGGAGGACCACTGAATAGGAAGCTAAGTACGACTGGGTCGGGCATGCGACGCATAGGGGGAATGCTCCTGCTAGTGAGACCGGCGGCCGTCCTAGCGCCCCCCTTCGCCCGAGCGCAGTTCGGATCGAAGAGGTAAGTTATGTTCAATTTGTATCCTGATTATTAATTTGGCCCTACGTTGTGCTATCCTAACATCATTCAATCGTCCAGTCCGTCTCGCAGAACATGGCTGACTTTGAGACTGGCCATCGCCGTGGGCAATCTAGAAACCAGGGGAAGGGACCGATAGGCTACTAGGACTGATCAATTTTGTTCCAATCAATGTTTTTTTGGATTCCAAAAAGGCGCACATATATCGTAGGTGTATTTCCCCAATAGGCTACCAGGACTGATCAATTTTGTTCCAATCAATGTTTTTTCGGATTCCAAAAAGGCGCATGTGTATCGTAGGTGTATTTCGGTTTGTTAATTCGTGTCTGTTGGTGTTTCTAATGTACACAACTAAATCCAGCGCGCCATGTATTTCACAATTAAATTATGAAGTCTTTCAAACGTAAATATATTTTCTCAAATATTTGAACTATTAAATATTACATAATCTTTTCCCCCAAGAAATCAGTTCCACGAACATTACAATCGAGAAAACAGCGCGCATGACAACTCTAAACCCAAATATTTTTTTATTTCACTCCGAAAGGGTCTATTTGTGTTATTGCGCCACCGAACTCGTGTTTCAAATTGTACCGCCGATCTCGCATTCTCTACTTCACATTTCGTTATCTTCTCAAATTTTGGATTCTGAACTACATGGATACTTCAAGGTATTACCAAAAAACTTCGTGAAATACACTAAATCTTTAAGTTGAATTCTCTACACATAATTTGTTTTTTTTTAAAAAAAATATAGGGCCTTGTTGTCATTCCAATTGGCGATGGTATTTTTGTCACCAATTGAACTGGCGAAATTATCGACAATAACCTCTTCGCACTATTCCAATTGGTGACAGGGATACTGTCGCCAATTGGAATAACGATAGGAAAATTTCTCCATTCCAAATGGCGATAATTACCTATTCTTGTAAAAAAATTTGACTATTTTTTAATTATCTTTCAAATTAATATTATTTTATTAAAAATCATCACTTCACCGTGGTTCCTTGCCAACGACAAAGTTACTCACACACACAGCGACACTATTCTCTCTCTTTGTCTCTAGAGGTACGAAATAGTGAGACGCCCTGGGATGGATGGTACACGAGTGTGATATGCGTACAACAGTGCAGGTAAACAAGATCGAGGGTTTGTTTAGAACGGCTGTGGCTTTCCTCAAAAGCGGTTTTCAGCTGTGCTGCAGAGCTGAACAGTTGCGGGCTGAACGGTTGGGTTGAAGATGTTTGACGTTTGGTTGTCTGACTTTTAGGTAGGCTGGCTGCAGCTTTTGAGATAGAAATGTCTGAAATGACCCTGAGGACAGTAACGACTTGTTTGATGCCGTTTAACGTAATTAACAACATTTAACGAGAGTGGCATCGAAGGAGGCCGCCGGCGGTGGCGACGATGATGGGGGAGGAGCTTAGCGGCGGTAGGGGAGGATCTCAGCGACGGTGAGGGAGGAGGAGAACGGGAGGGTGCAGTGCGTGGGGAGGATGAGAAGAAGGGGGCGGCGCGCGCTCGGGGAGGGAGGAGGTGGGCGCCACAAAACCGGGAGGAGGGAGTTGGTGGGGCCCTGGCGGTTGTGTTGGGGGAGAAGGAGGAGGAGGGCGGTGGTGGTCGCGTCGACAGGATGAGGAGAGCGGCGGCTTGGGGAGGAGGTGGGATGTCGACGTGGATCCGGGGGAGGAGGAGGAGCTGGGGAGGAGGTGGGGTGCCGGCAGCCGCGTGGGGAGGGGGGATGTCGGGACCCCGAGTATGCAACCTTAAGACCCTCTGTATATTCTGAACTAGTCCCATGATCAGTAGCTAGCTCACACAGTTGCAACATTGGTATAATCATAACCACACAACCAAACAATAGATGAAGCAGACAAATTAATAATATTAAGCAAAAGAGACCTTATGGTCAAGTCTTACAAAGGTTGCCACGCAGGGCTAAAGATAACAGAGTAAACTTGCAGCGGAGAACAAAACATCTGGTGGAGGTCACACAATATGCCCACCGGCAATCGAGTGAAGGACGCGACCTAATTCGCATAGTCTTCAAAGAAGTCATCTTCATAGAACTCGTTGCTTCGTGTTCTTCTTCAACGATCGACAACTGTGAGGGCACAAAGCCGTGAGTACTTTGAATGTACTCAACAAGTCGCAGAGAAATGTATGCAAGTAATATTCATGCAAGGTTTGACAAGGATAGCTTTATGGCTATTTTGCGTAAAGCAATATTTGACAAGAATACAAGAAGTAGATTGCAAAGCACAATTTAAAAGATTAATACATAAGTAATCAATTTTCTTTGCAACAACTAGTGAACACCCCGTTCACTTCCCAACCAACAACCATCTACAAGATTCGACCAACCCATTCCAACATTTTCGATAAAAGGTCTACCCCTTGCGTGAAATCACCAGGCATGTCCATAACCGGGGACACGGCTATTCGAATAGTTTTACACTCTGCAGAGGTTGTACAGCTTGACCCACAAGACACGAATTCTCTAGTTTGTTCGGCATAGATCTATGCCACCGCTCACTACCTTAGGTAAGCAGTCTAGAGTATGTGACAAGGCATTTACAAAGTTCTATTTTGACTCGGTTCTGACCACTAAGGTTTCGAATTCATGCCCCTCTTGTGTCATTCCCAACTAAGACAGAACCGAAACAAAACATTACTAATTAGTCAACCAGGTCTATCCCAGTCTAGACATGTGGTTGTACGGTTAAGGGCCAGATCAATGGTTCAAGGTTAAGTCATTAGTTGGTTGCTCAGACGAGACATTCCGCATTCCAAATGTGCGTTACGACACCCACCTTTTACCACCACCCACTCATCCAAGCATAAATCATTTTCGGTTTAACCCGGCCAAATGACCACCCTAGTCATGGCACAACATCTTTTATCAATAGTGGCTCCACCACGGTTCCATAATTTCCTTTAGTCAAATTCATTCATTCCTTGAGTATGAGATCATGAGTCTATCGTATAACTAAAGCATTGGCTAAGCATAACACGATACCCATGTTGGTATTTTAATAATATCCAACTAATAATTAACCATCCTAAGGTGTCCAAGGATTTCTGTCATTCAAGGATACATATCGTTCACAATTTATCAAGGAGGTATAATGGCAATTAGGTAATTAACTAATCCCGAAACCATTTATTATAAAATTAGCCATGCATGTTTATATCAAAACAATATACTTTTAAAAAGATGGGTTAAATAGGATCAAGGGTCTACGACTTGCCTTCGTTGAAGAGTAGAGGTGCTTGATTGTTTAAGTTCTGCTAAATCGTCCAAACGCCTAATCTATACGTGTGAACAAAGCTAAATAAATATAATAACTCCAAATAAAATTCAAATAAATACCAAATAAATACTAATAGGAATACAATTAATTTAGAGGAATTTAGAAATTTGAATCGCTCGAATCGGAGTTCGAATGAAGAAGTTATGGCCAAAGGAAGTTGGAAAAACACATAAAATGATAAATTTGGAGATTTCCTGATTTTTCTGAATTAATTTTCTAAAGAAAAACCCAGAAATTCCACTCGGCGCTGGCTGGGCAGCCACGTCAGCAAAAGGGTGACGTGGTCGCTGACGGGGTGTGACCTAGCAGCCACGTGGCTTGCCATGTTAGACTCGAGCGGCGGCGCACGGGGACCAAGGGTCGCCATCGTTTAGTCGGAGATGGCGGCCATGAGACATTTATTGACAAGAGGGCTCGTGGCGATGTTTGGTCGACAATCTCGACGACGCGGCGGCACGGGACTGATCGCCCAGCAGGAGGAAGAAACGGCGGCATGCAAAGCGGCCAAGGCTCGGGGTGAAGAGAGGAGGCGTGACAGTGCGCCTCGGCTTGGCGATGCCGAGGTGAGGTCGACGGCGGAGGGGCTTGACGGCGGTGGCGAGTGCGGCGGAGAGCTCCACGGCCGGTGGCGCTTGGAGCTCCGATTACAGTGAGCTCAGATGGAGAGAGGGGAAGAGAGGTGAGGGGAAAGAGAGTGGAGAGGGAGACGCGTCCGGTGCTCGCTTAAATAGACCTCGGGGAGGCCCGGAGGAGGAGGAAGAGGAGGGGTGTTGCGCCGGCTTTAATGGCGGGCAAGGGGGGTCCGGCTTGACCTCGCGGGGAAGAGGGGAAAGTGGGGCGCATGGGCGCGGCGGAGGCGGGCGCGGGAGGAGGCAACGGGATGGGACGGGGATTGGCGCTAGGGCCTGGCGAGGGAAATGACACGGCCAACGAGATTCATGGCGAGGCGAAGGCCAGAGGGAGCCGGGACTGGCCAAGGCAGGAGCACGGGACTGGCCATGAGGACAGTGCGGCACGACTGAAGGGGACAAGGTAGGGCTAGGCTATGGCGAGGAAGCCTTGCAAGGCGAGAAACACTGGCGAGGAGCACTGGTAGGCGTGGCGGAGGTTGAAGACGACCCTGCGTCATGGTGACAAGGCGACCCCATCGTCACGAGAGAGAGAGGAGAACGGGAAAGGCACTGGCGATAACAAAGCGTCCGATTCGATCGACGGTGTCCCAAGATAGCTGGCTACACAGTGGGCTGGCCAGGTCACAGGAGAGGAACAGAACGGTCAAGGAATTCAGCCCAAGAGCCAAAGGAGGATTTTCTAAGGTTTTTCGATTTTAGAAAATACCAGAAAAGCAAAAGCATTTTTAGAAAATAGCTTAAGCCGTCCAAAAATTCTAGGAAAATTCACAAAAATCCCTTGAATTATTTAGAACTTAATAAAAATATTTTCAGCTTAACTATTGCTTTTAATTTTTGCAAATAATTATTTTTAACATAAGGCAAAAGGAAAAACCAACTTTAAGATCCAACGAAACTCAACTTAAACCAACTTCAATTAGTTCAAGTTTTAATTAATTCAAATTAAACTACTTTTAAAATTCTAAATTACAAATTAAGCTTTAGCGAATTAATAAAACCAAATGGTTAATTTTTAAAGTTTTCAAAATTTTCAAAAAGCCCAGAAAATAGGGATGTTACAAACCTATACCCTTAAACGGAATCTCAACCCGAGATTCAAAGTTGACTAGAGAATAGGTGCGAACTCGGCCTTGAGATCTTCTTCACGCCCCCGTGTGACTTCTTCTTCTGTGATTGCTCCAATCGAACTTTGCGTAAACGGAGGATCTTGCTTCGTGTCACACACTCGCACACTTCCAAGATCTTGATGGGTCGCTTCTTGTAGGTTAGATCTTCTTGCAAGTCCATCGCTTCTAACCAAGATCTGCTTCTTCGCACTCGCAGCACTTCTTCAATTGAGACACATGAAAGACGCCATGCACATCTAACAACCGAGGCGGAGCTCTAACTTGTAAGCAACTTCTCCTCTTCTCGACTAGAACCTAAAAGGTCCAATGTATCTTGGTGCGAAGCTTTCCATCGACTCTGGCGACGATCCTTTGAGAGGTGAGACCTTCAGATACACATGATCTCTAGGTACAAAAGCTAAATCTCGACGACGGTTATCGGCATAACTTTTCATGCAGTGTCCGGATCGTTTCACTTTTTCTCGATTGACTTAACTTGATCTTCGCCTCCTTTAGGATGTCCGGTCCAAGCACTTGCCCTTCGCCGACTCACCAATACAAAGGTGTTCGACTTTCTTCCGTAAAGGGCCTCAAACGGGACATCTCAGAGACTTGATTGATGACCTGTTGTTGTAAGAAAACTCGCATAAGGTAGCATTTGGTCCCAGCTGGTCTGGTTCTCTAGAGCGTAGGCTCTCAACATATCTTCTAAGATTTGATTTACTCTTTCGGTCTGACCATCTGTCTGAGGGTGGTAGGCTGTACTGAAATTCAAATTAGTGCCCAAAACGCTGTGTAGTTTCTGCCAGAATCTTGAGGTGAACTAGGTTTCTCGATCTGACACGATCTTCTTTGGTACTCCATGCTGACATACTATCTTTGCCATATACAATTCTGCAAGTCTGTCTCCTGAATAGGTAGTCTTGACTGGGATAAAATGAGCCACTTTTGTTAGGCGATCGACAATTACCCAGATAAAATCATATCCAGCTTTAGTTCCTGGCAGACCAGTGATAAAGTCCATGCCAATTTCTCCCTATTTCCATTCAGGTATGTTCAAAGGTTGCAAAAGTCCAGCAGGTCTCTGATGCTCAGCTTTAACTCGCTGGCAAACATCGCATTGTGCAGTATACTCAGCAATTTCACGCTTCATGCTAGGCCACCAATAAAATTCCTTGAGATCTTGATACATCTTAGTGCTTCCAGGATGAATGGAGTATAAGGTTTCATGGGCTTCCTTGAGTATTAACTGTTTTAGCTCCTTCTGATCCGGTACACAAATACGCTTATCGAACCATATGACACCTTGCTCATCTTCTGAAAATCTTAAGGATTTACCCTGCTTCATGTTTCTCTTGATTTCCTTGACATCTGTATCTTCTTCTTGAGCTTTCTTGATCTGATCTTGAAGAGTTGGTTGTACTTCCAGGGCGGCTAAGTAACCTTCTTCGGCTAACTCGAGCTTGAGCTTTTGAAATTCTTCATGCAATGCTGGCTGACCTTCCTTGATCATCAGAGTATTGCAGTAGGTCTTTCTACTTAAAACATCTGCTACAACATTTGCTTTGCCTGGGTGATAATGAATTCCCATGTTGTAATCCTTGATCAATTCCAACCATCTTCTTTGTCTCATGTTCATATTAGCTTGAGTAAAGATGTACTTTAAGCTCTTATGATCCGTGTAAACTTCGTAGCGATTACCAATGAGGTAATGGCGCCAAATCTTTAAAGCATGCACTACGGCAGCCAATTCTAAGTCATGAGTGGGGTAATTGGCTTCATGAGGCTTCCATTGGCATGAAGCATATGCTACTACCTTCCTTTCTTGCATCAAAACACAACCGAGACCTTAACGAGATGCATCACAGAAAATCTCAAAACCTTCCGAACATCAGGAAGAATCAGCACTGGGGCAGTGGTCAAACGCTTCTTTAATTCTTGAAAACTTTGCTCACATTCTGGCGTCCAAGTAAATTTCTTTTCCTTCTTCAGCAATTGGGTAAGGGGTTGTCGGTGTTTTAGAACCGAACTTACGTAAAGATTGTTTGATTCGGGGGGTCTCCTAGAATGGAATCACGCAGAGAGATTGACACGGGAATTTTTATACAGGTTCAGGCCTTCTCCGGAGAGAATAACAACCCTACTCCTGTGTGTGTATGGTATTGAGTGTATTCTGAACAATCAGGAGAAAAACTAAGACTATTACAGATGATAGTGCTTGTCTTCCTGATAGCCCGATCCGATCTGTCCCTTCCTTCTCTGATTGCCGCCTTTATATAGTCCGTGAAGGAGTGGCCGTTTCTCCAGGTGATGTGGCGCCTCATCGCATCCCGTAACGGGCGCATGTTGGCAGTAATCACCGGTGTATGAACTCCTCCACGTCGCCTAACAGCTATATATCAGAAATAATGGAGCATTACGTGCTATTACTTCGCAGAATAACAGCGTATGATGACTGTTTGAATTCCTTAATCAATTAGACCCACTCGCCTGTAGGTTTTATTGATTCTAAGGTGGTCGTAGCTGACTTGGTCGTAGAAGAACTTACGACCCTAAGGTAGTCGTAGCAAGACTTACGACTATGGAGTAGTCGTAGCATAACTTACGACTATGGGGGTGGTCATAGAAGAACTCACGATCACCTAGTAGGCTCCTCCCTTATAACATTAAGGGGTATACTCAGGGACCATATGACTTCATATTTACCTATAATAAGAATTATAGATAAAAGATAAAATGAGGATTATTAGATCCTCGTCAGGGGTCTTGCTATTCTTGAGAATCCTTCTATAAACCGGTGGTAGTATCCTACCATTCCAAGGAAACTTCTGATCTAAGGTACTGACTTGGGTGACTCCCAGTTGAGCACATCCTTGACTTTGCTAGGGTTGACGGCGACTCCTTCTGCAGACATGACGTGTCCCAAAAAGGTAACTTCCTTCATCCAAAACTCACACTTGTTGAATTTAGCATAGAGTTGATGATCTCTAAGCTTATTCAGAACCAAGCGAAGGTGCTCTTCATGCTCTTCTTCACTCTTAGAGTAAACTAGGATATCGTCAATAAAGACAATGACGAACTTATCCAGATACTCCATGAATACTTTATTCATCAAGTTCATAAAGTATGCCAGTGCATTGGTTAATCCAAAAGACATGACCGTATACTCATACAGTCTATATCGGGTTGAGAAAGCTGTCTTTGGTATATCTTCTTGGCGAATCTTCAACTGATGGTAACCTGACCTTAAATCTATCTTGGAGAACACTCCGGCTCCCTTTAAGTGGTCAAACAAATCATCGATCTTGGGCAGAGGGTACTTGTTCTTGATGGTGACTTCGTTGAGAGAGCGGTAATCCACACACATCCGCTGGGTACCATCCTTCTTAGGGACAAAAATCACTGGGGCTCCCCAAGGCGAAGAACTTAGTCGGACAAATCATTTATCTTGCATTTCTTCGATCTGCTTCTTCAGCTCAACTAAGTCATCAACCAGCAAACGGTAGGGTCTCTTGGAAATGGGTGTGGTTCCCGGAACTAGGTTAGTGACAAACTCTAGGTCTCTGTCTGGTGGCATTCCAGGTAGATCATCAGGAAAGACATCTGAAAATTCTCTGACCACTGGCACATCTTTCACAGATAAAGCACTGACACTGCAAACTAAGGCTCCATCATACTTTTCCGTAGAGGCTTCAAACTTTACTTTGGTTCCATCTGGGCTGACCAGAGTGATGCTTCTACCACCACAATCTAAAATTGCTTGGTGATCAGCAATCCAATCCATGCCCAAAATCACATCTAAAGATTTGGCATTGACGATTATGAGGTTGTCTAGAAATTCTACCCCTTCTATGGTTACTTTAACCTTAGGGCAGCCTTGGTTCATACTCAACTCCGAACCAGGTGAATGAATCAACATAGCAATTTTAAGAGTCAGAACCTTTAGCTGATGCTTTGCAGCAAAACTCCGAGAAACAAATGAATGGGTAGCTCTAGAATCAAACAAAACTGTAGTAGGTGCTGAATTTACTAGGAACTTACCCAGCACGACGTCTGGGGCTGTCTAGGCTTCCTCCACTGTGACATGGTTCACACGGTCTCTCCCGAAAGTCTGAGGGGTCTTGGCTGGTGCAGCTGGAGTCTGAGGTGCTCCACGTCCTGCTCCTGGCATGGGAGTTCTGGTCGGGGTAGCTCCCAAGTTGAATCTGACTGGTGATGGTCCTTGCTTTTGCGGGTAGTTGCTGGCATAGTGTCCAGTTGCTGATAGTTGAAACAGGTGATTCCTGCGGTAGGATTGTTGTTTCTTGGCTACTGGTTGTTGGTGTTGTTGTTGAAGCTGCGGAATCCTGGGGCAGCCGGGCGAGGTGCCGTTGCGGGGGTTCTGAAGGTGACAAGAGAAATAGAACGAGCTGGGTGTTGAGCATTCATTCTGGCCCTCTACGGATGACCTTGATGAGTACCATGCTGCATCATCTTCCTTTTATGAGATTCCACCAGTTCACGACGTGACTCTTCTATGAGCATGGCCTTGTTTACTAGTTGCTGGAAATTGGCATAGTCGTTGCCAACGACCTGAACCTTCAAGCTAGGGTTAAGTCCTCTCTTAAAATGCTTCTGACGAGCATCATCGGTGGCAACATCCTCTTGGGCATAACGAGAGAGTTGAGTGAACTTGTTGAGGTATTCACTTACTGACAGGTTCCCTTATTTCAGCTCACGAAACTCATTTTTCTTCATTTCTAGCTTTCCGTCGGGAATATGAGAGAGACGGAAGGCTGCTGAAAATTCAGTCCAAGTGATGTTCTGGTGGTTTTCATGGGCGGCGTAGTAGTTCTCCCACCATTCTACGGTGGTGCCTTCCAGCTGGTGTGTGGCATACAGAACTTTCTCACGGTCATCACACCGGGTAATGGCAAGCTTCTTTTTAGTAGAGCGCAGCCAGTCATCTGCATCCAAAGGCTCGGAGGAGCTGGAGAAGGTAGATAGATAGGTCCTCATAAATTCTGCCAGCTTTGACTGATGAAAAGCTGGTGGGGGCAGAGGTGGCATGGCAGCTGCTTGGTTGTTCTGGTTCAGCACGGTGAGCAGAGTGGCAGCTGTCTGATTCTGTTGAGTCATCATCTGGTTCATGTTCTGCATCATTGCATTCATCAACTGCGCCTGTGCTGCCATGAACTGTCTCAAACCCTGATCTGTTGTTGCGGCTGGGGTTGATGGTGTAACGGGGTCCACTGGTTCATCCTGACTTGCCGAGTTGCGGGTCTGAACCATCTGCACAGATCTTCTCAGGTTTAATAGACGAGAAGAAGAAAGCACGATAGGAAAGAGAGAAAAGCACAAAGACAAGTAAGAAAAAGGGAGAAAGACGGGACAACCTAATTGGGGAAAGTCGGTTTAACCCAATGAACAAATAGCCGGAAAGCTATAAGAGGCAACAAAACTCAAGCCAAAGGCCCTATCTATCGGACTAAACGATACTGAAATTGAAAAGGGTAACAGTACTACTAATCTATCTTATGTGGGTGGGCGACTTCAAGCAAAGCTCGATTCTATAGAGATTATCGAGATAAGAGGGTCACTTTACATCCAGAAATAAGGTTCAGAAAAGATAAGAAGTCACACATTGAGAATGGAATAAGGAGAGATTAGCATAAGATGAGGAAGAATAGAGTAAGATGAGAGGAGAATACTATTCAGGTTAATTGTTGGTTTGATTTATAAAATAAAGTTTTGAAGTCTTGACTAAACGACCATGCTAACTATGGTTACGTCCTACAGTCGATATGGCTCTGATACCACCGCTGTCGGGACCCCGAGTATGCAACCTCAGGACCCTCTGTGTATTCTGAACTAGTCCCATGATCAGTAGCTAGCTCATACAGTTACAACATTGGTGTAATCATAACCACACAACCAAACAATAGATGAAGCAGACAAATTAATAATATTAAGCAAAAGAGACCTTATGGTCAAGTCTTACAAAAGTTGCCACGCAGGGCTAAAGATAACAGAGTAAACTTGCAGCGGAGAATGAAACATCTGGTGGAGGTCACACAATATGCCCACCGGCAATCGAGTGAAGGACGTGACCTAATTCGCATAGTCTTCAAAGAAGTCATCTTCATAGAACTCGTTGCTTCCAGGTTCTTCTTCAGCGACTGATTAACCAGAGGGCACAAAGCCGTGAGTACTTTGAATGTACTCAACAAGTCGCAGAGAAATGTATGCAAGTAATATTCATGCAAGGTTTGACAAGGATAGCTTTATGGCTATTTTGCAGAAAGCAATATTTGACAGTAAATACAGTAAGTAGATTGCAAAGCACAATTTAAAAGATTAATACATAAGTAATCAATTTTCTTTGCAACAACTAGTGAACACCCCGTTCACTTCCCAACCAACAACCATCTACAAGATTCGACCAACCCATTCCAACACTTTCGATAAAAGGTCTACCCCTTGCGTGAAATCACCAGGCATGTCCATAACTGGGGACACGGCTATTCGAATAGTTTTACACTCTGCAGAGGTTGTGCAGCTTGACCCACAAGACACGAATTCTCTAGTTTGTTCGGCATAGATCTATGCCACCGCTCACTACCTTAGGTAAGCAGTCTAGAGTATGTGACAAGGCATTTACAAAGTTCTGTTTTGACTCGGTTCTGACCACTAAGGTTTCGCCGTTACGGGCCCCCTCTTGTGTCATTCCCAACTAAGACAGAACCGAAACAAAACATTACTAATTAGTCAACCAGGTCTATCCCAGTCTAGACATGTGGTTGTACGGTTAAGGGCTAGATCAATGGTTCAAGGTTAAGTCCTTAGTTGGTTGCTTAGACGAGACATTCCGCATTCCAAATGTGCGTTACGACACCCACCTTTTACCACCACCCACTCGTCCAAGCATAAATCATTTTCGGTTTAACCCGGCCAAATGACCACCCTAGTCATGGCACAACATCTTTTATCAATAGTGGCTCCGCCACGGTTCCATAATTTCCTTTAGTCAAATTCATTCATTCCTTGAGTATGAGATCATGAGTCTATCGTATAACTAAAGCATTGGTTAAGCATAACACGATACCCATGTTGGTATTTCAATAATATCCAACTAATAATTAACCATCCTAAGGTGTCCAAGGATTTATGTCATTCAAGGATACATGTCGTTCACAATTTATCAAGGAGGTATAATGGCAATTAGGTAATTAACTAATCCCGAAACTATTTATTATAAAATTAGCAATGCATATTTATATCAAACAATATACTTTTATAAAGATGGGTTCAATATGATCAAAGGTCTATGACTTGCCTTCGTTGAAGAGTAAAGGTGCTTCGGTCGTCGGGTCTGCGAAATCGTCCGAAACGCTGGAATCTATACGTGTGAACAAAGCTAAATAAATAAAATAACTCCAAATAAAATTCAAATAAATACAAAATAAATACTAATAGGAAGACAATTAATTTAGAGGAATTTAGAAATTTGAATCACTCGAATCGGAGTTCGAATGAAGAAGTTATGGCCAAAGGAAGTTGGAAAAACACATAAAATGATGAATTTGGAGATTTCCTGATTTTCCTGAATTAATTTTCTAAAGAAAAACCTGGAAATTCCACTCGGCACTGGCTGGGCAGCCACGTCAGCAAAAGGGTGACGTGGCGTGACGGGCGTGACCTAGCGACCACGTGGCTTGCCACGCCGACCCGAAGCATGCACAAGACGGGACCAAGGGTCGCCGTCGTTTGGTCGGGAGATGGTCGTCGGCGAGGACACCGGCGGCAAGAGGGGCTCACGGCGATGCTGGTGCGCATGGTCTTGACGATATGGCGGCACGGAAGGTCATTGGCGGAAGAAACCGGCGCGGCTCACATGCATGGGGGGCTCGGTGAGGTTCGGTGAAGAGGAGGTCGCGACCAAAGGCCTCGGCTTGGCGATGCCGGGGGTGAGGTCGACGGCGGTCGAAGGGGCTTGACGGCAGCGACGGGTGCGGCGGAGAGCTCCATGGCCGGCGGCGCTTGGAGCTCCGATTACGGCGAGCTCAGAGAGAGAGAGGGGAATTGAGGTGAGGAGAAAGAGAGAGGAGAGGGAGATGCGTCCGGTGCTCGCTTAAATAGACCTCGGGGAGGCCCGGAGGAGGAGGAAGAGGAGGGGGTGTCACGCCGGCTTTAATGGCGGGCGAGGGTCTGGCTTGACCGTGCGGGGAAGAGGGGAAAGCGGGGCGCACAGGCGCGATGGAGGCGGGCGCGGTGGCGAACAGACGAGACGGGATAAGCGCTAGGGCTCTGGCGAGAGCTGCTTGATTGGGCGAGATTCGCATGCGAGGAGAAGCGCAGGAGCACGGGACAAAGGGCAAGAAGGAAGGCGGCGCACTGAAGGGACAAGGTAGGGCTAGGCTATGGCGAGGAAGCGATGCGGCGACGAGAACGCAGCGAGAGCACTGGCGCCAGGTGGCGGAGGTTGAAGACGACCGAGCGCGTCTGGTGACAAGGCGACCCTAATCGTTAGCGAGAGAGAGGGAGAACGGGAAAGGTACGATGGCAAAGCGTCCGATTCGATCGACGGTCCCAAGTGTGAGGCACTTGGAATGGCGGCAAGGTCAAGAGGCAGAGGAATGAGAACGAGTCAAGGAATTGCCCAAGAGCCAAAGGAGGATTTTCTAAGGTTTTTCGATTTTAGAAAATACCAGAAAAGCAAAAGCATTTTTAGAAAATAGCTTAAGCCGTCCAAAAATTTTAGGAAAATTCACAGAAATCTCTTGAATTATTTAGAACTTAATAAAAATATTTTCAGCTTAACTATTGCTTTTAATTTTTGCAAATAATTATTTTTAACATAAGGCAAAAGGAAAAACCAACTTTAAGATCTAACGAAACTCAACTTAAACAAACTTCAATTGGTTCAAGTTTTAATTAATTCAAATTAAATTGCTTTTAAAATTCTAAATTACAAATTAAGTTTTGGCGAATTAATAAAACCAAATGGTTAATTTTTAAAGTTTTTAAATTTTTCAAAAAGCCCAGAAAATAGGGATGTTACAGGGGAGGAAGGGCGCTGGTAGGAAGAGGGCGCGCATGAGGAGGAAGAGGAGAGCAAGCAGGCGTGGGTGGCTAGGGTTTCAGTCTTTGGGTTGGGGATTTTGTGCGATGACAAAAGCGCATAATTTACCTCTAACTTCGGGGGTAAAGTTGGAAAGGGAGGGGTGGGAAGTTGTCCCTCGGCCTCGACAGCTTCTAGTTTCGAGAAAAGCCGTCTGTTTGGGACGGTTTTCCCTTTATTCAGACGAAAGCCGGAAACTGTGTTTGATTTAGCGAATTTTGCTGAATCCAGCGGTGACGGAGCTGTCTGCACTCACTGCTACGAGTGTTAGGGCATATACAATGTTATAGATAGCTGCTGTCTATAGCAACTCTCCATGTCACCTGTAGACAGCACTAAAGACAACTCATTCAATGGTACAGACGGCTGCTGTCTTTTTAGTTGTTTTTATAGAACACACAATCTTTTAATGCTTTTCTTGTTTCTTGTGCTATAGTCGACTATAGGATTGTATACAATATTTCTCTCTCTCTCTTCATTCTCTTTCATCCACATTAACAAAAATCTTACGTGACAACTGTCGGTGTTTTAGAACCGAACTTACGTAAAGATTGTTTGATTCGGGGGGTCTCCTAGAATGGAATCACGCAGAGATTGACACGGGATTTTATACTGAGTTCAGCCTTCTCCGGAGAGAATAACAACCCTACTCCCTGTGTGTGTATGGTATTGAGTGTATTACGAACAATCGGGGAAAAACTAAGACTATTACAGATAGTGCTTGTATTCTGATGGCCGATTGATCCGCCTTCCTTTCTCGATTGTCGCCTTTTATAGTACGTGAAGGAGCGCGGTTCCTCCGTGTGAAGCGGCCATCACATCCTCAGAACGGCGTCGTTGGTAATCACCACCAGATTAACTCCTCCACGCCACCCAACACTATATACCGAGATATAATGGAGTATTACGTGCCATTACTTCGCAGAGTAACAACAGATAATGATCGTTTGAATCCCTTAATCAATAAGGCCCACTTGTCTCAGTAGGTTTAATTGATCATAAGGTGGTCGAATTTAATCGAGTCGTAGAAGAACCTACGACTATAAGGTAGTCGTAGCAAGACTTACGACTATGAGGTAGTTGTAGCAAGACTTACGACTATGGAATAGTCGTAGCATAATTTACGACTATAGGGGTGGTCATAGAAGAACTTACGACCACCCAGTAGGCTCTTCCCTCATAACATTAAGGGGTATACTTAGGGTCCATATGACTTCATATTTACCTATAATAAGAATTATAGATAAAAGATAAAATGAAGATTATTATATCCTCGTCAGCAATGATTTTAGACGGCTGACATAAACCCATTGTACATGCTCTTAGGGCATGTACAATGGTATAGACAGCTCTGTCTATAGCAACTCTCTATGTCACCTGTAGACAACACTAAAAATAGCTCATACAATGGTATAGACGGTTGTTGTCTTTTTAGTTGTCTTTATAGAACACACAATCGTTTAATGCTTTTCTTGTTTCTTGTGTTATAGTCGACTGCAGGATTGTAGACAATATCTTTTTCTCTCTTCATTATCTTTCATCTATGTCAGCAAAAAATCCTATGTGACAATAATTATAAGGCTGCTATGTAGATAAAATGATGATGTGGCACCATAGTTAATGAAGAGAGAGGATACTCTAGTATCTAATCTGGATACTGGTTCGGTATCGAAATCCCACGTATAAAATTTATTGTGATCAATCCCGTGCGGTGTGTCAACAAACATGTATTGCTTTAGTACATGTCACAAATGGACTACAATACTCAAATACTAGTAAAGATCATACATGTAATTAAATGAAACAGCCTAAGATAATACATCATAAGAAACCATACATTAGAAAGATAATATTCTAACACTCTTTATGCACTAAAGAAACTACATTAAAATACTATATATTAAAAATAGTTTAAACGGTTAACATAAATCCATTGTACCTGGTCTAACACATTTTCAATACCGTACCTCGGTTTCACGGCAAAGAGCTGGACGCCGCAATCCTCGCGTGCAGCTGGCTTCCTTCTCGAAGCCGAGCCACGCTCCATCCAACTAACCAACGAGCGCCTCCCTTTCGAGCTGGACGCCGGTCGCGCTCCGCTCCAACACGGAACCCCAAAATTCCCAGGCTTTCGATCGTCGCGACGCCCCAAACCCCCACCTCGGGACGAACCGACCGAACCGCTTCTCTCCCTTTCCCCCGATTTTTTTTTTCGCGACGTCTCCATCACTTCACAGTTTCGTTCGCGCAAGGTCGTCGTCGCCTCCTCGATGACCAAAAACGGTTACTGCCTTGCTACTGGCGTGCAGTTACTCCTCCTCCCCTCCCCCTCCCCCTCTCCGCGTTGCTAATCGCTGGTATACTTCTAATCCTATTATATAATCGGCACTAATCCTTCCCTAATCACCGATCGCCGCCATGTCCTCCTCCTCATCCGACGAGAGCGGGAACCCTAGCCCCCCGCCGGCGGCTGCGGCGGCGGGGGTGGGGGCGGCTGCGGCGTGGCCGAGGCGGCGCTGCCGCGACGTGTTTTGGCTGCTGGTCTTCCTCCTCCACCTTCTCGTCTTCGGCGGGGCGCTCGCGCTCTCCGGCCTCAACCGCTTCGGCCAGGCCGACCGCTTCAAAATCGACCGCTTCACCAACCTCACCGCCGCCCCGCGGTTCGCTGGCTCGCCGGAGCCCGCGCCGCCGCCGCCGCCGCCCGTGGTCGAGGTGGCCGTGGACGTGGCGCCGCCGTCCGAGCTGACGGAGACGTACTGGCCGTACTACGGCGCCGCGGGGGCGCTGGGGGCGGCGCTCGCGTGGGCGTGGCTGGCGGCGGCGGCCGGGATGGGGGACGGGGGCAGGCTGCTTATGCGGGTCGCCGTGCACAGCCTCACGGCGTACCTCGCGGTGGTCAGTGTGCTCTGCTTCTGGGGGAAGCACTTCTTCTGGGGCGTGTTGTTCGCCGTAGGCGTCGCGCTGCACTTCCTCTACGTCATGTCAGTGCTTGATAGGTATAGCTCACTGCGACTGCATTCTCTGAATTGGTCCGTAAAAACTGGTAATTTCATACTGTTTGGAGTGAACTTGGACTGTAGTGGGTGAGGATGTGATAGTGACACCGACAAGAGAAATGAAATTCTGACAATCACCTGCAAAATTGAAGAATTGTGCCAGCGTTTATAAGAATTTGGCTTGGTGGTTAATGCTTGTATATTTTTACGCCTCTCTCCAATAGCATATGCTTGTGTGCCTGCAGTCAGGTGCGCACGCCAAATGCTAGTGCTTTCTTGATGATATATGCTTTGGAGTCAACTTGATTTGAATAGAGAGTGCACAATTTAGTGGTTAATGCTTGTATATTTTTATGCCTCTCTCCAATAGCATATGCTTGCGTGCCTGCAGTCAGGTGCGCACGCCAAATGCTAGTGCTTTCTTGATGATATATGCTTTGGAGTCAACTTGATTTCAATAGAGAGTGCACAATTTAAGCATGGATTAGTTCATACTTTAGTCAGTATTGCCAATCAAATGCTGTATAGATGAACAAGAAACTATGGGTATGTTTGGATCTTAGGCTAGAGATTTTCTATCCTAGCCTTGCCAGGCTATGTGTTTGGAACTGGTAAAAAACCGTAGCTTTTAGGGGCAACGTAGCCTTGGTGGGCTAGAATAACCTCCCCTAGCGTGGAGAGCCGATTTGGCTCGCTCTCGTTGGCAAGAATCTTGCGCGGTGAGAAAATGGTCCGCAACTTCCCACCAAAACAAGTGGCCCGTTCTGTCAACAACTCAATCCACGAAACCAATAGGTAGTTGCAGTATCTTTCCTCCAAAAGTTAGGGTGCTCTTTTGCATTAGAACCAAACTACGTGCCTTCGAATGCAACATAACTAAGGATGGGGTCCAGGCAAGTGTAGCTTAGCTAAGATTAGTTATTTTGCCCATTTAAGCTATAGCTCAGCTCAGCTAAAAATCCAAATGTACCTATGATTTCAGGAATCTTGTCATTGTTTGGGTTCATGTATACATGGTCTATGCAAAGTGTGTATGTATTAGGATTACATATGTTTGAATGATTCAACTTCAATGTTGTTTGAAGATTAATTTGATTGTAGTTGCATGGAGGGAATGCCAGTCAAATGAGTAAGTGAAGAGTGGTAAGTATAGTATGACACAGAAGTTGTACAACCGTTTATATTTTGGTACAGGTTTACATTAGTTGCAATGGACAAGTGAGTTAAATTGCACTTTAGCTGGTTTAACTATTGCTACATTGTTATTCTTCAGAGTAATTGATGCTGGACATATTTGGCACTGATGTTAGCACATGAATCAAATAAATCCAATTATTGGCTGTAGGACAGAAATTGGTTCAGTAGGCATGTCGTAATACTTTCTTAATGCAGCTTTGCTCAGTGGAGAAAGTTGGAAAATGCATTCTTTAGATGAAATATACATGTTGGTTTAATCTGTTGTCGTTGTTGCTGCTAGAGATACATTGCTTTAGGAGATATAAAAACCATTAGTTTCATGATTTAGTCACTTTGGAGGGAAATAAACACAGGTGTTGGGTGTGCACTGCACCACAAGAGGTGTAGGCCAATAGTGCTTTACCAGTAGGATTGAATACTTGTATAGTAACTATGTAGGCCAATGGTACCTTACCGGGTAGACTGTAATATTTACATAGAAATGGTGCAAGACTCTATTGAGTTTACCTTTTCAGGGTGTAGTGCACTCTACACCAGAGTGAGATGAAGCCCACTAAGGTGGCAATGAATGCCTGAAAGACTTATATTTTGAAAATGTGACCAAATGAACGAATTTTATGCAGTCCTTAGATAGTGTGTTTTGGCACATTCAACACGGTTTTTTGCGTTCACCACAAATGTGCTACAATGCATGGTGCAAATTTTAGTTGGAGAGCCTGGTGTCTAATAACTGGTTGTATCTATGGGAAATGATGTTATTGTTAGTCAAACCAGAGACCGCCTATGCTCCTCAAACCAGTATCAAATTATTAGTAATCGCTAACTGTTCCCCACTGATTAAGTGATTATTGGTGTTTTCTCGTGCCGTATCACCCTGCATGTTATTAGCAGAAAGTTTTCTAGAAATAGTCAATTTTGTTTTAAAAATCTCCTATGTTTCTATCAAAATTCAATATGAAGGTCATGTGGAATTTTTTTGTAATTCGACTGTCTGTGGAATTAAAAAATGCAGAATTCTTGTGTGGATTTCCAGTTAAACCATGCCTGCCATCCTTGGAGCAGAAAATTACTCTTTTTCCCTTTCCTTGTCTTGGTTAGTTTGTTGGCAGCTGTCAATTGATCTTGCTTTAGGAACAAAACATCAGCCCTTTATGTTTTAGAATTTAGATGACTGCTGTTCCAAAACGTATGCTGGGTGATAATCTTGCCAGCTGGGTGTGATGATAAGTTGGGGCCTTAGTTAGGTCATAAATACTAGATCTTTAAGAAATACATGATAAAATCTTAATTTAGTCTCGGAATTTTTTGCTAGTGCTTTGTGATGTTCTATCCATTAACAGAACTCCTACTTAAAATTGTAGTCATGTTAATTGCCTATTGCTGCTCGAGTTATGTGCCTAAATGAGAGAAATAGTCCCCTTTTACCCTCATGAGTAATATATTTGTTGCCAAACTGCACACTTCATTATTTTGTATGGCATTAACTGGGTCAATTTTTGCTAGATTTCCCTTCACAATGCTAGTACTGCAGAAGGCAGTAAGAATGGTCTGGGAACTTCCTGATGTTATAAGAGTAGCATATGCATCTGTAATGGTCATGCTTTTTTGGATGGCATTATGGTCCTTTGGAGTTTCTGGTATCGTTTCTTTTCACGTGCCTAATGGCGGGCAATGGTGGCTTCTTTTGGTGAGCGGGCAAGTTTTTGTCATTATTCTATATAAAATTTCAATGTTTTTGTTGTTTTTTGAGATGTTTTCTAATATTTTATCCTGTAATTTGCAGGTTTTCTCAGTCAGTTTATTTTGGACTGGAGCTGTCCTTAGTAATACAGTCCATGTCATAGTATCAGGGATGGTTTTCCTTGTTCTCATTCATGGTGGCCAAGCTGCTGCATCGATGCCCCCAAAACCACTTCTAAAATCGCTTCAGTATGCTGTAACGACTTCATTTGGAAGCATTTGCTATGGATCACTTTTTACAGCTGCCATTAGGACTTTACGTTGGGAGGTTTGTGCCTTTACCTTCTAGAGTTGCCCACTACTAAATTTTCAATCATCAATTTCATTATATTACCATTGGTTTATTATTATATATATATTTTTGCCCTTGCCCTTTCCATTTTATATTAAATTTCAGATTCGGGAATTCGTTCTAAAATCGGCAGCAACGAGTGTTTGCTGTGCTGTGTTGATTTTTTGTTTCATATTGTGGAGACGCTTGTTCGCTTCTTCAACAAATATGCATATGTACAGGTCAGTAACAAAGATGTTTTTTATCTATGCGGAAGTTCTTAAGATATATATCATATCAATGTGAAAAGTGTCCCTGTTCTCTGCATTTGCTGCTTTGCCATGTATATTGCCTATTGCTGACAATATTTTCCATGTTTCCTTCAACTATACTCCCTCCGTTCAAAAATATAGGGCGTATTTTTTTGAATGGTTTTGTTCACAAATATAGGGTGTATTTCATATTCGAATGCAAAATAAGTTTGTTCCCTCTATACCTCTAATAAAATTTCCAGTTTTACTTTGTATTCCCAACATGCATGCATTGAATATAGTACTTAGAGATAATAACTAGGGGTAGTCTAGTCATTTTTAATGTCTTCTTGGTCTATGTGCAAGATAAAATACGCCCTATATTTTTGGATGGAGGGAGAAAAGTTTAATAATTTACTATATCAATCAAAGTTCCTATGCATACCTGGATTCTGTTACACAATTGCATGTGATTTGGTGAACCAAATCATTGCTTTTCTTGATTTCGTAAAGAGTAAATTTCAGAAAACTCTAGGTTTTTGGGCATTGGTAAAACAAAACCACGGGTATTGGAACTTTTTTCACTAAACCACAGGCTTTGAGGCAAAGGCTACACATAACCCTACTTTGTTCCTCACCCGTTCAACACCCCTGTTGGTCCACCTTCCCGCGCATGAACTGTGCGAGGAGTCCCTCCCTTTCGTGCCTAAAGGCCTCACGCTGGGAGCTCCTCGCCATGTCGTTCGGTGCATGTGTGGCAACGGCCGTCTACATCGCTCCAGCCAAGTTGGCCCTTCTCCACGTAAGCACCTGCAAGTGGTCCAAGAAGGTCAGAACGGGGGTGTTGAACTAGTGAGAGAGCAATGTGGGGTTATGTGTAAGCCTTTGCCTCAAAACCTGTGGTTTAGTGAAAAAAGTTCCAATACCTGTGGTTTTGTGTAACCAATGCCTCAAAACCTGGAGTTTTCTGAAATTTACTCATTGGTAAAACTCGGTATACTAAAATATATTTGTATCCTCATACTATTGAGTATTGATATGAAGTTATTGATATACTTCATTGCACACATGTATCACATAGTTTTCACTTTCAGATAGCTGTCAGTGGACAGAGTTTCAATAGCTCAGCTAGGGATGCTTGGGAGCTTTTCCAATCGACAGGTATCGAAGCACTTGTTGCTTATGACTGTTCGGGTGCTGTCCTTCTGATGAGCACCATTTTAGGTGGGTTAATTACAGGAACTTGTACGGGTGTTTGGACATATTTCAAACAAAGTGATAAAGCTATTATGGTTGGCTCAACCTCTATGCTGATGGGCATGATACTGGTAAGTGCTTATATTTGTATACGAAATTTAATTGAAGTATCTTAGAAAAGGGAACCCCATGTTCAAGTGTGTTTCTAACTGTAGAAAGTACAAACTCGTAGATATTGCTAGGAGCTGCACAACAGAACTTCTCAACTATAACCTTTGTTGGATCTTTCCAGTTAAAAATGTTTCGCATGCTTTATTCAAGACTGAGTTGCTCTATTTTGCAGGTTGGGTTAACTGTTGTGGTTGTCGAGAGTGCAGTTACATCAATATACATATGCTATGCTGAGGATCCCCTTTTAATTCAGAGATGGGATCCTGAATTTTTTGAACAAATGTCAGAGGTACTACATCAGCGACTGCAGTACCGAAGTGCACGCGCCCGCCAAATACTGAACGGTCGGCTTGATCATTTGCCAGATACATCGAGTATTTGAACCGCGTATGAGATGTTTCACCATTTTTGTCAGTTCATTGAGAGCGCAGCAACCATTTCCAGAACAAAAAAAGGGTTTAGATCTTCCTGCCATTGAAATATAGATCAAGGAACCTCTTGTCCTCTTCTCAGCTATTGAAATATAGAAGGATGAAGTGCCCCAGCAACCTTGAAGGCCTTAAAAATCAACATCATGTTCCCAATCAAGCAGTCACATGTTCATACTTTGGTAGAACTGCAATGTCAGCTTTTCTTTGTTCCGTGTGTGTTCAGCCTTTTAGGGAAAAACAGAAAAAAAATCTTAAATCCACTTCGTGACTTAGGTTTTATGTGACTGAGTGATTGTTGCCCTTCCTCATGAATGGAAAAAAAATCCATGTTCGTCACTGCCGCAATGTGTTAGTATTAGGATGTGTGTGTATGGGGTCTCAAAAAAAAGGGAGGATGTGTATGTATGGTAGTTATATAGCAAGTGTGCGGGCACTTCAAACGGTGTGCACTGCACAGTGCTTGAATATGCATTCACTTGTAACCGGTACAGCTTCATCATGGTCCCAACCAAACCATGGTTCTGCCGAAGTTTGGTGTACGGTGTACTATTGCCAATACATTGTGGTCTTGTAATCGGGTAGATTTATCGTGTTTATTTCTGGGGGACATGTTGCGAAGTGCTTGCTGTTGATGTAGATTCATCGTGTTTATTTTTGGGGGACATGTTGCCAAGTGCTAACTGTTGATGCTTTCAGGTGAGCGTTATCCGTATGCGGTGCGAAGTGGACAGCTCGGTGTCATATTGTGATGTTTCACTTGTTATGGAGCTCTGCACTACCCTCAGCCTCAGGGCTCGGGCTGCTGCTGCATGCCGTGGATCAGCATTAACGGTGGACTGCATCCTTGTATTGTAGGCAGTACGCCCACTGGTTGCTGATTGCACGACTGTGTGCTGCTATGGTGGCCTAGTGGCATTTGAGTTAGGTAATGATGAACATCTTATTGCATTGAGATTTGAAGGAGATTTTTTAGCATTTCGGGACGGAGCCAGGACCGTGGTTACTGCCGAGCACAGACACGGAACGGCAGAGCTGAGGAGCGGTGAGCGGTAGCAGCCGGCCGTCTCTGTAACCTGTCTGCAGTCTGTAAAGGTACAGCCGTACAGCAGTCCAGCACATCGTAGTCGCCTACGGCCTGTGGCCTGTGGGGAGGAGAGGGCAAGGCATTTCGTTTCTTGCTGTTGTGACGGTCTATTTGTCATCAATTTTTCTAAGAAAAACCAGTCGATTCTTTTTTACCGTTAGATCTAATGTGGATGTTAGCTCTGCCTGTGTCCCCTATACAACCGCCCACTGTCCCCTAACACTGACCACCGCCGTAGCGCCTGCCAACCTCGCGACTCCTCGTACACCGCCTTCGGTGCGAACTGCGAACTACAAAACATGTTGCCTCTATCACCGGCGAAAATATAACTAAAAAAAATCCTTAATCCAGAGGAGAGAGGGGTGAAATACTTTACTGAGCTAAAGAAGACGTCACCATGTGCACTAATGTCATATCAGATTCAATGGTGAGGACTTTAGGCAGATTTTAAAAAAGTTCGTTTTGAGTGTTTGTATAGGAATTCCACCCCCCAAACCCACCTCTGGCATGTATCTACGCGCACACGATTTTGCTATTGCTTCTAGTGGCGGAGCCAGGATTTTACCGATAGAGATGTAAACATTTTTTTTTCCGATTACAAGGAAGACACATATACATACACCCCACTACACACACGTGAGTGCGCTTCATATCACATGTCTAGAAAGACGGAGGCCGGGAATAAATCCGCGACCTAACAAAATATCTACTGAAAGCGCACTCGTGTGTGCATAAAAGTGCGAACTTAAATGATATATTTTAACATAAAAGTTTAAATGATATAGTAAAGGTTGAAGTGGAACAAATTACATGTTTTTAGTACAACCCACATAATAAAATATTGCTTGTATTGGTGGGCTGCTGACTATTGGTTGCTGAGAATAACACAATATAAGTCATTGTATAGTCTATGTATTATACTAGATATATATACCGTATAAAGAGTTTGCATATAAAAAATTTAGGGGTGCAACTGTACTTTCATGCTCTAGTGTGGCTGATTTGATTGCTCCTCATCTGAGCTGAGATGATCATTCTGCCCAGGTTGGTTTAACTAAACAAGTGGCAGCAAAATGACGATGTCGACAGACTTCGATCTTGTCCAGTGCACACTGAAAAACTTAAAAGCAGGTTGATTAAGAACACGATCATTCTAACCTATGGCAGCCGGCAGGCTACACGGGTACAACGTACAACACCATGCATTGCATCGCATCGCAAACGTTTTGAATTCTGAAAAGTGACTACTGCCTAATCCGACCGGATCAGGCTGGCCGGGTCAAACTGAAACCCTGCCGCGTCGTACGCGGCGGTCGGGCGACGACTTGACCCCGCGGGCGCGGCCGCTCGCCCGGCCCGGGTCATCACGCCACGACGTGGACTCGCGCGCGTAGCCACCCCACTTCTCTTCTCAATCATCACATACGCGCCAAAAAAGCCTCGAACCTAGACATCACCAGTAACCTGGTGGCCAAATGGATGGTTCGACCCGGTCTGGGCACAATTGGGCACGGCCAGGGACAGACCCAGCTATCGAGACGGACGTCCGAGATAGCCGCCGACGGTAACCAACCCCCTATCCCGGACGTCGGCGGCTCTTCCCTAGGTAGTTTCAGTCCAACTTGAATTATTTTTCAGCCGAGGATTCCACAGGTGAATTGGGCTCAAAACTTCAATCCTAAAGCGAAAAACGCAGGGGCTTCTTCTTCTTGCTCCTCCGTTTCCTCGTGCAGCACGCACCCGCGCGGTGCGCCGCCTCCGCCACTCCACTCACGGCTCACTTGCGTGGGGTTGCGGCAGCTTCCTCCTAGAGCAAACCTCTGGCGGCGGCGGCAAACAATCTGGTCTTGGTTCAGTAGAGGGTTTCGGCCTGGTGGCGGCCTAATCTTGGATCGAAGACGACGAATTCCGCCACGGATGAGCCCAGGGCTAACTTGAGGTACTGTAATATATCTTATTTTTCGTAGTTCTCTCGTGCAATTTGGAGTCTTGAAAAAGAGTGGGACGCTTAGTGGCATGGTTGATTCGAGTGGAGCGTTGGGAGTTTAGGAGCGATATGTGTCGGTGCCCTTTAGTTCCTTTGGCAAGATTAGTTTGGAGTTATGCGTAGTTCTGCTTGATTCAAGATCAACTGCACATCATCTTCTCATGAAAACTCAAAAGTCTTTTTTTTTTCTAGAAAAGGCTGAGATTTTGTGGAGATGTTTGGGTTGTCAGTTCCTGTCGTCCTTCAATCTACCATTTCCCGTGATTTTGTTCGATGTAGATGAGTTCCATGCTCCAATTTGGGATATGCCAGTGTTGGGTCAATCGGATTTCATTCGACTATATAGGATTTCAGAAAGCAATGGCCTTTGTTATTCTTCTGTTATAGAATTCCAATGTTAATTAGTACTCGATTAGGTAATAGAAACTAGAAAAAAAATAGAATTAGTCTTTGCTATTTTGATTTCTAAAAAATGAAAATGTGTAGGAGGAGCTGCAGGTGGAGTCTTAAAGACTGACTTAAACCCATGAACTTTTGTCTACAGTATCTCATACTTGAATTTGCATATGAAGATAATAAAAAGGTAAACAAGAATTCAGTATATAGATATTTAGGAATTTTGCTCAATCCTATCCAATATCGTAGTTTTTTTTATTGCTTTTAGTATACTACCAAGGTGATGGTAAATTAAAGTGTGTGTATTTACATTACTATTACGTATTAGTCATGGTCCACTCCGCCTTAGCTTAGATTTTTTCCTTCGTCCGTCACTGGGCACGACCTATCTCCGCATGGCCCATTCAAGTCCGTGAATGAAACAGGCTGTGCCGTGCCGGCCCATGTGCCTAGGCGGCGGCCCAAGCATGGCCCGAAGGCCTATCATGCCATACCGGCCCAAGCCCATTTGGCCCGCGAGCCGGTTGCAGCCCACTTAGCTTGTTAGGCCTGAAAATTCAAACAATTCAGAAAAATCCCAAAAATAAAAAAATATATAGAATTCAGAAATAGATATGAAAAATTATAAAAATGAGACAAGCATATTGAAAATTCAATAAAGAGCTTTATTAATATTCAAATGGCTACCTTGTTAAAACCTTTGCCAAGTAAAAACTCAACATGAGAAAACCTTAGCAAAGAAAAAAGAGTACAACCTATTGCTATAAAAACATCATTGTTCTATGTGTCGTTGTCTAGGTACAGATTTTCGAACACCTCCGACAACTATAGATTTTCCGTAGAATGTTGTGTTTGTGAATCAACTTGTTCCTAGTCCTTCACAGTTAGAAGTATCTTCACCATCTCACTTGTGAGACGTGTTCTTCGCTCCTCCAATATTTTTCTTGAAAGACTGAAAGCAGACTCAGAGGAAACCGTCAAGACAGGAACAGTTAACACATCACGTACAAGTATAGATAGCACGTGATATGCTAACTTATGGTCATGCCACCAATGCAAAATTTCGAAGTTTTTTGAGTTGAAATTCACCGTATCATTGTCCAGATAGACATACAGTTCTCCACTTCTTGGGTGAGAGGTGAGAGGTTGGTTTTGGACTTTGTTGAGAAGGTGCCACTGTAGAAGAAGAAGACGTGGACCTGGAGGAAGAGCATGCACCCCAGATCTTGCCCCCCAGATTTGTCTGGTTACTTGAGGTGGGCGCTACTGGAGGTCGTTGCAAGCGAACTCTCTGGAACTTATTTTCGTACATTTAGAAAATCTCATGTAATCGAGAACGAACATCTGCAAAATAGTTATAATAGTCTAGCCCTATAGCATCACTAAGAAGATCAAGAACATTAGCAAATCCATCAATTTTATCTCCAGGATCTAAAATAAATGAAAATGCATATAGGAAAGAGATTTCTTTTCAATATTTAAGGTATTTAGTTTTCATAGAAAAAACAACCTATCTTAAAACTGTGTTATTTTCATAGTTTTTTAAATGATTAGCAATCTGTAAAATACCATGCACAATAATAGGAGATGTTGGATAATAGACAACGGGCAAAGCAACCATGGCCTCATAAATTTTTTCTAAAAACTGAACCAATGTTGCTCAGTCAATGGTATACTACCGTCAGTGCTCTGATAGTGCGTTTGAATAAAAACAAAAAAAATGCTCTTATATGGTAAAAGACTCTTATGCATTAGGTAAGTAGAGTTCCATCTTATCGGCATGTCCAAACCGAACTTTCTTGGACGTACACCCATCGCCCTACAAAAGTTCTTATATGCTGCTATTCTTACGTTAGAATTATTCAAGTAAGATATCGCATCGTGAAAAGATTTAATATACGAATTCAACCTCTTCAAACCACATTTGACTATAAGGTTAATAATATGACAAACACATCGTTGTTGTAGCAAGAAGGAATTGGTGTATGTACTCAACACTGAAGTAAGAATATCCATGGCCCTAGAGTTCGAAGCGATATTGTCTAAAGTAATTGAGAATAATTTGTTTGTAAGACAAAAGTCTTCCACTACTTTGATAATACAGTCTGCAATATTCTCACTCGTATATGCTACATCAATTAATTTAAAACCTATAATTCTTTTCTCTATTACCCAGTCGTCATTAATATAATGAGAAACTACACTAAGATAATCATCCCTAGCTCGACCACTCCATATGTCCTAGGTCAGGGCCACCGAAAATATGTACGTGCTAAATAGTTCCTTTATTTTATTGTGGCGTTCATTGTAGTATTTTACTAGATCCCTAGTTGTTGTCTGTTTAGAAACGGTAGAAAATATAGGATTATGCGCAGTCCTAATGTAAGTTTGAAAAGTAGTAGACTCTCCAAAGCCTAACGGTAAATCCTCAAAAGCAACTAAACGACATAGAGATTGATAGGCTACCTCAGGATCGTAGTCCCAGCTACTGCAACATCCCAAATTTTGGAATGTTTTTGAAGTTTTTAAAAAACAAAAGTAACCATTTAAATTTTCTTGTTTAAGTCAAAGCTTAATTTGATTTTTCAAAAATAAAAATAATTTATTGTGATTAATTTAAACTTTAATTAAATTAAAGGTTGTTTTATTTGGGTTCCTTGAGTTCCAGAGATTTGTTTTTGGAATTTTCTAGGAAATTTTGGAGTTTAATTGCTATTTCTTTGAGCCCAGTCTTAGTTATTCTAATTATCTAAATTCAAAAAATCTTTTATTTTCTGAATTTCCCTTCGGGCTCATTTTTCCTTGGCCTGATTCCTTTTCCACTTTCCTTCCAGCCCACTTCCGCCTTGGCCCAAGCCAGCGCTAGCCATTCCCTTCGCCTCTCACTGCCAGTGCCATGTCGCCATCGTCTTCTTCCTGGTTTCTTCGGTCGTGTCCGAGTCGCACACGCTATAGCCCCGGCTTCCACACAAAGTCTCCCATCCTGTGCCTATATAAGTGCGTCCCCTGTGTCAAATCATGTTCATCGTTCTCCTCTCCCTAATCCCCAAGGTGTTGTCGCCGATCGCGTCGTTGTTTCGCCAAATTTCGTCGACAAGCCCGCCGCAGCCGAAGGTCTTCTTCACCGGAGTTCATCACCATCGAAGCTTCTCTGCCTCCATCATCACCACCGTTGGACTCGCCTCGAGACGTTCTACGTCGTGCTCACCTCGTCGTCCTCGGAAGAAGCTCGCATCGTCGTTTTCACCTTCGTCCTCAAAACTGGCCGCGCCACCCCGTTTTCGATCTAGCCACTAGTGAGTCCCTTCGCTACCCCGAGAGTGTCAAAGTGTGTTCCTTGTCTTCCTCTTCCGATCCCCTCCCTCCTTGTCCTCTCTCCGTCGCCGAGGTGCTCCGCTGCCACTCATCTTCTCCGTCATCGGCCATCACCGTCGCATCGCCACTCCTGTTGTCCTTCGGCCACCCCAAGATGCTCCTCGGGTTCATTGTACTGTCTCTGTTATCGTGCTCACCTCCTTTCTTCTTGGGCGTATCTGTTTTGCCAAGTCGCCGTGAGCCCACGCCTCCTCCTCCGCCGCCGTCGACATTGTCGCCACCTCATCATCGTCCTAGCTGCACCGTCGCCGCCCAAAGGATTGCCTCACTCTCAGGGTTTTGTTTTTGCCGTCGTCGGCAACTCCCTCATTGCCGCTCGCCGTCGTCGCCGTGCGCAAGCCATCGCTGTCTTCCTTCTTTGTTCCTTCTCTTTTCTCTCTCTGCCACCGAGTCAGCCACATCAGCTACCACCTCAGCCTCACCGCCTTGTTAGCGCCCCGTCAGAACCACGTGTCAGCACCATGTGGCGAACCCGAGCCAAAACCCTAGACCCTAACCCGTAGACCCGGCTCACCATGAACCCAGCCTATGACCTATGGGATCCCTTTGTCATCCTCTAATCCCTTTTCTAGATTTTATTTTAATTTAGAAATTGAGAATATCAGTAGGGCCCACTTGTTAGCCTTTAGGGTTTTTCTTTAATTTAAATCTGAAGGAATATTCCAGAGAATATTCTTTTCTCTCTCTTTTTCCTTTCTGGCAAATCTTCCGAGAGTCCGTTTTCCTTCGTTCGAATTCCGATTTAGTCCATTCAAATTCCTAAATTCATCTAAAATTGATATCTTTCTTTTAGAGTTGGTTTTATTGTGATTTTATTTGAATTTCTTTTAAATTTATTTGTGCTTCGTCTATTGTTTTCTCTCTTGTTAGATGATCTATTTCACGGAGCAGGAGTAGAAGCAAACTTTAAAGATCTAAGTGTGGTAACTGAGCAAAACCAAAGCCAAGGCAAGTAGATAGTCCCTGGATCCAATTTGGAATCCTCTGTGTTCTTAACACTAGTCCCTAGATCAGTAGCTAGTACTCACAGTTACATCATTGGATAACAACACATATCAAGAAAATATAAAGCTATTGCATAATAATAAACAAAACATAAATATAACTTCAGGCGTTTGTCTTTCATAATGGCCGACCAGGTCAAATATCTTTAAAGAATCAGCAACGGAAGCAGAATAAAGTATACCACGTGGAACCCTCACAATATACCCACAGGCAATCGATTGGGGCCTGCGACCTAGTTCTTGGCCTTCTTGATCTCCAGTCTTGACCGATGCTCATAATTGTTCACGTAGTCTTCTTTTATGCTTACTGACTAAAAGAATATAAAGAGCGAGCATGATTACACAACAGTACTCGCGGGTCAACATACAATGCAATTATTATATATGCAAGGCTAATTAAGGGAGGTTCATGGTTCTTTTATTTATACAAAGCTAAGTTTGAATTAGTTTATGTAGTAGCAAATTCCTGAGACTTAGCATTTTAACTAACACAAGTTTGACAAATTGAGTTTTATTGTAAAGTACTAGTGGAGATTTCATCTCCTATACCATTGAGTGGCTCCGTTCAGTCAGTTGTAACATCCCAATTTTTCTAAAGTTTAAAAATCTTTTTGAGTAGCTTAGCTCTGTAGAAAAATTTACCAAAGTTTTATTTGAATAAAAATAAAGCTTAATATGGACTTTCAAAAGCAAAACAATTTAATATGATTAATGTCAATAACAACTATTGTCAAAATTATTTTACCTGGATTCTATGTGCTTGGATATATTTTCTAGATTTTTCTAGAATTTTTGCGAGTTCATTCGCTATTTTCTATCTGTTATTTGCATTTTTTGTATTTTCTAAAAAGGAAAAACTATTAAAAATCTCAAAGATTTCCATGGGCTGAATCTCATTCCCTCAGCCCATCTCCTTATTAGCCCGGCCCCAGCCCGTTGGCCTTTTCTGTTCGCGCAGCCCGCCGGTAACAACACCTTCTCTCACCACCATGTGGGTCCGCGACGCCAGTTTCACCGTCATCGTCGTCAACCTCCCGCTTCGTCCTTGCATGAAGCCTTGCTCCATCTGCCATTGCCACTCCTCAGAGTCTCATTCGACAACGTGATTTCTAACGAGAAAATCCTGTGTAATCTATGTCATCTTATCCTTCTTCTCCCTCCGCATCCAAATCTAGTAAAATCTTATCCCGTATCGCCTTTTATCCTCGAGTTCGTTTCGTAGCCGGCTCGGACTCAAGTTAGGGTTTTTTGATCTAGGCTTGCCCGCACCCTATAAAAGGGACCCCAAGCATTGCCCGTGCCTCCTCATCCCGGATCCTCAATCCTTTTAGCTCCAAACCTCCTGAGTTAGTCAGAATTCAAGCTTTAGGGTTTGGAACCGAAGCTCGTTCTTCTTCAAATTCCGCCGTTGCCATCAACGCTTTACCGCAACCAGTAGGTGCAACAGCATCACTGCCGCACGATATCTTCGATGTGCGTGTTAGTTTCATCAGGGAACGGTCGAGGCGTCGTTGTCGTACTTTCTTGCGCCGCTCCGCCGCTCTGTCGCCAGCCATGGTGCCACTGCCGCTATGGTCATCGCCGAGAAACAACGACCGCGTCAACGGGGTCGCTAAATCACACTGAGTCTTTTGCGCACATCCATCGCTGGCGAGGGTCCACTGTTCGCCGGATGCCCTTGGGGCCCAAGCCACTCTGCCGGCAAGCCAACATGGCAGCCCCGTCATCGTCGTGTCAGCCACCACATCCGCCCTTGCGTTTGCGTGTTGTTGACGTGTTGGTCCAGTTAGGGCCAGTGTGTCATCCTAGAGCCTGCGTCAACTAGCTTACATGGCTGTCCACATCACCACCATCTCACCAACCACGTCACCATCCTGGTCTACGTGTCGCCCATGTGTCTTCCACATCGGTGATTACGTGGCTTGCCTAAACCCTAACCTTAGATCCAAATCCCGTAGACCCAATCCACCATGAACCGTGTCTCTAGCATATGGGTCCCACATGACAGTGTTCCTATGCCGTAGACCAGTAAACCTGTATACTCATAAACCCTTGAGTGGACTTGATCCATAGACCGAGGGCCCACTGTCAGTCTCAGCGGGATTTTCCCGGATTTGTTTTAATTCCGGAAATTGGGTGATGACATCAGCATGATGACATTATCTGATTTTTCAGTAGAAAAATAATTTGGAAATAGTATCTTTTTTCCTTTTTCTTTAGTTTAGAACTTCCAAAAGCCATATCTTCTTCATCCAAACTCTGATTGAGCCCATTCAAATTTACAAATTCATCTAAATTCAAGCTCTATTTATATGTGATTTTTATTTAAGTTTTGGAGTTTGTTTTATCTCTGTTTTGTATTTATTTGGTTTATTTACTTTGTTTGCGAGTAGACGTTGATACTTCGGAAAATTTTGAGCAAGGAGGAGTGCACCAAGATCAAGATCAATCCCAGGATTTATTCCAAGGCAAGTCGTGGTCCTTTGATCATATTGAACTTATGATTTGAAAAGTATATTGTTTTATACAATTGCATGCTATCTTTATACAAATGGTTTTGAGATTAGTTATCACCTGTTGTCTTTATGCCTCCATTGATTATTTGAATATTAGGAATACTTTGTCACCCTAGCATGGATAATTTTGGTTGGACATATTTGTATCACCAACATGGATATCGTACAGATGCTTAGTTCAGCTTAGTTATGATGGGTTCATTATCACATGTGTCATAATGATTAATCTTGGCTTAACAAAATATGTAATCGTGGTGGTTAGCCACTGTTGTTAAAATTTGTGTACCATGACAGGGTATGTCATTGGTCTTGGTTGAATAAAATGATTTTCGCTTGGACGAGCGGTTGTGGATTGAGGATTTGGATTTAACACGTTGTGGGTTTGTGGTAGACTTGTCTGAGTAACTTTTCAAGGACTCAATCTTGTGCGCCATTGAACTGGGCCTTAACCATACTACCACATGGCCGATATGGGACGGACTTGGCTAACTAATTAGCAATATCTTAATTTTGGTTCTATCTTGAAAGCATGAGTTGCGGGAAAGACGTATACTCATGATGGCACAAGAGGAGGGGGGGCTCTGTCTGGTCGGAAAGACATTCAGTGTTGAAACCTTAGCAGACAAAATTGGCTTAAGAAGGAGCTTTATAAATGCCTTGTGATGATCACTTAAGTCGCACACCTAAGGAAGTGTGGTCAGACTCTTTGAGTTGATTAATCTCTTGTGGAAAAAGTTGTACAACCTCTGCAGAGTGTTAAAAACTATTTGAATAGCCGTGCCCACGGTTATGGACGTGCTCGGGGATTTCACACGAGAGATGGAGTTTCTTCATAAAATATGTCGGAGTGTGAATGGGAAGTTCACTTGATGAATATAATATTCGTTAGGTGAATGGGTAATTCACTTGGTGGTTTGTTTTGGGAAGTGAATGGAGAGTTCACCGGTTGTTTCAAAGCAATTGTTTATTTATTTATTATTCTTTCAATTACGTATTTCAATCTATTTATTGTCAAGGCTGCTTTATGCAAAAGAACCATACGACTAACCTTTGTTCAAGCCTTGCATGAATACTATTTGCATACATTTCCTCACGACTTGCCGAGTGCTTTATGTACTCACGACTTTACGCCATTGTTGTTCAGTTGAAAAATATCAAGCTGCTCAAGAGTTCTTCGCCTAGGAGTATCATGAAGGTTTTGCGGATTAGGACGCGTTCTCCACTCGATTGCCTGTGGGTATGTTGATTGGCCATTTCAAGCTTTTCGTTCCGCTGCAAGAGTTTATTTGTTTCTTTAGCCCTGCGTGGCAAGTTAAGTAAATATTGACCATAAGGTCTAGTTATGTTACTATGTGTTAATTTGAGATCTTTTTGGTTAAATCGAATAAATGGATGGTATTTCATCACTGTTTCCTATGTGAGCCAGCTACTGATCTGTGACTAGTTCAGAATACACAGAGGGTTCCTGAATCATATTTTTGGGCCCCGACATCAATGCTCATATTCATTTTTTGGGTCACATTCCCGTACTTCTCACTAGTCCTCGACCATGCCATCTCAAATCTCTGGGTTCCAACCCAGCTTTTCATTCTACCCATAATTTTTTTTATAAAAATAAAAGCTAGTTCAAGCAAGTTCCCATCACTACTTATGACCGTGAGTATGACTATCTAGATAGTTTTCTTACTCTACAGAGTTTGTACACTTTACCCACAAGAGACAATCAACTTATAATTTCTGTCTTGACACACTTCCATAGGTATGCGACTAAGTTGATCATCATAAGGCCTTTACAATATCCAACCTCAACACAACCCTACACCACTAGGTATCACCTCCTTAGGCCTCGCCCACGGGAGGTCTCCCATTTGCGCCGTGCGGTTTCTCTATGGCTTCTATCCATACCCACGCCACATCCACCAATGGCGAGGTTGCAATGAGGCAAACGAATTAGTTAGCCAGGTCTTACCCATTATAGACTTGTGGTTGCACTATTTTTACACGAGAGGTCATCACAAGAACTCGATCGGTACTTCCCCATATCCCCATTGTTGTGCATCACCAGCACCAGCCACGCTTTCCAGCCGCCCAAGTCGAAATCTGTTTTTGGTTTTATTTTGTTTTGAAATACCTTTCTAGTCAACATACCAGCTAGGCTCCAGCCTCGACTGCCTAATCTCATTTTCAAATGTTTTTAATGATGTCGGGGCAAATTATTGCCCACATGACAATGTATCTAAGCAAGGCTATGCATGACACTTAGATACAAATTTATTAACTAGTATGTAAACCATTAATTCTAGGGTGACAAAGGATAGCGTTCAAGTTCAAGGATGGGAATGTTATATTCAATTATCATTAAGGTATTAACTACCAGCTAAAGTAACATACAGGTATAAAACGTAGCAATGCAGTTTCATAATTTAAAACAATATAACTGCATTTCAAAAGTAGGTGTGATATGATCAAAGTGTTGACTCGTCTTGCTCAATATTCTGATAACCTCGATCCTATTCTTGCTCAATGTTATGATAATCATCATGTTCAATGTTCTAACAATCTTGTCCTAGCTTTGTCTCGGACTGCTGTTCCATTGTAGCTTCAGATTCTATCTACGTAGAACACGATTGAACCAAAGAACATCTGAAAGTAACTAAATAAAATCCAATAGAAATATATTCAAACCGAATGAAATACTTCAAATGAAAGTAAACAAACCTAAGTGTGTTTGAAGAAGGAAAGCACTTCAAACAAAACTAAACATATTTATCGGTATTTTGAAAGAAGGGAGTACTTAAGACGAAACTAATCATACCTAGTGGAGTTGATGAAGGAAATACTTCAGACGAAGTATGTCCAAAGAAAGTTGATGAAGGAAATACTGCAGGCTAAGTATCTTCGAAGGAAGTTGATGAAGGAAATACTACAAACGAAGTATAACCAAAGAAGTCGATGAAGGAAATACATCAGACGAAGTATAACCAAAGAAAGTTGATGAAGGAAATACTTCATACCAAAGTAGATAAATCCAAACTATATTCGTTTGGTCTAGTGTAGAGCTGTTCAAATGCCGGGCCGGGCCGAGCTTCGGGCTGAGCCTGAAAAGCCCGGCCAAAATTTGGCAAGCCCGAGCCTGGCCCGAAATGTTGATTTTCCTGTTAAAATGTATTATTTTAATCTTTTTTGGAATAAAAAGGTATTATTTAATTTATTTTCAGGATTAAAATAATATATTTCCATTTATTTAATTATTTTTGGGAAATTGGGCGGCTAAGCTTTCTTCGTGGATTAGCAGCCCAAGCCCGGCCGACATGATCGGGCAGGCCCAACCAGTGGTCGGGCCGCCTGTGAATGTGTCTAGTCTAGTGGTAGGGTTTTGGGTGATAGTCAAAATTAGGGTTAGGAAATTGTTTGATCCGGAGTGAGGGCAAGATGGGTTGAGCTCTCGAGAAGTCCACTGGTTCAAAGGAGTTAGGACTCCAACAGGATGGAGAGAATATTCATGTGAATATTCATCATTGGTTACCTAGATAGGAGAGATCACCCAGTTAGGCTGAACTCTCTGATCCACCTTCGGATCATGAATCGTCCGACTACTGGAACGGACAACAGTGGATGATAGCTAGGGTTTACACGATGTTGATTGATGGTGGAACTACTACCATCCACCTGGGAACATACCACCGCTGCTCACACGGTGCCTAGCTACTCTAATGATTCTTTTAGTTATTACTTACTATTTACCGAGGAAGTTCCATGATAGTCAGGTGAGATCTATGCATAGGTTTAGGGCTTAAATAGGGTAGACATAAGTCTCACCGACACATGGGATATGGTTCACTTAATGATTCCTTTTATTATTTTATATTTATCAAGGAAGTCCCATGAGCTTTAGCTGGAACCCCAAGTGTTGGCTAGACTCCAACCTTACATTTTTAGGGGTGTTTGCGGTTTGGCCCTCATCTACGAGGTGATCCTAACTTAGTCTTATTACCTACTAGTCCTGGTTTAGCAATCCACCCTATCACCTTGATTACTATTACTAACACGAAGCTAGGGCGCCCTAGCTACCACTACCCTACACAGCTACCTAGTATAATGATTACGCCCAACTTTCTCACTAGCGAGTTATTTAACTAAATGTTTAATATTACTACTAGTGGTATAGGTCCCATGCACGTGTTGGTGACATGCCACACTCCTAGTTAGATGTCAACTAAAGTGGTCACTTACCATTACACTTTACTTGGTGCTTTCGTGCGAGCTGATATGTCTCACGACAGGGTTACTTTTACTGAGATTAACCCCCGACATGATGTTGTTAGATTATAGTTTACCACCTTATGTTTATTTGGGCACTCCTAGACATAGGGCTATAGGTTAATAGTGATCGATTATTATCTAACTGCTCTACTAACTCTATTTAACTATTTGATTAAATTATTATCTCTATTATTACCACAATGGTCTAGGGTTTACTAGTGTTAGATCATGTGGGTATATGTGTAAACTTGACTGCATCATCTTAACTAATCACTAATCATTTTGATTCCATTGTTCTCCCTTGATTACGATTGCCTCTGCAATATCCGACAACTATACACCCTCATACTCTAATCAACCCTTGGAGCAATCCGCCGTTTTCAGTACTACATCCATGACCTAGGGTTTATACATCATTTGAGGTAGATATGTTCAAACATGACCTTTAGTCAAGGTTGCCTTCTAAATACATGTTATTGTCATCCTAAACATTTCCAGCTAATCTCTAATTACTTGATTTGGCCACCCTAATTTAGTTACTAACGACACAATTAACCTGCTATTGTTAGTTGAAGTATCCAGTAGCTAAATACCTACTACTGTCATTCCTACTTACTTGCCTTTGCTCTCTATAGGACAATAGCTTACTAGTGATTTCATATTAGGCTCTAATGGCTTAATTTAACCACTAGTTACTTATTACTTCAGTTGCAATTTGCTAGACTGAGGTTATCTAACTAATTAACCTACTACTCACATTAGTATCCTAGCTAGCTACTCACTGTGGGAGGGGGCCACCTGCCATGCACACACACAAGGAGAGAGGGATGCAGACACAGAGACCGCTCCGGTGAGACCCTCTTACTTCCCTCATGCTCATGCTTCCCCTAGCTTGGCCCCTATAAACCCTACGCCGCCATCCCTGTTTCGCTCTCGCGGCCGGCCACCGCGCCGCCACATAGTTGTTGGAGCCACAACGTGTCCTTCCTTAGCTCCCTCATCCCATAGGCAACCCATTTTGGGGGTCACCGCCACCTCACTGCCTCTCCCTCGCCGGCGACAAGCATCGCCCGAGTCGTCTCCTAGCTTCCCCTATTCTGTTTTCCCTGTTGCTCTCTGTGTGTCTCTCTGTCAATGACAGTGGGACCCACCTGTAAGGAGATAGACTATTGTTAACAACCTTGTGACTGACAATTGGGTCACTCAAATGAATTAACAAAATTGAAATTTGAATTAGTGAGGAGGTTAGTTAACGACACTTCAATTCAGAAAATTCCAGAAAATTACTTGTAATAGAATGTATGAATAGAGAAGATAATTAGAGGGCAATTGGAATAGGGTAATAAGCTAATGACATTTCAAGTGCAAGTGGGAAATTATGTTGAATTAGTTAGCTATTAGAAATTGATCTAAAAAGAGCAAACTAAACTGAAAACAAGTATTAAAAATGGTTATTCAAAATAAGCAGTGAACCTCCACAAGACAATTGAATAGTTAACAAATTGGTTAGTAAGCTCAATTATCAAGTGAACACTGTAATTAGCAAACACCCTTTAGTCAAAGTGAGGAAAGATTAGAATGAAGGCATTTGACTCAAGTAAATAAAGGATTAATTGGTGTGCCATTAGCATTTAATTTAAAGGAGTAAAACCAATTAGAAATTAAGATTTGAAATATAGATGTCTAAATGAGCAAGTGAACCCTAGGCCATAGTTATGATAATGTTAATAGGTTATGAGAAGGTTAATCAAAATGGGTAAAATGATTAGATATTAATAATCATAAGTATGTACTTAGAATGAATTCATAAGATGATACTCCAAATTGTAAATAATGTAAAATTACTAATTTTGCTAGTGTCCTGATAATGGCTATAACTTTTGCATACGAACTCCAAATCAAATGAATATTTTTTTTCTAAATTCATCTAAAATAATTCTCTGTAAGAATATGCAAAAATATTTGGATTTTATTTCTATTGAATTTATTTTCCCGTTTGTGATTTATTCTTAGCTTTTTCGAATCAACTCTAGAATTCGCGAGCGAGTTTAACGACAATCAAGCGACTTCACTCTCTAAACAACCTGAGAAAGGAAAGTACCTCCTTTGACCATATTGATCCTACTATTTTAAATATTGTTCTTCTTTTTGCAAAATCTATTATGCACACATATATGTTTGATGTAAAATCGCTATATTCGGGATACCAGTAGTTGTAATCCTATTCAATGCACGATCCTTCTTGAAATATTGATATCCTTATTATTGTAGCCATTAGGATATGGTTAGACAATAGATGAGATGATGTTAATACGGGAATGTTGAGTGCGAGTATCGCACAAATGCTTAGTCAAGCTATAGTCTTTACTAAAATTTGTAAAAAGGATGACATGGTGAGCATGAAATTAGAAGTTTTGAAATGATGGTCCAGAGGGGTTTACCTCTATTATTTTGTATAAAAATAAAGATGAAAAACTTAGTTTGTGATGCCGGCGAGTTATACTATATTCTGAGAAGTGTGAGAGGCGTACAAGTAGATAGGGGGAGATCCTCGCCTGGGTCAATTAAGGACCGAACATTGTTGCCACCAATCTAAGCTTAAGTGTATAACCACATGTGACGGTATGGGACGACTTTAGCTAACTTAAGTCGTTAAAAACTAGCCTTGCACGTTGGTAGACCGTAGTAGTGCAAGCATGACCGGTGTAGGCATGTTCGAAGGGACTCCCTTCACCACGGTGTTGGGCACAAAGCTTGCTGACACAATAGCGAATGCCTCATTAAGACAGGGGTGTATTCGGGTGAAGTGAGGGTGTTCATTCGCCGGGCTAGTGCAAGGTTAGGACTAGATGATGTAAAGGCTTCGACGCGTGCTCTATATTACTTACCAAAGGTAGTGAGTGGTGGTATCGACGGATGCCAAACAAACTAGAGAATTCGTGTGCTATGGGTAAAGTTGTGCACCTCTGCAGAGTGTAAATCTATTTAAATAGCTGTGCTCTCGGTCATGAGCATGCTTAGTGCAGTCACATCGGGTATAGTCTTAGTTTTCATAAAAACAGTTTAGTTGAAAAATGTGGGAATTGGTTTGTTGGTTTATATTTGAGTTGAGTGCCATGTCCATGGCTGAAAATAAGATGTTGCTCGCAGCCGAGGAGGGTTGCGAGGTGTTGTTTATTTGATTACTTATTTGTTGTCCTTTATCTAGTTAACTGCTCTTTAAATTTCCGTTGCAAAGTACTATGTATTGATATTGCAAATAAAATTGGCTTAATGCTGAAAACAACTTGCAGCATAGAGCCATATTTTTTGATAGCCTTACATTTATATAAATTTTATGATACACTAAAAGTCTTATTGAGTACACAATGTATTCAATCTTGTTTAAATTGTTGTTTAGAGATAGAGGATGAAACTACACCGGACGATGCGTTCTTTGCACCCGGAATCGGTGGGTTAGGCGACATGTCTTTTTAGGACTTGTCTCTTGTCAGTTGACTAAGGGTTCGGATAGGCATGCCGTTGGAAATTTTGAACTCTTATTATTTTTGCTTTCGCTGTTACATTTGCTACTTTTGATACTTAAGCTTTCATTTGACCGGTCGGCCCTTGTGTTTTAAATATTGTAATCGTCTAAGTTATGCATCATAATTGTTTCATTTTGTATGTATAAATGTATGGATGTGTTTATCAATGTTATGGATGTATGTAGTAGTCACTGATCATGAGACTAATACGATACACATACGAGGGCTTTGGGTATTCCAAGTCCGGGTCCGACATGCGACGTGGCAAGGTTTTACCGGTAGTGATGCCTGAATTTTGCCCATTATACATAATACATATATATTTTCCATTCGTGGTAAGTTTGTACACAAACTCGCACTTGTTTAATGTATAAAAGTCTCATGAAGATAAAAAAATAGAGTTTCAAAACAATCATTCCCTGGATTCCAACACTCAATTCCACGGTCGCACTTATTTGCAGTGCATTTACAAGTTCATTTCTCAATCACTCACGGCATAAATACTTCGTTCTGTCTTGCTCTGAGTATCAGCTCTTTACAGCAAATAGTATCCCTTCAGTATAGAAGAATGGAACCGAACAATGTCACTCTGGTTCATGGATTTAACTGTAATCTACATGTGTTTGATAACTCATTATACCACTGAAGTTAAGAATATGAATGGATTGAAAGTATGTAGATTGTAGATAATAAATGTTACCCTAGCTTAGGAGCAGTTGACTGGTCAGTGTCCTTCTGTTGTGGCAGTGTGCTGAGTCCAAGTTGCACATGAACGTTGGTATCATCAACTACTGCAAAGTTGTATGGAGTTGGTGAATCCCGATTGCCTTCACTTTGTCCTTTGGTCTCGTAGATCTGAGAACAAAATTAATTGCAAGTCAAGTCAGTTATCTGGTTTGGCGGCTGCGCTGTGATATTCTTGTCTAACTTGTCAGCTACCTTCTTATATAAATCAGCATTTTCTTGACGAGTCAGGCTGATCTTCTTGTATAATTCCATGTTCTCTTGGTTTACTAGATTTCCCTGCAACCAATGATGTGGTACAGTCAACATACTAAAATCAAACAAAATGCTTGACAAACTACAGAATTAAAATGCCGTAGAACCTTCCGATTCAGTTCGTGAATTTCATCAATCATGATCTGGTCCTGAAAACAGCAGCAACAACAGTAACAATATTCAGTTAATCTTCTTGTAGGAATGAGTGAGTATAACGAGAAATGTGATTAGCGGTTTGACCTTCGTTGTGCGGACACCACGTAGACTTATTTCCAGCTGATTATCTAGGGACTGCAGTTCCTTAACATTCAGCCCAGATAGATCTTCTCCCATCAACTGCCTGTTGTAACAGATCAATATGTAATACGACATGTCGTGTTATATTCATTTAAGAACTTTAATGTAACAGATTTTAGAATTATATTTGTAATTAAAAACATTATGGGGGTGTGGACAATGCCATTTTAGACAATAAGATGGTTTTAAAGTACAACATGTTTTGGGAGAAAACTAATTAGTTTCTGCGAGCTAGATAAAGGCTTAGAACCAAAGCTTGGCTGAATGGCTTCTCCCCAAACGCTTTAGATAAGTTAATTGAATTAGAGAGGGAATTAATTGAATTTAAAAAGGAAAATTTAGAAAATTAGAGAAAGAAGTAGAACTTTGGGTCTACGGCCTATGGCGACCTACCTAACCCAAATGGGTTGGCCAGGCATTAAAAGGAGACAGGGAAGGGGCCGGCCTCCCCAAAAACCCTAGCCGCCCCTCCCTTTTTTTTTTCCCGTGCGCTGCTGCTGCTAACGTCCATACCAGCCGCCGCCTGCCAACTTCCTCCCTGCCGTGCCCCTGCTGTCTTCTGTGCACCAGCTCTCTGGATGCGCTAGGTGCCCTGCATGCTGCCCGATGCACGCACCGGCTCAATGCCCTTTTGCTGCCTGGCCGCTCCTAGCTAGCACTGGTCACTGGATGCATGCGTGGCTGTGCTGCATGCCTGCTGCTGTACTTACTACTGCAAAGGATGAACAAGAGGGAGAAGCCAGCAAGGAAAGAAGAACAAGGAAGGAGGAAGGAGGAAAAGGAAGGAAGAGGAAGGGAGGAAAAGAGAGGAATTCGTGGGGTTTCGTGTTCGACGTCGTGATCTCCAAGAGTAACGATTTGAAGCCCTCTAGATTTCCCTAGTTTAGTTGTTTGAGTTGTGGGATGTTTGGTCAATAGGACGAGGGATTGCTGGTCTGCCCTAGTTCGTCAAGGTTAGGGGCAGAATCTTACAAGGGTAATTAGGGTTATTTAGAATCGGATTCAGGGGTCGGTCTAATTAGAGAAAAATTATAAAATCTCGTTAGCTTTCCAGGAAGATCTAGATCATTAAAATTGAAGTAGCGAGCGAAAAGATACAGCATCAGGAAGGTTGCTGTCCAGAAACTGATTGCTGTTGGACACAGTCGTGGGAAACTATTAAATTGACTTGGTAGATGGTAGAATTGAATTTTAGGCATAACTAGAAAGAGGTAGCTACCTTTATGTAGATTTCAAAAATGTTATGGGCTATTGTCCAGAAGATGACAGAACGGTCTTCTGGGTTAAAAATGGAGGGGGGGGGGTGTTAAATGATTTAATCAGGAATTGTGGCCTACTAATAAATTGTGGGGAATTTTATATAGATTCTAGAATTGGTATGGTTTGCCATGATAGGGCTTGGAAGCCAAAAGTTATGCTGTTTTTTTAATTACCAGGACAACAGGGGGTGACTGTCCGGTAAAGGGGAAATGTTGCGGATTTGGGAAACGTGTAAGAGCGATGTCGTTTAATTGTTGTTTTTGTACTATTGTAGCTTGTTATTGAGATTGTGTGTTTAATGTAGGAGGAGTGACATCAGATTTGTGGTCATCTTCTACTCAAACCATTCCTCGCAACTAGAAGAGGCAAGTGTATGGTAGACAATGCTTATTGGTTAATCATTGTATTCTTTACCATTCATTACCATTATATTGTTTCTACTTTTACTTTATTTAATTGCAAACAATGTGAATGGTCATGGTTTTATTCGTATTGATGGATATGAGAATGTTGGATAATGTTAATAATGATGAATCTATGAATAATTATGCATTCATAAATATCATTGCATATGAGAAGGTGATCAAGATGATCACAACTCCACGTGAGTGAAGGAGGTCCCCGATCCTTAAGGAGAACAGGCTTGATAGTGAACATTGTCGCGAGTGTTCACTCACGCGTATACTCATACTATACTGGTATACGTGAAAGAAGTGCATATAGACATGTAGTGTAGAGATACATTGAATGAAAAGTATTTGATAATTGTGTATGAGAATAAAGAGAAGAGAATTAAATGATTGAGCATTAAAGTAAAGAAAAGAGAACAACTGATGTTGATGATGATATTTATTTACTGCTGATTGAGCTTTGCTCATTGTTTATTATTGTACTTGTTAAGTCGTGGACTCACTCTTACTCTACTGTTGTTTTTAGATGACCGTTGACGACGTTGCACATGGGAAGGGCCAACACACCCTTGGATTCACGCCATTTACTCAATTACATGAACTATTGATCACGAGACAGTTTATTGGTGTGATAAGTTATATTTAGTAACGGCTATTATTGCTTAGCCTTAGTTGTTTATTCATTAAACAGATTTGATTGGTTTGGTTAGGCGTTGATCTTTGTTTATTATTTTGGTATGTTTCCTTCGAATTAATTATCCATGATTTCTTTATAATCACCCTTGTGCTTTTGTGACCTGTGTACGTGTTTTATCTTTGATATGCTTGCTATATTTCAATGATAACTGTTGTTAAAATTAATAGCTAGGTTAGTTTCATGGTATTCTGTGCTCTGTGTTGAACCGAGGTATTACATTCTGGGACCAATATGGGCCAACCAATGGAAAGCGATGCTAATACCCAGCAATAGGACCATCGATCAAGTGTATATTGAAAAGATCTATCTTTTCTTTCTTAGAGCAAGGGAACCGTGTTCACAGCAGCAACAACGCTATTTTAGCCTGCAATACTTAACTGTAAAAAAAAAAAAAATCCTGATTTGGTTTATTATATGTTGAATATATTTTCGATGTGCCCAGCCCAACTCTTTGTTGATCAAGTATTTTGGTTTAATTCATTGGTAGGCGCTTTTATTGGTTTTTCACAAACTATTTTTTTACTTGGAGGGCATTGATTCTTGCTTATTATCTCTATTACTTGCAACAGTCTAGCTGAATTCAGACAGTACATACTTGTGATTCTCTTTCCGAACAAACATGTTTCTAATGTAAATATATTTGAAACTTTTGCAGGGTTTTCAGACCATACCGATGATTTTCTTGCAGGTTTTGCAGTTGTTGTCTCAAGCTTGCTGCCTCGCTTTGCCAAAACTATCAAGTGTAAAAAGCAGAGTTATGCTTTTCTATAAAAAGAACAGAGTTATGCAACTTAAAGACACATTAGGCAAAAGTAAAGTAATAAACATGTCTCAGCAACAACCATGATGGGTTATTAACTGAACCCTTTGCGGCATGAAATAATATTTTAACGCATGATATTTACACAGTAGCTACAAAACTAAAGAGATAAATGACATTATTGTAAAAAATGTATTTTATCTGAATGGGTTTTTAATTTCTTTGATTAACAAGCTGTATTTTAAGGTGGTGAGCCACCAAACTGCGAACCATATGCATATTTCGGTAGATTCTGGTGCCACGAGTCAATGGTAAACCAACTCGACAACATATGAAGTCCCCATAAGGTGAGTATAACCTGATATGGAAGCCGAACAGGTCAGTATGTAAGTAAATGACCCCTACTGCTTTTATGATAATGAAGGGTGCACAGTGCACTGATCGACTGTTTCAGTCCATCCTGATTCATCTATTGTTCTGTATTCAGTATACTTTATCTCTACATTGTGGATAGGGTCTGAACCGTACTTTTTTTTTGGTTCTGGTGTGCGTTGTGGTTCTCTGTTCGTAGGCCAGTTTTATGGCTTCGTTCTGCTTTCTTTCCTGTGCAGGATCGAAGGCATGTGAACAAACTGGAGTTGTTTTGCATTTGAGCTATTCCGCTTAATATTTGTTGAGGGGAATTTCTGGAGTCCAGAGGAATGTCCTGCGGGTGATCCTACAATTTTCAGAGCCGAGGAATGTTCAGCGACAGTACTAGAATTTCAACCGACATCTGCACTTCTGTAGCCAATGACACTGCAAACTACTTAGTAAGAGAGTAGAAAAAAGACTTGTTTGGATTGCTAGCAATCAAAAACAACATTTACGTACATGGCTGTTCTCTTGATTGAAGATTCCTAACTTTTGGGGAACTTATGCGAAGCTAATTTCAAGCGCTAACATGTTTCCAATTTGACTAGTAATTACCTAATGTCTTCTTCTACGAAGCTTAATCAGCGTTTAAATCTGCTTATTCCAAAAGCCAAGGTGCTTTTCTAGACATGTAATTTTACTTTTACTACTTTTGATCCTCTGTACATGTTTTGTGTTTAGCTTTACAGAAACAAGATAAGATCAGGCCATTTATTGTAAAGCTGAACGTTTGGAGACTGCAAGAATTCTGTTATAATGCATCGACTATTGAGTGCTATACTGGTTCAATACGTGAATTTACATTTGTCCCAACTTCAAATAGTATTTTCGTTAGAAGTGTAGCCATTGTTTCGTATCTACTGTAACGTTTCTTATTTAATTTCTGGCACTAGGTATCTGGCAGCCGCAATTTGTCATTCGGAAGCTCTGAGAATTTTTTTTATTAATTAACTCTTTTTAAAATTTTATTTTAAAGTTAACCCTCGGCGTACTTTATTTCTAATTCTGACCCTTTTGGTCAAACCACCACCCGTGACGTGACAAAATAACGCTATCACGCCAGCCCGTATCTCAGGTAAGCTCTTGTCACGCCATCACTCATGGCGTGACAGTGTTGTTTGGTCACACCACTGGTAGTGGCGTGACTAAAAGTGCCATTTACCAGACTTATCCTATGACGTAACAGCGTTGGTTTGTCACGCCACGGGTGGTGGCGTGACCGAAGAGGTCATAATTGGAAATAAAGTACGCCGGGGTTAACTTTAAAATAAAAATTTAAAAGGGGTTAATTAATAAAAAAAAGTTCAAGCTCTGAAGGCCTAGGATAAAAATAGTATAATTTGTCATCAGAGCATTTTTGGATTTTTCATCTGCTATATCTAATAAGGGTTCGAACACTAGAGACTAGAGAGCCCTGAGTCCGGGATCCGGATAGCAAAGCCCCAGGTATGCACGTTGTTGCAACTTCATGGTCATATATAGTGTGTCTGCTACGGCTCAGCCCGGTCCAATGTGAGTCCATTGCTAAGCCTGAAGATCAACTCGGTTTAATTATTGCGTCGGCCAATGACTCTCTCTCTCTCTATCTCAATGTTCAGGTAAGCAATGGATAGCACCGAAGTAAACTAAATTCTAGGTGCAAAATGCAGAAGAATTTATTTCAAAACATACTAATGGTGAAGATTGAAATTAGCAGTTATTCCTTACAAGACATCACAGTCAATCTTATTGTCAACTATCATAATCAAACTTTTCAGGTGCGATTTACACTTCTCTCTTTTTTTAACTAAGTCATTATGTGATGCAAGTCTAAATTCCCCTCGACTAATACTTTCAAAGATCCATAAATTTTTTCCGCCAAAATGGAGCACCGAAGTAAATTTTCTGATGTATAAATTCTGTAGATACTAGGTCTTAATATTCCATGATCAAGCTAAGCAATGATGTTGCATGCTAGTGAACTCTAGTACCACAGAATTATTTTCCAATCAGATTTCATTAAGTTCGAATACTGAGATACTAAGATTAAACCCTTTTTTTTTAGACACTAAAATTGGATCTTGATATTGCTATTGAAGGCATAGTATAACAACCACATTAAAAGATGACAATAAGATAACTCTCATTTCTTGAGAATGGTCATATTATGCATGGTTGATATTTGTTTTTATTGATCTATATTGGTAACTTTAGTTGCTTGTTTCATCAAAACTCAGCCATGACAAATAAAAAAAAACTTTTAGGAACTTTATGCATGTATATATATACTTGATCAAGTTAGCCGTTTTGGATAAAGCAAGGACGAAAACACAAGCAAATCAATAGTATGTCTAGATATATGTATGCTAATTTGAAAGGGACAAGTACTATAGAGCACTGGAATATCTTCTCTTTGATTGAGTTATTTGGCGTTCCATCTCTTCGTGGGGGTGGTAGGCACTACACCATGGCATAGTATTAAGGGCAATTAACTGCCGGGGAAAAAATGGATTAGTGGCAAAACATGTGCCGGGAATATCTAAGAGATTAAAGGTCAAGTTATCTGCCGGCAATAATTATTGTTTAGAACAACTCATCTGCTGGGGATAATAAAAATTTGCCTACAATATATCTGCCCTAAAAAAACTCTACTAGGTCATTGTAACTGCCAGGAATAATAGAATCTTTGGCGGGCGCAGGCGCGCAGCTGAAATTTTTTCGGCCGAAGCGCCAAAACCGCCTACACCGCGCTGCCTAATTTCTTCCCCAATCCCCTAATTTCTTCCGACCACCCACCTCCCCGCGGCCCCACCTCTCCCAGCGCTGCCTCCTCTCCCCGACCACCCTCCTCCTGGCGCCCCCACCTCCCTGGCCGTCCCTCATCCCGGCCCGCCTCCCTCCTGGCCGTCCCTCCTCCCAGCCTCCGCCCTCACTCTAAGACGTCCCAAGCACGCCACTTGGCCACCACGTCTTGCTTCTGTGATCGTGGCGACGCGCCGAGTTCCGCGGCCGTGGTTGCTCTCTCTCGTCTTGGCCGGTCGCTTTGCCTCGGTTGGCTACTTGCTGGCTCGTTCGCTCCTCAAGCCGCCGCCGATCGCATCTGGCTCAGCCGCCGCCCGCCCTTCGGTTTAGAGCTCGATTTCGTTTGATTTTGGCAACTCGATGTATTTTGAGGGTTTTGTGTGTATGAGCGTTTGTGTTTTAGGTCATTGTTGATGTCGTGGAGGCGTCCGCACGACTCACGAGGAGGGCATGCGCGCCGCTTGATGCCGCGAAAACTCGGATGGTCAGAAGTTTCACCGACTTGCCGGATTGAAATGCTTATAGTCATAGCCTCGTGGCAATTTGCTCACCGATGAGATGGTAGTATGCTCTAGGTGTGATTAGCTAGATGCTTGAAGTCGAATTTTTAGGAAGTTTGTTTTACCGCTCATGAGATGTTGAAGAGGTATGGTCTATCAATTGAACTCGCGAACAAGAGAGTCCTGTATAATATCTAAATTTATGAGCTAACCAAGTGTCTATTAAAATGCTAAGATAATACAAATGCCACTTGATTTTACACTGCAATTTGGAGGCCATTCACGCGTTTGGATTTATCGATTTTGGATCCAAATGCTTGTGTATGTATTGAAGGTTAGCAGGCAGCTTATTATGTGAAATTCCATATATCCGAGGAGCATCACGATCGCCGAGGAATTTGTTTTGTCTATCAAGTAATTGAATCATAAGATTATGTTCTTACCTTTGTACCTCGACAACATATCAATGTGTCCAGATTTTGGCTCAAGCGAGGAGAAATTGTTAGGCGATTGGTGATGCACTAAGAGTAAAGCTCCATCGCCTTGGTAGGCTTGTGTCACTTGAGATGGGGAAAATTCTTCCGAAAGGATCGGGAGGTTCGTAGGAGCATTATTGCCGTTAGTGCAATCACTAGAAGCTTCAGATCATGGAAGTTATCTTTTTGCGTAACACAACATTAGTGTTATATTCATCACCAACTTCATTATCATCTGTAGGGTACCATTGCCTTGCTCTGGAATTGCAAATTGGCCAATTAAATTAACACATCATTCCCATGATATGCAAAGATATCTGAATAAGGAGTGGTCTGTTGGTGTTATTTTTCTTTATCTCTAGATTAATCAACTTTGTGACAAACTGCCAACAAACTATATTGCTTAAGGTTGTGATTTTTAGTGAAGATAACTGACTGATCAAATAAGATCGAACGCAACGTACTGTGATTTCGTCAATATATGATTTATGCCTTTTCTAAATCAGCTCGGTAATTCATTAGCTGTGATTTCGTCAATATATGATTTTTCAAAAGAAAAAAAATGTTATTGTGTCCTCTATATTATACTCTCATAAACACGGATATTGAGAAACCGCAACTTTTGTTTCCCGTCTGTTATCCAAACTTTTCTTTTTTTGCCCAATGTTTGTTAGTTTTGTTTCCTATTAAAAGTTCTACAACTTACATGCTGATCTTTATATGGAATCTTTTGCAGTAGAGGAAGACACAATGCAGGATCAAAACTAGTTGTCACTGATCTTTTTTTACCCCTGGCATGCTACATTGGTACTCCTGAATATATTCAAGTCTTAAGCTCTCTTTTAGTTTGTCACTTACACAGTTACACCCTTCTGATCATTTACATGTGTTTCATTCCTGTGTACAGGAGTGATGTTCTATTGAGACAATTGGAAAATGTATATTCACGAGGCCATCCTTCTAGAATTGTTATTGATGAAGCTCATTGTGTAAGCCAGTGCGGTCATGATTTCCGACCTGATTACCAGGTACTTTCTATCAGGAAGAAAGAAGTTCATGCTAAATAAATTGTAACCTTTTGATATAGCTTTTATGATCTGTCAGCATCTAGGTATTTTAAAACGGAAGTTCCCGCATACACCAGTCCTGGCCCTGATTGCAACAGCAACTGCTAGTGTCAAGGAAGATGTCATTCAAGTTCTAGGCCTCGCAAACTGCATTGTTTTCCGAAAAAGTTTTAATCGTCCAAATCTGAGGTAAGTCTGTCAGAATATATTGACATATGACTTCAATCATATCAGACCATCTCAGCTCAAGTTTTGCAGGTATTATGTAAGGCCCAAGACAAAGAAGTGCCTTGAGGATATTAATAGCTTTATCCGTGCAAATCATCCTAAAGAATGTGGCATCATATATTGCCTTTCGAGAATGGACTGTGAAAAAGTGGCTGGAAAACTAAGGGTTATTTCTTGAGACTTTAAACTGTTCAGGCCTGCTTTTTTATTTAATCATTTAATCTTGTTCACTGGAGTTAATTCTTCCATACACAAGCCAGCTTTTGGAGAAGGAACATTCTGCATGTCATGCATTGCTTCGTGATTACAAGGTTTCATGGAGAAGCTCTTTCTTAATAGTATATTAGCAATATATAAAGCCTGTTGACATAATATCTATGCAATCTTGCAAAGTTGAGGATCTCTAGAATGTATAGGTTGACATAACTGCCTTCATTCCTATCTTCTTTGTAAAATGGAACAGATGTGCAGTGTGTTCAAGGTTTGCCATTGTGGTGCGAGAATTCTTCGGTGATAAATCGTCATTTGTTCAAGGGTCATAAGGGTTCGAATAAGAGGAGAAGATCAAACGAATTCCTCGCTGGTAGCCTCATCTGAATTTAGTTTTGTTTTTCAACTGTATCAATGAAGTGGGAGCTCTAGTTCTTTGTTGAGCAAATATCTTATTTTAGGATACATTTTTGCAGGAAGCATAACCATGATACAAATGCCCCAGAAGTTTAGATAACTAGCTTCCCATCATTGACCTAATTTAAATTTTCTGAATTGTTCATGCGACTTTAAGATGCACAATCACCGTAAATTTGTTGTCCCGTATTGAAAGTCTGGTTATGCTTCCTCCCTTTGTTTCAAAAAGCTAGTCTTCTTGTATATCAGCTTATCATTTATCGCTGGGTTTATAAATTTCTTGGACCTTTATGACATACCTATCTGGAGCCAAACTTTCTTTCGCTCTTTATTCTCGCAAATATGACAAAAGTGTTCTTGCAAGAAGCATTCCTAAGCTCTCGCTTTCTAAAAGTTTAAACTACTATATATTATCTCACCACCATTTGTATGCTAATGGATGGGATTAAGTTCATATATATCTCTCTTTACCGAACAATTCCGCTTTACGCTCTTTTTGAGCTCATGTGTTGATCAATAGTCAAGGTAGAGACGAATGATCTATCACATCGCAAACTACGAAGATCTAACTCGGTCTAGAACATAACAAATTCAACACTAACGCTTGACACCGCTTGGGGAAGACAACCTTGGGCCCTTTTGTAGAGTATCATTTTCTAGGGAGTTAGAGCGACATAATAGAGAAAAAAACAGAGGTTTACTATACTTTTACTAGTATCCAAGTCTATCTAATCTTAGTCTTTACAAACTCAGATAGATTACTATCAAGACAGAATTTCCTTCTTCGTAACAATCTTTGTGGTATGTATAAAATCAACTGAACTTGTTGCGATAGTGTGTTTACATAACTAAAATAAAACTATGTACTGTTTCTGAAATTCAATACCAGAGTCAAGAACAAAGAGGCACTGCAAATGGTATATCAACAACCGCCATGCCATTTTTCAAGGCGATTGCTCCAGTAGGGGGAATTGTTTTGTGAGTACCTCCTTTTACCATTTCTTCTTTTTTTCTGAACACAATACATGAGTGAAACATCATGGTACTAACACGGATTCACAATTTTCTATGCCTAATGTTACTGAACACATACTGATCAACGCAGATTCTCATGGGCACAAAAACGTCAAGATGCCACCTTCTTCCCAGGTAACCTATCAATTTGTACTGTACGTTGCATTTTTAGTAGTATTTCAAATTCTTTTCCCTGATAAACATTCATATCATTCAATATTGTACCTTGTATCCTATTTTATTTTGTTGGGTTGGAGATCTGCCCGGAAGAGACGTAGGAATAGAACTTGTGATTATATAGTTGATCCAATTTGGCTTGTTGAATCTGCAGGTGATCAAGTGGTGTTCTTGATGTTGAATTTGGTGGAGCTCCTTGGACTCATGTTTACCTTCGAACCTTTTCTGGTGTTACCTACCGTACCAGAACAGACTATACAATGCAGTTAGGACATAGGAGTAGAGATTTTTCACCTTTGTGATATAATATATAGTGCATAAAAGTTGCGAGGTTGAGACACTAAATAGCTACTAGCAGTTTGACTTGAGACTTCATTGCTCATTTGAAGCACTGAGGTTAGGCTTGGAAAATGTCAGACTTATGGGATTAGAATTTGGAATTATATCTGTCTTTTCTCAATAAAAGGTATGCCATTCTTCCTTGTTACTGCACTATTGGGAAATAAATGAGGGAGGGACTTTCCACAATTAGTGACTTTTCTGGTCTTGAAAAGAGAGTGTGGTATTGTAAAGTTGTGTTTCAGCCAATACCTACATTTTTTAATGGAGTATCACCTTTAAGAACAAAATCAGCTGTGAGCTTTTAACATGAATAGTGGTATATGGTGTTCAATGTTGAGACTGGTAGCCTCCTTTTCTCTCTGCGAAGTGGCCTATCTGATGTTGCTGTCATGTTTCTTAACATCTTTTACTATCATTACCATTTGGGGTGGTTAGATAGCATTTATGAATTATGGTTTGTTAATCCATTTTCATAACGATTTATGATAAATTGATAATGTTACAAATTAGGAACACTTTGTTGATTTATGGACAAACTGAAGGTACAATTCTAGACCATGATGGTTTCTGTGATAGAAATTGTTTGATCTGACATTTGTCCGTGTGCACTATATGTAATTATGTCCAGTTGCTGATAGTATAGTTTGCTGATGAAATAGTGCGAGTAAAATCCATCTTTGTATTTGATTTCTGAGGTGTCTTTGTGCACTTTTATTTACCATTCTTGGTTTGCCTAACTGTGTTTAGTTAAATGATGATAGTATTATTCCCATGCATTCTAGTAATAACATAACTAATATTTTTATTAATGATTTTTGTCAAGACTTGCAATTCATCTGTTTGGGCTCTACAATTGCTCTGCTTTAAATGTTGTCTTTTAAGTGCACTACAAGGTTTAGGCACTTTTTAGCTTTTACTATATTAATAAACTAATTTATCACCAACCTACAGTATCTACTTGATGGGTCAATCAGCAGGAGCACATATCGCAGCATGCATGCGCTCGCTTGGAGCAAGCGGTTAAAGAATCTAGAGGAGAGCGCATTTCTTGGAGTGTTACTCAAATAAAAGCATATTTTGGTATGTACAATAGATTGGTGTTATCATATTATGATAAGGATACTTAGCTGTTACTGTTCTGACTACAAGATTTTGGTATGTAAAATAGATTGGTGTTATCATATTATGATAAGGATACTTGGAGATCTCAATGCACTTTTTATTGACTTCACTTAATTTATTCATTTGTTAGAGCTCCAACATACAGTTATATCCCTAAACATCAATGGACATCTTTCTGCATTTCTTTACACTAACTGTAGGCATTTCCTACAAATATTATAGCTTATTTCCTCTTGATTGCTCACTTTAAGCTTTTGTGTATGCTTGAAAGAGTATGGATGGCTAGGTGCAGCTAGCATTTGATATTGCTGTTAAGTGCTTGATAAGCCATGGAGCTGCTTATGGTTAAATGGTGCAAAAGACAATTGAGGCGGTTTAATCGCCGCAATATGTCTAATCGCCGAAAAATCGATAATCGAGGCGCTTTAATCGCCAAGAAAAAAAACTTATCTAGGGCACTTAATCGCCGAGAAAAACTTATCTATGGCACTTAATCGCGAAAAACATGCAATCGAGGGCAGTTAATCGCCGCAATACATATAATCGCGGAAAAACTCTAACTGTCGAGGAAACTCTAACTGCTGGGAAAAACGACTTTTTTAGGGCGCTTAATCTGCCGAATGCACATATCTGCTGGGAAATATTTTTCCCAAAGAAGACTTTTACGGCGAGCAATAAGTGCCGGGAATACACATTCCCGGCAGATAAATTGCCGGCAAAAGCAGTTTTTCCTGGCAGTTGCATTGCCCTTAATACTATACCATGGTGTAGTGAGAGTAGGGTGCAAATCCTGATGCTCATCTTTACCCACATAAGTGCGTCTCAGTGGGAAACATGTGCCCGTACTCTGTGAGGTCACAAATTCATTCATGGCCTCTGCAATCTAGACATGTGTTGCTGAGGGTGTATCACGTGTGTGTTCATGTGTGGTGGTATGTGCGCATGTGTCTACCTTGTAATCTTAAAATAAAATCAAGATCAAGCATTTCATGCCTGCTTTTTTGCTGACACTGTTAGCATAATTGACGTTACATATTAGCAGCCTATTAGTCTATAACTTGAGACATAATACAAATAATGCTCGGACATGACATGACATCAGGATGTAATTTAGTTTTCCTGCCTTTTCTAGCTATTTCCAGTGGAGAAAGCGAAAGCTTCGAATATCGAATATAATACAATTTTCATGGGCACATATATCTAAAGCTAACATAGATAGTGAAATCAATTCCATGGAACTCTGATTTTTCTTTGATGTCAGTCTGCTAGATAGCATTTTCCCCAACATTAAAACCATAAAATACATGCATGTCCCTTGAAATATTTGTTGAACATTGAGCTAATATATATCACTCCTACTCAAGGAGTATATATTTGTTGCAAAGCTGCAGTGTCAATCTAATTACAGCAGTTTATTTTAAATGAAATGAAAACAAACAATATGGCGTGCTATTCTTGGAAGTTGGAACATATATATGGTAAAATAAAACATAATTAGTTAGTAGCAAAGCACCTTTGCCATAAAAGCACTTCTGTTTTAATTCAGTGCCAGATTTTGTCACGATCTAAACAGTTTTGAGGTAGATATAATCTCACTCACTTAAATATGTGAAAACTTCAGAAAATATTAATTGTCTAGAGCAAACCTTAAGCTCCGAGTTGGGATTTGCGATGACATGCTGCTCGTCCTTGGTTTTGCCATATCGATCTATCACTGACTTCATGCTGCATAATGGCAAGACAAATATCAATATGTGATTTGCAATAACGGTTGATTATTCAAGAAATAAAAGCCCAAATAACACCTCTTAATTAATTAAGTTAGATCCATGAAATCTGACTGGAAGAAATCCTGCAAACTGGACTATGTATATGTATGACATGGACCTGGTAATAACAGTACACAACACTCATGTATATATATTATCACGAAACCCTAGATATTTCTTTCTTTCTGCAATGCATGATATTGATCACATGAAACTGTACGACCAATGAATATAGAAATTAACAGAAAGCAAAGAGAGATTTAATAGGTCAATAAGGAAGGGGGAAAAGACATGCTAAACCAAAGATTAGACAGGCACTCCTTCAAACAAAAATATACCAACACAATTATATTATAGGTACTCTCGGTGAAGTGGGAATTCCAATATGTGAGAGAAGTAATTTTTTTGTTAATTCTATTCCATGGAGGATGTGTATGTGTATATACGATTTCCGACCAAGAAACGCTAGCTCCCTATCAAAAGGAAAAATCTAAGAAAGAAAAAAGCAGAACAATATTAATTTCTTCAAGCAAAAAGCAAACAAAATTAATATGGAAACACAGTTGGACAGACCTGGTGCTAGAGTACTCGTAGAGGCGGCCGGTGCTAGAGAAGATCATGAGGCCGACCTCGGCGTCGCAGAGGATGGCGAGCTCCTTGGCCTTCTTGAAGATCCCGTTCCGCCGCTTCGAGAACGTCACCTGCCGGCTCGTCGTGTTGTCAATCCGGCGGATCACAATCTTCCCCCTCCCCATCTTTCTCCTTTTCCTCCTCACACTTTTCCTCCTCGCGCGCACACACACACTAAAAATGGACGGGCAAAGAGCTAGCTAAGGAAGCTGATGCGATCTCTGGCCGGAAGCAATCGCACTGAATGTGCCAAAGAAGGCAAGGAGGAGATCTAGGAGCCGGAAGAAGAAAGCTCAAAGGTTTCCTTAAGGGAGAAGAGGGGGATTATGTTTGTGCGTTTGTGGTAGAGGCTTTTCTTGGTGGTGGATGCAACTATTGCAAGTGGACTTTCCTCTATTTGCTACTTTCTTTATTTAGCAAGGAAATGCAAGAGGTGCATGGAAGCTGAGAGGAGACAGCACCCAATTGGCTGCCTGATCTGAGCGGTTAGCTTATTGGTTGGTGTTAGTTCAATGGCAGGGTAATGAGAACCGAGTGAAAATCGTTGCACGCACGAAAGCTCGTGGTACGTCTGTCTCCGTCTGTAGATGACTGCATTGCTTTTGATGGGATGGTATGTACGCCTAATGCACTCGTTCTGGCCCTGTACCATGAAACGGAAGTCTTTAAAATGAAGTTGGTATAGTTTCCAATCAAACTGTAGCCTAACTAGTGAGGCACCAATTAATACGGGTCTGTCTACATAGAATATGACAGTTTTTTTTGTATAAAACTGTCAGATTTTGAAAGTTTATTTATAACTCTATTATACATAAATTACAATAAATTATTTATATAATTTTAGTTCTTGGTCACTGTAATTATTCTTATTTCCATACATGATTCAAAATCTCACATGTACTTTGAGAGGTTGAGCAAAAACAAAGACAAAAAAAAACCAACAAAATCCAGCAATATGGTGAACCCATTATGTTCTTCATATGTACTTTGAGAGGTTGAACTAAAACAAAGACAAAAAATAAAATTATATACCAACAAAATACGACAATGTGGTGAACCCGATATTCTCAAAATTCTCTCTAGAAAATGAATACATAAAACTTTGGTGACAATCTGACAAACAACGAGACATAAGCTAAACAGGTAGAAATGGTACAAATAAATTACACAGTAAGTAATTTACATGAAATCATACAAATCAGCAGGATGGTCAAGTGGCCCAAATGAGCCGTCACAGATCGAAATCATTTGAATGTCAGGATGGGGCTCTCGTATAGCATTGTAAAACTTGAGGTAATTTCCTGTTCAACGGAATTAAATAATATCACAGACAAAGTAGGATAGTCATGGTATTCAACATAAATTTTATAGCACATCTAACGAACATAAAAGTGACAGTTTTTTCATCAAAAAACCGTTGTAAGTTTGGTAGCAATTAATCATTAATCGCCCCCCCCCCCTCCCCCAAAATTGCACAATTCTTAAAGCATAAGCAACGGTGCATTCTCCTTGCTCACCCCGTAAGATGCTTCAAGATTTGTGCCATTCTCGTTCAAGGGGAGAAGCATAGAAGGACTACTCGGGCTAGGTTTAATGCCGGTGTTACAAGCGCGTGTGAGCTGCACATTTGCACCATGCGGACGCACTACTCTAAAAAACCAATAGAAACCATTTGGTTATTAGAGGTTACCATCCTTCCTTAATTATTAGGACATGTAGTGCCTACACCGGCAACTTTTAGAAGTTGTTTGATGCTATTTTTTAAAAACATTTTCTTAGCAAATTTATTGAAATAAACATAGGCAACACAAAAGGTTAGGAAAAAATAAATAATAAAATTGCTTGGTTGCCACTGGAAAACAAGGTAACTGGTGTACACACTGTCTAGCCAAGAGATCCAAAAAAAGAAAAAAAGAAGAAAAAGGACCAACAGTGCTACAAAATAGATATGCGCGCAGAAGATCACGGACGATTGGATTGGTTTAGCGTGCCTAACAAAGTTTATAAAAAGTAGTGTTAAATAATGGAAACGGGTGGCGAAGATAATATTGTTGGTGTCCTAGAGACGGGTGAGAGACTGATTGGTGCACGTGGTGTCCCCGCCGCCTGCCGGACGGTTCAGTGACGCGTGGAGGGACGCCGGTGAAGATTCGTGCATCATTTCTTTCATTCACAAGCAAACGGGCCTGTTACATGCTTGCATGTACGTATATATGCGGCTGCATATCAGGTGCATAAAGTTTATTTGGTGTATATATAATTTTTTTTTTGTTTTAGTATCAAATTAGCATAAAAAATTCTGAAAAAAAATTTTAGATGTAATTTATGGTGTTTTGTTCCACCCTTTAAAATTTGAAGTTCAAACTCAAAGTATGTTAGAAGATACAAAAAGAGAAATTCGACGGATGATAGATCAAATGGTGCTGGAAAAAAAAGGCAAATGTTACTATTCACAAGAAACTTCTCTTTTTGTATCTTCTAACATACTTTGAGTTTGAACTTCAAATTTTAAAGGGTGGAACAAAACACCATAAATTACATCTAGAATTTTTTTCAGAATTTTTTATGCTAATTTGATACCCAAACAAAAAAAATTTCATATGTGCACCAAATGGTGCTTGTGCACCTGATATGCTGCCTATATATGCAGCCTTGTATATGCAAATATGTGTTTCTGTAATTTGTATACCTCATCAAGAGGCCAGTTCAACAACTCAAATTAAAGCAAATTAGCTGCGGCGCATGTCATTACCCCGGAGGTTAATCACACTTAGAGATATGCATTACTATTTGTTTGCCCAGTAGGATACCGTTCCGACGAATAGTAAGCTTTACGAAAGTCTACGCAGCAGAACAATAATATAAAAAGTGTACTTTATTCCAGTATTTAACCACGTAAGGCTATGGTCTGCATTGCAAGTAGTAATTTACAACTGATAAATGGGACTAAATCCCATCGCTTGCCTTCCTTGATTGATCCGTCTTCTACTCGTCCCATGCGCCGAATTTGGTGTCCACCTCGCCCTGCTCCTCGTTGCAAGTGCCCTCGTCTCCTGTGGTCTCATCGGTACCTGCGTGTCCTTCGTCCCACTCGGAGTAGTTCCTGACCGAACTAGGATCTAACAAAAGAGAATAATAGCAAGGTTGAGTACTAGTGTACTCAGCAAGTATTAATAACAAAAGATGCACTATATATATGACTCATCTCTGTTTGTTATTGCATTTTCTAATTCATCACTTTTTCTGAAAATAAGCAACTCATCAAAACTTTATGTCGTAAGTTTTAATTCTGAAAAGACTACTTGTAACTCGGAGAGAAGATAGACCCCTAGCAGTTCCCATAGACTCCAATTCAGGAGATAGGCATAAATTCATCATTTTGTATAGCACTCCGCAGGCTTGTACCACTTTACCCATAGCTATTCTGAGCTCTCTCTAAGCTAGGTCCCTTGCATTTCTTTATATACGGGTTCTAGATCAGAATACATAACGTCTTCCAAGTTACGTGATTAATTCCTCCACCCATAACTTTCCGTCGGTGCTGACCTCGTCATCCATCGAGTTGCAGTAATGTTGGTTGGGCTGGTCTTACCTTCACCCAACACTCCACTTAGCGCTATAACGCCATCTTCATCCTACATAATTACTTACCCGATATGGAGGGCATAATTACGTAACAAGGTAACATTTTCTGCCCGCCGAAATGGGAAAATAGTTGGTACTGAATTTACGACCTCTGATCTGAGTGAGAGTTTTGTTGGCCCTTCTATATTAACCATATATAAAGGAGTCCCACCTCTTCTCTCATCATCATCATCATCATCGCTTTCCCCTTCCCGGGCCCCCTTAACCAGCCTAGTAATTCTCTTTCCTCATCTCATTCTCATTTCTTATCTTCCCATTTTCATCTTAACCCGATTTGATTTTGAGACATAGTTTTGATGCATGTACATATATGATATAGCAATATACGGTTTACATTTAATATAACTATATTTATGTTCAAGAGATAAGCTTGCCTTCGGAGTTGTAGAAAAGATCGTCATCGACAACATCGGTATCAGCTACACTTGCCTGCTTTGGTTCATCCTCTTGATGCCTTGATCGGTTTTGGGAATGGCTGGCATTGGTGGTGGCCGCTGTGGTGGTGCCCCTTTTGATCTTGTCGGTCCCCATCTGCTCCTTCCTGGTTGTTGTCGGTGCCGTCCCTGCTGGTCGTTCTTCCTCAACACCCTTGCCCTCCTTCTCCTATTGCTTTCCTTGGTTTGTGATGGTGTGGATGGAGGTGGCAGTGGGGTGTTTGGCTTGGCTCTTGCTTTGGTGGAGGCAGTGGGAGGGGTTGTGCTTGTGAAATGCCTTGTGACGGTGGCTTGTGAATGACTTTGTGGTGTTTGCTATGAAGTGAGGAAATGAATGTGGCTTGCTGTTGGCTTTTGTATTGGCTTGTGATTTGCTTTGCTTTCTTGTTGCCTTCGGTTGAGGTTGGTAGAGTGAGGTCTGGTTGTGGCTTTGGGAGGTTTGCTTGCCTTCTGTTGGGAAGAAATGAAATGGAATGGGTTGGTTGTGAAGAGGAAAATGGCTTTATGTGGAGGTGGCTTGCTTTGGGGAGGCTGTGACTGGGGAAGAGTCTTATGGAAGAGGCATTCGGCTGGGCATTCTTTCTTGGCTATGTGCATGACCCTTTTGCCCCTTGCCCTTGTCCATACCACCCTCTCATTGCACCGTGAGCTCATGGACTTTTTGGTCCATTGGTTAATAATTCACTATGCGAGGGATTCTCTGTAGTCGAGGCAAGTCAGTGTACGTGGGTGTCAGATTCTAATAAACGTCGGATGATGAGACCTATTGAAGGGCTATGGTGTCAACTGACTTAGGTTGGTATGGGAACCTTATTGATCCTTATGGAATCTGACACTAATTTTCTCTAATTCTAGTTTCATTTTATTGCTTTTGGTCTGCGGCTGGTTTTTAGGTCTTTGTGGAAAATGTATGTAGGGTTTTGGGATTGGGCCAAAGAATGGTTTCGACGGCTAGCGATAAATGGATAAAGGAAGGAAAGGCCTTGCGACATGCATGCAAGATTTTTATTTTATTTGTTTGTACTTTACTCAAAGTTGTAATTTAGATTCTGATATGTTATAATTAAATTTTGTAATTAATTCGAAGATTGCACTATCGTCTCACTTCGGCTTTGTAACGCCTTCTTGTAATTAATTTGAGAGTGTCCCAAAGTTGTATTATTACTTTAAAGTTCAATATTGCAAATTCGGGAGATGGATTCTTGTGTTACTTTATGAGTTTATAATAATGTTTTCATAATGTATTTTATCTTAGAGATTGTATTTATTTTATTTCTACTTGTAATGGATTCTAGCAAAAGACTATGAGATTATATTGATGATTTATTCTTGTGGACTTCTGATTGTATTATTTTACAAGAGATTTCCTAGCGATGTGTTAAATATTAATTTGAGATTATGATTTGCTCTTGATTATAAAATTTTAATTTACTGCTAAAAAGCGATTTACGCTGTTTAAATTTTCCGGGTTCTCACATCCTCCCCGCTTAGAAAAATTTCGTCCCCGAAATCAGGATCTTACTCGAACAGGTTGGGGTAGGCTTCGCGTAGTTCTTCCTCGTTCCTCCACGTGGCCTTGCTGATGGAGTGATCTTTCCACTGAACCTTTCACGAACATATAGTTCAGTTCCTTAACCTTTGGTCTTCTAGTGCTAGAATTTTCACTAGGTATTCCTGTTGGTGATAGGCCTTAGAGGCAATCATGGAAATGATTGTATCATGTTTATATTTATGAGTTATTAAATAAATGTTATTCTGTTCCTGGAATGAATCATCGGTTATAAAGATTAACAAGTATGTGACTTGTTGGTGAAGCTCTTTTAACTTATATGATGTCATTCTAAAAGTATCCCTAGTTGGAACACTAGTGACTTATTGACCAACACATGTATTGATTGATGACCATGTTTCACCGATCATGGATATAGGGATATCGAATCAATAATGTGAACACATGTTAGAGAACATGGGGTTGGATTGACCCACCTTAAGACACTATTGATATTGTTATGATTTTATATGTCGTCAGTTGGTCTCAAGCAATGATGATGTATAATCCTTAGACCTGAGATTAGCATGGTTTCCTACATGTGTAATAGTGCACTTAGGGGTTGCCAAACGCTACTCCGTAACTAGGTAGTTATAAAGGTAGCTTTCAGGTATGCTATAAAATATGCGGAGAAATGTGACTGGTCGGATATGGGATTTGCCCCTCCTAACATAATAGGAGAGATATCTTTGGGCCCCTCGATGTGGTCGGATAAAGAAAGTACATGACCAAACCACTAGTGGTCGAAGAGTTCGACCACGTGAAGTTATCCAACCCTTGATCGAGAAAGTATTGAACAGTCTATGGATGACATAATATCTCTCTTGGAGTTCAACCGGATATTGTGAGGCCAAGGGAGAATATGAGGAGGTCTTTCAGTTCAATCAGATACGAACTAGTCATATGGAGATACGAGCTGGTCGTAGGCTGGCCGAACATGATCACTAAGTGGTTGAAACCTGGTCGTAAGGAGTTACGAACTGGTCGAGACCAAATATGAGCTGGTCGTATAAAGATACGAGCTAGTCGTTAGTGATAAGGACCTGGTCGTAGATCTTATTGCATTAAGGTTCGTCCGATATAATTCGTGTGTATTCGGAAATCATTATGTCCTGCTAGAAGTCGCTAACGACTCGTGATTGGAAAGGAGTTTCTGAGTCACAACCGATTACATATGAACCTAATGGGTCACACACTTAACTAGTTAGAACAAACGTGTTCGAATAGGATCCGTCATGGGCACTATATAAGGAGATGTTTGAGGCTATTGGGAGAGACGAGAGATAACGTGAGTTGCTCCACCGAAACCCTAGCCGCCATCTTCTCAAGAGAGTCATACCGTGCGAGTTGGTGCTAGCACACCGACGTATGGCGTTCCACCCCTGGACGTGTGGATACCATGGAGGCGCTACTGCGGTTGCTGTTGCACTTAAGGACGATCCATGACCTCTCAAGGAAAGCGATTGGTTGCTGGAGGAGACGATCGACATCGAGGAACGCTGGATGATTGACTACGACCATTACATCGACGCGCTCTTCGTTGGATCAGGCTACTCCAACTCTTCTTCCGCTGCACTGTGCATCTGGTGGTAACGATCTATGATCTCTTGCTTACATGGCTTCCTAGTTTACGTGGTAGAATTTTGAATTGCCAGCTAGTGTAGCCTACCCATATCCCCTTCAATTCCTTGCGGGTTAAATCGTCTTATAGAGGTATGCCGAGGTTACCTAAGTGATGGAAGGGCTCCCCCAGGCATTTTCGGAGTTGTCGTGGATTCTTGATAATTGGCTTGGTAATTCCAGTTGATATGCTAGGGTGCCTTTGTGCTCTAAAATCTGATATGGTCCAACATACTATGGACTTAATTTTTCTTTTAATCCGAATCAGCGCACCCCGCACCTAGGTGCTACAAGGAAAACCAAAAATGTAACATGCTGGGAACACAAGCTTATAGAAGAAAGATCAAGCAAAAAGTTCTACAACCAAAAAGAGGTTACAGATTCTGATTAGGCATAGATTTGTCGAGCAACGATCTTAGCCTAGTCTTCAAAAGTAGTCAAAAAGCAATCCAAGTTACTGCGATCAACCCCATTGACGAGAACACGCCAATGCTGCAATCATGACATAAATTTGAAAGTCACATCCATAGGTTGCCTAGAAAAATTCTTATCAATTGCCATCCTGTTTCTACATTTCTAGAGAGTCTAAGCAAGTGCTACAAAACTAATCAAAACAACATTATATTCGCTAGCCCCTCTCCTCTCCAACCAATTAATTTGAAAGCCATCAGAGGAATTTGGGATGCACTCCCAACTCAGCACCTCCTTCACCAAAGTTTTTGAGAACGATAGTTAGCCATACTAATATATGGGGACTGACGAATACCAAAAAGTTTGTCGGATTGAACCTTCAACAGGCAATTCCCAATCCAAACATCTCTCCAGAAAGATATATTGCAACTCTTCCCAATCTAAAATCTAGCACGCCAATTGAACAAATTCCTTTCACTTTCTGTATATTCTTCCAGAATTGAGATCCTCTCAATGAAATAGCATCTCTGACAACACCCCCAGGAAAATACTTAGATTTAAGAATTCTGAACCAAAGCTCATTATTAGTTGCATGAATTTTCCAAACCCATTTAGCAATCAAGCAGTCATTCATAACCCCAGTGTTTATAATCCCTAAAACCACCAAAATCTTCAAATCTACAAACGACTTCCCACTTTGCCATGTGATATTTAAATTTGAATCTCCTCATTAAATCGTTAAGCCCATGGTGTAAATAGAAAAGCTACTCATGCCACTATTTGCCAACACTAATCTCCCTCCTAACTGAACTTATAATCAATTGAATCCAATGCTCAGAAAAAACCTTTTCTCACCATCACTTCTTCCAAAAGAACTCCAATGGATCTTTTCATAAGACTTTTTTGAAATCAGATTCTAAAATCACCCCTTTTACACTTGGAACCACTAATCTCATGAACAACCTCAGGAAGAGCAACAACTCTATCTAAAATATTTCTCCCTTTAATAATAGGAGATTGACAATCATTAATGATTCTATTAGCAATAACCCTCAATCTATTAGCCAGAAGGTTAGTCAAAATTTTGAAGCTAACTTTTAACAGCCAGATAGGCCTGTACGGTTTAATAGTATTAGCCTCTTTGAGTTCATGGATTAATGTGATAACTCCAAAATTCAATCTTTTTCAAATCCAAAACCCCTGTAATGAAATCTCTTGCCATCTTCAGGAACTGATGTTTAATACTCCCATTTGTTTTGCGATCAACGAAACACTACTTATTCCAATAATTCCACCAATTCTCTATAATTCAACCAATGCACCTAGATCCTATTCAAAGCTTACTATAATAATCCAACTTCGTTCTTTATTTGTCACCTGTACCTAATCGTCTTTTCAAAACTAAACTTCCAACATTCACTACTAACGCATTTATCTCCTCTAAGATTTCTTCTAAATCCAATCTTTCAATCATAATCCATACATCCCGTATAACTAAATTATCCTATTGATTCTTCGAAGTTTATACATACTTCTTAATTCAACCAATCCGCCAAAATCATCATCATGAATTGTTATGAAAATCCATCTTTTTTGTATTCCAATCACCACTTTTACTGGATTAAATTCTCAATACAAATTCTCCAACAATTGCTAAAATCTATTCAAATTCGCCAAGTTGTATTTCTATAATCCAACAAAGATTTATTTATGTACTCCAACAAAAATATACTTCTATAATCTAACAATAACATATTCCAACATCCAACAAATGTATTTCTATAATCCAACAATAATATATTTCTAATAATCTGATGATGATATGATCCTATGATCCAATAATGATGAAAGCTGATAATCCAACTCCAACAGTTATATAATCCCACAATCCAATCTTCAACAATAATCTACCTCCATAATCCAATATCCACCAATCCAACAATCCAACGATTGTGTTCCTATAGTCCAATATCCAACATTCATTTTCATATCAAAAAATAATCCAATACTCAATAATCATGTATTTCTAATAATCCAATATTCAATAATCATGTAATCCTATAATCCGATATTCAGCAATCATGCTATCTTTCGCCAAGTGGCGTCCTCCACACTTCATGCGTCTACGGGTTACGGCAACATGCTGCTGCTGGGCTATGGGTCTCTAGAAGTATGGGTTGAAGGTTCTTGGCCTGGGTGGTCTATATTGGGGTGGTGGTTGTTGTGGCATGTTTGGACAAGGTCCATGGGTAGGTGGTGGATGGGGGTTGGCTGGCTGCTGGTATTGTGGTTGTTCTGTATTGGCCAGGCACTGTCTAGTTAAGGTCTACTGGTGAATTTCCCATTGGTGTGTTATGCGGTAATAGCCCCAATCTTAGTCCCAAAATTTTGACCGCTTTGTCCTTGACCTTCTATCCTGTGGGAGAGATGTTAAGAAATGGTTTGCATTAATAGTTGTGTTGGTAGCATTTTAGTTCGAGGAGTCTTTTATGTTGGTTATGCTCCTTTCACTACTACAGGAAGCCTCATCATAGACGGTTCGTAATCGTCATCACGAGCGGTTTCGAACCGTCTATATTTGTTGATGCTGTGATAGCAGTAGGTTATCACTGAGCGGTTCAAAACCGTCGTGATACGCACTATCCTGAGCGGTTTTTGTTGAAACCGCTGAAGGCTATTATCACGAGCGGTTTTCATCAAAAACCGTCGTGATCGAGAATATCACTGAGCGGTTTTCATTAAAACCGTCAGGAAGGTAATATCACAAACGGTTCTTGTTGAACCGCTGCGTGATGAGTTTTCATAAACGATTCTTGTTTAGAACCGTCTGTGATAGCCTTTCTGCGGCAAAAAAAACGGCAATTTGCTAAAACTTGGAGGCCGTTTAGAGGCCCTAAACGACCTTTTTGGGGTTTTCACTTTTTGAGACCTCGCGAAGAGAATCTGACCTTGACTTATGGATTTTCGGATTGAGCTTTTCGTTAGCTTTCCAACGAGCCAAAGAACGTCGCAATCGGAGTTCGTATGCAAAAGTTATGATGATTTTACGAGCGGTGCGCGATCTACCATCTATATTTTTGCCCAAACCAAATAACCAAACATGAACTACACACATCACGGTAGCATCACCCACATCACAAGTAGCATCAACTCGGTAATCCACATCACAAAGCAAAGGGGAGTAGAGAGAGAGGTCGTGGGAGGTGAGGCGGCAGTGGAGGAGGCCGGGCGGCGAGGTCGTGGGAGGCCGGTGACAACGAGGTCGGGGTGAGGTGGAGGAGGCCGAGGTGATGGTTCGGATGAGGCCGGTGACGATGAGGCGGGACGAGTTGGAGGAAGCCGCGGGCGACAAGCTCGGCGGAGGCCACGGGCGACAAGCTCGGCGGAGGCCGGGGCGCAAGGTGTGAGGAGGAGAAATGGCAGAGGAGGAGATGGAGGAGGAGAGACCGCAGAGGAGGAGATGGAGGTTATATAAAGCGAGTTTGACGCCAGCCCATTATGTTCAAATTTTCGTTTCCGCCCAACAATCGAGCGGTTCTTGTTAAGAACCGCTCAGTGATAGCACCTATCACAGATGGTTTTTAATAGAACCGTCAGTGATCATTCCTGACGGTTCTATTAAAGAACCGCTCAGTGACCTGAAACCTCGAGGCGGCGGTCTTGGCGGCGGCGGCAAGCGAGCGGCGAGAGGATAGCGAGATATCACAAACGGTTCTTAATTAGAACCATCTGTGATAACTAATTATCCTGAGCGGTTCTTATTGAGAACCGTGCGTGATTGGCTGGATTATCACGAGCGGTTTGTGAATAGAACCGTCGTGATAATTCCTGACAGTTCTATTAATGAACCGTGCGGATAAATAACTATCACTGAGCGGTTCTAAATAAGAACCGCTCGTGATAAACCTCGAGCGGCGGTCGGCTAGCGGCGCCCGGCAAGAAGTCGAACAGACCCAACACAGACGGTTCCAAAGGAACCGTCTGTGATGGGGCGTCTACTATAGCCTGTTTTGTAGTAGTGTTTGTTACTTCTTCAGCAGTAACTTGTGGTAGGGAAGGTGGTATTAAATTTATTTGGTAGAAGTTATCCCGTGGGTGAGTTGGATTATTCCATACATAGTAAGCAAATAACACCAAGAAACAAGGAGATGCAAAAAGATCCAAATCCTATACTAGCTGAGTCTCTCGTGCTCAGTCACGCTCGAGATCCTGTTCTTGTGACCGCCCAAATCACGTGTTTGGGACCACTCAGAGCTTGCCTCTGAGTGCAAACCTACACTACCCTGGATCCACGTGCCCAAGTACGCTCGAGATCCCATTCTCAAAACCACCCAAACCACGTGTTTGGGATCACTCAGGGTTCATTCCTGAGTACGCCTAGGACTTCGCTCCAGGGTACGCTAGAGCTACATTCTCGGAGTGCCACGAACCACTCGTTCGAAAAATCTGATATGCAGAAATGAGATAAGTTACATTCTTTTGCATCATCAGCCTTCATCTATTTTCTTTAGGTATACTTGCTTTCTTTTAGAATGCTGACAGATCCAGTTAGTGATATAGATGAAGAGGTGAGAATTTCTTATGGATAAGGTCCGTACTTATCCAAATGTGGAAAGACGTGTCTATGCTGTGCTCTCGCTTCATACCTCTAGTCCAAGCACTAAAGTCTAAATCTTATGGTAATACACCCATGCTTAGATTTTTGAATAACCTATCCTAGGTTGAATTGCTAGCCTGACAGATTATTTAGTAGGAAATAACAACACGAATATCCTACGACGAGGCACCTATCCCCCCGTACTTTCTTGGACGAAAGACTGGACCTAAACCTCCTACGAAGGAATGGTTCTACTATAGTAGGCTGTCACTTTAAGGAGGATGAGCTTTTTAACATAATACTTTTGAAAGGGGGGTTGGAATAGAAATTGATATGGAGGCAAGTATTAATAAAGTACTTAGTGCCATATAGCAAGCGAGAAAAGCATTCTTAAGTTCTGCAACAGTTTCAATTTTATTAGTGTGGTCCTAACCGATTGCTCTCATACCAACTGTGGCGCCCCGTGTCATTACCTCGGAGGGTAATCACACTTAGGCATATGGATTAATATCCGTCTGCCCGGTAGGACACCGCTCCGACGAATAGTAAGCCTTACCAAAGTCTACGCAGCAGGACAACAAGATAGAAACTATACTTTATTCCAGTATTTAGCCATGCAAGGCTATGGTCTGCATTACATGTAGTAATTTACGACTGATAAATGGGACTAAGTCCCCTCGCTTGGCTTCCTTGCTCCATCGGTCTTCTACTCATCTCACGTGCCGAATATGGTGTCCACCTCGCTCTGCTCCTCGTTGCAAGTGCCCTCATCTCCTACAGTCTCACCGGTACCTGTGTGTCCTTCGTCCCACTTAGGATAGTTCCTGGCCGGACTACAATCTAACAAAGGAGAATAATAGTAAGGTAGAGTACTAGTGTACTCAGCAAGCATTAATAACAAAAGATGCACTATATGACTCATCTCTATTTGTTATGGCATTTTCTAATTCATCTCTTGTTCTGAAAATAAGCAACTCGTCAAAACTTTAGGTGGCAAGTTTTAATTTTGAAAAGACTACTTGTCACTTGGAGAGAAGATAGACCCCTAGCGGTTCCCGTAGACTCCAATCCAGTAGACAGGCATGAATTCATGATTTTGTATAGCACTGCGCAGGCTTGTACCACTTTACCCATAGCTATTCTGAACTCTCTTTGAGCTAGGTCCCTTGCATTTCCTTAGATGCGGGTTCGAGATTAGAATACAAAATGTTTTCTAAGTTACGTGATTAATTCCTTCGCCCATTACTTTTCATCGGTGCTAACCTCGTCACTGTGCTGATCTCTTCATCCACCGAGTTCCAGTAATGTTGGTTGGGCCGGTCTTACCTTCACCCAACACTCCACTTAGCGCTATAGCGCCATTTTCATCCTACATAATTACTTACCCGATATGGAGGGCATAATTACGTAACAAGGTGACATTTTTTGCCCGCCGAAATGGGAAAATGGTTGGAACTGAATTTACATCCTCTGATCCAGGTGAGAGTTTTGTTGGTCCTTATATATTAACAATATGTAAGGGGGGTCCCAACTCTTCCCTCATCATCATCGCTTTCCCCTGCCCGAGCCCCCTTTACCAGCCTAGTAATTCTCTTTCCTCATCTCATTCTCATTTCTTATCTTCCCATTTTCATATTAATCCGATTTAATTTTGAGACATAGTTTTTGATGCATGTACATATATGATATAGCAATATATAGTTTACATTTAATATAACTATATTTATGTTCAAGAGATAAGCTTACCTTCGGAGTTGTAGAAAAGATTATCGTGGACAAAATCGGTATCAGCTACTCCTGCCTGCTTTGGCTTGTCCTCTTAATGCCTTGGTCGGTTTTGGGAATGGCTGGCAGTGGTGGTGGCCGCAGTGTTGGTGCCCCTTTTGATCTTGTCAGTCCCCATCTGCTCCTTCCTGGTTGTTGTCGGTGCCGTCACTGCTTGTCGTTCTTCCTCAACACCCTTGCTCCCCTTCTCTTATTACTTTCCTTGGTTTGTGATGGTGTGGATGGAGGTGGCAGTAGGGTGTTTGGATTGGGCTCTTGCTTTGGTGGAGGCAATAGGAAGGGTTGTGCTTGTGAAATGCCTTGTGAGGGTGGCTTGTGAATGACTATGTGGTGTTGGCTGTGAAGTGAGGAAATGAATGTGGCTTGCTGTTGGCTTTGCTCTCTTGTTGCCTTCGGTTGAGGTTGGCAGAGTGAGGCCTGGTTGTGGCTTTGGGAGGTTTGCTTTCCTTGTGTTGGGAAGAAATGAAATGGAATTAATGGCTTGGTTGTGAAGAGGAAAATGGTTTTATGTGGAGGTGGCTTGCTTTGGGGAGGCTGTGAGGCTGTGACTGAGGAAGAGACTTATGGAGGAGGCATTCGGCTGGGCATTCTTTCTTGGCTATGTGCATGACCCTTTTGCCCCTTGCCCTTGTCCATACCACCCTCTCATTGCACCGTGAGCTCATGGACTTTTTGGTCCATTGGTTAATAATTCACTATGCGAGGGATTCTCTGTAGTTGAGGCAAGTCAGTGTACGTGGGTGTCGGATTCTAATAAACGTCGGATGATGAGACCTACTGAAGGGCTATGGTGCCGACTGACTTAGGTTGGTATGGGAACCTCATTGATCCTTATGGAATCTGACGACAATTTTCTCTACTTCTGGTTTCATTTTATTGCTTTTGGTCTGTGGCTGGTCTTTTGGTCTTTGTGGAAAATATGTGTAGGGTTTTGGGATTGGGTCGAAGAATGGTTTCGACAACTAGCGATAAATAGACAAAGGAAGGAAAGGCCTTGTGACATGCATGCAAGATTTTCATTTTATTCGTTTGTACTTTACTCATAGTTGTAATTTAGATTTTGATCTGTTATAATTAAATTTTGTAATCAATTCGGAGATTGCACTATCGTTTCACTTCGGCTTGTAACACCTTCTTGTAATTAATTTGAGAGTGCCCCAAAGTTGTATTATTAATTTAAAGTTCAATATTGCAAATTCGGGAGATGGATTCTTGTATTACTTTCCGAGTTTGTAATAATATTTTCTTAATGTTTTTTTATCTCAGCGATTGTATTTGTTTTATTTCTGCTTGTAATGGATTCTGGCAAAAGACTCTGAGATTATATTGTTGATTTATTCTTGCGGCAATAATTCGGTTGTAAAATTCTGTTGTTGACTTCTGATTCACTACTACAAAAAGGCGTCAGTATTAAATACAATCACAGACGGTTGACTAAAACCGTCTGTATTAAATACAATCACAGACGGTTTTGGTTTAGAGACCATCTGTGTTTACATGCTGCGCTAAAAGCGATGCATGAAGAGGTAATATCACGAGCGGTTTTGGTTTAGAGACCATCGTGTTTTACATGCGCTAAAAGCGATGCAGTGAAGAGGTAATATCACAGATGGTCTCATCACAGACGGTTGACTAAAACCGTCTGTATTAAATACAATCACAGACGGTTTTGGTTTAGAGACCATCGTGTTTACATCTGCGCTAAAAGCGATGCAGCGAAGAGGTAATATCACGAGATGGTTCATAGCTAAAACCGCTCATGACTTATCATGGACGGTTATTGTTAATAACCGTCTGTGAAAATTCTACACATCACAGAAGGTTTTCAACAAAGAACCATCTGTGAAACATCACAGACAGTTCTTAACAATAACCGTCTGTGATATTACTACATATCACGAGCGGTTTTTGTTATAACAAATGCAGGCTAATATCGCTTCTGACTCGGTTGAAGCCCAACGAGTTTCTTAAATGGCGTCGTCTCAATTCATCGCATCAATGCCGCTTCGGCTCCTCGACGCGTCTCTTCGTCTCACGCCCTAAATTTATTCCTTGTCATATAAAAAAGATCATCCGCCATAGAAGATGATCATCCCCACTTATACAAAAAAAAATAGAAATGGCTACCTCTTCTGTTTCCTTGTCGCCAGCATTGATGGCCTACACAGCCACACTTGTCGAGCACCTCTCTTCTTTGTCAGACGTTGAACCGTGGTCGGAAGAACACTGTTTCAGCGGTGTCTTCCTCCTCTGTCCAGAATTTGCGGAGCGGTGATGGCCACCTTCCGGCGTCTTGACATCCTCCTCTGCCGTGTCTTCCGAGTGATCTCCCACTTTCGGCGAGTTTACCATGTCATCGACGTGGTACTCTAAAATGACGTTGCACGTCTCTAGGAGGCTTGCCGTCACTTGGACTACGTAATCGAGGCGGCAGGCGACCGAGTCAACCAGACCGAGACCCCTCAAGCAAGGGAAGAGAGCCTATGGGCTCAATTCTTCTTGGTTCAACAGTCCGAGGGGTTCGGGAGACACTCGAATAAGCGCGTCAGCGGATGGACGCATTTCAGGCTTCATTCGATCACGAACCTTCCGCCCCCGACGCCGTCACCTACAAAGTATTGAAGATGGAGATAACAGCCTACCTCCGCCACTAGAAAAACTTTGTTTATTTATAGGTTTCTACTTTTTTTATTCTTTTTGTAAGCAACTAGCCACGCTATTTGGCCATATGAATTAAAAAGTTTGGAGGTGAAGTTACTATATTAATTATATGTTGAATTATTACTATATATATATATATAACTTTTGAAAAATTCAAAATAAAAAGAACCATTTTGTTTTGATGAGAATTCAAAGCTTAACTTGAAATTTCAGGATGGGTTTCAAATTGACTAACTCAAACTTCAACTAAAATTCCTTGATGGTTTGCTGAGTTTGTTGAAAGCTTTGGTGATCTCCCCTTCTCTGTGCTTGTTTTGTAATTCTTTGGTCCAGACCTCCTTAGGTCTAGACCCCCCAAGTGCTTGGACCTTCTCTGGTCCAAACCTCCCTCTTTGATTCTTCCTTGGCTTAGACCTCCCCTGGTCTAAACCTCCCTCATGTTCTTTAGAACCCATTCTCTGTTTTGTTGGAACCTCTCTAGGTTCCCTTGGACTTCTCCTCGCTTTGATCTCTAAAATGTTTTCCTTCTAGAAAATTCATACTTGACAATCCCATTACCGCCACACGCAGTACTACTGGTTGCACAACTTCATGACCATCTTTGCTCTAGGGAAAATCGAGGGTCCATAAACATGTGTTCTGGAATTTTCTTACCACCTTGTAGCAGTCGGAACTACCTGATAACGGTAGTACCACCCCCACCTTGCGGTGTTACCGTTTCTCAGGACCTCTTAAAACCTATGATTGGACCTCCCCGTGCTCCTGGAACCATCTTAAAATTTATTTGGACCTCCCCGTGTCCTTCAGGACCTCCCTGTGTCCTCTAGGATCTCCACTTTCCTTACTTGGACCTTTCCGTGTCCTTCAGGACCTTCCCATGTCCTCTAGGACCTCCTCCTTGTCCATTTGGATCTCCCTCGTACCTGTTCGAGCCCCCGCCCCCCCCCATTTGATCCGGACCTCTATCGCTTGTGTACCGTTCGATTTGCATTGGACAGTTTGATCTTGGTGAGCCGTTTGGATGGTCCGAACGTCCCACCCTCTCTGAGCCTTCAGATCCTTGCTGGACGGTCCGATTTGCAGAGGCGTTCGGACGGTCCGAACGTCCCAACCATTTTTGACCGTCCGATTCAGTTCAAAGGTTGAGATCTAGCGTTAGCTCTAATAGTCCGAACGGCCCAATCACTTTGGGTGGTTCGATTGAAATCCAATGGTTCCCGCTTCTCCCGCTTCTTATATTGCTATCGTAGACCTCCCCCTTTGTAATTCTGACCGTTAGGACCTCCCCTTTGGAGATCCTAACTGCTCAGACCTCCCCCTTTGTAGATCTGACCGTTAGGACTTCCCATTTGGAGATCCTAACCGCTCAGACCTCCCACTTTGTAGATCTGGCCATTAGGACCTCCCCTTTGGAGATCCTAACCGCTCAGACCTCCCCCTTTGTAGATCTGGCCGTTAGGACCTCTTCTTTGGAGATCCTAACCGCTCAGACCTCCCTCTTTGTAGATCTGACCGTTAGGACCTCCCCTTTGGAGATCCTAACCACTCAGACCTCCCCCTTTGTAGATCTAGACGTTAGGACCTCCCCTTTGAAGATCCTAACCGCTCAGACCTCCCCCTTTGTAGATCTGACCGTTAGGACCTCCCCTTTGGAGATCCTAACCGTTCAAACCTCCCCCTTATTTAGATCTGATCGTTAGGACCTCCCCTTTGGAGATCCTAACCGCTCATACCTCCCCCTTTGTAGATCTGACCGTTAGGACCTCGCCTTTGGAGATCCTAACCGCTCAGACCTCCTTTTTAGGTCTGACCGTTAGGACCTCCCCTTTGAAGATCTTAACCGTCCAGACCTTCCCCATTGTAGATCTGACCGTTACGACCTCCCCTTGGAGATCCTAACCGTTTAGACCTCCCCTTGATTTAATCCGACCGTCAGGACCTCTCCATCGTGGTGTCTGTTGAATCTCCTGTCCGCGAGACCTTCCCTTGAGCTTTGACTGGTCCCACTTGGCAGTCACACCCATTTTTCTTTATCCTTTGATTATGTCCTTGTGCAAGGGAGTCTCCCCCATATTTAATGCATGTTGTATCGCATTAAATGCTACCACTTTTGCAGCACCCGTGCCATACTTTTTGACACATCCCTTGCCTACCTTCATTGTCCTTTTTACCAACTCATGAACACCCGTACCTTGGGAAATCTCATTGGCTCTAGCTATATAAGCTTGGGCAGTCCTTCATCCTCATCTTTTCCCCCATACCCATCCTCCAAAGCAACTGAGCAACTCGTGGACCTCCTCCCTAGAGCTTCGGACCTCCCCCAAAGCTCTTGGACCTCCTCCCTTGAGCTTTGGACCTCCTTCAGCAAGCTCCCTGGACCTCCTTCAACCGACCTAGCCTCTCTGTTGGTTTATTTTGGAGTTTCATTGAAGTATCTTTGGGTTCTATTTGAGCTTTGTTTTGAGTTGTTGCGGTTTCTCGTGTAGATTGTGAAGGCACTGAAGAACAAGAGCTCCCCGAAGAAGAAGAAGACATCCAGGCCCTTGAGTAAGGCAAGTTACACTCTTGATCATATTGCACCCATTTTTTCAACCTATTTATATTCCATTTCAAATGTTAATGCATTGCTTACTTTACTAAGTTATTTCAATGCCGTCTTTAAATTCATAGTTAGGCCTAATTGCTGGGTCACGAGGTAGACTATGATAGCTACAAACAAAAATTTCTACCACGCGAACCGGGATGCCAAGCAAGTAGATGATCATAGATCGTTACCAGCAGACCTTGAGAGCGGCGAAGAAGGATTGGAGCGATCGGTCCAGCGAAGAGCGCGTCGATGTAGTGGTCGTAGTCGATCGTCAATGTCCTCACGAGCGATCGTCTCCTCCAAAGCGTCTGCGGTTCCTTGTGAAGATCGCGGATCGTCCTCAAAGCGCAACAATCGTAGTAAGCGCCTCTCACGGTATCCACACGTCGGGGAAGGAACAACCCGAGCGTCGGTGTGCGGCACCAAATCGCACGGTGGAGCTCTCAAGGAGATGGCGGCTAGGGTTTCGGTGGTGTTTCCGCATCTTTCCCAATAGCCTCATGCACCTCCTTATATAGTGCTCGTGGCGGATCCTATCAGGACACGTTCTGAATCGTATTCGTCTTGGTTTGTTCCAACCCGTTAAGTGTGTGACCACAGCAGGTTCATGTGTAGTTCGGTTGTGATTCGGAAACCGTTTACGATCACGAGTCGTGGCGGCTCCTAGTAGAACATATCGATTCGAAAACACACAAATTATATCGGACGAACCTTAATGCAATATGATATCGACCGAGTCCTCATCACTTCACGACCAGGTCCTATCTCTATCTGACCGATTCGTATTTGATCACGACCAACTCGTAACTCCTTACAACTTGGTTTCGACCACTCTGTGATTCGTTCGACCGGTCTCGACTTGCTTGTATCTCCATACGACCCGATCGGTGGTAGGTCGAACTAAGTGTTTACTCATGTATTCTCCCTTTGCCTCACGATATCTGGTTGAACTCCGTGAGATGTTGTGTCATCCATGGGTATTCAATACTTTCTCGTCGAGTATCGAGATAACCTTATGTGGTCGAACACTTGACTACTAGTGGCATGGCCATGCACTTTCTTTATCCGATCTGTGAGGGCCGAGACATCTCTCTGTTATGTTAGGAGGGCAAATCCCATATCCGACCGGTCACATTCCTCTCCATGTTTGAGCATGCAAAGCTACCTTTATAACTACCCGATTCACGGTGTAGCGTTTGGCAACCCCTAAGAGTGCTCTTACACATGTAGGAAACCATCTTGATCTCAGGTCTAAGGATTATACATCATCATTGCTTGAGACCAACTAATGACACATAGATTCATAACAATCTCAATAGTATCTCAAGGTGGGTCTTATCCAACATCATGTTCTCTAACATGTGTCCATATTATCGGTTTGATATCCCCATATCTATGACTCGTGAAACATAGTCATCAACCAATACATATGCTAGTCTATTCATATGTGTCCTCATATGTTTACGACCAGGGATCGTGTAAGAATAATTATCGCAGAAATATAGAGTTTCACAACCAAGTCACATACTTGATAATAAATATTAACAATATTATTCTGGGAACAAGATAACACATTATCCAATGTCATGAACATAATGAAATGTAATCATCTCTATGATTGCCTCTAGGGCATATTTCCAACACTAATTTCCTTGGTATGACCACTATTGATCTTGAACCGAACATGTTGTCACCCTAGGCAAAACCCGGTTTACGCAATACCGTGAACCAGGACCTTTGAAAAACTAGAGCTTAGCCATGCTTAGAGAAAAGAATCTGGATTTGGGAGGTTTTGGCCAAAAATATCTTGTCTAAAAGATCTGGACCATGGCATTGGTGTGTTATGGGGATTTTACAAATGACCATGGCATTGGTGTGCCATGGAGGCTTGAAAAGCAAAGAAATGGAAAATGGTTTTGGACCTGGACGGCATTGAGTGTTTGGTTGGTGCAAGTCTATGCACGGGGGGTCGTGTGATCCGATGCCCTAGGGTTGTGGTGGTCGCCCGGGTCAGTTAAGGACCGGTCTGCGAGTGTATTTTGCTATGCCTTATCATGCAACCACATGTCCTGTGTGGGCGGGACCTGGCCAAATAATTTGCAAAGTTCCATCGCGGTTGATCTGGCTGAGGTGTGGGTGGCCTTTTATGGCCTGTCTTTTATGACTATGTAATTCCCATTGGCTCAAGAGGGGGCCCTGAGGGGCGAAACCTTAGAGTGAATGGACTGCGGTGGAATGATGCATTGTAAAGGCCTTGTCATGTGCTTTAGACCTCTTACCACCAGCAGTGAGAGGTGGCAACGACGGTTGTCAAACAAACTGGAGAAGTCGTGTCATGTGGGTAAAGTGTACAACCTCTACAGAGTGTAAAACTATTGAATAAACGTGTCATGATTTATGGACATGCTAGCAAAGCTGCTCAAAGTTAGATCTCAGTCTTGGGTTTAAAATGACTTGTGAAATGGTTTTGGATTTTATCCGAATTGGAATTGGGCAGGGAGCCTTGTGACAGGAGGGTATCATTCACCATCTTGATGATGAATGTTATCCAACTGAAAAATAGAATTTACAAAATGAATTTTAGATATGGTATAACTGCCTTGAAACTTAATACTTGTATTTGAAACAAACTTGGCCTTATGCAAACTAACCATATTATGGCTTCCTTTTGGTTTTCCACTGCGTATTTTGCTCTTAGTTGCTGGAGCTTGTGAGCAACCCCTTGTAATCAACTCTCTTTTGTTGTTAATAAAGTCTTTTGTGGATGTGTATGTTATCACTTGTATTTGCTGTGAGAACTAGCCATTGATCCTTGGGACTGGTTCGGATCGCAGTGGACTTAAGGTCTCTACAAACCCCACAATCTCCTGGTGTTACTCCTGCAAAGGTTCCTCAGGATGTACCAGGTGGTACTACCAGGCCTTCGTGCGGTAGTACCGGATGAGAGTGTGGTGTTTGCGGAGGACTTAAGCTCCAGACTTGCCTCGGGTTAGGACCCCTTATTCCTTGGCGGAACTACAGGCCACAGTCCTACCGAGCACCCGGGGCGGTGTTATATCGAACCTCTGGGAGGTCTGAAGGACTTCGAGATCAGGAGAACCTCGCGGGTGACTCTTGGGTAGTTCGTGGTGCAGGCGGTCCTACGGATGCTCTCACGACATCACAGGGAGTTCTTAGTGGACTTTCGGGAGGTCTGGAGGACCTCTCGGGTAGCCTGGCCGTCGTCACAATATATATATATATATATATATATATATATATATATATATATATATATATATATATATATATATATATAGAGAGCGGTTTTGTGGGATAAAAATCTAGTTTGGAGGTGAAGTTACAATTAATATTAATTATATCGAGAGGCGGTTTAGTGGAACAAATTTTATATATATATATATATATATATATATATATATATCCGATCTGTGATAGTATTTAAATGACAAAATTAACATATAAACATGTAATTTCTTCATGTCATGTAAGTGTATATATAAAATAAATATACTTGAGAAAAAACCATTTCTAAGCGGTTCCATAATGGGCAGTCTCGATAAGTATCACTGACGGTTCCATAATAGAACCGTCTGTGATAAATCTCTTTATTAGTAGGAGCCCGGCCACTAGGGTTTGCGCTCTAACTCGTCACTCCCCAGCGGCCTTACTCTCGTTCGTTCCCCTCCCCACCTGAGTGACCCCGTCACCGACGCCGCTATTCTTCCGTCATGAAGCCAGTTGTGACCTCACAGTTCCTTTGCACAAGACACTCGTATGATAAGAGTGTCTTGTGCGATGTTCGTTGTCCCTAACTCTGTGACACCGCCTTCTTCCCTCTTCCTCCTCCCACGGCGTCGTGACCCCGACTACCTCTCCACCGGCGACGTCGCGGTAAGATAGATCTATCACCTATTGGTTTGTGCTGTTGGTATTCATGTGAACCGAGCTCCTCCTCCCTCGCCGCTAGCTCCCGCACCTCCGGATCAAGCTCCCTCCTCCCTGCGCCGCCGGATCAAACTCCCAGTCACCCCTCGCTGCGCCGTCGGCCCTGGCTCCTCCTCCCTACGCCGCAGCTCTAGCTCCTCCTCCCTCTCGCCGTCGGCTCGTTGCACTACCTCGAACCTCCCTCGTGCCTCCAACCTCTTCGGCTCTCCCACTAACGCGTAAGTCCCCTTCTTATCTTCTTGATGTTGTTTGGTTGTTGGTTGATGCTGATGGTGATGGCCATTGGCCAGAGCCTAGATGCTAAATGTGTAATACATCGTACATGAAGAGAAGTGCATCATTGCGAGAGAAGTGTAAATGTGTAATACATACATGTAGAGAGTATAGAAAATCATAAATATAAATGAATGCAATGATCATGCAGATGCTTGTTGGCTAGTGGCACCTTGCTAGGTTGTTGAGCTGCTCAATGATGTTAATAGTCTTATGCTGAAATTGAATTGATAATTAGTTCATATTAATAGTCCCTTGCTCTGTGAAATGTAAGCGAGGGCTATTGGTGTATGTGCATTCTATATATATGCATCTTGCTTAGTTCATCTTTGTGGGTTGATTGACAAAAATGAATAGGGATGGTGGGTTTGGTTAATGCTCTCGATGGATCTTGAGGGCTATTGATGCCGGTTCTAGCTTTGTGCTTGGTTGACTTACATTGGATGTGGTTCGGATGGGGTGTGACAACCTGATTTTTAGAGCCTTTTGAAGATTTTAAAATAAAAAGAACCATTTTGTTTTGATGAGAATTCAAAGCTTAACTTGCAATTTCAGGATGGATTTCAAATTGACTAACTCAAACTTCAACTAAAATTTCTTGATGGTTTGTTGAGTTTGTTGGAGCTTTGGTGATCTTCCCCTTTTTTTTTTCTGTGCTTGCTTTGCTCTCCCTTGGGCCAGACCTCCTTAGGTCTAAACCTCCCCAAGTGCTTGGACCTTCCCTGGTCCAAACCTGCCTCTTTGATTCTTCCTTGGCTTAGACCTCCCCAGGTCTAAACCTCCCTCATGTTCTTTAGAACCCATTCTCTGTTTTGTTGGAACCTCTCTAGGTTCCCTTGGACTTCTCCTCGCTTTGATCTCTGAAATGTTTTCCTTCTGGAAAATCCATACCACAGCAATCCGGTATTACCGCCACACGGTACTACCGTTGCACAACTTGCGGCCATACCGCTCCGAGGGACAATCAAGAGTCCAGAAATATGTGTTCTGGAATTTCCTTACCACCTTGTGGCGGTCGGAACTACGATACTTGGTAATCTTGCCCCCCCTTATGCGGTGTTACCGTTTCTCAGGACCTCTTAAAACCTATGATTGGACCTCCCCGTGCTCCTGGAATCATCTTAAAATTTATTTGGACCTCCCTCATACATGTTCGAGCCCCCCGTTTGATCCGGACCTCTATCGCTTGTGTACCGTTCGATTTGCATTGGACGGTTTGATCTTGGTGAGGCGTTCGGATGGTCCGAACGTCCCACCCTCTCTGAGCCCTCGGATCTTTCTGGGCGGTCCGATTTGCGAGAGGCATTGGACGGTCGAACGTCTAACCATTTTTGACCGGATTGGATCAAAGGTGAGATCTAGCGTTAGCTCGATGGTCGAAAACGGCCCAATCACTTTAGGCGATTCGATTGAAATCAATGGCCCTTGCTTCTCCGCTTCTTATCTACTACCTTTCGGACCTCCCTTTTGTAGATCGGACCGTTAGGACCTCCCTTTGGAGATCCTAACCGCTAGACCTCCTTTGTAGATCGGACGTTAGGACCTCCCTTTGGAGATCCTAACCGCTCGCACCTCCCTTTGAAGATCGACCGTTAGGACCTCCCCTTTGGAGATCCTAACCGCTCAGACCTCCCCCTTATTTAGATTTGACCGTTAGGACCTCCCCTTTGGAGATCCTAACCGTTCAGACCTCCCCCTTTGAAGATCTGACCGTTAGGACCTCCCCTTTGGAGATCCTAACCGCTCAGACCTCCCCCTTTGTAGATCTAGCCGTTAGGATCTCCCTTTTGGAGATCCTAACCGTTCTGACCTCCCCCTTATTTAGATCTGACCGTTAGGACCTCCCCTTTGGAGATCCTAACCATCCAGACCTCCCCTTTGCACTTGATCTTGGCCGTTGGACCTCCCTTTCGGAGATCCAACCATCAGGACCTCCCCTTACTTTTAATCTTGACCTTCGGGCCTTCCGTGAGCGGGTCTTTTGGACCTCCTGTCCACATGACCTTCTCATGGTTGTGTCTTTTGGACCTCCTGTCCATGGGACCTTCCCGTGATCGTATCTTTGGGACCTCCTTGATTCACAGGACTTGTTTCCAATCCTTTTGCAAGGACCTCCCTTGAAAGTTAAGACCACTTGGTGGCCAGGACCTCCGGTCTTATGCGCCTGGACCTCCCAGTGGGTGAGGACCTCCCCTTTGGGTCTTAACTGGACCCACTTGGCAGTCACGCCCATGTTTCTTTATCCTTTGACTATGTACTTGTGCCAAGGAGTCTTCCCCCACATTTAATGCATATCGTATCACATTAAATGCTACCACTTTGTGCAGCACCCGTTCCATGCTCCTGTCACATCCCTTGCCTACTTCCATTGTCCTCTTCACCAACTCATGAACGCACGGATCTTGGGAAAGCTCAATGGCTCTAGCTATATATAGCTTGGGCAGCCCTTCCTCTCTCACTTTCTTCCTCACTTCCCCTCTCCGGCTCAACCGAGCAGTTCTTGGACCTCCCTCCAAGCTCTTGGGACCTCCTCCTCCTGATCGCCTACCTCTCAGTTGGTTTTATATTGGAGTTTATTTGGAGTTTCTTTGGATCTTGCTGGAGCTCTATTTGAGTTATTTTGTTTTATCACCGTGTAGATTGCGAAGGCCGTGAGGAGCGAGAGTTCCTTGAAGAAGAAGAAGAAGCTCAAGACTTTGAGCAAAGCAAGTTGCACCCTTGACCATATTGCACCTATTATTTCAAGATACTTATGTTCCGTTTCAAAGATGTATGCATGCTTACTTTCACTAAGTTATTTCAATGCCTATCTTTCCGTTCATAGCTATGCCTAATTCCCTTGTATGACCACTGTCTATGTTGAACCAACTCCATTGTCACCCTAGATAAAATCTGGTTTTGGCAATAGTAAGGACCAGAGGCTTTTGAAAAATGAATGCTTAGTCTTGCTAGACCAAACATCTTGATTTGGGAAATGTTTCTTCCATTAGACCAAAATATTCGATGTTTAAAAGCCATGGCGTTGGCTTGTCATGGAGGTTTTGATAAATGGTTTTGAAAAACAGAAATGGACAAATGGATTTGGTCTTGGGCGGATTGGTTGTTTGGGTGATCTTGAGGGTTATGCAGAGCTCAACTCGAGTAGGGTTGAGGCCGGGGGTTTTGTGTTAGCCGCCCAAGCCATATGAGGTGAGTCTGCGAGCCGCATCTTGCTAGCCACCATCGTACAACCACATGTCACGAGAAATGGGCAAAGGACACAGCCAACTAATTTGTAAAGCTCCATCGCGGTTGGTCCTGTTGATGCGGTGGGTAGTCATGTTACGACCTTCGTAGTCCCACCTGGCGCAAGAGGGGGCCTGAACCCTACGGATGGGTAATCCAAAGGGGGTGAAACTTACCGGGGGTGGACTGCATTGGAGCGATGCATCGTAAAAACCTTGTCATGTGCTCTAGACCTCTCACCAAAGGAAGTGTGAGGTGGCGTCGACGGTCGCCAAGCAAACTAGAGAATTCATGTCATGTGGGTAAAGCTGTACACCTCTGTAGAGCGTAAATATATTCGAATAGCCGTGTCCACGGTTATGGACATGCTAGCAAAGCCACTCAAAGTTAGCTCTTGGTTTTGGTTTTCAAAGGACTTATGAAATTGATTTTGGATTTCTATCCAAATGGTTAATGGGTGGGGAGCCATTTGACAGGAGGGTATCCTTCACCACTCGTGATGAATGTTATCTAATTGAAAATTGAGTTTTGAAAAAGAACTTTTACTTATTATAATCTGCTTTGGAACTTAGTACTTGTATTTGAAACAAACTTGGCTTTACGCAAATCAACCCTAATATGCCTTCCTTTGATATATCCATTATGCATGTCATACTGATACTTGACGGGTGTAACTTGCGAGCACAGTTGTTGTGCTCATACTTGCTTGATTGATGAATTGAGCAGGAGAAGACTTCTTTGATGATGAGGAGGACCAAATCAATTAGGCCATGCCCTCCAGCCAATCACCTGTGGTGTAATGGATGGAGTCTATCCTTTTGGTTTTTCGCTGTGTATTTTGCTCTTGTTTGCTGGTGCTTGTAAGCATCCCCCACTACTACAAAGCAGGCTATAGTAGGCGCCCCATCACAGGCGGTTCCTTTGGAACCGTCGTATTAAACATTGCCGAACTGCGGGTGGTGCGGGATGCCTATCACGAGCGGTATTTTTTAGAACCGTGCAGTGATAGTCATCTATCCTGAGCGGTTTGTGAATAGAACCGTGCGTGAATTATCTAAGCGGTTCTATTCACAAACCGCCCGTGATAATCCCCCAATCCTGAGCGGTTCTATTTAATAACCATCGTATAATATCACGAGCGGTTCTAAATAAGGACCGTGCAGCGATTGAAGGATTATCACGAGCGGTTTGTGAATAGAACCGTCAGGATAATTCACGACGGTTCTATTCAAAACCGTCTGTGATAGATGACTATCCTGACAGTTTTTATTAAGCTATGCATGATATGCCCATAACGTATAAATTGGCGCGACACATCCTCTGCTGCCTTCTTGCCAGTGTCCCTTTGCCGTCTTGTCATCGCTGCCTCTGCCACTCCCTCTGCTGCCTTGTTTGGATAATAATCAACCGGCCCTCGCTGGGCTCCACTTAGATCTGCTAGCTAGCTTCTCCTCCCCAGTGCGGGCCACTTCCTCCCTAGCTCCTCCAACTGTGGCTCCTCCCTAATTAAGCAGATGAAGTATCTGATTATCCTTTTTTCACTCTATTGATTAGTGAATTTCCTGATTTTGCTACTCGTACATAGACCCTAATGTTTTGTTTTCTTTGTTGTATTCCTTAATCGGAAGTATAGGGTTTAGGTTTCAATTAATACTACTTGATGGGAAATGGCAAAAGCGTCGTACATCTAGCTCTCAATTTGATGGACCCTAATTCTAGAAAATGAAAAGCAGAACATGTAGCCTTTAATTAATCTGGTGTAATTCCTTTGTGCAGCGATGAGACAAAAGCAGTAAATGCGTGCAAAGAAGTGAAAGTCTTAATCGAACTAATTTCATGAGTAGTTTTCTAGAACAGATTAAAAAGAAGAATTTATGACACACGAAGATAAGTCACATGTGTAATGATCTATTTTATATTTCCTCTATTTATATCCATGAAGAAACATCATCACGGTGGTTTATTGTTTCAATTATATGAAAACGGATACCCGCAATCGCGGACCAACTTGCTAGTTATTAGGATCTTCCTCTTGTCTTTTGTCTCGTATCTAATCAACAATCATACGAGATAATCAATAATTATCCGTTCTTGACTTAGAGAGGAGAAGGTTGGACCCTTGCCCTAAGCGCCTCCAACACCGCCTTCTCCCCATTCGCCACCTTAGAGAGGAGAAGGAAAGGAGAGGAATCGTATTTTCTTCGTGAGCTCCGAGGGTAACGATCTATAACCCTTTATGTTTGCTATAAATTAATCGCTAATCAATTTTGACACTAATTTGTTACATGCGTAGTGTAGATGGATCGGCGGATGTCAGATGTGAACCGTGTGAGTCAAGAGTACATTAATGGCGTGGTTGCTTTTAGAAGAGCCACGGCGGGATATGTTGAAGAAGGAGATAAATTTTATGTCTTGTCCATGCATTGATTGCGGTAATTTGAAGATGTTTAACAACGGCGCAAATAGAAGCGTGCTTGATTGAAGGGTTTCACAAAAGGGTATACATGTTGGACTAGTCACGGTGAAGAGCAGATTATTACACATGAAGTTAGTAATGACGGCATCGTAGAGAAGTCAACGATATGCGGATGTGGTATCTTGCTTTTGATGAGGATATGTCACACGATGACAATCTGAATCGGATGCTTTCTGCGATCTGAAGAAACTTCTGATGAGAGAGAGTTTTGTAAATTCGAGGGCTTAAGGGAGGACTCGGTGAGACCTTTGTTCCTGGTTGCAAGCGGAATATACAAGGTTGTCAACCGTGCTTGAGCTACTGAAATTGAAGGCAAGCAATGGTTGGTCCGATAAGAGTTTCATGGCGTTGTTAGGTCTCTAGCGGACATCCTTCCGGAGAAGCGTGTTGCCCAACACCACCTATCAAGCAAAGAAGGTTATTTATCCATTGGGAATGGAAGTAGAAAGAATACATGCATGTCCGAGCGATTGTATCCTCTAGTAAAGAGTATGCAGACATGCATGTATGTCCGTGTGCAAAGCATCCCGATACAAGCGTCGAGAATCTTGCTAAGGTGAAGCAAGGACCTCCTGCTAAGATGTTGTGGTATCTGCTGTGATCCCACGTTTGAAGCGTTTATTTGCGAACGCAAAGGGCGCTTAAGATTGCTGCGTTGGCACTTTCGAGAGGCGTAAGAGATGGAAAGCTAAGACACCTGGCGATTACGCCCGGTGGAGAAACTTCGATCGGAGCTTCCAAGAGTTGATGCGGGCCGAGGAACATAAGGTTAGGGTTGAGTCTGAGATGGAATGAATCCTTTTGGTAACATGAGCGTGACACAAAGCTCGACCGTGAATCTATGTATGTACAACCTTCCTCCTTGGTACGTGTATGAAGCGGAAGTACATTTTGATGTCACTACTTATCCAAGGGCCAAAGCAACACAGGAATGATATTGATGTGTACCTAGCACTATTCTTTGGAAGATCTTGTGACCTTTGTGGAGCGAAGCGGATCTGGTATGGGATGCATACAAGCGAGAGAACTTCACTTTACGCGCCATGTTGTTACGCACCATCAATGATTTTCACGCCCTTGGTAACTGTAATAGACTTCAATTACAAAAGGAGCCAAAGCTTTGTCCGCCTTTGCTTAGATGCTCTGAGAGAGTGTATGGCTGAACAACTTCGCACAAAAGCGTATATCGTCACCGTAGGTTCCTTCCCGAGTCACCCATACCGCAAGATGAAAAAACAATTGACGGAAGGTGCGAATCATTTGGGAGGTCATCAAGTGATGATCTGTTGCTATGGTTGTACGAGGGCCACAATTTACAATTGTCACATGGCAAGGATCGACATCAATGGGTACACATTTTATCTGGCATTTCGGGATAGGAAGAGCCAGATCGAAACGGCGGTGTCGCATAGATGCATTCATGACCGATGGGATGAGGAGCTCCTACTATGGGCAAATAGGCGAGATATGGGAGCTCGACTCGTGCTTTTCAAGATCCCCTATTTGGTGCCGTTGGGTCCATCTCCCAGGTGAAGGTCGACAAATGCAGTGTCACTCTTGTGGACCTCGAGCGTGTCGGATATAAAGGCGAACCATTACGTCTTGGCTAACCAAGTTGTTCAAGTCTTCTATGTAACCGACCGGCAAATAAGAAGCGCCACGTAGTTCTTCATGGAAAAAGGAGGATTGTCGGAGTTGAGAATGTAGTGGGCGAGGAAGAATACAATCAATTTGACGAGTTGCCTCCTTTGGAAGCGGCATTAGGCTCGAGGAAGAACCCGGTGAGGAAGCTAGCTATATCTTGCGTCGATCATCATGAAGGCCTATATCTTAATTAAGAATTTACTCCAATGTAATTAATTTATTCCATAACATCATGTGTTATGGACTTGTAATCTCTCATATATTTTGATGTCAGCGTGAAATTGTCATGTGTTGATGTGTTATGGATTTGTCATATTTGATATTGATGTCAATGTGGATGTACATTGTAATGTGGAGTATCAAAATTGTCATCATACTTGATTTGGAGTTGAGTTGAATTAGATATGAAATTTTGAAGTCAAATGTGTTATGAACTTGTCATATTTGATATTAATGTCAATGTGTGGGCGTACATTGTAATGTGGAGTATCAAAATTGGTTTCACTTGATTTGGAGTTGAGTTGAATTAGATATGAAATTTTGAAGTCAAATGTGTTATGAACTTGTCATCATACTTGTCACGGTTAGAATTCATATGGACTTGTCATAATTGTCATCATACTTGTCTCGGCGAGGTTCACTATGTTTTCTCGGGATATTTATGTCTCACGGAGTTCATATGTTTTGTCGGGATATCATAAATTGGCCTCGGGTTTTGGGCTATCACAGAGCGGTTTTATTATACAACCGTGCGTGGTAATAATATCACTGAGCGGTTAGTGAGAACCGCAGTGATAATAATATCACGACGGTTCCATAATAGAACCGTCTGTGATATTAATATCCTGAGCGGTTCCCGAGCCGTAAGCCCGGCGTCGCCGCCGACCTCGGTGCCACCGCCCCGGACATTGGTGCCTCCGACCTCGGCGCGCCGTCCTCCTCCCGTGTCGGCCTCCTCCCTCTGCCTGCCTTCTCCTCCTGCAGCCTTCTCCCAGCCCCGTCCTCTCCCGTGTGGACCTCCTCCCCCAGCTCCGTCCTCCCGCGCGGCCTCCTCCCTGCCTTGGCCTCCTCCTTGCACCGTGAGTTCTTGTGCGGCATCCTCTCTGTAGTATTGCTCCTCTATAGCGATTCGGTTGATCGGTGGGCTTTGTTGACATGCTCTGTGATGAACTACATCTTATCTTGAGATTGAATGTGATAGTTAGTTCATACTTGAGCTCTATTGTATTACTTACTCTTGTCAATATGTTGTACTATTAATTGGTTACTTTCGGTTGAGCTCATAGTTCTATTGCAAATTGATCAGTTGTATTGACTAGTTTGTGATTCTTCTAGTAGTCTGTATGAGCTCATTCAACTTTTCATTTGCCATCTTGATCTCTGTAGTCAACCTCTGTTTGTTGGAGGTTTAATCTGTTTTAGATTAACGAGTTGAGATCATTTGACAGCTAAGCAAAGTATTGTTTAGAGCTCATAGTTTGAATTTATATTATCATATTCATTTCATGAAGAGTATAGACAATAGGATTGAGATGGCAAAGACTTGTTCTTTAGCTACTCTCCTTACGAGAGCACATAATATCATCAATCAATATGTTGGAATAGTTAATGCGTGCCTTTGTTAATCTCTAGACCTTTTAATGGTGAGAGTTTAATCGAGCAGTTCTTATTAAGAACCGTCTGTGACTCCTTCGCATTTCCTTAGAAGTTGGTGGATTAAGGAGTGTTAAATTCTTTAGGAATTATGCTTTAATGATAATTAATTTTGTTGGGATTAATTCTGAAATTTTTCTAAAAGCGCATTTTTACAACAATCCAAAAAGAAAGTTTTACTTGATTCTATTTTGTTTCTATCTTGGGATTAAACCTTTGCTTAGCATTTCCTTCGTCGATCATTTTACTTGATTCTAGTTCTATGTCTTCATTAAAGGCTAGTCTTACGTACATGAAGCATTAAACATTTGCTTAGCATTTTCTTCGTCGATCTGACACACTTGAGTGTACCTCGCTTCATGCCAATCCTCCACGGCGACGAAGCGGATGGTACACTCCATGTGTCGGGCTTCGATAAGTAGGCTTCGAGCAAAGATAGGCTCGGGCAAAAGATTTGTATCACTAGTTTCTATCTATACAAAGATCACAAGAGAAGCTGGTGGATTAAGGAGTGTTAGGAGTGTTAGAATAGAAGCTTGTGGATTAAGGAGTGTTAGGAATGTTAGTAGTCTGTATGAGCTCATTCATCTTTTCATTTGCCATCTTGATCTCTATAGTCAACCTTTGTACTTCTTCCTGAGATTAATTGTTTCATATTTATGCTGGAATGTAGTAGTCAGTATGAGCTCATTCAACTTTTCATTTGCCATCTTGATCTCTATAGTCAACCTTTGTACTTCTTCACGAGAGCAAGTAAGCGAGATGGCGAGAGCACCGTCTTCGCCGCCGTCACCGCAAGCGAAGTAGATGGAAGAGGCGCCGGCGAGGCCGCCAACACCGACCCATGAGATGGAAGAGGCGCCGAGCGAGGCCGCCGTCACCGTCGGCGATAATGACAGGCGAGATGGCGAGGACAATCGAAAATGCCTCTGGGTAAATGGTCATCCGCGGTCGATGACTTTGGGGTCCCTCTGAGTCCCAAGAGATCGTGGCGAGATTCCGGACCATCTGCGGGATACTTGGAAGGAGCAGGTCCTCATCACCACACCAAGGTGGAAGGACTGACGAAAGAAGCGAAGCGTGCGGGGCCAGAACTTTCGGAGAAGTTCACTATTCGAAGCACATGTAGCGCAGCGTGCGACGGACGGCGATGCTCACGATGGGTAAATCGTGGAGGACCTTCAAGAGCATTCTTGTCACGAAATGCGTGAACACGGGTCGAGCGCCCTTCGCGATATAGATTCTTGGCGGGAAGCATGGGACACCTTTGTGGCTATAAAGCGTCGGCGAATTTAAGGAGCAAAGTCGGGCGCACAAAGCTCTCGGACCTGAAACACTCACCCGCCACAGACTTCGGCACGGCGATGCAGCGGGTAAATCTGAGAATGGGCGGCGGAGAAGGAGAACCCGTTTCACGATGTCACGGACCAGCGTTCCCTAAAATTTGGTTAAGCGAGGCACAAGTCTCGTCTTGAGGCAGCATCTCCTTCACAAACCCAGCCGGACCGGAAGTGTCCCAGCGTGTGGTAAATATATCGAACTACTAAGTTGTTAATAAGTCCATAACTTCATAGTGCCTATAATAGCGTGATGACCTCTTGCGGCGTGACTTGATGCCCAAGCTTCCCAAGGCTCCTTCCATGCGAGAGGAGGGAGAAGGATATACTACCTCGGCCTTGGGAAACAAGGAGCACTTTCGGTGCATGCGAGCCTTGGGGTTAACGTGCCTTGGAGTCATGGATTATGGCGACTACTACGTATAGGACTAGGAAGAGATCCAAGGCGAAACACGACAACCGGTTAGTGCAGATGATTACTAACCAATTTCAAGTAGAGATGGCGGCATTGCGAGTCAAATGGATATACTCATGAGCGGTGATGCATAAGCCGCCCGCTAATTTGGGAGGCAGACCTCCTCGGCGTCGGAGTGGCGTCGGCGTCGCGCATAATTGTGAACATGGCGGCGTCCGATTCCGATAGAGCGACATCAAGGTAGCGTACATCTATGGAATGCACCAAAGATAGACCCTAACGATGCCTTAGCTAATTGCGTGTCGTTTTGTAGGAGCCGGCATACTGTAAGCTCAAGTGAGGATGGATGGGTCCCTTTGTATTGAAATTGCGAGGATGGTGTATCCATACGAGGAAGAGGCGGTCTGACCGGTGCCCGGTGGTGTCTGCAGTTACGCCAAGGTCAGTGGATATGGTACATGTCAATTTCCGAGCCATCCCATTGAACATTTGCCCGACGAAGAGATCACAACACTAGGGATGCCGTCCTCTCTTTTATCCGATGGCCCAAGAAGAACATCGTCCTAGACCCGGCGGTCTGCGATCTGGACACGACCATTCCTCTCCAGCGGGACCCTCGATGACTCCACCTCATGTTTAGCCTCAAAAGGCCACCTCTTGATTCCGTGGAGAAGACACGAAGAACGACAAAAGGCCACCTCTTGATTCCCGTGGAGAAGGCGCAAGAAGAACGACAAAAGCGTCTTGACGTGTCGGTTCGAGTCGTCTCACAAAAAACGCCGCCAATCGCTAAGGCCAAATCGAAATCAACGAGCGTTAAGCGCCTCCCAAGTCCGGAAGTCCGAGAACTCCGGAAGTCCGCGATACCGGAAGTCCGCGATACGGGAAATACATCATCGGAAAACCGTTGTGCTCGGCGTAGTATTAATGCCTGTTGGATATGCTTGTCGAGCTTTGCATGCAGGTACTTGGACAAGACCCAAAAGAAGGGTGCGATCTTTGGAATCACCGTCGAATCGAGGACAAGCATTTCTTCAGCGGGGCGAGGTACTTCCGTCGTGGGCTTCAATGATTTATTTGAACTATTCAACCTCGTTGGCCTCGGCGTCTCACTTCTACGATGTTGGACAACTTTGTAAGTTCGTACAATCAAGTTCTACATTCATCTAATACCGATAAATATCACAACTCATTGCTTATGTATAGATACATCTTTGCAAAATGTCCGGCAATGGAAAGAACCGGTGGGTTTCCTCGACCCACACGTGGTATCGTTGCAAACCATCCAAGAAGACTAGTCGCCGTAGAAATACATAACGAGGTCATTGCTTCTCTGAGAGGAACATGAAGTACATAGTGGTGCCCTACAACCGAGGGTAAGTGTCACTACTTGCTATACAAATTTCATTTGTACTTTATCTGTGACCACGAACTTAGGTTTAATGACTATAGCGACATACATGAGTAGGTACCATTGGATCCTTTTAGTTATCATACCCAAGAGGAACCATGTGATATACCTTGATTCCCTAAACCGCAATAAGCACGACTTGACACTCTAAGAGGAATACTCGAGAGGTATGCTCATTTCCTCCTTACATAACTCTATTGTAGTCTTCATTCGTTTGAAATGGCGAGGATAACTTTTTGAATCATGTAGGTCATTCATCAATTATGTTGCCAACAAAGGAATATCGATGGAAAGAGCGCCAACTAACACACAAGATGGATTTTCGATCGCGCTACAACACAATAATCCTATATCATACTTCATAATATTGCGTCTCGAACCGACTATACCTATATATGTAATTCTATTTTTGCGGTCTTGCTTGACAAAAAGATGATGAGTTATGTGCAATCTAAATGCGCTATCATATGTAGCTAATCCTTAGAGCTAGGAAGAAGGATCACGAGGTTTGTCAATCTCGAAATAATTATTTCCTAATTATAAATTTAAATATATATATCTTACCACTTTACTCTTGCTAGCGACAAGCCTTGAATTTACAATGTGATCGACTCGTTGCGGAAGAGATCGAGGACATTCGAGGAAGCTCTGCGCCTTTATCAACTCGAAATCATTAGCGACAACGGAGAGTTTCACTCCGTCGCCAACCCGAGCATCACCCCACTAAAACCTCTCAGCGCAAACAATTGTAATCTAGTTGTAACTATAGCGACAATACTTGAACAAATCACGATCTTTTGTAATTTATTTTGAGTAATGATCACTTTGAGTTGTCATGGTTTGCTTGAATCTGTTTTTGTGAATGCTTGAATCATTTACGTGAATGCTTGTTTTGAGAGGGCATGGCTAGCAATTCTGAGGCTAGCGAGAAAAGCAAAGCGTAGGCGAGGTAATGAGCTATCACGCATTTTTTTGTTAAAACCGTGCAGCGAAGGCAAATATCCTGAGCGGTTTCCACGCAAACCGTGCGTGATAGGAGAATATCACGAGCGGTTCTACACAAAAGCCGTGCGTGATATTCTAAATCCTGAGCGGTTTTATTTAGAACCGTGCGTGATATTCTCTATCACGAGCGGTTTTGTTTAGAACCGTGCGTGCGTGATATTCTCGAATCCGAGCGGTTTTCGGTTGAAACCGTGCGTGATACTGACTTCCTGAGCGGTTTTTAATAAAACCGTCGTGATATTCGTATCCGAGCGGTTTTGTACGTGCGTGATAATATCTGTTATCATAGACCAACAAATATAGGCGGTTGGAAGCGAAATGCGTGATGTGATTCGAACCGTGCAGTGATGTCGGTTCTGTAGTAGTGCCCTTGTAATCAACTCTATTTTGTTGTTAATAAAGCCTTTGGTGGATGTGTATGTTATCACTTGTATTTCTTTGTGAGAACTAGCCATTGATCCTTGGGGCGGTTGGGATCACGAGAGGGCGGAGGCATTTCCAAGCCCACAACCTCACGGAGTTTGGTTCATGAGGACCTCCCCTCGAGATGTCTTGGCGATACTCTGGGTCTCCTTGCGGTAGTACCAGAGGGGCATGTGGGGCTGGGAATGGTCTCAGGTCCATAGACCTCCTCGGGTCGGGGTCCCAGACCTTCGAGCGGTCCTACCGGGATGCTCTACGGGACGTCCTGGGAGTTCTTAGTGGACTTTCTAGGAGGTCCTAGAGGACCTCTCGGGTAGCCCCTAGCCGGGTCGTTACATGGGGCTTGGCTGCAATTAACTTTTCATATTTATAAAGGTTTAGGCTTGGTGTGTATTGTATTCGAAAACAAGACCAAATGAGTCAAAAACTACTACAACACCTCTTCACTCTCTCTCTCTCTCTCTCTCTCTCTCTCTCTATATATATATATATATATATATATATATATATATATATATGATGCCGGTTTTAATGGCACACAAGCGACCCTTGCTTGGAGACTTTATAGAGAATAGATTATGAATGGAATGGTAGGGCGTGGCTGGGCTAGGCATAAGGTAGCGAAATGACCAGCATGAACACGATTACACGAGACAAAGGTGAAATGAATGGCGAGAGGCGGTGAAGAGGTGTTGTAGTAGTTTTGACTCATTGGTCTTGTTTTTGAATAAATACACACAAGCCTAAACCTTTATAAATATGATAAATATATATATATATATATATATATATATATATATATATATATATATATATATATATATATATATAGCCACTTTGGTAGGCCCTAGCCACTTTGGAGTGACATGAGAAGGATGAGATAGTAGCCACGGCCAATCTCATTGATCCCATGCAGGTTTAAGAAGTACGGATGCAAGGAAAGCGTCAGGACATCCAATTACCTGGATGTTGTCGATAGGTAATTGGACCTCACTTTGTTCAGAAAGTGACGTGGATGCGCAGGTACTCTGACTGGGAAGTGGCATCATCTATCAGCAACCAACAATTCTTGAGCATGTAATTGTCTTTAAACCCAACAAGAACACCAAGCAACAAGTTGAGAATTCTTTTGAAATGTGAGAATGGTTGATTGGTGTTCTTGTTGAGTTTAAAACGATTACATGCTCAAGAATGGTTAGTTGTCGATACATGATGCCACTTCCCGCTTGAATACTCATGCGTGTCACGCCACTTTCAACATAGCGACGCCCAATTACCTATCGACAACATCCGTGTAATTAGATGCCCCGGCGCTCTCCTTGCATCCATACTTTTAAACTTGCAGGGCTCAATGAGGTTGCCCGTGTCTACCGCCTCATCCTTCTCATGTCAGATGGACGATCCCCAAAGTGGTCAGGCTTTATAGAGAAAAGTCATCATAGACGGTTTCAGCCACAAACCGTCTGTGATAGGTTCCTATCACAGTTGGTTCTCAGTTAATAATCGTCTGTGAAAGTATGCATTACAGACGGTTTTCAAACTGTCTGTGATAACCTCATGTCATCACTGACCCATAAACTCAGACGGCTCACGAAACCATTTGTGATGACGTTTTTTAACCGTCTGTAAATACCTTTTCTGTAGTAGTGATTGTATTATTTTATAAGAGATTTCCTGGCGATGTGTTAAATATTAATTTGGGATTATGATTTTCTCTTGATTAGAAAATTTTAATTTACTGCTAAAAAGCGATTTGCGTCGTTTAAATTAGTTTAAATTTCGGGGTTCTCACATCATCACATGAAATTTCAGGGGGGTCATCAAGTGATTGAGAACTGATGAGTATATTAATGATACATGCATCCTTCTGATTAACTTAGCCGTTCATATATTGCTACACATGTATTACTTGGTCCAATCTATTTTCTTATGCGAAGAACTTGGTCCATTCTTTTGGTGCAAGAAAACCGTGTATCATAATCAAACCCGGCACGCGCAGAGCTCTATTGACATCTTAACTTTGACCAAATAACCGTTCGTCATAGATGAAGACGATTTTCTCCATTAATTGATTGGTTAATTTTGTAGTAGTTAAGTTCAAAGGCAACATGACATATATATTAATAATTTTAATCAAATTCCACATGATATACAATAGTTTTCGCGTGTCTGTTTGGGCGATAACAGATACCTAATTGTCCATGCATCGATCCCCACCATAATATTATTTCGTTTGCCGGCAGGGAACCTTAACTTTTCATACTATGAAAGTCGAGAAGTAGTTTTTCTTATGACTAGTCTAAACGTACGACCTAATTAGTTATGATTAGTCTGCATGGTTGAGATCGATCTTTTGTAATATATTTTGGCCTCAACTTTGAGATAGATCGATCAATAGCTAAGCAATAATTCAGGGAGTCTATCCAATGAAGCTTCCCTAGCTAGTTAACTAACTAGCTAGTGGGTCGAGCTTTATTTAAGATGGTTATCACATGAGAAATAACCCATCCGTTTCTTTTCAGTACTTCTCGATCGAGCTAGCAATTTAATACCCCTGAAGAAAAGTAACCGAGCTAGCAATTTCTTTTCAGTACTTCTCGATCGACCCACCCGTTTCAAGAAAAAAAAACTATACACTCCCTCCATTTCACTATATTTATCCACAACCCACCATGAATAGCCTTAATAAATGTAAGAAATCTAAGAAATATTTAATGAGAAATTACCGTGCATAGCCTTAATAAATGACATACCAAAACCATCTAGCATCTACGAAAGCATTTAAGTAGGAGTAGAGATATGAAAAATTGTAATAACTACACTCTAGATTCTCTCAATGAACAAGTATACTCTCTCTAGTTCACAAAAACATGTCCATTAGGTGTTTAATTGTTCCATTTCCTTCCATACATGTAACATCCCGAAATTCGCATTTTGGGAATATATAATAGAAATGCACTGGGGAAAATATTTTGATCATTTTACATATGAAAACCTAACCATGTTTGAATTTTGAACTTTTGTTTAAAAGCAAATAATGAAATTCATACAAACATGCACATAAGAGAAATTTAGATAAAACATATTAATAATAGGTGAGAGAATTATTATGGGCATAATCTCTCGGAAATTTTTTTTATTAAGCAACTTATATGAATTTTCATTAAGGATAACAAATGCAAATACATAAGAACATAAACTTGTAAGAATTTTAGAGAAAATCACAGAGGAGATAAACTTCTGAAAAATTTACATAAGGAACTACCTTAGGTCAGGGGCCCTCACAAAAATTTGACTTTGTTTGCTTATTACAAAAATTCGGAAATACAAAAATTCGGAAAACCTTCAGCCACTTAAACCCAGAACCCTAATTCAATTCTCTATCTCTCTCTCGCTGGTAAGTGGGCCTCGATTGCCAGACTTCATCGTCCACCTTGCTCACCCCTCGCCAGCGCACGCTCACGTGAGCCCCGCCCCGCTCACGAGCGCTTCACCACGCGCCCACTGTTTTGCTGCACCACCTAGTCCGCCCAGGTTTCGCCTCCCTCGGCCGCATCAACCCCTCGCCCATGCCTTGCCCAGACGTGCCCATCCCTGACCGCCTTGACCTCGGCGCATCCAAGCGCGTTGCCGCCATTGCCCGCGGGCACGCTCACTCCCTCGTGTGTTTCCTCCACCCCGTCGCCTATAAAAAGACCGCTCGTAGCTTGCCTCACCCTCTTTTGCCATTCCCCTCCCCTTTCTTCTTCTCCACCGAGCTCGAGTTCGAGAGAAGCGCAAGCTCCATTGTCAGCCGTCGCACTACCCTTGTCATTTCTCATGCCAGTTAAGCTCCTTCCTCGCCACCTGCGTCATATTGTGTTCCGAAGTTCCAAGAATCTTTTCCCTCACTCAATTTCTTTGTTGGCCCACAGGAACTACTGAATTGTTGCTTCTTCCCCGACTCCGACAGACAACACCGACTTCGCCGTCGCTTCCCCCTCGGTGAACCCCGCGTCAATTCCTCACGGCTAGAGCACCCCTACGCGGCTACGCCTCCCTCGTCCTTCCCCGATAATCAGAAGGAGCTCTCCCTCGCCCGGACGCCTCTGCCACATAAAGCTCCTCACCACCACCTCGGGTCATTGTCGCCAGCCTTCTCCAAGCTTCTCGGAACCCTTCCTTTGCTTCTGGTAAGATCCTAGTGACATGTATGTAACATCCCAAATCTGGGCGTGTGTTTCAAATGTAATAAAATGAGTAGAAATTAAAACTTTTCTTGCATCTTGAAGTTTTTGAACTTTCCTGTAATTCTTATAAAGGAATTGTGGAATTCAAAAACCAAAATCTCTAATTGACTTAAGTCATGACCCTTTTTAAACTATTGAGAATCTTGTGTTCAACCTCTGGAAATATTTTTTCTTGGTTCTAGGGAAGCTGTGTGACACCTTTGAAAAATTTCATAATTTTTAGAAACAATCTGATAATTTTAGGAGGTCAGTCAAACCAGTTGACTCTTGGTCAAACCCTAGAACAAGCCTTCTGAAATTTATGGAGAAAAATACTCCGCATAAAAACCTCTGGAAATTTTATCCTAGATTTGTCCTGGAGTCAGTACCCTTCAGTTCAAATTTCAGAATTTTTGGAGTTGAGGAACTCCATTTAAAAATTCTCAAACCTTCTCTATTCAATTCTATCCTAACTGGTTTCACTGTTGCTTGGGTTCAAGCAAGTCTCGGGCTCGTGCCACTGGACTTGGTCGGACCACCTTGCACGCTGTCCCGAGCCCGTTCAATCGTGCCTTCGATCTCAGCCTTTGGATCTTAATCGGACGGTATCTGTTAGTTGGCCGTTCGGACCTCCCTAAATCGCCAGCGCATCTCAGCCGTTCAAATCTAATCTAACGGTGCGTGTGTGGGGCTCGTGCCTAACTGGTTGAGCTCAACCCACTTACCGTTTCGGGCCCGAGCCACCTTTGCTTGTTTCTCTGGCTGGTGGGGCCTCTGAGTCTGGTCATCTTCCTCCTCGGTCGCCTTCTCTCTCGTGCGCGCCAGTGCTCCATTGCAGTGCAAAGTCACCCCAGTTGAGTCCTTGCAACGGGTCTTTGCTGCAAGCATTAAATGCGCATCGTGCCCTCGCCCCCGAAAGTCTTCTTCCTCTGCCCTTCACCTTCTCCCATCGCGCTCGGCATGTCCATGGTAGCAGGTTTGACTCTGTTGGAGTGTTGCCATTGCAACCCTTGCTCTCTTGGCTACAAGTAGCCACAGAGCCTCCCTTGCCTTCCTTTTAGCACCCCTCAGCTTCAGCTTGCACCCTCTTTGCTTGTTGAGCTCAAATCACCCCAAAGCACCTTGGTCGCCATTGTTACACCTTGAGCTCCTCGGTGAAGCCAGTGGTCCAGTGGTTCTTCAACCTCTCTTCTTGCTCAGCTTGGAGCTTCTCACCTCAGTGGTCAAAACCCCTAACGTAATTTTAGGTTGTTTCTACAGGAGCGGCTTAATTTTGGAGTTTGGATTTTGTCAGCCGAATCACCCCCTTTCTTCTTCATCTCCGGTAAGTGGCTTTGCTCTTCAATTGTTTGCTCATGGACCCTCTGTGAGCCCTTGTGGAGCTATCCTTACCATCCCTTGGTGGTCTTTTTGCTCAGGCCGCCATCTTCACTTCATCTTCCTCGAGGCCGGCAAGCTTCAACGTCGCTGGAGCTTCTCCGGCCACCTCCGAGCTCCACCTGTGCTAAGGTAGCTCCCTAATAGTCCCTAGAAGCTATGGCACCCGCTTACCTAGACTTTTGCGGAGCTTTCTTTCATTTTCGCTTTCGGCCGTGTTGGTCATCTTCGCTCAACTTCGGCTCACCGGCGTTTCAGGTCGCTGCTGCCGTCGAGAAGGCCACCAGTGGGTGCGCAACACTATTGCGCACATAGTGGTACCCTTGGTGTGCGCCGCCGTGGCCTAGGTCGCTAGCGGTGAGGCCATCATCGCGCTCGGTTTCGTTGTCGGACGAACTGGCGCTGTCACGCTGTCATTAGGACCGTGATTCTCTTCATTTAACGCAAATCATCACTTAAGCACAGTTAATCAATGCTTGGAATTAATTGACTGTTTTAAATCGCTGTCCTGTGTCGCTGTCTGGTGGGTCCCGCGCTCTTTAAACCACCCGTGCGCTTTAAAGCATGCGTGCGTGGCCCACGGTCACTGACAGTGGGGGTCCAATGTGAGTGAAACCCTCCCCGGCGCGTGCACAAGCCTTGGGTCATTGTGCACCGTTGGATTTCAAAAAAAAAGTCTAGATCTGTGTGAAGTTCGGACCGCCGAGCCGCAACCGTCCATTTTTCGATCTATGGCCCAGATCTAGTGGGCCGTTCGGACCACTTCTTTGGCTCAGTCTCAGTGAGCCGTTGGATTTAGATCAACGGCCCAGATCTGATGTGCCGTTCGGACCGTCTGAACCACACGTCGATCTGAGCCGTTCATCTTTAGATCCACGGCCCACATTGATTGGAACGTTCGGACCGTCCGAACTAAAATCAACGTGGACCGTTAGATCTTGATCCAAGTGTCGTTCTGCATTCCTATGCGCGGGTGCGCTGTGCTGGAGCGCGTGTGCGATGGTGCATCAACGGCCCATGTTTTGCCACGTCTTTTCCTTTGAGTAAAGTTTGTTTATTTCCCAGTAAGCTTTATTTGTTAACTGAAAATTGTATTAAACTAATTCATTTTAAACCCTTTTCGGGTGATTCAAATTTTGTTAATTCTGGTTTGAGCTAAGCTTTAATCTAAAAATAGTTGTAGGCTTAGCTGGCTCCAGAAAAATTTGGGAATAGATTTAATTCCTGTTTAGCTTTAATTAGTGCATTAAAAATTCATTTAACTTGGAAAATGCATAAGTAATTCTCTATAGCTCCTTTTTGAGTGAAACCAAGTTTGTTGGCTTGCTCTGTTAGTGAGCTTATTTGTAAAATAGGTTTTAGGCATGCTACTATCTTTAAAAGTTTTGCAATTGCATTTAACTTGTGCACTTTTTCATGTCTTTGAAAAATCATATAAAATGCATCCTAGCACCAAATGAGGTGAATTCAATTGTGGTGTTCATCTTGTGTGGTGCTTTATTTACTATAAAAATCTCAGGGGCAACACCTCTCTAAAAATTTGTGCCAAAAATTTAATTTCGGATGAATAGTGACCGAAGTGAATTTTCATCCTTTTTCCAACATACAGATTTTGTTTTAGCCATAACTTTTGCATTGAGAATCCAAATCAATTGGTTCTTATTGCTAAATTCCTTAAAAATCATGCTCTACCTGCTGTAAAAATTTCAAAGCTTTTCGCTGAAATTGGGTTTTTGAGTCTTTTCGGTGTTCTTCATTCTTATCGGTTCTTTTTCGTTCTTTCGCTAGGTTCCGACGAGCACGTTGACCTTGAGAGTGATCCTCTGCAGCATAGTGAGCAACTTCAGCAAGGTAAGCAGTTTGATCATAATATCCCCATTACTTTCAAAGTCTAATACTTTGTTTACAAATTGTATATACATGCATGCTTTTGTGTCAAAGTAATTTTCCCGATTAGAGGTAGTTATTCCTATTGCATGGTTGCCCTTAAATTGTTTATACCCTACCACAAAACATAAGGTATTAATCTCGCCGGTGAATTAGAGCCCGGTGGTTGAATTATGCTCTTTTATTGTCTTTACGGTGTCATGCTTAGAAATGCTTAGCTACCGGTAGAATTTAGCGGTTATCGACTTAGTCGATAACTTTGATCACAAAAAATTATTATTACCATTATGCTCAGCACTTTGTGCTTTGTTACTTTGTAAAGTCAAAAACTGAAAATGAAAATGAAATGTTTGAGACTTGGGCACAATGGTTGATGGTGTGATCTTGTGGTGTGGCTGGAATGGTGCGGGTCAACAAGGACCGAGTTACTTGTGTCACTAAGCCAGCGATTATTATGCTAACCACACGAGGGGATATGGGACCTCTCTTGACTTAGTACTTTGGCGTGTGTTAGCTCAGAGTCGCAGGATGTTGTGTGTGTGGTTGGTGTTGAAAAAAAACTTGTGGTTATGTGTTGGGTGGCGGGGAGTGGAATCCGGTTTAGGTTCTCCACACAAGGGCATTGTAGTTGTGCAGGGAGCTTTACCCTACGGTGGTAGTTGACTTTCAGCTTTACAATGACTCTGTCTCAACGTATGGGTTTCCATCCATACAGGCGACTCGTAGTTAATACACAATATTGGAAATGTCTCGTAGGACTTAGCCGTGCCGGCATACCAAAGGAAGTGTGCTAAATCATGTGGCGAAAAGGCGGTCTGACGTGTGAGTACATTGGTACACCCCTGCAGGGTTCAAACTATTCGAATAGCCTCATGCTAGGTTATGGACATGCTTCGTAAGGTCGTGCAAGAACTAGACTATAACCTTTAATTAAAACTTGATGTGGGTGGTATGAATGGGGAATTCATGCTATTGTTGTGGTGGCTATTGGGTTAGCCACTTCCAGGATGTCTTGTTATTATTGTTACTTGTATCCCGCTGTTTTTGTCAAATAAAAACAGATTGTAAAACTACTTTAAATCTATTACATTATTGCAAATGAAAACTTGCTTTATGCTGAAAATGAGTCTAGAGCCTCCACCACTTAAATAAGCTTGCATGTAGCAAATGTATAGGCTTGTTACACTACACGTAAGTCTTGTGATTACATTTTTGTACTCATTTGCTTTGCTTAATTAATTGTTGCAGAGGAGGAAGCTGATCCCCAAGGGATCCACTTTTGTGAGCTGTGCGGTGGGTTTGACGACTAGGTTGGCGGCCCGGTTGGTTGCCTTGTGGATTAAAGGCACACTAATTGGCTCTTGTTTATCGCCATCTTATGTCTTTTGCTTCCGCTATTTATTTATCTCTTAGTTGTTATTTGGCCAGTCGGCCCCTTTTGTAATAACTCTATTATGTATGTCTTTTGAATTGCTTAGTTGTGCTTTGGTTCTATGTGTTGAATGGAATTGATGCATAATTTTGTAAAGGGGTATATGTACTGCAAGTTCTTGGGAAGTACATGTATCTCGAGACGTGGGATATTTTGTTTGCGATGCTAGGACCAAGTGGATGGTTAAGCATTACAAGCCAAATTTTTGGGGTCCTCACAATGTAGTAGCTCATGCGTGCGCGTTTGTTTGTCTAAAGCATTGTTGGAGCATGCAAGCCAATGTAGCCCGTAGCACCGCCACTGCACAACGTCGTAGCACCGCCGTTACCGGCCACCCCAGACCTCGCCATTGGTACCCCTAGGACCGCCTAGCTTGTGGGAACCCATTTTGGGCTTTCCCCGGTGCCTCCGTGGACTCCTTTGCCGGCGACGAGCACGACAAGCCAGCGCCCGAGAGCTACCCTGCCCTGTCCAAACCAGACAGTCACTGTAGCATCATCATTAAAGGACTAAATCACAGCCATTTAGACAAAGCAGTAATTAAAGCTAATTCAATTGATGCTAATTTTCAATGACGCGTGTGCCCTGACAAAGAGTAAATGCGATTTATTAACACTAAGATTCGTTTTGAGTCACTTACACACGGGTTCCACAGCCTTTAAGTGCACAGTGCGCCACCCGTGAACCCATGAACTGTGCTCATGGACTCTGTTCCACGCATTATTCCCGTGAGCCTAGTCACTGACTAGTGGACCCCACATGTCAGAATAATGAAAATTGGGAGAAAATAGAAAATACACATTTAGCTATGAGGAAATGCGCTTTCTCTGTTGCAAAGCGTAAACCATAGTGAGTCTAGAGGATAATACATTTTTCTTACTGGAAGTGTAAACCTCAGTAGAACATATGCGAGAATACACTTTCTCTGCTGGAAAGCGTAAATCTCGGAAAATACACTTTCGATGTCATTTTTGTTTTTCTCTGGAATTTCCAAAGTAAACCAAATTAAAACCTTAATAACTTTTGCATAAAAACTCCAAATGAGATGATTCTTTTTTCTAAATTAATCTAAAATCATGCTCTACTATAATACATAAACATATTTGGAATTTGTTATTGTTGAATTTATTTTGCATTATTTAATTCGTTTTCGGCTCTTTTTGAAATAGATGTTAATTGCTCAAAAGATGCTGGATATGAGAAGTCTTTGGTTGCTAGATTGACTAAGCAAGGAAAGGTAGGCCCAGTATCCATATATATTTCCTTTCATTTTATAACTGCAGTGGGATAGTAGTTTAATGTTTCTTATGAACCAAATTGTTTTGTTGGATATATGACACTTGCTTTTCTTTTCTTGTTTTTGGATACTATTTCTTGTCTGATTCAGCTTATATTTCATCATTTGATAGCAACCTCGCAAAATCCATTCATACTCTTCCAAATATGGAAGACGCTATCAACCTGATACTAAAAAGAACAGAGGTGAATGCTTGTATGAAGACTACATTTTGAAGCTCTCTTAGAAAGGAAATCTGCCATGCTTTTTCATGAAATTCTAGATGATACATATATAAGGATTTGAACCAATAGATTACTTTTTTCCAGGTTGCTAACGGTTTAGTTCTTGAGAAAACATCTTGCCCTTTGGGTGTTCTCTTGATTGGTTTTGAGTCCTGACCTGATGCCTTGGTCCATGTATCTTTAGTTGTGAACTTACTGGAGTCAATGTTTTTCCTATAAACCATATGCTTTGTGCATGATTTGTACTTAAGCATATTAAACAACTTGCTTTAAAGTTAGATATAATGGTGTAGATTGCATCTTTAGCAAAGTGGTAATGGTCTTCTCCTAAAAGGTGGAAAAGAAGCTATGAGATCAAACACCATATTGCATAAGGTATTATCTTGTGCTACGTAGTAGCTTACTATTGACATTACATGTTGTTTTTAGCTTGAGTGTCCTTTAAAATATCAATTTCCTGTTTTTTAGGGTATAATTGATGCTATTCCTGATAATGTTGGTGAAAAACTTATTGTCCTTGTTACAACTAGATATGAAAATGCAGATTTGCTAAAGTTGAGCATGAAATACAATTACCAAAATAATGATTCTACCAATATGTCTAAACCCGTAACACACTGTATAGTTTGATGATGTCATTGATCTCATCATCCTTGCCTCACTATTAATGTTTTCTCCTTTGAAGTTTTTAACTTCATGTATAATTATTATTTTCTCTTAATATCGTAAATGGTAATGTTTATAACCAGAAACTCACCATTTTATTCATCATAAAATAGTTACCTACAGATTTTGTTAGTTATTCTTCAAATATTTTCAAGATGGCGATACTTTATCGTTATATTGTTATTTATTTTTCAAACGTCTAGAAGTTGTTATATGTTTGATTGAGTAAATAGCCTATTTTACATATATTTTCTGTAGGAGACATTACTTGTTAATAAAGATATTATGAAGACTCCAGAACTTGATGGCATACTAGTAGCGCTCAAAACAGAAGGTTTGGCTTTCACTCCTTTGAAGAACCTTTGCACTTTTTAGGTCAAAAGAGCTAAGAAAACAGCTTCAAATCAGTCACAAAACAATCTGGTATGTTACATTCTTCTAATTTCATCAAATAAGCTTGGCTTCTTACACTTTTCTAAGTAGGACATTTATTTATTTTTCAACCGGCTTTGCAAGATAATTGAGGACTACAAAGAGAATGCAATGGAGATGGAGGAGCTAATGTATTAGTTTCTCCCTGAACAAAGTTTATAGATAGATTCCAACTATTTAGGAAAAAAATTGTGTCAATCCATAGGATCTTTTCCTGATATATCTGCACCCATTTTATATGGATGTTTGATTCAGTTGTGAACTCCACTTGCTATAAATTCAAATATTTGTTGCTGCCATGAAGTGCATGCATGCTCTACACTACTACAGAAAAGGTATTCACAGACGGTTTAAAAACGTCATCACAGACGGTTTCGTGAGCTGTCTGAGTTTATAGGTCAGTGATGACATGAGATCATCATAGACGGTTTTGAACCGTCTGTGATGCATACTTTCACAGACGGTTTGTGGCTCAAACCGCTCGTGATATAATATCACGAGCGGTTTCAGCCACAAACCGTCTCGTGATAAGTACTATCACGAGCGGTTTGTGGCTGGCTTTCGTCTGTGATATTACTATCACGAGCGGTTTGTGGTGAAACCGCTGTGATGACTTTTCTATAAAGCCCCAGCGGTGGTTGCTTGTGCCATTAAATCCGGCATCATATATATATTATATATATATTGTCGTATCTCTCTCATCCACTTTGGGGGATTGTCCGCATGACATGAGATCGATGAGGCGGTAGAACACCAAGCAACCATTCTCATTGAGCCCAAAAGAATTTCAACTTGGATGCAAGGAGAGTCTTGTTGATATCAATTACAATTGAGCGTGCTCAAGAATTGTTGGTTGTCGATGATGATGCCACTACCAACAAGTAGGAAGTGGCATCATGTATTAGCAACATAACCATTCTTGAGCATGTAATTGGATGTCCTAACGCCTCCTTGCAACCATTCTCATATTTAAACTTGCATTCTCAATGAGGTTGCCCGTGGATACTGCTTGGCCTTCTCATGTCAATTACATCTAATTTCAAAGTGAATCAGATAGATATATATATATATATATATATATATATATATATATATATATATATATATATATATATATATATATATATATATGATGTCGGTTTAATGGCACAAGCACCAACGCTGGAGACTTTATAGAGAAGAGATTATGAATGGAATGGTAGGACGTCTTTGATGCATGAGGTAGGAGAACTTGACCGGTATGAACAAGGGACTATTAATATGAACTAATTATCAATTCAATTTCAGCATAAGACTATTGACATCATTACATCACAGAGCAAGGGACTATTAATATGAACTAATTATCAATTCAATTTCAGATAAGACTATTAACATCATTGAGCAGTTCATCAGCAAGAGAACAAGACCAAGGGTGTCCAAACCCACCACACCAGTAGTAGCCCTCGGCATCCATCGCAGAGCACTAGCCATTTTCATCACAGAGCAAGGGGGGTAGAGACAGAGAGGGAGTAAGGTAGGGTGATACCTCGATCTGGCAAGAACCACGGTGGCGACCCCACCACCAAAGACAACCCTCATCCATCTAATTCACCTTGCATAAATCACACAAACATCAGGACACAACTTAAGGCTCAAGCATAAAAATCAAACTCAACAAAAGACATTAAGCTAACAGATCTAGAGGAGAATAGAGGGAGGATGGGGAAAGCAAAGCCTGGCCAGGGCCCTAGCGGGGCGCAACGGGGTCGGGCGGCGACGGCGACGGGGTCGAGCGGCGGCGTCGAGGTGGGGAGGGGAACGGAGTAAATGCGCTGGGGAGTGACGAGTTAGGGCGGGCGCAAACCCTAGCGGAGCTGGGGAGTGACGAGAGTTAGGGCGTCACCGTAGTTGTGGCACAACGGTGACACTGCAAAAGACACTCTTATCGTGCGAGTGTCTTTTGCGGTCACGTCACGTCGTCTGTCAACCGTCGGCGACGACGGAAGAATGGCGGCGTCGGCAGACGGGTCACTTTCGGGTGGGGAGGGAGCGGACGAGAGTAAGGCCGCTGGGGAGTGACGACTTAGAGCGCAAACCCTAGCGGTCGACCGGGCTCCTACTTATAAAGAGACTTATCACAGACGGTTCTATTATGGAACCGTCAGTGATAATTATCTAACCGTCTCGTGAAATGGTTTTTCTCAAATATATTTATCTTGTATATACACTTACATGACATGAAGAAATTACATGTTTATATTAAAAAAAGTAGAAACCTATAATTAAACAAAGTTTTTCTAGTGGCGGAGGTAGGTCATTGTCTCCATCTTCAATACTTCATAGGCGGCGGTGTCGGCATCGGACGATTCTCGATCATCGACAACGAAGCTCGAAATCGTCCACTACGACGCTTGTTCGAGTGTCTCCCAAGACCCTCGGTCGTTGAACCAAGAAGAATTGAGCCCATAGGCTCTCTTCCCTTGCTTGAGGGTCTCTCACCGTCGACTCGATGCTCTGCCGCCTCGATTCTCTGTGATCAAGTGACGGCAAGCCTCCTCAAGACGTGCAACCGTTTTGGAGAACCACGTCGATGACGCGATAAACTTCGTCGAAGTGGGAGATCACCCGTAAGACACGACGGAGGAGGATGTCAAGGCGGCGGAAGGTGGCCGTCATTTGCTCGGCAAATTCTCGGCGACGTAGGAGTGAAGACACTGTTGAAGCAGTGTTCTTCTGCAACCGGCTCAACGTCTGGAGAGAGAGGTGCTCAGACAAAGCGGCGGTAGGCCATCAATGCCGGCGACAAGGAAGAGGCAGCCATTTTGGTTTTTTTATAAGTATGTAGTGGGGATGATCATCTTCGATGGCAGATGATCCTTTTTGTAAAACAAGGTATAAATTCGAAGCGTGAGACGAAGAGACCCATCGGGGAGCCGAAGCGGATCGATGCGACAAAGAGACGACGGGAGCCAAAGCGGATGGCGGCGAAGAAAAACGCATTGGGGCAGAGGCGATATTATCACGAGCGGTTATAACAAAAAACCGTCGTGATATGTAGTAATATCACAGACGGTTCATGTTTAAAACCGTGCGTGAAGTATCACAAACGGTTCTGACAAAAAACCGTCTGTGATACTTCACAGGCGGTTTTAAACATGAACCGTCTGTGATATGACCTCTTCACAGACGGTTTTTAGCACGGAAGATAACATAGACGGTCGGTAAACAAAAACCGTCTGAGATTGTTTTTAACACAGACGGTTTCGATGAACCGTATGTGATCGGGCGTCCAGTATTAGCATTTTTGTAGTAGTCCTACAGTTTTCTTAGTTTGCTGATTGTGAGAATATGATTCTTCCATGTGACGATATGTGCTCTACTGTTTCTAGTTTTTTTGGATGAGGTAGAATAATGTCTTCATATGACGATATATGTTTCTATTTGTAGCAAAATGCACGAATCAAATTCGAAATAAAAAAATTTATAGTAAGATGTCCAAAAAGACGCTTTTGCGCACCTAGAGACCTATATAACGTCTCTACAGAATGTGCATAAAGTGTGCGCACATGAATTGAATATATTTGTAAAAGCGTCTCTATGTTTGTTGGCACGCAAATCGGACGTGTCTATATCAGTAAAGACGTTATGTAAGTGCATCTACTAAAACGTCTCTACATACATAGACATGAATTTTAACGTCTCTATAAAACGTCTTATGTCATGTACACATATTTTACAAGCGTCTCTACGGTTCTTGGCATGGTCAGTGGGGAGACGCTCCAAGGATACTTTATAAAAACGGCTCTACGGTCCTCTAGAGATGACATAACACGTCTCTAGCCTATAGATTGGACGTCTCTACATAGGTGTTGTATTGTAGTCGACCTTGCTCTGCGTCTAGAGGAACTTGCTAGTGGGGAAGTTGACTGCGTAGGTGAAGGGCTCCTGGGAGGACGTAGAGGAGGTGTCGATGATGGAAGTAGCCTTGTGTCACAACATGTTTACAAAGAAGAAACTAGGTATAAGAATCAGAAAATGATATGGACCTTGTGGCAGAACAAGTATCTGGCTGCACCATAATGATGATGTGTATATATACAAATTAATGCAGTAAGCCGCATGCAACAAGCACAGTACGAGTATCTATAATAATTTATTTCTTAGCTTGTTACTAAGAGGAGAGAGAGTATTCAATCTAATAAAAAGATACAAGCCTTTCAATTAATTGTTTATTGAGCTTGTATCTAAGACTTTAATTGCTACCCACAAAAAAAAAATTTAGGTAACAAACGAGTCTCCAATAGCTATTTTATTGTTTCTTGTGTCTTGGTATCAACAACTTGCTTGTTTCTTCATATAGAAACAAGCTCACCTTCTCCTCTCATCATTTCTCCTCCACATCACCTATATTCTGACGTGTTATCCCTTAGTAACAAGTAACGTAGACTATTATAGATGCTCTAATAGAGTAACCAAACCTAATTAATTTGTCCTCTTGATGTGACAAAGAACTAGTGCTAGCTTGTATAAAGGCTATATGTAGGAGAAGCATAATCTCTTGGCGTTAAAAGTTGTGGCCGATACTGGTCTTTGTTACTTTGTTTGTTGCAATTGATGTATAGCGCATCAGACATTCACGTGAAGTCCACGTTTCCTTCTATCAGCAACTTGAAGGTTTACTTGAGCGCCGGGCTTGGTGTGGTTTACCTGCCCACAGGATCAAGTTTCAAGATATGTACGGAGCGAGAGGCAAGTTTGGTTCGGATCTTCTACGCGAGTACACGTGATCCGCGAGTGGTAGCATAGAGCGTATATAATGGTATAGACAGCTACTGTCTATAGCAATTTTTTATATCACCTATAGACAACACTAAAGACAACTCATACAATGGTACATACGGCTGCTATCTTTTTAGTTGTATTTATAGAACACACAATCTTTTAATAATTTTCTTGTTTCTTGTGCTATAGTCGACTACAGGATTGTAGACAACATCTTTCTCTCTCTTCATTCTCTTTTATGTTAGTAAAAAGTCTACATAGCAATAACTATAGACAACTGATATAAATTTATTGTACATGCCCTTAGTACTCCCCTTGGGTTCTAGTGATCGAATCCGGCTGCTAGACTTTATTTGTTGTTACACATTACTTTGACAAAAATGATTTAAGGTATTAATCCCTTTGTTATATATTGTGCTACCAGTAAGTCTAATATATTTTTCATTGCATGTGTGCCTTTATATAAAATTTTTTTTTGTTAACCCCAAACCAAAAAGTTCCCCTATTTCTTCCTTCGCCGACTCATGCCAAGCTAATCACATGGTTTTCTATCAGTTTTTTATGCCGACGCTGATGACAGTCTGTCGCCTATATATATTAAGAATGTTGCCCGCACCTCTTTGACGAACAACAAATCTGCCACTTGCCCCCAAACGCCAAACATCGTTCTTTGCTCCGACAGGATATTATCACGTTAGCATTGAGCTTTCCTCAGTGCAGACAAAACAATTCTCCTCGAAAACTTCTTACAACCAACGTCATGCTTTAATGAGATGTGCATTACTTGGACACGATTCATATTTATGCGGATATACCGCGTACGATGTATGATACCACTATGGCTAGCAGCACTGTTTTTGAACTGGGGTGGTTAAGAGCATCTACAACAATTCACCTCAGTTATTACTAAAAGGTTGCCACATCAGCTTTTAGATGATGTGGAGGAGAGAAGATGAGGAGAGAAGGTGAAACTGTTTCTACATAAAGAAACTATCAGATTGTTAATACCAAGACGTAAGAAACAACAAAAAACTCTATTGAAGGCTTAGTTGTTACTTAAACACTCATTTTATGGGTCCTATTGTCTACCAACAACCAACAAGCTTATAGCAATTAAAATTTTAGATACAAGCTTAAGAAACAATCCATTGGAATGATTATTTCTTTTTATTAGATTGAGTACTCTCTCCTCTTAATAACAAACTAAGAAATATGCTCTAACAGCATAACTCGAAGCAACCGAAAACTCCGAAATCGAGGAAGTCCGTACATCGACTAATGGGACTAAAAGCTGGGATGATGTGACGGCCATACTGTCCTGCTTGCTGTACTGGCCAATGAGAAATGGAGTTTGGGCAGACTTTCCCGATGCAAGAGCATGCACCACCTGATCAAGTACGCGATGTACTTTGTGAAAGTGCTGCAACTTCTGATCGCTAAGAGCATCTACAATAGTTTGTTACTTAGTTTAGTTTGTTACTGAGAGAAGAGTGTACTCAATATAATAAAAAGAAACAAGTCTTCCAATGGATTATTTCTTAAGTTTGTGTCTAAAACTTTAATTGCTACAAATATGCATGATTCTTGATTATCAATAATAAAGTACAACTTTATGGCCTACATGTTTTAGCTCATTTATTATATCAATAATGAAGTCGGGTTGCACAAATGATCTGGTGGATATTTTTCTTTAAGACAGTGGAACCCACAAAACGCGTTTTTAGGTAACAAGTCTCTAATAGAGTATTTGGTTGTTTCTAGTGTCTTGGTACTAGCAATTTGCTAGTTTCTTCAACTAGAAACAACCTTACCTTCTCTTCTCACCTTCTCTCCTCCATATCACCTAAATGCTGATGTGGCAACCCCTTAGTAACAGCTGACGTGGACTGTTGTAGATGCTCTAAAGGCATGTACAATAATATAGACAGCTGTTGTCTACAGCAACTCTCTATGTTATCTGTAGATAGCACTAAAGATAGCTCATACAATGAGTTATGGTGATACAGTTGGCTACAGATTGTAGACAACACATAATCTTTTAAAAAATTTCTTGGTTCTGGTGCTACAGTCGGCTACAGGATTGTAGACAACATATTTCTCTCTCTTTATTCTCTTTCTCTACATCAGCTTAAATCCTACATGGTAAAACCTATAGACAGCTGATGTAAACCTATTGTAAATGATTTAAGATTTGTGTCAATCATGGTGGACATGCCAAGAGAAAAGGAGATCTTTTGTGGGAGCCAAATTAACCCACCACACCCTTCGGTCAGCGGTCTAGCTGACGACTTCTGTTTGACTTTTTAATAATGTAGGACATTTACATTGCTTTGATTAATTTTGCCTTGATCTGTAAGATTACAATGAGATCTTGTTGAGCAATTGGAGTAGTATTAAAATTGATCCTATCTATATGTAGGGAAGAATAAATGTGTGCCGCCTTCGCTGATACGACCATTGTTTACAAGAGTTTCAAATATGACATAGGCATACTAATTTGAACAACTATTATGGATCTCTTAAAGAAGTTATTCTTCTATCTAATTGTAACACCCAATGTCCAAAATTCTCTAAAGGCTAGTCCTGACAAAAGGGTTAATCCAGAGATCGGGCTCGGTCTCTCAAGCAGTATATATATTCTACTCTACACATTAAACTACTACCTACGTTTTTTTTCTATTTGATATTTTTTATTTTTTATGGTCTTCAAGATGACACTTGATCGTTACTATCATATATAAACGTATCTATTAAGGCATGTACAATAGTATAGACAGCACTAAAGACAACTCATATAATGGGTTGTCTTTTTACTTGTCTGTATAGATCACACAATCATTTAATGGCTTCGCGGACCTAAAAAATATGGTAATCAACTCTAATTTTCATCCTTGTGGACTACTTGTGTTGCTTTATTTTTGGAAACATATATTCCTTGTGAGGATGGCCTTCTCATGGGTGGCCGCTGCAGCCTCCCATGCTGGGATGCTCCAAGAACTCAACAAGAGAGTGCTATATTCAGTCAATAGTGAATCAAGATGTCAAAATAGTCATTCTAATAGCCAGTCAATAGAGAATCAAGCTGTCAAAGAGGGCTATATATTCCAGAACAGTTAAAATAGAGCATTCAACCAATACATTCATTCAAAATAGACATTCTATTTGACTCAACAGTATATCACCAAAAGATGAACAAATCCATCACAGGAACAAATCTTGCAATGTCATATAGGACATAAAACAAAATAAACTTGACTCAACAGTATATCACCTAAGAGATCCACCAAAAGATGATCAACCAGCATGAATTGTCCCTTCTTTAGAAGCATGAATTGTCAACTCTCGAATGAAGTATCAGAGAATAACCTTCAGTGGAGCCCTACAAATGGATCTTACACTATCTGTTACTTACCCCTCGAAATTACACAATGATATAATGTATCTTAATAAAAAGCAAATCACCTCACGAATCAATGCTGCACCAGCGTTTTCCATTGGATCAAAGCTTGCATGACCAAAAAAACTTTAGCTAAACAAAACTGAATTTTGGAAAACAAGTATGAAAAGGCTACATAATGCAACATGTTCATTATCTGAGCAACCAAACAAGAGGTCATCTAAACATGCCAATGAGGCGCACTGGAGAGCCGCCCGGGATCTCTGGTCAAAGGCGATGTCCTTCGCGTCCAACCGCACCACTAACCGCTGTGACCGGCCGTTCTTGGCCCTCCTCACTGCCCTGCTTGCAGCCAAGAACGCAGGTAACGCATGAGACCTTCACGGCTCGCAAGAAACCTCAATGCAAGAAACAAGAAAGGAAAAATTGAGCAGCAACCCACAATTCAATGAATAAGAAATGCCTTAATTGTGCAAGAAACCAAAATTCAGGAAACAATAAAGGCCTAAATTGCCCAAGAAACCACAAACCACAAACCACAATTTAGGAAACAAGAAATGCTATAACTGTGCAAGAAACCGCATATGAGAGAGGCGGGGTTGACCTAAGAGGAGAAGGGGCGGAGGAGGGAGGCGGTGGAGATGGCGTCCTTGATTCCCCGAGAGAAGCAGCAGGAGCAGGCGATGGAAATGGATTGGATGGACCAAGGAACCTCCGTGTGAATGGATTTGGGGATGGATTAGAGGGGATTTGGAGGGGCACGCGAATGGATTGGAGCTGCTGGCTGCAAGCGCGAGGAAATAGGTTGGGCAGCTTCGGGAGATTTCCGCGCCGAGAGGAGGAGAAAACTGGCGCCGAGCGGAGGAGGAAGATTTCCTTTCGCGCGCACGGAGGAAGAAAGGATGGGGAATGATGCGGCGAGTTCATCAATAGAGAGAGAACGCGAAGGCGCACGAGATCGAAAAAAATTCGCTGCAGACGGCTCTTTCGTACAAAGGCTCGAGTCGTCGGCTTTTGATTCTTGTTTCGGGTGCTGTAGCCGGCTACTGCATGATAGACATCATTTCTCTCTCTCTTGGTTCTCTTTCCTCTACATCACCAAAAGTCCTTTGTGACAATGCTTATAGACAACTTATATCACTCCATTGTACATGGTCTTAGGACCTAGTGGCATCACTACTACACTTGGGTCACACGGACAACTAATTGGCCAGGGTGTTACAAATTATAGTTTAGGTGATAAAGTCGACAAAGATAGCCAAGGGTTCAGTAGCATGCGGGTCCACCGATGCTATATTTCTTTTAGCACACGCCAAGAAAGCCATTTAGAAATTATAATGTGGCCGCCCAATAGAGTGATGACACGAATGCACATTAGCACACTCCTTCAATCAATCGACGAGCCAATGGCTATAACATAGGTATGTCTCACGCATTTTTAAACTTTGTAGAGTCCCCGAATGGTTCAAAGAGATGATATTTCAGTTACTTAAAATTTATGAATATTATTTGTTACAGTAGTACTAGAGAGTGTGCCATAGTCAAGGCTGATAATTTATCAAACGAAAAACCTGACAAACTTTATTCAATTATTTAAGTTTAATATTTCCACTTATATTTAGTTAACCATCACAAAGATAATCTACAAATTAAGTAACATATAGAGTTGCATGATATTATCTTCTTTTTGGAATTGTTCATGGTGATGACAAAAAAAGATTAAATGCAAATGTAAGGATGGAAGTTTCTTAAAAGATAATTATTTTAGAAAAAAAATCTGCTTTTTTACTAGAAAAAACGTATGGGAGGGCCCTATGGTGTAAATAATATATTACATAAATAAAAAGATAGGTTTATGGACAGGAAACAAATTCTTTTTCCTGCTTGTATAGTAGACAATAGACATCCTACACCACTATAGCCAATCACACTCAAATGATAAGATTGCCGATTTATAATTAATTAACCACCATATACTTCAAAAGAAGGCTAGCTATTGAGTTCAGAAGCACCAATGAGAGGATATAATACTATCTAAAAATTTAAAACCAGCATGTCATTGTACGACCGAAATAGGCGACTAGGAGGGGGTGAATAGGAGCACGAACTTTTTTTCGAAAAGATCGGATTCAATGCTATTTTCACTCCAATAGCTACAAGAGCTATGAAGATCAATAAACAAATATAGCAGAAGCGTTGTATTGAATCCTAATCAAATCCCCCAAACACAGCAACCAAAAATACAAAGATGTGCTGAAGACAAGAAAATCGGTAATACCTCTGTATATGGGCGGCATTACCGAAAATCGGTAATACCTCAGTTCATGGGTAGTATTACCGACTCTACTGAAGCTCAGCCCGAATGAAACCAAAATCGACACAACTTTTGATCTACTCGACCAAAGTCTATGAAACTTGAAACATAACTTCTCTAGGAGGTTGAGAACCTATTCCAATCAAGGATTGAGAAGATCCACAACAAAGTTTCAACCTTTTTCCATTTGAACGAAGTTTGCTTTATAACCGAGTCAAAAAGCAAAACATGATCTAAATCTTGCTCGTGGGAAAAGAATGATCAAGATGGACTTAGATGCACTCCCACATGTCACAACAAGCTAGAACATCACAAAGATTCAAGAGAAAAGCGATGGATCAACAAAAACTCCAAATCATCAAAATAGAAGGCAAGAACAAAAGAGACTCATCTTTGGGAACTTGCTTGAATTGATTTGAGATTTGATATTGATGTTTACAGCCACTCCATCTTGGAGGACACAACTCAATACATGGGCACCCAATCAATTAACCCCTAGAACCTCAATTCTCCTCTTCCTCTCTAAAACCCTAAAACCAATTAGGGTTTCTCTCAATGAAGTGCTTGAAAGCTGCTGGACAGCACCCCCTTCTATTTATACTAGAGGCTAGCATCTAGTGAATATTCTAATTTGGGCACCCGTTAAGCCCACACACAAACGGGTTTAACTCACGTACGCATCTTAAAGCGCCGTCTTCATCTTCTCTTGACCTAAACCGCTTCTCCTTGCGTCGTCTTGCGCCGCGGTTTAGCCAAAAAGGTCACCAAGGCGATATTTAGGTGAAATTACCAAAATACCCCTTCTCGATCCTTCTCCGAAGACCGAGTCCAATCTTGGTGAAGCAATCGTCTGTTTCGCCACGTGTAGGTTGATCAATGGCTCTCATCATGTCAGCAAGTCTCTCCCGTCCGGCTCCCGCTGAAACCACCAAGGAACTTGCACCGACCCCCGCGCCGCTTGATCCAACCAGTCGCATCGAACTGCCCGTTCGATCACCCTTATCCATTCTGCGCCACGCTTGAGTCTCCTGGCCTCACCAAGCATCCTTCATCATTCTGGATCTCAGCTCTCCAAGCTTAGTCTCGATCATCCTCGTCATTTACCATCGTTGACCTCCAAGCAACCTGCATAGCAATAGACCAAGAAATCGATTTCGGGAACAAGTTCTTCACAACTTGACCCACGTTAGCCAAAACATGCAATATGCAACACATATGCACTAATAAACAAGGATATGACCTATCCCATATACAAGTATCAAGTTAAATCAGTATTTTAGTGCAAGTGCGGTAATACCGCCAAGTAAAATCTGGTATTACCGCAGCGCGGTAGTACCGCTTCCAACACTGCGGTCATACCACTACCAGGAAAAACCCAAAAATCCCCGAACACACTTGCTCTGGAATTTTCATACCGCTAGGATTCGGTATTACCGCCATGCGGTATTACCGCCATGAAACTTGCAGTCATACCGCTCAACGGTAATACCGCTAAACACAAGCGGTCGTACCACACTGCGGTAATACCGCAATACAAAGCCAGTACTACCGAAAAACCTGACACTTTGCTAAACTTTGCTAAAAAACAGGAGATTCAACAAACCTTTAAACCAATTGCCAATAGTCTCATCACCTAAGATCATGAGCATATCCCCATGATATCCACAATCTCTCCCTTGATGAACACATTAGCAATTTCCCAAAAATGTAAGTTTTGAGGTTTGAAAGTAAAAGAAATCAGTTTTTCGCGCAAAGGCACAACTTGGTCTTAAGTTAAGAGAAAGCAATGGAAATGACCAAGTTGGCTTTAGAAAAGTTTCAGCAAGTGAGATAAGACAGAAGAAGTCAAGAAAGCTTCATGTCGTAGGGGCGGCACAACGGCCCCCACGACCTGGCGAAGAGCGAAGCGCGCACGACCCGGTGGCCAAAGTCGCCCCGAGGGCCAGATGGTACAAATATTCCCGAAGGCTTCCAGAGGCTAACGAAGGTTCCCGAAGGCAATCCGAAGGGTCCCGAAGCCATCCGAAGGGATCCCGAAGGCAATCCGAAGGGTTCTGAAGCCATCCGAAGGGATTCCGAAGGCAATCCGAAGGGTCCCGAAGCCCTCCGAAGGGTCCCGAAGGCAATCCGAAGGGTCCCGAAGCCTTCCGAAGGGATCCCGAAGCCCTCCGAAGGGATCCCGAAGGGTCCTGAAGGGTCCACTTAGCACCGAGCTGCCGGAGCGTGCCGGTGGCGGGAAGGCCCAGCGAAGGGCCCCAAAGGGCCGCGGAGGGCTCGGAGACCCAGGGGTCCGGAAGAGTTCTTGTACTCGACGAAGACATCGCCAGGTAGACCAAGTCTAGGGCTGTCCACCACATGCCAGAAGCTAGTCCTAGGGGTAGGAAAGGTCCCTGTAGCCCCTACCGGTGTAGGGTCTCGTAGGGGGTAAGCTTGTAATTCTGTGTACCTCTTAGAAAGGTTATAAGTAGCCACCTTTGCCCCCATTGGAGGGGGAGGATTTTTGGTATTATTGAGATCAAGTTGAAATATAAGTCTGTTTGCTTACTGACAGCGAGTCCCCTCTTGAGGACCCTTCGGGTATCAGAGGGTCCCCCTTATTTACTGTTTAGTCTTTTAACTACGACACTTCAAATTCCAGAAACGACTCAAAAATCTCACTAAAGGTCCATATGAAAAAAAACAATTGTTCAATTTGACCTTTGATCATTGTGATGAACTAAGAGATGCAAATGAGATGCTCCCCCTCACTATGAACATCCTGAATTTTTCATTTTCTCCCTATTTCTTCATTTTTACCATTTCTCCCACGTTGACAATGTATTCATCAAGATGCATAGAGAAAGATAGAGCATGAATGATATAGAATGGCTGCAATTTAAATTATCCAATTTTTTCCAATGGGAGCCATGAGAATTATCCAAGAGGACTGAACAAGTATTACACCAAGCCATATTATGCAAAGTAGCTATGTTTCATCATGGCAAAGCATATATAGTAAAGCTAGAGCCAAATGAGCACTAATCTAAGAATAAATGAAATTTTAGCATGACAAGGTGCTGAAGATCATAGTTTAGCTAAAGGTATCCAAAAATGAGCCAAGCCATATCTAAAAGCAAAATGGAGCCCAGAAGCTAGAACTGAGTCAATTTAGAAGCTATGAGTTCAAAAATGAATCAATTTGTCCAAGCACTTAGAATTCAGCACATTGAGCATTTGCAAGGATTTATTTTTGGTTTTATCTTAGTAAGGCAAGTCCTGGACTAGGAGCCATCCACAACTACCTTCTAAGCTTCAACCAATATTGACAATTTGTTTTCTTAGCATTGTGCTAGATCTCAAGCCTTGCCGCGACTATCCCAAGCAATAAGCTTAAAAGAGTGGTCTAGGTCATCCAAAACTCCCCCTGAGTTCATGCCTAGTGTAGTGGCAAGCCGTCTCAAGAGAAAGAATTGGTGAGATCAGTTTTTTCGCACAGAAAAGCTCATTTTTTTTATTTGCTTGACTTAGGAACTAGCATAGCTCAATTCAGATCTCAAATTAGGTTCAAGACTCAATTTAGCCTATTTGACATGGCAAGGATCATAAGAAGATTACTGTGGCAAAACTAATCACAAGATCCAATAAGTCATGTTTCAATTCAATTTTCTCACAGATAATAGAGCTAGCATAGCAAAAGCTAAGCTACACATGAAAAGCCATAAAAGAAATCTAGCAAACTAGCACAAGATATGGTAAGGTATAAAGTATTAAATCAAGTCATACAAGGATAATAATCAAAGCTCCATGAATTTATATCACAATGCAAGTTGCTGATTATAAAATGCAATATGATACAATGAATGCAAAAAAAAAAAGCAAACTCCCCCTCAAAACAGGCCAAGAGGACTAATAACCCCCAACTCTCCCCGCAAAAAAGCAAAACGAGAAGAATCAAGAGTCTTAGTAAAAATATCCGCAACCTGCTGTTTGAACTCTGAAAAGTGAAGCACAACATCACTCTTCTCAACATGGTCTCTAAGGAAATGATATCTAATGTCAATGTGCTTGGTCCTAGAGTGTCACACTGGGTTTTTGGCAATGTTAATGGCGCTAGTGTTGTCACAGAAAAGAGGAACACTACCCAAAGACAACCCATAGTCCGTAGAGTAGACAAGATCCAGAGAACACGAGAGCAACTCTTGGCTCATACTACATACTCGGCCTCGGTGGTGGGTCAGGCAATGAGGATCGCTTCCTAGAAGACCAAGAGATAAGATATATGCCTAAGAAATGATAAGTGCCAGAAGTACTCTTCCTATCCACTCTACACCCCGAAAAATCAACATCAGAAAAAGCCCGAATGGAGATACCAGAATCAGAAGAAAACCAGAGTCCAAAGTCAAGAGTGTCCTAGAGGTACCTAAAGATCGACGCCGCTTGACGATGTGAGGCACGAGGAAGCTTCGAAATCGGCGCATGACACACGTAAAATCAGTATGTCCTACTCGGCGCCATGAGGTAGAGAAGAGAGCCAATCATGCTGCGGTACTCCTTCTAGTCCACGGGCTCTCCATCCTCATCAGGGTCCAGCACGGTAGAAGTGGCAATGGGAGCAGACATTGGCCTACTGCTTTCCATGTCGAAGCGCTGAAGAAGGTCCTTTGTGTACTTGCTTTGATGAATGAAGGTGCCTTCTTTCAATTGCTTGACTTGAAGACCAAGAAAGAAAGTCAGTTCGGCCATCATGCTCATCTCGAATTCCCTGCTCATAGAATCTGAAAATCTGGACACCAAAGCATGAGAAGAACCACCAAAGCATGAGAATGAAGGTTTTATCTACCATTCCCATTTTGAAATCATTTTTAAGCAAGAAACTCTTAAGCCTATCATGCCAAGCTCTAGGGGCTTGCTTCAATCCATACAAGGCTTTGGAGAGCTTAAACACATGGTTTGGGAATTTGGGATTTTCAAAATCGGGAGGTTGCTTGACAAAGACCTCTTCTTCTATGAAGCCATTAAGGAAAGCACTCTTAACATCCATTTGATAAAGCTTAAAGCCCTTAGATGCCACGAAAGCTAGCAAAATGCGAATGGCTTCTAATCTAGCTACAGGAGCAAAGGTCTCCTCAAAGTCTAAGTCTTCTACTTGGGAATAACCTTGAGCTACAAACCTAGCCTTATTGCGAACTACCAACCCATCCTCACTTTGCTTATTTTTGAAAACCCATTTTGTTCCAATTACATTATGATTAGGTGGAAGTTTAACTAAGGTCTAGACTTTGTTTTTTTCAAAATTTTCAAGCTCTTCATACATAGCATTGACCCAAGAGGAATCAGATAAAGCATGGGTGACATCTCGGGGTTCAAAAGACGCGACAAAAGCAGAATGTGCATGAGAATCTAGAGAGATAAACCTGGAGCGAGTGACTCGCTCATGAAGATCCCCAATCATCTGCTCAGATGGATGATGTTGCTGAATGTGAAGAGGAGGTCCTGGTGCAGAAGTGGCCTCTACCTCATGGACTGTAGAGGTAGGATCAGAGCCACTCGGATCGTCGGTGAAAGTGGGAAGAGGCTGCTCATCAGAAGCTGGAGAAGTAGAAGCAGGCTCTCCAACCACCTCAGAAGTGACTGGAGGATGGATTGGGTCCTCAGACTCAGAGTCGTTGACGACGAAGATGCTTTCAGAAACCTGTGTACCTGCACCATCGGGTCTAGTACTAGGACTAGCCTCATCAAAAGTGACTTCGCAAGTCTCAATAATTTTGTTAGTATCCAAATTAAACACACGATAGCCACAAGAATGAGCAGGATATCTAAGAAAAATGCCATCAGAACATCTTGATTCAAATTTATCCAAGTTGCCATGTTTAAGAATGAAGCACTTGCAACCAAAAATCTTGAAATGAGAGACTTTAGGCCTATGACTAAATCTAAGCTCAAAAGAAGTCTTGCCTATGACAGATCTCAAGAACACCCTATTGGATACATAGCAAGCAGTATAGATCGCCTCAGCCCAAAACCTCCTAGGTGTGCTATGCTCATCTAGCATGGTCCTAGCCATCTCTACAAGGGTTCTGTTCTTCCTTTCTACAACCCCATTCTGCTGGGGAACTCTTGGTGAAGAAAACTGGTGTTCAAGTCCTCTCTCAGTGCAGAAAATGGCAAAGGAAGAGTTCTTGAGTTCTGTGCCATTGTCATGGTCCTCAAAGCTCCAAGAAGGTCAAATGCTAGTCTAAGGGCCAACTCTCTAAAATAGCCAAAAGCCTCATCCTTAGAAACCAGAAAATATACCCATGAATACCTGGAGAAGTCATCCACAATCACAAGCACATACCACTTCCCTCCTGCAGACTGAACTCTAGAGGGGCCAACCGTGTCTAAGTGCAAAAGCTGACCAGGTCCATCAGTCATCACTAAAGTAAGAGGTGGATGAGAAGCAGAAACCATCTTACCATGTCTACAGGGAGTGCACACAAGGTCTCCAAGATTCTTAAGCTTAGGCAAACCTCTAATCAATTTCTTGCTACTGACCCTGGTCAAATGGTTGAAACCTATGTGTCCAAGCCTACGATGCCACAATACTAGATTATGAGAGACAGAAGCCACAAGACATCTAGGACTGGAAGCAGAAGAGACACTGAAATTAGCACAAAAGATCCTCTCAAACCTGAAAATCCCAAAGACATGCTCACCCGAGGAGTCTAGAACTCTACACTCACCACTCTTAAACCTCACCTCCAGACCCTCATCAAGAAGCTGAGAAACAGATAGCAAATTATACATCAGCTTACTTACCAAAGCGATGTCCTTAAGCATGAAGTTGTTGTTGACGCGCATTGTGCCCTTAGCTGTCACAGTCCCGGTAGAAGCATCCCCAAATGTGATCAACTTGTTGCCGGATGCTCGTGTGAGGGAGGAGAACCATCTAGAATCTCCAATCGTATATCGAGAACACCCAGAGTCAACAAGCTATATGTCCTCCTTCCTCGCATGACGGACTTACATAGTATAAGAAGGGAACATCTGTGCCTCAGTACTAGGGTTAGTGATAAAAGACTTGGGAATCCAGTACTGAGCCACATGATGCTTAGGAACAGCAGAAGAAGCAGCAATAAAATGGTTAGAGGGGTAATCATAAGAACGCACACGAGCAACACCTGGACCTCTCCGAATCGACCTACCAAAAGATCGGTACTCCCCCTGTCTAGATGCTACCCATGGTTTCTCCTTACGATATCCTAACCCAAAATGCTGCCTAGAGCTCCCAAAAGAGTCAAAGAAGTCATCTATGAACCTAGGCCTATGTTTAACAGGAAAGACAGGTTGCCTGACTCTAGAGATTGTCACAGATGAGGGAACTCCTCTAATGGTCCTCAAGGCACTCATCCTCTCCTTCCTCTCAATCTTGGCTCTACGGAAGCAGAACTCAACGATGTGGCCATCCTTCTTGCAAAAGGTGCAATGGTACTTGACCTTTTGAGGGGTCTGACATGATGAAGTAGAAGCACATGTCTTGCTTGAAGGGGTTTGGGCAAAACTTGCAGATCTAAAGACTACCTTAGATGGCTCAGGGGGTTCTACCTCGAACATGCCACTCTCAACAGTTCTCACAATCTTAGGTGGATGGTTCTTGGAATGCTCTAGGGAATTAAAACCTAGGCCACTTTTCTTCACACTCACCTTAGATTGGTCGAGGATCATGTTAAGGTTCTTCTTTCCACTAGAAAATCTCTCAAGAATCTTTTTGTGGTAATCATTTTCTTTTGCTAGGTCCTTACAGGTGACACACCTATTTGACTTGATTGTCCTAGCAAACTTTTCTCTAACAAGAGCTACCTCAACCTTTAAAGCCTCACAAGACACACAAGAAGCATTCTCAATTCTACTCACTTGCTCTTTGAATTTGACTCTAAACGCCTCTTGTATCTCATCTAAATTTGTCCCAACTTAGTACAAAAAGCACAAGAAGCAGAATTAACAATTTTCTTGGATGCAATCATGGACATGGATTGTTCAATTTTAGATTTCTCCTCTAGAGTCTTATTCAAGGCACCATTCTCAACTGTGAGTTTAAGATAGTTTTCACATGAAGTAGTCTTAGAATAAAGAATCATTTCAGACATTTCCTTCATTTTAATCTTGTTATCCTCACAATGAGAGCAAGTGTGACTAGGATCAAATTTCAGCAATTCCTTCAAGAATTTTTTTAAAATAATCTATTTTTTATTAGAAATTACAAAAATATTCCTGCGTTCTTTTTTTTTACAAAAATATGTGTCTGTCGTCGAATGATTGGACGACTGGATCCAGTCGCTTTACGATTAGGAGACTGAAGTTCTGTCACCCAACTGTTGGGTGACTGAAGTGCTATCGCGCAATCATAAGAAGGATGTAAATTCTTGATAACTCACGTCGTCCATACGGATTACACCCAGGCGACCGGATACGATGTGGCTGCCAGGCTCAACCGCATGAGCCTTTCCCTTGCTTTTGTCGCGGGATTGTCCACGTCGGGCTGGTATGTCGAAGTCGTCCATATCCTGCGATTGTATGATGTAAGTACACCGTACAGGGAAACCTTACGTAATAAGGATATAAATTATTCATAACTGACGTCGTCGATATGGATTACACCGGCGAGTCTTGGGCTCGCCGGTGCCTCCTCAGCGAGTGCAGCACGTAAGGTTTCCACCGCACGAAGTTCTTGGCTCGCACCGAGTAGTTCAGCATGTACTTCTGATGGATGAATGCCCTGTCGTACATCTCGGGGCTGTCGATCCACTGGAAGAAGTGGCAGCGCATCTCGGGCTGCCATTACGTGGGGATGAAGTTAAAATTTGAAGAATTCAATGTTGGGAGAGGAAAATCGTCTGCCGCAAAAGAAACGCTTACGAGATAGTGCCGCATGTGTAAATGCGCCGGCCGCGGTGTGCAGGTGTGTGGTCAATGATCTCTGCGGTTCGCCACACACACATCTTCGGGATCGAGAAAATGTGGTGGTCTTGGAGCATCTTTCATTGATTTATCCGGTATTTGTAGTCGTTTCCTCTTCTTCTTAAACCCGGTTTTATACGCAACATCCTCGCGAGAAATTTGCCGAAGAGTCCATAGCTGGGTATCTATTGTGTAGTGTTGTGTAGTGTTGGGTTTGGTTTAACCCCCTTTTATAAGCCCCATGGTTGGCATGGTGTGGTTAATTTAATGCAGAGTATAGAGTCCTGTCTTTTAATTCTGAAAAGCTGATGAGGTAGAGTGTTGTCATGTCGATCTGGAAAGCTGGCAAGGTATAGTGTTGTCACGTCTTACTTTGCAGTGAGAAGTCATGTCTTGCTTTGCAGAGTGCTGTCTTATCGGTCTAAAAAGCTGGCGAGGCAGAGTGTTGTAACGTCTTTCTTTGTGGAGTCTTGTCTTTCCGGTCTTAAAAGCTGTCTAGGTAGTCAGGGTTGTCAAGCCGATCTGAAAAGCCTAAACCCTAAACCTAAACCCTAAACTACGCAAAGCTGTCTCCTTTGGTCTTATCACTGTGCAAAGTTGCCCCGTGTGGTCTTGTCACTACGCAAAGCTACTAGCCCCGTCTGGTCTTGTCAGCGTGCAAAATGCCCCTGTGGTCTTGTCATTTGCATAAAGAAAGCCGCTCAAATCTGGTCTTGTCCTTTGCATAAACTTGCCCGTTTGGTCTTGTCTATAAAATGCTTTGTCGGCCTCCCCAGCGGAACTATAAAATGCTGCATGCGCTCAAATTAGGACCACTCGACCCTTGAAACCGTAGGAAGAAGAACCTTCTCCGTCTTATAGTAACAAGCGATGGCGAGCGCCAGAGACCATCCCAACCGGTCGCCGAAGCGGACCTTCAGCGTCAAAGGAGGAGGACTTGGCCCTAACTACGGTTGATGCCGAAGAAGTGCTCAACCCAGAGATGGCGAAATCACGGACCTTTGGGAGGGCGCTATCGTCAGAGTCATAAACGGCCCTTTCGATGGTGGACGGCGTTTCTTCGATGCCCATACTGCGGGGTAAATAGTTTTGTTCATATTCTTTGCTAATACATCCTCCGTACTAACCGTCCCTTATAGCTGGGTGTCGGGGCCTCGGCCCCAAGAGGGAAAGACGGTCAGGAACCCTGATCTGACGAGGACCGAGAGGCGAAGGGTGGACAACCTTTGGTCTTTGTGGGTACCTTGCGCACCGAGGAGCTGTGATCCGGATAGAACCTCGGCGGTGTGGGGTGAGGTGTGGGGTGAGGTGCCGGTCGTCGTCCCGCAAGAAGAACTATCGCAGCGTCACGTCACCTGAGTAGGCCCCTTCGTCATAAGGCAATGTACCTGCACAGCAAAATATTGTTAGTTAATAAAAGACGCGATGCGTGCTGACAAACAGAGACGTGACGTACCCTCGGCTGGCGCCATGGCGCGTGCGAAGGAGTCCACAATGAAGTGTGGCACGTCATACGCACCCTGCGTGTGCTGTGTGTGGAAGGCAAAGGGGTGTGGAGGACCGACGTAGTGCGACGCGGCCGGTGTACGGGGTTTGGTCGAGCATCCGGCCTCGTCAGGGCGCGTCGGTTTTGGACGTGGTCTGGTCGAGCATCCGGCCTCGTTAGGGCGCGTCGGTGTTGGACGTGGTCTGGCTGACCCTCCCGCCTGCTGGGCTGCTGCCGGACGGGCCGGCGCCGACGGACGTACGGACTGTGGAGTAGGCTCGAGCGTCCCAACCTCCGGGAGCCTGGTGCACGACAACAGGCCAAAAATACGTGTGGCTTGCTGTGCCACATGACGGATAACCTGGGCCGTGTCCTCGCGTGTGCCCTCCACACCATCCGTGAACCTCTGAAGCCAAGAGCGGTAGTCCGTCGCAATCTCAGCAGCCGTGCTCGCCTACATCGAAAATAAAACACGGTGAAAACTATAATGGCATATGCCACAAGTGAAGTTTTCGAAGTCATATGTAACGTACCGCGTGGTGCACGTCCTACACTAAATGCACAGGGTACGTGTCGGTCGGTGCCGGGAGACGTGGTGTGGGCTCGTCTGCAGCAAGTATGAGCCTGGTACGTGTCTGAGGAGCGTACCAACGAATGTACTCGTCGTAGGTCCTGTGGTCGTAAGGGGTGTCCTCCTGCACATGATCCTCGTAGCGCCCTCCTTTGCCCTACCCACGAGTCCATCCTACTCGCCCGGTTAGGTGCGCGACAGACTCCTTCCTCATCGAACACGCAAGACGTAACATGTAGTTAGAAGTCGTGCGTAAGAGACAACAGCACAAACAACGCATGTATGCCGATTACTCACGCGTGCACGCTGTCGGGCACTAGATGCCTAATCGGTATCGGAACCTCTGCCAGAGGCGAATCGGGCGATCACACGATGCGCCCGTAGTCCTCGACGAAGACGTCGAAGACAAGCGCCCTACGGGTCGACCAAGAGTCCGGTCTCGCAGAGCGCCGAGGATAGCCTGTGGGGAGCGCGGGCAAGTACCTCCTGAGGCGAGTATGGCTCCCAACAAATGTCATCCGCCGTGAGCCGGTCGAACTGCTCCACGAACGGCTCGTACGCCCGTGTCACCTGCACGTGCACGAACTGTACCTGTAAGGAACACAACATATTAGATAGAACGATCGGTAATATGAAGAAATTAGTCGCGGGAAAGAGTATGTACCTATCGCCGGCACCAAAGAGAGCCCATCGTCGGCCAGTCCACCTCATCTGCGGTGTACATCTCCAGCCCGTACAGAGCGCTGTCGTCCATCAGGGGCCGTCCAAGGCTAAAGCGCTCGAACGATCACAACTGTAGTAGGAGAGGACACCCCGTGAGGATGGAGTTCGGTCTCGACCTGAAGCACGCGTCACACAAGCCGCAATAGGTGGCAGCAAGTACAGCCGAACCCCAGTTGATCTGGGGGGCCTCCCCGTCTGCGATGGCCCTAGCGTACGCGATGAGCCTCGCGTCGACGGTGTCGCCGTGGCTCGCCGTGAACAACACCCAACCAAACAAACACAACAAATGCGCCGAGGTGGCGTGACACCGCTGGTCGTCCGTGGCGAGGTCCATCCGCTCGACACATGCACAAGGAAAAGCTAGTAAGACCGTAGTACGAAAGGAGAGCGCCAGCACTTCCAATGCGAACGGCGGCGAACACGTACCCGAAACTGCGACAACCACCGCAAAGGAAGGCCGTGCCTCTGTGCCTCCAGGAAGACATAGTACCGTGCGATGATCGGCGGAAGGACTCCTGAAACTCGGCGAAGGTCCTCGCCCCAGTCGTCCGGAGACTCCTGCGGGAAGGCGGCACCTCCCGCGATAGGGAGGCCAAGAAGCGGTAGGGAGACATCCTGCAGGGTAGGGGCCATCTCCCCGAATGGGAGATGGAAAGTGTGAGTCTCCGTGCCACCGGTCCTACAAGCGCTGCGGCCAGGAGGCGGTCGAACGGGAAGCTTCGTGACCGCTCCGGCCCGGCATGGACATCTCCGTCGTCGCCAACCGCGGGTGCTGCCGGCTCGTCCTCATCCTTAGCTTGCACCATCCGGGCGATAGGTAGTAGACCAAATAGCGGCGAACTGCTGGCGACAAAAGGTTAATCTGAAAATGCGTATGTCAAGAAGATAATGTCGACATATACTAACCTCATTTGCCCAAAGGTCGGTCCAGCCTCCGAGCCACCCGAGGTGTCCGTGCGAATCACCCCCAAAACGATCGCGTCGGCGGCGCCGCGGGATCTTTGACCGACGCGACGCGATGTAGCCGGTCGATCGCGCCTCCAGAGGCGAAACTCGATCCGATCCGTGAGCCATACACGCAACACAACTTGAAGTTAGCAAATCTGCGGAAATGAAAAATCGAATGTAAAGAATAGTACATTTAACTTGCAAACAAACAAATCAAAAAGTACTAGCTAGCGGGATGCTTTTTGAAAGTAATAAAAATAGATAGTACTACAAAGACTTACATAAACATTACGTGCAACATACGATACATGTGTTACTGACATTACGTACATGAAATAAAAATTAGGTAGTACCGAGCGCTTACATGAAAAATACAAAGTACGAGATGACAATCTACATCGATTTACTGCTTGCACATCGCAAGAAGTGCTAACGCAAACCATGGCGATTACCTACTCTCACCGGTGCCTTGCATGTTACGGCTATGTGGCCCTCCGTCACGCGTTGCGTAACATCTACCCAACGCCCGGCTTGTGCTTCGTCCATATCATTGGCAATTCGACGACTCTGCCGACGACCCTTGCCACCCTTCAGCATGTCAATATCCGGAATCCAGATCCTATTTGCAATATCCAAGGTGGCAAAGTTACCCACAACCCTAAAGCCCCTAAGCTCGCCAGTTCATGCCTGCACCAACCTCTCCTTCAAGAAGTACTCGAACACAAAGTTCAAAGGGTCCATGCGCACAGTCCCGCATGCGGCGAGCACATGAGAGCATGGCTTGTGTAAGAGCTTCGGTTTGTTGCACGTACAGCTAGGTTCGTTCACATGATCTCCAAGGCATACCTCGTGGATGATAAGAGAACGAGCCGTCCCAAATCCGGCTCTATCCCGGAGGAGCACGTCGAAACAATGCTCCATATTGCCCATCGCGTACACCGTGTGCGACTGGCCCTTCTCTGTCTTCGCCTGCATGTATGCCGTAATCTTCGAGCAGTACGGTGTTTGAGAGTTGGTGGCATGAAGTGCGGCATTTACATGCCTCTCCCTGAAATACCCGATTGTGTTGTGCAGAACACCTTCCACGATGGCGACGAGGGCCGAGAACGAAGGCCCCTAAGAACCCGGTTGTACACCTCCGCAAGGTTAGTGGTCATTATCCGCATACCTTGCCCGTCCGTATCGTCGCGGCAAAGAGACCACTTGTCCAATGGCTCGGTCTCGATCCGATGGGAGAAGCACTCGATGTTCCTCGAGATCCTCCGCCTCGGACCAGCAGGTTCAAAGTCTGTTCCCTGGTTCCTCGCGTCCACGTGTTTCCTGCTGTGTTCATCCAGCAGCACCCATAAGGCGTCAAATTTGCGTTGCTGGTTCTGTATAGCCAGCCTCTTGAATAACTTCACCAAGGGTTGCTTCGCGAACTTCTTGAAGAAGTTAGCCCCCAAGTGGCGAATACACCATCTACTCCTCATATCCGGCCAAGGAAACAGCTTATCCGGGTCTTCCTGAAGTGTTCTTATGGCCTTCAGCATCCCGGTGTAGTGATCATGGATCACGCACACACCAGGACGAGCTCGAACAACTCCCACCCTCAGATGTCGAAGGAACCACAACCAGCTGTCGAAATTCTCACCTTCAACAAATGCGATGGCCAATGGCAGAATTTGATTGTTCCCATCAACGCCTATGGCGGTAAGGATCTGCCCCTTGTATTTCCCGGTCAAAAAGGTCCCGTCCACTGAGATCACGGGCAACATATGCCTAAAATCCTCGATGCAGGGACCGAAGGCTCTGAAGGCCCTATGCAATATCGAAAAACCTCGCGGATTTTTAGATGGCATGTCCTTCTGGCGATGTCGCGTGCGGATTTCTCTCTGCGGCACCTCAAGCATACGAGGAAGGTTGTCGACGCGCCTCAAAAGATCCAAACCGTCTTTCCAAAGCCTTCGCTTTCACGCCACGCCTTGGCGTGGCGATCTTGTACTTGAATTTCTTCTCAATAGCCACCATAATGTGCTTGGCCTCCACATCCTTCTTCTTCACTATCTCTCCATACATCAAATTGGCTATGAAGGTCGACGTTAGGTTACGATGTCTGCACAAAACATTACTGAGCATGTAGGAGTGCGGCTCCACCTTCGAGACAATCCAGTGAGTCTCATACTTCGGTCTATGTGCGTGCACTCGCCAAGGACAACCGGCCTGCTCGCATTTCACGGTGTACTGCTCTTGGCTAGATTTGACGATCTGAAACGTCCGTTGCATAGACATAGCCCACAGCTTAATGGCATCCTGCAAGGATGTCTTATCAGCAAACATTGAGTGCAACCGAACCTCCGTGGCATGGTACTCCCACGACAATTCGTGCTCGTCATGCGTAGATAGACCCTCAGTGTCCAATCTATTCCATTCCCGGGGGATGGGAGCTCCGTCCTCATCGGAACTGTCCTCGTCGTCTTCTTGTAAAGCTTCCTCTTCAGCCAAGGCCATCCGGTCATCGCTTTCCATTTGATGCAATATGTAATCCCTATGCTCTCCTTCATCACTGTCTCAGAGGCTCACCATGCGATGACCGATCTTCCTCTCTCAGATCTACTGCGTCGAGCTCATCACAAGCAACATTCTCTGAACTCTTCAGAACACAGACCCTCCGGGTCCTCTTCTTCACCAACATGCCGGACACTGAATCGCCGCACCACCGGATGATATCCGTGGGCGAAGTATTGGAGATATGCCCTAGAGCCAATCATAGAGATGATGATATTTCGTTGTATCCATGATTTAATAAATGTTCCTTGAATATTGCCTTTGTGTTGATTAACAAGTATGTGACTTGTTTGTGAAACTCTTTACTTATATGGTTATTCTAAAGTTGTCCCTAGTCGGAGTTCATGTGAGGACACACATGAATGATGGATTAGCACATGTATCGGTTGATGACCATGTTTCATGTGTCATAGACATAGAGATGTCAAACCAATAATGTGGACACGTGTTTAGAACATGGGGTTGGACCGACCCAACATGAGACATAACAATTATACTTATGGTTCTCTCTACACAATGTGTACGCCTTGTCCTTAGACACGAGATTGTCGCATGTACTTGAGATGTGAATCGACCTACTTAGGGGCTATCAAACGCTACTCAATGAATCGGGTAGTTATAAAGGTAGCTTCGGGTTTGTCATGAAGCATCTTTGCGAGGCATGGTCGGTCGAGATGGGATTTGCCCTCTCTACGAGAGAGATATCTCTGGGCCCTCGAGTGATCGGATCCAAATGCATGGCCATGCTACTTAAGGTTAAGAGTTAACCTAATAAGGGATTCCGGATCACAGGATCGAGATAGAGTGGTCACTTGGAGCTCAATCAATATCGTGAGGCAAAGGGATTGGCATGTACATAACGTTGTGATGGTTCGTCGATATGATCTTTGTGTGCGTTTAGGAGTTGGCACGTCTTGCTAGAGGCCACTACCAACTATTGACCAAGTATGTATACTCGCGTCATGTCTAAACATACGTGAACCTATAGGGTCACACACTTAAGTTTGAAGCCTAATTCGGATTGGATCCGAATTAGATCGGGCATTGAGTCCTAATGGGCCTCTATTAGTAGAAGCCCATTGTAAGGACGTCTATAAAAGGAGGGCAAGGGCGCCTGTGATTCGTGATGAGTTTTTCGTGACATCCTCAAACCACAGTCGCCACCCTCCCACGCCCTAGTCGCTCGCGCGGATCTAGTAGTCCGGCGTCGTCGCTTCCTCCGTGCGTGTGGATACCTTTGGGCGCCAGATCAGTAGCGTTTGGACGAACCGCAAGAGAGGAGTCAGACGTGGGGCGCCGCGACGAGGACGAGGAAGTAGTACGACTACTCGCCTCGACGTCTTGCATCAACTTAGTACGACTACTCGCCTCGACGTGCTACATCAATTTCCGCTTTCTTGGCGTCTAGTGGTAAGACCGTGATCTATAAGCTGCAGTGATCTTGGTTTACGGTAGAATTTTTATTAATTTACGCTAGTGTAGCCTACCCGTAGCCCTTCGAGGGCTGCACGACTTCTTTGGGCATGGTTGCACAAGTATCACACACTCATATCCATGGTGCCGACATCCTTCTATAAAGCCCTTCCACCTTTGCCGTGCTTGTCGGTCTTCTCAACTCCCATCGATGTTCGTGGGAGACCGACTCCAAAGCCCTTGAATGTCGACACAGACACCTCGGGGTTCAAAGAGAAGTCGGGTGAGCCAATGCTTCACATCTTCGATTCGTGCATTCTCGCCGTCCGTGTACAACAAAGGCTTGTCAAAATCGCTCAAGTCAATACCGCATGGACCTTCACGAACGGTGCCAACACCGTAGTGCACTTTCAATGTAGTGGGTACAGGCATGACTTATTGTATGGCTGCAAATATTTCCAACATTGCAACTAGTCAGATCGCAACACACGACATGCAAGTACTGCTACATTGTGATTTACATTTCTAAGGCCCTTCGCCTATCGTCGACAACTACACGACAGCATGATCCTTCATTACCTACGGCAGAGGCCACAATGAACGTGCAGTACGATATTTAGATTCAACATCAAAACCGAGCTATTCCATAGCAGGCCGATTCGGACGCTAACTTGCAATCCGAAATGCTATAGGTGGCGTTCCGGTCTTCTACAGAGCTATACCTATTACCTAAGTCAATTAGTTCATACTAATTAACTTCTACTAATTAGTTTATACAAATAATTCATCCACCTTATGCGCTCGGTCATGCATTATTCACCCAATAATAGTCGGCCACGCATGCAACCACATAACTACAATACTTCTCACAAACAGCACTAATACTCCCTCACAGACTATTTTTTTCTCTAACTAAAGTTTCTTATCACGGCTACTTACATACAAATCAACAACATTTCGATTTTCTACTTTTTTTCTCTTACTAAAATTTCATACGAGTACTACTTATACTACAATTTGTACTAAATAAACTATTTACCTACTACAAAAAATACACTACAAAATAAAACAAACTTACCTCGCAGATTCTGTTTTCCTCTCCTCCCCCTCTATTTTTCCTCTCCTCTCCCTCTATTTTTCCCTCTCCCCACGCGCAGCTTCTCCAAATGCTTTCTCTCTCTTTCTCGGTCATTTGGGACCGCTGGTCTTTATATAGGCATCCAATACCCAGCAGTTCGGCGATCGAAGATCTTGTCGCTCTACGGTTTAGCGACTACAATAATGACGCCCAACAGTTCGACGCCTGTAGTATAAATGCCGAACGGTTGGGCGATAGGACTCCAGTCGCCTAATCGTAGAGCGATTGGATCGATCGGTTGATCGATCGCCTAATCGTAAGCGGCTCGATCCATCATATCGTTTGGCGACAGACGTATATTTCTGTAAAAAAAAAAAAGAACGCATGAATATTTTTGTAATTTCTAATAAAAAATAGATTATTTTAAAAAAAATCCATTCCTTCAAAGCTCTATCCAATTTCAATTCAAGCAAAGCACAATTTGAGCAAGATGAAGGAATAGCATCTAGAGAAATAGTATCCATGCAAACTTGACTAGGACTGGATTTGAGAGATTCTAGTTCATCTAGAGCATCTTTTAGTTGGTTTGCAATAGAGGAATGAGCATATTTCATATTGGTCAATTCATCATGCAAACTAGAGCAAGAATCACAATCATCAACAAGATTAATGGATTTGAGCCTAACCACTTCTAGGTTCAAGTTGTCAATCATGATGTCCTGTTTCTTAATCATTTTTGCTTGCCTTTTCAGATTTCGTTCAGCAACAACCAAAGCACGTTTCATTTCATTTGGTGAGGGGCATATCTCGTTGGGATTGCTGAAGAGCTCGTCGTCGTTGGAGGAGTCGATGTCGTGGCTGTTCTTAGCCATGAAGCACATGCCGGTGAAGTCCTGGGCCTTCTTCTTGCCATGAGAATCATCATCGTCGTCCTCCGTCTTCGAGTCCACATCGCTCATATCAATATTCTCAAGAGCGGCAAGGACTCAGTTGACGAACTTCCTGTAGTTGGTCTTCTTGGTTTTCGCATCCCGAGCTTGAAGACGTCTCCGGAAGCCCTTCTCCTCCTTGCCCTTCAGCTTGGGGCATTTGGCCCGAACGTGGTTTGGCTCACCACACTCAAAGCAGGTAACAGGGCCACCTCTCCTTCTGCTCCTCACCTTGTTGTAGGCTCTCGTGAATTTTGAGGATAGGAGGGCTAAGTCATCCTCAGGTAGCTTCTCTAGCTGCTCATCGCTCAAAGAGTGTAAAGCGGACAATGAAAACCCAGATAAGCCAAAATCCAAAAAATCAGAAGAACTACCCTTAGATGGGTCAACCACTAAAACCATCGACTCTGTCTTGGGGAGTCGCGAGATGAAGTCAATCTCATGCGTCTTCAACCTCGAATAGAGCTTATCCATGGTAAGCTCACTCATGACAGTGTTGTCATAGCTGGAAGTGATTTTCATCCCCCAGACTTTCATATCAAGAGCACCCAAGAGCTGACGTGTATTTTTAGATTCAGTAAACACAAGATCCACAGCACGTAAGTCATGAAGGATTTTTGAGAATCTTCCCCACAACTCATCCAAAGATTCGCCGGACCTTTGTTCGATCTTTGAGTATTCTTTCTTGAGTTGGTTCTATCTCACTTCCTTGATCGCAGTAAAGCCCTCATGGTAATCACAGAGGGTCTTCCAGATCTCATGAGCAGACCTCAAATGAGCGACACGCTCAAACTCAGATCGACTAAGCCCTTGAATCAAGAAGTTCCGAGCCTTACTATTTGCCTCCACATCTGGAGTGATCACATCGTCATTGGCTGGCACAACATAAGGATTTTTGACCTTAAGCCAAATTGCGTGCCCTTGAGCATCGATGTAGGCATGCATGCGAGCCTTCCAGTAAGCAAAATCGACTCCATCAAACACAGGTGGTTTGGTTGAATACTTGTCAGACGCCATGGCTCCTCAGACCGGTTAAGATCTATGAAAAGAGCTAACCGAGCTCTGATACCACTTGTAGGACCGAAATAGGCGACTAGAGGGGGGTGAATAGGAGCACGAACTCTTTTTCGAAAAGATCAGATTCAATGCTATTTTCACTCCAATAGCTACAAGAGCTATGAAGATCAATATACAAGTATAGCGGAAGTGTTGTATTGAATCCTAATCAAAACCCCCAAACACAGCAATAAAAAATACAAAGATGTGCTGAAGATAGGAAAATCGGTAATACCTCTGTATATGGGTGGTATTACCGGAAATCGGTAATACCGCCCATGGTAATACCTCAGTTCATGGGCGGTATTACCGATTCTACTGGAGCTCAGCCCGAACGAAACCAAAATCGACACAACTTTTGATCTACTCGGCCAAAGTTTATGAAACTTGAAACATAACTTCTCTAGGAGGTTGAGAACCAATTCGAATCAAGGATTGAGAAGATCCACGACAAAGTTTCAACCTTTTTCCATTTGAACGAAGTTTGCTTCAAAACCGAGTCAAAAAGCAAAACATAATCTAAATCTTGCTTGTGGGAAAAGAATGATCAAGACGGACTTAGATGCACTCCCACATGTCACAGCAAGCTAGAACATCACAAAGATTCAAGAGAAAAGCAATGGATCAACAAAAACTCCAAATCATCAAAATAGAAGGCAAGAACAAAAGAGACTCATCTTTAGAAACTTGCTTGGATTGATTTGAGATTGATGTTTACAGCCACTCCATCTTGGAGGACACAACTCAATACATGAGCACTCAATCAATCAACCCCTAGAACCCTAACTCTCCTCTTCCTCTCTAAAACCCTAAAACCAACTAGAGTTTCTCTCAATGAAGTGCTTGAAGGTTGCTGGACAGCACTCCCTTCTATTTATACTAGAGGCTAGCATCTAGGGAATATTCCAATTTGGGCACCCGTTAAGCCCACACACAAATGGGTTTAACTCACGCACGCATCTTAAAGCGCCGTCTTCATCTTCTCTTGACCTAAACCGCTTCTCCTTGCGTCGTCTTGCGCCGCGGTTTAGCCAAAAATGTCACCAAAGGCGGTATTTAGGTGAAATTACCAAAATACCCCTTCTCGATCCTTCTCCGAAGACCGAGTCCAATCTTGGTGAAGCAAGCGCCTGCTTCGCCACGTGTAGGTTGATCAACGGCTCTCATCATGTCGGCAAGTCTCTCCCGTCCGGCTCCCGCCGAAACCACCAAGGCACTTGCACCGACTCCGCGCTGCTTGATCCAACTAGTCGCATCGAACTGCCCGTTCGATCACCCTTGTCCATTCTGCGCTACGCTTGAGTCTCCTGACCTCACCCAGCATCCTTCATCATTCTGGACCTCAGCTCTCCAAGCTTAGTCCCGATCATCCTCACCGTTGACCGTCGTTGACCTCCAAGCAACCTACACAACAATAGACCAAGAAATCGATTCCGTGAACAAGTTCTTCACAACTTGACCCACTTTAGCCAAAAACATGTAATATGCAACACATATGCACTGATAAACAAGGATATGACCTATCCCATATACAAGTCTCAAGTTAAATCAGTATTTTAGTGCAAGAGCGGTAATATCGCCAAGTAAAATCCGGTATTACCGCATCGCGGTAGTACCGCTTCCAACACTGCGGTCATACCGCTACCAGGAAAAACCCAAAAATCCCCGAACACACCTCCTCTTGAATTTCCATACCGCTAGGATTCGGTATTACCGCCATGAAACTTGCGGTCATACCGCTCAACGGTAATACCGCTGAACACAAGCGGTCATACCTCACTGCGGTAATACCGCAATACAAAGCCGGTACTACCGAAAAACCTGACACTTTGCTAAACTTTACTGAAAAACAGGAGATTCAATAAACCTTTAAACCAATTGCCAATAGTCTCATCACCTAAGATCTTGAGCATATCCCCATGATATCCACAGTCATGAACACCAAGGTAACCGGTAGGGTGAAATATTCCACTATACAAGCCAATGGGAAGACTTTTTTTTTCACGCTCACTTGTTCATTTGTTCGACATCCAAATGGACACGACCAACACCATTTCCTGCAAGGTCAAATTGCACTCTCAGTCGCTACTCGCTAGCCAGGTCCAAATACAAGCCCGACCCACCCAATAGAAAACAAAAATGAAGCACGAAGCCCAAATTAGGGCAATATTGTTCCGTACCGATCATGGAAAACTCGTTCGGCGAAATTTCGTGGTCCAATAAAATTTTATACCAGACAAGAAAAAACAGATTTATCTAAATTCAATTTCAATTCAAATTTTACATAAATTTCGTATTTACACATGAAAAATTCAAAATTTTCATCCGAAATTTTACCCAAATATCCGGTAAGCCCAAGAAAATGAACTCGAGCTATTTGCATAACCAACATTTGATCCTCACATTAGATAGTATTTTCCAGTTTATACCTATTTGCATAAGCATATAACGTTATGCCATATTTTTGAAGCTCGAGCTGGCCCATGAAGCCCAAGAAAATGAACACGATCGGCTCACTCAAATCGAGCTAAATTCAACATGGTACTAGTTTTTTTAAAAGAACGAGAGCATTCAACTAAACTGTTAGCTAGCCCCTCTAAAAAACTTGAGCATTAACCCTAAAAATACCTAAGAAACCACTGAATGTTTTTAAGTATAATTCGTTGCTTGCATAATTACACTGAGTAATTAATATCATGTGACATACTATTCATATATATAAACTTCAGAAAAAAAAATTTGAGAAGAAAATTTCAGAAATATTGTTAAGGATTTTTACTACCTAGGCCTGTTATTTCTATGTTTTCCCCCATTAGTTTAGTGATGAAATTTCAAAATTTTGTTTTAGCCCCTATTACCATTATAGAGAAAAAGTAGCTATACTTATCAGAGTTAGGCTTCTGGTGTTCTCCACATCACAACTAGTTTGGTTTTTCAAAAGAGAAAGAAGAGGTCCATCAGAAAAATGATGCTCATTCGTCATATCTTGTAGTTGATTCAGGCAATTTCCAATAATATCACGTATATACAATTTAGCATACTACTAACAATGGCATGATGTCCCAAACATTTCTCTTGATGAAAATGGGACGATTGGCATCTAGTTATCCACCAATGCTTGACACAGAGGATCTTGGATGGAAAATCATCTGGCTGAATCTACAAGCCATCTTTTTTTTCTTCAGACTAAGAGAATTACAGAGTGAGATCTCATCTCCACGCCCTTTTTCATCTACCATACATGGGGACTTGAACAAAACAAAGTTATTGGTTAGTGGCGGAGACCATGTGAAGAAGCATATGATGTCCTAGACCAATCACCGAACGAGGATGTATGACTCGGCACCTCCTAAAAATAAGAGACCAACAGAACTTCGATCCTTTAATTTCTTTTGCTTGATAATCTAATGGTACCAATCACAAGTGTCAATCATCAGAGAGATGAAAAGGGCAAGATTCTGGAGATCCGGGTTGTGCAAGGCTATTGCCAAAGGAAGCACTTTCCTCTTTCACGCAGGGCCGGATCTAGTACTGTATCAAGATGCACAGGACACCGAATCTAAAAATTATTTTTCTTTTAATATAACCATGTATATGTAATATGGATACCCTTAATCCAACATAAGGGAACATCATAAACTAAAGCTCAGCCAAATATGACTCATCTTGTCTCAAGGATTTTCGATTATTTTCGTTTTAGATCTGTCAGTGCTTTCACGTACTACTTGGAGACAATTGACGACCTTTTTTTTTTAAGGAAGTTGCAGTGTTGCACGCCTCTTCTGTTGTTAGTTTACTTTTGGGAAACCGGAAGAGACCAGTAGCGCGTAACTGGAGCAAATTTCGATGTGTACCTTTTCTTTTGGAGAAAGAGAAATAAAATAAAATATTTTGTGTGACTCAAGAGATAATGTTGTAAAATATATATCTATTATTATATTATTAAAACCATGTTAGAATGAGCTCTCAGTGGTCGTGTTCAGTTTGAGAGGCTAGAAATTATTATGTTAATCAAACAAAAAGAAAACAATATTTACATTGCTTATTTTGGTAGGTCTAAATTATAATGTTACAGATTAATCATAACTATACTACAGTTGTTACGGTTGTATAAGAACAACTATACTTTCAATCATAAGTATTATAATTGTACAACAAATATAATTCTATTTTTAAATATAAACCGTAGAAATATGTATTATCATTCTTTTGCGAGGCAAAACATGTGTATTATCATGTATACCTAGCCACGCAATTGTGTATTTCAGTTCAATTGCGCATATTATTGTTCTAAATAGTACTAGCGGTAAGCAGCTTCTAGTTTGTTGGAAGGAATATGTAACACCTCGGCTCATTAATGTTGGTGGCTCCTGTAGCTCATGTGGAGTTTTGGTGAGATTAGTCCAACATTACTTATCTAGAATGAGTTGTAGACTTATAATAGTATATAATACTTGTTGAGTCTAAACTTATAGTAGCATATAATGTTTGCTGTATCCAAACGTAACACTTACTTGTTAACTTTTTTACACGAAGCGGTGATGAAATATAAGCGATATAATATGTATGCGTGCACCATCCCTTATATGATGCTGATTGTGTCACAGGCATATGAGCCTGAATCCCACATGTCAATGGCATAGTCAAGAATTTTAAAATTTTCAAAGTAGCATGTAAGGAATTAGTCTACCGGTAAATTATGGTTCCACGAAACTGGTAAGATTAAAGAAAGCTGGCCATGAAATTGGTCAGATTAAAGAAAGCTGGCACGGGCAAGTGTCCCATCAAGTTGTAGTACCGCCCACGTGCAGGAGTTCCCGTCGCACCAACTCCTCCCACTTTGCACCTTTCAAAACAGAGCATTGTTGCGAATGACTTATATTTAACAAGGTGAAACACAGAGACTGTATCTGAAAACTAAAAGCGCAGTCTATGAATTTGAGTTGAACATGTAATTAGGCTATAAATATATACCGCTGATCTCTTGTAAGAAAGAAGAAAAAACTCTTCATACAGACGACGAAGTCACCGCGATTCGACTCTCAGAGACGTAAGCTTTGTCGAACAACGTAAACAAATTCTCGTCTCTTGTGTACTTATGATTATTCTCTCGCACAAAGAGTTGTTGCCGGTTTCAACAAACACCCCGACCTCTTTTCGTTTTTTCCTAATCTAGAACGTATATCATGTCCAGGCACGTGCAGCATGGGGGAGCTTGTTAATTTGGCAACCAGCTCAGCAGCATCATCTTCACCGGTCAAGAAAGCAGTAAGACTATCTTGCACGACGCCGGTGATCGGTCTTCGATCGGGCCTTTTATTTAGGAGAACTTTAATAACGTGTCTTTCCTGTCCGGTTAACACCGCATTAGCCAAGACGAAAGTTAGCTTAATTGGGAGACTTTGTTTTTTCCTTTAAGCCGATTACGGAACTTTCTAGTATATACTAGTGGGCCGACGATTTCTCGGCCACTGTGGGGCAAGTGGGGGACAACCGGGCCGCGCCCGGGAACGCCAATTTGAGCTGACTCCGGGTTCGCGCATGGAGTGGAGTGCGTCGAGAGGCGGCCAACTAGGCTAAAGGCAGCGCGGTTAGCTGGGTCAGGTGGTGAGACGTGCCGCGTGCGCCTGGGCTTCACAGGCGCTTGTTGAGCTCAGAGATAAAAGATTGGGTTGCCTGTCGCTTCTTCGGCCCGTGCGGGACTGCGGGGTGGGGGCGGGAAGTCGAGTGGATGAGTGGATCCCGCCGGGCTGCTTGTGCAGGACGCAGCTGGTCGTCTGCGAGTTGGTGGAATGGTGGGTGCGGAACTGCGGATTACTCCGTACTAGTACCATACTAGAATTTTTTATATTAATTAATTCTTTTTTAAATTTTATTGTAAAGTTAACCTGGCGTACTTTATTTTCAATTCTGACCCATTTGGTCACGCCATCACCCGTGGTATGACAAAATAACGCTGTCACACCAGCCCGTATCTAGGACAAACTCTTATCACGCCACCACCCGTAGCGTGACAGTGTTGTTTGGCCACGACACTGGTCGTGGCGTGACCAAAAGTGCTATTTAGCGGACTTATCATATGGCGTGACAGCGTTGTTTTGTCACGTCATGGGTGGTGGCGTGACCAAAGAGGTCAGAGTTGGAAATAAAGTGCGCTGAAGGTTAACTTTAAAATAAAATTTTAAAAAGGGTTAATTAATAAATAAAAAAGTTCACCATACTACTCTACAAGTTGCCGTTGCCAGCAAGTAGCAACAAGCAAGTAGGGGTGAAAACAGATCGGATATTTTCCGACCGATCCAAACAAAAACAGATTTGGATTGTCCCGGATCGGATAATTTTCGAATAAAAAATGAATTTGGATTTTTTTTCGGAAATGGAAACGAATACGGTAGGCATGATATCCGGAGGAAACGAATACGAATACGGATTATCCGGATAAACCTAATCCGGATATCCGGAATTTGACAGTCACTTGGCACTTAGGGTATGGAGTTACCTACTTACCTTACCGAGTTTGGGGAGGGCTCTTCCACTTCCAGTCTTCCACTCCACGCTCCACACTTCTACAGCCACGCCGCCGACTACTCCATCCGGTCCAATGGCGCCGCCCTCGTCTCGCCGCCGACGGCCACCTCGCCCGCGGCCCACCTCCACCGGCCATCTCGCCCGATCGCCCGTCCTCGACGTCGCCCTCGCCTTCTGTCACGGCTACTCGATCGATGGCGCCGCCCTCGCCTCATTGCGGCGGCCACCTCGCCATGACCCGCCCACTGACCATCTCGCCCGTCGCCTGCTTCTCGTGGCTCTTTCTTGTCATTGCTTTCGTCGGCTCCTTCATGCGGTCACACCTCAAAGACTCCGCCGGATCCTTCGCCGTGGCGACCCTCGTTGACGCCAAAATCAACACAGAGGTCGAATCGACCAGATTGCTTCATTTTCGTAGAAGCGTACAACTAGTTTTCGAGCAAACTAGTAAAGAGGATAATTCTTCAATTACGGCAAAGAACCGACTGTTTTACAAGCAAGAACAGCAAAGGATAGCTACTCCAACGTCGCAGGAGCACGCGGTTGGTTTACAGGCAAACTAGCAAAGCATAGCTATTCTACTCTAGATCTAGATGCGAAAAGTAGATGAAAAAGAAGAAACGATTCTGTAAATTGATTTTTTGTGTGTCCTCTAAATCGGCCATGACCCTCTTCTATTTAAAGGGCGGCAGGTCTTAGCCGTGGGAGCTCAGGACTCCTAAACCGAACCAAATTTACAGATACGGTTCGGTTATGATCTCCAAACCTTCTATAATTGACATATCTTTCCTATCTGGTCACATCAATTCCCTTAAGGAGCTCCTAGAGGGTGGACTTGGATGCTTGGCGGAAAATCCCATGGGAGGTCCTGAGGAAATCCCCGCGGGAGGTCCTGAAGAGGTTTTCGTGGGAGGTCCTAAGGAGGTCCTCGTGGGAGGTCCACGCGGGATGTCTTGAGGAGGTCCTTAGCGGTCTTGATGGAGCCACGTGGGCACGCCAGAGGAGGTTTTGAGCGATCTTGATAAAACTTGAGGAGATCTTGAACGGCCCTGATAAAGCCGCGTAAGTGCCCTCGAGGAGGTCCTAGGCGGCTCTGATGAAACCACGTATCACTCCGGAAGAGATCCTAAACGGCTTTGATGAAGCCGCGTAGTGCTTCTGAGGAGATCCTGAACAGCCCTGATGAAGCCGCGTAGCACTTCTGAGGAGATCCTAAACAGCCTTAATAAAGCCGCATGAGCGCCCTTGAGGAGATCCTGGGCGGTTCTGATGAAGGTGCGTGAGTACTCCTGGAGAAGCCTTGTGCGGTCCTGATAAAGCCACGTGAGCGCCCTTGAGGAGGTCTTGGGTGGTCCTGATGAAGGTGCACGAGTTCCCCTGGAGAGGTCTTGTGTGGCCTGGATGAAGCCACGTGAGTGCCCTTGAAGATGTCCTAGGCGGCTCTAATGAAGGCGCGCAAGAGTCCCATGGTGGTCTCATGCGGCTCCGATGAAGCCACGTGAGCGCCCTCGAAGAGGTCCTAGGCGGCTCTGATGAAGGCGCGTAAGTGTCCTTGAGGAGGTCCTGAGTGGCCCCGATGGGACCACGTAGCGCTCCTGGGAGAGGTCCTGGCCGGTCCTGATGAGGCCACGTGAATGCTCCTGGGTGTTTTAGGCGCGCTTTTTCTTGTCCTCACGACCTTCTGCTTTGCTTTGTAAAGACCACCTTTTGGATGTTTTTCAAGAATTACCCTTTTGAACCAAGACCTCCTGTTTTACGAAGATCACCATTTTTGCCATTTTGCAGAGACCACCCTTCGGGTCTTCTTAGGAGGTCTCTGTGGATGTTTTCCAGAACCACTCAGGATATCCTTTAGGATCTCCTAGGAGGTCTTCGAAGAGGTTGTCCGGGATTATCCAGGATGTCCCTTAGGACCTCTAAGGAGGTCTTTGAAGAGGTCGCCCAGACCTCTCGGGCGGATTTTAAGCCGGGACCTCCTAGGAGGTCTTTGAAGAGGTCGCCCAGTCCTCTTGGGTAGATTTTAAGCCTGACCTCCCAGGAGGTCTTGGCCGCTTCGCCTTCGATTCAAAACAAAATGTTGGTTGAATCACGGTAGTTTTAAGTTCTTACCATTGAACCAATCAAGACTACAATGACCACCATAGATGCCAAATCTTGTCATCAACACCTGCCTCGCCACCACCTCACCACCTCCGACCTCCATCCGCCTCTGCCTCGCCTGCCTCCGCCGACCATCTCGCCTGGCCCCCACGGCTCCCTCACCGCCTCAAAGACCTCATGGATCCTCGTGGCCTACCTCGCCAAGCACCAAGACCTCACCGGCTCACTCAGACTCACGCTCACGTGGTCATCTCGCCTCCTCCCTACCTCGAGGTCCTAACGGCCTCACGGATCCCCTCGTCGACCACCGCCTGGCCCTGCTCTCATTAGGCTGTTGCCCACCAAGGTAAGGATCTTGGCATTTTGATTCATAAATTCAGAAACTAATTGCATGATTGCATTGGAAAAGAAGTTACTAGTGTGTATTTTGTAGGAAGATAATCTTATTGTTGTTGTGCTATTTTGATTCATGAATTTTGTTGTCAGTAATTATATTATGTATCGAGACACTCTTATTGCAAATGTAGTCACTCATAAGATGATATTTAGGTGAGCATCATGTTAGTTGTATCATATGGTGGGTCAATGTTAATAGCTCCTGAGTTCATAAATGTGAGCTAAACATTTTAAGTTTAGGATGAACTACATAAAGAGCAAAGTATATTGGTTTTACATTCATACCCATGACTATCATAACCTTATTTTTCTAGGGTTGATCTAAGATTTAAGACTAGCATTGTGTTGTATATTTAAAGTTGAAGGCTGGTTCTATTGTACAATCTTGTGCAGGTTGATCACTGTCCTGTGATTTAAGACTAGCATTGTGTTGTATACTTCTTGAGTTCAATTAATATCTATATAACATTGGCATTACTTCTGTTCTTTATCATGTATTACTCTATTGTTACTAGGCTTTGGATATTGTTTAGCTCATTTCTTGACAATTAGTTGTGAGTCATGGATAATAGTTGTCAAAAAGGAGGTAGTGCTATGCTCATTGTGATTTTTACAAGTTCATTTTTACAGAATCTATGATGTGTGGCTTGTAGTTTTGCAGTAACTTATCTATGGCTAGCACTTAACTCTAAAAATTGAGCACCTTTGTTTCTCTTTGTTATGCATCAACATGTCCACTGAAATTGTCTCATTCATAGTTGAATGCTCATACCATTACGATATCCATATGCATGCCTGTTGTTATAGATAATTTATCCTTATAAAAATTCACTATTGATTCCATGATTAATTGCTTTGATGTTGTTTAACTAGTTAATTTCTGTATCTTAAAAATGGTTGTAGTTTCTAATTATACACTTGGGGGTACATGTGAGGGTAGGGGTGCCTAACACTGCCGATGCCAGTCCAAAGCCCAGAAAAAAGTGGAAGGTCATGAACTGTTTGTAATAATTATTTATGTAATAATTATTTGTTGTAATAAATGTTTATTGTAATAATTGTCGTTAAATACGCTAATCCTTGATTCACATGTTGGAGAAATTCGTGCAACATGTTGCAATTCGGTGCTTGATCAGTTTTATGACCTAATTAAGGTTGGTAAGGTGTACTTGATATCTAGAAGATCAATAAAATTTGCTCAAAAGTAGTTTATAAGGACTATGAAGTAACTCTGGATGCTGAAAATATGAACAATTCATGAATGTTTGCATCAAACAAACTAGTTATATGTTTTCGTTAATTTCTGACATGCAATTTAAGGGGTTTTTATATTCCAAAAAAATATCCGTGACTGTATTCGTTTCGATTCGTATTCGTGTTTGATATTATTCGCATCCGGGGTATCCGTATTCGTATTCACATCCGAGAAAAAAAATAAAAACAAATATAATAGAGTTATTATCTATCTGTATCTGATCCATTTTTACCCCTACTAGCAAGTGCCTGGCCGGCTGAGATGGTAGTGCCGTTGCAGCCGTACATTGGGGGGTTTGCAGCATAGGGAAAAGAGATGCCCGGCAAAAACGATGAAGACGAGCGAATGGGAGAGCACACCAAGTGCAGGATGGATGTGTCATGTATGCCGACTGCTGCTTATTCAGTACAATTGACAGTGGCTAATTGGAACCGCAGCTTGTGTTAAGTAAGCAAAAAAAATGGACAGTGGCTAATTGGAACCGCAGCTTGTCTTAAGTAAGCAAAAAAAATGCATTCCTCGCTCATCTGAGAAGACCAAATTTTATCCCAAGGCAGTCTAGACCGGGTTTTGGATACCGGAAACATATTTTTTTAACAGGGGCGGTAAGATCGAAAATTAGAAAATTTTGGCCGAAATTTTCAAATCAAAAATCGAATTTTGCGGATTTTAAATTTTACTAATCAAATTTGAGCAAAAATTAAACAAATTCAATTTTTTAAAACAAAATTCATCCAAACCGATTTTTTGGGACTAGTTTGTATTCCTATCGGCCCCACCGGTATAGCCAAAATTTTCGATTTTCCGACAATTCTGAACACAGGTCTAGACTCTAGATCAACTAAACAGAACAGTAATAGTACTGTTAAACCCATAACCCCGGCATGTTAAGGTATGCCTTTAAGCAGTTTTCGACGCACCTCCTTGTTAGACGCATAAACACTTGAAAGCCGAAAATTTTGCAAGCCTTACCACCTTAATGCCCCATAAATTATCGTGGTCTTTTATGAAGTTGATGTGCAAGCCGACTTACACTCTGCTTGTCTAGTGAGCTCGGCGTCAGCTCCCAGCCCGCGCCTGCTGCATGCTTCTTCAAGGATCTGAAAACGGAACTTTTCATGTTAGAATGACCAGCTAATTACATTTTACAAAGATACTGTGGCATTTGTGGTACCGTAGCAATCGATCTGATCTGCTGTATTTTGAATCGGTGGCTCCGTTTGGTTCAATACTTTGATGACACAACACTCTGCATCTCTGTAATGATATGCAGCCTAGCTTGCGCGGATAGTGATTCGATTCAGCTATTTGTCCTTGTTTTTGTGATTCAGCTAATATGCAACGACATAGTGGGAACAACGACCTGTCGATAAGTGGTGAGAGGGGACTGCGTTAGAAAGCTGGAAGCAGCGTTAGGGAATTGTGAGTTCTGTTATTTGGGGCTGTCCATTGCATGATTTAAGAAGTAATGGACAAGGGTGTGTTATTTGGAGTTAAAAGTTGTAGAAAATTTCAATTCGGCTAAAATTCAAATTTGTAGAATATTTGACCGGTAACTGACCCGTTACCGGACCCCTAGCTGGAAGCACAAAAATTCAAGGTGCTATGTGATAGTTCAACGATTGACACTATTCTTTGTTGATCAAGCTACATCAGAGAACACACAAACAAAACAAAATCAGTACATGCTTATTGCACACAGATAAACCAAAACACCCTTACATGAACCTAACAGCATCCTTAGCAAATTAACATTAGCACTAGTTCATCGCCACGACAGCTACAAACTCTTCAATGCGTGAGTTCAGGCATGCTGGTCAGCCGTTTTTCAGCATTCAGAACTCTGCCGCCGCCAACGGCACGAACATCACGGGGTCCGTCACAACCTCGGAGGTCAACGACGACATGGACGTGTTGACCATGTTCAGTATGCTAATCCAGTATCCCTTGTCCTCCTCCTCCGCCTCGTGCTCGCCGACGCCGGCCTCTGCACTCGCCGCGAACCTCTGGTCCGTGCCCGCAACAGAACAGTCAAGAAGGACACTGGCAAACGTCCCCGCTCCAACAAACCCCGGCCCGGCGCCGCCACCGAAGTGGTGCTCTTCGCACGCTTCCCCGTATGACTGCATGGGCTGAACGGGGGCGCGCGCTGCGCCGTGCATGACGTGGGGCACGCCGGCGAACAATACGCTCTCCGAGAAGCTCAGCGTGGACGTCGGCGACTCGAGCCCGCTGGCGGCGGGCGCTGGCGAGGCTAGGGCGCGCAGCTTGGCCTCGCGCGCCAGGCGCGCCTCGGCCTCGAGGCGCGCGCTCTCCCACTGCGCCGTGTGGCTGAGGTGCGCCGCGGCCCTGGAGCGCGCACCCGACACCCCGGAGCTCGCGGCGGCGGTGTCTGAGGCGTCCGCGTCGGCGCGGGGCTTGTGCGTGACCGGGTCGATACCCATCTTGGCGAGGCGCTTCTTGAGGTGCGTGTTCCAGTAGTTCTTGATTTCGTTGTCCGTGCGCTTTGGCAGGTGCGTCGCGATCGCCGACCACCTGGGGGAGGACACATACGTACGTATGGATGTCAGTCATTTTCCCGTCTTTTTACATGAACCTGGACTCAGAGGTGGAGATGTAAACTGTAATTGGCCCATGAGTTGAGGCATTTCTTTGGAATTCCAAAGTATGCATTTTTTAGTATCGTATTGCTTAGTGAAGTGGTTGGAAGACTGCTTACAAGGTAGATTTTTTGCCACTACAAAATATGTGACAAATGGAATGAGTATGGTATGATGAGAACTTTAGCTAAACACACGCGCGCATATTTGTGTATTTTCGTGTGAAAAATCGTGTGACTTGTGAATCCACCTTTTATTTTACCGAATCATGTGATTATATCTCTCTTAATTTTGTTTGAATGTGATTTCAAACGCCTGAATTAATTTATTTTAATTCGTGTTAATAACGAGTAATTACTAGAGAGTAATTGTTGTGCATCTTTAAAAGAACCTGGAGACGGGTAGATTTATGGCAGATAATTTCTCCATTCCTCTCCCACATCTTCCTCCTCCTCTAGTGAGATGTGTTGGAGCATTGAGTCGCCGAACTTCATCGGTCCTTCTTTGCGGCTGCACCAAAAAGAAAGAAAACGGGATCTCCGGACCATTGCCATAGAGTATACCTACACGGGGCGGCAATAAGGTTTTTGGACAGCAAATCCATGCGACGCTTCGCTGCTTCATTTATGTTCTGCACTGCATCGAGCCTACACAGCTTTCTGTTCTTCATCAGGCTCAACAATAAGTCATTCGTGCGACCGATCGACTCTATTATATTATGTTCTTGAGTATATTTCAAAGTACAATGTATTGCCTATTGTTAAAGTCATGTACAATGGGTTTACATCAGTTGTCTATAACCTCTGTCATGTAGGATTTAAGCTGATGTGAATGAAAGTGAATAAAGAGAGAGAAATGTGTTGTCTACAATTCTATAGCTGAATGTATCATCAGAACTAAGGGAAACATTAAAAGATTATGTGTTGTAGCCGACTGTAACATCACAACTTATTGTATAAACTGTCTTTAGTCTTTGCATGAGTAATATAGATAATTCTTATAGACAAGAATTGTTTGTCTTATCAGACATACCCTAACATTTGATTTGTGATATTTGACTCATAATAAAATATAGAATTAGAATAGTGTGCGTATTTCCAACGGTATGCGTGTAAATGATTAGAGGTGCGTGTGGTGTGGGGGGAATTGAAGGAGTGCGTGGTGCAGTACAGCGTACAAATAGAGATGGGAGGACTGATCGGGGAGTGGCGAAGTCAAAACGGCAGGACGACAAGCAAGCGGCGACAGCCTAAGCAGCTTTAATGACAAACGTGACTACGCAACCCTGGGTAAACAAAAGGAAATTTGGCAATAAATTTTTTTTTTGAGATTTTTTCCCTTGTGATTTCTGTGATAGTACCAGTACTATCTTGTATGGTTGTCAGGTGAAGAAAAAGGTGTGCAATGCGGCATGAGTTAGCAAACCCAACTGATCACGTGGTTTCTTGCAAAGATGCTCGATTTGTCGCAAAAATTCAGAGGGCAACGTGTGCACGCGTCACATTCCTGCATAATTGCACATATCTGCACGAGTTTGTTGCAAGCAAATCGAGTATACGATCCATGATCGATGATGGATCACCTGTTTCCGAGGAGCGCGTGGAGCTGGATGATGGTCTTCTCCTCCTGGAGGGTGAACTTGCCTCGCTTGATGTCCGGCCGCAGGTAGTTGGTCCACCTGAGCCGGCAGCTCTTGCCGCACCGCCGCAGCCCTGAAGATTAAAAAAAAAACATCAGTGAACCTACCACTCGATCTCTCTGCCGAAGCTGCAGAACGAAAAGAGAAGTTTCCGCCGGATCGCTCACCGGCCTTGGTGGGCAGCGAGCGCCAGCAACCGTGGCCGTGCTGCTCGATGTAGGCCAGCAGCTTCTGGTCCTCCTCCGGCGTCCACGGCCCCTTCTTCAGCCCGGCCTCCTTCTCGCAGCACGGCGATCGCCCCATCCGATCGATCAACCACACACAAATTACTTGGAGAAGTGCAAGAGGAGAGAGCCTCGCTTGGTCTAGCTCTACTCCAGTGAGGACTGAGGAGTGGTGGCCATGTCCAGTGCTACTAGCGACATAAGTAGGGTGGGAGTGCGTGGTGTACGTACCGGTGTACTACTGACCAACCCAGCGCTGGACCAGAATCTTCTTGGGTTTCTGCGAGACTGCGACCCTGCCACGCCCAAGATGGCCCCACCTGTCAGAGCGCGGTGCGTCCCCCCCGGACGCGAGGGCATGATCGGGATTCCAGTATCCCGTACTGTCGCAGGAAGATCGATCCCGGCCGTCCAGATCGATCCAATCGGGGGCCACCGATCACGTACGCGCGTACGTACGTGCGCCTCGGCCGGCCGATGGAGACAGCGTTTGGTGCGAGGTTTGTTGCCGTGGCTACGGCGCGCGGCGGCTCTCGCTAAAGGCGTACTGCCGTACTGGTGTTAGCGAGGGCGCGTATTCGTGCGCTCAAACTGTTTGTTTCGGCGTGCTTAATTAGTTTGTTTCATAGGATAATACGATACTGTGCCGTAAACTAGGTAGATGCATGCTTACCTTTTTTCCCAGACGTGACGACTTTTCTTTGTGTTTCCTGTAAAATTGATGTGAAGTTTTTGCGTTTTTGGGTGGGGAACAAACCATAGGGGTCATGTTTTGACTGATTTTGGCGCGAGCTCACATTGGCAACGCAGCAGTAGCTGATCGGGTCACGCAACGATCTCGTTCGAGCTGCCACATTTGAGGGTGTTGGTCTCTCTCTGCTGTTCTGGCCAGGAGTTATGAAGGCCCTTTCCGCTTGCAGGTGAAAAGGACTCGCGCTCCGTCCCGTTAGTCAATTGACTTGTTCGACATTTTTGGCAGCTTGTTTTACTCATCGGTTGGGAGCTACTAATCCATTAAATTCATGTCAGTTTCAGTATCTCCAAAGTTTCAGCGTCTACTCAAATTAGAATTGATGTTTCTTTGCTTTAAAACTGAGGGAAATACGACCTGCAGACTTACAGAGAGCCCACCGTAAATTCTGTCCACTTGCAGCTGCATCACAGCAGGAAAACTGGAATTACTTTTGGCATTAACTTCGCTGGTTACATGGCCATTTGTTGCAGGACCACCGTGTAAACCGAGTCATGCACAGCCCCATGTGCGTCTCCTAAAGGAATTATCTCGGTTGGCCGTCAACTTTGAACCTTCAAACATGAAGGACATGACATGAGTGTTTTTTGCCCTTTAAAGAATTCTACCAGGCGAAGATATGAAATTTTGGTTCTTTTTTTTGCTATGCCTGAAGCTAGGACATTTCACTTGCTATGCCTCTAGCCTGATCAAGTTGGCTCACCGGAGCTTCTGTCCCAGGGGCGGAATGATACGACAGCACATTGCCATTTGATCTCGTCTTTCAAGAGCTGAGGATAACGATAGGGCCGAACGGCAATTGGAGCAGTCCCCGGCAGGAGATGTATGTGATGGTCGTGGCGGCGAACTGGGGGAAGGCCATGCGGCACCGCAAACAGGGAAGCAAACTCCTCCAGTAAGTCAGCCATGATATCCCCATGAAGGCGTGGATTGCTGCGATCACCGGCTAAACCCTGCCAAGTCACCGGATGATCATACCACCAAAAAGACATGGTGAGAAGGTTAAAGTCTCAGACAATAGGCCCGAGAGCACGAAGCCATTACACCCCCAAAACGAGGTCAAAACCCTCCAACGGCAAGGCATAGCAGTCGATGTTAAAGCACTCGTCATGGATGAGCATTCGCAACCCACGGTGTACCCCTGCACTTATAACGCGGTCGCCATTAGCAACCGTCACCTTCATGCCAAGCAGCGGTGTGAGGAACAGGCCGAGCTGCTGAGCGACGCCGTCGGCCAGGAAATTGTGCATAGAGCCGGAGTCGATCAAGGCTGTGAGAGGAGTACCCTGGATGGACACTCGAAGCCGCATTGTCCGACCCGTGCTCACACCAGAAATGGCATGCAATGAAATTTGAACGTCAATATCAGAGGGTTCCTCGCTAGCATCATCATCTAGCTCGAGGAGGTAGATACCCTTAAAGGAGCATGCATGATCACGGGAGAATTTGGTCGGGCAGTTAAAGCACAGGCCCTTGAGGCAGTGGTCGGCCATTTCTTCCGGCGTGAGGCAGTGGACACGCGAAGTCACCGGCCCTGGGAGCAAACCACGCTGTGGAGCGGCCGACGTCAGTGGGTTGGGTGGGCAGGCAATTTGCTGGGAAGGTGTTGTACCAACCGGTGGTGGCTTCGTTGGCTTGGCTGGTATTGGCACGGAAAAACACGGCGTCGTCGTGCCCCATAATGGTAGCGAGGCTTCCACTGCATTTTCCTCCCCATGACGTTCATAAGCCCGTGCAAGGCTCATGGCGGTCTGCAAATTGGATGGGTTATGTAATTCGACGTCGGTTTTCAATAGATTACGGAGTCCCGCCGTGAACAGTTGAACTTGTTGCTTGGCCGTGAGTGGCTCGGTGCGGCACAACAAGGCGAGGAATTGTTGTTGATATTCTTATACTATCTCGGTACATCATAAATGAGCCAATTCCCCAAGCGGGTTGCTGCGCAATGGAGGACCAAAGCGCATATTCACGAACTCGACGAAGCGAGGCCAAGACAGCACACCCTCGTCCCGCTCGAGTTGATAATACCACAATTGCGCATTGCCCGTGAGATGGTATGCCGCAAGCCAAACTTTCTCCTCTTCCATCGTACGCTGTCCACGAAAAAAAAATGCTCGCATCGGTTGAGCCAAGGTAAGGGGTCTTCGTCGCCATCATAGATTGAAAATTCCAACTCATGATATCGTGGCACACCTGGACGTCTTCGCCCACCTGGCCACCAGTCGCCAACGGAGCTGGTGGCAAGGGACGCAATGTGGGTGCCATCTGGTTACTAAGCGGTTCTTCTGTTCGAAACTTCCCCGTGCGCGATATCCTCAAATCATGATTGTCCAGCCGCCGATTGAGTGTGGACAATTGCGCTAGAATTTGATCAAGCTTATTGAATCGGCAAATTACTTTTGGTCGACCCGCCATCGGACATGGCGACGTTTGGCTCTGATGCCAAATTGATACGACTCAATTTGACGGGATGTCACAGCGGTGAAAGGACGCGACCAGATGCTTCTGGACGGGAACGCAGGGGGTAGGGCGAGCGAAGATGCTCTTCTTTAGTCTCCGGCAGAGAAGAGTCTCTAGCCAGAACTTAAGCCTTGCAGCAGAGAAGAGAGGAAGAGCTAACTTAATATATTTCTTGTTATCCTTTGGTTTACAATCTCTGTCCTTTATATATGGAGGACTAACCACTAATTGTATATTGAAGGGATTGATTACAATCTGTAATATCCTTTAAGGGATACTTCCTAACTTATCTCTTGCCAAAAGGGCTTTCCTAATTTACCTAATGTTGAAGGCTATTGTTTTCCTTTCTGTTACTGCCGCATATCCGGCTATTGTTGGTTTTGATTCAGAGCGTCTGCCGAGTTGGTTTCAACTTGTCCTGCCGAATGATACCGTGGCCGACGCTGATACTGCCGACCAAAATAACGATCGGTAACACGGAATAAGGCCCATGGCAGCCTGTGCTTCAACCCAAGGTGTGGAATATTTTCTAGTGAAAACCCCAACTATTTTTGGCCCAACCCGGGACACAAATATCGCTCCCAACCCATCCTCCCCTGCCGTACCTCCTCCATCTAGCCATCTCCAAATATCGTCTCCTCCCCGGCTCCCTTGCGCTGCCGCATGAGGCTGCTGCTGATTTCTCCCAATATGATTGTGTAGTTCTTAGGGACTAACTTGTTACATTTATTGATGATGTGAGAGATGATCTTGATTTCACAAGTTGTACCCGACCTTGGGAATCTTGTTGTCAAGATGGTTCAGACCGATAGACACGGTTTTCCCATTGGAATATCGTCTCATTGAATTGGCCTTGATTTTGCCAGTGGCAACAACAGTAGAAAGAGCTTTCTCGACATGAACATTATTAAGACCGAGTTGTCGAATAAGATGAATGATGAATGGATGAATCATAGAATGATGTGTTATATTGAGCGGACATGTTTGCAAGCATTAAAGATGATAAAAATTTAGAGCGTTTTCAAGGGATGAGGTACGTAAGAAACAATTAAGTCACGGTAGTGGTAAGTTATATTCTTACAAATTTTAAACTTTGTATACTTTGTATTTATTCATATTCCTGTTTTGGTTTACTTTTTTATGTTGTCCGTAGGTTCTGGACCTTCTAGTTCTTGTCCTACTATTGATGAAGACATGGCATGCTGGGATGATAGCAATTCTTCATTATTTAAGGTGTGTTTGGTTGGGTGAACCAGAGTGTACAACTTGTGTGTTCGGTTAGTGGGATGAGATAATTCAAGATTTTGTTTGGTTGCATGAATGAGATGGTACCGGATGGTTTAAGATGGTGTTTGGTTTGAGGGATGAAGTTGAATGAGTTGTATACACAGAGGAGTATTAGCACGATTAATTATTGAAATATTAGCACGATTATTAAATTTACCTTAATTACAAAAGGAGTATTTAATTAAATTAATTATTTTAACTATCCACTAATTGGCATGACCCACTAGTCATTGACGTATACACAAAGGGAGAGGGGGTAACAGAGGGGACACGCCCTGTAACACCCTAGTTTTCTGAGCCTTTTTGAAAATTTTCAAAATAAAAAGAACCATCCGGTTTTGTTGTAGTTTCAAAAGCTTAACTTGGGATTTTCAAAATTTTGGTGTTTAAAATGACTAAACCGAACTTCAACTAACCCTAAAGTTTGGTTCTTTGGAGCTGTCAGATCTCTCGTGTTGATTTCCCTTGCCTCCGCTTGTTTTGCTCTTCCCTTAGCTCAGCCCTTTCTCTCCAGACTTCCCTCTTGGTTGGCCTCTAGTGCTGTTTTCCTTTTCTTATCTGCTCGGACCTTCCCTTGCCTTTTGGAATTCCTCTTTGTCCAGACCATCCTCTTGGTCCAGACCGTCCTTTGGGTCAGGACCTCTCTCTTAGTCTCTTCTTGGTGGTTTGGACCTCCCCTGAGGTTTAGACCTTCCTTTGTGGTTTAGACCTCCCCAGGTCTAGACCCTCTCTCTAGACCTCCCCTCTGGTTTATCTCTGGTTCAGGCCTTTCCTCTTGTTTGGGCATTTCCTTATGTCCGCATTCTCCCTTCTGCTCTAGACATGCCCTTATGTCCAAATTCCCTTGAGTTGGACATTTGCCCACGCCCGATCTTTCCTTCTCGATCAAATCTCACTTGACCCTTCTGGACCTCCCCTCATATCTTGGTTTGAATTTCCTTTAGTCCATACCACTTCTTTGTTGGTTTGAATCTCTGTATGGTTTAGCCCTCCCCTGTGGTTCGGACTTCCCTCCTTGTCCGGACCACCCCTTCGGATTGACCTCCTCTTGGGACACATCCATCCTGTGGCGTTTTAGCTCGGGTGTGTGTTTCAAATGTCCTTGATTTTGAAATTCTAATTCTGGGTTGAATTTTCCCTTCGTTTGGATCTCCTTGAGTTCATTTAGACCTCCTTGTGCCCATCTGAACCTCCTTTGAACCCTCTCTGTGTCCTTTAGGACCTCCCTCACGTTCATTTGGACTTCTCCTTTGTTAGATCTAGCAGTTAAGACCTCCCCTTTGGAGATCTTAACCGTCCAGACCTCCCCTTTGTTAGATCTGGCCGTTAAGACCTCCCCTTTGGAGTTCTTAACCGTCCAGACCTCCCCTTTGTTAGATCTGATCGTTAAGACCTCCCCTTTGGAGATCTTAACTGCTCAGACCTCCTTTTTGTTGGATCTAAGGGTCAGGACCTCCCCTTGAGAGATCTGACCGTCAGGACCTCCCTGTTCCTTGGACCCCTTAGTCCTTTGGACCCCCTTATAAGACTTTCCTAATAGGTCACGACCTCCTCTGTTCGGCCATGGTCTTTCCTCTGGCTGTGACCACTTCATTTTGACCAAGCTGTTCCCAAGTTTGACAGGTCCCACTTGCCAGCCTTGTTACTCTTGGTCATCTCCACCACATAAGTACCTTGTGCATTTAATGCATGTTGCGTCACATTAAATGCAGCCATGTACGTGGCTGCTTACTCTGAATGTAATCACTTAGTGGCACCATTGTTATCTTTCCTTGTCCCCTCCCTTAACAGTATATCTTGTCCTTTTCTTTTGTCCTTCACCAAATTGGTGATGACACCTGCCTTGTCCTTCACCCACTTGTGACCTTTTTCCATACTTACCTTGACACGTACGCTCCTAGTTTTTCTCTACCCACTCTGGCTAAAATTAGCTAGGGAGCTCTTCCTCCTCACCCTTTTTTCACACTCAGCGTTTTGGGCTTTTGCCTAGTCGCTCTGTGGGAGACCTTGTTGCCAAGAACTCTGCCAGGGACCTTCCTTGCTGTGTTTCCACTGTTGGAGGCTCCACTGGAGCATTAGCGCCGGTCTCAACCGCCACTGTGCTCTACGACCTCCCCTTCCTCTATCTTTCCCTGCTTATCCCTGGTAAGTCTCTTGGTGCATTGATCTATTCTTGCTCTTACCGCCATAATAAGTGGTTGTGCCCTTCCAGGACCTCCTCTCCTGAATTTTCTCCAGACCTCTATGGCTTTTATTTGAAGATCCTCCCCCTGGTCTCTGTGCAAGGAACATCCTCTTGACCCTTTTGGCTGTGCGCAAGGATCACCTCTTTGGCCTTTCTGTTAAAGACCACCTTTTTCCCCTTGGACCTCCTCCCAGTGAGTTAGAACCTCTTCCAAAGAGCCTATTCTAAGTATAATATTCTTCTGTTGGTTGAGTTTTAGGGTTCTTTTGGAGTTCTTTTGGTTCTTTATTTGGGGCCTTATTTGAATTTGTCTCTTTTTCTTCCGTATAGATTGCGAAGACACTGAGAAGCGTGAGTGCACCGAAGAGGAAAACTCTCAAGATAGTGAGCAAGGCAAGTCATACTCTTGATCATGTTGAGCCCATTAATTCAAACTAATTATGTTGGTTTCCACTGAGTATTGCATGCATATTTCACTACAAATAGTTAACCATTGATTTTGAAACCCTATAGTTATCCCTGTTACCTTGTATACAACCAGATTTGTTATTGCTATGTCTTCCTTGTCACCACAGAAAAATCTGGTTGCCGCATTAGTGTGAATCAGGAGTCATTGTGAAATCTTATGCTTAGTCTTACTTAGACCAAAAGTGTTTGATTTGGGGAAATTTTACCAACATGGCCAATACTGTCAAAATATTGTAAAACTATGGCATTGAGTTGTCATGAAGGTTTTGTAAATGATTTGAAAAGCAAAAGGAAAGGAAAATGAATTTGGACTTGGGTGAACTGGTTTGCTTGGTTGGTGCAATGTTTATGCACCTGACTCAATCTCGGTAAGGTTGAGGTCCGGGGTTTGTGGTGGTCGCCAAGTCGCTTGAGGATCGCCTTTGAGCGCCCTTTGCTAGGCCTATAATGGGCTATGCCTCACCGTACAACCACATGTCTCCAGAATGGGGCGTGGGACCTGGCCAACTAATTTGCAAAGTTCTACCACAGTTGTTCCACTTGGATGTGTGGGAGGTCTTCTATAGCCTATGGTCTTTCATAACCTATGTTTCCCACCGGTGCAAGAGGGGGGCCCCGATCCTGCGGATTTGTATCCAATGGAGGCGAAACCTTAGCGAGGAGGGACTGTGGTGGAATAATGCATTGTAAAGACCTTGTTATGGGTTCTAGACCTCTTACCTTCGGCAGTGAGAGGTGGCATTGACGAATGCCGAACAAACTAGAGAAATCATGTCATGTGGGTAAAGTGTACAACCTCTGCAGAGTGAAAACTATTCGAATAGCCGTGTCCACGGTCATGGACGTGCTGGCAAAGACCACTCAAAGTTAGACTTGGTTTTGTTTTCAAAAGACTTTGATAAACTGGTTTTGGGATTTCTATCCCATGGGTTGGGCAGGGAGCCTTGTGACAGGAGGGTATCCTTCACCATCTTGATGATGAATGTTATCCAACTGAAAACTGAGATTTACAAAATAAATTTTAGATATTGTATAACTGCCTTGGAACTAAGTATATGTAATTGAAAGAAACTTGTCTTTACGCAAATCAACCATATTATGCCTTCTCTTGAGATATCCATTTATGCATGTCATTCTGTTAATTGACGGGTGTGACTTGTGAGCACGGTTGTTATGCTCACTCTTGTTTGAAATAATCTTTTGAGTAGGAAGGAAGCCTTATGATGAGCTGTGCAGTGGACCAAGTGGTCCTGGACGACTAGGATGCGCCCTCCAGCCGATTGCCTGTGGTGTATCGGATGGCCTTTATGTTTATCTACCGCTGTATTTTGCTTGTTGGCTTATAAGCCCTCTTGTAATCAACTCCCTTATTACTAATAAAGCTTGCGTTGTTGCAATGTTACCACTATTGTTGCTGTGAGGAGCTAGCCATGATCCTTGGGACTAGCTCAGTTCACATAGAGGACCTTGGGGTGCTCCCTACCCTCCACGACCACCCTCGGGTCTGGTCGTGGGAGGTTATTGGGGACGTCTTGGGTCTAAGACCTCCTCGAGCCAAATTGCCAGGCCTCCAGAAAGTCCTGCTGAACTTCTTGGGTGGTCTTGGAGGACTTCCGAGAGGTCCTACTGGACCACCTGGGAGGTCCTAGTGGATTTTCCAGGAGGACTTGAATGACCTCTCGGGTGAGCCTCTGGTCAGGTTATTACCCAGACTAGGAGACCTCCTGGTTTAGCCGTGACAGGACCTCCTTGGTCCTGTTGCAGTTAGGCCTAGGGACCTCCCAGATTGGGGTGTTACACGCCCGTCCCTATACCGTGTGGTTCGTTCGTTTTTATGGAACCGTTCAGTACAACATATTTGGGGAATATTCTCAAATCCGTATAACCTCATCCAAGACGAGTTGGTTCGGTTCACTAAACAAAACACAGTGATAATGGCATATTCAGGACTATCCCATATATGTATGTCTTGATTCACCGAACCAAACACACCCTTAGATACTCAAATTGTATCTCTACATTCTCTACTATGCTATATTGTTTATATTTTGCCATGTTTTTCTTATTGTGTTGTGTTTTTAAGCATTTAGCACAAGTCTCGTGTCAATGGTGCATTTGTGATGTTTTTTACTATACAGTGGTGTGGGTATAAGTTTGCGTTAAATATGTTAGAGTTCAGCTTAGGTACTCGTGACAAAATCATTGTTCCGCCACTGTTCTGTCCTACAATGAGCATTGAGTGCAATGACGTCACCAGTCAGCTTCTGTATTTTTGTTCATGAATTCATCTGACCAGCATTGCTTCCAAGAGCATGTTCTAACCGTTTCTAGTTACTTCCCTATGTGACTACATAGCATGTCAAGGTTACTATCGGCAAATTTTATTTCAGTCTCTGATGCTTAAAGCCTACAGCAGCTGCATTTGCATGAATGCTTAATGCTTTAGCAAATCCATTGTATCTAATTTTTTTAGATAATAAAAGTATAACTCCTGATCTCTACATAAACTAGAGATGCACACAACCATTACACCACCATCAGCTAAAAGCTTAAAACAAAAAAAGACCAAAAAACTAATAATAACAAACAAATTATTATGCAAAGGCTAGCCTAAAGAAATCACCTAGCCCCGCCTTCGAGACCAACCAGGAGATCGTCCACATGCAAACAGCAGCTGCGCAGCAAAGATGTGATGATGGGCTAGTCTCCGTAGCGGCGCCTCCAATAAGGGATACGACTCACGTTGTCGTCGTCGGATCCAACCAACGAAGGTCAGATCAGGAGTTTTCACTCCGAAGCTCAGGTACCGGTTCTCCAAAGCAACGCCCTCAAAAAGGTAACGTTATTCAGGTCGACGTCGTTGCCGGATCCAACCAGCGAAGGCCAGATCAAAAGTTTCACCCCGGATCGAAGGTACCAGCGCTCTAAGACCACGCCACAATGCGACCTCGTCGTTGGATCCAACCAATAAAGACCGGATCGTCAAGATGATGTCTTCAACATCTCCAACGGCCAACCGCCACCAGCATCAAAGAAATACAACATCCACCGTAACCCACACGTCGTCCGTTTAACAACCGTCCACCGAGGAGGAGTCGAGTGCCGCCCAAGCCACCGCCACCGAGCTGTCACGATCTCTACCAACTACATCAAAACTGGATCTGCAACGCGCCACCTCCGTCATCATGGCACTAACGAAGAAGGTCTCTGAATCACCATGCCCGAAGTTGAGCATTGTATCTATATAGCACTTAATGAAACTTTTAGGGAACTAGGCAAGAATCCCAACTGCCTCCTCGAAGCAGCCATAGTTCACGATCATAAATAGATTGACACCTAGCCACGGATGGAAATGAACCTGACGAAAGTCTCCACCGCATTGCGCCGTTTCGGAAAAGGATGCGACTTGCCACCCGATTAGAAGAATACGTTCCTCGGATACTCGTAGTAGTACTCTCTAGTGGTAACACTATTCTACAGTCATACCCCTGGAAAATTTAATGTGTCTGCATGTGAAAGATCAGCGAAAGAATCACACTCAGATTCAGACTAATTACCAGACAAAGTTACTGCTTCTGACGGTCCTAGATACAGAGATTTTCTGTTTCACGCATCAAGAATGATCAGCCTAACAGTGTGGTACGGATCAGCATTGCTGAGATCCAGAACAGGTGGCAGAATTTAATCGGAAACAGCGCTGTAAACTGAGGTGAAGACTGAAGAAGGAACTCAACTTATGACCCACTGGCACGGTCAATGCTCTCATATTTTTAGCATGGACCGACAGACCTACATTTAAAGTAGTAGGAATCGCGATGATATACATAAAAGAAACATTTATACATAAAAGAAACATTTCTTTCTCTGTTTTGGAAAACCAGATTTGTGCTGTGGGATGCACATGCAGACAGCACAACCATGTAGTAGTCCAGTAACTACTTAAATGAGCTTGCATGATCTTGATTTTTTACGCAAAACAGCGGTACAAGGATTACTACTTTTCAGGACCCCTTCTGTTCTGTTCTTGCCCTCCCCTTGAAGACATCTGAACATGACTTGCACAGTTTATGGAGTAATATTTTCCTTGTAGGTCTCGAGGTTCCGCAAAATTACTCCAGTCTTCTGAGCCCATATAGCCATCTTTTTTTTTTTTGAAGACATAGCCATCCTTCTCTTTCTCTTTTCATACCTCAAATGATAACTGATACGGTAAAATTTGACTTTCAAGCAATCTTACATGCAAAGAAGAAGTTTTCTACCATTTCTTACTGTACTCATTCAGTTTTTGTTAGAATAATCTTGTTGTTTCTTTTTCTAACTGTATGGAGTAGTTTTCTATTATCAAATGATGCGTTGTTTAGGAAGTGACGTATTGATTCTAAGTGTCGTGTTGTTTCATGTAACAACGTGTTGTTCTGATTAGTATAAATACCTATCGTACTTAGCAGTGGTTCAGTAAGGCACACGAATAAAAACTAGTGCATTGTTCTTGTTTCAACAGAAGTTCCAGAGCAAGAGAATAAGACTTGGTGTATTTTGTGATCGTGTGTGTGAAACACCTAGTGTTTTCTAACATTTGGTATCAGAACCATGGCCAACGAAGACGTGCAGACCCTATCTGGCTCGCGCACTCCACCGAGATTCCGTGGGCAAAGCGGGACACAAAGGGGTGGACGCGAGCTGTTGGTGTAGGAGCGTGTCATGAGGGAGTCCGGCGGCACAGTCGTCTACCCGACATTGACGAACACCAACTACACCGAGTAGGCGCTTGTAATGCGCATCAATCTCCAGGCAATAGGGCTTTGGGAGGCGATCGACCCCGGGGACGCTTCTTTCCACGATGATCGCATGGCGTTCTCAGCCATCCTCCGTGCTGTCCCGCCTGACATGCTCGTGACGCTCGCCGTGAAGGACACGACAAAGCAAGCATGGGACGCCATCAAGCTGATGAGGATTGGGGTGGAACGCGTGCGCGAGGCTAACGCCCAGAAGTTGCAGACGGAATTCGAGGCCATCTCCTTCAAGGATGGGGAGTCCGTGGATGCGTTCGCAATGCGCATCACCGGGCTCGTTAACAATCTACGCACGCTCAGGGACTCCATCGCCGAGGAGAAGGTGGTCTAGAAGTTTCTCTGGGTAGTGCCCTCGCGTTACACGCATGTAGCAATCGCGATCGAGATGTTGCTCGATTTGAGCACGATGACAATTGAGGAGTTGACAGGGCAGATGCGCTCAGTGGAGCAACACTACGGCCTCGACGACGACGACGCACAAGAGTCAGGGAGCCGTCTGCTCCTCACGGAGGAGGAGGGATCGCACACGACGACAATACAAAAGCAGCCCGGGCTCATCTGGCGACGGCCAAAATGACAACCGAGGCCACGAAACCAAGGACGGAGGCAATTTTGGAGAACACGACATGACCAAAGTAAAATGTTACAATTGTAACAAGATGGGTCATTTCTCAAGGGATTGCCGTGCACCGCGCCATGAGCGCAAGGAACGCCCCAATTTGGTAGAGGTCGACGATGACGAGCCGATACTACTATTGGCACAAGCGAGCACGCTCGACGATAAAGTACCAGCACTGCTGATGGCGCATGTGAGCACCATCATCGAGATCACAATGGGCGCCATCGAGCATGTCACGTTGAACGAGGAACAAGCTCAAGTCCACCTTGGATGCGAGGACGACCATTGCGATGACTCGTGGTTCCTCGATACTGGCGCTAACAACCACATGACGGGCTACAAGAGCGTCGATGGTATGACACCATATGAGGCATGACACAGACACAAGCCAGACATACACTTCCTCCGCACACAACAAGATTAGGGAGTGATTTGTTAGAATAATCTTGTTGTTTCTTTTCTAACTGCATGGAGCAGTTTTCTATTACCAAATGATGTGTTGTTTAGGAAGTGACGTGTTGATTCTAAGTATCGCGTTGTTTTATGTAACAACATGTCGTTCTGTTTAGTATAAAGACTTGGTATATTTTGTAATCGTTTATGTGTGAAACACGTAGCGTTTTCTAACGGTTTTCAGACATTCCGCATGTTCTTGGTGGAGTAAATACAAAAAGGTACTAGTGTGACTGTGTGAGTACCTGTAGCAAACTGAGTGTCAAATTATGCAGTTGCGGAGCGGTAAAAAACAACAACTGAAACTCTGAAAGTACAGTCAGCCACTCCCAGTTACTCCAAGTCCACGACATTCAGAGGTCCGCGCACCAGAGAATCCAAGAAAGGCACGCTCAGATCCGTCCAATTTTTAGACCGACTGACCGCGTGTGGGAGCTGGCTGCCCCTGCGTATTGTACGCTCGACGAGCGATGGAGTCACCCATCGAGCGGATCGATCGAAGGGATGGCGCAACCATCGGGACTCGGCTTAGATCAGAGGCAGCGACATGTGTGACAGGGACACATGGTTCAATCAATACAAGAAAGAGACTGGCTGGCTAGGTGAGAAGTCTATCTGTCCTTGGTTTCGCCGTGCACAGCGACACAGGAAAAAAAACAATCCATGGCGGGCAGGGTGTGGTAATGGTTCGCTCGCCTCCGCGAAGACAGGCGGTTTTCCTCTCGCTTTCTGTTATATGCGTGCAAGGCACCGCACGCTAACTACGCTATGCCCGTCTCGATCTGTTTATCGTATGGCAGAGCGTGTACGTGCTCAGTGGCGCATCTACAAGAAAAGCAATTAGGTGTTCCTATCATGACTTGTTTAAACTCCAGGCCGGACCGGCTTTGGGCCGGGCTCGGAAAAGTTTGGCCTTATATGTGTAGGCCGGAGCCCGGCTGCCTTAAACCTGTGTTTTTCTATAAAATATTATTATTATAATTCTTTTTTGAAATCAATATTATTATTTAATTCATTTCGAAAATAAAAAATATTTTTTACTATTTTTATTGTCATTGTCGGGTATTTTTGGGCTTCGGGCCAGGTCACTAGAACGGGTCGTCCATAAACATGTCTACCTTGTACATATGATGAACCACTGGGCTTATATTACGGGATGCATACCTATGTATATATAGACTTTGATAAGGTAAAATAAAATTAGACCCCGTGTCCTATGCACCCCTCAAGCCTTACTTGAACCCGCCAATGTACGAGCTTGTGTCAGCCAAGGTATTAGATCCAGGTGACTGGACCGATCTGATCCGTAGTAAAGTCTTAATTTCGTATAATTTTAATAATATTACGATACTAACAAAAAATTGTAGAATCATGATCAAAATTTTCATACGATCCTACCTGCTTCTAGTGATTTATTATAAATAATTATTTGCATATGTCCCTTTTATTGTAAATTTGTGCTTTTTAGTTCCTCATATCCCTTATAATTTTCATAAATAACAAATGATCTTTCATTTGCACTACATTTTGGTAAACAAAAGTTCTAAAAGTATAGTTTTAAAAATGTATAAGTGTTAAAATACAGGGTTGATTTAAAAAAAATATTTCTTTAGTAGGATCAAACATAATCTACCTTAATCCTACAATTCGTGATCACATTGAACAACATCCAATCTGATTCAAGATCGCAGTTCTGATAACCTTGATGATGTGCTTGTCGATCGACAGGAACATTCACGAGCATGCATTTCCTAGCAGCTAACTGTTCTGTGTTAAACCCTAAAGCAGTAACTATGTAGTCTGTACACTCTTACCCTAAACAACACGAAGGGCTATCCATCCATGGCTTTTGTAAAAAAAAAAAAGCAACAACAAAAAACAAGAATGGTAGGGCGATTGCTAATAGCGACAACTCTTACGCTATTTAGTGGTTTTTGACTCGTAAATTTATTCTTACAGGTTGCGGCTGGTAGAATCCCGTAAGCTTTGGTCACCTACTCACTGGCGCAATGGTAGCGCGTCTGACTCCAGATCAGAAGGTTGCGTGTTCGATTCACCTATCCGGATTATTTTTTTTAAGTAGCCCGGCATCTATGGTGGACCGTGTGCCCAACTGGACGTACCTTATGGGTTGTTTTTGTGGCCCATCTTGTCGTATCTTCTTGTACACCGTCTTAATTCCTTTCTAATCCACATCCTCAGGTCCACTCCAAGTTCTAGGGCCTGTTTGGAACGTTTTATTTTCTTCTCTCTTTTCTTTTTCTTAGCACTGCTGCAGTATTTTCTGTCAAATCTAAATTGGATTAATATATAATCTCTTATCTTCCTTCAACCTGTTCATGTTTCCAATTTCATGCAACCTTCTAGATTAATTGATCTTGACAATACCCGAAGAATCTTTTCGTTCTAAGTTTAGTTCAGTCTCTAACCACCTGTCGAGTATCAACTAAGCAAAAACTAACGAAGCTATCGGATACATAATTCCATGCCATTCGACTATGCGACCATGCACACCAATTCCATTCTTTTCCTGTCAATTATCCCCAGGTTTCCTTTTTTTTTAACAATTTTATCAGAGTACGTATCTCCTACTTCTGTCTGAAGCAACGTCGGTTAGATCTGGAGGCGTCTCCTGCTGATGGCGATATGCGTGGTTTGTGCGACGCATCTCGACTTGGTTCATTGCATGCCAATAATTTTTAATGTAACTGTCTGCCAAAATTGTCAAGATCTAGTACTGCTAGAACAAGCGGTATATAAGACTTTGCTTGCCCATAGTTTTGTGACACTTGTGGTCGCCAGAAGCGCACAAAAACATAGGGAATGAAGTGTTTCTTATCGTGTCTGAGGTTGATGGTTTGATAGTCCCATGAGGCCATGACACACCAAAAGTAGGATATCTGTTTGGAATGCTAGTTTTTTCCCCAACTCGTGGTTTATTTTGTTACTGAAGAAACTTGGGGTTCATTTCTGAATGAACTGTAGTGTGTGGGAATGATCCCCACATATTCCCAAGTACTAGATCAGCTTCAACTCTCGATCATGACTAGATAATAAGAATGCGACTGAAATCGATCTACTTGTACAATCTGCATACACGTAGAGTAGTACTGGATATACACAATATTACAAACCTAAAAACTCTTAATTAATCCAACTCCTGCGTCTTTATTTAAAGCTACATCGATGGGAATAGAATTCAGGAGGCCATGAAGAATGAAGATGTTCAAAGATAACGAGACACGCTAAAGAAAGAGCTTAGATATGTTAAGATATTGGCCCTGCCATACAACAGAAGATCTAGAAGCAATGCACCTGTCCTTGCATGATTTGCTCATGGGTGCAGGATTTGTTTTAAGTTGGTGAACCAACTGCATGCCCTTCTTAATTGTTATAATATAGTACTACAATTCTCATGATCAATTGGACCTCATCTATGTTGGATTGAAAACAACATGAACTTTTGTGGATGGATGATGGATTGATGGCACCTCCAATGCATGCCATGGACAAATCAGATGACATGGAGCTGTATCTCCATGGGCTCCATACCTGCAGGCTGCATATAGCGAGAAGGCATGGGAACCAAGTGGTGACATGCTGTGTGCTGGATGTTTCCACGCCGACCAGCACTGCTACAGTGATCTTATAATATTAAGAGAGTAAATTTCGCTTTGGACCATATAATATTACTATAGTTTCACTTTACATCACTCTTAGCGAATCTTTTTTACTTTGCACCATCTCTCTTAACCATATGTTGCACTTGCACCAGGGTAAGGATTTGATCGTCTTCTTTCAGTGGCGGAGCCACATTAGTGTATGGGGGTGCAGTTGCACCCTCAAAATTTTTGCATGTAAACTCTTTATATAGTATATATATATACCTAGTATAATACATAGACTATACAATGAATTACATTGTGTTATTCTCAGCAATCAATAGTCACAGCCCACCAACATAAGCAATATTTTGTGATGTCGTTTGTACTAGAAATATGTAATTTGTTCCACTTAAACCTTTACTATGCCATTTGAACTTTTATGTTGAAATATGTCATTTAAGTTCGCACCTTTACGCACACACGAGTGCACTTTCAGTAGATATTTTGTAAGGTCGCAGATTTATTCTCGGCCTCTGACTTTCTAGACATGTGATATGAGGCACACTCACGCGTGTGTGTGGTGGGGTGTGTGCATATGTGTCTTCCTTGTATTCGCAAAAAAAAGTTTGTACCCTCATCGGTGAAATCATGGCTCCGCCACTGCCTTCTTTGGTGCTTGCCGATGGTGAATGGCAGGGCGGGAGGTGGCGGCGAGGCAAATGGATTGAAAGCGGAGAATAATAGTTGGAGCATCGCCGGCGGTGGCCATAGCAATGGCGGCAACGGCAAAACATCCTGCTCTCTCTATTTTTTGGTTGCCGCTACGTTGCCGGTCGTGCTTCGCTGCCGACAAACTTCATGCACGCCACCTATGTTCCCTCTCGCTGACAGAACGTTCCTTAGTGTAAAGTGAAAAAAAAGTAAGAAGAGGTTGTGCAAAATGAAAAGATTTATTACGGGTGGTGTAAAGTGAAATTACGATAAGATTACATGGTTCAAAGTAAAGTAAAATTTACTCTTTTTACAATTTAGAAAATGCTCTGATTGATTTCCCTGGAGATAACTATACAGAAGGAGCTAAGAAACCATGTGATAAAAGATGGCAAAGCCACCAAAGATGTGGAACCTGCCATGATCTCGTTGCATGTGCTAGAAAGTAGTATGCTAGCCATGGGGGTAGGGCCGTAGGGGCACTGTTGCCGTCTGCCTTTGCTTCAACTAACGCAGATGACAATTCTCAACCGTTCGATAAAGAAATAACCATCCAGATCGAATGCCAGTGTAAAACAGTGGCTCACTACAGTAGTTTTTCGATACAGTTTTTGTTTTGGATCGCGGTTTCAACAGTACGATACATAGTTTTTGCCCCAGTTGTCCCACAAAATTTATTGTTTTGCACTGTTTTTCTCAAATTTTTTTTAAATAATCTATTTTTTATTCGAAAATACAGAAATAATACCGCTTAATTTTTTTTATAGAAATAATCGTCTGTCGCTGTACGGTTGGGCGACTCATGCAAGTCGCCTAGCCGAACTGCGACCAACCTTCAAGTTGCGCAGTGGTAAAGCGACTATAACCTGACTGGACCTAGTCGCCAAACTGATGTGCGACATGTGTTAGAATCGCTGATTTGTAGAGCGAGTTTAGCACGTCGCGCAGTAGGTGGGCGACTTATTTTAAATCGCCCGACCAGTGGGCGATTTGAGCAAATAAACTTGGAATTATGTAAATCCAATTGGAACAATTGTGTTAAAATAGATATTACATTTTGTAGGTATTGTATTTAGCAAATTGTATTATATGATGTTATTTTTTTAGAAGATAATAGTGTGGTGACAACGTTGATTGGTCTGCTTTGTTATTTTCAGAGAATATGAAGGGTACGAAATATGTCGACTCGCAATAACATGTTGTGATCGTTGTATATTGTTGTAGTACGCTAAATTTACGAGAATTTTATGAGGACGATTGAGATAGTAATGAGTGCTAAGTAGAAAGGTAAGTGATATTACGAAGAGGTCGAGAACACTCGCTGCGAGTCTTGTCTTTTCGGTCTTAAAAGTCAAGCGAGGCTTTAATTGAGTTGTCAATTTGATCCGAAAAGGCTAACCCTAAACCTAAACCCTAAATCACAAGACACTTGCCTCACCGCTGAAAGTCGCCCGTGTGGTCTTCTCAGTGCACAAAGCTACCCCGTGTGGTCTTGGCACTGCAGAAAGCTGACTCTTTTGGTCTTATCATCGCATAAAGTCGCCTGTGTGGTCTTATCATCACATAAAAGTCGCCTTGTTTGGTCTTGTCACCGCCCAAGGTCGCCCCATTATGTCTTGTCATCAAGCAAACCTACCCCGTTTGGTCTTGTCTATGCTCAAAGCACCCAGTCCCGTCTGGTCTTGTTATCTACAAGCTAATACATTACTCGCTTTGTTAGCCTCCCCCCGCGGGGCTATAAAATGCACGCCCCACGCTCCGAAATTAGGACCACTCGACTCTTGAAATCGTAGGAAGAAGAACCTTCTCCGTCTTACAGTAACATATGATGGCAGACGCCAGGACCCGATCCAACCGGTCGCCAAAGCGGTTCCTTCGTTGAAAGGAGAGAGGACTTCGGCCCTAACTACCGGTTGATGCCGAAGAAGCGTGCTCAACCGGTATGGCTGAAATGCGGACACGGGGAGGACGCTATCGTGCAGGTCATAGACGGCCCTTTCGATGGTGGACGGCGTTTCTTCCGATGCCCATACTCTGGGGTAAATAGTTTTGTTCATGTTACTGCTAATGCATCCTCCGTACTAACTGTTCCTTGTAGCAGATGGTGAAATGCAACTTCACCCGCTGGATCGATCCTCCCCATGAACGACATGTTGTGAGGTACGTGGATGTATTGTGGAACCGAATCTTTGATTTGGAGGCGCAAATTGACGATCTCAAGGAGCAAAATGATGACCTCCGCCAACAGCTGCAGCGCGAGAGGGGCAATAAGGAGGTCGTGAACATAGGAAGTTCCTATGATCCCACATGCTGCTGTGCCAACCCTAGCTGCATATGTGCGTGCCACTACAACGATGGCCAGCCACGTCCGAGGCGCCCAACTGGAGAACACTCTATGTGGGTAGCGAGGGACACCTTCTACAATTAGGCACGGGCGGAGAAGCTTGTACGCCGGTAGTGTCCCCTTCTGTACGCACTTATGTTCAATCTCCTAAAGCATGTAACTAAATGGTGGACGCGTTATTGCGGTTGCTTTTTATCGAGTTGACATGTTGCATCGATGTGTCGCGTGATTTAAGTTATATGCATCGAATAAATGAGTTGGACGACTTGGCAGTAAGTACTGGCCCGACTAGGTCACGAACGATGTCATAGTAATTACGAAGCAGAATACGTCAACACATAATACAAGTTATGCATAGACAACCATGTCATAGTACCTACGAAATACAATACGTAAACACAGAATATGTAAACCCCCTACTGGGCACCCGCTGCGCCACCCATAGCACCTCCTCCGTCGTCGCCATGTACCACACCCGGTCCGCGCCGAGCAATACGCCCCCGCTTGGGCTTCCGAAGCGCGGGGTGCCTAGGCCGGGGCCCAGACAGAGAAAGGCGCTCAGGAGCCCTACCGATCCGTGATCCCAGAGGGGTCGACTCCACCTGGTGCTGCGTGATCGCTAGGGGCCCGCTAAGCTGCTCAATGGAAATAACCTCGGCAGGTGCAGGCTCAGCTGCCCCCCGGACCTCCCCGGGTGCTTCCGCTGGCATCGATCCACGCTCTCGCGGGAAGAACTCAGTGCCTACCGACAACAAAGACCGCATGGCAAATAATGTTAATCTCTACAATATATCGACGATCGAAAACCTGAAGAGAGGAAACGCGTGCGACCGGTAGGCGGCACGGATGTCATACCCACCATACTGTCCGGACGGGTCGGGGATGAAAACATATTGCCCTGACGCCGATGGCGGTCGGGTCGCACTCCACGCGTGCCCACCCGGACCCTCCACCGCCCAGCGAGGCGCAGAGGAGGCGGCGAGGGCGGGCGTGGACGTGCCCCTCCTGAGCCTGCTGCTTGGGCTGTAGGACGTGGCGTCCTCGACCTATGCACCGATGAGGCCACCTCCTAGACGAGGAGCCCACCTCCTGCACCGATAAGGCCACCTCCTATACCGTCCTGCATGACGTCATGGCCACGCATCGCCTCGCCGCACTGCATGCCCGACGAACAAACTGCACTAGCTCGCGTGACCTCCGCACCAATGCCGATCCTATCTAGGATCGACTGTCCGTCGCTGGCAACCCCGACGTTGATGTTTGTCTGCACGGAGTATGTCAAAGCGTCAAACCTATAATTCAGGTAACAGTACGTAGACATTTTCAAACATGATTTTACGTACCGCGAGGTGCACGTTCCGCGCTAAGTGCAGAGGGTAGGAGTCGGTCGGTGCTGGCACGCGAGCGGGGGGAGGGTCGACGACATGCACCAGCCTGGTGCGTGTCTGCGGCGTACCAAATAAGGTACTCGTCAGACGACTGGGTCGACGGGCCGCCCTTCGGCACACACGATCCTCGTGGGCGTTACCCATCGTGCCACCCACGGCTCCATCTTGGTCGGCCACTGCGTCCTGGTGCCACCCCTCCTACTATGCCTGCGAAACATACCACTGCAATTAGAAGCCACCGTTACAGAAATATCAAAACATATGTGAACATGTGTTGCATGTAACTCACGTGTTGGTCGACTCAGGCACCCTCGTCCCGACGGGAACTGGAACAACCTGGCGGAGGCCGAATCGGGCGCATCACCACAGCATCGCGTAGTCTCGATTTAACACGTCGAAGACGAAGCTTCCTCTGCGTCCCGCCAAGATGCGCTCGGTCGCGCCAAAGACCAAGTGAAGACAGCCCCGTGGGAGCACGGGCCTCCGTCTCCTGATCGGAGTAAGGCTCCCAGCGCACGTCGTCAGCGGTGAGACGGTCCAGCTGCTCCACAAAGTGCTCAGACGACGTGTGACTGACTGCGACGTGCATACTGTGCTTGCGGGCCAGAACAGTGGTTACAAAGGATTACATGTAATACGACTGAAGAAAAGATATAGAGAAGTACGTACCCGTCTACGGCACCAAAGGGACCCTACGGTCAGCCGGTCCACCGCGTCCCCATGGTACATGTCCGCTACCAGACGGTCCGAGTCTATCAAGATGGGCGTCCGAGAGAAGCGCTTGAACGACCACAACGCGCAGCGAGAGGGGGCGACTGTGAGGATAGATGCGGTTTCATCCTACAAAGACGCATCGCACATGCCGCGGTACGTCGCGGCAAGTACGGCTGAGCCCCAACTGATTTCTAGCTCCTCGCCGTCGGTGATGGCCCTCGCGTACCCCACGAGGCGGGCGTCGATGGAGTCATCGTGGCTGCTGGTAAACAAGATCACCAAGAGCCACAACAGTACGCCTCCGGTGCGCGACACCGGTCGACGGTGGGCTGTGGGACCATCCGCTCGACCTACGCAGAAACGAATTATTAGTAAGTCCGTCATATGACTACGTCTCAATGAATCGCTAAACATGGAAAATAGATAGTATACTGTGAGACCCCGACGTTTATTAGGCTCATAATACTTAGTCATCCAATTGACCCTAGTATTATCAACCAAATAAACTCGGTCTCGAGAGATGTATACTTCCCAGAATGCAGTACACATACCTCACAACAAAAGAATGCATCAATTCCATACAACACATAGTACATAAGCAACAAACCAGAAGTTAACATTAATATGGAATATATATTACAAAAGAGAGGCCCTTAGGCTAAATAACAATAATTACAAAAGATAACAATGAAGCAAAAGTGCCATAAAGATGGCCAAAATAAGAGCCAACCAAGGTGCCTTTAGCCCACAAGGCAATCGACCAGGACCGCCAAGCTAGTCGCTCTCCCAACCACCAAGACAACAAGAAAAGTAAAGCCCTTTGGGCTCTACCTCCTCTGCAACAAAGTTGTTAAGCAAAGCAAATGAGTACAATAACTTGTTTATTGTACTCAAAACCGACGTGTGAGATAACAGAACTATAATTTAGCTACATGCAAGCTTGATTTAAGTGGATGAGGCTTTGGACTCATTTTAGCATAAAGCAAGTTTCATTTGCAATAACATAGTAGATTGAAAGCAATTTGACAAAGCATTTTTAATTGTTGAAATAACAACGCGATAATAACATAATAACAACAACAAGAACAATCACGGAAGTGACTAACCCAAGTCACCACAACAATAGCATGAACATCCATTCATACCAACCCATCAAGTTTTAATTAAAAGTTTGAGACTAGTCTTGAACGACCTTACCAAGCATGTCCATAACCTAGGGCGAGGCTATTCAATAGTTTTATCCTGCGCAGGTGTACCACTGCATACCACACGCCGCATCGCCTTTCCTTTACGCACACTTCCGAAGGTGTCTTTGTGCAGCTAAGTCCTACGAGACCTTTCCAAAGGATGAATGCTAATTACGAGTCAAGACAACCCACGGGAGAAGGAGACATTAGACGACCTACCCAAAGCTAATGCTCCCTCCCACACTATACATATACATTTGTTTTTGAAAACACACCAACCGAGCTCGCTCATAATTAACACCTCCTAGAGTACTTAGTCAAGAGGGTTCCATATGCCCTCGCGTGGTTAGTACGCATAAAAGCGCTTGGCTTAGTGACCCAAGTACTCGGTCCTTAGGGACCCAGCATACCACCACATTCCAAAAACCGCACCATCCATCCAATATGCCCAAGTCTAAATCAATCTTTTATTTTCAGCTTTTGATTTTACAAATTAATCAAAGCACAAGTGCTGGACATATAGGAGTAATAATCATTTTGAGTGATCAAGATCATCGACTAAGTCGATGATCGCTAATACTACCGATAGCTAAGCATGTCTAAGCAAGAGGAAACGCAACTACTAAGTGATAAGAGCTCATCCAATGAGCTCAAACCACAGCGAATAACCTAGGCTCATTGGTAGTAGAGGATAAAGAATTCCTCTGATTATGCGACTATAGGATTACTAACGACATTTAACACAAAGTAGCATGCATACATAGAAGTAAAACAAAGTATTAAGCTCTAAAGTAATGGGACATGATGGGAAATGGTCAAACTGCTTGCCTTGTTGCTGTTGCTCAAATTGTGGCAGAGGGTCGCTCTCGGGATCACCACAAATGTCGAAACCTAACGGAAAAGCGATAAAGAACCGATAAGAACGATGAAAGGCAACAAAGACAGCACAGCAAACGAACTCCAAATACCCTGAATTTTCTACAGCAGCAAGGGAATGATTTTTAGGAAATTTTGCAACAAGAACCAATGGATTTGGATTCTCAATGCAAAAGATATGAGCAAAACAATTCTGCTCACCCTAAAATTACCAAACCGCACTATTCACTAATTTAATTATGAGGCAACATTTTCTAGAAAAGTAGTGAGGCTGAGATTTTTATTGTAAAACCAGCACCTCATGAGATGAATAACACAATTGAGTTAATCTCATTTGGAGCTATTATGCACTTTATATAATTTTTCAAAAACAAGAACTTGAACAAAATTATAATGCACAAGTCCTCATTTCTATAACAAAGAACATGCTCGAACTAATTCTCACAGTGAGTTCATTATTAGAGGAATCTAACAAAATTGGGTTTACTCACAAATAACCTCAGAGCATTAGTTATGGGTTTTACAAGTTAAACATAAATTTTGAGTGTATATTCAAAGGAGTTTTAAAACCTAGTGGCTAATCGTGCTCTGAGCTGAACTCAACTTACAATCATTTTTGGATTAAAGTTAAGTTCAAGACAGAGCTAACACAATTTGAATGACCTCAAAAGGATTTAAAACGAAGAAGATATGAAATTCTAAAGTCTATACCTTATTTCAGTCTATAACTAAGACTTCACTGGAATTTCTAAAACTCACAAGGGTATGGGAGGACGTGAGCCACAGATCTCAGATCCAACGGCTCAAGACCTCCCAGGAGAACATCACACACGCGCACGTGAAGTCCAGAGGTCCTGGACCTCTTAGCAACTCACATGCGCGAGGTGAGGGGGAGGTCGTGGCCGTAGATGGGAGATCCAACGGACCACAACACAGAAAGGAGGTCCGGAACGGACCAGATCTAAAGGGGAGGTCCTCAACGGTGAGATGACCTCGAGGAGGTCCTAAGCGATAGATCTAAACATCACAGACCTCCAGGGAGGTCTGGACGGCTACGATTGCGCAAGGGAGGTCTTGGACGCTCCAGATTTCCTTGGAGGAGGTCTGGACGTCCCAGAGCTCACAACCACGTGCTTGCGCACGCACGTGCTTGGACGAGAGGTTAATGCGCGCGGGACACAAGGAGGTCCGCGCGCGGGAGGTCTTAACTGCGCACAAAAAATGGTGGATTTAAGAACATCAAGACCCAACCAATGATTGCAAGATTGAGCAATTGATGACCGTATTAAACACGGCAAATCTCTGTGCTAAAAACGACAACGGTGCTGCCGTGTCCGACAAAGACCCGAGCTCAAAGATTTGGTCATCGCCGGCGATGTAGACCTCGCCGGCGAGAACCAAGGACATCCCCGTGTGCGCAATAGTGTTGCGCACACCATGGACTCATTCTCGACGGCGACGACGGCCTTAATCGCCGGCGAGCCGGAGAGGACAAACACAACCCGCACGGCCAAAATACGAAAATGCAAAATGGAGCTCCGCGCGACAATCAAGCGTGTGCCAAAACTTAAGCTCCGCAACATGCATTCAAGCGGGTGCCAGCATCTAAAGGACTAACAGGAGGTGTACCTGGAGGTCCTAAGGTGCTGGGGAGGTCGTGGAGGTGATGACCGGAGTTGGGGAAGGCAGTGAAGCTTCACGACCCAAGGCACCACCAAGCTCGACTTTGTCCACCTCTGAAAAATGCCCAAACAATTCAAGTTAGGGTTAACTTCCAAGAGGTTTTCAGGAGCAAAAGTGAGCAAGGTTTGAAGGAGGGAGCCACTGGAACCCTTGTCTCACTGAGGAGCTCCAAGGACATCAACCATGGCGACCAAGATGGGAGGTGAGTTTGGGGATGAGGAGCTCACCACGCACAAGTGCAAGGCCGAGGTCAATTGTGTGCAAAGGAAGCCAAGGAGGATTCCTGGGGGTGACTTATAGACCGAGGTGAAGGTTATGAGTGGGGCTAAGCTCCATGGTGAGCTTAGCCCACGGGTTGGTCCATGGGGTGGACAAGACATAAAGGTTGACAAGGTGACAAAGTCTTGAAATGACCAATGAGGCGGAAAGCTGACCTGCATTAAATGCGGGTCAAGAAAGAGTCATTATAATGTACCCCAAGGTCAGACACGCATTAATGCACTGCTCAGAGCTCGCATGCGCGCCAGAGGAAGGAGAAGAACAGGGGAGGTCTTGGTGACCGTTGGATAAGACCTGGGAGAGGTCCTAACCATCGGATCCAATTTTTGAACCGTTATGTTTTAAGTGGCTGGGAGGAGGTCCCAGCCACACGATCAAGGGTGGGGAGGTCGTGGCCCTCCGATTTCCTTAATCGAGAAAACGCACGTGAGGAAAAGGGACAGGAGGTCCAAAGCGTTGGATCTCCATCCAACGGTGCGGACCTCCAGTGAGGACTTAACCGCACGCGATCAAAAAGACATGAGGGGAGGTCATGGCCTTTGGATTTAAATCCAAGGGCACACAATGACCGGGGAGGTCTGATATGATGCGCAACAGGCAAGGGAGGTCAGGACCTTTAGATTTAGATCTAAGGGCTACGATCAAAAGAGGTGGAGGTCCTGAGCTTGCGCAACGCACAAGGGAGGTCATGGCCTTTAGATTTAGATCTAAGGGCTACGACCTCACCAAGGCGGGAGGACCTTGCCGTGATGTTTTTCAGAGGAGGTCGTGGCCTTTGGATCTCGAATCCAACTCACGACCTCAACAACATAAAAGGGAGGTCTGTTAGTTAGATTGAGAGGAGGAGGTCGTGACCATGGATTTTTGATCCAATGGCTGTGACCTCATCAAGGTGGGATGTAGACTTTGAGGTTTGACACACAGGGGAGGTCATGACCGTGGATCTTTGATCCAACAAATGTGACCTCATGTAGGTGGGATGTTTGCTTAGCTTAACAAAGAGGGAGGTCGGCCGTGGATCTTGAATCCAAGGGCCAAGACCTCAACACAGTGGAAGGTGGTTTTGAGGTTTGATAGCCGGGGAGGTCGGGGCGGTTGGATGTTAATCCAAGGGCTATGACCAGACAAGGTTGGGAGATCCTTGCAGTGTTGACCTGAGAGGAGGTCGTGGCGGTTGGATGTAGATCCAACACCACGACTGATCAAGGTGGGGATGAGGTCTGCCGAGGTGCAGACATGGTTGGGCTGGACCAGCTTGAACATGGCTAGCCCAAGGAACAGTGTAGGCTTTTAAATTTAGTTTCTAACAAATGAGACTTAGCAGAATTATTTGAGATAGCAAATGAACTCCAAATTTAATGAAATTTTTACAGGAGCTTGCTGACAAAGAGCTTAACCTTGCATAAAATTTTCAGAGGTTATTATGCACTGCATTTTTCTCAGGAAATTCATGAAGGTTGTTTAAAGGATTGTTTTGCCTCCAAAAATTATCAACAAGTGTTATAACTCATGATATTTTTCAGAGGAGTCCCACATCAGTTTTTGGACCAAGGGAAAATATTTCCAATTGATTGGCACAAGATTTAAGATGGATGGAAAATGAATTAGACTTTTGGTCAACAAGAGCTTTGTGTTTTTGGATTACACAACTCTTGGACAAGAATCACATGAGATTTTAGGGTTTTTCAAGATGTGAGAAAAAGTTTTAATTTCTACACATATAATTATGCTTGAATAACCCTAATTATACATTTGGGATGTTACATATACGTACCCAGAACTGCGAAAGCCACCGCAGGGGCGGGCCATGCCGCTGTTGCTTCGAGAAGTCGAAGTACGGAGGCGCGGCCTCCGCCCCAAGAACCCCTCAAACTCGCCAAGCAGGCGTCGCGCCACGATCGGCAAGGCCTCCTGCGGTTATTCAGGGCTCCGCGATAGGCAAGCCGAGCAAAGATCGCGACATCTGCGAGTAGGAGCCATCTCCCGAAAGGAGGTGGAAGGTGTGTGTCTCGGGCGCCAACGGTCCACCAGGCGTCGGGAGAGCGACCGGTCGAACGGAATCGTCGTGACCGCTCCGGACCGGCCTGGACCTCCCCATCGTCGTCGACCAGACCGCGCGCGGGGTTTTATAACCGCTCCAAGTCGCCATACGGTTGGGCGACTTGGGTTGAGGTGCGAGCAAGTCGCTCGACTGTATGACGACTCTCTTAAAGTCGCCATTCCATAAAGCGACCTTGCCTCGAACCTTTAAATTGCCGTTCCGTTGGGTGACTTGAAGGTTGGTCGTAGTGCGGTTGTGCGACTTGCACGAGTCGCCCAACCGTAAAGCGACACACGATTATTTCTGTAAAAAAAATTAAGCGGTATTATTTCCGTATTTTTGAATAAAAAATAGATTATTTAAAAAAAAATCGTTTTCCTCTGCCTATACTTTGTTAAGGCAGAGATCCAGATCCGGGGCAAAAGGTAGCAAATGGGATTGATTGCTCAGTCACCACCAAAACCTAACCAAAGTTTTAATGCTAGATTAGCCTTTCACAACGACAAGTCAAGTTTTTAGGTTTGAGATGAGATCACTTCTCTCTCACTCGGAGAGTAGCTAACCAAATGGCAAAGCATAGCCAGATTTTTTTTTAGCAAACAGTGCAATTTCGCAGGATTGCTGTAGAAAGCAGAATCCTAGTGTTCCAAACAGGACATTCATACCGAGAAACAACACTAATATCCAATTACCACGATACATCTCGGATTATCAAATCTACAACATACAAACTTTGCTCATGCTTTTTTCTTCTTTGTGTAACAGTATTCAATAGTACAATAATCTTTTCCAATCCAGTGACTAATACTAATGCAGCTTCAATGATCAAGATCTCAATAGCCCCAAAGGGACGCCTCGTGATCCACGTGTTGCCGCGATGAGGAGATCTCGGCGGGGTTCACCTCCGAGGTGAGGCCGGTGTCCTGCGAGGCGCCGCTCAGCCTCTCCCTCTCGCCCTTGCAGTACCAGCCGCCCTCCAGGAGCTCGTGCACCATGCCCCCCACGCCGACGTCCTGCGCGTACTGCATCTGCATGTTCGCCAAGAACGGGGAGGCAGAGGCCATGGTAAGGTGATCCACCGCGACGGCGGCGCCCTGTGCCGTGGTCGTCATCGGAGCAGAGGGGAGGAGGAATGGTGGGTTCAGGAACTGGCCCTCCAGCGCGTTGGAGAAGCAGGTCACGTGTTCCGGTGGAGGCGGCGCGAAGGATGTCACCGCCGCCGCGGAGTGTGAGGTGGTGCCGCCGCTGCAGCCGCCGGACACGTCCATCAGCGGAGGGAGCGCGCACGAGGTGAGGTCGACATCCGCCATGGACATGGAGAATCCTACGCCCGCCATCCCTGTGCACGCGCCTCTCTTGCCAGCCACCGACGACGGCTCGGAGCTCTTCTTGAACACCCTGCACAGCACCCACTCGTCCTGCCCAACAAGCAAGGTCGACATGGTTCAAAAGTCAGAAGCAGGAAACGGAATTTCGGCCGAAAATTGGTAATTTCGGATTTATCGGTGGGGCCGATAGGAATATAAACTGATCCCGAAAAAACCGGTTTGGATGAATTTTGTCTAAAAAAATCGAATTTACTTGAATTTTATTCGAAATTGGTTTTTTTTTTAAAAAATAAAATCCGAAAAATTCAATTTTTTACCCGTGCAATTTTCTTTCCGAAAGCGAGTACAGAAGCGATTTTCTTTACAAGAGCAATAGTTTACCTTGGACGTGGCAGCCTTGGGGAGGCCGTAGGCTGCGCCGTGCTTGCCCTCGAGGCGGTACTCGTGCATGACCCAGCCGGTCTTGCCGCCCCGGGGAGCCCTCCCCGTGAAGAAGACGAGCGTCTTCTTCATGCCGACGAGAGCCTTGGCCCTGAAGATCTCCCTGTCCTTGCCCGTCGCCTTCCAGTACCCGGACTCCGTGGCCCTGTTCGTCCTCAGCCCCGTCGGGTACTTGCGGTCCCTCACGCAGAAGAAGTACCACTCCTTCTCCCCCATCGTTGCCCTCGCTGCACACACGACGACGAAACATATACACATGTACATGTGTAAACGACAAGTAGCTAGCTCATGTGCGTGGCAAGTGGATGCATGATCGATCGGAAAGGCTTACATGGCAGGTCCCATGGCTCGCACTTGTTGAGGTCGGCCTCGCCCACGGCGCGGGCGGCGAACCGGGGATCGGCGGCCTTCCGGGCGAGGTAGTGCGTGATGAGCTCCTCATCGGTCGGGTGGAACCGGAAGCCCGGCGGCAGGTGCAGGTACATGGGCTGCTGCTGCTGCTGGTGGTGGTGCACGTCTTGCTCCATCCCCAGCTGCCTGGCTGCTAGCTAAGATGTAGTACTTGGCAAAGTACATAAAGAACAGGACTTGTAGGACGATTATAATCAGAGCATCAAGAGGGGAGAGAAATCCTTAAGGAAAAAAGGAGGGGAGAGCTAGAGATTAGAGAAAGGGTGCTAACCTTTTTGGTATTATGGTCTTGAGGGGGTTGAAGTGGTCAAGAGAAGATAAAGGGTTGGGTAGGAGATGGTGGGCTTAAATACTGGCAAGGGTACGGGGCCCTTTTGTTTTAGATGGAAAGAGACGTGGTGGTGAAGGAGCAACAAGGTGGTGCACGGCAGCCAGCATCATTGTTTGATCTCCTAATTAGCCTTTTGACTTCTACGGTCACACGGAGTAGTTACTTTCACCTAGCCCACGAACATTCAATTCAAAGGACTAATTAATTAATCTGGTCAAAATTTAAAATATGTCCTTTTTTCCCTCGAACTATAATTTCTTTTCTTATGACTTTATTTGGGAGACTCTTTTTATAACTTGTCATAACTTTAATTTTGTAAGTTCAGTTACTTGCAATTTCAGACTTGTACCACAAACAGTTATTCCTTGCAAAGGGATAACTGCTCTTGTATATATCAAATATCCCAAAATTGACACCTGAACGCTTGCGAAAATATTCCTCACACAAAAAAAGATTTCTAATTGTATATATGAGCAGTGCTTACTAAAAACCCTTCTTCATGCCACTCGGGGTCTCGCTGACATCTAAGTTCAAACCCACCACGCTAATGAGAGGTTTTTTTTAAAGGAATTACACAAAACACCGTACCATTTTTAAACTAAAATCCACCGTATGTATACAGGCTCTAGTGTTTGGTCCTTTTTCTTTTGAGATGAGTAGTAACAATCTTGCTGTTCCGCTAGATGTCCAACCTGATTTAGAAAGCCTTATTGGTTCATTTGTGAATAGTTATGGAGCCTAACAGAACAAGAAGAATATAACTGACGGGACACAGGAAGTAGCCTAGAGATATGGAATAGTGGGACCCATCATATTCCACTTCTAGATCATGGAAATTTTGTTTCAATTCCACTTTTTATATGATATTCATTTTATCACAAAATACACCATTTGATATCTAGAAGATAAGCAAGCCCTAATTGACTTATTATGAACTGGCTTGGTTTCATAACATTTTCTAGAAAAGACTTCTTGTTGGTTTGTGCTCTCGTACAAAAAAATTACCTGCCTTACAACAGTTTTCCCCAACTTATTAATCCTTTACTTACACATTTACTAGGATTTCTCCCATTTTCTTGCAAATTAATTTTCATTTCTTCCGAATTAAATACTTTTGGTATCTCCAAAAATGGCACGATATGGGCGAATGAGAATGGGGCAAAGACAGTAGCGCCATTTAGCGCGTGAATAACTGGCTAGCTAGCTGTTAATTAGACCGAGTTGATTTGATGCCACACAAGTTTTGGCTTAATCCGGTGTGTGCATGCTTGCGTGCAAATACGCCAAAAGCTTGACGAGTTGCTGTCCAGCTCCTCCGATACCCAAGCACCCAATGGAACACACAAATCTAGCTAAGCTAATCGTCAGTAGGAGCTCAGAGACAGCACATCGCGCGCAGGCTTGCACAAGTGGATTACAGCGCGCCACTGCGTACGTCTGTGTGCATACGAACAAAGGAAGGGAATTCATGTCCTCGTCAGATTAACCAAGGCCCTGCAGAGCCACGATCTGGCTGGCGTATACTTTTGGACTACGTACGTACTAGAGTAGATCAGAAATCGTGGTCATCGATCGATCTCTCGTGGCAGCATGTACGTCAGAGAGGATGAGAAGTTTTTGCTGTCAAGATGCAGACTCACTGTTCATCAGTACCAAAATGGAGCCAAACATCTCTATGCATATGACGAGCTGACAGTCCAAGTAGGTAAGTTACTCACCACACAAGCTCACGTACGGTACCGTCTCGGCATGCATGCATAGAAAATCAAGAGGCGTCCAAATCGGAAGCCATGGGAGATTGGCAGGATCTTTCTAGTCGAGTCGTGTCGGCATTTATAGTTCAGATGAGATGAGATGAGATGAGGTGAGGATGAGATGGATAGGCTTTACCTGAGACGATGCTGAGTTATCCTCCGTGACTGCGTTGCTCCTTTTGTGTTTCTTTTCAACCTTTGCAGCGTGGTGTGCTCTCGCAACTTGTTGCCATTAAATTTCGATCTGAATTCGACCCGCGCAAACTAGATATTACCAGTACGTACGTAGCTTAATTAATTGCACTCTTTTTTTAAGTTGACATGGGCTTGCTAGCTATAGGTTAGTTCGTCGTAAATAATGTTAGAGCATATACAATATTATAGGCAACCGTTGTCTAAGTATCCCTCGTATTATCTATAAACAGCGCTAAAGACAGATCCTATAATGGATTATCTTTTTACATGTCTCTGTAGTCAGTTTCTCCATTTATAATGTGTTTCGTTTCTCAGTCGACTATACTGTATTAGAAATGACCCAATTCTCTATACTTTCTCTCTTTCATCCACACCATCTCATATCCTACGTGACAAGACTTACAGAGAACTGATACCACACAATTATACATGCATTTAAAGCTAGGTTCCTATTCGATGTGTAAAATGTGTGCTTGCCGCAGGAGCAATCGGGATTGTCTTTTAGTGGGAACGTACGTGGCTGTCTAATCATTACTGAGTCATCAGAATAAATTAATGTAAATTGTGCAATTAGTGATTCCAAAAGGCAAATATTCCCGTTTAAACATCTTGTGCGTGCATGAACCCTAGCCTTTAATTAGGTTTATTACTCTAGCTATAGCTAGAACGTAACTGATTAGCTAGAATGCACCAATGGACAGGACAGCGACGTGTAGAGATATGGCCTGCCGGCCACGCGTATGTACGTAGAAACATCCGCTTTTAGTTACGAAGCGCGAGCCAGCTCAGTTCATGCACGTTTTTTTTTTTTTCCTTCGATGCATACTATTAGCACGTACGTACCTAGTCCTCCTATCTAGCATGACGAGAACTGAAGCAGCTGGGGAAAGGAGAAATATGCGTGCGTGCTGCGCGCATGGGTGTGTGGTAGGCCTTTCGTTGTTGGTTCCGGCTACACGGTGCGCGCATTGCTGCAAAGAGGCAAAAGGTGGCTCCGCTTACGCAATCACGCGAGTCAAACTGCGTGGGGAAGCAGCGCGCGCGCGGGCGCCGTCGCACGGCTCTCCACCGATCGCGTGGCTACGGACGGCGACGTGTGCCGGGCCGAACTTACGATCGAACGCGCGCGTTACGTGTCGCACCGCCCGCCGCGCGTGTATACATCGATCGGCCGGCTCGGCTCGGTCAAGAGTTCCGGCCGCGCGGGGAATCGCCCATATGCTCGATCGCGCGCGCGCGCGTCGCAAGTGCACATGCAGTTAGCTACGTAGCAAAGCTACATGAGCACACATCGATCTCACGTTGATTACGTACGTACCCCGGCGCGCAGTCGATCGACACCTAAGTAGCAAAGCTACATGATTTCTAGCTAGTTTAGCATTTCTTCGTGTGTCTGGTGGACACACAATATATGGCATCTGCATGAATACTCATGAATAAGCATAAATTAAAGGCAAGCGCTCAAGTACCATATATGCATGTAAATTCAAGTTGGTACGTAGCCTTGAACGTTTACTTGTGTCAAGTTTGCTAGCTCGGCTAGCTTGACGACATCCTCGAGCTTAATCGATCAATCGGCTCGAATTCAGCTATTGTACATATGGGTATATGTACGGACTGAATTCGACTGGTTGTAGTTAATTAAGCACAGTATGATCACTATTATACTGGGTGTTACGGTCTTGTTCGATTAAAGAAAGTTATCCACCGGATCTAATAATCATTAATTAATTAATTAATTAAATTATTTATCTATAATATCTGTTATAGATAATAATGTCTATACACAACTTTCAGAGGTAATAATGAGGGAGATTATAATTACCTAGTGGTCGTAAGCTATTCTACGACTATCCTATATAGTCGTAAGCTATCCAATAACTATAATCTGGTCGTAAGATCTTCTATGATCACCTCCTGGTCGTAAGATCTTCTACGACCACCTCCTAAGGTAAGCTTCTCTACGATCACCTCATGGTCGTAAGCTTTACTACGACCATGTCAATCACGACCACCCTATGGTCGATAAAGTCCACAGGCATGTAGACCCAATCGACTAGGGACTTTATACACTATGTATTTGTGCGCAGTAGATGAACATGTGCAGTTATTCTATATGATATAACTGCACATAACTCTCTGTCTCTGACATAACTACAAGACGAACATGGGGGAATATCTATCTGACAATAACTGCCATTAAACATATGCGCAATTCATCAACTATTGAGATGCCTCCTAGCATGGGACAACTGCCACCCCTTCAAACGCTATGTAAGGGATAACTTCGGTGGACAGAGGAAAAAGACAGAAGCAACAAAACAACACGAGATTCATTACTTCTAACCTTTGATGATTTCTTTCCTGTTGTAAACATGATCAATACAAGAACACAGGAGTATGGTTGTCATTCTCCTACGATAAGGCTCGAACCTGTCTAAAATATATGTGTCTTATCTTGTTTAGTCTCGATTAAGGAGCCCCCCAGCATTCATTTCATAAGTTTGATATTAAAACATCGACAATCGGCGTCGTCCGCAGTGATATTCCTTTCTTCCTTTTTCGACAAATCTTCTTTGTTCCCACTCTGATGCTTCCATGGTAGAGGAGTGGAATGAGGAGAATTGGTTTGATCTCGTAGACTACGTAGGACTCGATATGGATGTCTGCTACGACTACGAGTCAAGCATGGTTTCATCTGATGGCAATGCCGGTTCTATGGATCTTTCACCAAACCCAGGGAATCTGATACGGGGATGCCCGATCTTCCCAACTTAGAATCTGGATACATCGAATAGCCTGAAAAATCGCATGAAGCCAACATGTTGCCAATGCAATAGCCTACAGCACATCAACTCACCCAACTACACGCTTTGATAATCCACTTGGCCACGAACAAGTGGAGATGATCTCCCTGCAATTCCACCAAGAGCAAGCAAGAAGATCAGCGAAGGAATCATACAATTCTATGGGGGGCAGCCGACGGCTTGCACAAACCCTAGAACATGCAATGCAATGTCTTTTGATTGATCAAATTTCGTGGTACCCTTCCTAGGGACGTCTAAACACCTTAAATAGGGAGCTATCCCCCCTCTTGGTTTGGCCAAAACCAAGAGTCCAATCAAATTCGGTAATAGAGGCCGAAACTGACTCCTAGATGCGTTAAACTCTAACTCAGAAAGCAATAAAGATGCATGCCGAATATTAATATATATATAGCACAAATAATAGGCATGCAAGCCCACTTTTAGATCTGAACATCAATAATCAAATTCAGAATCAAATCCACCTAAATTTGCATTCCAATTTTGGGCTGAAATTTGGAATCCAATTGGGGTTGATTTCGGACTCAGCTTGTATTTCGGATTTGGGTTGGATTTCATTGTAGATTGCTCCTCTTGGGTCGAATATGAAGTAGACTCAAATCCTTGGGCTGCATGCACACTCAGGTCCACGCATGGACCCTCCATTTGCCGCCCCTTGGCCTCCTTCCTCTTCCTCTCAACTTGCACCATGCTGTCATCCTTGTGCTTCCTTCTTCTCTCTTGGGATGGCCTCCTTCTCCTTCCGCTGGCCCGCACTATTTTTAGGATGTCCATAATACCTACACTCACACAAGCAAAGCCGTAGTCGTATTCTTTCAAACAAAGTATAATTACAAACCTTAAGTTTAGCTTTAACCTTGTGATAGTGTTTTGAATTTTGATCTGTTGGTATGTATGTCATTAAGTTGGGGCAATCCTCATCATCCTCCCCTTCTTCAAGAAAAGTTGTCCTCGGCTTTTGGTAACCTGAAAGTGTACTAAACAAAGAGAACAAGGTATACGCATAGTATATGTACTTATCATCCTTTTTACCATCCCTTTTGTTTTGCAAATCATGGATAGCACAACAACATCCATTAGATATATGTAATGTATGCATGTCAACACTCCTTTCATCCACATTATGCTCGCACCCATGAAAAGAAGTCGTCCTCGAATTTTGTAAGCATGCATGCAAATTATGAATGGACAGACCAAAATCATTTTCTAATGTATACAACTAGCTCATATGATCATATTTCAACTTTACAACATCAATTTCTTGTAATGTAGATGAGAAAATTGTTTGTGCCTTCCATGCTTCAATTGTGCTACTCTAACTTCTTATACATGATTGTTCAACAAAATTTAACTAAGTAGGCTTTATAAATCTTTCTAAACTATAGGCATTCATATTTAAACTCATTTCTAAGTGATCATGACATTGCCCAAAAGATGGTTTGTCCAAAACATGCATTTTCAATTCAACAAGCTTATCACACAGGTAATGCATATTCGATAAATATGAAACTTGTTGTCTACACCATAATCTTCAATCAACTTAAATTTATAAGTGGATATGTAGGTACTAGCTAGTGATTTTAAACATGCAATTTTAGAAAGTCTCTCAATCATACTAGATAGCTCTATAGGATCATCGAATATGATATAGCATAAAGAATCATCATGGGATATTCTAGTAAGAACTTCATCATGAGTAATCAACTCTACATTATTGTAACGTCCCGTTTCTCTTAAGTTCTTGCCAAGTTTTCAAAATAAAAGTAACCATTTGGCTTTATTGAGAGTTCAAAGCTTAACTTGAGTTTTCAAAAGAGCTTTAATTGATTAAACCAAACTTGAACTAAATCTGTTCAGCGCCTTCATTGTTTAGTTGGAGTTTTCCCCGTTCTCCCTCTGCAGCTTCTCTGTGTGCCTCTGGGTGTACCTCTTCTCTTTTAATTTTCTTTGTTGGTTTGAATCTCTTTGAGGCTCAGACCTCCCCCTCTATTTTGGACCTCCCCTTACTGTGGTTTTCCTGCTGAGGACCCAGCTCGGGTTTGTATTTTCAAACCCCTTTGATCTCTCAAAGCCAAGCTTGGCTTTGTTTCCTCTGGACTTCCCTGTGGACCTCCCACCTCTCCTTGAACCCCTCCTGAGTTCACTTGGGCGCTCCAGAGTTCCTCTGGACCTCCCAGTGCCCTTTTGGAACCTCCCTTGAATTCCCTTCCGGCCCCATCGGACCTCCTTGAGTCCCTACGGGCCTTCCTTTGTCCTACGGACCTCCTCAGCGTCCTTTAGGACCTCCCCTGCCCGCTGAGACCTCCCCCCATGTTGAGATCTGGCCGTTAGGACCTCCTCTCTGGAGATCTTAACCGCCGACCTCCCTTGTTGAGATCTCGCCGTTAGGACCTCCTCTCTGAGAGATCTTAACCACTCGCACCTCCCTTGTTGAGATCTCGCCGTTAGGACCTCCTCTTTGGAGATCTTAACCGCTCAGACCTCCCCTTGTTGAGATCTAGCTGTTAGGACCTCCTCTCTGGAGATCTTAACCGCCGAGACCTCCCCTTGTTGAGATCTAGCCGTTAGGACCTCCTCTCTGAGATCTTAACCGCCGAGACCTCTCCTTGTTGAGATCTGGCCGTTATGACCTCCTCTCTGAGATCTTAACCTCCGCACCTCCCCTTGTTGAGATCTGGCCGTTAGGATCTCCTCTCGAGATCTTAACCGCTCGAGACCTCCCCTTGTTGAGATCTGGCCGTTAGGACCTCCTCTTTGAGATCTTAACCGCCGCACCTCCCCTTGGTTAGATCTAGCCACTAGGACCTCCTCTTGGAGATCTTAGCCGTCCAGGTCCTCCCTTCGTTGGATCTGAAGGTTCCGACCTCCTTAGGTCCAAGACCTCCTTAGCACTTGGACCCCACTGTTGGCTCCTGCGGTCATACCGCTTAAGACTTGGCCTTCCTCGCTTAAGGACCGTCCGATGTTGTTCGGATGGCCCGATTCTAAGGGCACGTTCGCTTGGTCCGAACGTCCCCTTTCCCTCCTAGCCGTCCGATTTAAATCAGACGACCTAGTCTCCTTGGTCTGTTCGCTCGGTCCGAATGACCCCTTGGTTTTGCGCCATTCGATCTTGATCTGACGGCTCAACCATGAGGTAACGTTTGGATGGTCCGAACGTTCCTTTCCTTTCTGGACCGCCCGATTCCAATCGAACGGCTCTGCTTTGCTGCGTGTTTTCCTTGGTTCTCAAGACCTCTTCCTGGCTGTTTTGCAAGGACCACCTCCTCGATCCTTGCTGGTCTTTTGCAAAGACCACCCTCATAACCCAGAGTATCCCTGTTGGTCAGGACCTCCCTGCACCCTTTGATCTGGACCGTCAAGGTCCTCCCCTTTGAGATCTTGACCGTTAGACCTCCCTTGTGTAGATCTGAGTGTTTTGGACCTCCTGTCCAGGACCTCCCCTGGAGTGTTTTGGACCTCCTGTCCAGGACCTCCCTTGAGTGTTTTGGACCTCCTGTCCAGGACCTCCCCTTGAGTGTTTTGGACCTCCTGACCAGGACCTCCCCTCGAGTGTTTTGGACCTCCTGTCTAGGACCTCCCAGTGGTCCTTTGGGGAGATGACCTTTGCGGTGGGGCCACCCCTTTGACCCCTTGTGCACCCCTTTTGACTGGCCCCACTTGCCAGCCTCTCTCCACCTTGTAATTATTGCTCTTGCCTCAGAACTCTGTGCGCATTTAATAGGTGTCGGGTCACATTAAATGCAGTCACATCTGAGGTGCCTTATTTTAATTCTTTAAGGGCAAGCCCTGCCCTAGTAGTCCCGATTGCCAACACGTCATTGAACCTTTTTCTTGGTGCACTCCACCAACTCTGGCTATATATAGCCTGGGTGGGCAAACTCTTGCAACCTTTTTGCTCATTTGCCCACCTTGCTCTGCCTTTGTTCGCTCTGGCTTGTGCTTGGAGCTTCACCAAGAGTGAGCCGCAGGAGTTGGCATCTTCTCTGGAAGACCTTCTTTTGGATCTTTGCTGGTCTTTTGCTTAAAGACCACCCTCTCTTGCCTTGGACCTCCCTTGTTGTTCTGGGCCGCCTGTTTGTCTGGTTTTGGTTAAGTGTTGTTTGAGTTCTTTTAGTCTTCTTTTGAAGTTCTTTGGCCTAGTGTGGTTTTGCTTATTTGGTTTTCTTGCGAACGTGTAGATCACGAGTTTGAGGAGATCTTGGACCCAGCTCTCTCTACTGAAGACTCTCTACTGCTCGACCAAGGCAAGCCACAAACCTCCTTTTGATCATTTTGAACCTAGTTTTGCAAATGTATTTTGGTTTTACTTTATCATGCATGGCTATGTTTATAAGAAAAGGTTTGGGCTGTAGTTACTTTCCTTCTTGCTGTTATGCCTCCTTTGTTTTTTGCCCCTATCATGTTGTTATGATCCCCTTGTGAGCCCTAGGAATGGTTATCTAGTTGGCATTTCTTGTTATGTGCCAGCATGGGGCCGTAGGTTATGTATTGCTTCGCTCTAGAATTCGTGGGACTGTGAATCATGTTTCATTCCTAATAATCTTGACTAATAACTTATGGAACCTGTGGTCGGTGCCACTGTTAAGCAGCTATGGCAGGATGCCTAAGTTGTGTTGACTGTGGTGAGAGGCCACTTTGTTAAAACTGTTGCGCCAAGACTGGGTGGTCTTTTGGCATGGGTGTTTACAAAAGATTTTGCTGAGGCAAGAACGCAGGGAGTGAGTAGCGGGTGCTATGCACATCTGGGTTTGTGGAAGTCTTGCCTTAGCACAATTAAGGACTTAACTTTATGTCTATTGATCTGGGCCAAATAGTGCAACCACAAGATCATTTTATGGGGATGGTTTGGGCTGAATAATTAGCAATGAGTTGGCTTGGGGCTGCTGTGGTGGAGCGTGTGATTCGTTGGCACAAGAGGGGGCACCCCATAACCCTGCGGATTTCTAGACCACAGGAGGGGATTGCGAAACCTTAGTGGGCAGCCCGAGTTAGTTCAAAGCTTTGTAAAGGCCTTGCCATGCTCTCTAGACTACTCACCATCGGAAGTGAGCAAGGGTGACCGGAACCCGTCCCGCTAGAGAGATCGTGATTGTGGGTAAAGTTGTACACCTCTGCAGAGTGTAAGATCTATTCGAATAGCCAAGTCCTTGGTCATGGACATGCTCAGTGAAAATGGTGCAAGGGGTAGTTGTTTCAAAAGTTCGTGCCACTAGACACTTCCGCGAGATGCCTTGGCCTTGCCTCGAAGAGATCTTGGCCGGCTCCAGAGGGGTTAGGGTTGGCTCGGGTAGTGGTCTAGGGGCAGGTTCGGACTTCTGGAGTGGGTGCTCTAGAGTGGGTCTTGGGTGAGGACCTGGCCATTGGTGTGACCAGACCTCCCCCGTTTTGGTTGTGGATGTGAGTTGGTGCTCACTCCACCTTTTCCAACATCAAATTTATTATGTACTATTGTTTTACCTTGCTGCTTTTCAATCTATTACTGTTATTATTGTCAAAACTTGGCTTTGCGCAAACTAACCATACAGCTCTCAAATGGTAAGCCCTTGCATGACTATTGTTGCATAAATGCTCTCTGTGACTTGCTGAGTACATTCAAAGTACTCATGGCTTAAGCCCTATGTCAAAGCAGATTACGAAGATGACCAAGTGCAGGGTAGTGCAGACCTCTTGAGGAGCGCTTCTTGACGACCAGTTGCCTAGGGCGTCCTCCACCCGACGACTGTGGTGCTTGTTGGATGGCTTTTATGTACTTTTGGTGTTGGAGCCCTAGAGCTCCTTGTTGCCAGTTGTAAGTCCTTGTTGGTTTTGTAAGCCCTCAATGGCAGACCTCTTGTTATCAAGCTTGACCATAAGGTCCTGTTATATTAAGTTTAATTTGTCTGCTTCATCTTTGTTTGACCTCGTGGTTATGATATTAGCTTGTGTTCTTGTGCGAGCTAGCTTCTGTTGTCCTGGGACTAGCTCGGATGCATGGGGGCAAGACCTCCAAGAGGTCCTACGAGACTTAACCTGGGAGGTCCTGTCGAACCTCTCTAGTGATGTACCTGGAGGCGCTACCGAGGGGTTGGGAGCCAAGACCTCCAGGAGGTCTTAAAGACCTCCTGGGAGGTCAGTGGCGGACCAAGACCTCCAGGAGGTCCTGAAGACCTCCTGGGAGGTCCTGGCAGACCTCCTCGGGAGTGTACCGAGCGGTGCTATCACTCCTCTCTGTGGTGGCGTCGCAGTGTAAAAAAAAAGATCCTCCCGGACCTCTTATGGTGCATCACAGGGTGGGTCGTCACAATTATGTACACTAAGCATATCAAATTCAACACGTAGAATTTCCAATTGAGCATAAGAATTATCACTATTACTCATAATCTCTTCACAAACTACCAATTCAACACCATTATTGTTACCTTTCACATCCTCCTCGATTGTTGCAATTGTTGTAGATAGCGTTTCTTCATGATGTAACAATGGGGCAGCAAGTATCCCATCTCCATCTATGGTTTTCTCCTCATCCTTGTTTTGTTTAACGTTCAACTACTCCAATTCATTGTCAACCTCTCATTTTTCTGTTGGCGTATCTCTCACACTATTAATTGGGACGCTCTCAACCGCTCACATATGGTGGAATTACACATCCTCTCCTCTTCATCAAGAGCACAAATTACAAGTTCTTGCATACTACTAAAGTATTTATGATTAAGTGCAGCAATGATCTTATAATTCAAACCCCCTTTGAAGTATGCCTTTTGTTTAAATGTACTAGTAGTACCGGCATGACGCATTGCATTTTCTAGCACAAAGTAATACTCTTGAACAACTTTCGACCCTTGTGTAATGCTCTCCAAGTGGTGAAGTAGATCTTGCTCATAAGATGATAATACAAATTCTCTTCTCATGATCCTATTTAAATCTAACCAAGATGTAACAAGTAGTTTCCCAATGAATTGTTGTCAACTATAAGCATAGTCTTCAAACTCTCTAGTGAGTCTCATCACCTCTTGTGTTGTGGGAAGCTTCTAAAATTTAATCAACTTATCCATTTGTCCTTCCCACTCAAGGTACTGATTCGGATCATAACTTCCGTAGAAAGAAAGTTCCACATAGTTGTAATCTGCCATGGTTAGTAGTGCAAAAACAACAAGAAACAATAATGGATTAGTAAAATATGTAGCTCTCTCTCAACCTCACATCACCTTTCCTTACCACTGAAATTCTTACTCACCCTATGTTGAATTGTGGAGTACCTCGCACTTGGGTGGTATGGATCAACTCAAAGGTGATGTTAAGCGAGTTCACGGTCAAGCAATTGCACTAACACGATAATATGTGGAGCTTGGAAGGTATAGTGTATGTCATAAACAATCTAAATTCTACAATTTTGTTCGATAAGTAAAAATCCAAACTAGAATTCAGTGAATAGTTGATGTATGTATAATATAAGTGAAGATCAAGGCAACACACACACACACACACACACACACACACACACACACTAAGTTGATGTAACTTAATTCAACCAAGGACTGAGCTAACAAGATATAAGTGGAGAATAAATAGCTCGTGTTGCAAAAGTTATAGAAATGAACTAGCTTGTTGTAATGAATATCTAGGGCATAAGATTGCATAAAACAGTAATGAATACACAAGAGATGGTAATGTGCTCAACCAATGTATGTGTTTCGTCCACCACTTTCTTTTCTTCTCTTTTTGATGAGGACATCCCGATTGGACCGATTACACGAGCATGAGCTAAAAAGATTAATCAACAGTTAAACTCGCTCCTAGTTAAATTTGGTTTAAATTTACATGCGAACTGATTACTACCTAATGCTACTATTTTAATTGTTCTCAGGTTTGTGCGTGAGGAGACTTTGGGACCTGAGAAGAATATTTGGGAGAAGATGCCAAGAGAAGAGTTCATGCGGATGTGTATGTGCTGGCCGCATGAAAGCAGAGCTTGCACCATGCATGTGCCAAAGACCAAGAAGAGGCTGCATGCACGTGCTGCATGGGAGTGCTCATGCATGGAAGCTGCCTATGCATGCGCCACAAGGATGCATGCATGCTGCCTGTGCATGCGCCATAAGGAAGGAAAGAAATAAAGTATTGGCAAGATAAAGAAAGAAAGAGAAAAGATGGCATGTGATTGGCTGAACCAAAAGATGGCATGTATTGGGCCGAGCCATGTACTGGGTAGTTGTAATTTATTTCTCTGAGACCAAACCAATGGATGGAACCGAGCAGGATTCGGTTCCTTAGCCAACCGGCCCTAGAGGATATATAAGGACATGTATTTACTCTTGGGGTGGGGGAACAACATCATATTTTTCAGATATCAATATATTCTTGATTCTAGGGTTTGAGAAATATTGCCCCCATTAGAATAGGGAGTTCTAATCTGTTGTGTCATTCCGTTGTTCTTGTGATTCCTTGTGTTTTGCAGGAGCAGCGACACGCCTGTGGTTTTGCTTTTATTGCAGAAATCTCATACATGTGGATTGATGGGACACTTTGGAAGAGAAAATACCTTCATGATGTTGAGCGATCACTTTTACTGGCCTAAAATGAGGCGTGATGTCGAAAGGTTTGTACAGCGATGTGTGACATGCCACAAAGCGAAATCTAAACTTAATCTACATGGTTTATATACTCCACTTCTTGTTCCTAGTGTACCTTGGGAGGATATTAGTATGGACTTTATTTTAGGACTACCTAGGACTAAGAGGGGAAGGGATTCAGTTTTTGTAGTTGTGAATAGGTTCTCTAAAATGGCACATTTTATTCCCTCTCACAAAAGCGACGATGCGTCCCATGTAGCTGACTTGATTTTCAGGGAAATTGTAAGATTGCATGGCATGCCAAAGACAATTGTTTCAGATCGTGACATCAAGTTTATGAGCTACTTTTGGAAGACTTTGTGGGCCAAGCTTGCGACAAAGTTACTATTCTCAACAACTTGTCACCCACAAATGGATGGACAAACGGAGGTGGTGAATAGAACACTTTCAATGCTACTACAAACGATGATCAAGAAGAATCTCAAAGAGTGGGAATATTGTTTACCGCATGTGGAGTTTGCGTATAAAAGGGTGGTTCATTCTACTATTCAATTATGCCCATTCGAGTTGGTGTTTGGTTTCAAACCAATCACGCTACTTGATTTGCTGCCACTATCGCTACATGAACATGCTAATATAGAGGCGTCAAAACATGCCGAATATGTGAAGAAAATTCATGTCAAGACTAAAGAAGAAATTAAAAAGAAGACATGCTCTATGCTGAGAAGGCGAAGAAGTCAAGAAAGAAGATGCTATTTGAACCAGGTGACTTGGTTTGGGTGCATCTACGCAAAGAACACTTTCTGGACAAGCGTAAGTCCATGTTGATGCCCCAAGGAGATGGTCCATGCAAAGTACTTGAGAAGATTAATGACAATGCATATAAGATAGAGCTTCTGGGAGATGATTATGTTGTGAGTTCTACACTCAATGTTGCTGATTTGTCACCGTTCTTTGGACCGGAAGAATCAGAGTTGAGGACGACTCCTTTTCGAGAGGGGAAGGATGATGAGGACATCCTAATTGGACCGATTATATGAGCACGAGCTAAAAAGATTAATCAACAGGTGAACTCACTCCTAGTTAAATTTGGTTTAAATTTACATGAGAACTGGTTACTACCTCATACTAGTATTTTAATTGTTCTCAGGTTTGTGCGTGAGGAGACTTTGGGACCCGAGAAGAATATTTGGGAGAAGATGCCAAGAGAAAAGTTCATGTGGATGTGTATGTGCTGGCCGCATGGAAGCAGAGCTTGCACCATGCATGCGCCAAAGACCAAGAAGAGGCTGCATGGACATGCTGCATGGGAGTGCTCATGCATGCTACCTGTGCATGCGCCACAAGGATGCATGCATGCTGCCTGTGCATGCGCCACAAGGAAGGAAAGAAATAAAGTATTGGCAAGATAAAGAAAGAAAGAGAAAAGATGGCATGTGATTGGCCGAACCAAAAGATGGCATGTATTGGGCCAAGCCATGTACTGGGCAGTTGTAATTTATTTCTCTGAGACCAAACCAATGGATGGAACCTCTGGCGGGACCCAAAAATACAATTCTGGACCCTCTGTGTATAATGCACTAGTTCAGGATCACACTAGTGCACACTGTGTCAACATAGGTAAATATCGATCCAAACAAGCGATTAATAACATAAACGAATAATTTGATTAACAAATAGGGTTTTGACCTTATGGTCGAGTTTACATTTATTAAGCCACACAGGGCTGACAAAGAAATAAATAGCAGCGGAAACAGAAACGACAACGGCATCCCATCAATTCACCACAGGCAACCGACTGGGATCAAGACCCTACGATCAAGCACCTTCGATGAACTCCTCCTCAAATGCAGGCGATGACTCCTCCTCTTCTGTTGCATGTTTTACAACAAGCATGAGTACACAACCGTACTCGCAAGCCATACCACATAAATGCAAATATACATGCAGGCTTATTCCAAAGGAATAGCTTATGTGGTTCTTTTGCAGAAATACAACATTTGCAGTTGAATATGAATAATAGATTGAAAGCATAATTCAAAACAAATAGACAATAATAATTTATCAGTTTGATTTCACAAAGACACATAGCCTAAACAAGTTATTCACATAGCCATATGATTTAGATCACACAACTCCATTCCCAAAGTTTTTATGAAAACTACCCCTCGTGTGAAATCCCCGAGCATGTCCATGACTGCGGACGTGGCTATTCGAATAGATTGTTTAACACTCTGCAGAGGTTGTACACTTTACCCACAAGATACAACTAGTGTTGCAAGCACTAATCATAACAAAACTTTTCGGAAACTTCATCTCAACATTGACACTCCCAATGTGCTTACAAACCGTCACAACAAGCTATACACAGCGATTGGTACGACACACACTGTTGGACAGGGAAGTGGCGAACCGTCCCGCGATGTGACTACTTGGTAGCACACACCTCCACCCTTCACATAGCCTAACCTACTGCCTAAGCAATCAATGTCAAGAATTCATAACTTACTAAGTTAGACCCATCCCATAACAGGCATTTGGTCATACAGTAAGGCTCAGTTCAATGGCGCATAAAGTTAAGTCCTTAATTGATCAAGGCAAGACTTCCATATTCTAACTATGCTACGCAGATTAATATTCCCATTCACACAGTTCACACAGTCCACCAATTCACACAGTATCCACCCCCTTGCCTCAGTCCAAATCTTTTACCACCTAGTTGGTTAAGTGCAACACATGCCATCACGAGTAATAGCACACAGTATGCACAGTTTTATCACATAGTTTCATAGTCACTTAGTCAAGTTGATAATTGCAACTTACATGAAATAATGACTCGTGGCATGGCTAAGCAATCTAATCGCATCTAACCAACCCACGTTGGTACCACGATATTACCAACTAAACAAACCAATCTAGGGTGACAAAAGATCATGACATATCAAGTAGACAAGGAAGTTATAACAATTTGGATTAATAACTACACCCAAAAGCATTTAAATAAATACTTAAAGTAAATGCAGTAATTTGAATCAAAGTAATTTTAGAAACTGGGAGTCAAGATGGTCAAAGGTATAGCTTGCCTTGGAAAAGGTCTAGGTATTGATCTTGATCTTGAGGTGCTCCTTCTTCTTCAAACCTTTCCGAAGTATCGACGTCTACTGGCAAACGAAGCAAACAAACAAAATAAATAAATAACAGAAGCAAAACAAACTCCAAAAATTAAATAAAAATCTCAGATAAATAGATCTTGAATTTAGACAAATTTATAAATTTGAATGGGCTCAATTGGAGTTCGGATGCGAAAGATATGAGCATTGGAAGTTTGAATCCGAAGAATAACCCTAAAATAGGATTCATCCGAATTTCTCGAATTATTTCTTAATAGAAAAGTCGGAATACTGCGCAAGGATGAGGTCAGCGAAGAATTTTTTGGAAAAGATAAATAAAAAGAAAATCCTGACAGATGGGACCCACACGTCAGTCTCACGGCTCACGGTGAACGTGGTTCACCGAGCCTCGGAATCGGGGTGGGCGGGGTCTGCCACGCGTGCACACACGTGGCACACACGTGGGCGCCCACTGGCTGACACACACGCAAAGGAGAGAGGTGGCAGCTGATGCGGCAAGGCCACGTCGGATCGACGGCAGCGAAGGCTCGGACGCCCCCGACAACGGTGAATGGCTGCTCGCCGACGGGAGTGAATGTCGCATCAGGTAGAGGGGGGGTTAATGCACACAGGTGGGCACCAGTTTGAGCACCTGAGGTCGTCAGAGATGGCCGGCGTCGAGCTTGAAGCGACGAGGTGCTACGGCTTTTGTCGGATGGGAGCTCCGGTAAGGTTTCAGCGGCATGGATGGTCGCTGGAGGTAGCCCGTGCGACGGCGGACCCTTTGGTGTGCTCCAAGACGACGCGGTGGCAAAGACGGCGGCACAATTTGAAGATGAAGAAGCTCGGCCGAAAACCCTAGATGAGGAATTACGGTGGCGCTAGGGCTTAAGGGGTGTAATAGCTTGAGGGGTTTTGGTGCGGGTGGCGGTGCGATGCTCGGGGGCTATTTATAGGAGTCGGGGATGACCAGGGCGGCGTTTTGGCGACAAAGATTAAAACAAACCGAAACGAGCTCGCTAGGAAATAGGAGATGGAGAGGGATTCGGAATTCAAATTTGAACCAAGACGGTACGGGAGAGATAACGCTTCTAGATGGATTCGTCCGCGCGAAGAATCGGGACCGTTCACGCTATTGTCAGACGAAGCTCGGAGGCGCGACAATGGCGAATGTAGCGCATGGCTTCGCGAGGAAGAAACCGGCTCGGGGATGACGACGCAGTGGCAGGTCCACCCGGCAGCGAGACAAAGGAGCGGGCCCACGCGTTGGCGGACGGAGGCGAACGCCGACGCGAGGGAGTGGAATTGAGCGAAGGGCATGATTGGGCATGGCGATCCTCGCCGCAGGGAAGGAAGTTGGGCAAGGAATTGCCCGGCTAAATATGATATTTTAAATGATTTTTCCTTTTTAGAAAATACCGAGAATTAAAATAAGCAATAAAAATTAGCAAATGAACTTGGAAAAATTCTAGAAAAATCTAGAAAATATATCCAAGCACATAGAATCCAAAAAAAAAAGTTTTGACCATTGTTCATGTTGACTTTAGTCATATTAAATTGTTTTGACACTCAAGGTACAATATTAAGCTTTTGAATTAAATTCAAATAAATCCAAATGGTGAATTTTCTCCCTACTAACTATTCAAAGGATTTTTAAAGCTCAGAAAATTGGGATGTTATAACCGAGAAGGGTTCAGTTCCTTAGCCAGCTGGCCCTAGAGGATATATAGGGAGATGTATTTAGTCTTGGGGTGGGGAAACGACGCTATATTTTTCAGATATCAATATAGTTTTTATGTTAGGGTTTGAGCAATATTTCCCCCACTAGAATAGGGAGTTCCAATCTGTTGTGCCGTTTTGTTGTTCTTGTGATTCCTTGTGTTTTGCAGGAGCAGCGACACGTCTACTTTGTGTGGTCGGGTAGATGGGATCATGAGCGTATGGTTGGGTGAATTCTTTTGTCGCAGGTTGCTGTTTTGATAGTGGTTGACGCCATCGGTTCGTCAAGTTGCACGGATCCAAAGTTATCATCGATCCTACGTCATGAAGATCGAGCATCCCCCGTATCACTTTTTCTTTTCTTTTCTTTTTTCCTTTTCCTTTCTTTCTTTCTCTTTTCTTTTCTTATTCTTTTTATTTTGCTAATAGGCGAACACTTAAGAACTCAAATCAGGGAGCTTTCTCAAAGTACCAACTCTTGGTTTTCAACAAATAATTGCAAATTAATGTGCAGCCCTAAGCAACCAAATAGCTAGTCTTGATTAGGATCAAAGGTTTCCACAAATAACTAGATTGGCTCACAAAGGATAATAAGCTCAAAAGAGAAAGCCGGCTAGGGTTTCATAGCAGCACATGGGCTCGGTGAACAGTAACCGCATGCGTGAATAGTACCACTCATGAACAGTAATCCAAACAAACTCGAGAGTTAAAGATTGAATTCAGTTCAAAGAATTTGGATGAGAAGTCCTTTTGCACACAGCAAGGACTATAAATCCGAGTCAAACTCCAGAAATTATAGATTCAATCCAAATCAAACTCCAAAAATTATAGATTGAAACTATCTCAAACGGATTCGGCTGAAGGAATCCTTGTAGCATACGACATGAACTCTCGGTGAACAATACATGCACGCATGAACAGTTCCGCACAGATGAACAATACTGTCGGACCCGGGAGCGGAGGATTCTAGATCCTCTATGTATTCAACACTAGTCCCGTGATCAGTAGCTAGTGTACACAGTCAAACAACAATGATAGCAAAAGCATAATACGCGATTCATTCATAATAATTCAAGTTGCTACAAAAGGGGCATAAATCCAAGAGTATAATACAGCGGAAACAAAAGTAATAAGGTAGGCCACACGATTCGCCACAAGCAATCATCTGGGGGCATAGCCTAGTCGTCCAATTTCTCATCCTCCTCGTAATACTCCTTTCCTGATTAACAATTTATTAAGCAAGGTGAGTACAAATGAATGTACTCCGCAAGTTACACCCAATAACAGATTATGATGCATAAGGGTATAACAAAGGATGGCTTATATGGTTGATTGTGCATAAAGCAATGTTTCTTTTTCAATATTTGTACTAAGTTCCAAAGTAGTTATTCTATAACTAAAATTTATTTTCTAAATTCTCAAGTTTTATAGTCAGATAACCTTCATACAAGAGTAGAGAAGGATACCCTCCTATCACATGGCATCTTGCCCAATTTTCCAATTGAATAAACTATCCAAGAATCGTTTGATAAAGTGTTTTGAAATCAAAACCAAAGTCTAACTTTGAGTGGCTTTGCTCAGCATGTCCATTACCGTGGACACGGCTATTCGAATAGTTTTACACTCTACAGAGGTTGTACAACTTTACCCACAAGAGATAATTATCTTATAATGTCCATCTGACACACTTCCGAGAGTGTATGACTAAGTGATATCACAAGGCCTTTACAATGCGTCGTTCCAATCGTAGTTATGTCTCGCTAAGGTTTCGCTTCCTAAGGATAGAAACCCGTCGGATTTAAGCCCCCTCTTACGCCATGTGGGAATATATAAAATTAGGTCATAATGACACCCACGTAACCGGATGGCGCAACTATAGTGGAATGTTGCAAATTATTTAGCTAAGTTCTGCCCACACAGGACTTGTGGTATTACGGTGGGGCTTAGCAAGATGTGGCTCAAAGACCGGTCCTTAACTGACTTAGGTAACTTTCCAAAGTAACCCCTAGGCCTCGATCATAAAAATGACTCGATCCTGTGCATCAACATGCACCATCCAAACATCCATTAATTTCGCCCAAGTCCAAACTAATTTTTAATTTTATTTACCAAGTTAAATCATTTTACAAATTTCTATGGTAAATATAATACCATAGTATCATTTTCAAATCATAGTTGAATTTTTGGCTAATTTCCCCAAATTAAATATTTTTGGGCTAAGCCTTGACTAAGCATAAAGTTTTGCAACATGTTCTAGTTTATACTAATGTACCAACTAGATTTTAACTATGGTATCAAAGAATGGCTAATTTAATAGCAAAATTTGGCTATATAAAGGTATTGGGAATAACTATAATTTAAAATAGGAATTTAAATAACTGAATATAAATAAGCATGTAGTAATAGTTCAAAACAGAATTTAAATAATTTTCAATACTGGAATTCAAATATGATCAAAGGATGTAACTTGCCTTACACATATGCTTGAGAATCTAACTCTTCAAATAAGCCAATTCAAACATTATTCAAATAAAGTTCAAATTAAATAATTTCAGTATAGATAGCTATATCTTGATTTTAGATAAATTTAGAAATTTGAATGGCTTGAATCGGAGCTCGAACGAAGGAGAACGAACTATCGGAAGTTTGAAATCTCATGAAATGATGAAATGGAAATTTCTCGAATTTTGAATTATTTTTCCAAAGGAAATCAAATTAATGCGTCATGCTGACGTCAGCACATGAATTTCATTTCAGCCGAATTTATTTTTAAAAGGGAAAAGTGGCTTGAGCCACTGACATGTGGGCCCTACGGCCATGGACCAAGTCCACCACTGGGTCAAAGAGTCCATCAGAGACCCGGTTACAAAAAATGATGGCGGTGATCGTCTTGACACGGGCTCCACGCGGCTGCCACACGGCGAGGACGTGGCTGGAGGGTGGTGATGTGGCGCTGATGCGTGCGCCATGTGGCACCACCTGAGTGGCCGTATCAGCACCCGGTGCAGCGGCTCTCTACAACGGGCTCGCCGGCGCTACGTGCCACGGCGATGTTCGGTTGTGGTACTAAAAGGGAGAGGGAGGCAAGGGGAATCTAGGGCTCACCATTTCGGTGGTGATGTGCAAAGAGACGATCGGTGGCGAGAGGACAAAGGGGGCAGTGGTAGCGGTCGAAGTAGGCGATGGAGCTCTGGTGGGCTTCTAGCGAAGGCAAGGAGAGCCCGAGGTAGAACGCGGCGAGGCGGTTCCGGAGGTGGAGGGGTTGGCGGTGGAGGACCTTTGATGGCGGCGCAATCGGCGGCGGAGCAAGCTTCGGACGAGTGGCTTCAACAGCGAGCATGGCGGGGGTGGGAAGAGGAGGTTGAGGGGGAAATAAAGAGGAGGAGGAGGGGTGCAAGATGATGCGACTAGGGCACCGAGGCATCACCAGAGCGGTGGTTCGGCATTGAGGCAGCATAGCCGACGGTGAAGAAGAAAGAGGAGAAGGTGGGCGGCGCGGCTCCAGGCTGCTTCGGCGTAGGGAAAAGGAAGGATAGGGAGGGGAGAGGAAAAGGAAGGGAGGAGGGAGTTGGTGGCCGGCTTAAATAGGGAGGAAGGGGAGGTGAGCGGTGCGGGATGGTGGTGAGTGGTGGCACCGGGTAGGTGGCGAGAGCGTGGGCTGCAGGGGCAGTGGTGCTCTGGGCATGGGGCACCTGGGGGCGAAGGCGGCGGGCATTGCGCTCGCGAGGAAGAAGGAGGGAGGAGACGTCGATAGGTGGGGTCCACCTGGAGGTGAGAGGGAGAGAGGGAGGGGTGAGACGCGGGATGGGCTGGAGAAATGGGTCGGCGCATGTGAGAAAAAGGATTGGGCCGAAGAGATTCGGCCTAAAGGCATTTTCTGACTTTCTTTGGATTTACTGATTCCAGAAATGGGTTAAATCAATTTAGCTTTTAGAAAATAGTAAATAAAGTCCACAAATAATGGAAAAATTCACAGAAATTCCCTGAGACATTCTGGACTTAAATAAAATATTTCTAATTTAACATTGGTATTAATTTTGCAAATAAATTATTTTTCTTTTAGAATAAATAGGAAAATCTTTTTAAAATACGAAAATTTAGAAAACTCAAGGAAAAGAATTAAATTTTATTTTTAAACTAGAAATGGAAATTTGGGATGTTATTTTTGGAACTTAATAGAATTATTTCGTGGCTTTTATTTTTGCACATAGTTTAGTTTTAATTTCGGTAAATAGGAAAACCTTTTTAATTCGAGAAAATTTAAGAGATTAATTAAAATTTTATTTTTAACTTCAAATCCAAGATAAACCCAAAAAACTTAATAAATTTTATTTCTGGCTTTTAAAATCTACGAAATTCAAGAAAAACATGAAAACTCTTTTAAAACTCAGAAAATCCAGTAAAGTAATATTTTATTGATTTTAAATTTGGTAACAGGACTTTGGGATGTTACAAATACCGAAACCCTAAATCAGCCCAAACAAGAAATCAAACCAATAAATTAGATTGAAAACAAAGATTAAGCTATGCAAAGGGAAAAATGAAAAAACAACTAAAATCAAATATTTCCAATGGATCAAAACCTATCAAACCCACTGAAATTCAGATTGGAACTACGGTTTGATAAAGAAATATTTTTGCAGGCCTTTTTTGGTGTAATAGGATAGAATAAAAGTGAAATCAATCTAGTATTTTCGCGAGAATTTTTGGAATTAATGAATAGTTTGAAATAGTAAATGCTATTTACTTTTTTAAATTTTTTGGATGAACAGTGCAGAACAGTACCAAAAAATGCTAAAACCAATCTACTAATCAAAGATAAAGATTCTAAGTTGTCAACGGAGCTCTGATACCAAGATGATACGGGGGCACCCGATCTTCACGACTTAGAACCCGGATACATCGAATAGCCTGCCGAATTGTGTGAAGTCAATATGTTGCCAATGCAACAACCTGCAGCACATTAACTCGCCCAACCACATGCTTTGATAATTCCACTTGTCCACGAACAAGTGGAGATGATCTCCCTGCATTTCTACCAAGAGCGAGCAAGAAGATTAGCGAAGGAATCGCATAATTCTATGGGGGGTAGCCAGCGGCTTGCACAACCCCTAGAACATGCAATGCAGTGTCTTTTGATTGATAAAATTTTGTGGTACCCTTCCTAGGGCCGTCTAGACACCTTAAATAGGGAGCTATCCCCTCCTCTTGGTTCGGCCAAAACCAAGAGTCCAATCAGATTCGATCACAAAGACCGAAACTGACTCCTAGATGCGTTAAACTCTAACTCTGAAAGCAATAAAGATACATGGCTGAATATTAAAAGATATATGACCCAAATAATAGCATGCAAGCCCACTTTCAGATCTAAACATCAATAATCAAATTTCAAATCAAATCCACCTCAAATTCACATTCCAATTTTGGGCTAAAAGTCAAAATGCAATTAGGGCTGATTTTGGACTCAACTTGTATTTCGGATTTGGGCTTGGATTTCATTGTAGCTTGCTCCACTTGGGTCGAATATGAAGTGGGCTCAAATCATTGGGCCGCATGCACACTCATGTCCATGCATGGACCCTCCATGTGCCGCCCCTTAGCAGCCTTCCTCTTCCTCTCAACTTGCACTATGTTGTCCTTCTTGTGCTTCCTTCTTTTCTCTTGGGTCGGCCTCCTACTCCTCTGGCTAGCCCGCACTATTTTTGAGGACGTCAATAATATCTACACTCATACAAGCAAAGCCGTAGTTGCATTCTTTCAAACAAAGTATAATTACGAACCTTAAATTTAGTTTTAACCTTGTTATAGTGTTTTGAATCTTGATATGTTGGCATGTATGTCATGAAGCTAGGGCAATCCTCATCAGAATCGCATCTCAGAAAAGATTGATGAGGGAACCTTTTGCCCCACAACTTTACACCCAAAGGAGGAGCCAGAGTCCTCGTAGAGCAAGGGTCCAAGCGACCATGATCAGGGCCGCCCCACGGCAAGTCTTGAACACAGTGAGGATTCCTCCTCCAAACGTTCATGTTCCTCTAAGGCCGTCCGATCTGACACTCCAAGTCCTAGAATCCATGGTTCTAGGGCTCGACCGTGAGCTACTGACTGTCACTCTTTGGTTACACCCACAAGGGGTGTGGTCAAACCTACTATGGTATCCACCAGACGCGCAGAGCAACGAAAGAAGGGTTGGAGCAGCCTGGTCCAACGTAGAGTGCGTCGATGTAGTGGTCGTAGTCGATCGTCCAGCGTCGAGCATGTCGGTGCGGTGGTCGGGGTCGATCGTCTCCTCCAGCGACCTCTGCAGTTCCTTATGAAGATCGCGGATCGTCCTCAAGCGCAACAGCAACCGCAGTAGCGCCTCTACGGTATCCACACGTCCAGGGAAGGAACAACCATACGCCGATGTGCTAGCACCAAGTCGCACGGTAGAGCTCTCAGGAAGATGGCGGCTAGGGTTTCAGTGGAATAACTCAACTCACGACTTTCGTGTGTCTCATCTATTACGTTCACCTCATCCCAACAGCCACATGCATCTCCTTATATAGTGCTCATGACGGATCCTATCCGATCACGTTTGACGAATCGTATCCGTACTGGTTAGTTCCAACCCCTTAAGTGTGTGACCCTGTAGGTTCATGTGTAATCGGTTGCGACTCAAAAACCCTTTCCGACCACGAGTCATTAGCGGTTCCTAGCAGGACATAACGATTCCCGAATACACACAAATTATATCGGATGAACCTTAATGCAATATGATATACGACCAGGTCCTCATCACTTACAACCAGGTCCTATCTCTATACGACCAGTTCGTAAGTCCTTACGACCAGGTTTCGACCACTCTGTGATTACGTTCGACTAGTCTACGACCAGCTCGTATCCCCATATGACTAGTCCGTAACTGATCAAGCTAAGCGACCTACTCGTGTATTCTCCCTTTGCCTCACGATGTCTGGTTGAACTCCAGGTGAGATGTTGTGTCATCCATGGACTGTTCAATACTTTCTCGATCGAGTGTCGGATAACTTCACGTGGTCGAACACTTCGACCACTAGTGGCATGGCCATGCACTTACTTTATCCGACCACAACGAGGGGCCCAGAGACATCTCTCATGTTATGTTAAAAGGGGCAAATCCCATATCCGACCAGTCACATTCCTCCGCATGTTTCATAGCATACCCGAAAGCTACCTTTATAATCGCTTTCGATTCTGACGGCGTTAGCAACCCCTAAGAGTGATATTACACATGTAGGAAACCATGCTAATCTCAGGTCTAAGGATTATACATCATCATTGCTTGAGACCAACTAACGACACATAGAATCATAACAATCTCAATAGTGTCTCAAGGTGGGTCAAACCAACCCCATGTTCTCTAACATGTGTTCACATTATTGATTCGATATCCCTATATCCATGACCGATGAAACATGGTCATCAATCAATACATGTGCTGGTCGATAGAGTCACTGGTGTTCTGACCATTGACATCCGACCTGGGATTCATTTAGAATGACATCATATAAGCTAAGAGTTTCACCAACAAGTCACATACTTGTTAATCTTCATAACCAATGATTCATTCAAGGAAGATGATAACATATTATCCAATATTATGAACATAATGAAATATAATCATCTCCATGATTTCCTCTAGGGTATATTTTCAACATGTAGATCCTGATCATTCTCTAAGAAACAGGACTGGGGCTACTTCCCATCGCTCGCACGCTTTGGGCTCTCATGACCATGGCGAGGACGCCTCCGACAACGACCAAGATCTCAACTTTCATGAGCGTGGCCGACATCCTCGAAGTGATCACACTCCACTGAGGCATGCTCTAGTGAACTCAGATGTTGACGATCCCGACACCATCCGAAGAAGAAGGATTGTAGCCAAGACCACCTTACCTGGGTGCGTCCAGTACCAGTCTGAAACTGCTCAAGAGTTGCAACAGATCAATGATTTGATCGAAAACCCGACTTTGGAGCTTGGGCAAGTGCTAGGATACGACCTCTTCTGTAACATCCTGGCTATGCGAAATCCAAGATGTTACCTAAACCTCTACCACAATACAACAATATAATTTATTTCCAACACTTTAACAACTACTGTCAGCTAAACATCAACACACAAAGGTACTATTATATTAAATGATCTAAATTTCAGCAAGCATAAAAAAACTCTAAACATCCAATTACAATAATTCATTCAATATGAATAATATCAAGAGTATAACTGGTGAGTATAAACCATTAACTATTGCAAACAAAACTTAAGGACGAACAATATTAAACATCATGATACCAATTATTACAATCCATAACTCTCAAATGAAAGGTAATTGCAGAATTATTATCTAATTTGTAAAATGAGTAATAGAGTGAGTTTCTCTATGTAACTACTCCCTCCCAAAGCATGTCGTCCTCAAAGTTTACCTAAAACAAACAAAACTTGCAAGAGTGAGTCCACAACTCAGCAAATACAATTGAATAACATGGAAAGTAACGAATCAAATACATGTCATTCACAATATTCGAATACATAAGAAAAATGCTATGGATATTATGCAAGTATGAAAATGCATCCACTTCTCTTCTGCTTATACCGGTATAGCCAGTGAACACCCGTCGGTGTTCACTCAGGCCCCACATTATCCAAAATACAGGGATCCAAGGCCCGTATGAAGAATATTTCAAACGGTGATCCATTTGCCCATATTGGATTGATGGGACTTATTTGCCCATATTGGAATGATGATTCTTTCATTATCCACTCCCGTGGATGAGGCATGAATGTTCAAAATGGAATGAATATAATAAATGCATTCTCTCATAGAAGCAAATTTGACATCAACAATGAACATAATCATGTAAGAACAGAATTACTCATCATCCATAAAATTCATCCATAACATATTCATACAATCGTTTTGAACCAAACAACAATCATGGAAATTCAATCTATACTTGCCTTTCGCGTTGCGACGCGTTAGGAGGTAAAGATGGCACCTCTAACCCCGAAGTAACTCCTCCTACAACAATTAAGTTACTCAAAACAAGTTTTACCAGGTAATATAACACTATTCGCAACACTCTCAAACTCATTCCCAAAACCCATGGTTTAAATATTTATTCTACTCAAGCAAGACGACGAACTAGCAGAAAACTACCACTGAATAGCGGCCTTCTAAAATACATAGCTTTCCCTCTGTTAATCATAAAAATGCATTCTCAGATTCTCTGGAAATATAACAAAATTATCTACAAAAACTTAGCTGGTGAGATCCTCTAATTCTGCCTTTATCTGAATCTAACATACAGTTGAAAACCTACTATTAGAAACTGATAGACAAAATGGACAGCAGTAAAAGAATAGCTATAACTTCCAATTGGCTAAACCAAAAATTATGATCTTTCATAATATGGAAATCTAAGAAAATTGCCTACAAAAGTCGCGTTGGGAGACATCCCTGATTTGGCCACTATCAAATTCTTATTTATTAATTACGACGACTGCTGTAAATTGACAGAGTTTCTGGACAGCAGTAAAGAAATTGACGTATCTCCAAAACTAAAATTCCAAATGAAGTTATCTCAGATCCTACAAAAAACTAATGACATTTCCTATAATTATCTTGGAGACCCTAACCTCCAATTTTGCATTGAACTAGACGAAAACTGATGAACAAACAGAGTACAGATTACCGATTCAAGTTACAGCAGTAGCAACGATTCGCTAAACGACAACAACCATAGAATCTAATTGAACCAAACAGCGAGGAGATGAATGATTACCCTAGAAGACACATGTGAGCTCGCTGAAATCAGTGCAAGGTGCTCCTCTCCTCTTTCTTCTCCCTCTCCTTCTCTTTTCTCCTTGACCAGCGGCAACCGAATGGATCTCCTACCTTCTCTTGGCTGGCATTAATGGAGAACGCAGGGAGGAAGATAGGTGCTACCAAGGGAAGAGGGGGCGCACCAAGGAGGAGAGGGGCGTGGGGAAGAGGGGAGGAGAGGAGAGGGTGGCATCTCAAGGAGGGGGGTGGGAGGAGGCGTAAGGTGGGGCCAAGGGTTCAGCCAACCCCCCCCCCCTTTTCCCCTTTGGCCGGCCCCTTATGGGCCTCTTAGGCCAAGGATCGAGGCCCAGGTTGCCAAAGAATTGTAGAAATCCCCTCCTCTAAAGTCTAATTTCTCTTTTGACTGCTTTCTTCCTTAGAATAAATTGGAGTACTACATCTTCGCTCGAGAGATCGCACAAAGACTTCAAGACACCATCACCAGAATCAAGCACAATCGGCAACGCCGTCCCGGAAGCCATACTAGGACAACGCCTTCGAACACCAGTCATTCGAACAACTCTCCTCATGGAGGGCGACAAGGCTGCATGCCTTGTCAATCTCCCAACCACGACGCTGGTCGAAAAAGAAACCCTCCAGCAACTGGTGATCAACAAATTTGTAGAGGAGATGGTCGTTCACCACTCCTTCAAAGAAATATGCATCAGCAAATGGAGCACGAGGAGTATTACCCTCATAGGACCGAGATCTATGGTAGATCAGGTCCATTTACCACTGGCATCATCAAGTACGATCACATGGTGACGTTAACCCTTATTCCCCACAAAGGAGGCGTTATGACACCATTATCGGATGTTAGGCGTTCTTGTCTGATCTATGAGCAGTTCGCTGGCTAGCCAGATTTCTACCAACTAACATGGATAAGTTTGATGGGTCTCAATATCCCATCGAATTTCTATAAATCTATATCACTGCAGTATGAGCCACAGGAGAAGATGAGCCCATCATGGCAAATTACTTGCCGAAAGTCCTCGAGGGCTCTGCTCGATCATGGTTATTGAACCAACCATTGGAGTCAATCTGCTTGTGGCAACACCTATGGGATCTACTACTAGCAAACTTCTAGGACACGTATAAGCTCCCTAGAAACGGAGACGACCTACATCGAATGCGACAACATTCTCATGAGACTTTGCGTCAATTTATAAGACGCTTCAGTCATGTTCGTAATTGAATTCCTGAAGTCTCTGACTCTTCTGTCATTAGAGCATTCACATAGGGAGTCCGACAACAGAGGATCACAGATGATATCGCTCTCAACCCACTAGATACCATCGCTGAACTCTTAGAGATGGCAGACCACTACACGACTGCTTCTAAAGCAGTCGAGTGGAATCGCACGATCAATCGTGACGACAAGGGTACTCGAGGAGAAAGTGAGGGTACTGAGGAGAAGGACAAGCCGACTAAGAATCCAAGAGCAAGTCTAAAAACAAAAAGTCGCAGACCAAGAGCTCGAAGGAGGTTTTAGCCGTGAGTGACAAGGAGCCCCAAGGCTCCAAACAGTACTCCGACCAAGGCAAAGTCAAACGCCCCGAGCGGAAGACTGACAAGCCGAGGTGATGCCTTTTTCATAAAAAAGGTAGAAAATTTCTGTAAATATTGGGTTTTCCAAGAAAAACTCGAAGACTATTATTCTGGCGAAGGACCACTTCCTACCCTCAAAGAAGTAGGGCAGACAGGTGGTCGTAAGCAGTCAGAAGATGATGAGGAGATGTCGTACCAGGACCCCGAGCATACAATTGATCATATCTAAGAGGGATAGTTGGCATATGAGTCGAACGACAACTCAAAGCTGTCAAGCGTGAGGTAAATTACATCGACCATCCTCTTGTCAATAAGTTGCTAAAGTGGTCGAAGGTCACCATCTCTTTTGAGAAGGGTGATTGTCCGATCCCATCTACTCGACCTGGTCATTTTTCGATCATGGTCGAACCCACCATCAACAACTACCAAGTTAATCGAGTGAAAGATGATGGTGGAAGTTCATTAAATACACTCTTTACGAGTGCCCTAGATGAAATGCAAGTTCTTAGGACGAAGATAAGACATGTACGATACTCCTTTCATGGGATCATACCAGCGTCTTCGGCTAAGCCTATTGGCCAAGTTTCCCTTCCTATTACGTTTCGGTCACTAAACAATTTCAGGACGGAGAAAATCTCTTTTGATGTGGTGGACTTCGATACGGCATATAATGTCATTCTTGGTCGACCAAATCTGACACGATTCCTAATAGACGCTCATTACGATTACCAATGTCTAAAGATGCCAAGTCCCAAAGGAGTTATCACAGTACACTGTGATTAGAAGATGACGCTTAGATGCGATCATAAGTCACTCGAGATGATTGGCCAGATACCAACTCGAGAAGCAAATAACATGAACATCTGGCGAAGTACTCAAAGCCAAAAGTTTCACAAAAGCTGAATGACCAAGTCAAATAGGTTCCACTAAATACAGCGAAACCCTCCAAGACCGTTCGCATTGGAGTCGCCCTCGACTCCACATAGGATGACGCCCTCGTCGCCTTCCTCTGAGCAAATGTAGGTGTCTTCGCGCAACAAGCATCCGACATGCCCGGAGTCTCCAGGGAGGTGATCGAGCACAAGCTAGCTCTACGGCCTAACAAAAAGCCCGTAAAACAAAAATTACAGTGATTTGCACCTGATCGACGACAAACTATCCATTCATAATTGGACAAGTTACTGAAGGCAGGTTTTATAAGAGAAGTCAATCACCCAGGGTAGTTGGCTAATCTTGTAATGGATAGAAAATATAATGGTAAGTGGAGAATGTGTGTAGATTTCACTGACTTGAATAAAGTTTGTCCAAAGAATGACTTTCCACTTCCTCGTATCGATCACTTAGTTGATTCTACTACAGTTTGTGAGATTTAAGTTTCCTAGATGCATATTTTGGTTATCATTAGATATGTATGTGTTTAGATGATGAAGAAAAGACCGCATTTATTACACCATTTGGAATATTTTGCTATATCAAAATATCATTTTGTCCAAAAATTCTGGTGCTTCCTTCCAACGCTTGATGCAAAAGACCTTTCTTCCTCAACTAGGCTGAAACTTTGAAGCTTATGTTGATGACTTGGTCATAAAAAGCATACAATGTCTTAATCATGTTTTTGACCTGTAAGAAACATTTGACAATCTCAGAAAACACTAGTTGAAACTCAATCTTGAGAAGTGTGTGTTCGGAGTCTATTCACAAAAATTGATTGGATTCCTTGTTTCTGCTCGAGGAATTGAAGCAAATCTTGAAAAGGTAAAGGCCAATGAAAAACTGTGCTCTCTGATTACGAAGAAAGATGTCCAAAAACTCATAGGGTGCATGGCAACTTTAAGTAGTTTCATCGCACGACTGGGAGAAAAAGGACTTTCTTTCTGTAAACTTCTTAGGAAACATGAGGGTTTCAAATGATCCGAAGAGGCAAACAAAGCCTTCGAGTGTGTCAAGAGATACCTTACAAGTGCTCTCATCTTGGTTTCTCCTAAACCAAATGAAACACTCTTGGTGTATCTAGCTGCTACGCCTCAAGCAGTGAGTGCAGTACTGGTCGTTGAGCATGAAAACATTCAACAAGCAGTTTGCTACGTTAGTGAACTTTTACATGAGCCTAAGGAACGTTACCCTCAGGTCCAAAAACTTCTATATTCCCTCCTCATGTCTTCAAGAAAACTGAGGCATTATTTCTAGGCGCATAAGTTAATCGTGTCATCTTAGTTTCCCTTAGGAGAAGTCCTCCAAAACAGGGAAGCAGCAGGGTGTATGGCATAGTGGTCGGTTGAACTTGGGGAGTTTGACCTTCATTTCGTGTCCCGAATGTCCATTAAATTGTCGGACCTAGGAGTAACACCCCAAAATCCTCTGTGTATTCTATACTAGTCTCTGGAACATTAGCTAGTGTACATAGTAAATAAATATGGTAACATTCATAATTCGCACAACTTTATTAATATATATCAGAGTTTTACGAGAACTGCTTACATGCCAACAATAAAGAACATAACGAAATTCAAAGAAGAATAGTGGAGCCTAGCAAATCTGCCACATGCAATCGACTGGGGTAGCGGCCTAGTCGTCGAGATCCATGCCAGTAGCGAAGTCCTTCTCTTCTGAACAATATTTTATTAAGGAAGGGTGAGTACAAAAATGTACTTCACAAGTTACACCCAATAACATATTATAATGCATACAGAGATATATCAAAGGAAGGCTTATATGGTTATTTGTGCAAAAGCAATGTTTGGCATTATACATTTACTAAGTTCCAAAGCAGTATTCTATAACTAAAATTCATTTTCTAAATTTTTGGGTTTTATAGTAGGATAATCTCCTATCACATGGCTAACCACATGATTTCCCAGTTGGATAAACTATCCAAGATCATTTGTGTCAAAATTATTTTGAAAGCAAAACTAAAGTCCAATCCACGAAAAGCTTTGCTCAGCATGTCCATGACCATGAACATGGCTATTCGAATAGTTTTATACTTTGCAGAGGTTGTACAACTTTACCCACAACAGATAATCAACTTTTAATATCCATTTCACACACTTTTGTTGGTATGCGACTAAGTGATTATCACAAGGCCATTACAATGCTCCATCCCAAAACAGTTATGTCTGCTAAGGTTTCACTTCCATTGGGCCACCAGCTCGTCAAAAGTCTCCCTCTTGCGCCAAGTGGGAATTTACGTATTCCCTACACCCGCACATCCAAATGGCACAACTAGCAGAAACAATGTTGCAAATTATTGAGCCAGGTCTGTCCCATACCAGACTTGTGGTAGTACAAATGGGCTTTACAAGCCGAAGCTCACGGACCAGTCCTTAACTGAATTGGGCAATTTCCCATAAAACCCTGATCTGGATCATTGAAGTGAATCAATCCCGTGCATCAACTTGCACCAACCTTAACAACCATTTCACCCAAGTCTAAATTAGTTTTTATTTAATTTTTATTTTCAAAATTATTTGCAAAATTTCCATGGCATACCAATGCCATAGACTCCTTTTTAAACAATAGTTGAATATTTGGCTAAAACTCCCAAATTGAACATTTTTTTGTCTATGCATAACTATGCATAAAATTTTCCCAAAGGTTCCTAGTTCATGTTATTAGATCAACTAGGTTTTCATCTAAGGTGACAAATATGTTTGTTTCAATATCAAGATTGACTGTAAATGGAATTGGGAATAACTATAATTTTCAAACAGGAATTTAAATTAAATTGAATATAAATAAGCATATATGAATAATTTAAAATACTAGGATTCAAATATGATCAACAGATATAACTTGTCTTGCTCAATTAATCGTTGTTCTGAAATGACGTTGAAATCTATACACGAAAACAAGTCAAATTCAAATAAACTCTAAATTAAATAACTTAGGTTTTGGAAGATAGATATTGAATTTAGATGAATTTAGGAATAGGAATCAACAGAATTGGAGTTCGTATGAGGGAGAAAGAGGGAATATTCTATTTCTGAATTAAAGGATTAGAACAAGACACTAACGGTTGGGCCCCACTTGCAAGTAAGACAAGAAAGAAAGAACAAAGAAGAAAGCAAAGGAGGTTGTAGGCAGCTCTGGGCGGTGAAGGTGGACGGCGGTGCGGCGGCGCCGGGCAACCGACAAAATGGGTCGACGGAATCCCGGGGAGGAGATGGGAGGTGGTGGCGCTGATCGAACAGGGCGGCGGCGACAAATATGCTTGGTCTGCAAAGTGGCACGACAATGGCCGGGCGAAGGAGTGGGTTTCAAAGACGGGCGCATGACAATGATTTATGCTTTGATAGTGGGCAATGAGGGGCGGCGCCAGCAATAGCTCGGTGGCGGTAAGGGGAAGTGGCCGGGCGGGTCGGGGTGGCGCGGGGGTGGTCAAGGAGGAGCGGTGGCGGCTGGCAGTGGGATGGAAGTTGTGGCGACAACACCTTGCTCCGGTGACGGGGAGACCAAATTGAGGTGGGGGATGGGTTGAAGATGACCGGGAATGCGATGTGACGTGGTTCACTCGGCTTGGAACCCCCCGGAGAAGGAGATCAAGGTGAAGGTGACGTAGCCGGCTTTGAGGAACAAGGCGGTGGCATCGCACATTCCGGCCAAACGGAGGGGAGATAGACGACGAGGCTCGAGGCAAAACAAAGAGGAGAGCAAGGGGCACATCATGCTCACTTTATACGGCGAAGACGGGGAGTGAAATGACACGAAACGCGAGCAGACATTTGGCGATAGTTTTGATCAGCACTTGAATTCATGCACGCGATGCGAAAACGACCGAGGAAAATGAATGCTCAGGCTTTGAAGGCGAGCATTGACGTTGACACGACATGGGTGACGGGGCGTAACCGACAAAAGTGGGAATGGCGCACGACGGCGGCACAGGCGCGACACACGGCCTAGGTCCAGCTTGGCCTGGGCATCGGTTGGGGTTGGGCTGGCACTGGTGCGGCAGTGGCATCGGCGGCGACGGCTGGCGCGACGGCGTTCGGGAGCTGAGAGGTAGCGCGGTAAGGAAAGAGCAGAGGCAAGCAAAGTACAGAAAAGAGAAAGGAAACAAAGAGAAAAACAAAGGAGGGAAGGAGAAAAGAAAAGGAAAAAGAAATGGCCAAGTGGTTTTGCAAGGAAAATTCAAATTACAAAATTTGAATTTGGAATTTGTCGATGAGATTTGAATTGAGAATTGGAATTTGGATTTGAATTACAGACTAGGATTAAATAATTGCGAAACTCCAAAATAAATCTAACACTTTAAAATAATTAATTTAAATTAAATTTTACAACAAAGGAAAGAAAAAGAAATAAATTAAACAGAACTCAAAAGAAAAAACAAAAAGATCTTAGAAAAAGAAATCCAAGAGAAAACTAGAAAACTCAAGAAATTTTCTTTTTGACTTTAAAATCCAGGAAATTAAAAAATTTAACCAAGAAAACTCTTTTAAATTTCATAAAATCTAATAAAATAATAACTTTATTATTTTTAATTTTCATAATGTAACTTTGTGATGTTACATAAATCTCACATCTTGGTAGAATTTATCGTCGAATGGACAAATCCTGAATCTGTTCAGGGACCCTAGTACGAATCCCACGACAAGTGGACAATGTATTTTGATAGATCACTTACACTAAGTGGCTCCAGGGCTGGGGTGGTCTTGGTATCTCCTCCCGAAGAAACCTTAAAATATGTTGTTCAATTAAACTTTCTTGCTACTAATAATGTAGCAGAATATGAAGGTTTATTGGCTAGCATTTGAGCAGCAAAAGCGCTCGGGACTTGACGACTACTAGCGAAAGGTGATTCTCAATTAGTCATGAATCAGGCTAGAAAAGAGTATCAATGCTCTAGTTTGACCATGGGGAATTATTTGTCAAAATTTAGAAAGCTTGAAAAACATTTTTTCGGAACAACTTCAGAAGTTGTCTCTGGTCGAAAAAATAGAAACTACTCCAAGTAAGATAGCCTCTCTAGAATATGAAGATATATGGATGAATGTCATCTACCAGTATCTTCTAAAGGGTACTATACCCGATAAAGATCTTGAGGCTGATCGTTTATTTCGCAAGGCCAAAATGTATATTTTGGTCAAAGGAGTCCTTTATAAAAGAGGTACTCAAGGGGTACCCATGCGATGTATACCGCAGAAAAAAGTATTAGATCTCCTTAACAATATACATGGAGGATTTTGTGGAACTCATGCTTTCTACGGAACACTGGTCGGAAAAGCTTTTTGACAAGGCTTTTACTAGTCGACAACCCTCCATGACACAAAAGAGCTTGTTCAGAAATATGTACAATACAAGTTCCATTGCAGGCAAAGACACCAACCAGCTCAAGCATTACAAATCATACCTCTTTCTTGGCCTTTTACAACCTGGGGTTTAGATATCCTAGGACCATTCCCAAAGGCACCTGAGGGCTTTGAATTCCTTTTTGTTGCTATTGACGCGTTCACAAAATGGATGGAAGCCAAACCCATTACTAGGATCACAATGAAAGCAGCCAAGAAATTTATGATGAAAAATATAATCACTCGATTTGGTGTTCCAAATCGGATCACAACTGATAATGGTACTCAATTTTTTAGCACAAAATTTTAAGAATTTTGCAAGAAATTTGATACTAAATTATGCTACGCCTTTGTTGCCCATCCACGAAGTAATGTGGCAGTCAAAAAGGCAAATGGCCAAATTATGCAAGGAATAAAAACTTGAGCTTTCGACTAGCTTATAAAGCGCTCGGGGGCTTGGGTGAAAGAATTACTTGGCAATTCGCACAACCGGTATTTGAGCCATAGGCGCAACACCCTTCTTTCTAGTTTTAAGTGTTGAAGCTATGCTTCCACCAGAACAAAAGATTCGGTCTACAAGGGTCGAAAACAGTAACGACCTTGACCAAGAACAAATTTGAGCTGATGATATCAATCTACTAAAAAAAAACAGAAATTAAGTCTTAATCCGTTCGGTTGTCTACCAACAAGCCCTTCACAAATACTACAATTGTAAGGTCCAAGCTCACAGCCTTGCTATAGGTGACTTGGTTTTGAAGAAGATTCAAACTCAGTCTAATCGAAACAAACCCTCCCCTAAGTGGTCTTTACATTGTGGTCAAAGTCACGAGACCAGGTTCGGTACGACTGGCAATGATATATGGTAGAATTCTATATAATTCATGGAAAATCGACTAGTTCCAAAAATTCTATGTGTAAATTCCTATACTCTTAATAAAGTTTATGTTTTCTTCAATCTTTATTGTGTTGAAAAGTCAACAAAAGTGTAAAGCTTTCATGTTCTTTCAATCACTTTTAAAATGCTTAGTTTTTCTTACACTAGTCGGAGGATGGTAACAACACCTAGTTGAAGTATTTTCTCTCTGCATGTGGTCATGTCCACTAGAAGGAACTTCCTAGTGTTAACCTGTTCCTAACTCTTGCTACCAATACAAGGAAACTAAGTTCAATAAAATGTGATCGAAGAATTTTTAAGCAAGTTCTTTTCTCCTCTTTTTCCTTCATTTATGATTATTTTCTATGGTATTTGTTGTTCAAAATAATTATTTAATGAGCAAAACTTAAGATCTTTATTTTGACCATTTTTCAAACACTTGATTCTCCTTACACTGGTCGAAAAACAGGAATGTCACCTAGTCGAAGACTCTCCTCTATGCATGTGGTCCTGCCCACTAGAAGGAGCTTTCTAATGTCGACCAGACCCTTACTGTTGCTGCCAATATAAGGGATTAAGTTTGATAAAATGTGGTCAAAACTAAGGTATTAAACAAGCTATATTTCCACTGTTTCCTTACTTTTATTACTTCAACTAAGCAAACAGTCGGGGGCTAGGATAAAGTTATAATCTTGACTTTAAATCTTAGTCTTATATTTCAGTTCTCATTTTTTTTATTTGTCTTATGAGTTACTAACGGCTCGAAAACACCATTGCAGGAAATGAAGCTTTATACATACAAAGATAAACATTGTTTTTACAATTAGTACACTATTACAAACTACTCAGAAAATGAAGGAGATCCTAGCTGCATGTCCTCTACTACCTTCTTTCCAACTGATTGGGTCTCTTCAAGTTGGGCTTCTACTTCAGGGCAGTCAAAATTAGCCTCAACTGGAAGGAGATTAAGGTTGTAGTATAAGGATTTAAGCTTTGCTAAGGCAAAACTTACTCCGTTTATGGCTACCAGCCTTATTGATTCGGCCTGGTTGATCTTCAGAGTAGTTATCAGCTCCTGGAGAGTCCTGACCTGCTGCCCAACGGTGCTCGTATGTCTGACCACGGTGTCTTCGAGAGGAGTTACCTCCTCCGCACCTAGGCCTCCGAGCACGTTGTTCAGGAGAGAAACATTGTCTTGAAGATTGATCTTCGTGGCCTTCGTCTCCTCCTATCTATGAGTCAAAACCTCCTAAAGTTGTTTTATTTCTGACACTTGCTCTGAAAATAGAGTAACGACCAGTTATTAAAACTCCAATTAAGACTAGTACTTTATATTGGTCGTAGGTAAAGAATTCTTACCTGCCCATGGTCGTCAAGCTTCTTGACTTCATTTTCATGAGAGACAACATCTTCCGAGCACTGCTCCTCCCATTCCTTTATGGCCTTGTCTTTTTCTTTGGTGATACGGGTAAAGTCATCAATTGTTGGACCCGGATTTCACAATCTAGAATCCTTTGTAAAAAAACACAGCGCTATTCCCTAGATCAGTAGATAGCGCTCACAGATACATCACTGAATCATTTCATACATTACGTAAACTGTACCATTCATTAATACATAACATCAGAGTTCAATTAGACCGCATCGAGTCAAGTTTTACAATAGGGCCAAACAGGCCAAATGGATTACATTACAGAATAGCGAACGACAGCAGAAGCAAAAAAGGGCAGAGCATATCTCGCCACAGGCACGCGACTGGGGAAACCTATGTAGGACCGATATTATCCAAAGACTTGGATAATATTGGTGTACACGAGTACCATCGAAGCCAGCTCGACTAGGACGAGACCTAGACTACTAGAAGCTAAACTACTCTTCGGCATCGTCTTGGCCACCAACATCTGGATCCTCGTAGTGCGCATAATGTCCTTGATCCACGGCTTCTGAGAGTTGGAGGAAAGAACGAGGGTGAGCACAAACAACCGTGCTTGCGAGCCAACACACAGAGGATGAAATATATGTATATGCAAGGCTTTATCAAGGAAGACTCGGGTTCTTTTATTTGCGCAAAGCAACATTTTTAATTACAATACCTAGAAAGTCCTATCACTTAGTATTTTAACCAAATCACATTTTATTAAGGAAATATTGTGCAATATTTAAAACAGTGGAGGTTGCCTCCACCTTATGCTTAGTTTTGATTAGGGTACATCCACCTTATTAACAACACTAGGGTTCATTTCCCTAGGAAAAATCCAAATTCAGGGTCACATCATCCCAACGAGTTTTCATCCCATCCACAAAGGTTTTTATAAATAGAACAAACTCATGTAAGTTCCCATGCCCATCCTTGATTATGGGCGCGGCTGTTCGAATTGCTTATTACTTTGTAGATACTGCACACTTTACCCACAAGAGATGATCATCTTGATATGCACACTCGTTTTCTTAGACATGTGAATCAAGGGAAATTATCACAAGGCCTTTACAATGCATCCCTCAATATTAGTTACACCCGCTAAGGTTTCACCTGAGAAGGGTTACACCCACACAATTGCATCAATCATTACCCAGACCCCCTCTTGCGCCACATGGCTTACGCCCACACAGCGACGTAAGTCGTACACCCCAACCCGTGACCATGACAGCTTACGCCAGTGGCATGGCGTAGCGGGTCCTCCAATGGTGCAACTCGTACCGATGGATACAAATTATTTAGCCAGGCCGACACTATTATAGACTTGTGGTTGTATTGTTTTACATTGGGAGGTCATCACAGGATTAAGTTTTTAAAGTCATCTGGGCGGTTCATTCCGCATACCAACCATATACTAACATTCCTTAGGCTACATTAGCGCCCACCATTATACCATCCATCATACCAACCGCCCAGATGTGGTAACAACAAGTTATTAGAGTTTTTGAGAAGCACCCAAAATGATTGCCCAAATCTATTTTCATCATTAAAAGATGATTAGGGCAATTAATGCCCTGGTACTTAAGCAAGGCTAGCATGATGCATAAGTATGACTATAGCTTGTAGGTCACCACATATTTATCTTGGGTGACAAGGATTAAGGGAATTCAATTTCCAAAGGATTGTATAATATTTAAGTATCAAATTGGTATTTAACTATCTTAAGGATTTAACATACATTTGCATAACAAATTTAGCATGCAATTTGATATTTTAAAAGAATATAATTTGCATAAAATATAGGTTCAATATGATCAAAATATTGACTCGCCTGGATCAAAGGCAAGAGGGTCTTGATAGTCTTGAGCTTGATCAAATTGGAGATCTCACGCTTCTTCGAACTCTACTCGAACGAACGCGCAGGAAAAGAACAAATAAGCAAACAAAACAAATAAATAATAAAGAAATAACAAATGAACTCCAAATTGAACAAAGCTACTTCCATTAGAAATATCTTGAATTTATAAATTTTTAGAAACTAAATTCACTTGAATCGGAGTTAAAATGAGTGAGAACAGGCCTTTTAAAGATTTAAACTGAAATTAAATCTAGAAAAGAAAAGGGGAGAGAGTAACTCTCTCTGACGTGCGGGTCCCAACGCACAGGGGTTGGCACACAGGAATAGCGCACGGACTTAGTCTACGTGCACAACACTTCGGGTCCATGAGGCAACACTCCACAAACACTTCTGCGGATCCCGCTGTCATTGAGTTAAAAGAAACCAGGTTTTCAATTAACTGCCCTCGGGTCCACACGGCATTGAAACCAGACAGCATTAAACCCACAGTTTAATTATGCTAATCAAAGCACAACCCTAAAGACAAAGATTCTATTGATTAAATGGAGCTACAGGAGCTGCCTGAGCTTCGGACCAAACACGGGAAGCCATGGGCGCTTGCGGCTTTGGCTTGTTGCTGATGAGTATGGCCATGGCAGCGACTGCCAAGGCCCAAAATGGGATGCCAAGAGGACAGCGATCACATGGGTACTGGCGGCGGGGCTCAAGGTGGTTTACGGCGACGGCACGACGGCAAGAAGCGGCGGTGGCGCTCGAGTCACAAAGCCGTCGATGACTCAACTGTGCCCTCAACAAAAGGATGTGCGCACGAGCACCTAGGGAGCAAGGGAAACTCACCGGTGCACTAGGGAAGGGCGGAGGCGGTCGGAGACTGGCTGGCGACGAGGGTCTGAGGCGACTGCGAGGGAGCTTGCATGGAGAGCTTGCCGGAGTAGAGTGAGAACCTTGGCAGTGCTTGGGATAGCTTCGGGATGGTCATCTGGTGCTCCTATAGCAGCCGATTGGTCCACAATGTCGAGAAACTCGATCGGCGATGAAGGGGGTGAAAAGTCTGGAGGCGAAGAGGAAAAGCAAGTTCGGCGGCTCCTGAAGATCAAAAGCAAAATCAACTTGGGGGATTATCTCCTGGTGTCCCAGAATGCAAGAGGACACAGGTAGCAAGGGAAGAGCTAACCTGAGATGAAGAAATGGCCAAAAACAAGGGGAGCTCGGGTTTCTTTGGTAGGACTTACCAAGAGAGAGAGAGAGAGAGAGAGAGATGAGGAGGTGAGGGGCAAGGGGATGCAGGGGCTTCTCTTATAGCCACAAGAGGAGAAGGTGGTCGTTGGAGGCACTTGATGGCGGTGCAAGTGCTGAGGGTGGCACGGTGCAATGAAGCCAGGCCGGAGGCGCGCGCGTGGACGCGGTGGAAAATTCAGGATTGGACGAGGGTGCAGGGGTGCACGGCGAGCTTCGACACACGTTGACGCGGGTAGCGCGACAGTGGCAGACGAGAGCAGGAGCGGAGGAGCTAGGCACAGGGCGTAGCACACACGGCAAAGCTGGGATAGGATAGGCGACGGGGAGAGGGGAGAGCTGGGGGTGGTGGTCCGGGCATGGCTCCGAGGTGCTGACACGAGCGACGCCGGCGTGGTGGCGCGGAGAGGAGCCAGGACGTCGACGCTGCCCAGAGCTGGGGGCATCGCCAGGGCTAGGGAGGTAGGGGAAAGAAGGGGATAGGCTGGGCTAGGCCCTGATGGGAGATTGGGCCATGTCTAGAGATTTGGGAGGTTTTAAAATCTAAAATTTTGAGATTTGAGTGAAATTTGAAGTTGAACTTTTGAAATCAAAACTGTATTTTGAAACTCCTTTACTGAAACTAAAAACAGGACGTTACATCAATCACCATGCTCTTAGATTCGACCTCAAATCGAAGCTTACCCATATCCACTTCTTTATATGAAAAAGGAAAGAAGTTAGAAAAAGAAAAGAAGTTGTCAAAATGCCAAATAGAAGTAAGCTACTTACTTTTAATTATATTCTACAACTTGCAAGCTACAGAACTAGCCTCTTGAAGATTCTTCAATAGGTCGACACGGCTTTCTCATAGTTGAGTGCATTGGCTAAGGTCTTTTGATCGCTTTTAAACCTACAAAGGTTACAGTGATATGAGTACTAGACAAGTGGTCAAAAACTACTCGTTATAGTAACTTACCATCTCTCTGCCTGCTCGTAGAGTTCAGATTTTTGCTTCCTTAGCAATATGAGTTGTTAATGGTATTCACCAACTGTGGCAATTTGTTCAAGAGTTTTCTAAAAAAGGAAATATGCAATGAGGAAAAGCATAAATGTAAAATCCCAAATATGCAAATTTTGGTATCGAACACTTACATCGATTACTGATCGAGCGAAGTGTGCATACATGGCTTCGGAATTCTCGAATTTATTGATTTCCTTTACCTTCTCCCACCAATGATCCTGAAGGTGCTCATCATAAAAAAATACCTTCTGTTGGGAATATCTTTAGGGTGGAGACTCGGTCGTGGGACCTAAACGATGAGGTCTCGACATTTGAAACTCCAAAGAATTCTGGAAAGAGGTTGAAGTCTTCTTCTTCATCTTCTTCTTTGCTGTCACTGAAGGAATGAGAAACTCCATCTTGAGGTCCCGAAGGGATTTCTTTGACGACCTCCTTTCCATCACGATGGTCGGAGCTCTCCACTGCTGCTGGATCAACCTCCCTTGGTGATCGCAGAGTTAAATCCCCTGTTCGGGTGTTGATGTCCTCTACAGTTGACTCGATCATCAAGGAGGCTTGATCCTCCACCGTCTTAATCTCTGCCTCCACGACCACTGGTGGTTCGACCACTCCTGTAGGCGCGGTTGGCTCGATGGCGACCACATCTTCCCTTGCTGCCTTAGGGGCGATGGTCGAAGACTCGACCGTCTTTGCTCCTGTCTCTACTGTAGGGATACAGGTAGGCTACGATAGCAACAAATCAAAAATTCTGCCACGTAAACTAGGAAGCCAAGAAAGTAGATGATCATAGATCGTTACCACCAGATGCGCAGAGCAGCGGAAGAAGAGTTGGAGCAACCTGGTCCAATGTAGAGCGCGTCGATGTAGTGGTCGTAGTCGATCGTCCAGCGTCGAGCATGTCGATGCAATGGTTGTAGTCGATCGGCCAGCGTCCTCGCGAGTCGATCATCTCCTCCAGCAACATCTGTAGTTCCTTATGAAGATCGCAGATCATCCTCAAGCGCAACAGCAACCGCAGTAGCACCTCTACAGTATCCACACGTCCAGGGAAGGAACACCATACACCGGTGTGCTAGCACCAAGTCGCACGATCGAGCTCTCCGGAAGATGGAGGCTAGGGTTTTGGTAGAGCAACTCACATGCTTTGTTCCAACCCGTTAAGTGTGTGACCTGTTAGGTTTATGTGTAATCGGTTGTAACTCGAAAACCCTTTCTGACTACGAGTCTTTAGCGGTTCCTAGCAGAACAAAACGATTTCCATATACACATAAATTATATAGGACAAACCTTAATGCAATATGATCTACGACCAGGTCCTCATCACTTATGACCAGGTCCTATCTCTATACGACCAGTTCGTATTTGGTCATGACTAGTTCGTAACTCCTTACGACCAGGTTACGACCAGTCTGTAACTGATCGAACTAAGCGACCTACTCGTGTATTCTCCCTTTGCCTCACGATATTTGGTTGAACTCCAGGTGAGATGTTGTGTCATCTATGGACTGTTCAATACTTTCTCGATCGAGTGTCGGATAACTTCACGTGGTCGAACACTTCGATTACTAGTGGCATGGCCATGCACTTACTTTATCCGACCACAACGAGGGGCCCAGAGACATCTCTCCTGTTATGTTAGGAGGGGCAAATCCCATATCCGACCAGTCACATTCCTCTGCATGTTTCATAGCAAACCCGAAAGCTACGACCTTTATAACTACCTAGTTACGAGCAGCGTTTGGCAACCCCTAAGAGTGTATTACACATGTAGGAAACCGTGCTGATCTCAGGTCTAAGGATTATACATCATCATTGCTTGAGACCAAATGATGACACATGAAATCATAACAATCTCAACAGTGTCTCAAGGTGGGTGTTATCAAACACCATGTTCTCTAACATGTATCCATATTATTGGTTTGATATCTCGATATCAATGATTTGTGAAACATAGAAATCAACCAATACATATGCTAGTCTATTCACATGTGTCCTCATATGTTTCCGACTAGGGAACATTTAAGAATAATCATCGCAGAAATATAGAGTTTCACAATCAAGTCTCATACTTGATAACAAATATTATCGATATTATTCTAGGAACAAGATAACATATTATCCAATGTTTTATGAACATAATGAAATATAATCATCTCTATGATTGCCTCTAGGGCATATTTCCAACATCTATGACCGGAGGGGAGACTAATACCCCTATGGTTATATCTAGAACAATTGCAGACTTCTCTGCGGAGACGTTCCCAAGGGTTGGAGATGCAGGACTGAAACAAAAGAAGAGAAGTTAACACATCAAATTGTGAAATAAAAGAATAAGTACAATTACTTATCCTTTAATTTTACATACCTTGGTTTCCTAGACACGATCTTGAAACCACAAGATATCTTTCTAAAAGAAGACTTCATCTTCTTCTCCTCCTCTTCGGTCACTCTCGCCAGCTCTGCACTTTTAGCATCTGGAAGGCTTCCGGCATCACTGGTCTAGGGGACTATGTCTTGTATAACCTCAACTGGTCGTACATCGCGAGGAGTTGTTGGAGCTTCTTTCGTAATTTCCCCTTCTTGGTGGTCAGAACTAGCTTCGACCGCCCAAGGGTTATCATTTCTTTTGACTACAGGCTCTGCTGGATTGGCAGTAGCCTTCACAAAAGAAATGTAACTCTTCTGGTTTTTCTTTTTGATTCGCTTGACAAGAACAAAAGAAGGGGAAACTAAGAATGTTTTATTGTCATAATAGAAAGGTACATTGGCCTTAGTGACCTTATGTTTAAGGTCTATGACCACCTTCCCCTTCTCCCTTTCTCCTAGGAAGCGGCCCACAAGAGAGGTCGGTGGAAGGGCAGAGCTCGAGCTCCCATCCTTTTTCTTCTTATCGACCGCCTTTACAAGACAACATCTCTTACTTAGAGGAACTTGCTCTTCCTTTGAGTCATCTTCAGCAAATCCCAAATTGATGTCAGGAGCATCTGAGGGATCTGTTATGCCGACTTGCTACAAAAGGTCATGGAATAAGAATTGTTGGACCGAAAAGGCGACTAGAGGGGGGGGGGTGAATAGGAGCACGCTCACTTTTTCACTTTGATTTGGATTCAACACCAATGTCGCTCCGATAGCTATGAAGATCAATCTACAAGTATAGCGGAAGCCTTGTATTGAATCCTAATAAAAAAAACCCCAAGCATAGCAATCAACAGACACAAAGATAGGCTGAAGAAACCAAAATCAGTTCAACCATTATATGGGCGGTTGTACCAATGATCGGTACAACCGCAGTAAACGAAGCGGTCCAACCAATGATCGGTTCAACCACGCTTATAAGGGCGGTTGAACCGATTTCTAACGACACGACGATTTAAAACTAAAAGTGGCACAACTTTTGATCCACTTGGCCAAACTCCACGAAATTTGAACCACACCTTCCTAAAAATATTAAGAACCTATTACAATTAAAGATCACAGAGATCCATGCCAAAGTTCCAATCTTTTTCAATTTGAACGAAGGTGGTTCAAAAACCGAGCCAAATGCAAAATATGATCTAGAGACTTGCTCGTGGGTGGTTGATGATCAAGATGATTCTAGATGGGTTCCCACATGTCACAGCAAGTTAGATCACGGTAAAAAACCAAGCAAAAACTCGTGGATCAAAGAAAGACCCCCAAATCACCAAATAGAGAGAAAGAAAGCAAATGAACTCATCTTTGAGAGAACTTTCTTTGGATTGATTTGATATGGTATTGGTTTACAGCCACTCCATCAATGGAGGACAAAGACTCAATACATGAGCACGAAATCAAATCCAACTCTCTAGAACCCTAACCTCCAACTATCAACTCCCTAAGCACAAAAGCAAAACTAGGGTTTACAAGTAATGAAAGGGTTGAGGGGGTGCAGCCACCTCCCTCCTCTATTTATAGTGGAGGCTTAGACCTTCTAGAAGATGGAGCCCTAATAGGCTCCCGTTAAGGCCCAACACAGACAGGTCACACATGCACGTATTTTAAAGCGTCGTCTTCATCTCCTCTTGACCTAATCCACTTCTCCACGCACCGTCTTGCGCCGAGGGTTGGCAAAAGTTCACCAAGGTGGTATTTGGTAAAATTACCAAAATGCCCCTTCTCGATCTTTTTCGAAGACCGAGTCCCATTTTCGTGAAGCACCTCCCATGCTTCGCCACGTAGGTTGATCCAATGCTCTCATCATTTCGGCAAGTCTCTCCATCCGGCTCCCACCGAAACCACCATGGCACTTGCACCGACCCCCGCGCCGCTTGATCCAACCCGTTGCACCGATTTGCCCGTTCGGTCACCTTTGTCCCTCTTGCGCCATGCTTGACTCCATTGACCTCATCTGGCATCCCTGATCGTTCTGGACCTCAGCTCTCCAAGCTTAGTGCCGATCATCCTAGCCATTGACCGTCATTGACCTCCAAGCAGCCTGCACAACAATAGACAAAGAAATCGATTCCGGGAACAAGTTCTTCACAATTTGACCCACGTTAGTCCAAACATGCATCATGCAACATATATGCCATGAAACCCATGAACTTGACCTAACCCAAGACCATTTCTCCAAAATGGCCGAACTTCAAAGCAGAATCGGTACAACCGCCAAGTAAGAGCCGGTACTACCGCATCGCGGTCATACCGCTCATAGAACTGCGGTCGTACCGCTTCTCAAGGAAATCCAAAACTCTCCAAAAACATCATCTCTGGAAATTCCATACCGCTTCTCAAACGGTTCAACCTTGATGCGGTACGACTGCCATCTACAAGCCGGTATTACCGCACTGCGGTCGTACCGCGACTTAAACGCGGGTATAACCGATTGTCCTAACACTTGCTGAAAACGCCGTTTCGACAAACCGAAAACGACATTGCCAATTGTAACATCATCCTAAGATCATGAGCATATCCCCATGATATCCACAATCTCCCCCTTGATGAACACATTGGCAATTTCTCACAAATGCAAATTTTGAGGTTTGAAAAGTAAAAACTCGACGTTTTCGCGCAAAGGCACAACTTGGTCCAAATGCAAGAGAAAGCACTGGAAATGACCAAGTTGGGTTCAGAATAGCATAGGCAAGTGAGATACGGTAAAAGAAAGCGAGAAAGCTTCGATTTCCAGAAAGAGTCAAAATCTCACTTAAGGTCCATATGAAAGAACATTTGTTCGATATGACCTTTGATCATTGTGAGGATAAAGAATTGCAATTCAAGTCCAGAAGTAGTAATAAGACCAAAAAAGTGCAAATAAAAAACTTCCCCTCACTATGATCCTCAAATTTCAGAAAATCTCAAATTTTCAATTCTTCTCTAAGTAGCTCCCCCTTTTTCGTAACTCCCCTTTTTCAACCATCTTCTCCCCCTTTGACAATGGAGTCATCAAGGAATCACGTCTACCTCTCGTCCAGAGATAACAAATGCAGAATGAGAAAAAAAACATAAGAAGGAGCATGCATGAAATGCAATGGAGTGGCTTCAAATTTTTTTTTGTATTTTTCAATTTTTGATTACAAGAAGCTTTGGAGATTACTCAAAAGAACCAGCTAGCATTTCTAATATTGCACAAACAACATATCAAGCCTAACAGTGCTAACAAGATCATGATAAGACATATATATATCAAAGCTAAGCTCGAAGGCTCAAAGTAAAGCAATGAATTTTAGCATTTTAAGCAACACTTCAAATGTAGCAAGTTCATCAACAGGGATCCTAAAATGATACTGGCCATGTCAAAATGTCAATGTGAGATCAAAAAGCTAACAATGACCACATTAAGAGACAAACAGGTCCTGCAATGAATCATTTTGCTCAATTTTCTCAAACGCCCATTTTTAAACACTTTTTCATTTGCAGTGAATATTGAAGTTGACTAATGGTCTAACTTAGTGAAAAGATCCTGGACTAGGAGCCATCCACAAACTCTTCCTAAGCTTCGACCAGAAGTTGATTAAAGGTATATCTTAGTGAAGAAGATCCTGGACTAGGAGCCATCTACAAACTCTTCCTAAGCTTGTAACAGGGCGACAAATCTTGAGGTTCATGTCAGTTTTGACAAGCAGTCCCCATGAGATCGTCTGGATCATCAAACTATCTCCAAGTTCATGTCTTTGACATGCAGTCTCGTGAGAGTAGTTTGGCACAATTTAAACATAAGACAATCATGAAATTGAATTTTTATTTTTCATTGGCACAAGAGCAATTTTTAGATTCTCAGAAGCACAAGAAGCTCAAGTAATGATCAATTTTAGATTCAAGAGCTAACAAAGCAATTTTGACAGGGCCAATGTCACAAAAGGAGCACTAATTGCGCAACTAGCTAAAACATCCACAAATTACAGTTTTTAGGTTATGGTTGTTTTAGAATTCTAGCTCATACAGTAAAGACTTAGCTACACATGTGAAAGCATGATAATTCTAGCAAGTCAAAGAACTAGACATGGCATTGAGCAAGAATTGAGATACTAAAGCTCCAAAGGGTAATAAGCAAAGCTTCATCAATTTTAGAAGATAAGTATAAAAGCACAATGTATCTTTTTGTGTTTTTCATATGAATGCAATATGATACAATGAGATGCAAGAAAAGCTCAAAAGGCCTAAAAAGCCTAAAAAGATCAAAAAGATCAACTAGTTCAAAAGAAAATCAAGAAAAGATCAAATGAACAAGGTGAGATCAGAAAAGATCAAACTCCCCCTCAAACCAACCCATAGGGATAAATTACCCCTAACTCACTCCTCAAGGTGGCAAACCTTGTTGGGTCTAAAGGCTTGGTGAGGATATCAGCTAACTGAGCCTCAGATTCCACAAAATGCAGCACAATATCACCTTTCTCAACATGGTCTCTAAGGAAGTGATAATGAATGTCTATGTGCTTGGTTCTAGAATGTTGCACTGGGTTCTTAGCAATGTTAATAGCAGAAGTGTTATCACAGAAAAGAGAAACACTATCAAAAGCTAACCCAAAGTCCTTGAGAGTGGACACCATCTACAAAATCTGACTACAGCAAATAGCAGCAGCTACATATTCAGCTTCAACAGTGGATTGTGCAACAGAAGACTGCTTCCTAGATGACCAAGAGATAAGAGAAGTGCTTAAGAAATGACATATGCCAGATGTACTCTTCCTATCTAGCCGACAACCCGCAAAATTAGAATCAAAAAACCCCCGAATGGACAACGAAAAAGAGCAGGAAAACCAAATGCCATACTGGAGGGTAGAGTGTAAATACCTGAAGATGCGCTTAACGGCTTGGCGATGTGAAGTCCTCGGTGACGCCTGAAACCTCGTGCAGAGGCAGACTGCGAAGTGGATGTCCGATCTTGAGGCCGTCAAGTACAGGAGGGAGCCGATCATGCTGCGGTACTCGCGTTGATCCACGGCTTCTCCTTCCTCATCTGGATCCAAAGCAGTCGAAGTCGCCATGGGAGTGGCGATAAACTGCGATCACCCATCTCAAAACGCTTGAGCAAATCCTTGGTGTACTTCGCTTGATGGATGAAGATCCTTCCTTGCAATCGCTTGATTTGTAGCCCCAAAAGTAATTGAGTTCTCCCATCATGCTCATCTCAAGTTCACTAGACATGGTCTCGTAAAAAGCGAAACAAGAGCATTAGAGGAACCACCAAAAATAATATCATCAACATAAATCTGAACAAGCAGGAAGTCATTGCCATGCCTAAGAATGAAAAGAGTCTTATCTACCTTTCCCATTTCAAAATCATTCTTAAGCAAGAAAATCTTAAGCCTATCATACCAAGCTCTAGGGGCTTGCTTAAGACCATACAAGGTTTTGGATAACTTAAAAACACGATCTGGGTGCTTGGAATTCTCAAAGCCAGGGGGTTGCCTAACATATACTTCCTCCTCTATAAAACCATACAAAAAGGCACTCTTGACATCCATTTGAAATAATCGAAAGCCCTTAGAAGCAGCGAATGCAAGCAGAATGCGAATGGCTTCTAATCTAGCAACAGGAGCGAAGGTCTCATCAAAATCTAACCCCTCAATCTGGCTAAAGCCCTGAGCTACCAATCTAGCCGTGTTTCTAACCACATAACCATCCTCATTTTGTTTATTTTTGAACACCCAACGGATTCTTATAACATTATGACCACTAGGAGGTTCTACAAGATTCCAAACTTTATTCCTTTCAAAATTTTCTAACTCCTCATGCATGGCATTGACCCAACTAGCATCAGATAAAGCATGTGATATATCTTTGGGTTCAAAAGAAGCTACAAATGCAGAGTAAGAGAAAAGACTCGGATCATGATACCTGAAGCGAGTGACTCGCTCATGGAGATTGCCAATCATCTGATCCGGAGGGTGTTGCTTCTGAATGTGCAAAAGAGCGCCCTGGGGGAGATAGCGTCTCCTCGACCTCCGCAGGTACTGCTGATGAAGAAGTCGCAGAGGAGCCTCAATTGGAGGTGAAGCGACAGAGGTGTTCTCGAGCTTGGACACTTGCACAGAACATCAAGAACAGTGGAGGAGCAGATCAAGTTCGCCCTCTTCTTCTTCAACAAAAATGCTCTCTGTCACACCAGTAAGTCACCAAACATCTGGATCTAGCTCGTGGCTAGTCTCATCAAAAGTGACATTGCATGTCTCCTGGACAATGTTAGTTTCAACATTGAAAACCCGAAAGCCCCTCGAATGAACAGGATAACCCAGAAATAAACCATCACAACTCCTTGATTCAAATTTATCTAGGTTTCCTGCTTTCAAAATGAAACACTTCGATCCAAAGACTCGAAAATGCGAAACAGAGGGTTTTCTGTCAAATCGAAGCTCATAAGAAGTCTTGCCCAAAAACGGTCTCAAAAAGACACGGTTTGAAATATGGCAAGCTATAGCAATAGCTTCGGCCCAAAAGCTCCTCGGTGTGCTATACTCATCTAGCATCGTCCTAACCATCTCGACTAGGGTCCTGTTCTTCCTTTCCACAACGCTATTTTGTTGAGGGATGTGTGGAGAAGAGAATTGATGCTCAATACTGCGCTCAGCACAAAAAGAGGCAAAAGAAGTATTCTTGAACTCCGTGCCATTGTCACTACGGATCGCTCTCAAGGCACCAGGAAGTTCAGAAGCCAAACGAAGAACAAGATCATGATAATGATCAAAAGCCTCATCCTTCGAAGCAAGAAAGAACACCCAAGAATATCTCGAAAAATCATCGAACATGACAAGAATGTACCATTTGCCACCGACTGACCGAACCCTAACAGGACCAATAGTATCCATATGAAGCAACTGTCCTGGTCCGTCAGTCATGACCATAGTCAATGAAGGGTGTGAGGTGGCAACTTGCTTGCCATGCCTACAAGGCGCACATCAAAGATCCTCGATACTTTTGAGTTTAGGCAAACCTCTCATGAGATCAAGGCCGCTAACTCGTGTCAGATGATCAAAACCAATGTGCCCCAAACGTCGGTGCCAAAGCCAGATATCAGAAGAAGATGCAATTAAACATTTGAGAGATCCCGCAAGGGATTCAGAAAAATCAGCTCTAAAGATTGTACCAACTCTAGAAATCCCAAAAACAAGCTCACCGACAGAATCAAGCACACGACAAGCATTTTTCTTAAAACGAGTTTCGTAGCCATCATCAAGAAGCTGCGAAACAGAAAGCAAGTTGTACCGTAGCTTATCCACAAGGGCGACATCCTTCAAGATGAATCTGTCATTCACCTTGATTGATCTCGTTCCTTCAATTCACCCTTGTGTATCATCTCCAAAGGTGATGAAGTCATCACCCGTCGATCGCGTGAAGGAAGTGAACCATCTTGAGTCTCCGGTCATGTGGCATGAACAGCCGGAGTCGACGAGTCACGTGTTCTTCCTCCTTCCGCGGCGATCCTAAAAAATCAAGGCATAAAAAAACGATGTGTCTCAATATAGGGTTAGTTAAAAGCGACTTAGGAACCCAGTACTGAGACACACGTCTGCGAGTAGTATGCAAAGCAGAAGTGTTATCCTTGATTTTATTAGGAGTTCTATTATGAGCAATGATTACTTTAACATGAGAAGCATCTTGTCTAGAAACATGATGAGCATGTGAAACAAATCCTAGTCCAGGTTTCTTATTTTCTAAGTGACCATGTCTCATAAAAGCTCTAGGTTGATGAGATAAAATTCTAGCAATATTTCTCCTAGCATTTTTCAATCTACGCCAACAGAACTCTACCAAATGTCCACTCTTCTTGCAATAGGTGCAATGGTATTTGGTACCACTGGGAGAAGCACCTTTTGCCTCAAAAGAAGGTTGGACAAACCCTGCAGATTTAAAAACAGTTTTGGCAGGTTGGGTTTTGAATTCAACTAAGCCTTTTTCCAAGACCTGAATGATATTAGGCTTGGATGTGTCCTGGGCAGAGTTGTATCCTAAACCTTACTTCTTATAAGGAGATTTAGACGTGTCTAGAATCATGTTTAACAGTTTCTTACCTTTAGAGAATTTTTCTAGTGTATCCTTAAGGTAAGCATTTTCTTTTCCAAAGATAACACATGATTCACAAGTCTTGGCCTTAATGGCTCTAGCATGTTTCTCCTTAAGATGAGCAACTTCAAGCTTATAGGCTACACAAGAAGCACAAGGTGTAGACTCAATTGTGTCCTTAAGCTTGGCATATTTAGCTCTAACTACTTCTAAAATGTCCTTAACTTCATGTTCACGTTCTATGTAGAAAGAGCAAAAGCTAGATTTAATATTACCAGAAGCATCCAACTTGCTAGACTCTAAGCATTTTTCACAGGGAGCAGATTTAACATCAATTAGCTCACCCTAGCATTTTCAAGTTGATGCAAAGCAATATCATGAGCAGATTGCGCTTAGCAAATTCGAATGTAAAGCATGGCAAGAGGAACATTCATCGATTCAAGAGTCTTAGCATTTGTAAATTCTAATGTCAAATTATCTACTTGTGACTCTAAGTCCTTGTTCCTAGCCATGGTAAACTCTAAGGCCTTATCCTGACTCATGAGTTGCTCAAACATGTCATCGCATCTAGCAGAAAGAACATCATAGGAGGGAGATACCTCATCATTGTCATTGATGTCGACGATGTCGGCCATGAAGCACATGCCGGTGAAGTCCTTGGCCTTCCCTTTTTTGTCTTGAGGGAGCTCCTCCTCCTTGTCCTCCTCGCTCCCGGAGTCCACATCGCTCATGGATTGCTCTCCAAAAGCGGCAAGGACCCGGTGAGCGGCCTTCATGAGCTTGGCAGCATTGTACTTGGGCTTGTTCTCTTGAGGCTTCTTCCAAGTTGGCTTTTTCTCCTTGTGATTGCTCTTACCTTTCACTTAGGGCGCTTTGTTCGATATGATATAGCTCTCCACACTCATAGCATGTCACAGGGCCACCTCTCTTCTTGTTTCTAACATTGTTATATGTCCGTGTGACTTTCTTGACTAAAAGAGCTAAATCAGCCTCAGGAAGACTCTCAAACTCTTCTCCTTGAACAGCAGAGATAAACAAGAAAGAGAAAACCGTAAGAAGACTCGGAAGAACCATCAGAGTCCTTTGAGGATCACCACCAAAGCCATGTTATCCTTCTTAGGAAGGCTACCTCTCTTGATCTCATGAGTTTTGAGCTTGCTATAAAGCAGCTCGAAAGTGAGAGTAGAGAGATCAACGTTCTCCTCAATGGCAGTAGCCTTGATCTCCCACTCCTTGGTGTTGATTGCAGCCAAGAGGTGGGTGGCATTCTCAGATTGAGAATACTCAATGTCAACAGCTCTTATCTGATTGATCACCTTGTTAAAGCGAGTAAAAACATCATCGATGCTCTCACCAGGACGCATCTCAAAATTGTTATACTCTCGCTTGTAGACCGTCTGGCACACTTGCTTGATTTGAGATGATCCCTCATGGTAAGTTTCGAGGGTGTGCCAAATCTCATGTGCGGTCGCAAGGTTGCAAATCCTATCGTACTCCTGTCTACCAAGCCCAGCATATAGAAGGTTCTTTGCCTTGTTGTTGTTAGCCAAAAGGATCACGGGCCGTGAAGCAACTTCGGCAAAACGAGTGGGGCTCGAACAACCTCCCACATAGCTTGTCCTTCGCTCTCAAGGAAGACTCGCATGCGATTCTTCCAATAGGCATAGTCGAGCCCATCGAAGACATGCGGCTTGGTCGAGTACTTATCCATCACCAAGTTCAGTGACTGGTTAAGATCAAGATTGAACTAACCGGGCTCTAATACCACTTGTTGGATCGGAAAGGCGACTAGAGGGGGGTGAATAGGAGCACACTCACTTTTTCACTTTGATTTGGATTCAACACCAATGTCACTCCGATAGCTATGAAAGCTATGAAGATCAATCTACAAGTATAGCGGAAGCCTTGTATTGAATCCTAATAAAAAACCCCAAGCATAGCAATCAATGAGACACAAAGATAGGTCAAGAAATCAAAATCGGTTCAACCACAGTTATATGAGCGGTTGTACCAATGATCGGTACAACCGCAGGCAAACGAGCGGTTCAACCAATGATCGGTTGAACCACAGTTATAAGGGTGGTTGAACTGATTTCCCTGGAACAGCCCGACGACGAAAACTAAAAGTGGCACAACTTTTGATCCACTTGGCCAAACTCCACGAAATTTGAACCACACCTTCCTAAAGATATTAGGAACCTATTCTAATCAAAGATCACAGAGATCCATGCCAAAGTTTCTATCTTTTTCAATTTGAACGAAGGTGGTTCAAAAATCGAGCCGAATGCAAAATATGATCTAGAGACTTGCTCGTGGGTGGTTGATGATCAAGATGAACCTAGATGGGTTCCCACATATCACAGCAAGTTAGATCATAGCAAGAAACTAAGCAAAAACTCGCGGATCAAAGAAAGACCCTAAATCACCAAATAGAGAGAAAGAAAGCAAATGAACTCATCTTTGAGATGACATTCTTTGGATTGATTTGATATGGTATTGGTTTACAGCCACTCCATCAATGGAGGACAAAGACTCAATACATGAGCACGAAATCAAATCCAACTCTCTAGAACCCTAACCTCCAACTATCAACTCCCTAAGCTCAAAACCAAAACTAGGGTTTACAAGTAATGAAAGGGTTGAGGGGGTGCAGCCACCTCCCTCCTCTATTTATAGTGGAGGCTTAGACTTTCTAGAAGATTGAACCCTAATGGGCTCCCGTTAAGGCCCAACACAGACGGGTCACACACGCACGTATTTTAAAGCGTCGTCTTCATCTCCTCTTGACCTAATCCACTTCTCCACGCACCATCTTGCGCCGAGGGTTGGCAAAAGTTCACCAAGGTGGTATTTGGTAAAATTACCAAAATGCCCCTTTTCGATCTTTTTCGAAGACCGAGTCCCATCTTCGTGAAGCACCTCCCATGCTTCGCCACGTGTAGGTTGATCCAGCAGCTCTCATCATGTCGGCAAGTCTCTCCCATCCAGCTCCCACCGAAACCACCATGGCACTTGCACCGACCCCCGCGCCGCTTGATCCAACCCGTTGCACCGATCTGCCCGTTCGGTCACCTTTGTCCCTCTTGCGCCATGCTTGACTCTACTGACCTCACCCGACATCCCCGATCATTTTGGACCTCAGCTCTCCAAGCTTAGTCCCGATCATCCTCGCCGTTGACCGTCGTTGACCTCCAAGCAACCTCCACAACAATAGACAAAGAAATCGATTCCGGAAACAAGTTCTTCACAACTTGACCCACGTTAGTCAAAACATACATCATGTAACACATATGCCATGAAACCCATGAACTTGACCTAACCCAAAACCATTTCTCCAAAATGGCCGAACTTCAAAATAGAATCGGTACAACCGCCAAGTAAGAGCTGGTACTACCGCATCACGGTCGTACCGCTCATAGAACTGCGGTCGTACCGCTTCTCAAGGAAATCCAAAACTCTCCAAAAACATCATCTCTGGAAATTTCATACCGCTTCTCAAATGGTTCAACCGTGATGCGGTACGACCACCATCTACAAGCCGGTATTACCGCACTGCGGTCGTACCGCGACTTAAACGCCCGTACAACCGATAACGACATTACCAATTGTAACATCATCCTAAGATCATGAGCGTATCCCCATGATATCCACAATAATTGATAAGTGGTCAAAACTACGACTGCTAATCCCTAAAGATTAAATCAACACAAATATTGCTTACCTTTAGGCATCTTGTTCTCTCTTCTTCAGATACGACCGACAATATCCGAGGAGCCCCTTTTGTGATCGCAGGGGCCTTCTCGCAGATGAGTTTGACCCAAGCATCAACCTCCCTCTATGGCAGATCTATGAATGGAATGATACAATCAATAAATGTGCTCGAATCATAAATTAAAAAGAACATGTTAACTATAAAATTATCTTCCTCGTAGTCACTGGTCGGATCCTTAACCCCTGAGTACTTCCATATTGGATGTGCTTGATTATTCAGGGGGCTAATATGGCATGTGATGAAATCCTTCACCACGTGTCATTTCATCAGTCCTCCTTCTCTCAAGTCTTCGATGGCTTGGATGTAAGGAGCTAAACAGTTGAGGTTGCCTGGAGCCAAGTCCCATGGCTTGTTCTTCTCCATAGGCTTGCCCTTGAAGAATAGGTTGTCGTCCTTGGTCATGGTCCAGTAGAACCATCTCTTCCTCCGTCCAGGTGAACATCAGAATATACTCCTTCGACTTCTCGTCGTAGAGTTGAAAGCCGCAGCTGCCAGCAATCAACCGGTCCTTACCCTTTTCATAATAGTACTTGAAGAGGTCTAGATCTAGAAGGATTCCCATATATGCCTCGCATAAGTACACAAAGACGCTCAGCATTGTGATGGAGTTGGGAACTAAGTTTATCAACTCCACCCAAATTGCTCAAGGACGACCATAAGGAATGGGTGTGCAGGCAGTCAAAGGCGGCATTTGCAGTAGGATTCGAAAACTGGGATCCTATCTAACTCTTCCGACGGCCAGTGCTGACCTTCAGTGTTGGTCCACTTCGACAAAGATCGCTTCGGGATATTCTCTACAGCAACCAAAGCAGTCATCTTCTCCGCATCCATCTCCGATTTCTCCCACTTGAAAACGACTCCAACCATTTCTTCAAAGATTTGTGTTGGATTCGAAGACATTTGGGGAAAATTGCAATTCGAATGGAAGCAGAGGAGGCAAGAGCTCAAGAGAGTTGGAACGGTTGGGGAAAGTAAAAAACCCTATGTTTACCCCCCCCCGGTGGCTATTTATATCCGCAAGCTTAAGGTAAAGATCGTGGGGAACCCAACAGTTACAATCTCTTCGGGAACCACTCCCAATGGACAGAAATTTTGAGAGGCGGTTTATATTCTTTATTTTGTCAATTTGGGAATGTGAATTTTATTTTTACAACTTAAGTAAAAATACCTTTCTTGACCTAGTCAATTTCTGGTCAAAAGAGATTCCAGTGGAAGACAGTTTCTCTTCGACCACAGTCCTACGACCTCCTTCTCAAGTAAGTCATTTTCACTTGAAGTTGGGGGGCTAGATGACGAGGATCTAATAATCCTCAATTAATTAAATTATTTATCCATAATATTTTTTATTTATAATAATGTCTATACACAACCCTCAAAGGTACTCTTTATCATTAATGATGAGGGAGATTGTAATTATCTAGTGGTCGTAAGCTATTCTATAACCACCCTACATAGTCGTAAACTATCCTATGACTATAATATGGTCGTAAGATCTTCTACAACCACCTCCTAGTCGTAAGATCATCTACGACCACCTCCTCATCATAAGTTTTTCTACGATCACCTCATGGTCATAAGCTTTACTACGACCAGGTCAATTATGATCACCTTATGGTCGATAAAGCTCACAGACATGTGGACTCAATCGACAAGAGATTTTATACACTGTGTATTTGTGTGCAGTAGATGAACATGTGCAATTATTCTCTAATATAACTGCACATAACTCTCTGTCTCTAGCGTAACTGCAAGGCGAATGTGGAGGGAATGTCTCTGACAGTAACTGTCACCAACCGTTAAGGCGCCTCCTGGCACAGGCAACTACCACCCCTTCAAACACTATATAAGGGATAACACCAGTGAACAGAGAAAAAAGGCATAAGCAACAGAACAAGGCATGGGTCATTAGTTTTAGGTGACTTCTTTTCTGTTGTAAACATGATCAATACAAGAACACATGAGTAGCGTTGTTATTCTCTCATAAAAATGTCCAAACCTGTCTAAAATCCACATGTCTCATCTTGTGTAGTCTCAATTAAGGGGCCTCCAGCATTTATTTTATAAGTTTGATATTAAAACATCGACATTTACTTTCACTATTGCCCGTTGCTTTCTTCTCTTGATATTTTAATGATGGGAGGCAACTAAATTAAGCTTCCTTGCCACGTCACTACTACATACAAATTCATCACGATTTGTTCGAATCACATCACAGCACGGTTTTTGAACCGTCTCAATTTGTACGTCTGTGATAACGCTTGCTATCACAGCGGTTCAAAAATCGCTCGTGATATGGCATAACACGATTTATTTTTGTTGAAACCGCTCAGAAGGCATGGTATCATAGACGGTTTCCATGAAAAACTGTCTGTGATACGTAGGATATCACAGATGGTTATATTTACAAACCGTCTGTGATATTCTCAAATATCTGTGATATTCTCAAATATCACAGACGGTTCTATTTACAAACCATCTGTGAGAACCGTCTGTGATATTCGAGAATATCACAAACAGTTTGTAAATATAACCGTCTGTGATATCCTACGTATCACAGATGGTTTTTCATGGAAACCGTCTGTGATACCATGCCTTCACAAACGGTTTCAACAAAAAAAACCGTTTGTGATAGCTCATTACCCTAACTACTTTTTTTTTTTGGCTAGCCTCAGGAATTGCTAACCATGCCATTTGAAAACAAGCATGCAGAAAATAGATACATCACAGATAATCAATTGTTGACAACTCAAAGTGATCATTACTCAAAATAAATTATAAAAGAATTTGTTCAAGTATTCTCGCTATAGTTACAATTGGATTACAATTGAATAAATTGTTTGCATGTGGTTGAGAGGTGTCGATGGGGTGAAACTTTGGGTCAGTGATGGAGTGAAAGTCTCCATTGGGGTTAATGATAGTTGTCTTGATGAAGGCATAGAAGTTCCCTCGCATATACACAATCTCTCTCGCAACGAGTGCATCTAATTCTATCGTCAAGTCCTATGGCTAGCAAGAGTAAAGTGGTAAGTATATACATTTAAATTTATAATTCGGAAATAATTATTTCAAGATTGACAAACCTCGGGATCCTTCGTCTTAGCACTAATGATTTGCTGCATATGATGGCAAACGTAGAATGCACATACCTCATCATTTTTTTTGCTGGCGACACTGCAAAAATAGAATTACATATATAGGTATAGTCAGTTCGAGATGTATTATTAGGAAGTATGATATAGCATTATTGTATTGTAGCGCATACCGGAAATTGCGTCCTATGTGTCAGTGTGTTGTTCGATCCCCCCTTGTATAGTCCTACCCCATCAACATAGGCATTGAACGACCTATATGATTCCAAAAAGTTATCCTCGGCCATTTCAAACAAAGGAAGACTACAATAGAGTTATGTATGGAGGAAATGAGCATACATGTCGAGTATTTCATCGAAATGTCAAGTCGTGTTGTTTGCTGATTAGGGAATCAAGGTATATTACCTTGTTCCTCTTGGTATAATGACTAAAAGGATCCAAAGGGTACCTACTCATGTATGTCGCTATAGTCATTAAACCTAAGTTCGTGCTACGTATAAAGTACAAATAAAATTTATATAGCAAGTAGTGAAGCACTTACCCCTGGTTGTAGGGCACCAGTATGTAATCCTTGTTGTTCTGATGAAGCAATCCCGCCGTTATGTATTTCTGGACGAAGGATGCATCTGTTTTGATGGTTTGCATAGAGACCATGTGTGGGTCGAGGAAACCCGCCGGTTCGGACCATTCCTCGGCTTTTTTCATCATGTATCTGTACATAAGCAAGTAGTTGTGATATTTATCGGTATTACGTGAATGTAGAACTTGATTGTACACACTTACAGTGTCCAACATCGTAGAAGCGAGGCGTCGAGGGCAATGAGGTTGAATAGGTTGTATAAGTCGCTGAAGCCCATGACGAAGTGGCCTAGCCCGTTGAAGAAATGCTCATCCTTGTATCTGACGGTGATTCCATTATCGCACCCCTTCTTTTCGGTCTTCCGCATGTACCAGAGATGCAAAACCTAACAACCTAATCCAGCGCGGGTTAATACTGTGTCGGAGCACAACGGTTTTCCGATGGAGTATTTCGAGGGATTGGGAGGCGCCTTAATGTTCATCGATTTTGATTTGGCCTTAACGACTTGCCCGCTACATGTCTTCTTGCGAGACGACTCGGGAACCGATACGACGGCACACTTTTCTTGTTCCTTCGGCGTCTTCTCCACGGGAACCGATGAGGTGGCCTTCTAAGGCGAAGGATGAGGTGGAGTCATCGAGGGTCCCGTTGGAGAGGAATGGTCGTGTCGATATTGCGGCACTGCTGGGTCCAGGGCGATGTCCTTCTTGGGCCACCGGATAAAAGTGTGCACGGCATCCCCTAGTGTTCTGATATCTTCGTTCAGGCGAATCTCCAGCGGGACGGGCATGAAATTGTCATGTACCATGTCCACTGACCTCGACGAACCTCAAGGCCACCGGGCACCGTGGTTGCATCGTCCCTTCCTAGCATGGATACGCCATCCCCCGTCTAGCCTCAATAGAAATAGACATAACCATCCTCATGTAACACCCCAGCCCAACATGAGCCTGGAATGCTACTAAAAAACAAAGTAGTAAATTAAACCACGTGACCAAGTCTTCAATGTATCAGCATGATGCATATGAACTGTTCCTAAATCATCATAATCATGCATTCTCAGCGACATCACATATGAATGAACTTATTCATTCTTCTATCATTCATATTCATTCATTCTTAACATCAACAAACATGACCATTGATATCCATAACACTCTAGCATCCATGAATATCACATATACTCACAATACAAGCAAACAAGGTTATTCACTCAAAACAACTCTAGCAAAACAAGTACTTGCCTCAACCGTGCGACGATGGAAGATGTGAAGAGGGTGCTGCCCCCGGAACCACTCCACCACCTGAATTAAATTGATAAGCATCTAAGATAGCGTTTCCGGACAAAGAAACAAAATTAGAAGCACAAACGAACCTGCTACAGTCTTTAACGCAACCTAACCCCCAAAATTCCTAAACTGCCATCTGTTCCCTTAACAGACTGTCACATTCTAAAATCCATAACTTTTCGACCAGAGATCCAAATGTGGTGTTCTTAGACTTTCTAGAAAACTTATCAAATTCCCCACCTAAATCTAGTTGGTGAGCTTTCCAGATTCGGCTTTATCTATCCTTGGCAATCAGATTTCCAAAACTGCTAAATCCGGTCAGAGGTTCTAGACAGCGAGACTAAAACTAACGTAACTTTCAGTACAGACTTCCAAAAATTATGATCTTTATCTTTCTGGAAACATTAGGAAATAACCTACAACTTTTGTTTTGGTGAGATCTTCCAGAAAATTCATTAACTATATGCTACAGACAGATTAACAAAAACTGTCAGCATCATAACGGAATTACAGAATAGCAACGCTACAAAATTCATATCTCCTAATCCGCTCGTCCAAACGACGTGATCCAAGAACCCACGGAAACATAGTGACGCTACCCACAACTCTCTAGGAGACGGACAGATCAGAAATTGCAGTTATCATCCTCAAAACAGTCGTCCACTACAGACTGCCCTAAACCGATCTAATACCGACATTGCCTAAATACATGAATACACGACTAATCGAACGGGATTGGGGGTTAACCTTGGAGATCAAGATGCAGAACGTGAAATCCCAGCGCTCCCCATCTCCTTCTTCCTCTCTTCCTTCTCTCTTCCCCCTTCTCTTCCTCCTTTCTTTCTCTTCCACCTTCTTCCTTCTACTGGACTTGCAAGGAGACAGCAGCACCTGGGAGGGGAGGTGCTACAGTGGCGGCGCTACAGTACCGTGAGGGAGCTACAGTAGCAGGACTAGGGTTTGGGTGGCCTTCCCCCTTCCTTTTGAGGCCAGCCGACTCAATTGGGCCAAGACACCGTGGGCCAAAAGCCCAGGTTTTGTTACTCTCCCTTAGAAATCTAAATTTCTAAATTTGATTTATTTAATTCTCTCTCTAATGCTATACAGGATATTACACCTCACTTGGAGCTTGCAGGGCATCGGCTCCTACAAAACGATACACAATTAGCTAAGGCATCCTGTAGGTCTATCTTTGGAGTATTCCAGAGATGTACATTACCTTGATTTCGTCAATAGGTAATTGGATATCATCATGTTCAGAATTATGCATAGACGTGACGCTACTCCGATGTCAAGGAGGACTGGCTCCTAAAATAATGGGGCGGCTTGCGACTGGTTCAGGAGTTGATTCATTTGATCCTGCAATTGTGTTATCTGTCCTTGAAATTTTGCAGTAAGCATCTGTACCAACCGGTCCTCGTGCTTGGCCTTGGATCTCTTCCTACTACTATACGTGTCGTAGTTGCCTTGGAATCCATAACTCCAAGGTACGGTAACCCCAAGGCCTCGTGTGTGACCCGGGTGCTCCCTGTTTCCTAGGACCGTAGATAGCATATCCTTCTCCCTGTCTGCTTGGAAGGAGCCTTTAGAAGTTTCGGCAGTCAATTCACGCTGCAAGAGGTCATCATGTTATTATAAACACTATGAAGTTATGGACTTATTAACAATTAGGTAGTTCGACATATTTACCGTACATCGTGACACTTCGGTCCGCCGGTTTGTGAAAGAGATGTCGCCCAAGACGAGACTTTGCCTCGCTTAACCAAAGATAGGGCACGCTGGTTCAGGATCTCGTGAAATGGCCCGCTATGTTCTCGTCCTCCACCGCCCATTCCACGGATTTACCCACGTTCCCAGCGGTGCCAAGTCTGTGGGGGGTGAGTGTTTCGTGTCTGGAGAGCTTTGTGCGCCACACTTTGCTCCTTAAATTCGGCAGTCGTCTTCATAGCCACAAAGGCGTCCCATATATCCCGCGTCAAGAATGGATACTTCGTGAAGGACGTCCGACCTGTGTTCACGTGCAGAATAAGCTTGCTCTTGAAGGTCCTCCACGCGGACATCGCGAGTAACGCCTTGCTGCTCCACGCGCTATGTCTCGCTTCGATAGTGAACGAGGCTAAAAGTTCTGCTCACGGTAGCTCTCTCTCGACCGCCGAGACTTTCAGTTTGATGTGGTGATGGGGACCCGTTCCCTTGCAAGTATCCCGCAGATGGTCCAGAATCTCACTGCTGATCTCTGGGGACTCAAAGGGATCCCAACGTCACTGACCTCCATGATGATCAGTCAGCCCACAGGCAATTTTGATTTTCCTCTGCCATCTCGCTTACGTATCGCTATCGTTGGATATCTAGACACATTCGGCGACGTCGGTGACAGCGGCAAAGATGGTGCCTCTGCCATCTCGCTTACTTGATATCTATATAAGTTACATACGTAATAAAATGGATTGCAAGATTTGACATTCATCACAACAGAAATAATTATGCAACAAGCATAATACCAGCAAGTAGTAAATCTGCAATAAGCAGCATAAAACACAGAAGATTGATGATAGTTTGTGCTCTCAGAAAGAGAGTTGCAAAAGAACAAGTCTTTGCCATCTCAACCAGTCTATACTCTTCGCTAATTGACTTTGACAAAACAATATAAGCCTTGAGCTCTAAAAACTTCTTCTAATCTGTCAAATATCCTAGAAACAGTAACAACAAGAACAATGCTCTCATATGGCAAGTTGCACAATAAACAGACTTGGCCATCTCAGCACTAAGGTCTATTCTCTTCATAAATTGGATAAGAACACTAAAATTCAGATTTTGAGCTCTATCCAAAGTTTAACTATACTGACATAACAATCACATGTATAAGAAGTTCAAAATAATACTATTTGTCAACTATAGATCATCAAGAACCATCAATATCCACTACTGAAATCCATAGAAGACTGGCCTTTAATGAAGACATAGAAACAAAACAGAATAAGTAAAACTTTCTTCTGTTAAAAGGACATGATAGCATATTAAGTGATCAAGTAAAGCACTACAGAAGTACTGGAACTTCTAAATACAATTTGACAGCAGTAGGCAAACTGGTGATTACTATGACAGCAGTAAGCAATCTTGTAGAGCTCAAAAATTGAACTAGTAATTCTACCAATTTCAGAATTAGACCATTCCAATCACAGAGCAATATTAAGCCCACAAAATTCACTTTGATATATCTCACAGAGCATAAATAAAAAATAGACCCTTCTAACCATGTCCAGAGACCAAACCCTAACCATGCAGGTCTTTAAGTATCCAAAAGTAACAGACTACTATCTCAAGATCAATTGATAGATTTGAACAATACTTTTAGAGCTCAAGTCTAAACTAGATTGCAATATCAATTTCAGTATATGACTGATTTCATCACAGAGCATTTATAATATCCCACAGAGTAATATGTCATCATATCTAGCATCCCAAACCCTAACCATCAGAACAACCACAATGTCCAGGGACCAAACATTCACAGTCGAGGACATAAATACCAAATATTCAATTTTAGCTAAATAGGATTAAATACCAAAAATGCAATATCTCCAGAGCTAGATTCAGATATCAGAACTAACAGTAAAAGATCACTCTCTAATACAACTGATCAAAATACACAGATGATAATCAATTTCAAAGATATGACTAACTTCATCACAGTAACAAAAATTGTCAATCTGAAAGGTCGGACAACAATATAACCGTAATGAAATAACTAGTAGTTATAACAAGAGCAACAGAATGACAGATGATCGAAAGACAAAGAAGAACTAACACAATAGAGCTCAAGTATGACCTAAATCATCAAGCTAATTTCAGAATTAGACAGCTATCATCACAGAGCATAAATAGGACCACTCATAACTTTGCAATATCTTTTAGAGCTAGTCTCAGAGATCAATCCCAATCACAGATCACATATTTCAACTAGCATATCACACACACACACACACACACACATATACATACATACATACATACATACATACATACATACATATATATATATATATATATATATATATATATATATATATATATATATATATATATATATATATATATAACAAAAGAGACAAAGGTACTATATGTTGCAATACTCACAACGGCGATGGTACTCAAAACCACCGAGAAGATCAACAAACAAGGCACGAGGGAGGACCACTCACCGGGAGGGAGGAGAAGAGTGTAACACCCCGATTTTCAGAATCGGATGTTAATATTTAATTTGAAGATCTATTAAATTTTTGACTATGTTTTAAAATTTTTCCGGTGTTTAATTAAAATGTTGTTTTTAAAATCAAATTGTTTGAAAAACTGGAATTAAAATTTTAATTATTTTGATTTTAGGTTTTCGCATGCATCGCAAAAATCATGTCATTATGCATACATTAGTACCGACGCTCTTTTTTAGTTCGACCGACCGTAGGCGAAACGCCTGCGTGTTCCATCTTTTCCGTAATCTCCCTTTTTTCCTTCCTTGCTAACTCCCTTCGCTTCTCTCCTTCTAATCTCATCTAAAAACTCAAAACCGAGCCATGCATATCATACCATCGCGATCGTTATCGCACGACCAATCCATTTCTGTAATTCGATTTCGCATACATGGCAGTTTGAGCGAATTTGCGAAAGGAGAAAAAGAAATAGCAGATAAAACACCTTCATGTTTATTCTTTTTCCTAACTTCTCTCCTCGCAATCACCACCAAGAATCAAGAATCCGACAATGCATGTTATACCACTGAAATCCTTATCACTTAAGCTTTCCATTCATCCAAGAAATTTTCGCAATCACCTTTTCATTTTTTTTTTTCCTACAACCAAAACAACATGCCACTGCTCATTATTTAGTCTCACCGTGAGCACTCCATGCCTTGTCTCATTTCCCTAAGAGAGCAACCACACAACCATTTCTTTTTGTCGCCCAAATTTAACAAAGACCATCATTTTTTTCCCCAACAATCAAAAGCTCCCACAGCCATTTCACCTAGCTTATTTTATCTCCCGCCATCTCCCAACCGAACCTAACACAGCCACTTCACCCCATTCATCTCCACGCCACTTCTCATCTCCCCAAATAGGACATAGCACTTCTAGTCGTTCCCTTCTTCCAACAAGAGCAAAACTTTAGTACACATTCATCTCAAACCTTCTCTCTTTCCAATCTCCATCAAGAACCAAGAATCACCCTTTGCATGTTATACTGCTGGATTCTTCATCACCTAAGCTTCCTATCCATCCAAGTAATTTTCGCATGCGAGTTTGTTTGTGAGTTTTTGCAAGAAAGGAGGAAGAAGCACATACTGTGTAGTCGGCTAGCACTTGGAGCATGCAAAGCAGCCCACTGAACATGCAAAGAATTGGATGGTGCGGCAGCCCCAACAAAGAAGCAAAGAAATGACCAAAGACAAAGAAGGCAAGGGCGTGGAGGAGACGAGCATGCTGCAGCAGCACATGCAGCGGCTAGTGCATGGCCATGGTGGCATCAAGATGCTGCACGCATGGCAGCAGGAGCTGGCCGGGAGCAGCAGCGACGAGCCCTTGGGAGCCGAGGCGCTGTTGCGCCCCAAGATGGCGGCGTGGCTCGCGTCGAACGAAGCTTGATGGCGCTTGCAAGCGGCGTGAAGGCGACGGTGAAGGAGCAGCGGCATGCACACGGCAGCGGCGGCGTTAAAGCGGCGGGCAAGACGGTGGACAGCGGCGATGTTGTGTCGGCCTGCGGCATGGCGCGGAGATGCGGCATCCACGGCGCCGAGGCGGAGGTGGCCGAGGCGAGGAGGCAAGGCAGCGGGTGAGCGGCACGGCCGTGGACGCGGACGCCAAGGCCTAGCCGAGCCTTGGGAGAGCTGCGACGGAGGATGGCGTGGCGATACGCGGGCGGCACATTGCACGGTGCATGCATGCGAGCGACGATGCGGAGCGAGACAAGGATGCGGACAGCGGAGACTCGCTGCGATACGGTGGTACCGAGATGACGGACAGGGATGAGGAGCCGGACATGGATGTGGACGAGCTCAGCGACGACTACGGCGGACGTGAACGAGCGCCGTGAAGACGATGTCCGGCGATATTTTGCACGCCTAGTGCCGCAGTAAAAATCTTTAGTGTCAAATCATATTTACGATATTTACTTGTGTATGTTGCATATTAGTCATGAGCATGACATCTTTTTATGCATGTATAATTATAAAAATGTTTTGGTAACTTAAGACCGGTATAATTCTTCGGTTAGGTCATATTTGTGCGTAGGTGTGATTATGTATCGATATATTGGTGAATGCAAATAATTATATTATTGTGGTGAAATGCATGTGTTATTGTTTGGTAGATGCTAGGTTATATATATATATATAAATTGGATCATTGGATCGGATGATATAATTTTGGAGTCGCATGGAAAATTGGTAGTGATCTTTGGATAATACATTAATTGTAGATTTTTCCTCATGTTGGATTAGTAATTTTAGGAGATATGGCGCATAAGGATTTTTCTGATTTATTACTTGATGAATAGCTTAGGTCATGATGTTTAAAGAGATATGGATGTTGAATCGAGTGATGTATTTAATCATGAGTAAATTGATGGGGTGTGTTAAGTAGTAGCTATGTAAGTCATTTATGCTAGATTTGGGTGGTGGTAGAATGAATGATTTGATTTCAGATAACTAATTGTATTGCCATGCAATTAATAGATAGGACTATGATTTGATTTCGGATAACTAATTGGATTGCCATGCAATTAATAGATAGGTCCTATTGTTCCGAGTTTGTGAATTTTGTACCCTCTATTGGATTGGTAGGTAAATGATTAATAGTCAATCGGTAAGGCTCATATGTGATTGGAATAGTAGTTGTCATACACGACTAGTCCGGTGAAATGGATGTAAGTTGATTTATTAATGAGCTATTAAATATTGGATGTGCTATTAAATTGTAAAGCTCATTAGGTATCGGTAAGTCAAATAAATCTCGATTGGTGGAAATTTTGGTGTATACGAATGTGATTTGCCGAGGCAAGACCAGTAGAGCTAGATAGCTAGTATTAGCTCAAATAGCATATTGGAGAATGATTGATGGATTTAGTCATGGTCATATGCCCATAAGTTGGTGGATTTCGTATAATTATTGGATAGGTTGTATAGTTGGAGTATCGTGAGTTCGGGCATCACTCGATGGATTGACTACCTGGATAATGCCTTAGTGAAAGTTAGTACGGGATTTAGATCAAGGTATGCGAATATGATCAGAGAGTGTTATGCATGTGAGTGGATTCAACACCGGAGAATCGGTTAAGTCAATGATCATGAGAATATTAGATTTGCCGATAGATGTTTTCCTTAGGAATTAAATGGAATAGAAAAGAATATTTGTAGGCCTCATTTGTCATGATAGAGTCTAGGTTAGCTTGTGTGCAAAAATTATTAAATGATTTGGAAAAATTTGGAATACAATTATTTTTGCACTAAAATGCTTTTAACTTTATAAATTCATAACTATTTCATAAAAGCTCCAAATAAGATGAACCAAGTTATTTTGGTCTTATATTAATATTCTCTATCCATCCATATAATCCTCATCCTCACCACTGCTCTACAAATTTTGGCCAAATAATTAAATTAAGTGAACAGTAACCGAATTGAATTAAATTGGAATTTCCTGAAAACTTATTTTCAAACATTCATAACTCTCACATACTAAGTCCAAATGGAATAATTCTTTCACCTAAATTCATATAAAATCATCATCTAGCTACTGTAGAAAATTCATGCATTTTTGAGCAATTTGAATTTTTCGGCTTTTCTCGATGTTTATTCGATATCGTCTTTCTATAGATTCTGAATTGCCGGAAGTAAGCGAGTACATAAATGAGAGTGAACAACTAAACTACCAGCAAGGCAAGCATCATTTGAACTTTCTTTTGCATCATATTTGATCCCAGTTTTGTTAAGTTAGTGCAATGATAATTGCTCGCATGCTATTTTTTATAATGTCGCTATTTTTGTGATGTGTAGTTTAGTTATCTCCTAATTCATTGAGGTTATACTTGAATTATTCCAGTACCACATGCTTAAGTTAGAATGGTTGAAATATATTTTTCGGGTTTGCTTAGCAATGCAAGTCTAGAACCGGTAGTTGATTGTTGGGAATAACTCGACAATTATGGGATAAACACAACTATCGTTATATGCTTTTGTTTCAGATCTTCGTATCTGTTTTATGAGTCAAATTTTATTATTTTAAATGAGCTTTTGGTCTGGACAAGTGATGATGACTTTGTGCATGAGACTTGGGTAAGTGGTTGACTTGTCTAGACAATTAAGGACCGAACTTTGGTAACATCTTTGATTCAAGTAAAACTCGTGCTACCACATGCGGTGTATGGGCACTGCTTGGTTAAGTAAGGGGTTGGTATTGTTGAGTTGATGACTGGTGGTGTGAGGGCGTATACGTGTTCCATCACATATACGTTCCATAAGGGTGCCGATTGCAATTCTTTATAGTGAGGGTGAGCCCTATTTAAGCTTTATTAATTGGGTCGGCATTTCCGGCACAACTTGCGTGCCGTTTAGTTGTAGGTGGGTAGCCTACACTTAAACGGGATTACGTCGCGTATGGGTGAGTCAACTCAATGATATCAACTTGCTGAAAAATACTAAGTCTTGGTTTATCTTACGCATACCATAGGAAGTATGCTATATTCGGAGGCATCTAGAGGCTTACGGGCTAATCAAGTCGTGTGGGTAAAGTAGTACACCCCTGCAGGGTATAAATCTATTCGAATAACTGTGTCCACGGTTATGGACGACCACTTGAGTTATATGGTTGCTATTGTTAGACTTGGAATTAAAATTTGTGGTTATAACTTGGTATTCGTCATGAATGGGATGTTCATGCTTGCTGTTGTATCAAAGTGGACAACCACTTTGTTATTTGTATGATTTATTTGTTATTCAATTTACTACTTATTCACATGTTTTACTTCTACTTTAAATCTGATTTTGAAATGGCACTTGAAAAACTAGTATGTGTAGGTTGTAAATTGTTGCGTCTCTTTTGCAAAACTAAGCCAATATGAGCCATCCTTTGGAACAACCTCTAGCATAACTAATTTTTATTTGTGTAAGACTTGTGAGTACCTTTGTACTCAACCCGGTTGCTGCAATTTCAGGTGAGGAATACTTTGAGCCCGTTGAGCTCGTTAGTGTCGATTTAGGCGACATTAACGAGTAGTGCTATCATTTAACTCCCAGTCGGTTACCGATGGGTTATGGGGCATACCATGCTAGATATTTTGGTTTATTTACTTGCTTCCGCTGTTACTTTATGATCTTATTTGAATTTGGCCGGTTGGCCACTTGTAATAGTTGTAGACTTGAACTATTATGTTGTATGTCTTTTGACCTATGAATGTATGAATGTTGTATGGATATGATCAATGCTATATGTGAGTTTGGAGCATGTTGGTCGCTAATCTTGGGAGCCAACATGACCTCATGCTCGCTGTTCGTGGCTTCCCATTTAACTCACTAAGTGTAGTGCTTAGACTGTTGGAGAACCGACAATCATGTAGTGCTCACAGAGGAGCAGCGCGCATGATCGTCGGGGCTCCAGTTTTCAGTTAAGCTTTTCGCTTAGATGGAGTTAAGTTGGAATCCATTTACTTGGGGCCCAGAGTTATGTCCATAAGACCATGCTTAGTCTCGGTCTTACGGAGATAACCCGGGGGTCCTCACAAAGAGGAGGTGCTGGAGCCGGTGGCGCGAGGACCAGAGGAGGCGTTGGAGCCGGCGGTGCGAGGGAGGACCAGAGGAGGCGCTGGAGCTGGCGGCGCTAGGACCGGAGGAGGCGCTGCAGCCGACGGCGTGAGGGAGGACCAGAGGAGTCGCTGGAGCTGGCGGCGCGAGGACCGGAGGAGATGCTGGAGTCGGTGGCGCGAGGGAGGACTGGAAGAGACGTACCTTGGGCGGCGGTGTCAGGGCTTACGGGGAGGTGAACGGGCAAGCCCTAGAGGAGGCGAAGGAACGAGAGCTGAGTGGGCTAAGGGCACTGGGGAGATGAATGGGCGGCACTAGGGAGATGAATGGGCGAGCACTAGGGTTATAAGGGATATCATAGATGATTCTATTATGGAACCGTCTGTGATATGTCCACATCACAGACGATTCTTTAATAGAACCGTCTGTGATACGTTCTATATCACAGACGGTTCTATCATGGAACCATCTGTGATTTCTTTTCACAAAAGGTTATTCTGGAACCGCCTGTGATATCCCGACAAAACCATAAGAACGTGGTGATAAGCAGTATGATGACAATCATGACAAGTCCATATGAACCTGGTGACAAGTATGATGACAAGTTCATAACACAACTCCAAATAAGTCCATAACACAAGTCCAAATAAGTCCATAACACAAATCCAAATAATTTGACTGAAAATTAATTTATCCACTGACAATTCGTTTGACTTCAAAAATTCATATCTAATTCAACTCAACTCCAAATCAAGTGAAACCAATGTTGATACTCTACATTACAATGAACATCCACATTGACATCAATATCAAAGATGACAAAGTTCATAACACATTAACATATGACAACTCCACGTTGACATCAAAATATATGAGAGATTACAAGTCCATAACACATGATGTTATGGAATGAATTAATTACAATGGAGTAAATTCTTAATTAAAATATAGCCCTTCATGATGATCGACACGCATATAGCTAGCTTCCTCACTGGGTTCTTCCTCTAGCCTGATGCCGTTTCTGAAAGGAGGCAACTTGTCAAATTGATTGTACTCTTCCTCATCCACGACATTCTCAACTCCGAGAATCCTTCTTTTTCCATGAAGAACTACGTGGCGGTTCTTATTTGCCGGATATGTTACATAAAAAACTTGAACAACTTGCTTAGTGAGTACGAATGGTTGGTCCTTGTATCTGACACATTTGAGGTCCACAGTGGTGACGCTGTACTTGTCGACCTTCACACCTTGCGGAAGTTTAACCCAATGGCATCGAAACAGGGGGATCTTAAAAAGTACATAGTCGAGCTCCCAAATCTCCTCTACGAACCCATAGTAGGAGTTCAACCCACATGCCCTGGCAGTATTGAACTGCTCGTGAAACACATTTATGTGGACACCGCTGTTCTGGACTGTGCTCTTCCTATCCTGAGCTACCATATAAAATGTGTACCCATTTATGTCGTATCCTTGCCATATCACAATTGTAAATTGTGACCCTTTTGCCAACCATAGCAGCATATCATCACTTGATGACCTCCCAGTGATTCGCACCTTTAACCATTCGTTGAACCGACGGTTGTGCTCTCTCGTGATCCAAACCTCTGACCGGTCTAGATTCTGTTGGCGTAGCATGTCTTTGTGCTCGTCGATGTACGGGAACACTTGGGTCATGTGTTGCAAGATCGTGAAATGGGCTTGAACGTACGTATCTAGATCGGGAGTGATTGATTTCCTTCCGATGGTCCCGATACCATCCAGTCTCCCCTCATGACGAGATAGAGGCACACCTATCGGTTCCACCTGAGCCATGTAGTCGATGTAGAACTCAATGTCCTCTTCGGTTGCATAACCTTTGATGATGCTTCCCTCTGGTCGAGATCGATTCCGTACGTAGGACTTGAGAATGCCCATGTACCTCTCGAACGAGTACATATGACGTAGGAACACAGGGCCGCATATCTTTATCTCTTTCACAAGGTGAACAATGGATGGACCATGATATCGAAAAATGATGGAGGGAAATACATCTCAAGATGACATAGAGTCGTCACCACCTCGGCCTGCAGAGCATCTAGTCCTTGGGGATCGATGACCTTCTGAGCAATTGAGTTCAAAAAATAACACAGTCTCAAGATTACCACTCGGACCTTGTTCGGTAAGATACTCCTAATTGCAACAGGAAGCATTTGTGTCATCAGCACATGACAATCATGAGACTTCATACCAATTAATTTTAAATCTTCCATAGAAACAAGTTTCTTAATGCTAGCAGAGTAACCAGACGGGACTTTCACACCATGCAAGCTCGGGCACAGTTTATTTCTCTCAGCCTTGGACAGAGTGTAGCAAGCCGAGGCAACGTACGTTTGTCCTTTATCGGTTTCTTTTGGTGCTAACTCAGTCCTTATGTTCATATCAACCAAGTCACACTGTGAGTTAACACCAACTTTTGTTTTGCCACTAATGTTCAGTAAGAGACCAATCAAGCTATCACATACATTCTTCTCCACGTGCATGACGTCGATGCAGTGGCGAATTCTAAGTGCTCCCAATAAGGCAAGTCTCAAAAAATTGACCGCTTCTTCCAGATGTTCTTTTGACGGGTTCTTAATTTACGTCCCTTCCTAAGCACAACATCGATATCCTTAACCATATCATAAACCTCTTTCCCTCTAAAAGCCTTTGGAGCTGAATTGTTCTCCTTATTTCCGTCGAATTGTTTCTTTATCTTGCAGTATGGGTGACTCCTGGGAAGGAACCTATGGTGACGCATATACACAGTTTTGCGCGAGTTGTTCAACCATACACTCTCCGTAGCACCTAAGCAGTGCGGATAGGCTTTGGCTCCTTTTGTAATGAAGCCCAACAGGTTACCAAGGGTAGGAAAATCATTTATGGTGCAGAACAACATAGCGCGTAAAGTGAAGTTGTCTCATTTGTACACATCCCATACCTGTACCCATTCGTTCCACAGTGTCATAAGATCTTCCAGTAATGGTGCTAGGTACACATCAATATCATTCCCAGGTTGCTTCGGTCCTTAGATAAGTAGTGACATCAAAATGTACTTGGTTCCCACATGTTCTCCTTCTCAACTAAAAAAGACTACACCAAAGAGACAGAAGAAGTCTATGCCTTGGTACTGGGTTAGTGAGACATTATCTAGGGAAACAATACCGAGGCACATGACTAGCAAGAATAGCAGTAGATGATCCAAAGCTCATAACAGCATATAATCAATAATTCAGGGTATGAGTATGAAGATAGATATATCAAACGCAACACATGCTATCCAAGATATGATAAAGCTCAAAATATCCTTAGTTCATAGTAAAGCATGGAGCAAGCAAGCACATAGCATATCACACAACATACAACCAGTCAAGGGTAAAGCATGCTAGTGAAGCTATGGCAAAGCTCATATATCCACAAATAACAATAAGGCACAATACCATGTAAGCATAAAAACATGTTATAGAACAAATCATGGATAATGTATGCTAACATGGATATCAAGTTAGCATGTGGATACATAAAGTAAAAATCAACAAGAGCAAGATAATAAATGTACAAAACAACACAAGCTCATGATTACAAAACCAAGCTCATATAACCATGGAAATAATGAATAACAGTCCAGCTCATGGATACATAAGCAAGGTACTAGCAAAAGCATGATAAAAGATATTATAAGATTAACACATGCCGATATGATACAAGTAAGCACAAAGAAAATCACAACACGCCAAGAATGAATAATCATAAAGATAAAGGCATAAAGACGTAAGATAGCTCACAAAAACAGGTGAAGACGCTGATCATGAAAGCACATGCCTCTTGGAGGCCATCAAAGGGATGGAGAACCATCAAGTGTTCCGATCATGTGATGAAGCAAAAGACCAGAACCTTTTAAGTCCATGTTCTCCAACTCGTGTCCCCGGTACCTACACATGAGAAAAGCAAGATGTCCAAGTCTTAGATCCCGAAGGGTTAGAGAGCAATTACTTGAGAACCCAAACCTTGGACACACAACCACTAGAAGCACTTGAATCATTATGAGAGTTAGCATGATGCAAATGCTGGTTCGTGCAAGAAGATCCAATACCATTCTTGGAGGCACACCGCGAGTGGACAACTCAATGAGGAAAACGAGGTTCATCTCTAGAAAAGCGACAATGGCCTTGCTTGAAAGCACCATGATGAGAACCAACAAAAGCACCAAAGGAACTCACACATTCTCGTCGTGAGTGTGTACCTCAATGAATAAAACGAGGTCCACCTCTTGGGAAACGACGGAAATCCTGCCTCGGGACAGCTCGTGGACCAAAACCAAAACCACGGAAACCGAGTCCACGATGTTGTCCAACACCACAAGAAAAGGTGTCAAAGACGTCATCAACAGAGCGAGTCCTTATGCTATGCACTTTAGTATGCATGTCATGAGAAAGGCTATGCCCACTAGGAGACTTAGAAGCATGAGCTCGACGCATGTGTTTTGCACGCCGAAAATAGAAATCCACAAGATGTCCATCCTTCTCACAAAATGAGCAACGGTGTAAAGGTCTACTAGGAGACACAGTCCGAGAGGACGAAGTACCATTATCGCTCAAAAGTGAAGTCCCTTGGGACAAGCTGGAAGAACCAACATCAAATGACTCACGTTTAGCACGAGAAGACTCCATCTCCGAATACAAAGAAGCAAGAGAAATCTTGAAAATGTCAATCTCGGAGTGGAGGCAAATACAAGAGTCACAAGACTTGGTGCTCATATCATCGCGTAATTTCTTCAAAGACTCAACCTCGCTTTTCAAGGAAATGCAAGATGTGCAAGAATGTAATGGTGCTTTCGTATTAAACATGCAATTCAAAACATCAATTTCATTTTCTAAACTAGAAAAATTCTTGCAAGAGACAAAACCATCCTTAAGAAATTTTTCATACTCTAAGCACATGCTACAAGGGCTAGCTTTAATTTCAAGAATTTCAGCCCTAACATTCTCTAATTGCTCAAGGTGAATGGAATTAGTCAATTTTAACTTTTCAAATTCAGCAAGCATGTCTACATAAGAATCACAATCATTTTTAGCCATACATCTAAAATTGCCTATTTCTAACTTAGCATTGTTAAGCTCATGATGTAAGGCAACACAAGAATCATATGGCATTGAAGCATTTGATTTCAATAATTTATTTTTCAGATTTTAGGCATGCAAGAGAATTATTCAAGTTATCCATATCTACAAGCAAGGAATCAAAATTATACATGGAGGTTTTCAATTTGGCAAGCTCATGAGACAAATCACCCTTCTCTCTTTCTAGCAATTTCATTTTCTTCCTAAGAGCAATCAGTTTAAGATCATATGATCACAAGCAATCAATGAGTTTTTCTTTGCTTACCTTGCTTAGCTCGAGTAGGGGATCATCCTCGAAAAGCTCTCCATCATGCTCATCCTCTATCGCTACACAACATATACCAATGGGCTCCTTCTCCTTGGGCTCCATGCGTATCTCATTCCTGAAACTAGGACAATCAAAACCAAAGAGATCGTCACAAATATCGCAGGAGAATTCCTCCTCCACCGCCAACATAAATATCGTACGTTCAAGCATCTTATCACGACGGACATCAACAACAAAAGTGTAGGGATATGGGTAGGCTACGATAGCAACAATTCAAAATTTCTACCATGTAAACCAGGAAACCAAGCAAGAAGATGATCACAGATCGTTACCACCAGACGTGCAGGGCAGCGGAAGAAGTGTCGGAACAGCCTGGTCCGACGAAGAGCACGTCGATGTACTAGTCGTAGTCGATCGTCCAGCGTCCTCGCGAGTCGATCGTCTCCTCCAGCACCTCTGTAGTTCCTTGTGAAGATCGCGGATCGTCCTCAAGCGCAACAACGTAGAAGCGCCTCTATGGTATCCACACGTCTAGGGAAGGAACAATTGTACACCGGTGTGCTAGCACCAAGTCGCATGGCAAGGCTCTCAAGAAGATGGCGGCTAGGGTTTCGGTAGAGCAACTCACGTCAACTCATCACCTGCCCAACAGCCTCATGCATCTCCTTATATAGTGCCCGTGATGGATCCTATCCGAACACGCTTTACGAATCGTATCCGTACTGGTTTATTCCAACCCGTAAGTGTGTGACCCGTTAGGTTCATGCGTAGTTCGGTTGTGACTCGGAAACCCTTTCCGACCATGAGTCGTAGCAATTCCTAGCAGGACATAACGATTCCCGAATACACATAAATTATATCGGACGAACCTTAATGCAATATGATCTACGACCAGGTCCTATCTCTATACGACCAGTTCGCATTTGGTCACGACCAACTCGTAACTCCTTACGACTTGGTTTCGACCACTCTATGATTACGTTCGACTAGTCTACGACTTGCTTGTATCTCCATACGACCAGTCCGTAACTGGTCGAACTAAGTGACCTACTCATGTATTCTCCCTTTGCCTCACGATATCTGGTTGAACTCCAGGTGAGAAGTTGTGTCATCCATGGACTGTTCAATACTTTCTCGATCGAGTACCGAATAACCTTATGTGGTCGAACTCTTCGACTACGAGTGGCATGGCCATGCACTTTCTTTATCCGACCACTTCGAGGGGCCCAGAGATATCTCTCCTGTTATGTTAGGAGGGCAAATCCCATATCCGACCAAATACATCCTCTCGCATGTTTCATAGCATACCCGAAAGCTACCTTTATAACTACCCAGTTATGAGTAGTGTTTAGCAACCCCTAAGAATGCTATTACGCATGTAAGAAACCATGCTGATCTCAGGTCTAAGGATTATGCATCATCATTGCTTGAGACCAACTAACGACACATAGAATCATAACAATCTCAATAGTGTCTCAAGATGGGTCTTATCCAACACCATGTTCTCTAACATGTGTCCACATTATCGATTCGATATCCCTATATCCATGACCAGTGAAACATGGTCATCAATCAATACATGTGCTGGTCGTAGAGTCACTAGCGTTCCGACCAGTGACATTCAACTAGGGATACATTTAGAACGACATCATCACAAGTTAAAAGAGCTTCACCAACAAGTCATATACTCATTTAATCTTCATAACTGATGATTCATTCATGGAACAGAATAACATTTATCCAATATTATGAACATAAAGAAATATAATCATCTCTATGATTGCCTCTAGGGCATATTTCCAACAAATAGAACCACAACAAGATCCAAAGAAGCACTCACAAGTCAACATACTAGTCGCCATGCTCAAAGATCGGTGAAGATCACAAAAGAGCAAACTTGGCTTTGATACCACTTGTTGGACCGGAAAGGCGACTAGAGGGGGGGTGAATAGGAGCACGCTCACTTTTTCACTTTGATCGGATTCAACTCCAATTTCACTCTAGTAGCTATGGAAGCTATGGAGATCAATCTACAAGTACAGCGGAAGACTTGTATTGAATCCAAACCAAAACCCCAAAGCAAAAGACCAGCACGGAGCTCAAACCCTAGAGGGACGGTTTGACCGACGTTGATTGCGCGGTCGGACCAGCGGGCGGTCTGATCGGCGTGTAAACCGCGGTCTGACCGCAGCCCGGTCTGACTGGCGTTGAAAGGGAGGTCTGACCGCACTTGACGATGAACAGTCCAAATAGCCCGAAAACCAAAACTCAAATCGGTCTAACTTTTGATCTAGAAGGGCAAACTCCGCGAAACTTGAGACACACCTTCTCTAAGATATTGGGAACCTATTCCAATCAAGGATCGCGTAGATCCATGCCAAAGTTCCTATCTTTTTCAAATTGAACGAAGGTTGCTCCAAAACCGAGTCAAAATCAAAATATAATCTAAAGACTTGCTCGTGGGTGATTGATGATCAAGATGATCCTAAATGAGTTCCCACATGTCACAGCAAGCTAGATCAAGACAATAAACCAAGAGAAAACTCGCGGATCAAAGAAAGACCCAAAATCAAGAAATAGAGAGCAAGAACACAAAGAGATACATCTTGTGAAATCTTTCCTTGGATTGATTGGATAGATGGTATATTTACAGCCACTCTAACATGGAGGACAAAGCTCAACACTTGAGCACTCAAATCAATCCATCTCTCTAGAACCCTAACCTCCCACTAATCTCTCCAAGCCCTAACAACCAAAGCTAGGGTTTCCAAAATGAAGGGTTAAGAGAGGTGCAGCCACCTGCCTCCTCTATTTATAGTGGAGGCTTAGACCTTCTAGAAGATTAAACCCTAATGGGCCCTCGTTAAGCCCCCACACAAACGGGTCACACACACACGCATTTTAAAGCGTCGTCTTCATCTCCTCTTGACCTAATCCGCTGCTCCACGCACCGTCTTGCGCCGCGGGTTAGCAAAAGGTCACCAAGACAGTATTTAGGTAAAATTACCAAAATACCGTTTCTCGATCTTTTTGCAAAGACCGAGTCCCATCTTTGTGAAGCATCTCCATGCTTCGCCACGTGTAGGTTGATCAACGGCTCTCATCATGTCGGCAAGTCTCTCTCATCCGGCTCCCACCAAAACCACCATGGCACTTGCACCGACCCCCGTGCCGCTTGATCTAACATGTCGCACCGAATTGCCCGTTCGATCACCTTTGTCCCTTTTGCACCATGCTTGACTCCATTGACCTCACCTGGCATCCCCGATCGTTCTGGACCTCAGCTCTCCAAGCCTAGTCCCGATCATCCTCGCCGTTGACCGTCATTGCCCTCCAAGCAACCTGCACAACAATAGATAAAGAAATCGATTCCGGGAACAAGTTCCTCACAACTTGACCCACGTTAGTCAAAACATGCATCATGCAACACATATGCACTGAAACCCATGAACTTGACCTAACCAAACAATCATCGCCACCGAGTTGATCGATGAACAAGCCAAAACCGGTTAGACCGCTACTTTGGCCGGTCAGACCACCACCTGTTGGCCGGTCTAACCACCTAGCTGGGACTTAACCAAGATTTCCTCTCTGGAAATCCGAAACCTATTAGAATTTTCAAACCAATAGAACTTTTGCCTAGAAGCTCCAAAAATTATGAGACCAAGTGTAAAAGAATCTTCTCTCTTGCCTACACCCTCTATTTTTGGCCCAGCTTCAAAATCCAAAATCTACTTTAGCCGGTCAAACCGCCACCCATTGGCCGGTCTAACCGCCAGCCACTTGGCATGAGCCTGACTTGAGGCTTGGCCGGTCCGACCGCCAATGTGGCCAGTCTGATCGCCACATAGGCCAGTCTGACCGTCACACAATGGTCGGTCTGACCGCCTGAGACCTGACAGCAATTTGAACTTCGCCGAAAATGCATGAATCAACAAACCTTCAACGTCATTGCCAATTATATCATCATCCTAAGATCGTGAGCATATCCCCATGATATCCACAACAGTACATAAATTTTATCCCCTTCTTCAACATATCCTGCTCGGCGGCTCTTCTAAAAGCAAGCACGCCATTAATGTACTCTTCACTCACACGGTTCACACCGTACATCCAGTTTCGGTCCATCTACGCTACGCATATAACAAATTAGTGTCAAATTAGATTAATAAACTGCAAGTACGTACTCTTCCTATTTACCAAACATACTTAAATTGATTAATTAGCGATTAATTTATAGCAAACATAAAAGGTTATAGATCGTTACCCTTGGAGCTCACGACGAAAATATCAAATATCTCTCGAGAATCCTCTCCCTATCCTTCTCCTCCCTTCCTCCTCTCCTTCTCCTCCCGTCCTCCTTCCTTCTCTCTCGTCGGGCAAGAATGAGGAGGACCCGCGCGCGTGGAGGACCTGGGTGGCGGCTCAAATGGGAATGGGCAGGGGGTCTGTCGGGTGCAAGCATTTATAGTGCCAGCCTATCACAGACGGTTCCATAATAGAACTGACTGTGATACGAGTGATTATCACAGACGGTTCTATTATGGAATCGTTTGTGATTATGTATCACAGGCGGTTCCATAATAGAACCGTCTGTGATACGTTCCACTGCTCATTTTTAAGAGCCCAAGCTATTCGGACCGTTCAATCAGAATCGGACAGTCACGATCGGAGGAGACGTTCGGATGGTCTGAACGTCGCCTCCGATCGGGACCGTCCGATTCCGATCGAACGGTCCGAAGAGACTCAGGATCTATAAAATAGCAAAAAAAGCATAAAATCCTAAAATAATTCAAGGAGGTATTGGGATGTGCTAATACTAAAATAAAATTATAATACCAAAATTATAAGCATTTTCTAGTGTAAAAAAAATAGACCTCTATTCAAACTCTTTTCAACAACCTAAGCTAGGTTTGAATTTATTTAAACAAATAACACTTGAAAAGTGAGGTTTCAAATTTTATTTGAGTATTAGCACATCCTAGGAACCTCCTTGAATTATTTTAGGATTTTATGATTTTTTTTTTGCTATCTTATAGACTCTGGGTCTGTTCAGACCGTTCGATCGGAATCGGACGGTCCGAACAGCCCAGGCTCTATAAAATGAGCAGTGGAACGTATCACAAACGGTTCTTGAATAAAACCGTCTGTGATAATTCACAGGCGGTCTTTGTTGAGAACCGTCGGCGTTATAATCATTATCATCACAGATGGTTCTATGTACGAACCGTCTGTGATAGGTACTATCACAGATGGTTCTTATTGTGAACCGTCTGTGATAAGCTGGCACTGCAAATGTCTGGTCTCGATAGATCTAACATAGATGATTTCTTTTAAACCGTCTGTGATAAGATGTTACTATTGCTGTTTTGTAGTTTTGTAGTAGTGCGTATACATGCTCGATCGATCTCGAGTACCCTGTGGAGCGTGCGCCGTTAATCATGACGATTAGGACTCATTTCATTCTCAATGCGATTACGCATCACACTAGTTCGTAATTACAGACTCTCTGGAATGGCGCCTTAATTCTTGTCGTGTTTGGTTCGTAATCAATTTGCTTTATCTCGAACCACGTACCATTCGACTACACGTTGTCATTGTCATCATTGGCTGCACGTTTACACGTTTCGCTGTTGCCACTGGCCAGCAATAAATCCAGGTCAAACGATCGATGCAGACTTCCATGTCACAGTCAGGATTCTAGTTGCTATTTAATCTAGTAAAAATAAATAAATCTTTTAATGGATTATTTTTTGAATTTGTACATAAGACTATAATTGTTACAAGTATATATGATACACAAAACAAGTTTTTAGTAACAAACAAGTTTTCAACAGAGATTTTATTGTTTCTTGTGTTTTGATATCAACAACTTGCTTGTTTCTTTATCTAGTAAAGTACATCATATCCTTTTCACATCACTTAAATACTGATATGTTTATCTTTTAGTAACAAATGATGTGAACTATTGTAAATGCTCTTAATCTGTCTCGCGACGAGTTCTTGAGAGCATACTTACTACTGGCTACTAGCTAGATAGATATAGCTATGCCTTTTTCAATATTTCGTGGCTTGCATTTTTTTTTTACTCGATTTTTTGCTTGGCTTCTCACGTCTCTCTCTCGCGAGCTGTCACAAAACACAGGCAGTGCAACAACTTAGTTGTTTCTTGTGCTTTGGTATCAACAACTTGGTTGTTTCTTCATCTAGTAAAGCTTACCTTCTCTCCACTATATTTCTTCTTTATATCACCTAAATACTGATATATTTATTCTTTAGTAACAAGTGACGTGCATTATTGTCGGTGCTCTTAGGTTGTCTCGCGACGAGTTCCTGAGAGCATACATACTTACTAGCTACTAGCTAGATAGATATAGCTAGGCCTTTTTCAATTTTCGTGGCTTGCATTTTTTTTTACTCGATTTTTTGCTTGGCTTCTCACGTCTCTCTCTCTGTCGCGCGCGCGCTGTCACAAACACGGCAGTGCAAAAGCAGAAACCATCGCGCGAGCTTGGCCGGCCGGTCCAAGCCATCACTGTAAGGAATTCAAGCCCAATAATTTTTCAATTCTTGGTAGACAGCAACATGCATCCATGTTGAAGTTTTCAGAATGGTATGTTACATAGCCAAATTTTGTTGGTATTTGTTGTTTAGATCAGAATCTACAAGAGACATAAGCGGCATTGCGCAAGCAAAATATATTATGAACCAAATGTCGATCAAGTCACCAAATTAAATCTACATGAATGGTTGTGGATGCAACCACTAGGAACAATAATTGACATGAATCTGCTGGCACGGCATTTCGTGTGTGCTGACTCTCTGATTTCTCCTTACCTGAACAACCATTTCTGACTTCTGAGTGGTTGCAAGAAGGCTATAAGCAATTGACTTCTTCAGATGCCATCATCAGATATCAAGAACAGACAGTTTCGTAACAAAATAGTAGTCAAATGCAAATAAAAAATTCAGAGTTCAAACAAGTTGTTCTGTACTGTCGGTTTGCGTCGTCACTGGTTACAGACTCTGAATTGCAGAAGTACAGGCAAAAACGAAGAGTATAGGCCCTGAATGTCATCGAATATGTCATCTCAAGATACAAAAATGCAGCTGAACTGCTGCACATAAGACTGAATCTTCAACGCAGGTAGGTTGTGACAATCACAAAGTTATTACTCATTAGATGACTAAGAAAGATCTCAACCACTTCAGATCTGCAGTGCTCATCATGCCCCGGACACTTGGACCCTGTGGTTCAATTCCGTCTAAAGTAAGCTTATTTCTGCGCAGGAGGCTGTGGAATTATAATTGAAATGCTGCTCATATCAGCAGAAAGTAAAGCTAGCATCAGTGAAAATGATATTGTAACAGCAATATAAAGTAATATTTTATAAAATCCGGTCAACCAGTTATAAACAAATTTGGTCAAATAATCTTGTCAATCTGCTGTGTTCTGTATTAGTTCATGTCTTACCTCCAGCATGTTGGGCCAATTAGCCTAAACTATTATGTTTTCCCCCAAACAAAGCCCTACCTTTTGCATATCATGATTAATAAATGTCATATGCATTCTAGCTCTCATCATTAAATAACTGAAAGTGAACCAATATGGCCCAAAATAATTTCTATGTATGTGATCCAAAAAGTAGTATCATGATATCAGTCATTGTCTCACCTCCAGCGTGTTCAGCCATACACGTAAAACCGTTCCCTTGATTCACCTACATCACAACATTATTTTCGCACTCAAAATGGCCACTTTCATCATCGTCAGGACGAGTAAAATTTGTTTCGTTGTATCATCTGAAAGCACCCAAACCATTAGAAAGCAACAGAAAAGCATGGCGCATACTGACCACCTAAAGAAAGGTAACGATATCTACAGTTGCGTAATTTAGATTCATGAGTCAATTCGTATATTATTTTGTGGCAGTAAGGTACTGTCCAAGATCAAGCTGATGAGATTATGCAAGGCTTGTTTGGATCAAAGGAAAAATGAAGGAAGAGTGGAGGAATGTCAATCCAAAGGAACATTGGAAAGTTGCATCTTCATATGGTTTTGGAGGAAAAGAAAAAAGAGGTGAAAGCCCATGGGAAAAAAAAAGCATTTAAATGTTCCAATGCAACCTCACTCCTCTCTCACACACACGTGAATGGTTTTTTGAAGTTTCATGAGTTCTTTCCTTCAATGTATTCCTATATTACTCATACTTTTGATTCCTGTGTTCCAAACACCTCTTCCTATATTTTTCTGAGTTTTCAATTCTCTGTTTTGTCACTGCATTCATATGTATTTTCTGTGTTTTCCCATTCCTGTGTTTCAAACAGGCCCTAAGTAAGATGTGATGTAATGCATACTTTGTACTTTTGTAGTAGACAGTTTGGTTTATGCTGATCGAAACCAGAATACTGTCTTCCTCTGTAGCGGTCATTGTCTCACTCTCTGCATGCTTGGTAAACTAATGGAGTAGAGTATCTTAGTGAAGAAAAACATCAGCTCACTTTCCATATCTGAAAGGTCAAGTTAATTTCTTTTTCCTGAAGTTTAGAACGCTCAACAAACAGGGTTCAGTTGATCCTTCACCGTTTGAAAGGAAAAAATATATGTGTGGACGCTGGGGTTGGAGGCTTCAAACTGTGGACGGTGGTTCCCCGGCTCGGAGCTGACGGTCGGATGGTTGTCTGCTCGCCAGCTTGCCAGTTGCCATGGCCCATGGAAGCGAGTGAGGCCGGCACACGCATGTCAGCGTGTATGCTCGTTTGGAGCACGCCGGCGTTGCAACGCACGGTTGACTGGGCCGAGCTTTAGCCTAGAGCCTGCACGGGAATGAGGCCACCGTGTGCGCACGGACAGCCTGACAGAAGATTGGTAGCGTTGGGCCTCCGACATGGGATTACCTTAGGCGGACGCCAAGGCAAGGAAAGGGACCTGGACTCACACCACTGTTGGCATTTGTACTTCGCGGGGGCGGACATGTCCGTTTATGAACTCCGGTTCTTGCAAGACAATCACACTGGTGCAACTGTGCAAGTACAAAACCGGAAATTTCTCATAAATAAGTGTACTGTTGTATTATTATCCAACTCAGCTTATCTTCAGTAACATATAAGGAACTCATCTTATACAACACAAATAGCATCAGGAATCATCCCTGGCCAAATTACACATTACATAGTTTCATCCAATCAAGTGGAGTGGGTCCGTTACTGAGCAGACCGCTACAGTTTGGGAGTTGTCAATCGCATCTCAGGACGATTTCTTTGCTTTCTTATCCTGCCATTCCTTGCGGGCAGCGACAATCAACTTGTCTACATTGGCGTGAAAGCCATGATATGGTTCGTACCCAGCAAACCTCTGAAGAACCTGAAGCAAACAAGGTGTCAACACTCGTGAGGTAATTTTGTTGCCATCCATCGGGGAGGCAACAGAGCAGTCCTAAAACTACAGCGATGCTGAAGTTTACCTCTAAAAGCACAAAGAATGGGGCCATCAAGAAAGCCTGGACAAGATTGTCAAGGAGAGCAGGTGCTCGCTTCTACAATGAGAACAAGAGTTACGTGTACTCCGTGGTTGAGATTATTATATAATTATTGCTTTATCTAATAGCATGATATAGACTTGCCTCGAAAACTCCATGTCCAATGAATTGCATAGTCCAACAGAACAGCTGAGCTACCAATGCCACCTGTAACAAAAACTATGAATTAATGTTTGAACCATAAACAAAAGGGTTAAGATTGCATCTTGAAACAGCTTCAGTTCAAACTATGCTAATATTACATGGAGAAAACAGGGAGTCTTAATATACATTTTTTTGTTTAATGAACCCCTTCATTTTTAAAGCAAACCAATGTCAGATCCTAAATTCGAATGTTAAGAAAGAAAGAAATAAGAGAGAATGGAACCCTATGTAAGCACCTGCACAGACTAACTTCTGAAATTTGAAATCAGTAACCTAGGCCCACTGAAGTTGATTCAAAAGAACTATCAACTTATGTGCAGCAGAATTAGTTCATGGGCACAAACACGATGTTGCGTAAAACGTGCTAAAATGCCTTCTTGCTGTTACAAGTAACCATATGCAGAGAGTTAGTTTATCAAAATCATAAGCGGTGATCTGATGGTGCGGCAATTAGCAGTGGATGACACAAACATGTCGTATGCCTTCTTGCAGTTACAGGTAGCTCAATGCAAGGAATTCGTGCATCAATAAGTGATCTGATGGCCCAGCGGATAGCTCTGGATAAAGCAAGTGCTGTTACAAGAGCTCCCCTAATCCCTGCACTGTATGAGTAATATGACAGATCATGGTTATTAAGTCGGTAAGGCGAGGCGAGGCGACCCACCCCCCTCACACCTTTTAAGCGATAAGGCGTGAGGCGAGGCGACGCCTTATACATCTTAAGGCGATAGTGCAAAGCGGTCGCAGAAGATCCCGGCAGTAGTAAAGCTCTAATTATCTGGCTAATATAATGATGCACAAGAACGGTGAAGCTCTAATTATCTGGCAAAGCTCTAATTATCAGTCTTCTAGATGGATCCCGCCTCACCTACCGCCCGCCTCGTTTTTCCCTCACCCGTGGCGCGTTTCACTTTGGCTTCTTCGCGCAGATTCCTCCACGCCTCACACGCGCCTCGCCTGCCTGGCGCCGTCTCCTCCCTCTCCTCTCCGGTCCTCCTCAGCAGCGGCCTCCTCCTCCCTCCTCTTTCTCTCCAAGTCCTCCTCGTGGCTGCCTCCCTCTTCCGGGAGGAGGCGCCTCCTCAGTCAAGGACGGCGAAGCCGAGAGGAGCTGCCACATGGCGACGGCGAGCCGGGAGGAGCCGCACGACGAGGAACCGCGTGGGAGGCGGCAAGGCGGTTTGGGAGGATCCATCGCCAAGCAGAGCAGAGATCGTGGCGAGGAGGCGGCGAAGCAGAGGATGAGGCGGGCTCTGGTAAGGCGGGGGCGACGCCTTGACCGTCGGAGGCGCCTTACCGCTTAGGCGTCACTTAGGCGACGCCTAAGCGACGCCTTGATAAGCATGTGATGGGTCCATCCTGGAGTTTCTATGACAGTAATTTGTACGGATGCAGGAGCGGAGCCAGAATTGGCCCATGCCTTGGGCAGCTGGGCTGGGCAGTGCGTCCTGTGGGCCGGGCCCTTTGTACCTCTAAATTCTTACAATTTTTCTATGGAACTTTGTGGGCTTTTGGTCCTAGGAGATCCACCCCTGTACGGATGATCTCCTGTCTGAAACAAATCTTTTTGTGTTACAAAATATAAACCTTTTTCTGCTACAAGATATGATCATTAAAGTGTATAATGACATCTTATGCCAGGAATTTCATGAACGGAAACAAAGACTATGGCCTATTTTGAAGTGAATGTGTGTTATAAGATTTAGACATTTACACATCAGTAAATAAGTATCAAGCTAGCAACTTTATGTTAGCATGCTTCTGCTTCAGGTACTCTATATCCCCTATTCCGCCAACGAATTAGCTAGGATGCAGTTTATACTAGCTGGTCTTCAGCAAACCAGCTGCACAATCTTAAAATTTCCTTCCCCACTAAGAAAAACCAGAACATAAATCCGGATCAACTCAATTGGGATTTGAGAATTGATTCATTCTGTTCATAGCCTATCACCAATACACCAAACTGGCGAACTAGATCAAAAATTTTCATGATATAACCCAATAAAGTAATACAAAGATTTCACCCTTAATCCAACTGAAAGCATCGAAACTAATATAGCACACTTGCAAAAGTTTCCCACGACATCATCGCGTAAACGAAACAATTCGGTAAACTATCACCATGTTAATCGAACGAAGTTTCTATGGCCTGAACAGAGCACCAATCGAACTAAGAAATCAGCACACCTAATCTGGACCACCTAAGCACCAGTTACTACTCACTAACCACGAGCACAACCTAAACCGGACCCAAAAATCCGTACGCTATGACCAAATCGGCAAACAATTACAGAGACAAAACACTAACTCTCACCGATCACGCAGGCAAGCCACAAAATAGAACTCAATCCAAGCAAGCTACACAAGACAAATCGAACGAAAGATGCAAAAGGGGGCGCGGGGGTTCTGCGAGTGACCTTGCATCCAGTGGAGAAGCCGAGGCGGGCGGCGAGGGCGGCGCTGGCGGCCCAGCAGAGGAAGCAGAGGAGGGCGGCGAGGGCGCCCGCGCGTCGGTCGAGTAGGAGGTAGAAGGCCCCGTAGAGCGCGGCGCCGGCCGCGGCGGCGTGCGGGAACGGCGCGGTGAGGTGGAGGAGCAGGACGGCGGTGAGGAAGATGGGCCAGACGAAGAGCGCGTGGATGGCCACGTTGACCGGGTTGCTGTGGTACGCGCCGTAGAAGGCGTAGTGGTGCTCCAGGTTGAGGAGGCCGCCGCCGCCGCGAGGCTTCGCCATGGCTTGGTTGGGCTGCTAGAGTTTCTTTCGATGAGGACGCGGTGACTTTCTATTTGGGCACGGGTGCTGTGTGCAGGTTCTTAGAGGTTGCTTAGACAAAAAAAAAAAAGGATTATTTTTGTGACAAATAAGATGTTTATTCTTGGAATAAGTCCAGTTTATTCTCTTCAACTATCAGAAAAGCCTGATTTACCCCCTGAACTACAAAACCAGTTATTTAACCCCCTAAACTTGTGAAATCCGGTCAAAAGACCCTTCAGGCCGGTTTCGCGTGGCTGTTTTGCACACGTGGCATCTCAATTGTCCAACTCAGCATGTATGTGTCTCAGTCATCTCCTCACCTTCCATTTCTTCATTTCTCCTTTCTTCTCCATGGAGATGCTTCAGCCGAAGCTTAGCTGGCACCACCTACGGAGCTCAAGGCCTTCCACCTCCCCTCCACCTCCCAGTCCCCCCAATTCACAAGAACATAACCGCCGATCCATCACCACCACCTCCTACGCCGCCATCCGGCCATTGCCGCTTGCGCTTAGTCCTCCTCACAAGACCGTCCTTCGCTCGGTCTTGGATTCTCCTTCCGAGCTTGCTCTGGCCGCACCTCCCCATGACGCCTTCTTCCTCGAGTTGCACCACGGCTGCCGCTTTCGCTTCCATGTCGCTTCGCTGCTCCTCGCCGCCAGCCAGACCATGTACGCCGCCATTGTCGTCACCCCCTTTTGCTCCCGACGCGGCCAGATGGTGGCACCATGAGACCAGATCCAGTGGGAGCCCAGATCTGGCAACTACGACACAGCATTGAGCCACGACAATGGCTCCCAGCGGCGACGACAACAGGAGCTCAGATCCGGCGGTGATGGCTCCCAGCGGCAACGACGACGGGAGCTTAGATCCGGCAGTGATGGCTCCCAGCGGTGACATCGATATGATCTTGGAGCCTCGGCGATGGCTTCCTCAACGTGAAGGTGAACTCCCTCAGCTCCATGGAGAAGAAGGGGGAAGCCGGAGCTGACGGCGCACGGCCGGGCCGAGGAGGCGCTGGAGGTGGGCCGAGCCAGGCGCGACACAAGAAGGCCGAACCAGACGGGCGCGACTGTTGGACCGAGGCACCGAGGAGATGCACATGGGGCCGAGGGCGCGGCCGACGACGCGAAGGCGGGAGAGAGCAAGGGCCGAGGGGCGCGGATGGTAGCGAAAGTAGTCACACTAGCGGAGGAGGCGAGGGAGCCAGCCGTGGCCGGGAGGCGTCGGGCCGGCCAAGGTGGCACCATGAGACCACAATTCGGTCGGGAGCAAGAAACTCCAGTGAAGAGAGAGAGAGAGAGAGAGAGAGAGAGAGAGAGAGAGAGCAACGGGGAGAGAGAGACCAAGAAGAAGGAAGGAATAGGTGCTGTCGGCCGACTGAAGCAAAAAAGCGTTGACTGGGACACATGTGCAAAACCACCGCTGACTTGGACAACTGAGATGCCACGTGTGCAAAATCGCTGCACGAAACCGGCCTGAGGGGTCTTTTGACCGGATTTCACAAGTTCAGGGGGTTAAATAACCGGTTTTATAGTTCAGGGGGTAAACCAGACTTTTCTAATAGTTGAAGGGAGTAAACTGGACTTATTCCTTTATTTTATAAGATCGATGCTTAATTTTCATCAGAGAATAACTTTTATCTAGGTGTTTGATGACGTAACTATATTCTCTCTCTCTTTAAATATTTATGTATAAGGGAAACGTTATTGTTCAGGTCAAACGATCAACCCACTACCCCATCTCACTTAGCCCACTACCCCATCCTACTGATTTTTCTTTGCTGCCACCGCATGACATCGAACTTTGCTGCCACTCTTTATCCCTAACCAACCAACCCACCCACACCCATTCTTTTTCTTCCCGTCCTGCTCCCACTAAGAAGAGCTCCTCTACTCCTTGATTCCTTGCCTTCTTGGCAGCGTAGAGATGCAAAGCAGCTAATGGTTAGTGCTGAGCTTTTTGGATCTCTCTCTAGGTAATCACTCTCTCTATTACGTTCTTGGCTTTTGGAATGGATTGATCTCTCTTTCACTCTCTCCTAGTCTCCTCTGCTTTCTTCTACTCTCTTGGGATCGAAGCAATGGAGAAGGACAGGACGCAGGGGTTCTTTTCGGTGCTCAAGGGGGAGGTGGTCAGGGGCCTCTCGCCAGCGACGTCACGAGGGAAGTCGTCGGCGCCGAGGGATCTGTTGTCACCCAATTACTTTGCTTCTCAAGCAGCCAAGAAGACACCGCCTCCGCCATTGAGCAGCTCAATAATACCTACGCGGAGCACTCAGAGCTCTGATCTGAAGCCTCTGCCCGCTCTAGAAGCTTTGTGTGCAACTTGATCCCGTTTCCCCTTCCTTTTCTTCTGATTTTTTTGTTGCAAAATGGTGAATTGTTGTGATGTTGCGGTCGTTGAAAAAAATATTGTGACCCGTTGAAAAGAATGTTGTATACTGTTCTTTGAGATGTAACGCCCCGTTGAAAAAAATATTGCATCTGTAGAAAAAATGTTACATCTGTATAAAAAAAATGTTGCATACTGTTCACGGTGATGTTGCAAGATTTTTCAATGCGTTTTTAGGTGCTTTGTTTTTTATTCCGAGCTTTTTAAGATGATGTTCATGGTGATGTTTCTTTGAGATGATGTTAACACATCTGTTCACGGTGATGTTCTTTGAAATGATGCGTATGAACTTTTCATATATTGCGCACATTCTGATTTTTGTTGCGTTTAGCACATAATGATGTTGCGCTCAGACATACGGCGCTAGCGCTTGGACCGTACACCCGAGCGCTAATAAGCCCTCTTGTACTGTACATGCCATAAGGCAGTATTTCTATATGGGAGTAGTGCTGGCCAAATGGGCATACCACCAAGACAAAGACGGCCCAACTTAGGCACGCCCATTCCGCTCGTATCGCTTCGTGTTGCGTCGGGTGGTGGCCGTGCACAGCCCGACGGGTATTCGTGCGTCTTGGGAATCGACGAGACCCGTTTGGCTCGTCGGCCACCGCGTCTGCTTGGCCCATCGTAACAAAAAAATTCAAAAAATCAAAAAATTAAAAAATCCAAAAAATTAGAAAAATGTGTAGAATTCAGAAGTAGACATGAAATTTTAAAAATTGAGACAATCATATTGAAAATGTAATAAAGAGCTTTATTGATGTCCAACTGGTCGCTTGTTAAAACCTTTGCCAAGTAAAAACTCAAAATGAGAAAACCTTGGCAAAGGAAAAAGAGTACAGCCTATAGCTCTACAATTCTACATACATGATACATCTTTGTTCTATGTATCGGTGTCATTGTCTAAGTACAAATTTTCGAACACCTCCGACAATTTTGGATTTTCCACAGAGTGTTGTGTTCACGAATCAGCTTGTTCCCAGTCCTTCACAGTTAGAAGGATCTCCACCATCTCACTTGTGAGACTTGTTCTTCTTTCCTCCAATATTCTTCCAGAAAGACTGAAAGCAGACTCAGAGGAAATCGTAGAGACAGGAACAGTTAACACATCACGTGCAAGTATGGATAGCACGGGATATGTTAACTTATGGGCTTGCCACCATTGCAAGATGTCGAAACCTTCGAGGCGAAATCCACCGTATCACCGTCCGTGATAGGTGGATAGTTCCCGCTCTTTGTGGGTCTTGGCCGAAAGGTGCACCGTGCGTAAGAAGAAGAAGAAGAAGACGAAGACTGACTCGATGAAGAGGCACCAAGATCGTGCCCCACATACTTGTCTTCCCACTCGAGGTGGGGCTACTGGAGGTCGCTGAGCAAACTCCTCGGAACTTATTTTCATACCTTTGGTAAACCCTCGATAACCGAGAATGAACTTCGCAAAATAGTTAGTATAGTCTAGCCCCATAGCACCACTAAGAAGATCAAGTACAGTACCAAATGCACCAATTTTAGCCCTAGGATCTAAAATAAATGCAAATGCATATAGGTAAGGGATTTCTCTCCAATATTTAAGGTATTTAGATTTCATGGAAACAACAAATTTCACGTAAAACTAAGTCATTTTCATGCATTTTCAATTGAGTAGCAATCAGAAAATAGTATGCACAATGATAGGAGATGTTGGATAGTAGATGCAGATAAAGCAACAGCTTGCCTCGTAAAAATTTCTAAAAATGACAAGACTTTCTCAAAGAATCTAACCAATGTTGCTCGCTTAATAACAAAGTACCGCGATTGCTAGGATAGTGTGTTTGAATAAAAATGAAAAAGTGCTCTTGTATGGTAAAAGATGCTTAAGCATGAGGTAAGTAGAGTTCCACCTTACCAAGCATGTCCAAACCGAACTTTCTTGGACGTACACCCATCGCCTGCGCAAGTTCTTATATTGTGCTATTCTTACGTTATAATTGTTCAAGAAAGAAATCGCATCGCGAAAAGCTCTAATATACGGACTCAACCTCTTTAGACCACATTTGACTATAAGGTAGATAATATGACAAGCGCATCGTTGATGTAGCAAGAACGAATTGGCATATGTACTCAACACTGGAGTAAGAATGTCCATGGCCCTAGAGTTTGAAGCGACATTGTCTAAGGTAATTGTGAATATTTTGTCTATAAGACTAAAGTCTTCCACGACTTTGAGAATACAGTTCGCAATATTCTCCCCCGTGTATGCTACATCAATTAATTTCAAACCTATAATTCTTTTCTCCATTACCCAGTCGTCATTAACATAATGCGCAACTACACTAAGATAATCCTCTCTAGCCCGACCACTCCATATGTCCGAGGTCAAGGCCACCGAAAATGTGCACGTACTAAATAGTTCCTTTATTTTATTACGACGTTCATTATAGTATTCCACTAGATCCCTTATTGTTGTCTGTCTAGAAACGGAAGAAAATATAGGATTATGCGCAGTCCTAATGTAATTTTGGAAAGAAGCAGATTCGCCAAAGCCTAACGGTAAATCCTCAGAAGCAATTAAACGACAGAGATTGGCGGGCTACCCGAGGATCGTAGTCCCGCCTAGATACCGCACTGCCGTCGGGGTTGTATTGCACCGTGTTCCGCCTCATCGCCAATCCTTGCTTGGTTCGACACCTTGTAGCATGTCTAAGCAAGTGCCCCGTTCTACCTGTAGACTTTGCAGATAATTCATGCCGACAAATTTTACAAATAGCATATGGTACCTCATTTCCCGCTGCGTCTTGCCTGGTTGTCCTGTCGAAATTTTCCCACACTCCCGATGTAGATGGCCTCGACCTCTTTGCTCCGGTTGCCGTTGAGCCTGATGCTGATGTCGAGCCTGATGACGGAACTCCAGCTTGCTCCTCCGGTGAAACCTCCGGTTCGTTTGAGGCAGCCGCAGCCGCGTCCATAGTGTTGGAGATATGCCCTAGAGGCAATCATAGAGATGCTGATATTTCGTTGTATCCATGATTTAATAAATGTTCCTTGAATATTGCCTTTGTGTTGATTAACAAGTATGTGACTTGTTTGTGAAACTCTTTACTTGTATGGTTATTCTAAAGTTGTCCCTAGTCGGAGTTCATGTGAGGACACACGTGAATGATGGATTAGCACATGTATCGGTTGATGACCATGTTTCACAGGTCATAGACATGGAGATGTCAAACCAATAATGTGGACACATGTTTAGAACATGGGGTTGGACCGACCCAACATGAGACATAACAATTATACTTATGGTTCTCTCTACACAATGTGTACGCCTTTGTCCTTAGACCCGAGATTGTCGCATGTACTTGAGATGTGAATCGACCTACTTAGGGGCTATCAAACGCTACTCAAATCGGGTAGTTATAAAGGTAGCTTCCGGTTTGTCATGAAGCATGTCATGCGAGGCATGGTCACGAGATGGGATTTGCCCTCTCTACCGAGAGAGATATCTCGCCCTCGAGTGATCGGATCCAAATGCATGGCCATGCTACTTAAGGTTAAGAGTTAACCTAGTAAGGGATTCCGGATCACAGGATCGAGATAGAGTGGTCACTTGGAGCTCGATCAAATATCGTGAGGCAAAGGGATTGGCATGTACATAACGCTGTGATGGTTCGTCCGATATGATCTTTGTGTACGCTTTAGGAGTTGGCACGCCTTGCTAGAGGCCGCTACCAACTATTGACCAAGTATGTATACTCGCCATGTCTAAACATACGTGAACCTATAGGGTCACACACTTATGGGTGAAGCCTAATTCGGATTGGATCCGAATTAGATCGGGCATTGAGTCCTAATGGGCCTCTATTAGTAGAAGCCCATTGTAAGGACGCCTATAAAAGGAGGGCAAGGGCGCAGATTGGTGATGAGTTTTCGTGACATCCTCAAACCTCGCCGCCATCCTCCCACGCCCTAGTCGCCGCGCGATCTAGTAGTCCGGCGGCGCCGCTTCCTCCCGTGCGTGTGGATACCTTTGAGGCGCCAGATCAGTAGCGCTTGGACGAACCGCAAGAGAGGAGCTATACGTGGGGCGCCGCAACGAGGACGAGGAAGTAGTACGACTACTCGCCTCGACGTCTTTGCATCAACTTAGTACGACTACTCGCCTGACGCGTGCTACATCAATTTCGCACTGCTTGCCGTCTAGTGGTAAGACCGTGATCTATAATCGCAGTGATCTTGGTTTACGGGTAGAATTTTTATTAATTTACGCTAGTGTAGCCTACCCGTATCCTTCACATAGACGCATTTCGTCCGATGAAAGTCCGAACTCACTAAGAGCAAAGCTATCGTAAGGACCGCCCATAACTAAAACCGCAAAATCGAAACTAACATTATTACTATTTTAATCTTAGCATAATAATAATTGACAATAAAAGTATTACAAAAATAGTATTGTACCTCTTTCGCTGACTTGCCGACGAAAATTAAAATTACCAAATTTTGGCACAATTTTTTTGAATTTTGCCAAATTAGCTCAACACGGATTTGAATTTGCACAACACAATTCCAAAGAGAGAATAGAGAATGAAGGGGTGCTGAATGAGGGGGGGATGATGCCTATTTATAGAAAAAATTTCGGAATTTTTTCAATTTTTTGCTATTTTTAAGCCCCCCAACGGTAAAAAAAATCACTCAACCAGAAAAAAAATCACTCAACGGTAAAAAACGGTTGGCCGTTTTTGGGCCGTGCCTTGTCGGCACGCCCCACGACCACGACACGGCCCGCCGCCCCGCTTCTTCTCTCTCCTCCCGATCCGTCTTCTCCTTGCCTGCCTTCTCTTCTACTTTGCCCCTTCTCCGTCCTCGCCGTCGCCCGACTCGCGACCCGCCGCCTCCTCGCCCGGCTCGCCTCCCATGATCCCGCGTCGAATCTCGCCTCCCATGGCGCCTCTCGCTTCCGCGGCGGTGACCCGCCGCCTCGCCTCATGCGTGGCGACTCCTCGCCTCCATGGCGGCGCCTCGCCTCACTGTGGCGGCGACCCGCGGCCTCCCGCGGCGGCGCCTCTCGCCTCCCGCCCCGCCACCTCCTCGCCTCCCCTGGCGTCGACCTCGCCGCCTCGGCGCCGCTGGCGCCTGCCCGTCTCCTCCTCCTCCCGCCATTCCGGCAAGAAGAACGTCGCCGAGCCCTGCAACGCCGCAGCGGCCTCCTTCTTCCGCTTCCGGCAGAAGACGTGCGCGCCGCGAGCCCGCTTTCTCGCCTCGCTCGGCGTCCCGCCTCCCCGCAGTTCCTCCACCGCCTGCCCGCCATCCGACGCCCCCATCACATCACTTCTGCCGGCGCCGCCATGCTTGGTTGGCCGGCTGCAGCGTCTTGCGTGTCAGGTCGGCCGCCCACTGCGTCGAGGTGGCGGCCCAGCACGCCCGGTTCTCATCGAAGCCGCCGCGCCATGAACAGTGCGTGTCGGGCCGTGCTCGTCTTGGCCTACAAGAATAGAACCGTCTTGGCCATTTGACCCGGCCCATTTGGCCAGCACTATATGGGAGTGATCGGGTATCTTTGTGATGATTTAAAACAGACTGTTTGGATGTCTGCAGGTAAAATAGAGGAATTTTCGAGGAAAACATCACTTGAACGGGAGAGAGTTTGCTCTACAATTCTCACAGAAAATTTTCCGCGAGGTTCGCGCAAATATTTGTTTTGATCCAAAATATGTAGGGAAGAAGAGTATTCTACGAGAACCTTTTGGACCATTTTCGCATATTCCAAATAATTTTGCAGAAAAAATTATATGGGAATCCAATCCTACAAAGTCCAGTATTCTACGAGAACATTTTTTTCACCATTTACTCATCATAGTGATCTTTCAGAAGAAAAAAAAAACTAATCACAGTAAAAGTAGGAGTGGTGGGGAGTGAAAAATATTGAGAGAAAAGGTTTAAAAATGTAGCTAAAAATTGCATTTACCATAGCCATCTTTTTAACTAATCATAGCAATGTGCCGGGGGCATGAGAAAATTAACAACATTATTTGTCATGTATAAAACCCACAATTTTTCAGATATATCAAACTGAACCTACCTATGGAACAGGTACAATCGTTACTGTCGATAATATCAAAGCAGATAGGCTGTTCAAATGTTCTAGAAAGATGCAAAAGAAAAGGTCTTGAGAAACTGCTCAGTCAAGTTTGGCGTTATTTCGCTTGGAAAAAAAATGCCGAACATTTATGTCTCTCATTTGACTAATGGAGTTATGGCCTGCAGTACATCACTACATGTTGTTTATTAAATCAGAACCGCGAATCTGGTATTAGAGCATGTACGATAATTTATCTCTTAGGGTTATCTTTGAAAGATCATCTACAGGCAACCTTAGAGTATCTCTAATAGTTAGAGATAATCTTGTCTCTAATATATACTACATCATCTTTAGAGACAACATCTCCAATAGATAGTCTCTAGCGCACTCTTCAACATTTATATTTTATATATATTTTTTGAAATGGGTCTACATATCAACTAGAGTAGATTCATGTATCATGTCGTGTTTCACGTGCACGACAGTCTTTTTAGGAAGAGACGGCTTGCGCTCTCTCTCCTCCCCCTCTCTCCTTTATGTAGGATTTTGTTGACGTGGCATAGCTAAGAGATAACAATAAATACACTATTGGAGATGCCCTTAGAGACAATATCTCCAATAATTTATCTATAACATCATTCATTTTAAATACAACGTCTCTCCTTACGCACTCATCATTTGCGATGGTTTGCGTGTCCAGTTTGACTCTTATATGAGAGATAACATATTCTCTCTTCTTCAACTAGAATTTTAAGTGATATGTTAGACGACTTACGTGACCATTATTGAAGATGTCCTTAATGTGAATTCCGTTGAAGATAGTTTGTTTCCCATACCCACCCCCCCCCAACCCCCAATATAATGAGAACCCTTGTTTACTTTTGTTTCATTCTTTGAGTAAAACTTCTGCAGCCTTACTCCAACATACCAGAGAAAAAAATCATAAAAGAAAAGGGTTATGGATAGTGGCATAATCAAACATGTTGCTTAGTTTAACAAATTTTGAGAAGTGATACACAAATGAAAAGGAATTTCTAGCACTAGCATTTCTGAGCTACTCGTAGTTTACTGAAACAAATTCGTGGCGGTCAGACGGTTGCAACTATTTGCAATGGCTTCGTTTCGTTTGGGCCAGCGACCAATCTTTCTGTTTGGACGTCATTATTGGTGACACATCTCTCTTTAGCCCACACGCTACGATTGCGTGGTGCTGGCATGGGAACTTACGACTTTCGGGAGATGTCTGATGATTTCAGAGGGTTTACCTGCATATATTAACTATAATATACATTTAAATTTCATTTCATGCTCATGTTTTTTAGGGAACGAATGAGGTTCATCTTTACACCCAAAGAACAGAGGGGGTATGAGGGGAAAAAACAAGGAAACTGAAAAATAGCATATGAGCTTGGATTGCACCATCGAGTGGCGGAGCCAGAAATTTAGTGTTGGGGTGCATACACAAAGCAACACTGGATATGATTAGTTTAAACTAAGGAAAAAGCTACCGTTTGGAAAAAAAATTCGGAGCTAGCGATAGATCCAGTTACCGGAATTTTTGGATTTATTTCGATCGAAATTTTTGAATCAAATTTTGAATTTTTTGTAAAGTTAAAACGAAAAAAATAAAAAAAAATGCATAGCCAAGATTTGAACCCAGAACCAACCTCTTCAAGACTAAGGGTGTTTCCACCCAGGCACATGCACTCTTGTGTTTGCATATGGTTACAAACTTTCTTTATATTGGCCGGTTGGAAATTTTACCCGAGGCGTCCCGCCGAAATTTCGCCGAAAAAGTTTTCACTGGTTCAAACTACGCATCGCCCAACAAAGCCAGGAATTTGTCCGTTAGAAGTAAAAAACGTCAAGAAAAAAAGAACGGAGGAAATTGTCTACTAGTATATTTTCACATGTCATTACTATAGTAATCAATTTGAAAAATGATTTGCATAATAATATGAATGTGAGAAAAATAGAAGTTGCTCCATGCACATCTGCAAAATCATTGGTCTTAGTGAGTGGCACGTCGCCTACTACTGCTTGCTGCTCCCACACTGGTGCCACACCGCCCACCGCTTCTCCTCTCCGCGTCGCACCGGCCACCGAGCCACAGGAACCAAATTGGGGAAGAGTTGGAGTATTGGAGATAGAGATTATGGATATCATGGGGATATGCTCACGATCTTAGGATGATGATACAATTCGCAATGGCATTGAAGGTTTGTCGAAACACGCGTTTTCGGCAAAGTTCAAAATGCTGTCAGGTCTCAGGCGGTCAGACCGGTCATTGTGTGGCAATCAGACCAGCCAGGCCTCAAGTCAGGCTCAGGCTAAGTGGCTGGCAGTCAGACCGGCCATTGGGTGGCTGTTTGACCGGCCAAAATAGATTTTTGATTTCGGAGCTGGGCCAAAAATAAAGGGTGTAGGCAAGATAGGGGATTCTACTACACTTGGTCTCATAATTTTTGGAGCTTCAAGTCAAAAGTTCTATTGGTTTGAAAATTCCAGTAGGTTTCGGATTTCCAGGGAGAAATTTTGGCTTAGTATCATAGGCAATCGACCGACCAACAGTGGCGGTCGACCGTTAGGCGATCGACCGGCCAAAGTGGCGGTCTGACCGGTTTTCACTTGTTTCATCGGCCAACTTGGTGGCGATAGTTGTTGGTTAGGTCAAGTTCATGGGTTTCAGTGCATATGTGTTGCATGATGCATGTTTTGACTAACGTGGGTCAAGTTGCGAAGAACTTGTTCCCAAAAACGATTTCTTGGTCTATTGCTGTGCAAGTTGTTTGGAGGTCAACGACGATCAACGGCGAGGATGATTGGGACTAGGCTTGGAGATCTGATGTCCAGAACGATTGAGGATGCCCGGTGAGGTCAATAGATTCAGGCATGGCACAAAATGGACAAGGATGACTGAATGGGCAGTTTGGTGCGACGGGTTGGATCAAGCGGTGCAGGGGTCGGTGCAAGTACCATGGTGGTTTCGGTGGGAGCCGGATGGGAGATACTTGTCGACATGAAGAGAGCTGTTGATCAACCTACACGTGGCGAAGCTTGGAAATGCTTCACGAAGATGGGACTCGGTCTTTGAAAAAGGATCGAGAAGGGTTATTTTGGTAATTTCACCTAAATACCGCCTTGATGACCTTTTGCCAACCCACGGCGCAAGACGGCGCAAGGAGAAGCGGATTAGGTCAAGATGAGATGAAGACAACGCTTTAAAATACGTGCGTAAGTGAAACCCGTTTGTGTGTGGGCTTAACGGGCACCCATTAGGATTTTCTTTCTAGAAGCTAGCCTCCACTATAAATAGGGAAGGGTGCTAGCCAGCACCTTCTTAACCCTTTCATTAAGAAACCCTAAGTTGTGTCTTAGGTATAGGATAGTGGACAAGTTAGCGTTCTAGAGAGTTGGATTGATTTCGTGCTGATGCGTTGAGTCTTTGTCCTTCTGGATGGAGTGGCTGTAAACCAACAACAATCTTAAATCAATCCAAGTAAGGTTTCACAAGATGAGTCTCTTTGTGTTCTTACTCTCTATTTTGTGATTTTGGGGCTTTCTTTGATTCGCGAGTTTTCCTTTAGTTTCTAGCCTAGATTTAGCTTGTTGTGACATGTGGGAATACATTTAGGATCATCTTGATCATCAATCACCCACGAGCAAGTTTCTAGATCATATTTTCGGTTTTGACTCGGTTTTGGAGCAACCTTCACTCAAACAGAAAAATATCGGAACTTTGGCATGGATCTTCATGATCCTTGATTGGAATAGGGACCTGACATCCTAGAGAAGGTATGTCTTAAGTTTGGTAAGGTTTGGAGTCACGGATCAAAAGTTAGACCAATTTGTGATTTTGAGTTTAGGCTAATTTTACTGTTCATTGGCCTGGAGGTCAGACCACCATGTATTGAGAGATCAGACCAATTTCCAAAGGTCAGATCGCCAATTACATGGAGGTCAGACTGTCCAACTCATTTAGGTTTTGAGTTTTTGTGTTTTTTGTCTATTTGCTTCGGCGTTTTGATCGGATTCAATACAAGTCTTCCACTGTGCTTGTATATTGATCTTGATAGCTTTTATAGCTATTGGAGTCAAATTAGTATTGAATTCAATCAGGGTGAAAAAGAGATCGTGGTCCTATTCACTCCTCCTCTAGTCGCCTTTTTAGTTCAACAAGTGGTATCAGAGCCCGGTTAGTTCAATCTTGATCTTAACCGGTCACTAAACTTGGCGATAGATAAGTACTCCACCAAGCCGCATATCTTCAATGGGCTCGACTATGCCGATTGGAAGAATCGCATGTGAGTCTTCCTTCAGAGCGAAGGACAAGCTATATGGGAGTTTGTTCGAGCTCCGCTCGTTTTGCCCGAGGTTGTTTCACCGGCTTCAGCAGCTCTCTTGGCTAACAACCATAAGTCAAAGAACCTTCTATATGCTAGGCTTGATAGACAGGAGTATGATAGGATTTGCAATCTTGAGACCGCACATGAGATTTGCACGCCCTCGAAACCTACCATGAGGGATCGTCCCAAATCAAGTAAGTGCGCCAGACGGTCTACCAGCGAGAGTATAACAAGTTCGAGATGCGTCCTGGTGAGAGCATCAATGACGTATTTACTCGCTTTAACAAGGTAATTAATCAGATGAGAGCTGTAGACATTGAGTACTCTCAATCTAAGAATGCCACTCACCTCTTGGCTGCAATCAACACCAAGGAGTGGGAGATGAAAGCTACTGCCATTAAGGAAAACGTCGATCTCTTTAGTCTCTCTTTAGAGCTGCTCTATAGCAAGCTCAAGACTCATGAGATCAAGAGAGGTAGTATTCCTAAGAAGGAGAACATGGTTTTGGTGGCTGATCCTCTTAAAAGAACTTCTGATGGTTCTTCTTAGTCTTCTTTTGGATTTTCATTTGCTTGTTTATCTGCAATCCATGAAGAGGAACTTGAGGGTATTCCTGAGGCTGATTTAGCTCTTTTAGCCAAGAAATTCACACGGGTCTATAACAATGTGAGAAACAAGAAGAGAGGCATCCTTGTGACGTGCTATGAGTTTGGAGAGCTCTACCATATCCGGGCGAACTGCCCCAAGCTGAAAGGGAAGGGCAACCACAAGGATGAGAAGGCTGCCTAGAGGAAGCCTCAAGGGAACAAGCCCAAGTATGATGCTGCCAAGCTCATGAAGGTCGCTCACTGGGTTCTTGCCGCTTTTGGAGAGCAATCCATGAGCGATGTGGACTCTGGGAGCAAGGAGGACAAGGAGGAGGAGCTCCCTCAAGACAAGAAAAAAAGGGAAGGCAAAGGACTTCACCGGCATGTGCTTCATGGCTGACTCTGTCGACGCTGATGACAACGATGAGGTACCTCCATCCTATGATGTTCTCTCTGCTAGATGCGATACCATTTTTGAGTAACTGCTTAGCCAGGATAAGGCTTTAGAGTTTACCATAGCTAGAAATAAGGACCTAGAGTCACAAGTTGATAATCTGACATTAGAACTTGTGAATGCTAAGAGTCTTGATGCTGATGAATGTTCATCTTACCATGCTTTACACTCTGAACTTGCTAAATTGCAAACTGCTCATGATGTTGCCTTGCACCAAGTAGAAAATGCTAGGACTGAGTTAATTGAGGTTAAATCTGCTCCATGTGAAAAATGCTTAGAATCTAGCAAGTTGGTGGTTTCTGATAAGGCTAAATCTAGCACTTCCTCTTTCTGCTTAGAACATGAACATGAAGTAAAAGACATAATAGAAGCAGTTAGAGCTAAGTATGTTAAGCTTAAGGACAAAATTGATTCTAATCCTTGTGCTTCATGTGCGGCCTTTAAGCTTGAAGTTGCTTTTCTTAAGGAGAAATATGCTAGAGCCATTAAGGCCAAAACTTGTGAGTCATGTGTTAATCTTGGAAAAGAGAATGCTTATCTTAAGAATACTTTAGAAAAAATTCTCTAATGGTGAAAAACAGCTAAACATGATTCTTGACAAGTTTAAAACTCCTTATAAGAAGCAAGGGTTAGAATACAACTATGCCCAAGATAAGTCCAAACCAAATGTCATTCAAGTCTTGGAAAATGGCTTAGTTGAATTATCATTTTCAAATTTGCAGGTTTTGCCCAACCATCTTTTGAGCTAAAAGGTGCTTCTCCCAGTGGTACCAGGTACCATTGCACCTATTGCGAGAAGGATGGGCATTTGATTGAGTTCTGTTGGCGTAGGTTGAAAAATGCTAGGAGAAATCTTACTAGAATTTTATCTAATCAACCTAGAGCTTTTATGAGACATGGTCATTTAGAAAAGAAGAAACCTGGACTAGGGTTTGTTTCACATGCTCATCATCATAATGTTCCTAGACAGAATGCTTCTCATGTTCATGTAACCATTGCTCATGATAGAACTTCAAATAGAATCAAGGATAGCAATTCTACTTTGTATACTACTTGCAGACGTGTGTCTCAGTACTGGGTTCCTAAGTCATGTCTAACTAACCCTAGTATTGAGACACATCAATCTTTTGTGCCTTGATTTTCAGGATCGCCGCGGAAGGGGGAAGAACATGTGGTTCATCGACTCCGGCTATTCACGCCACATGACTGGAGACTCAAGATGGTTCACCTCCTTCACACAGTCGACGGGTGATGACTTCATCACCTTTGGAGATGATACACAAAGGCGGATTGAAGGAACGGGATCGACAAATTTATCCTGAAGGACGTTGCTCTTGTGGACAAGCTAAGGTACAACTTGCTTTCTATCTCATAGCTTCTTGATGATGGCTATGAGACTAGATTTAAGAAAAATACTTTTCATGTGCTTGATTCAGCTGGTGAGCTTGTTTTTGGGATTTCTAGAGTTGGTAGGATCTTTTGAGCTGATTTTTCTGAATCTCTTGCTAGATCTCTCAAATGTTTGATTGCATTTTCTTCTGAGTTCTGGCTTTGGCACCGATGTTTGGGGCACATAGGTTTTGATCATCTGACGTGAGTTAGCAACCTTGATATCATGAGAGGTTTGCCAAAACTCAAAGCCGTCAAGGATGTTGTATGTGCGCCCTGTAGACATGGCAAGCAAGTTGCCACCTCACACCCTTCATTGACTATGGTCATGACTGACGGACCAGGATAGTTGCTTCATATGGATACTGTTGGTCCTGCTAGGGTTCGGTCAGTCGGTGGCAAATGGTATATTCTTGTCATAGTCTATGATTTTTCGAGATACTCTTGGGTGTTCTTTCTTGCTTCGAAGGATGAAGCTTTTGATCATTTTCATGATCTTGTTTTTCGCTTGGCTTCTGAGCTCCCTAGTGCCATGAGAGCAATTCGAAGTGACAATGGCACAGAGTTCAAGAATGCCTCATTTGCATCTTTTTGTGCTAAGCGTGGTATTGAGCATCAGTTCTCTTCTCCACACGTCCCTCAACAAATTAAATGGCATTCTGGAAAGGAAAAACATAACTTTAGTCGAGATGGCTAGGACGATGCTAGATGAGTATATCACTCTGAGGAGGTTTTGGTTCGAAGCTATTGCTACAGCTTGCTATATTGCCAATCGTGTCTTCTTGAGACCGTCTTTGGGCAAGACATTTTATGAGCTTCGCTTTAGTAGAAAGCCCTCTGTCTCTCATTTTCGAGTCTTTTGATCCAAGTGTTTTATTCTCAAGACAGAAAACCTAGATAAATTTGAGTCAAGGACTTCTGATGGTTTATTTCTGGGTTATCCTACTCATTTGAGGGGTTTTCGAGTTTTTAATGTTGAGACTAACGTTGTTCAGGAGACATGCAATGTCACTTTTGATGAGACTAGCCCTGGAACTAGATCAGACATTTCAAGTGATGCACAGGAGACGGAGAGCATTTTTGTAGAAGAAGATGATGATGAAGTCGATATTGCTCTTTCACTGCTCTCGATGCTCTGCCCAAGCTCGAACTCGCTTTAACTACTTCACCTCAATTGAGGCTCCTGCTGCATCTTCATCATCAGCAGTACTTGCGGAGGTTGAGGAGATGCTATCTCCCTCAGGCGCTCCACTTCACATGCAGAGGCATCACCCTCCGAATCAGATTATTGGTCAGCTTCATGAGCGAGTCACTCGCTCCAGGTATCATGATCCGAGTCTCTACTCTCATTCTGCATTTGTTGCTTTTTTTGAACCCCACGATATATCACATGCTTTATCTGATTCTAGTTGGGTTAATGTCATGCATGAGAAGTTAGAGAATTTTGAGAGAAATAAGGTCTGGAACCTAGTAGAGCCTCCTAGTGGTCATAATGTGATAGGAACCCGTTGGGTGTTAAAAAATGTTTGTGTTTTAGAACCGATCTTACGTAAAGATTGTTTGATTCGGGGGTCTCCAAGACTGAAATCACGCAGAGAGATTGATATGGGGATTTTTATACAGGTTCGGGCCTTCTCCGGAAAGAATAACAACCCTACTCCTGTGTGCATATATTGAGTATACTGGTTACAATCAGTAGAAAATGCTACGATTTTCCCTGCTACTCAGTATATATGTATGTCCGATTGTATGTCTCTAATCCCCCTCCCCTTATTATCTCTGGCCATAGCCCTTTACAATGTTCGTAGAGGTAGCCGTTTCTCCAGGCCAAGGGGCATCTCATCATTCCAAGTAATGGGCGCATTGTTGGTAGTAATCGCCGGGGTATTAACTCCTCCACGTCGCCTGGCAGTTTCTAGTCAGAGATAATGGTGTGTAACGTGTAGTTATTCCGGAGAATAACAGTGTATATTGTCTGCTTAGATTCCCTAATCAATTGGGCCTACTTGTCCGCAGGCTTTATTGATCATAGGGTGGTCGTAGTTGACTTAGTCATAAAAGGGCTTACGACCATGAAGTAGTCGTGGAATAACTTACGACTTGGGGCTAGTCGTAGAAGAACTTATGACTAGATGGTGATCGTGAAAACACTTATTTATCATGAAACAGTCGTAGAAAGACTTACGACTATGAGGATGGTTGTAGAAGAGCTTACGACCAGTTGGTTGGCTTCTCCTTTATGATTATAAGGGGTATACTCAAGAACTGTATGACGTCATATTCACCCATAATAAGAATTATAGATAAATAATAAAATGAGGTTTATTATATCCTCGTCATCTAGCCCCCAGCTTCAAGTGAAAGTACTTACTTGGGAAAGGAGTCATAGATGATCTTACGACCACAAAAAGTGATCGTAAAAAGATGGTCGAAGGAAAAAGCTCTTCGAGTTTGTATATCATTTGACCATAAATATACTTAGTCAAGAAGACTGTTGAAAAACCTTTACGACTATTAAATAGTCGTAGAAAAAACTTACGACCATAAAGTAGTCGTAGTATGGTAATCGGAAGAAAAACCTTTCCGACTGGTATTTGACCAAAAAAGACTTGGCCAAGGAAGTAATTTCGCTTGAGGTGTGAAGACAACCTCGGTTTTCTTGAACAGGCAAGTTCAAGAATCTCAATCGATTCTCCCCAATCTTGTCCGCTGGAGCAATTCTCAAGTGGCGGAACAGATTGGGTTTCCACGGCGTTTCCTTTCGAAAGTCTTTGTTATAAAAACTTCTCGCAGGGTGTTTTAGGGTTCTTACTTTTCCCCAAATTGCTTCAACTGTTCATCAAGCTCTCGCCTTCTCCGTCGTCGACCAAATCGTGCCTTCTCCTTCAATCCTTCGGGGCCGCTTCCCAGTGGGCTGAGTCGAAGATGGATGCAGTGAAGATGCAGGCTCTTGTTGTCGCCGGGAAGATCCCAGAGAAGATCCTAGTCAAGTGGATTTAAGCTGCCGGGCAACATTGGCCGTCGGGGGAGATGGGGCAAATCCCTGTCTTCTAGGTGTACTGTGAGTGTGGCCTCCGATTGTCTGCTCATCCTTTTCTCACATTCGTACTCGAACATTTTCAGGTGGAACTAGTTAATCTTGGTCCTAATTCCATCACAATGTTAAGCGTATTCATGTACTTGTGTGAGGCTTACTTGGGGATTCTAGCGGACCTTGAGCTCTTTCAGTATTATTACGGAATGGCTCGACAAGCTGGAATTGCCGGGAGTTGTGGTCTGAAGCTCCATGACGGAAAGTCGAAGGGGTATATTCAGATGTTCACCCTGTCATCGTGGCCCGGATGGAGGAAGAAATGGTTTTACTGGAAAACCACTCAAGAAGATAGCCTTTCTTTTGTGGGGAAGGCTGCCGAGAAGGTCCCTTCCTAGGATTTGACTCCCAAAGATCTTGACCGAATTGCCCCCTACATTCAAGCTATCAAAGACTTGAAGAGAGATGGGCGCACCGGGTGGCATGTGGTGAAGGATTTCATCACACGCCGCATTAGCCCTTTGAAGAAACGAGTACCTCCTATGTGGAGGTATATGGGGCTACAAGACCCAACCAGGGACTACGAGCAGGGTAAATGAAGCTCCGACTTAGCTTTCGTTTTGGTTATCTTCAGATTGGACTAATGAAAATTTTATCTGTTTGTTTAGACCTTTCACAAAATGAGATTGACGTCCGAGTCAAGCTTATTTGCGAGAAAGCTCCACCACCCAATGTGGTAGTTCCCCAAATTCTAGCGGTCATATCCGCAGAGGAGAAGATAGAACGCCTAAAGGTAATAAAGGGTTGATTTCATCTTTAGGATTTCTTAGTCGTAGAAAAGACTTACGACCATGGAGTAGTCATGGAATAACTTACGACTTATAGCTGGTCGTAGAAGAACTTACGACCATGTGGTGATCGTAGCAGCACTTACGATCATGAACCGGTCGTAGAAAGACTTACGACTGCTTGGTTGTTGTAGGAAAACTTAGGATTAGGTACCGGTCGTAGAAAAAACTTATGACCGGATAGCGATCGTAGAAGAACTTACGATTAGGAAAATGTCGTAGTAAAACTTACGACTAGATACTGGTCATAGAAAATCTTATGACGGATTAGTAATTCTTCTTTTTCTGTCTGCTGCAGAAAGTAGGTATGGAGAGTCGTCAGGATGACGAAGAGGTCGTCTTGTTTATCGTTGGGAAACAAACAGTGGTGGAGGCAATCCAGGCTCCTTCAGCTAAACGGCAGCGTTCTGAGAGAGTCGCCGATAAGGGAGGCGCAGGCTCAAGCTCTTCCGCTCCGACTAAGCTCCTCACAAAAACTGCCATGGATATGGCTATGATTGAAGCAGAAGAAGCTGCGGAAGCTGAAGAGATTGAAGCAACTGAACCTCTTAAGCGCAAATCCCGCAAAACCAAGGTACCCTTTTATTACGACAAGAAAGCTTTTGTTGTTTCTGCCTTTCCTGGTTTTGTCAAGCAAATAAAAAGGAGAACTAGAAGGATTTTATGTCTTTTGCGAAGGACAATGCTGCTCTAGCAGAGCCTACGGTCGAGGGAAGTGCTGTTCTTGAAGTGGTCGAGACTGGTCTCGGCCCTCTAGAAAATCAGGAGACCCACCAGGTGGTTCCTGTTCGAGACCCACGACCAGACGTTGTCGTGGGTAACCCTATCCTTCAACTTGAATCTCGACCAGACGTGGTCGTAGAGAAAAAAATCAAAGAAATCTTCCATTGGAAAGTTGACTCCCAAGTTCCTGGTTAGGTCCAGTGTGCAAAGGTATGTAAGAAAGACAAAAGTGCAAGAAGCATTTATCTTTTGCTTTCCACAACTTAACGTGCTTTTAATTTTGCGACCTTAGCCCAACTCCTTCAAATTTCAGAGGACGCTTACGAGAGGCCACTTGTCACTTCTTCAGCAGATGAAGAGAGAAATGTGGCGATAGTAGAAGGATCATCCATCGCCCGGGTGGAGGAAGTTCGTCACGATGTGGTTGCTCGATCATGGTGGCGATCGTGGAGATGAAGCGAGAGGTGGTGGCAGAAGCCTTCGGTTATGGTGATGGAACGTCCGATCATCATTCCGGGAAGAAAATCGCTGAAGATGTTCCCCCTAGTTTCCAAAGTAAGGCTGCTGTCACCGAATCAGAAGAAGAGGAGTAATTCAACTTCTGTTCTGATTTCTTTAGACCTGGTTCTCCTATGGGATCTTCTACCATTTGACCTCGCGACCGAGTCCCCCACCCCAGGGATATTCCTACCAGTGGGGATATTTTTGATGATGTGTGTCTCGAAAAAGTTTGGTGGGACCAAATCGACAAGTTGGATGAGCTGAAGGATCCAACAAGTGTAGTGTCCATGTTTGCTCGGAGGAGTATGAATGTAAGTTTTTGACAGCATTCATATACTCCAGTATTCCTTGCGTCTTACTGTTTACTCTTTTTGTAGAGAGCTTTGCAACAAATTGCCACTGTTTGTGAATACAACCAGCAGTTTGTCAAGCTACGACAAGAGAAAGCGGAACTCTGCGAGCAGGCAGAGAGATGGTAAGTCACTGATACTAGTAGTCAATTATATTTTGACCACTTATACAGTGTTTATGGTAGCAGTCGTAGAAAAAACTTACGACTAAGTACTGGTCGTGCATGTACTTACGACCGTAAGGTTGTCGTAGAAAGGCTTATGACTACCTAACTGTTGTAGAAAAGCTTACAACCATGGGAGTGGTCGTAGAAGAACTTACGACCATTTGGTTAGTGCTCATGTCCACTTTTAACCTTTGCAGGTTTAAAAGCAACGAAAAGGCCTTAGCCGATTCACTCGACTATGAGAAAGTCGAGACGAAAAAGCTAAGGGATGAGAAAGAAGACCTTCTAAAGCAGCTTCGGGAGGTCAACTCTGCAGCTCAACAGTTGCAAGGAAAAATAAACAGTAAGTGCTGAACTTAAGACTGCTTATGTTGTAGATCTTTACCCTTGTAACTTCTGCCTCTTTGCAGAAAAAGAGGATGAAATGAGATCTCTTCAAAACGAGGTTAGTGAAAAGACCTTGGTTGCTCGCGAGATTTCTCGCATTGCCAAGGACAAGGATCAACAAATCGAGATGTTGAAATCTCAACTAGCAGGTAAACAACTCTTTACCTGTATATAGTTTTGTTTATCAATCCTTCACGAGTTCTTTTCTTTTTTTTTAAAAAAAAATTCATCTCTTTTCAGAAAAGGAGATCGAAGTGGGTAGGCTCAACACTAAGGATCAAGAAAAGACTGTGATTCTTAATGAGATTACCCATATCGCCAAAGAAAATGCAAAGGATATCAAGCTATGGGAGGATCGGGACGCCAAGATCATCGTTCCCCATGAGGATGAAGTCAAGAAGTTGGATTCTTGACTAGCAGGTAAGTAAACCTTTGCCTGTAGTGAATTTCATTTTGTAGTCCTCTAGAAGTAACTTTTGCTTGACCAGTGTTACTCTTTTCAGAGCAAATAGCCGAAAACAAACAACTTCGTGAGGCTTCGACTTGTTACCAAGAGGAGATGAAGTTGACGAAGAACAATCTTCAAAACAACATCTCGCTCCTAAACAATATACTTGGTGAGCTACGTGGTGAGGGAAACACTCCTCAAGAAGACACGATAGCTGCTCACACAAGTACTATTGATGAACAAGTCGGGACTTTACAAGAGTTGGTGTCCACTTTGAAGACCAACCAATCTGACTCGATAAGGGAAGTGGTCGAAGGTGCAGTAAGTTATACTTTGGCAAAACTTAAAGCTCATGACCCCAGCCTTAACGTGCAACCAATCGAAACCGATTTTGATTGCTCCGGAGCGGAAGCAAATCGATTGATTCAAGAAATGTAGCCAGTCGGTAGGAAGGTTTCAGAGGAGATGCAACTGGGATCTCTTGCTTCAGAATGACCTGTAAAAGAGACCTGAAAAGACAAGCTTTTGTTGATGTAATATATAATCCTTCCTGTTTCCTGCAAATCATCTTGTCGAGTGGTTAGTAACTCAAAAGATAATTAACGAAAGTGAGACTAAGAATTGAAGTAAAGATAATTACTTTATCCTAGCCCCCGACTATTTGCTTAGTTTATTTAGATAAACTTAGTAAATAGTGTTGTTAAGGGTTTTCTGAAAAAAGAGAGAAGTTTAGCTAAATTGTAGTTTTTCAGTCACGACTATCATGTACTGGTCGAAAGAGTAGAAACGAGTCGACACTAGAAAGTTCCTTCTGGTGGGCAGGACCACGTGCAGAGAGGAGAGGCTTTGACTAGGTGATGTTTCCATCTTTGACCAGATTAATCAAATCAAGAAAGATCAACTTTAGTTAGATAAACATCTGGAGTTCCTTTTTAAAAATTTGTCCAACTTATTGCAATGCACTTAGTATGTCCTGTCGATGTTTTAGAACCGATCTTACGTAAAGATTGTTTGATTCGGGGGGTCTCCTAGAATGGAATCACGCAGAGAGATTGACACGGGTATTTTTATATAGGTTCAGGCCTTCTCCGGGGAGAATAACAACCCTACTCTTGTGTGTGTATGGTATTGAGTATGTCTTGTACAATCGGGAGAAAAGACTAAGACTATTACAGAAGATAGTGCCTGTCTTGCTGTGTCCTCCGATCGCCCTTCCTCCTCTCTAATCGCTGCCTTTATATAGTCGTGAAGGAGTAGCTGTTTTCTCCTGGTGAAGAGGCGTCTCATCAAATCCAGTAACGGGCGCATGTTTGCAGTAATCATCGGAGTGTTAACCCCTTCACGCCGTCTGGCAGTTACTTATCAGAGATAATGGAGTATTATGTGCTATTACTCAGAGAGTAACAACATGTTAACCGCTAGATTCCTTAATCAATTGGACCCACTCGTCTGTAGGTTTTATTGATCGTAAGGTAGTCGTGGCTGACCTGGTCATAGAAGAGCTTACGACCATGGGGTAGTCATAGAATAACTTACGACTGGATAGTGATCGTAGAAGAACTTACGACCATAAAGTAGTCGTAGCAAGACTTACGACTATGGGGGTGGTCGTAGAAGAACTTACAACCCTTCAAGTGAAAGTAACTTACTTGGTTAAGGAGTCGTAGATGGTCCTATGACCACGAAAAGATTGTGAAGATATGGTTGAAGGAAAAACTCTTCGATATTTGTACATTACTTTGACTAGAAATATACTTGGTCAAGAAGGTTGCTTACGGCTACCAGATAATCGTAGAGAACTTTTTCGACTATGAAGTAGTCGCAGTATGGTGATCGGAAGTAAAACTTTTCTGATTGATATTTCATTTGGCCAGAAAGACTTGGCCAAGAAAGTAATTTTGCTTGAGGTGTAAAAATGAACCTGATTTTCTTGGGCAGAGAAACTTAGAGAATTGCAACCGTCTCTTATATGTCTATTTGTTGAAGTGGTTCCCGAAACGGTGGCAACCCTTGGATTTCCACCCCTTTAGCCCAAGCATACGGTTATAAATACTTACGGGGGGTGAGACTTAGGTTTCTACTTTTCCCGAAATCGCTCCCACTGTTCGTCGAGTTCTTGCCTTCTCTGTCGTCAACCCAATCGTGCCTTCTCCTAAGACCTTCCTTAATCCAAAACCTCCCCTTTCTGAGAAAGATGGCCGGATCAGTTTCTGAGTGGGCCGAGTTGGAAATGGATGCGGTGAAGATTCAAGCCTTGGTCGATGCTGGGAAGATTCCAGAGAAGGTTCTTGTGAAGTGGATTGCGGCGGTTGGACAACATTGGCCGTCGGGGGAGATTGGGCAAATCCCCGTCTTCCAAGCATATTGTGAGTGTGGCCTTCGATTGCCTGCTCACCCCTTTGTCACACTCGTACTCGAGCACTTTGGGGTGGAATTAGTGATCCTTGGTCCTAATTCCATCACTATGCTAAGTGTATTTGTGTATTTGTGTGAGGCATACCTGGGAATTCCAGCAGACCTCGAGCTCTTTTAATATTTCTATGGAATGGCTAGACAATCTGGGATTGTTGGAAGTTGTGGTCTGAAACTCCATGATGGGAATTTGAAGGAGTATATTCAGATGTTTACCCGGTCTTCGTGGCCGGGATGGAGGAAGAGGTGGTTTCACTAGAAAATCACCCAAGATGACAGCCTTACTTTCGCAGGGAAGGCTGCCGAAAAGAATTCTTCTTGGGATTCGACTTCCAAGGATCTCGGTCGGATTGCTCCCTATATTCAAGCTATCAAGGACTTGAAAGAAGAGGGACTGACCGGATGGCATGTGGTGAAGGATTTCATCACATGTCGAATTAGCCCTTTGAAGAAACAAGTACCTCCTATGTGGAGGTACACAGGGCCAAAAGACCCGACCAGGGACTACGAGGCGGGTAAGTGAATCTTCGACTTAGCCCTCGGTTTGGTCTTTCTTTAAAGTGGTCTAATGAATGTCATATCTGTTTGCACATATCTTTCACAAGCTGAGATCGACGTTCGGGTCAAACTTGTTTGTGAGAAATCTCCGCCACCTGGAGTAGCGGTTCCTCAAATCCTTGCGGTTTTATCCGCAGAAGAGAAGATGGAGCGCCTAAAGGTAATCAAGGGTTGATTTTATCCTTAGGACTTTAGAGTCGTAGAAAAACTTACGGCTGGTTGTTTGTCGTAGAAAAACTTACGACTTGGTAGTGATCGTAGAAAAACTTACGATCAAGGAAATATCGTAGAAAAACTTACGACTAGATACTGGTCGTAGAAAATCTTACGACTGGTCAGTAATTTTTGTTTTTCTATTTTTGACAGAAAGTAGGCATGAAAAATCATCAGGACGACCAAGAGGTCGAACTGATAACCATCGGTGCAGAGATGACAACGAAAAAATTCCAGCTCCTCCGTCTAAGAAGTGTCGAATCGTGAAAGTCGCCGACAAGGGAGGGGCAGGCTCAAGTTCCTTTATTTTGACCAGGTCTTTTGCAAAATCTGCTGCAGACACGGCTGCAGCTGAAGCAAGGGAGGTCGAAGCTGCTAAAGCTAAAGAGATCAAAGCAGTTGAACCTCTTAAGCGCAAAGCCCGTAAGGCCAAGGTACCCTTCTATTATGACAAGAAAACTTTCGCAGTTTCTGCCTCTCCTAGTTTTGTTAAGCAACTAGAAAAGGAGAACTGTAAGGACTTTATGTCTTTTGTGAAGGACAATGCTGATCCATCAGAGCCTGTGGTCAAGGGTAGCGCTGCTCTTGGAGTGGTCGAGACTGATCTCGGCCATCCGGAAAATCAGGAGACCGGAGAGATGGCTCCTGTTCAAGATCGACGACCAGACGTGGTCATGGCCAAGCCTATTCTTCAACTTGAATTCCGACCAGACGTGGTCGTAGAAAAGAAGTCGAAGAAATCTTCCGTTAGGAAGATGACTCCTAAGTTCCTGGTTAGGTCCAGGGTGCAGAGGTATGTGAAAAAGACTAAAAATATAAGAATAGCATTTACCTTTTGCTTTTCACAACTTAACGTGCTTTTCTTTTGTTGCTCTTAGCCCGACTCCTTCAGCTCCCGAGGATGCTTCTATTGAGAAGCCCATTGCCACTTCTCCAGCGGATGGAGAGACGATAATGGGAGTAGTCGAATGATCACCTTCTACCCGAGTGGCGGAGGAAGTCGCGGCTTCTGAAGTGGTTACTACAACTACTGAGGTAGTTGCTACGACCGCTGAGGTGGTCGTGGAGACAGCAGAGGCAACGGTAGAAACCTCTGGCCAGGGTGGTGATGTACCTGACCACTGTGCCAGAAAGGAAGTCGTTGCAGACGTACCTCCCGGTCTCCAAAGAGAAACTGCAGTCACAGAATCAGAAGACAAGGAGTACTTCAACTTCTATGCCGATTTCTTTGGGCCTGCTTTCATCGTGGGGTCTTTTGCTTTTAGATCTCACGATCGAGTCCCTCATCCCAAATATATTCCCAACAGAGGGGAAATTTTTGACAACGAGTGTCTTGAGAAGGTTTGGTGGGATCAAATTGCGAAGATAGATAAGCTGAAGAGTCCAGCGATGGTTTTCTCGATGTTTGCTTGGACAACCATGAATGTAAGTATTTAAGGATACTTATATGTGTGGCCTTCTCTTGCTTCTTACTGTCTTTCTTTTTGCAGAAAGCTTTGGAACAAATTGCCACTATTGGTGAATATCACCGACAACTTATAGAGCTACGACAGGAAAAAGCGGAACTCTGCGAACAGGCAGAGAGGTGGTAAGTCACTGTTATTCGTAGTTGTTTTAGGGTTTGACTACTTATATAGTGCTTATGAGGTTTGTCGTGGAAAAACTCACGACTAGGTACTAGTCGTAGAAAGACTTACGACCAGTTAGATAATGCTTATGTCTACTTTTAACCTTTACAGGTTAAATAGCGACGAAAAGACCCTGGCCGACTTGCTCGATTATGAAAGAGAGGAGTCGAGAAAGCTAGGGGAAGAGATAGAAGACCTCTTGAAGAAGCTTCAGGAGGCTAACTCTGCAACTAAAAAATTGCAGGGAGAGATAAACAGTAAATGCTGAACTTAAGACTGCTTATGTCGTTGATCTTTACCTTTTTAACTCTTACTTCTTGAGACGACTCGGCCCAGGGCACACCCGGGAGGTCCCTCAGGACCTCCTGGGAGGTCCGTAAAGGACTCCCAGGACGTCCCGAGAGGTCCCTCAAGATCTCCTGGGAGGTCCGTAAAAGGACTCCCAGGACATCCCAGGGGATATCCCGGTAGGACCGCACAGACCTCCTGAGAGGTCCAGGAGGACCACTCGGAGGTCTGGGGTCCTGACCCGAGGAGGTCGTTGGACCTCAGACCTCCCCAAGCTCCACGCCCTGACCTCAGGGAGGTCCGAGAGGGGCCAACCCGAGGAGATCGTGGGGCTTGGGGTCAAGCCTCAGGCCCTCTGCGATTTAAACTGGTCCCCAAGGATCATCGACTAGTTCTTACAGCAAGCAAGTGATAGCATACACAACCACAAAACTTTATTACCATCAAAAGAGAGTTGATTACAAGGGGTTGCTTACAAGCTCCAACAACCAAGAGCACCAAAACATAGCAGAAAACCAAAAGGGAGACTCCATCCGTTACACCACAGGTGATTGGTTGGAGGGCACGGCCTAATTGATTTGGTCATCCTCATCATTGAAGAAATCTTCACCTGCTCAATTCATCAATCAAGCAAGAGTGAGCACAACTACCGTGCTCGCAAGTTACACCCGTCAATTAATAGAATGACATGCATAGTGATATATCAAGGGAAGGCATATTAGGGTTGATTTGCATAAAGCCAATTTTATTTCAATTACAAGTACTAAGTTTCAAGGCAGGTTACAATAGTTAAAATTCATTTTTGCAAATTCCATTTTCAGTTGGATAACATTCATCATCAAGATGGTGAAGGATACCCTCCTATCACATGGCTTCCCGCCCATTTCCCAATGGGATAGCAATCCAAAACCATTTTTCACAAACCTTTTTGTGAGACCCTCAAATATTAGAATGTGCCGAATTAAAATTATACTGGTAGCATAATTCTTAATTAAGGAACAGTGTAATGCCCTTATTAAAAATCATACTAGAAGCATAATCATAATAAGTAACAATTCCAACATTCAGGTTCCAGGATATATGTCATGCAATAGTTCCCAGGATTAGTGACTATTGCGCATATATCCTTAAACAACATTGCATCATACACATACAAGTCATACATTCGCATAATTATACATAACAGATTACATTGTTGGTTCGGTTGCTACAGTAACCGAATTTGCTACAGGAACAGATGACCTTAGGTCATCACAAAAGAGCAACAGCGGAAGTAAAATAAACATAAAACCACCAATGGCCCCATCCCGCAGGCTATTGCGTGGAGACTAGAACTAGCATCACTCGTTAACGTCACCCTGATCGGCGCTGACGGGCATCTCATAAAGATAACCATCTTCACCTACAACAAGAGGTCATAAACCCTGAGTACGAAAGGTACTCAGCAAGACTTACACAAACTAATAAAAGAAAGTGTTTGATAGAACCTATACAAAGGAATAGAAATTTTACATGCATAAGGTTGACAACAGAAGGCTTTAATGGTTCAATTTTGCATAAAGCAATACATCTTAACCTACAGTGGCTAAATTTTGACAAAGCAATTTTAATAAATCAATTTGGACTAAAAACAGTAGCACTTGAAGGTATGAGCATAAACGGTACAATAATAATTCACAGATCACTATTAAACTGTACATGACAACATCATGCCGAAATTATTCCCAATTCCAAGCTTAGAGCAAAATCTATACAGGTGACATCAACTCAAGTATCGTCCGTAACCGTGGACACGGCTATTCGAATAGTTTTAACCCTGCAGGGGTGTACATCTTTACCCACACGACTTAGTTAGCCCGTAAGCCTCCGGAATAATAGCACACTGGCTTTGGTATGCCGGCCGGGGAGACTAAGATTTGGTATGTTTCAACAAGTTGACACTATTGAGTTGGAAGACCCATGTGCGACTGATCCCGCTTAAACAGCGACTGATAGCATCTATTCAACCGGGGCCCACATGTTGTGCCGGGAATGCCGACCCAATCAATTAAATGCGAACTGTGCTCACTACACATATTAGACCGCAGTCGGGGCCCTGAAGGTACGTACATGTGATGGAACACATCTATGCCCTCACCCTTCTAAGAACATCTGATATCGATATAAACTTCACATGGCATACGACACGGCCTGAAGACTTAAGCATCTATGCCATATGAAATCAATACACATGTCCTTACTCTCCTGTTTCCAACTCAATAGTATTAACCCTTTACTTAACCAAACAGTGCCCATACACTGCGTGTGGAAGTGCGTTGGGACTTGAATTGGGTAGTCAGAGTTCAGTCCTTAATCAACCCAGACAAGACATCCACATTTCCCAATTCTCGTGCACAAAGGCACCATCACTAGCATCCACTTGTCCAGATTTGAATTCAGTTTATCAACCAGATTTAGAGTCATTTCATATTTAATAAACTGAACAAAGGATCAAAATAATTAAAATCCATTTGTTGTTCCCAGGGTTGGCAAGATAAGCTTGCCAAACACTACCGTTCTATGGACTGCATGGCTAAGCAAAATTTAAAATTAAATATTATAATATCACAGACTACCTTAGGTTGAGTGTATGATCAAATTCAGGTAAGCCATCAAGTTCAAAGTTGTAACTAACTAGAGATGATCATAAATAATTTTTAGAAAATTGCATACAACAAGATTCCTTGTGTTTTGTAAATCTACAGTTCACAAATTTGGGATCAACATGGTGCAGAGAGGAAGCTTGCCTTGGTAGTAATAAACAACCTCTTGCTCAGGTTCTTGTGGCTCAACAAAAGACTTAACAATCTCATAAGAACCAGTATCTAAAATCAGAAAGAATCCAATAAACACAAGAACTGACAGAGGACAAAATAATGAAAAAGAATGTATGATCAAGATGGTAATGCATCGTTAACAATATGCTTAAGCTATATCTAACTTATTAAAGATAATAACCCATATTTACCATCTAATGGCACTTATTATCCAGATTTAAGTTTAGCTTATAGCTACAGTTACAGATTTTCGAAACTGGAACAAGACAGCTCAAAAATTAAATTACTTGTGTAGCTAAGTATCATAAAAATGGAATACTGTGCTGTAGCTAAGTGCATTTAAACTAGTGCTGTGTCCTGACTGGTCATTAAGTGTTATTAATAGTAATTTAAGACTTTGGGCTCTTCTTTGTAGGTGTTGTCGAAGCAACCTACAACAAAAAGCAAAGAAGGAGCCTCTTACCATCTTCGGCTGGCTAGGAAAGCTACACAAAATAAAGACTTTAAAGGGGAGTAACAGCTATCAGAGAAGTAATTAATACCATGACCCATTATTGCTACCCTAACCGCACGGTTTAAAGAAAGAAAAGGGAGATTAACCAGTTGTCGGTTTTAACCGACAATAACTAACAGAGAGGGAATTGCAACAATAAATGAACTGGTGACCTTAAGACTTGGAAGAAAGATCACTGGTGATGCTAGGGTTTACCTAAGACCTACATAAGCTGACATGGTAGCAAGAGAAACCCTAATTCTTGAAAACGATATAAAAGACCGAAAAGTTATAAATTCAACTTTTCAGTTAAAACAAGATTGGAGTATCACATGAACATGCGAGTGATGCATGTGAACTAAAGGTGTCCTTAAGAAATCTAAGATGACAAGAACCAAGGTTAAGCTTACCAGCTAGGGTTGGAGAAGATAAAGTCAAAGTCTTGGTCAAACAGCAAAGATCCGAGTCTTGATACCAACATTGAGTGGTATTTCCTTTTGAAGCTTTAATCAAATTGGAGTTTTGAGCTAGAATTTGGGGAAAATTAGATTGTAACATGTTGCCTAATTTGTCAAAATGAACAGTGACGCCATGAACAGCATCTCATTACTGTTTATTAGGGCTGAGGCTGTTACACCTTTTGAATGCCCAAAACCAAGATCTAACTTTGAGTGACATTGCCAGCATGTCCATGACCACGGACACGGATTTACACTCTGCAGAGGTTGTACACTTTACCCACATGACATGAATTCTATAGTTTGCTTGGCATCCGTCGATACCACCTCACACTTCCTTTGGTGAGAGGTCTAGAGCACATGACAAGACCTTTACAATGCATCATTCCACCACAGTCCATCCTACTCTAAGGTTTCGCCCCTTAGTAGGGCCCCCTCTTGAGTCAGTGGGAATTACATAGTCATAAAAGACAGGCCATAAAAGACCACCCACACACCAGCCGGATCAACCATGATGGAACTCTGCAAATTATTCGGCCAGATCCCACGCCCCACACTGGAGACATGCGGTTGCACGGTTGTGGCATAGCCCATTATAGGACTAGCAAGAGGTGTCTCAAAGACCGGTCCTTAACTGACTTGAGCGACAAACCTCAACCCTGGGGCATTGGATCACACGACCCCCCGTGCATAAACGTGCACCAACCAAACAACCAGCTTCGTCCAAGTCCAAATCATTTTCCATTGCTCATTGTGTAATCAAGACATTTATAAAATCTCCATGGCACACCAATACCATGGCCTAGAACAGCCTCCATGACACACCAATGTCATGATCAAAATCATTTGAACAAGTGCTATTTTTGGCCGAAACTCCTCAAATCAAGATTTTGGTCTAAGCAAGACTAAGCATTCATTTTTCAAAAGCCTCGGGTCCTCACTATTGCAAGAACTAGATTTTATCTAGGGTGACAATGGGGTTGGTTCAACATAAATAGTGGCCGTACAAAGGGATCAGGTATAGCTATGAATTGAAAGAAAGGCATTGAAATAACTTAGTGAAATAATGTGAGGACCCCGGCTTATTTGGCTTGTAATGCTTAGTCATCCATTAACCCTAACATCACAAACAAAATAACCCGTGTCTTCGACATATGTATACTTCTCAGAAATGTAGTATACACACCCCTTTACAAAATCATGCACCAATTTCATACAAGACATAGAACCAAAGCACAAACTAGATTAAACAAACGACATACATAAAAGAGAGTTATTACAAAAGGGGCCAACCGGCGAAATAACAACTACAAAAGATAAACAACAGCGGAAGCAAAAGGCCATAAGATGGCGATAAACCAAAGCCATACGGTTTGCCTAAAGTCCACAAGGCAACCAACCGGGCCACCAAGCTAGTTGTCAAATCCACCGCACATCTCACAAAAGTGAAACCCAGGGGGATCCACCTCCTCTGCAACAAATTAGTTAAGCAAAGCAAATGAGTACAAAAATGTACTCGCAAGACTGACGTGTAGTGTAACAGACCTATACATATGCTACAAGCAAGCTTATTTAAGTGGAGGCCGTAGGTTGTTTTCAGCATAAAGCAAGTTTTCATTTGCAATAATTAAATAGATTCAAAGCAGTATTGCAATTCATTTTTAATTTGCAATTAACAGCGAGACAACAACATAATAACAATAGATAGATGACAATAACAATCCTGGAAGTGACTAACCTAATAGTCACCACAACAATAGCATGAATTACCTATTCATACCACCCATGTCAAGTTTTAATTAAAGGTTGTAGTCTAATTCTTGCGGGAAATAACCAAGCTTATCCATAACCTAGGACGAGGCTATTCGAATAGATTTAACCCTGCAGGGGTGTACCAATGTACCCACACGTGAAACCACCTTTTCGCCAAGCTATTTAGCACACTTCCTTTGGTATGTCGGCACGGTTAGTCTTACATGACGTTTTCCAATGAATGATGCTAATTAAGAGTCGCGACAACCCGAAGAGTAGGATACACCGGCCCAGCCTAAGCAACTGCGGGTGCTCTTCCCCTTATAAAAAACAGTTTTAACCACCAACGACCCATAATTAACACCTTTCAAAGTACTAAGTCAAGAGAGGTTCCATATCCCCCTCGCGTGGTTAGCACGCAAAAGTGCTTGGATCAATGGCGCAAGTAATTCGGTCCTTGTTGACCCGGGCATCATTCCAATCACACCCAAAACAATCACACCAACATACCATTATGCCCAAGTCCAAAGTATTTTATTTTTCAGTTTTAGATTTACAAAGTAACAAAGCACAAAGTGCGGACATATGGTAATAGATAGATTTGTGTGATCAAGATCATCGACTAAATCGATGACCGCCCAATTCTACCGTAAGCTAAGCATTTCTAAGCAATACCAACACGTGATCTACTAAGTGATGAGAGCTCATCCAACAAACTCTACATCACAGCAAGATATTCCTAGGCTTAGTAGTAGAGATTGAATATTTACCTACAGAGTATGCATCTATAGGATCAACTAATCGATAATCACTTAACAACAAAATAGAGCATGCATACATACACTTTGCAAACAATATATTAAACTTTGAAAGTAATGGGATTAAACATGATCAAACTGCTTGCCTTGCTGGAGCTACTCACTATGCTGCAAAGGTTCGCTCACGGGATCAACGCGTTAAATGCGACACCCAACTAAAAAGCGAAAAGAACCGATAAAACGATTTAAGACCTAAAAGACTCCACAGCCAACTTTCTCCAAATGCTCTGAAATTTTTACAGAAGCAATAGCATGATTTTTAAGGAATTTAGCAATAAGAACATATTGATTTGGATTCTCAATGCAAAATTTATGGCCAAAACAATTTTGCTCAGCCTGGAAAATGCTGGAAAATCCAAATTGGTTACTGTTCATCCGAATTAAATTCTCAATCACAATTTTCCAAAGAGGTGTTGCACCTGGGATTTTTATGGTAAATCAAGTACCTTTTGAGATGAATAACACAATTGAGTTCACCTCATTTGGAGCTATGATGCATGTTTTATGATTTTTCAAAGACATGCAAAAGAGCACAAATAAAATGCACCCACAATTCTTTTGAAAACAGTGACATGCCTAAATCCTGTTCTACCATTTAGTAAACTAATAGAGGAAGCCAACAAAGTTGGATTCACTCAAAAAGGATCTATAGAGGATTACTTATGTATTTTACAAGTTAATTGCAACTTTGGAGCAACATTTAAAGTTAATTTTGAAACCAATTTACCAATCCATTTTCTGGAGCCGAACTAAACTTACAACCATTTTTAGATTAAAGTTTAGTTCAAACCAGAGCTACAAAATTTGAATCAACTCAAAAGGAGCTAAATTGAAATAGTTATGCATTTTTGAAGTTTATTACCTTTTTCCGTTCACAAATAAACCTATCGGGAATTCCCAGAAATCATAACGACGTGGAAAAGCCTGGGCCGTTGATCTTGGATCCAACGGCCCAAGATGAGTGAGCCAACGCGACGATGCGCACGCGAGCGCAACCGAATGTGGGCCGTTGAGATCAAATCCAACGGCTCAGATGCATCGGACGCTGAGGCGTTTGAACGCACGCGCGCGCGAACGCCCACAACTCTCAGCTGTCGATTCTCAAATGGACGGCTCAGATTGATCTTGCGCGGCGCACGCACAGCGGTGATTTTAAAGGCGCAGGCCCACTTGCCATTGACTCATTACGGCGCTTAAGGACACATTAATTGCTAACAATGATTGAAACGGTGATTAGCCATTAATAGGGGGAGATCTTTGTCTTAACGACAACGACACAGTGCCGCTGCCATCCGACAAAATCCTGAGGGCTTCTAGGGCTCGCCGTCGGCGACGTGGACCAAGCCGGCGCCGACCAAGGGCCAAAATGAGTCCGCAATAGCCACGCGCACACGCTGGTGTAGGTGGCGACCACAGAGGAGGACCACATCGGCGGCTAGCCGGAGAGAGGCGGCGCGGCAGCGCACGGCCAAAAAACAAAAATGCACAAGAAGCTCCGCAGCGGTTCTGAGAAGTGGTGCCACAGCATCTAAGGACTACCACGGAGGTTACCTTAGCACTGAGAGGCACCGAGGAGGTCGGAGCTGCTCCGGTGATGATGAGGCTTGCCGGGCTTGAAGAAGAGGAAGTGGAGGACATGGCCTGTGCAAAATTAACCAGACCGGGTCATCAATAAAGCTTCCATATAGCCCATAGACGGTCCACGAGCAAGTAATTGGAAGATGGAGGACTTACCGGAGCTGAGGAAGAAAGGGGGTGATTTCGGCCGACAACGAACAAATCCCCAAATGTGACCTTCTCTGTGAATGTCAAACCAAATTAGGTTAGGGGATTTGCTTAGGAAGATGAGAGGCACGAGATGACGTGAAAGAATTGATGGAGGAACCACTAGAGCACCGAGGAGGAAGAAGCTTGCTTGCGGCCACCAATGGTGATTTTAGGGTTTCAACGAATTGAGCTCAACCAAGCACCGAGGAGCAAGGTGAAGCTTAGGAGGTGTTTAAAGGAACAAGAGGAAGAGCTTGAGGGGCTTAAGTAGCCAGAGAAGCAAGGGAGGGAGCAGCGGCCTTCTCCACGGTCAAGCCTGCTGCCCAGGATATGCCGAGCGACGGGAGCAGGTGAGGAACAGAGAGAGTGGACTTTCGGGAGCGAATGCACGATGCACATTTAATGTTGGCAGCAAGGAGTCGTTTAAAGTACTCCATGGAGGTGACCAGGCGTTGCTCTCTCCACTGCCATGGCGTACGCGCGCGAGCGACCAAGGAAGGAGAAGAACAGGTGCGGCGCAGGCCCACCAGTTAGAGGAAGAGAAAGGGAACGGCTCGAGCCGGAACAGACACGGGCAGGTCGTGCCCAACCACAGTCATGAGTGGGTTGATTTCGACCGTTGGATAATCAAAGGGGGGAGGTCGTGACCATTGGATCTGAATCGGGGGGCTCCGAAAAGGAAAGGGGGAGGTCGTGACCGCTAGATCTTCATCGCACGGTTCCGACAAGGAAAAGGGAGGTCGCAGCCATTAGATTTACATCGGACGTCGGACGGTTGCGAAAAGGGAAGGGGAGGTCGCACGCTGAAAGGAGATAGGAGGTCGCGTCCGTTGGATTTGCATCCAAAGGCGCGGAACAGAGGTGGGAGGTCGTGACCGTTGGATTGGCATCCAATGGCGATCAACAGAGGTGGGAGGTCGTGGCCGATGGATTTACATCCAATGGCGCACAACGGAGATGGGAGGTTGTGGCCGTTGCGCACGACGCTGAAAAGAGGTGGGAGGTCGTGGCCGTTAGATCTTGATCTGACGGCGACGAAAGGAGAGGGGAGGTCGTGGCCGTTGGATTTACATCCGATGGCGCACAACAGAGAGGGGAGGTCGTGGCCGTTGCGCACGATGCTGAAAAGAGAGGGGAGGTCGTGGTCGGTGGATTCTGATCCAACGGCGCACAACGGAGAGGGGAGGTCGTGACTGGTGGATTTTGATCCAACGGTGCACAACAGAGAGGGGAGGTCGTGGCCGTTGCGCACGACGCTGAAAAGAGAGGGGAGGTCGTGGCCACTAGATCTTGATCTGACGGCGATGAAAGGAGATGGGAGGTCGTGGCCGGTGGATTCTGATCCAACGGCGTACAACGGAGAGGGGAGGTCGTGGCCGGTGGATTTTGATCCAACGGCGTACAACGCTTGCACGAGGGAGGGGCTCAGGCTGAGCTGGGAAGTTGGTTGGGTTCGACCAACTTGAAGGTGGCTCGGACCCGAGGAACAGTGCTCCAGATTTGAGTTTAAATTTGAAGGCTGAGTTTGGAGGAATTTTTAGAGGTAGCAAACTAACTCCAAAAATTCCAAAATTTTGACTAGAGGTTCCTTACTCCAAGATTAACCTTGCATAAAAGTTTTAGCGGTTTTTATGCACAGAATTTTTCTCCAAAAATTCTGCAAGGTTATGTTCTAGGGTTTGACCAAAGGTCAAACTGGTTTGACCTACCTTCAAAAATTATCAAATAATTTCTAAAAATTATGAAATTTTTCAGAGGGGTCACACATCATCCCTAGAACCAAGGAAAATATTTTCAAAGGTTGATTACTAGATTCTTGCCAAAGTTGATTAAGGGGTTGACTTTAGTCAACATGAGGTTTAGGTTTTTGAATTCCACAACTCTTGACAAGAATTATAGAAATGTTCAAGAGTTTCAAGATGTGAGAAAAGTTTTAATTTATACTCATTTAGTTACATTTGAAGCAAACACCCATATTAGGTTACATTTGAAACACAACCTATATTTGGGATGTTACAAAATCTCCCCCCTTACAGAAATCTGGTCCCAAGATTTGGCTCACTCGGAAAAGAAAGAGAGGTAGTCCGCACATAGACGATCTTTCCTTTCCCAAGTAGCTTTATCCTCGGAATGGTTTGACCACTGAACTTTAAGGAACTTAATGGAACGATTCCTCGTCCTTCGTTCAGCCTCTACAAGGATGCGAACAGGGTGCTCGCGATAGGTCAAATCTTCTTGCACATCAAGAGTTTCCAACGGAGCTTCCTCAGTTGGAACACGGAGGCACTTCTTCAACTGGGACACATGGAACACATCATGTACCCCCTCAAGTGCAGCAGGCAAATCCAACTTATAGGCAACCGCTCCTTTCTTCTCGATGATACAGTAGGGACCCACATACCGAGGAGCTAACTTGCCCTTGACACCGAAACGTTGATGGCCCTTCAAAGGAGAGACTTTGAAATAAACAAAGTCATTGGGCTCAAAACTCAACTCACGACGACGGCGATCCGCATAGCTCTTTTGCCTGGATTGAGCGGTGCGTAACCGCTCACGAATAAGCTGGACTTGACTCTCGGCCTCATTGATCGAGTTTGGGTCAAAGAAAGGTCTTTCACCGGTCTCAGACTAGTTTAACGGGGTTCTGCACTTTCTCCCGTGTAAGGCCTCGAAAGGTGCCATGCCGAGACTGGCTTGAAAGCTGTTGTTGTAAGAAAACTCGGCGAATGGTAAGCATTTCTCCCAACGCTTCCCATAGGAAAGAACACAAGCACGGAGCATGTCTTCCAAAACTTGGTCGACCCTCTCGGTCGACCATCGGTTTGGGGATGATATCTTTGTCTTTGAAGGAAAGCGAGTTCCCATAGCCTCTTGCAAGCTATGCCAGAACTGGGAAGTGAAGATGGAACCACGATCAGAAACGATCGTCTTCAGCACACCATGCAAGCTCACGATCCTGGATACATAGAGCTCAACTAGGTGACCGGTACGAATCTTGGTCTTGACTGGAAGAAAGTGTGCCACTTTAGTCAACCGATCAATGACAACTCAAATGGCATCATTTCCTTTCGGTGACTTGGGTAGACTGGTGATAAAATCTGATCGAATCTCACTTCCACTCAGGAACAGGCAATGGCTGAAGCAGTCCAGCGGGACGCTGATGCTCGGCCTTCACACGACAACACACGTCGCACTCGACAACGAACTTCGCAATCTCTCTCTTCATTCGGGTCCACCAAAATCCCTGGTGGAGATCTTGATACATCTTTGTGGCCCCGGGATGAATGGACAAAGGCGAATCATGGGCTTCGCGGAGGATCAAATTCCACAACTCCATGTCCTTTGGAATCACGAGGCGTTGCCCGAACCTCACAACACCAAGCTCATCTTCAGAGAAACACTTGGCTGTTCCGTTCTTAACATTTTGCCTGATTTGGTTCACTCTAGCATCCGATTGCTGAGCGGCCTTAACACGATCCACCAAGGTTGGTTGCACAACCAAGGTAGTGAGGAAACCCTGCTCAACCAAACCCAAGTTGAGACGCTGAAATTCCTCCAGAAGGGTGGGCTGATGCTCCTTGAGCAACAATGCATTGCAATGCACTTTACGACTAAGAGCATCGGCAACAACATTAGCCTAGCCCGGATGGTAGTGAATACCCATGTCATAGTCCTTGATCAACTCCAACCATCTCCTTTGCCTGAGTTTTAGATCTGGTTGGGTGAACAAATACTTCAAGCTTTTATGATCCGAATACACTTCACAACGATTACCGATAAGGTAATATCGCCAAATCTTAAGTGTATGAATCACAGCAGCTAGCTCCAAGTCATGGGTAGGATAGTTGAGTTCATGAGGTCTCAATTGCCATGATGCATAGGCCACTACCTTGCCTTCTTGCATAAGGACACATCCGAGTCCTCGACGAGAAGCATCGCAAAAGATATTGAAGCTCCGATGAACATCGGGTAGAACGAGAACGGGAGAGGTGGTCAAACGCTTCTTGAGTACTTGAAAACTTTCCTCACAATCAGCGGACCACAAGAACTTCTTGCCCTTTTTGAGCAACTCAGTCATCGGCTTCGCGATCTTAGAGAAGTTCTCGATAAAGCGACGACAATATCCTACTAAACCGAGAAAACTCCGCACTTCGGTTACCGAACTGGGCTGACTCCAGGAAAGCACATCGCTGACCTTGCTAGGATCGACAGCTACACCTCCCGCTGAAAGAACATGGCCCAAGAAAGCCACTTCCTTCAACCAGAATGTGCACTTGCTGAACTTCGCATACAGTTGGTGCTCACGCAGCTTGCCCAGAACAAGCTTCAGATGCTCGGCGTGTTCCTCATCGTTCTTGGAGTAGATAAGAATATCATCGATGAAGACCACGACAAACTTATCCAAATACTCCATAAACACCGAATTCATGAGGTTCATGAACAAGGCGGAGCATTGGTTAAGCCGAACGACATGACGGTATACTCGTACAAACCATAACGAGTAGAGAAAGCCGTCTTGGGAATATCCTCAGGTCGGATCCGAACTTGATGTTATCCGACTCTCAAATCAATCTTGGAGAAGACTTGAGCTCCAGATAATTGATCAAAGAGGTCATCGATGCGGGGCAAGGGATACTTGTTCTTTACCGTTACTTCATTAAGCGAACGGTAATCGACGCACATGCGCAAAGTATTGTCCTTCTTCTTTACAAAGATTGCTGGACAACCCCACGGAGATGAGCTAGGGCGGATGAAACCCTTCTCTTGAAGCTCACCGAGTTGCTTCTTCAACTCCACCAACTCATTCGGTGGCATCCGGTGGGCCTCTTTGAAATCAGGGCGGTACCGGGAGCCAACTCGATAACGAACTCGAGGTCTCGAACTGGTGGCATCCCTGGAAGATCTTCGGGAAAGACATCCATGAAGTCACATACCGTTGGGACTTCACAAATATCTAGAGTTGGCTTCGCTTTGAGCGCGAAGAGATGCGGACCTTGCAGCTTCAGCGAAAAGCGAACCTACTCGCTAGAGGGACTTGTGAGGTAGATGAGCTTCCGGGCGCAATCGATTTGCCCCATGTGCTGGGACAAGCAATCCATGCCAAGAATCACATCTAAGCTCACTGCATTGAGGAGAATAAGATTTGCTAAAAATCTTACTCCCTCAATCTCGGCAGGAACCTCCCGACACTCGGATTCAGCTCTCAACTCCGAACCGGGAGACGAATGAGCAACAGGACCAACAAAGGAGCAAAAAGAAGATCACTAACAGCAGCAAAAGACTGAGATACAAAAGAATGAGATGCTCCTGAATCGAACAAAATAGTAGCAGGATGGGAGTTAACAAGAAGCGTACCAACACGACGTCAGGTGCCTCCTGCGCTTCCTCCGCGGAGATGAGGTTGACGCGGCCGCTGCCCACGCCTTGGGCTACGGGGACAATCTTCTAATCCTAGGAAGGACCACCTCCTTGCCCGCGTCCTCCATTAGGACGAGGGGCTGCTCCAGTCTTCTTAGGGCAATTATTTGCATAATGGCCCTTCTGGTTGCAGAAGAAACAAGTGACCCCGGCAGCTGGGTTGCGGGGGCCACCAGGCTGACTCACAGGTGCACGTGGTTGAGACACGGCCTGCGAAGGATGAGGGGCAGGTGCTGACGATCTTAGGGGTGCTAAAGCCTGAGGACGGGACCCCTGAGACTGCCCGAAATGAGGACGAGAATAGCTGGTCTGTGAAGACTTCTGGGTCTCCCACTTGCGCTTGCGTGACTCTCGCAGCACCCTACCCTTGTGCTCGGAGACGATAGCCTTGTCGACCAAGGCCTGGAAGTCAGGGAAGTCAACGATAGATAGCTTGTCCTGAAGCTCCTCAGACAAGCCATCCATGAACTTCTCCTGCTTGGCCTCATCAGTGGCCACCTCCTTTGGAGCATAACGAGCCGATGGGTTAAATCCGTACAAGTACTCCGTGGCCGAAACTGCGCCCTTGCTTGAGCGCAAGAAACTCCTTCTTCTTCAGCTTCATCACACCGGCAGGGATGTGAGACCACCAGAAGGCAACACGGAATTCCTCCCAAGACACGGTGTGGCCTGCGGGCTGCATGGCGAGAAAGTTCTCCCACCACGAAAGAGCTGCACCCTCCAACTGATGGGATGCAAAAAGTGCCTTCTCCTGGTCCTGGCACTGAGCGATGTTGAGCTTCCGCTCAACCAGACGAAGCCAGTCGTCTGCATCCAGTGGGTCCTCAGACCTGGAGAAAGTGGGCGGCTGGGTGCGAAGGAACTCTACAAGTCCCCTACGCGACTGATGTCCACTTCCTCTCCCTGATCCAGAGGCACCGGAAAGAGTGGAGGTGTTGCATGCAATAACCTCCAGAATCCTGGTCTGATCCATTCGGTTTTGCTCGATCTGAGCAAGAACCGAAGCCATGGTCGAAGGAGGTGGAAGCTCCTCATCCGGACCACCTGACTGGCCTTGGCTACTACGAGTTCTTCCAGCCATCCTGCTGAAGAGAGAAAGGGGTTAGCAACGAAACCCGAAAATTAGAAGCTAAAGAAAATGAAAAGCTATCGACTAGGGGAATATAAAATCACCCTAACCGAAAGCCAAACTTAAAACAGTAAGAACACAACTCTATAAGCTTACAAAAAGGCTCAAGAAATAGCAAGGAAACATGAGACTAAAGCTCAACTTCCCTACACAACTAACCCGTATTGAAAGAACGAGTACTCGGTAGAGAAGGCAAAATTTCAGCACACTACTCTAGTTCTAACACTTCTACAAAGCAAGGTAAAACCAACACGATAGGTGTTAGATACTTAGCTAACTAGTATCACATCTTACCCTTTTATTCCCACAAGTTTTAGTTGTATTAACCTCTCATTATCTATCCTATTTAGAAACCTTGAGATTACTGTTCGGAAATTTGATGCTTGCTGTCCAGATTTTGCATCCAAGCTCTTAGCCGAAATCACCGACTCCAGAAACTTCAAACCCTTGTAGAAGGGCAGTCAACACTTCAATTTGCCAATCTCATTGATTTCCAAAACCCAATTAAACGGTAACGCTATCCTTTGAGGGAAGGAGAGGGAAACAACTTTTAAAACTCAAATTAGAGTGAGATGAGATAAGAAAGCTAAGATAGGTAAGGAGTAAAATCAGAGAATTTACTTAAGCTTTCATAAACCCTTTGATATTTTGAAAATAATTTTTTTCAAAACATCCTAAAGACGACCAAGCTAGGGTTACTACGGTCAGTATGGCTCTGATACCAACTTTGTGAGGACCCCGGCTTATTTGGCTTGTAATGCTTAGTCATCCATTGACCCTAACATCACAAACAAAATAACCAATGTCTTCGAGATATGTATACTTCCCAGAAATGCCGTATACACACCCCTTTACAAAATCATGCATCAATTTCATACAAGACATAGAACCAAAGCACGAACTAGATTAAACAAACGACATACATAATAGAGAGTTATTACAAAAGGGGCCGACCGACCAAATAACAACTACGAAAGATAAACAACAACGGAAGCAAAAGGCCATAAGATGGCGATAAACCAAAGCCATACGGTTTGCCTAAAGCCCACAAGGCAACTGTAAGATCGAGGTGGCCGACTAGAGGGGGGGGGTGAATAGGCGTTTTAAATTCCTTTAGGCTCTAAAACCGATTTATAATGCGGAAGCTAATACAAATACGGTTTTGCACAATTAAAGCCTAAATCAACTAGGTTCCCCTAAGTGCACCAACAATACAAGTCTATTAATAAGTATATCAATTAAGCATATGACTTGTAAGCTAATCAATTCTAGCAATGATGAATAGCACAACGAACAATTGCAATCATACACAATGAATAAGCAATTTAATACAAGGTATATAAATTGCACAATGTAAAGCAAGCATTCATACACAATGAATGTAAATGCAATAGTAAGGCACAAGGATGCAAACCACAATGGACACGGTTATGTTTTACTGTGGTGAATCGGAGACTTGCGGTCTCCCTAATCCACGTTGAGAAACCCAAACTAATTGGGCGGCTCCACGAATTAAGCCTTCCTCCGAGGATCAAACACCTCACTCCACTTGGGTTGCTCTTTCCTCCACTCCGGAGATGGCGAGCACCACGCCACTCACAAACCGCCTTGGTCTTCTCACAATCTTCTTTGAGAAGCTCACCGCGCCTGACGACGCCCCACGCCCGCCTAGGTGTCGGCAAACACCAAGAGTAACAAGACTCTAACTCTCACTTGAACCAATCAAGTGTCAAAGCTCTATGGATACGAAATCCACAACCTAAGGCAACACATGCACTTAGGGTTTGCTCTCTAACCTCACTAAGTGCAACACATGCACAAAAGAGTATGAGAGGCTTGCACTAGCTCAATAGAACTCAAAGGGCACCAACAACTCTCCCTCACACGGCCAAGGTGGGTATTTATAGCCCACACACAAAAACTAGCCGTTGGGACAAAGTCTCTTTGAAAAAGTTAGGAAATCGAACGATCGCCGTTATGGGGCGGTCGTATCGCTTTTCCTCCAACGGCTATAAAACTAGCCGTTGGTCACCAAATCGAACGACCGCCAACTAAGGCCGGTCGTCAGCATAACAATCGGTACAACCGCACAAACACCTGCGGTCGTACCGCTCCACAAAGGAGCGCCAAATGCGGCTAAGTCCCACGAACAACTGTTCTGGAATTTTACAATCGCACCAAGAAAGCGGTCGAACCGCATCGCGGTCGTACCGCCCAACACACGTCGGTACTACCGCTCCAAGGGTTTCTCAAAACCGAAAGATGTGCAACAAATGCATCTTCTCTGGAAAACTTGAACCGCCAACAAATAATCGGAACAACCGGTCTCCGGTCGTACCGCTCAGTACACGCCGGTACTACCGCTCCACAAACAGAGCAACACATGCTCAATAGGTGCGGTCGTACTGCTGTACAAGAGCCGGTCATACCGCAGCGCGGTCGTACCGCTCTTTACACGTCGGTTCATCCGATCTTCCTGAGAAAACACAGATTGCATTCGCTTCAACTCAAATTGCAAAACACATTTGCTAATTTGATGCGCAATGCACACAAGGGCTTAAGTGAGATTCTCAACAAGTTGCAAAACACATTTGCACACTTTTAGAATCACACCACAAGGAATAAGGTACATGGACTTACACCATTTGCAAAACGCATTCGCAAACTTAAGTCACATGCTACAAGGATTAACCATGAGCCACAACTATTTGTAAAACACATTCACAAATATTGGCAACATGTTAAAGTGAGCTAGAGCAAACACAATGAGCTATCAACACATGACAAACTCAAGCTACTAGTCAAAGACCCCTCTTAATAGTACGGCAAACCTATACTAGCAATCCGGTCATCCAACCAAACACCAAGACCGGTAAAAGACTAGGAACAAATCCTTAGCCCTAGCTAGTCATACCTTTGCCTTGCGCAAACACTTGAAGCTTGATGACGCACATCCTTGCTTCAACTCCGGGTTCTTGACTTGATATGCATCAACTCATGATGCATCCTTACTTGACCTTCATCAACACATGATGAAGCTTTACTTCGGGATCTTGACTTGATATGCATCAACTCATGATGCATCCTTACTTGACCTTCATCAACACATGATGAAGCTTTACTTCGGGATCTTGACTTGATGCTCATCAACACATGATGACATCTTCCATCCCGAGTCTTGATATGCATCAACACATGATGCACTCTTCACTTGACATCCATCAACTTATGATGGGTCTTCACTTGACTTGATGATCAACACATGATCATCTCTTCTTAACTTGATGATTATCAACACATGATGTCATCCCAAGTCATCAACCACCTGGAACATAACCTATTCATCCAACTCATGGAAAATGTTAGTTCCACAATATGATTATCATTAATTACCACAACATACCATTAACTCATAATGGCGGGACAAGATACCACAATCTTTCCCGCATTGGTAATTGATGATAACCACTTCAATAGCAAATAATTGAATAGAGTTTGGTATGAGTATATAAGTACTACATAAGTTATATATACTCAACATGAGTGTATACGAACTACACAAGTCGTATCAACTCAAGAATACATGGGCATATATTAACTACATAAGTCTCATATACTCATATGAATATATTAACTACACAAGTTAAACATATTCAAAGATATGTGAGTACACATGAACTACACAAGTTATGTTATACTTACATATAAGTGTATATAGACTACACAAGTCATATATACACACTTGAATATACTAACTACATAAGTTATATATATTCAAGAATATGAGCATATATAAACTACACAAGTTGTATATACTCACATGAATATATTAACTACACAAGTTAAATATATTCAAGGATATGAGTATATACTGAACTACACAAGTTATATATATATACTCATATGAATATATTAACTACACAAGTTAAATACATTCAAGAATATATGAACTACACAAGTCTCATATACTCATATGAATAAATTAACTATGCAAGTTAAATATATTCAAAGGACATGTTTCAAAGTAAAGATCCCAATTATATATGGACAAGGAAATATGGATCAATACTAATGAAACCACAAAACATATATTGAGCTCCCCCTAAATGTGTGCATACACAAATGTGTAATGGAAACATATGCACATATTCAAGTTAGACTTTTGGTGGAGTTCAACATATATTTTGGATCCGAGGAATGCAACAAGATATATGAATACAAAGTAGAATGCATACCTCTTTTGATCTTTATATCCAAACGAGACTAAACATGATATAACAAATAGAAATGTTAGTCTCACAAATAGATTCATCATTATGAATGCATACTGTTTGGATTTTCCTTTTGTTTATCCAATGAATTGGATTTGTCATTAATCACATGCATGCCTTCATGATTATTACCTTTATATCCAAATAAGACTACACAATATGTATATCAATGAAAGTGTTAGTCTCACAATTAGATTTGTCATTAATCACCAGAACCCCATTAACACATAATGGTAGGTCTAGATTCTTCAATCTCCCCCTTTTTGGTGATTGATGACAAATCCTTTATAAATGACAACATTTGGATATAAGTCAACATAGGATAATCAATTAGGCTATTTGACTATATGCATGCATTGAAATGACAAGAGAATCTTGGTAAACTCCCACTTTTGGCACCACAAGATTCTCCCCCTTGATTCTCCCCCTTTTAGGCAACTCAAGAGATCAAGAGAATAACAAATAAAGCTCATACAAATTAACATCCAAATGTAGCTCATACAAATTCTCCCCCTTTTGGCATTAAGCACCAAAAACCGAAACAAATCTTAAGCAAAAGGAGAGTCTTTGCAAAACTTATGAGCTAGGAAATAAAACTCATTTTATTTTGAGCAAATAAGCATACTCCCCCTTTTGGCATAAAACAACAAAAATCCAAAGTAAAACAAAGCCATAAGGAGTCTTTTAAATTGGTTTTCCCATATAATAGATTGCCCATTTTAAAAATCAAAACATTTTTCAATAATACTTTTTCAAAACTTTTTAGGAAAACTCCCCCTTACACAAAGGTTCCTCTTGAAGATAGACATTCTTCTCCTTTGACACACAAAGGTTTTCTTCTTGACGATACTCCTTCGACATTCTTCTCCTTTGACACACAAAGGTTTTCTTCGTCCAATCCATATATTTGCTTTTGACGCACAAAAGCTCCCTTTATCAATTATCTCCTCTTTGTCATCCTTTTGAAATATGTCCATCCAACACTTAAGATGACTTCTACTTCTTCCACTTGATCTTTGATTTGCATCCAAAAACTCTCTTTTGACATTAGGCACAAAAGCATTCTCCCCCAATGTCTTTATGTGTACCCACTTGTAAGATAATCCTTATACATCACTTTGTAGATACTATGAGTCGACAATACCACTTGTTGGCAAAACATGTAGATATCACTTGTAAATAATACTCTTGTAAATCCACATGTTGATACCACTTGAAGAAAACATCGTCGACAAGGCTTGAAAGCAAAGATGATACCAAATAATAATTAATTCCACTTGTAGATACTTGGTACCACTTGGAGAGATAAGACTTATATAGATACCACTTGAAAAGATATATCATGAAATGAAAGTATCGGAGAGATACCACATGAAAAAGATATATCATGAATTGGAGGTATCGGAGAGAGCTTGGTTTGAAAAGAATTGATTGGCAAGGATTGAAAAAGATATCACTTGTAGGTGGGTATAAGAAGTATACCACTTGAAGGATATCACTAGAAAGAATACCACTTATAAAGACAAGATGATATCATTTGAAGAATACCACTTGTAAACATAAGTAATATGAATTCCATGCCTAGATCAAGATGATCAAAAGGTGCTACCACTTAAAGGAATACCACTTGAATGATAAATATATCACAAGGCGATCAAAATGGTATTTGGTGTCAACAAAACATGAGTGGGTAGCTTGCAAGGATTACAAGGATCAACACGACTTGAGAGGGATAGCCAAAAAGATTTAGATTTGAATCTATTCGATGTCAAGATGATTTTGAGAAGCTACTCTTGGAAAGGATACCACTTGAGTAATTGCACTTGCAATCAAGGACAATTAGTAGTGAGTAGCTTGCAAGGATAACAAGGATCAATCTTGACATGAGGGAGCAAAGAGATTGGCTGCAAATATTTGAAATCAACAAATTTGGACAAATCAGCCAAAATCTCCAGGTCCGGTCAGACCGGCAAGACACACTGCAGTCGGTCGGATGGGGACATGCGATCGAGCCAGGGCTTATGCTCTGCGGTCGAGACCTTTGAACTCGAAAAAAGTCGATTCAGATTCGAAAGAATTTTGAGAAAAGAGAGATTGTTGTATATTGCTCCAATTTTTCACACTAACATCCAAATAAAGATATTTGGAGCATTTCCAACTTATATAGCTATTGGAAATTCAATTTTCAAATAGTTTTATGAATTAAGCTTTTGATTTTCGCAATTGAAATAGCATTTTCAAGATTTTTCTCAAAAAAGATCCAAATTGAGCAATTTAGGATATTTTGAGCATCCAATTTCATGTATGAGTTATAAATACCATTATGGACCTATTCATGTGAATAATTTTGGTTCATATGGCAAAACTCACTTAAGTGCTAGAAGGTGACCACTTAGGTCAACCTTGAATTTTGGATGAGTTTCAAAATCGAATAACTTTTGATAGGTTGGCCTTTTGGAAATATTTTGAATACCAAAATTGTTTAGAATAGCCAACTCTATCATTTTCATTTTGGGACAAAAGTCAAATTCCTTTTAGAATAGATTTTACACAAAAAATCTAGTTTTGGTCAAAAACAAGTTCCTAAATCTAGAATTTTGGCTAGAAACTCATTTTCATTTTAAATAGGTTTTTCTTGAACCAAAACCTTTGCAAAACATTTGGAAATCATTTGAATACATTTTGCAACTAGTTTTTCAAAGTTTATACTAATAATTTCAAAATTTTGACTTTTGGCTAAATGGCTCATTTTGAGAAACAATAACTAGCACTTAATTAATTTGGGCACACATAGGGATGTGATATACATGTATATGACTTAGCACTCCCCCTTAATGTGCCACTACTAACTTGCTCAAGATTTTAATAAACAAGTTTTAGCATAAGAGCAAGGACACCCTTTTTAAGATTTTACATGAATGCAACCTACACAAGGTAAAGAGTCTAGATACTTTAATGTAAATACTTGTTACCGAGATAGCATTGATTTATGATATGAATTTATCTTCCTTAAGCTTGGCTCCAATTTTGTATATGATGGAATCCACCTCTTCATATATGAGCCAAACCTCCAATGCTTCTCCAAGTACCTATTTAATCATTTAAGCGTATTTTGGTACCCAATACTTGGTTGGGTCCATGAATGTTAGTCACAACACTTTTGGGCACCCAAATGGCCCTAGCAATAGTCTTAGGTGAACTAACAATTCTAGCAAACACATTGCCATTTATATCCTTCCTAAGCAAATAATGATCATTATAGATGATAGGCTTAGGAGTGATACCTTTGGGACATTCTTTACTAAAATGTCCTTTCTCACGACAATTGTAGCAAGTAGGGCTTTTGCTTCCCCTTGATATCTTCTTATCTTGCTCAATACCGGCTTGCCTCTTCGTTGGATGTCTTAGCTTGACTTCCTTTTGATTTGGGCACACCGAGGCAATGTGACCATTTTTCTTGCATCCAAAGCACTTGATATTGTTGAATTGTTTTCCTCTTTGCTTTGGGTTGCTCTTCACCTTCTTCTTGGTGACGAAACCAAGTCCTCCCTTGTCATTTTTCTTATTTGGGCACACGGAAGAAATGTGACCCTTCTCATGACAATTAAGGCACTTAATATTCTTCGTGTGTCTTGCATTGTGCCTCATCTTGCTATTTTCTTTCTTCTTCTTGGGAGTGAAGCCAATTCCACTCTTATCTTGTAAGCACTTTTGCTTGCTCAATATTTCATCGAGTGGCTTTTCCTTTGTAGCTTCTTTCTAAGTCAATTGTCAATTTCTTGACTTGGTCCTTGAGCTCTTTATTTTCTTCTACAAGATTAGTCTCAACAAGCATAGAAGAAATAGGAGCATCTAATTTAGAGCAACAAGGCATATCAATTAAATCATCACAAGAAGTGGATATATTGATTTTAGATGAATTGCATGAAATAGGAGCTATGCATGGCATATCATCTAATAAATCACATGTTATTCCTATATCCACTTTAGAGCTAGTATAAATTTTAAGAAGGAGGGTTTCATGTTCATTCTTTAGAACATCATAATTATTTTGAAGCAAGTTCAATTCTTTCTTCAAAACTTTGAATTTTGAAACCTCCTTTCCCATAAAAACATTTTGTTCTTCTAGCATATCTATCAACTCATCATATGAAGGTTCATCATTATCATCATCATTATATACCTTCTTTTTACCTTTTGCCATAAAGCAATGAGGCGATGTTGATGGAGTTGATATGTCATTATTTTCGAAGCTAGAAGTTGATGTGGAGGAGCTTGTGGACTTTTCATCATCGGAGTTTGAGATTGAGCATTCATATCCCGATGTCCACTCTTGAATGCAATCCTCATTAGTTGAAATGGACCTTTCATAATATTCTTGAAGATAGGTCCACATCTTATGAACATTTTTGAGATCACATACGGCATCAAACACATCTACACTCAAAGCACTAAATAAAGCGTTAGTTGCTTGGCGTCGAGATGTAAGCATTTCTCTTCCTCATTTGTTGGAGCATGTTGATCCAATGGAGGAGAAAAGCCAACATCTACAATCCGCCATATATTTAGGCCCATGGCCTTAAAATAACATGACATGCGGATTTTCCAATGAGCATAATTTGTGCCATCAAATTTAGGTGTTTCACCTAGGTGCACTCTATCCTAGTCGCCATCCTTTACTCTCTAGGCGGTTAAGTCTAATAAATGAGAGACCAAGCTCGATACCACTTGTAAGATCGAGGTGGCCGACTAGAGGGGGGGTGAATAGGCGTTTTAAATTCCTTTAGGCTCTAAAACCGATTTCTAATGCGGAAGCTAATACAAATACGGTTTTGCACAATTAAAGCCTAAATCAACTAGGTTCCCCTAAGTGCACCAACAATACAAGTCTATTAATAAGTATATCAATTAAGCATATGACTTGTAAGCTAATCAATTCTAGCAATGATGAATAGCACAACGAACAATTGCAATCATACACAATGAATAAGCAATTTAATACAAGGTATATAAATTGCACAATGTAAAGCAAGCATTCATACACAATGAATGTAAATGCAATAGTAAGGCACAAGGATGCAAACCACAATGGACACGGTTATGTTTTACTGTGGTGAATCGGAGACTTGCCGGTCTCCCTAATCCACGTTGAGAAACCCAAACTAATTGGGCGGCTCCACAATTAAGCCTTCCTCAGGATCAAACACCTCACTCCACTTGGGTTGCTCTTTCCTCCACTCCGGAGATGGCGAGCACCACGCCACTCACAAACCGCCTGGGTCTTCTCACAATCTTCTTTGAGAAGCTCACCGCGCCACGACGCCTCCACGCCGTCTAGGTGTCGGCAAACACCAAGAGTAACAAGACTCTAACTCTCACTTGAACCAATCAAGTGTCAAAGCTCTATGGATCTGAAATCCACAACCTAAGGCAACACATGCACTTAGGGTTTGCTCTCTAACCTCACTAAGTGCAACACATGCACAAAAGAGTATGAGAGGCTTGCACTAGCTCAATAGAACTCAAAGGGGCACCAACAACTCTCCCTCACACGGCCAAGGTGGGTATTTATAGCCCACACACAAAAACTAGCCGTTGGGACAAAGTCTCTTTGAAAAAGTTAGGAAATCGGAACGACCGCGTTATGGGGCGGTCGTACCGCCCTTCCTCCAACGGCTATAAAACTAGCCGTTGGTCACCAAATCGGAACGACCGCCAACTAAGGCCCGGTCGTACCGCAACAATCGGTACAACCGCACAAACACCTGCGGTCGTACCGCTCCACAAAGGAGCGCCAAATGCGGCTAAGTCCCACGAACAACTGTTCTGGAATTTTACAACCGCACCAAGAAAGCGGTCGAACCGCATCGCGGTCGTACCGCCCAACACACGTCGGTACTACCGCTCCAAGGGTTTCTCAAAACCGAAAGATGTGCAACAAATGCATCTTCTCTGGAAAACTTGAACCGCCAACAAATAATCGGAACAACCGGTCTCCGGTCGTACCGCTCAGTACACGCCGGTACTACCGCTCCACAAACAGAGCAACACATGCTCAATAGGTGTGGTCGTACTGCTGTACAAGAGCCGGTCATACCGCAGCGCGGTCGTACCGCTCTTTACACGTCGGTTCATCCGATCTTCCTGAGAAAACACAGATTGCATTCGCTTCAACTCAAATTGCAAAACACATTTGCTAATTTGATGCGCAATGCACACAAGGGCTTAAGTGAGATTCTCAACAAGTTGCAAAACACATTTGCACACTTTTAGAATCACACCACAAGGAATAAGGTACATGGACTTACACCATTTGCAAAACGCATTCGCAAACTTAAGTCACATGCTACAAGGATTAACCATGAGCCACAACTATTTGTAAAACACATTCACAAATATTGGCAACATGTTAAAGTGAGCTAGAGCAAACACAATGAGCTATCAACACATGACAAACTCAAGCTACTAGTCAAAGACCCCTCTTAATAGTACGGCAAACCTATACTAGCAATCCGGTCATCCAACCAAACACCAAGACCGGTAAAAGACTAGGAACAAATCCTTAGCCCTAGCTAGTCATACCTTTGCCTTGCGCAAACACTTGAAGCTTGATGACGCACATCCTTGCTTCAACTCCGGGTTCTTGACTTGATATGCATCAACTCATGATGCATCCTTACTTGACCTTCATCAACACATGATGAAGCTTTACTTCGGGATCTTGACTTGATATGCATCAACTCATGATGCATCCTTACTTGACCTTCATCAACACATGATGAAGCTTTACTTCGGATCTTGACTTGATGCTCATCAACACATGATGACATCTTCCATCCCGAGTCTTGATATGCATCAACACATGATGCACTCTTCACTTGACATCCATCAACTTATGATGGGTCTTCACTTGACTTGATGATCAACACATGATCATCTCTTCTTAACTTGATGATTATCAACACATGATGTCATCCCAAGTCATCAACCACCTGGAACATAACCTATTCATCCAACTCATGGAAAATGTTAGTTCCACAATATGATTATCATTAATTACCACAAGATACCATTAACTCATAATGGCGGGACAAGATACCACAATCTTTCCCTCATTGGTAATTGATGATAACCACTTCAATAACAAATAATTGAATAGAGTTTGGTATGAGTATATAAGTACTACATAAGTTATATATACTCAACATGAGTGTATCTGAACTACACAAGTCGTATCAACTCAAGAATACATGAGCATATATTAACTACATAAGTCTCATATACTCATATGAATATATTAACTACACAAGTTAAACATATTCAAAGATATGTGAGTACACATGAACTACACAAGTTATGTTATACTTACATATAAGTGTATATAGACTACACAAGTCATATATACACACTTGAATATACTAACTACATAAGTTATATATATTCAAGAATATGAGCATATATAAACTACACAAGTTATATATACTCACATGAATATATTAACTACACAAGTTAAATATATTCAAGGATATGAGTATATACGAACTACACAAGTTATATATATACTCATATGAATATATTAACTACACAAGTTAAATACATTCAAGAATATATGAACTACACAAGTCTCATATACTCATATGAATAAATTAACTATGCAAGTTAAATATATTCAAAGGACATGTTTCAAAGTAAAGATCCCAATTATATATGGACAAGGAAATATGGATCAATACTAATGAAACCACAAAACATATATTGAGCTCCCCCTAAATGTGTGCATACACAAATGTGTAATGGAAACATATGCACATATTCAAGTTAGACTTTTGGTGGAGTTCAACATATATTTTGGATCCAAGGAATGCAACAAGATATATGAATACAAAGTAGAATGCATACCTCTTTTGATCTTTATATCCAAACGAGACTAAACATGATATAACAAATAGAAATGTTAGTCTCACAAATAGATTCATCATTATGAATGCATACCTGTTTGGATTTTCCTTTTGTTTATCCAATGAATTGGATTTGTCATTAATCACATGCATGCCTTCATGATTATTACCTTTATATCCAAATAAGACTACACAATATGTATATTAATGAAAGTGTTAGTCTCACAATTAGATTTGTCATTAATCACCAAAACCCCATTAACACATAATGGTAGGTCTAGATTCTTCAGCAACCGACTGGGCCGCCAAGCTAGTTGTCAAATCCACCGCACATCTCACAAAAGTGAAACTTAGGGGGATCCACCTCCTCTGCAACAAATTAGTTAAGCAAAGCAAATGAGTACAAAAATGTACTCGCAAGACTGATGTGTAGTGTAACAGACCTATACATATGCTACATGCAAGCTTATTTAAGTGGAGGTTGTAGGTTGTTTTCAGCATAAAGCAAGTTTTTATTTGCAACAATTAAATAGATTCAAAGCAGTTTTGCAATTCATTTTTAATTTGCAATTAACAGCGAGACAACAACATAATAACAATAGATAGATGACAACAACAATCCTGGAAGTGACTAACCCAATAGTCACCACAACAATAGCATGAATTACCCATTCATACCACCCATGTCAAGTTTTAATTAAATGTTGTAATATAATTCTTGCGGAAAATAACCAAGCTTGTCCATAACCTAGGACGAGGCTATTTGAATAGATTTAACCCTGCAGGGGTGTACCAATGTACCCACACGTGAGACCACCTTTTCGCCAAGCTATTTAGCACACTTCCTTTGGTATGCTAGCATGGTTAGTCTTACATGACGTTTTCCAATGAACGATGCTAATTAAGAGTCACGACAACCCGAAGAGTAGGATACACCGGCCCAGCCTAAGCAACTGCGGGTGCTCTTCCTCTTATAAAAATAGTTTTAACCACCAGTGACCCATAATTAACACCTTCCAAAGTACTAAGTCAAGAGAGGTTCCATATCCCCCTCGCGTGGTTAGCACACAAAAGTGCTTGGATCAATGGCGCAAGTAATTCGGTCCTTGTTGACCCGGGCATCATTCCAATCACACCCAAAACAATCACACCAACATACCATTATGCCCAAGTCCAAAGCATTTTATTTTTCAGTTTTTAGATTTACAAAGTAACAAAGCACAAAGTGCCGGACATATGGTAATAGATAGATTTGTGTGATCAAGATCATCGACTAAATCGATGACCGCCCAATTCTACCGTAAGCTAAGCATTTCTAAGCAATACCAACACGTGATCTACTAAGTGATGAGAGCTCATCCAACAAACTCTACATCACAGCAAGATATTCCTAGGCTTAGTAGTAGAGATTGAATATTTACCTACAGAGTATGCATCTATAGGATCAACTAATCGATAATCACGTAACAACAAAATAGAGCATGCACACATACACTTTGCAAACAATATATTAAACTTTGAAAGTAATGGGATTAAACATGATCAAACTTCTTGCCTTGCTGGAGCTGCTCACTATGCTGCAAAGGTTCGCTCACGGGATCAACGCACTCGTGGACACCTAACGAAAAAGCGGAAAAGAACCGATAAGAACGACGAAGACCGAAAAGACTCCACAGACAACTTTCTCCAAATGCTCTAAAATTTTTACAGAAGCAAGAGCATGATTTTTAAGGAATTTATCAACAAGAACCAATTGAGTTGGATTCTCAATGCAAAAGTTATGGCCAAAACAATTTTGCTCAGCCTGGAAAATGCTGGAAAATTCAAATCGGTTACTGTTCATCCGAATTAAATTCTCAAGCATAATTTTCCAAAGAGGTGTTGTACCTGGGATTTTTATGGTAAATCAAGAACCTCTTGAGATGAATAACACAATTGAGTTCACCTCATTTGGAGCTATGATGCATGTTTTATGATTTTTCAAAGACATGCAAAAGAGCACAAATAAAATGCACCCACAATTCTTTTGAAAATAGTGACATGCCTAAATCCTATTCTACTATTTAGTACACTAATAGAGGGAGCCAACAAAGTTAGATTCACTCAAAAAGGATCTATAGAGGATTACTTATGCATTTTACAAGTTAATTGCAACTTTGGAGCAACATTTAAAGTTAATTTTGAAACTAATTTACCAATCCATTTTCTGGAGCCGAACTGTAACATCCCAAAGTGCTGTTACTAAAATAAAATAAATAAAGTAATTAATTTGTTGGATTTTCTGAAATTTGAAAAAGTTTGTTTGCTTTATTTGAATTTCTGAAGTTTTACAAGTCAAAAATAAAAACTTAATAATTTTCTGGATTTTTAAGCTTTTTCCCAATTATTTTAAAACCAAAATATTTTATTTGCAAAATTTAAAAGCCAACTTTAAGTTGGAATTAATTTTATTAAGTCCAAAATAATTCTAAGAATTTTTGAGAATTTTTCTAGATGGTCACCCATCCAATTCTGCTCCAAGACCTTGCTCACTTAACCATGCATGCACCACCATACTTCCGTGTGATTTCTTCTGACTAAGTCATACCACTTTACATCTTTATCCCTCCCTTTTTCCTTTCTTCTACCTTGAAACGTTTTTCTTCCAGAGACATGGCAGCAAACAACCGACCTCCATTAGAGACTTTTGAAGCTTTGAAAACCCGAGATTTTCTCCCCATTTCTCCACGAAAATTATGGCATTCAAACCGCCACTCCCGCCCGTTGCCCCCTCAATCACGCGCACGTTCGCCGGATTTTCACCATAACCGCCGTGATGACCGTGACGACCCGATCTCCTCACCTGGCCTCCCTCGCCCTATAAATAGCAACATCGGTGCCTCTCATCTCACTCATCCATCCCCAAATCCCAACTCCTCCTCCCTTTCTCCCCCACGGTTGAAGTTTTTCTACCACCGCCCATCGCCGTCTTTCGCCTCTAGCGCCACCTCGTGGGTCTCTACCACCCTCGTCACCACCGCCGCCAGAACGTCGTGATCTACCTCGGGTTCTCCTTCCTCGCCGTCGCCGCCGGAGCACCGTCACCCGCCCACCACCGTGAGCATGCGACGTCGCCGCCGCCACCGCCGATCGCCCCGCATTGCCGCCACCTCCTACGGCCTCGTCGCAAGGTGAGCAATCCGTTTATGCCATTCGCCGGCCACCCCTCCCTCTCTTTCACTGGCGCCATCCATTTTTCTCCATAGCCGAAGCTCCAGTTGTTGCTGTTCGGTTTGAGAAGATGATGAACAGTGATTTATCTAGTCACTCCATATGGTTTGTACATACACATTTTAATCCTTCCAAAAATTCGTTATCTCTAATGCAAACTCCAAATCCTTTGTTTCCTTCACCTAAATTCATCTAAATTCATCTACTATTTATAGTAATTATGTCATAATTTTTAGATTTTATTTAATTTCCGTTAATTATTCGGTTCATTTTGCGCGTCGCCGCCGCCGACGGCCGACCTTGCGCATTCCACGATAACTGGGGAGAACGTTGTGTTCCCCACGGTACCATCTTCAAATCGCCGCCAACCTCACTCGCTAAATCCTCTCCGTTCGCCCGGAACGCCGATGTTCGCCCACCGAAGGATTTCTTCGTCGGACTGCGTCACCATCGAAGGTCATCTCGCCGAGCCAACCGTGTCGCCGTGTGCCCCTCGGCTTCCTCTTCATATCCCTGGAATTCGGCCCTCAATCTCGTCACAATCAAAAAAAATTTCCGCAAGCGGTCCAACTACCTTTTGTCGCTATTTTCAGTGCTGTTTTTGATTTCCCGATGACATCGTCCACGCCATTGGCTTCGTCTCGCAACGTTCTACGCAGTGCTCCCTTCCTTTTCCCTGAAACACCCCCGACTCATCGGTGCTACTATTCATCCGACACTATTTTGCGCGCCGCCGCAGCGCCGGACCTCCGCCGATGACGCGACCACCACCATTGGGTCCGTCTAGTTCCCGGGATTCCATTTTTGTGCTTCGCCGATCGCCACTCCTTTCCCCTCGCCCGGCATCACTATTTCTCCATGCACTGTGTGAGCTTGGTTACTATTCACGTTGCATGGCAAGCTACAGTTCCATGCAAGCTAATCCATCATGCATACACATGCATCTCATTTTTGAGATTTTAAACTTTTACAATTCCGTTCGTTGTCATACGAACTCCAAATCCGTTGATTCTTTCTCCTAAATTCATCTAAAGTCATCTAATATTTTTAGTATTTATTTAATAATTTTTTTAGATTTTATTTGGATTTTATTTGAATGTTATTTGAATTCGGATCGTTTACGCATATAGATTTTGACGACTTCGGACAACCGGATTTCGACGCCGTATAAGAACAATGATTAATCAAGCAAGGCAAGTTACACTTTGACCATGTTGCACCTACTATTTTAAAGTTATTTAATTCAATTTTTAAATTTATTATTGCATGCATATTTTTAGTCAATTATTTTAATACCCTGTTTAAATGCTTAGTTATTCCAATTGTTATTGTATGGCCAATTTTGTATATTGAAATGCCATCCCTTGTCACCATAGGTAAAATTGTTTGGAAATGCTTAGCAAATGCTTAGACCATGATTTTGATTTTGGGAGGATTTAGCCAAACCATTACAACTTGTTTAAAATTAAATCTATGGTATTGTTTTACCATAGAGAGTTTGTAAAGGTGGTTTTCACTAAAATAAAATTAAAATGGTTTGGACTTGGTAAACGGATGAATGGTGGGTGCGAGTTTATGCACGGGTTTAATCTGGTTAGGATTAAAACCGTGGTTTGATTTTGAAAGACGCCCAAGTCGATTAAGGACCGGTCTTGGAGCCGATCTTGCTATGCCTTACAGTACCACCACACGCCTTGTTTGGGCAAGACTGGCTCAATAATTTGGGATACCTCGTGATATTCGTGCCATTTTGTATGAGTGGGTGTCGGTTAGACTATAGTCCCACTGGCGCAAGAGGGGCCCTCAACTGCGGATGGTTAGTCCAAAGGGGCAAAACCTTAGCGGGCATGAATACTTTGAGGTAGATCATTGTAAAGGCCTTGTCACGTGCTTCTAGACTACTCACCTAAGGTAGTGGCGGTGGCATAGATATATGCCTTGGGATAAACTAGAGAATTCGTGTCTTGTGGGTAAAGCCGCACAAACTCTGCGAGTAGAAAACTATTGAATAGCGCGTCATGATCATGGACATGCTAGCAAAGCCACTTTGAGTTAGACTTGTTTTTGGTTTTAAAATGATTTCAACAGATGTTTTCGGGATGGTTAGTCTGTGGGAAAATTAGGCGATTAGCCATTGTGATTGGAGGATATCCATCACCTTTGTTGGAGGTTATCCACATTATACATTTGTCATTAAATTTATGATTTTAAATACTGTATGAAAATGGCCTTGCAATCTATTATGATTATTTGGATTAAAACTGCTGCTTTACGCAAAATAACTCTGCCAATGTCCTTTGTTTACCTTATGCATGCATTACAATTCCATATTGGGTGTAACTTGCGAGCACGGTAGTTGTGCTCATGCTTGCTTTATGCAACAAAATTTCAGGAGAAGACTACTATCAGGACGGTGAGGACACCAACGCCTAGGCTACGCCCCCAGATGATTGCCTGTGGCAGATCGTTCTGGCCTACTACTACTGTTCTTACTTCCGCTGTGTTATTTACTCTTTTATTTGGCTTCATGCCCAAATGTATCGAACTCTGATTTACTATTAATGCAATGGGAGATTTGGTTATGTTATCATTTTTGTAACTGTGTACACCGGAAATCCTGGACTGGTGTATGAACACAGAGGGTTCGGGATCTTTCGTTCCCGGGTCCGACACGAACTAAACTTACAACCATTTTTAGATTAAAGTTTGGTTCAAACCAGAGCTACCAAAATTTGAATCAACTCAAAAGGAGCTAAATTGAAATAGTTATGCATTTTTGAAGTTTATTACCTTTTTCAGTTCACAAATAAACCTATCGGGAATTCACAGAAATCATAATGACGTGGAAAAGCCTGGGCCGTTGATCTTGGATCCAACGGCCCAAGATGAGCGAGCCAACGCGACGACGCACGCACGAGCGCAACCGAATGTGGGCCGTTGAGATCAAATCCAACGGCTCACATGCATCGGAGGTTGAGGCGTTTGAACGCGCGCGCGCGAACGCCCGCGACTCTCAGCCGTCGATTCTCAAATGAACGGCTCAGAATGATCTTGCGCAGCGCACGCACAGCGGCGATTTTAAAGGCACGGGCCCACTTGCCATTGACTCATTACGGCGCTTAAGGACACATTAATTGCTAACAATGATTTAAACGGTGATTAGCCATTAATGGGGGGAGATCTTTGTCTTAACGACAATGGCACAGTGCCGCTGCCGTCCGATAAAATCCCGAGGGCTTCTAGGGCTTGCCGCCGGCGACGTGGACCACGTTGGCGCCGACTAAGGGCCAAAACGAGTCCGCAATAGCCACGCGCACAAGCTGGTGTAGGTGGCGACCACGGAGGAGGACAACATCAGCGGCTAGCCGGAGAGAGGCGGTGCGGCAGCGCATGGCCAAAAACGAAAACGCACGAGAAGCTCCATAGCAGTTCTGAGAAGCGGTGCCACAGCATCTAAGGACTACCACGGAGGTTACCTTAGCACTGAGAGGCACCGAGGAGGTCGGAGCTGCTCCGGCGACGATGAGGCTTGCCGGGCTTGAAGAAGAGGAAGTGGAGGACACGGCCTGAGCAAAATTAACTAGACCGGGTCATCAATAAAGCTTCCATATAGCCCATAGACAGTCCACGAGCAAGTAATTGGAAGATGGAGGACTTACCGGAGCTGAGGAAGAAAGGGGGTGATTTCGGCCGACAACGAACAAATCCCCAAATGTGACCTTCTCTGTGAATGTCAAACCAAATTAGGTTAGGGGATTTGCCTAGGAAGATGAGGGGCACGAGATGACACGAAAGAATTGATGGAGGAACCACTGGAGCACCGAGGAGGAAGAAGCTTGCTTGCGGCCTCCAATGGCGATTTTAGGGTTTCAACGAATTGAGCTCAACCAAGCACCGAGGAGCAAGGTGAAGCTTAGGAGGTGTTTAAAGGAACAAGAGGAAGAGCTTCAGGGGCTTAAGTAGCTAGAGAAGCAAGGGAGGGAGCAACGGCCTTCTTCACGGTCAGGCCTGTTGCCCAGGACATGCCGAGCGACGGGAGCAGGTGAGGAACAGAGAGAGTGGACTTTCGGGAGCGAACGCGTGATGCGCATTTAATGTTGGCAGCAAGGAGTCGTTTAAAGTACTCCATGGAGGTGACCAGACGTTGCTCTCCCCACTGCCATGGCGCACGCGCGCGAGCGACCAAGGAAGGAGAAGAACAGTCTTGCGCGAGCCCACCAAATGAGGAAGAGAAAGGGAACGCTCGGCCTTTAACAGAAGCAGGCGGTCGTGCCCAACCACACTCATGAGTGGGTTGATTTCGACCGTTGGATAATCAAAGGGGGGAGGTCGTGACCATTGGATCTGAATCGGGGGGCTCTGAAAAGGAAAGGGGGAGGTCGTGACCACTAGATCTTCATTGCACGGTTCTGACAAGGAAAAGGGAGGCCGCAGCCGTTAGATTTACATCGGACGGTTGCGAAAAGGGAAGGGGAGGTCGCACGCTGAAAGGAGATAGGAGGTCGCGGCCGTTGGATTTGCATCCAATGGCGTGGAACAGAGGTGGGAGGTCGTGACCATTGGATTGGCATCCAATGGCGATCAACAGAGGTGGGAGGTCGTGGCTGATGGATTTACATCCAATGGGGCACAACGGAGATGGGAGGTCGTGGCCATTGCACACGACGCTGAAAAGAGGTGGGAGGTCGTGGCTGTTAGATCTTGATCTGACGGCGACGAAAGGAGAGGGGAGGTTGTGGCCGTTGGATTTACATCCGATGGCGCACAACAGAGAGGGGAGGTCGTGGCCGTTGCGCACGACGCTGAAAAGAGAGGGGAGGTCGTGGCCGATGGATTCTGATCCAACGGTGCACAACGGAGAGGGGAGGTCATGGCCGGTGGATTTTGATCCAATGGCGCACAACAGAGAGGGGAGGTCGTGGCCGTTGCGCATGACGCTGAAAAGAGAGGGGAGGTTGTGGCCGCTAGATCTTGATCTGATGGTGACGAAAGGAGATGGGAGGTCTTGGCCGGTGGATTCTGATCCAACGGTGCACAACGGAGAGGGGAGGTCATGGCCGGTGGATTTTGATCCAACGGCGCACAACACTCACGCGAGGGAGGGGCTCGGGCTGAGCTGGGAAGCTGGTTGGGTTCGACCAACTTGAAGGTGGCTCGAACCCGGCGAACAGTGCTCCAGATTTGAGTTTAAATTTGAAGGCTGAGTTTGGAGGAATTTTTAGAGGTAGCAAACTAACTCCAAAAATTTTGAAATTTTGACTGGAGGTTCCTTACTCCAGGATTAACCTTGCATAAAATTTTTAGAGGTTTTTATACACAGAATTTTTCTCCAAAAATTCTGCAAGGTTATGTTCTAGGGTTTGACCAAAGGTCAAAATGGTTTGACCTACCTCCAAAAATTATCAAATAATTTCTAAAAATTATGAAATTTTTTAGAGGGGTCACACATCATCCCTAGAACCAAGGAAAAATATTTTCAAAGGTTGATTACCAGATTCTTGCCAAAGTTGATTAAGGGGTTGACTTTAGTCAACAGGAGGTTTAGCTTTTTGAATTCCACAACTCTTCAAGAGTTTCAAGATGTGAGAAAAGTTTTAATTTCTACTCATTTAATTACATTTGAAACAAATACCCATATTAGGTTACATTTGAAACACAACCTATATTTGGGATGTTACAAATAAGCATGCATACATCTTTGAAACCGACATAAGTAATTTGAAGTATTGGGTGCAATATGATCAAGAGTGTAACTTGCCTCCTGCTTGAAGGCTTTATAGGTTCACTGCCTCACAGAGCTCGGACTCTCCAAGGACGTCGAGGTCTACACGTTAAAACAACGCAAATTAAACCAAAGCCGAATAAAAAAACAAAAGAACTTCAATGAAACATAAAACTAGAGCCAACAGAGAGGTTTGATGGCCAAAAGGAGATCCAAAGAGCTGGTTGGAGGAGGTTTGACAGCTAGGGAGAGGATCCAGAGATCTTGGAAAGAGGTCTAAGAGCTGGTCGGGTGAACCAGAAGGTGGAGTATGAGGAAAAAGGTGAAGGAGGAAGGGCTGCTCAAGCCTATATTGCCAGAGCTGCTAGGAGGTCCAAGGGCACATGAGGTCAAGAGCAGGTGTGGAAAGAGATGGAAGCAGGTGAGGAAAAGTGGGGGCTAGTACAAGAAGTGACACAAAGATAGCATAGTTACTGCAAAAAGGACGATAGTATTTAATGCGACACAATAGACATGACATGTGGGGAGACTCCCATGCGCAAGGACTAGAGGTCCTGGCCACCAAGTGGCCTCAACCCACAAGGGAGGTCCTTGCAAAAAGGACAGGGAGGAGGTCCTGTGATCAAGGAGGTCCACAAGACTCAATAATGGGGAGGTCCTATGGACAGGAGGTCCAAAATACCTGCTCACGGGAGGTCCAGAGGTTGAGCTCAAAGTGAGAAGGGGAGGTCCTGACGGTTGAATCTCCAAAAAGGAGGTCCAACGACCAAGATCAAGGGCAAAAGGGGAGGTCTGTAGATGTTAAGAGGAGGTCCTCACCCACAAGGGAGGTCCTCACGGTTGGATCGAACCCGGGGGAGGACTGGATGGTTAGGATTTAATCGGAGGAGGAGGTCTTGAATGGTTAAGATCTCCAGAGGAGAGGTTTGAACGGTTAGGATCTCCAAGGGGAGGTCCTAACGATTGGATCTGCCAAAAGGGGGAGATCTGGATGGTCAAGATCTCCAAGGGGAGGTCTTATCGGCCAGATCTACAAGGAGGGAGGTTTGGATGGTTAAGATCTCCAAGGGGGAGGTCTTAACGGTCCAGATCTACAAGGAGGAGAATCCGAGCAGTTAAGATCTCCAAGGGAGGTCTTAACGGTCCAGATCTACAAGGAGGGTGGTCTGGACGGTTAAGATCTCCAAGGGGGAGGTCTTAACGGTCAAGATCTACAAGGAGGGAGGTCTGGACGGTTAAGATCTCCAAGGGGAGGTCTTAACGGTCCAGATCTATAAGGAGGGAGGTCTGGACGGTTAAGATCTCCAACGGGAGGTCTTAACGGTCTAGATCTACAAGGAGGGAGGTCTGGACGGTTAAGATCTCCAAGGGGAAGGTCTTAACGGTCCAGATCTATAAGGAGGGAGGTCTGGACGGTTAAGATCTCCAAGGGGGAGGTCTTAACGGTCCAGATCTTCAAGGAGGAGGTCGGAGCCGCTAGATTTCAATCGGACCGCCTAAAATGATTGGGTCGTTCGGACCACCAGAGTGAGCATTAGATCTCAGCCTTTGAACTGAATCGGACGGTCCAAAATGGTTGAGACATTTAGACCGTCCGAACGCCACAACAAATTGGACCGTCCAGCAAAGATCTAAGGGCTCAAAGAGAGTGGGACGTTCGGACCATTCGAACGTCTCACCGAGATCGAAGCGATCAATGCAAATCAGACGACTCACAATCAATAGAAGTGCAAATAGACAAGGAGGAGGTCCTGGAGGACCCGGGGAGGTCCTGAGAAATGGTAGCACCGTAAGGTGTGGGCGGTACTACCGGGTTGGCGCCGAAGAAAACTTCCAGAGAGAGTTTCAAGGATTAAAGCAACGGAGGCAAGTCCACGTGGACACAGTGGTATTCAAAGGAGACAGAGAATGAGTTCAAATGGACTTGGGGCCAAGTTTAGACTTGGTAAGGTCTACACTTGGAAGGGAACCACAGAAGGTGGTGTAGACCAGAGAAGGTACTATCACTTGGGGATGTTTAGACCTAAGGAGGTCTGGACCCTTGGATCCAAACGAAGGAGAGGTCTGGACCATTAGATCCAGACAAAAGAAGGCCTGGACGGAGGGGTTTCTAAGAGAGAGGAATCCAACAAAGGAGATCCACGGAAAGTGGTCCAAAGGAGGTCTGGGCGGTCAGGATGAACCCGGGGAGGTCCTGACTGCCAGGATGATGGACCAAGGAGGTCCTTAGGAACACACGAAAAGTTTAGGTGGACACAGGAGGTCTATGTGAACAAGAGGAAAGTTCAAGTGGACACAGAGAGGTCCAAATGAACACGAGAGAGGTCTGGGCATAAAGGAGTGTCCAAGCAAGGGAGGGGTCTGGACATAAAAGAAATGCCCAAGCAGCAAGAAGGTCTAAACCTTGAAGAGATTCAAGCCAACAAAAAGGTGGTCCAAACACACGGGTAGTCTAGACACACAAGAGGTCTGGACTCACAAGAGGGTTCCAGACACAAGAGGAACTGGGCATAATGGAACGCCCAAACCAGAGGAAGGTCCAAAAGAGGAGTTAAATTCCAAAATTTAGATTTCAGAGATCAAAGATATTTGAGACACAAACCTGAGCTTAAGACATCTTAGGGGTAATTGTGACCTGAAGGAGAGGTCAAAACCAAAGAGAAACTAGAGAGGAGATCTGGAAAGAAAGGGCTGAGCAAGAGAGGAGGGCAGGACTAACAGAGGAAGGAAAAGATAGCTCCAGAGAGCTCAAGTAACACCAAAAGAACCAAACTTTAGGGTTAGTTGAAGTTCGGTTTAATTATTTTAAACACCCAAATTCTGAAAATCTCAAGTTAAGCTTTGAATTCTCATCAAAACAAAATGGTTCTTTTTATTTTGAAATTTTTTCAACAAGGCATTGAAAATCAGGGTGTTACAATTCTTTTCAGAAAAAGAGGATGAAATGAGAAGGCTCCAAATCGAAGTTAAAGATAAAACTTTGGTCGTTCACGAAATTTCTCGTATCGCTAAAAATAAAGATCAAGAGGTTGAAAGGCTGAAATCTCGGCAAGCAGGTAAGCAATTCTTTACCTGCAGTCCTTCACGAGTTTTTTTTTTCTTATTCTGATTCTCATTTCTTTTTTAGAAATTGAACTCGAAGTGGGAAGGCTCGAAAGTAAGGATCAGGAAAAAACCATGATTCTTAACGAGACCATCCACATTGCCAAGGAAAACGCCAAGGATATTAGATTATGGGAGGAGCGGCATGCTGAGACCAATGCTTCCCATAATAAGGAAATCGAGAAGTTAGATTCTCGACTAGCAGGTAAGGAATTCTTTACCTGTGAACTAGTTCTTTCCTCTTCTAGGAATTATTTTTGCTTGACTGGTCTTACCCCTTTCAGAGCAAGTGATCGAGAATGAACAACTCCGCGAGGCTTCGACTCGTAACCAATAGGAGATGAAGTCGATGAAGATTAATCTTCAAGGCAACATCATGCTCCTAAACAATATACTTGGTGAGCTGCATGGTGAGGGAAAAACTCCTCCAGAAGACACGATAGCTGCTCACATAAGTACTATTGGGGAACAAGTCGGAACTTTGCAAGAACTGGTGACTACTCTGAAGGCCAACCAAGCTGACTCGATAAAGGAGGCGATCGAAGGTGCAGTAAGTTATGTATTGGCAAAAACTTAAAGCTCATGACCCTAGCCTTAATGTACAACCAATCGATGCCGACTTCGACTGCCCCGCGGCAGAAGCAAGTCATTTGATTGAAGAAATGCAACCAGTCGGCAGGAAGGTCTCGGAGGAGATGCAATCGATCTCCTTCTTGAGTAGTTTGTAATAAAACACATGAAAACAAGCTTTTGTTGATGTAATATATAATCCATCTTGTTTCCTGCAAATTATCTTGTCGAGTAGTTAGTAACTCAAAAGATAATTGACGAATAAAAGACTAAGAATTGAAGTCAAATTAATAACTTTATCCTAGCCCCCGACTATTTACTTAGTTTATTTAGATAAACTAGGTAAATAGTGTTAAAAGGGTTTCTGAAAACAGAGAGGTTTGATTAACTTGTAGTTTTTTTTATCACGATTGTCATGCACTGGTCAAAAGAGTAGTAATGAATCGACTCTAGGAAGTTCCTTCTAGTTGGCAGGACCACATGCAGAGAGGAAAGGCTTCGACTAGGGGATATTACCATCTCTGATCAGATTAATCAAATCGAGAATGGCAACTTGAGTTAGGCAAACGTCTAGAGGACTTTAAAAAAATCATTCATCCTTCTTTGGTGGACTCGATATGCCTATCCTAGTAGCAAAAGTAGGAAACTGAACAATGCTAGGAAGTTCCTTCTAGTGGGCAGGACCACGTGCAGAGAGGAAAGACTTCGACTAGATGTGTTTCTTCCTCCGACCAGTTAGGACGGAACGAGTACACCAAAGGCGGTTGAATAAATCTAAGAAAGTGCACTCTGCTTAGTGTATTTTTCAAAATAACCGAAGAAATAAACTAAGGTGAAAAGAGCTGGCTTTAAGAATATTTCGACCAAATAGAACCCGAGCTCTTTGTATCGGCAGCAAAAGTGAGTAACGAGTCAACACTAGGAAGCTCCTTCTAGTGGGCAGGACCACGTGCAGAGAGGAGAGGCTTCGACTAGGTGATGTTACCTGCCTTTCGACCAGTGTAAAGAAAACTGGGTGTTTAGAATGTAGTCGAAAGATTATGAAAGCACTACTCAAAAATAAGACAATAGAGGTAGAGAGAACCTGAAGCTTTATTGTCTGAATGGTTTGTTACACATAAAACTTGCGTAACTGGTTGATGTTCCAAGAATTCGAGAGAACCTAGCCGTCTTCTATTGCCAATCGTACTGACCCTAGCCATGTAACTTCGACCACTGTGTAAGGACCTTCCCACTTGGGAGAAAGTTTATTCCGATTAGACTTGGATTGGTAGAGCCTCAATACCAAGTCACCTCTGACAAAGAAGGTCATGAGGTTGGACCTTACGATCGTAGTATCTGCGCAGGGCTTGTTGGTAGACTGCTGAACGGATTAAGGCCTGGTTTCTCCTTTCTTCGAGTAGGTTAATGTCATCCGCTCGAAGTTGTTCCTGGTTGGAGTCATTGAAAGTTTCGACTCGTGTTGACCGTATCTTTAGTTCCGGAGGAAGCATGGCTTCGGCTCCGAAGACTAGAAAAAAGGGTGTTTCACCTGTAGCCCGACTAGTAATCGTCTTTAACGCCCATATCTGGGAGGGTAATTCTTGTACCCAAGCCCCCGAGCGCTTGACGAGCTGGTCGAAGACTCGGGTTTTAATTCCCCGCATTATTTGGCCGTTTGCACGTTCGACTGCCCCATTGCTTTGGGGATGGGCAACAGAAGCATAACATAACTTGGTACCCAACTCGTCGCAAAATTTCTGAAATTTTGCGCTCGAAAATTGTTTACCATTATCTATGATTATTCGACTTAGAACTCCAAATCGAGTAATTACGCATCTCATCATGAACCGTTTTGCCACTTCCGTTGTTATCCCAGTTACAGGTTCGGCTTCGATCCATTTTGTGAACGTATCAATAGCCACAAAAAGGATCTCAAAACCTCCTGGAGCTTTGGGGAACGGTCCTAGGATATCGAGACCCTAGGTCGCAAATGGCCAAGACAGAGGTATCGTTTGTAATGCTTGAGCTGGTTGGTGTATTTGCCTGCTATGAAACTGACATTGGACACACTTTTTAACCAACTCTTTAGCATCGTATAGGGCTGTTGGCCAGTAGAAACCTTGTCGAAAGGCCTTACCGACCAGCGTTCTGTAGGAAGCATGAGTTCTACAGATGCTATCGTGTATGTCGTGAAGGAGTGTTAATCCTTCGCTCTGCGGAATGCATCGCATGAGCACCCCTTGAGTACCTCGTTTATAGAGGACTCCTTCAACCAAAGTATACATTTTGGCTTTTCGGGATAAACGATCTGCCTTGGGATCGTCTTCGGGTACGGAACCCTTCTGAAGATACTCGTAGATGGGAGCCATCCAAGTATCCTCGTATTCTAGAGAGGCCATCTCAATAGGAGGTGTCTCTGGTTCTTCAACCAGGGACAGCTTATGGAGTTGTTCCAAGAAGACTCCTTTTGGTACTACAGATCGGGAAGAAGCCATTCGAGCAAGCTGGTCTGCAAGGAAATTATCCTTTCGAGGGATGAATTGTGCCTTGAAACCAAAAAAATGCTTTTCTAGCTTACGCACTTCCGATAAGTACCGAGACATTGTCGGGTTAGAGCACTGGTACTCTTTCCCGACTTGATTCCTGACTAGTTGAGAGTCTTCTCTCACGAGTAGTCGACGAATCGAGAGCACTTTCGCAGCTCGTATGCCAGCTAGCAAACCTTCGTATTCTGCCACGTTGTTAGTGGCCTGAAAGTTTAATTGTATGGCATACTTTAAGGTCTCTCCGGTAGGAGATACCAGGACCACCCCAGCCCCTGAGCCAGTTAAAGTAAGTGACCCGTCAAAGTACATCGTCCACTGGTCGTAGGAATCATACTGGGGATCCTGAACAGGTTCAGGATTTGTCCATTCGGCGACAAAATCTGCCAAGATCTGGGATTTAATGGCCGTTCGGGACATGAAATGGAGGTCAAACTCCCCAAGTTCGACTGACCATTTTGCCATGCGTCCCGCTATTTCCCTATTTTGGAGGATCGCTCCCAAGGGAAACTCAGACGGTACATCTATTTTGTGCGCCTGAAAATAATACCGCAGTTTCCTCAAAGACATGAGAAGGGCATATAGAAGTTTTTGAACCTAAGGGTAACTCTCCTTAGGCCCGTGTAAAACTTCACTAACGTAGTAAACCGGTCGTTGTACGTTTTCACGTTCTACGACCAGTACTGCGCTCACTTCCTGTGGCATGGTAGCTAGGTAAATTAAGAGCGTCTCTTCTGGCCTCGGAGAAACCAAAATAGGAGCACTCGTAAGATACCTCTTGACATCCTCAAAGGCAACGTTTTCCTCGTTCGACCACTCAAAACCTTTGTGTTTCCTTAGAAGTTTAAAGAAAGGTAGTCCTTTTTCTCCTAGTCGTGCGATGAAACGACTTAAAGCTGCCATGCACCCTGTGAGTTTCTGGACTTCTTTCTTTGTGGTTGGAGGGCGCATTTGGAGAATGGTCTTTATCTTTTCGGGATTTGCTTCGATTCCCCGTACAGATACTAGGAATCCAAGCAATTTTCCTGAAGAGATTCCGAACACACACTTCTCAGGATTGAGTTTTAAGCGGTGCTTTCTGACGTTGTCGAATGTTTCTTGTAGGTCAGTGATATGATTAAATCTCTTAATGCTTTTAACGACTAGATCATCAACATAGGCCTCCAGGTTTCGGCCTAGTTGAAATGAAAAAATCGATTGCATCAAGCGTTGAAAAGAAGCGCAGGCATTTTTTAGACCAAATGGCATTTTGACATAGCAAAATATACCAAATAGTGTAATGAATGCGGTCTTTTCTTCATCGTCTAGACACATATTGATCTGGTGGTATCCAAAATATGCATCTAAAAAACTTAACATTTCACAACATGTAGTAGAATCAACCAACTGATCGATACGAGATAAAGAAAAATCGTCTTTTGGACAAGCTTTATTAAGATCAGTGAAGTCTACGCACATACGCCAATTGCCGTTCGACTTCCTAACCATTACAGGGTTAGCCAACCACTCTGGGTGATCGACTTCTCTTATAAAGCCTGCTTTAAGTAGCTTATCCAATTCTGATTTAATAGCATCTCGTCGATCAGGGGCAAATCTCCATAATTTTTGTTTTACGGGTACTTTGTTAGGCCGTAAAGCTAGCATGTGCTCGATCACCTCCTCACAGGGACTCGGGCATGTCGGATGCTTGCCACGCCAAGACATCTGTGTTAGCTCGGAGGAAGGTGATGAGGCGTCTTCCTACTTGGGGTCGGAAGTATCCCTAATCTGAGCAGATCTTGAGGGCTCCCTGCGTCGGAGAAACCTCTTTGACTGGTCGTTCGGCTTTGGTGCAGACTTTGAGGCTTCGACTTGTTAGTCAAAGGTCGACTTTCTTCTCGAGTTGGTATTTGACCAACCATCTCGAGGATCGATTATCATGGTATCGCCATCTTCTTGTCACAATGAATTGTGATCACTCCTTTGGAACCTGGCATTTTAAGACATTGATACCCGTAATGAGTAGCCATTAAGAATTTTGCCAAAGTTGGTCGTCCGAGTATGGCGTTATATGCCGTATCAAAATCGACCACATCAAAGGAGATTTTCTCTGTCCTAAAATTACTTGGTGAATCAAATGTTAAATGAAGAGAAATTTGGCCAATAGATTTGGCTGAAGACCCCGGTACGATCCCATGAAAAGAGTATCGTACCGGCCTTACCTTAGTCCTGGGTACTTGCATCTCGTCCAGAGCACTCGTAAATAGGATGTTTAACGAGATGCTACCATCAACTAAAACTCGATTGACTCGACAATTGTTGATGGTGGGTTCGACCACGATCGGATATCGACCTGGTTGAGTCGAAGGAATCGGGCAGTCACCCTTCTCGAAGGAGATGGTGACTTCTGACCACTTTGATAATTTATTGACGAGATGAGGGTCTATGGAGTTTACCTCGTGTTCGGCAGCTTTAAGCTGTCGCTTTGATTCGTATGCCGATGATCTCCCGTAAATGTGCTCGACGGTATGTTGTGGATCCTGGAACGGCATCTCCTCATTGTCATCTGACGACTTATGACCACTCGTTTGCCCTACCTACTCGAGAGTGGGAAGTGGTCCTTTACCGTTGTAGTAGTCCTCGAGCTTTCGTTGGAAGACTTCGGCGATTCTTGAAAGTCATGTCCTTCCTTTTTATGGAAAGGACACCACCTAGGCTTGTCGTTCTTCCGATTGGGGTGCTTACCTTTGCCTCGGTCGGAGTATGGCTTGGAGGTTCGTGGCTCTTTATCGTTTACAACCAAGACTTCCTTGGAACCGCTGGCTTGGGGTTTTTGACCCTTCACTTTGTTCTTGGACTTCTTTCCTTTCTTATCCTTCTTCTTACCAACTTCGCCTAGCTCTCGAGAGGTATTATCTTCTCGATCAATTGTGTTGTTCCACTCGACCGCCTCAGAAACAGTCGCATATCGATCGGCCATCTCAAAGAGTTCGGCGACAGTAGTGGGAGGATTCAAAGCGATATCTTACATTATCCTTCTACTACGCACTCCTTGCTTGAAAGCCACGATGATGATGAGTCGAAACTTCGAATTGAATTACTAACCCGACTAAAGCGCTTGATGAATTAGCGCAAGGTCTCGTGGTCGCTTCTGTCTCATCGGTGCAAGTTGTCCTCCTTCCTGTATGCATCAGAGGTGCCTTGGAAGTTCGCCAAGATGAAGGTCGCAGAGGTGTTGCCAAGAATAAATCAACTCGAGTGGTTGGTTTAGTAACCACGATCGAGTAGACCCTTCGAGCACAGTTGGAAGGTAATTCGCCATTACATGCTCTTCTCCTCCTGCTGCTCGGACAACTGTTGTATAAATTTGAAGGAACTCGATGGGATTTTGGGATCCATCGAACTTCTCCATGTTCACTGGTCGAAAACGAGGTGGCCAGTGAACAGCTCGGAGGTCAGGCGAAAATGCCTGACATCCGGTAATGACTTCTTGACGCCTCCTTTGCAGGAAAGAAGGGTTGATATCACCAGGTGATCGTATTCGACGATACCCAGTAACAGGTTGACCTAACCTATAGTTGGTCCTAGTCCTACGAGGGAAATACTCCTTGTATTCCATCTGCTGCTACAGATTTCCATGTCGGAATGGTGAGCGATCACCTCTCCGAGGGGCTTGTTGATCATCAGACATTTGAAAGGCATTTCTTCGAGTAGGAGATTGATGTGATTCGCCGTTGCGCCGATTTCTACGCGGTGATAGGTTCGAACGACTGGTAGCTGAAGAAGTCGTATTGCTACGACTTCCTGAATGATGTCGGCGAGGTACTTCCAGTCTTGCCATCGTGGTCCGAAGCCTTTGTGCGATCTCTTCGACGAAGAGGTCGTAGCCTGGCGCATGGGCGAGCTCTCGAGTAGGGTTCTCGAGCAAGTCGTTGATGTGCTGGAGCTCTTGAGCTTTCTCTAACTGATATTGAATGCGCCCAGGCAAATTTTTCTGGGCTACAATCTTCTTCTGTCGATTAGCCTCAAGATCTTCCATATCAGATCCTTGAGACTGTCTCAATGGAGTGCGAGTATGTCGAGGATTTCCCTCACGCTCATCAAAGTGTTGGTTTTGTCTGTCACTGGTGGTGCCCTTGCTATTGCCACGAGGGGGTGTAGTGTGTGCTCTTCGGGGAGTGTCCCCAGCTCGGTCTCTAGAAGAGTGACCTTGATCTGAGGGAAGGACGAAAACCTCCCGTTGATGATTCTCACTTGCACTCGAGGCCTCCCCACTTGAGGAGTAGTCGAGAGACACCATCTGGCGACTTGGAGTAATCCTCTCGAAAGGGAACTCTGGGTTATAACCGTCTCCATCCGCAGGTGTGATCTGCGGAGAGATGGTCGAATTTGCAGGAAAAGCATGCTTGATCCCGTTCTCTCTGGAGTTATCCGGAGAGAGAGGACCACCAGATGTTGGTGAAGCCCTGGAATTGTGGCTTCCAAAACTTGTCTCACCAAGTCGGACAGCCTTAGGGGGACTTGAACACTTGGAGGAAAAACTATCGTCGTGTTATGAGCCTGCCTGGGTGTAGTCCTGATTGTGGTCGGATTGACCCTTGTCCTTTGAGGGAATTGATTCCTCTGTTGGACGTACTGTTGTGGGGGATAAGGATCCCTCCTCAACTCTATCAGTGGCATGCTCTCTGGAGGCAGCAACACCATCGGATGAGTCGATACTCGGTTCGTAATCGAAACCGGCATCCATGTCGACGTCTGCGTAATCTGCCAAGTCAAACCAGTTCTCCTCATTCCATTCTCCTGCCATGAATGCATGAGATTTGGAAAAAAGAGAGTATGTTGACAAGAGATTACTAGAAGATCCCCACGGACGACGCCAACTGTCGGTGTTTTAGAACCGATCTTACGTAAAGATTGTTTGATTCGGGGGGTCTCCTAGAATGGAATCACACAGAGAGATTGACACGGGTATTTTTATACAGGTTCAGGCCTTCTCCGGGGAGGAAAACAACCCTACTCCTGTGTGTGTATGGTATTGAGCATGTCTCGTACAATCGGGAGAAAAGACTAAGACTATTACAGAAGATAGTGCCTGTCTTGCTGTGTCCTCCGATCGCCCTTCCTCCTCTCTGATCGCTGCCTTTATATAGTCGTGAAGGAGTAGCCGTTTTCTCCTGGTGAAGAGGTGCCTCATCAAATCCAGTAACGGGTGCATATTTGTAGTAATCATCAGAGTGTTAACCCCTTCACGCCGCCTGGCAGTTACTTGTTAGAGATAATGGAGTATTATGTGCTATTACTTCATAGAGTAACAGCGTATGTTAACTGCTTAGATTCCTTAATCAATTGGACCCACTCGTCTGTAGGTTTTATTGATCGTAAGGTAGTCGTGGCTGACCTGGTCGTAGAAGAGCTTACGACCATGGGGTAGTCATAGAATAACTTACGACTGGATAGTGATCGTAGAAGAACTTACGACCATAAAGTAGTCGTAGAAAGACTTACGACTATGGGGGTGGTCGTAGAAGAACTTACAACCACCTGGTAGGCTTCTCCCTTGTAAATATAAGGGGTATACCTAAGGACCACATGACATCATATTTACCCATAATAAGAATTATGGATAAAAGATAAAATAATAATTATTAGATCCTCGTCATGTCCGTTCTGGTAGCGAGAGTTAGAAACAGAACGATGCTAGGAAGTTCCTTCTAGTAGGCAAGACCACGTGCAGGGAGGAAAGTCTTCGACTAGGTGTTGCAACTTCCTCCGACCAGTTAAAACAAACCGAGTTTATCGAGAATAGTTGAGCAAATTTGAAAAGTGTACTCAGCTTAATTTATTGTTCAAAAGGATGAATGAAGAAATAAACTAAGGTACTAAGAGTTGGCTTGATATTATTTCGACCATGCTTAAAACCCAAGTTCTTTGTGTTGGCAGCAAAAAGAGAGGAACAAATCGACCCCAGAAAGTTCCTTCTAGTGGGCAGTACCACGTGCAGATAGGAAAGTCTTCGTCTAGGTGATGTTACTTTCCTTTCGACCAGTATAAAGATGAACCTGGTACTGGTTGTAAAATGTGTTACGATTAGTACTTTTTCGCAGAAAAAATTTACGACTAGGAACTGGTCGTAGGTGGGCCTACGATCATGGCATGGTTGAAAGAAATATCAAAGCGCTACTCAAAGTAAGATAATAAAGATAGAAAGAACCTGATGCTTTATTGTTCGACTGGTCAAATTACACGTAGAACTTGCGTAACTGGTCGATATTCCAAGAATTTGAGAGAATTCGTCTTCCATTCCATTGCCGTCAGACGAACACAGTCATATAACCGACCACTGTGTAAGGACCTTCCCACTTGGAGGAAAGTTTGTTCTGATTAGACTGGGAGTGGATTTTTCTCAATACCAAGTCACCTATAGCAAGGCTACGAGGTTGGACCTTACGATCGTAGTATTTGTGCAAGGCTTACTGGTAGACTACTGAACGGATTAAGGCTTGATTTTTCCTCTCTTCGAGCAGGTTAATGTCGTCTACTCGAAGTTGTTCTTGGGCTGAGTCATTGAAAGTCTCGACCCTTGTAGACCTGATCTTTAGTTCTGGTGGAAGCATGGCTTCAGCACCAAAAACTAGAAAAAATAGTATTTCGCCTGTTGCCCGACTAGCAGTCGTGCGAATTGCCCATAATACCGAGGGTAATTCTTGTACCCAAGCCCCCGAGCGCTTAACAAGCTGGTCGAAGACTCGAGTTTTAATTCCCTGCATGATTTGGCCGTTCGCTCGTTCGATTGCCCCATTGCTTTGGGGTGGAGTAATGAAGCATATGAGCTTGGTACCCAACTCGTCGGAAAATTCTTGAAATTTTGCGCTCAAAAATTGTTTACCATTGTCTGTGATTATTCGATTTGGGACTCCAAATCGAGTAATCACACTTCTCATCATGAATCGTTTTGCGGCTTCCATTGTTATCCCACTCACAGGTTCGGCTTCGATCCATTTTGTGAATGTATCGATAGCCACAAAAAGGAACTCGAAACCTCCTATAGCCCTTGGGAACAGTCCTAGGATATCAAGGCCCCAGGTCACAAAAGGCCAAGACAGAGGGATTGTTTGTAGCACCTGAGCTGGTTGGTGTATTTGCCTGCTGTGAAACTGGCATTGTACACATTTCTTAACTAGCTCTTTAGAGTCGTACAGGGCTGTTGGCCAATAAAAGCCTTGTCGGAAGGCCTTACCGACCAGTGTTCTGTAGGAAGTATGAGTTCCACAGATGCCTCTGTGTTTGTCATGAATGAGTGTTAATCCTTCGCCCTGCGGAATGCATCGCATCAGCACCCCTTGAGTACTTCATTTATAGAGGACTCCTTCAACCAAAGTATACGTTCTAGCCTTTCGAGATAAGCGATTTGCCTCGAGATCATTATCGGGTACGGAACCCTTCTGAAGATACTCGTAGATGGGAGCCATCTAGGTATCTTCGTATTCTAGAGAGGCTTTCTCAATACGAGGTGTCTCTGGTTCTTCGACTAGGGACGGCTGCTGGAGTTCTTCCAGGAAGATTCCTTTTGGTACTGTAGATCGAGAAGAAGCTATTCGAGCAAGCTAGTCTACGAGGAAATTATCCTTTCGAGGGATGAATTGTGCCTCGAAACTGAAAAATGCTTTTCAAGCTTACGCACATCCGATAAGTATCAAGACATTGTCGGATTAGAGCACTGGTACTCTTTTCCGACTTGATTCACGACCAGTTGATAGTCTCCTCTCACGAGTAGTCGGTGAATCGAGAGCGCTTTCGCGGCTCGTATGCCAGCTAGTAAACCTTTGTACTCTGCCACATTGTTAGTGGCCTGAAAGTTTAATCGTATGTCATACTTTAAGGTTTCTCCGGTAGGAGATACCAAGACCACCCCAGCCCCCGAGCCACTTAAAGTAAGTGACCTGTCAAAGTACATCATCCACTGGTCATGGGTATCGTACTAGGGATCCTGAACAAGTTCAGGATTTGTCCATTCGGTGACAAAGTCTGCCAAGATCTGGGATTTAATGGCCGTTGGGGACACAAAATGGAGGTCGAACTCCCCAAGTTCGACTGACCATTTTGCCATGCATCCCGCTATTTCCCTATTCTGGAGGATCGCTCCCAAATGAAACTTAGACGGTACAGCTAGTTTGTGTGCCTGAAAATAATACCGTAGTTTCCTCAAAGACATGAGGAGGGCATATAGAAGTTTTTGGACATGTGGGTAATGCTCCTTAGGCTCGTGTAAAACTTCACTTACGTAGTAAACTGGTCGTTGTACGTTTTCACGTTCTACGACCAGTGCTGCGCTCACTGCCTGTGGCGTGGCAGCTAGATAAACTAAAAGCGTCTCTTCTGGCTTTGGAGAAACCAAAATAGGAGCACTCGTAAGATATCTCTTGACATCCTCAAAGGATGTGTTAGCCTCTTTCGACCACTCGAAACCTTCGTGTTTCCTTAGAAGTTTGAAAAAAGGTAGTCCTTTTTCTCTCAGCCGTGCGATGAAACGACTTAGAGCCGCCATGCACCCTGTGAGTTTCTGGACTTCTTTCTTTGTGGTCGGAGGGCGCATTAGTACAATGTCCTTTATCTTTTTAGGATTTGCTTCGATTCCCCGTACAGAGACCAAGAATCCAAGCAATTTTCCTAAAGAGACCCCGAACACACTTCTCAGGATTGAGTTTTAAGCGGTGCTTTCTGAGGTTGTCGAATGTTTCTTGCAAGTCTGAAATATGATTAAGTTTCTTGATGCTTTTTACGACTAGATCGTCAACATAGGCTTCAAGATTTCGGTCTAGTTGAGGTAAAAAAGTCGATTGCATCAAGCGTTGAAAAGAAGTACCAGCATTTTTTAGACCAAATGGCATTTTGACATAGCAAAATATACCAAATGGTGTAATGAATGCGGTCTTTTCTTCATCGTCTAGGCACATATTGATCAGGTGATAACCAAAAAATGCATCTAGAAATCTTAATATTTCACAACCAGCAGTAGAATCAACCAACTGATCGATGCGAGGTAAAGGAAAATCATCTTTTGGACAAGCTTTATTTAGATCAGTAAAGTCGACACACATACACCACTTGCCATTCGACTTCCTAACCATTACAGGGTTAGCCAACTACTCTGGGTGGTCGACTTCTCTTATAAAGCTTGCTTTAAGTAGCTTGTCCAATTCTAATTTGATAGCATCTCGTCGATCAGGGGCAAATCTCTGTAATTTTTGTTTTACGGGTACTTTGTCGGTAGTAAAGCTAGCTCTGTCTTTCGATCACCTCCTGGGACTCGGGCATGTCGGATGCTTGCCACGCGAAGACATCTGCGTTAGCTCGGAGGAAGGTGATGAGGGTGTCTTCCTACTTGGGGTCAGAAGTATCCCCGATGCGAACAGTCTTTGAAGGTTCCTCTGCGTCTAGAGGAACCACTTTGACTAGGTCGTTCGGCTTTGGTGTAGCTTTAGGCTTCGACTTGGTAGTCGAAGGTTGGCTTTCTTCTCGAGTTGGTATCTGTCCAGCCATCTCGAGGGATCGACGGTCGCAGGCATGCGCCATCTTCTTATCACAATGGATTGTGATCACTCCTTTAGGACCTGGCATCTTAAGACATTGATACACATAATGAGTTGCCATCAAGAATTTTGCCAATGTTGGTCGTCCGAGTATAGCGTTATATGCCATATCGAAATCGACCACATCAAAGGAGATCTTCTCTGTCCTGAAATTATTTGGTGAACCAAATGTTAAAGGAAGAGAAACTTGACCAATAGGTTTGGTCGAAGACCCTAGTACAATACCATGAAAAGAGTATCTTACCGGTCTTACCTTAGTCCTAGGTACCTGCATCTCATCCAGGGCACTCGTAAACAGGATGTTTAACGAGTTACCACCATTAACTAACACTCGATTGACCCGACAGTTGTTGATGGTGGGTTTGACCACGATTGGATATCGACCAGGTCGAGTCGAAGGAATCGGGCAGTCACCTTTCTCGAAGGAGATGGTGACTTCTGACCACTTCGGTAATTTATTAACGATAGGAGAGTCAATGGAGTTTACCTCGCGTCCGGCAGCTTTAAGCTGTCGCTTTGACTCGTATGCCGATGATCCTCCATAGATGTGCTCCATGGTATGCTATAGATCTTGAAATGGCATCTCCTCGTCGTCATCTAACGTCTTACGACCACTCGTTTACCCTACCTGCTCGAGAGTGGGAAGTGGTCCTTTGCCGTTGTAGTAGTCCTCGAGTTTCCGTTGAAAAACTCGACAGTTGCGAAGATCATGTCCTTCCTTTTTGTGGAAAGGACACCACCTAGGCTTGTCATTCTTTCGATCAGAGCACTTACCTTTGCCTCGGTCAGAGTATGGTTTGGAACCGCGTGGCTCCTTATCGCTTGTGGAGAAGACCTCCTTGGAACTGTCGGCTTGAGGTTTTTGACCCTTTGTCTTGTTCTTGAACTTCTTGGCCTTCTTCTCTTTCTTCTTGCTACCTTCGCCTAGCTCTCGAGGAATATTGTCTTCTCGATCGATGGTGTTGTTCTATTCGACTGCCTCAGAAGCAGTCGCATATCGATCGGCCATCTCGAAGAGTTCAGCAACGGTGGTAGGAGGGTTCAGAGCGATGTCCTCCGTTATCCTTCTGCTGCGGACTCCCTGTTTGAAGGCTCTGATAACAGATGAGTCAGAAACCTCCGGAATAGAATTACGAACTGGTCAAACGCTCGATGAATTGACGAGGTCTCATGGTCGTTCTGTCTCATCCGGCAGATCGTCCTCCTTTCGTATGGTTGTGAGTGCCTTGGAAATTCGCCAGCAGAAGGTCGCAGAGGTGTTGCCATGAGTAGATCGACTCGAGTGGTTGATTTAATAGCCACGGCCGCGCAGATCCTTCGAGCACAATTGGAAGGTAATTCGCCATTACATGCTCTCCTCCACCTGCTGCTCAGATAGCTATTGTGTAGATCTGAAGGAATTCGATAGGATTTGGAGACCCATCGAATTTCTCCATGTTTACTGGTCGAAAACGAGGCGGCCAGTGAACTGCCCGGAGGTCAGGTGAGAACGCCCAACATCCGGTAATAACTTCCTGATGCCTTCTTTGTAGGAAAGAAGGGTTGATGTCACCAGGCGATCGTACGCGATGATACCCAGTGGCAGGTGGACCCGACCTATAGTAGGCCTCGGTCTTACGAGGAAAATACTCCTCGTATTCCATCTGCTGCTACAGATTTTTGTATCGGAGTGGTGATCGATCACCGCTCCTGGAAGCTTGTTGATTGTCAGTCATTTGAGGGACTCTTCTCTGGGCAGGAGAACGATGCGACTTGTTGTTGCGCCGATTTCTACGCGGTGAATTGTTCAAACGACTGGTAGCTGAGGAAGTTGTATTGCTACGACTTCCTGAATGATGTTTGTGAGGGGACTCCAGTCTTGCCATCGTACTCCGAAGCCTTTATGTGATCTCTTCAGCGAAGAGATCGTAGCCTGGTGCACGAGCAAGCTCTTGAGTTGGATTCTCAAGCAAGTCGTTGATGTGTTGGAGTTCTTGAGTTTCCTTTGACTGGTATTGAGCGCGCCCAGGCAGATTTTTCTAGGTGGCAATCTTCCTCCGTCGAGCTGTCTCAAAATCAGATTCTTGAGACTGTCTCAATGAAGCGCGATTATGTCGAGAATCTCCCTCACGCTCATCAGAGTGTTGGTCCTGTCCATCACCGGCGGTGCTCTTGCCATTGCCACGAGTGGGCGCAGTGTGTGATTTTCGGGGAGCGTCTCTAGCTCGGTCTCTAGGAGAGTGATCTTTATGCGAGGGAAGGATGAAGACCTCCCATTGATGATCCCCACATTCACTCGAGGCCTCCCCGGTTGAGGAGTAGTCGAGAGACACCATCTGGCAATTTGGAGTAAACCCCTCTAGGAAGGGGAATTCTGGGTCATAACCGTCTCCATCCGCAGGTGGGTCCTGCGGAGGGATGGTCGAATTTGCAGGAAAAGCGTGCTTGATCCCTTTCTCTGCGGGGTTAACCGGAGAGATAGGATCACCAGATGTTGATAAAGCTCCAGAATATTGGCTTCCAGAACTTACCTTGCCAGATCAGACTGTCTTGGAGGGACTCGAACACTTGGAGGAAAAACTCCCGTCGTGTTGTGAGTCTGCCTGGGTGCAGTCCTATTTGTGGTCGGATTGACCCTTGTCCTCGAAGAAAACTGGTTCCTCGGTCGGACGTATTGCTATTGTGGGGGATAAGGATCCCTCCTCAACTCCATCGGTGGGATGATCTCCTGGAGAATGATCTTCGAAGACGGCATCACCATCAGATGATGCATCACTCGACTCATAGTTGAAACCGGCATCCATGTCAACGTTTGCATAATCTGCCAAGTTGAACCAGTTCTCCTCGTTCCATTCTCCTGCCATGAGTGCATGAGACTTGGAAAAAAAGAATGTGTTGACAAGAGATTACCGGAGAGTTCCCCACGGACGGCGCCAACTGTCAGTGTTTTAGAACCGATCTTACGTAAAGATTGTTTGATTCGGGGGTCTCCAAGACTGAAATCACGCAGAGAGATTGACACGGGGATTTTTATACAGGTTCGGGCCTTTTCCGGAGAGAATAACAACCATACTCCTGTGTGTATGTATTGAGTATACTAGTTACAATCAATAGAAAATACTACGATTTTCCCTGCTACTCAGTATGTATATCCGATTGTATGTCTCTAATCCCCCTCCCCTCATTATCTCTGGCCATAGCCCTTTATAATGTTCGTAGAGGTAGCCGTTTCTCCAGGCCAAGAGGCGCCTCATCATTCCAAGTAATGTGCGCATTGTTGGTAGTAATCGCCGGGGTATTAACTCCTCCACGTCGCCTGGTAATTTCTAGTCAGAGATAATGGTGTGTAACATGCAGTTATTCCAGAGAATAACAGCGTATATTGTCTGCTTAGATTCCCTAATCAATTGGGCCTACTTGTCCACAGGCTTTATTGATCATAGGGTGGTCGTAGCTGACTTAGTCGTAAAAGGGCTTACGACCATGAAGTAGTCGTGGAATAACTTACGACTTGGGGCTGGTCGTAGAAGAACTTACGACTAGATAGTGATCGTAGCAGCACTTACGATCATGAAAGAGTTGTAGAAAGACTTACGACTATGAGGATGGTCGTAGAAGAGCTTACGACCAACTGGTTGGCTTCTCCCTTATGATTATAAGGGGTATACTCAAGGACTGTATGATGTCATATTCACCCATAATAAGAATTATAGATAAATAATAAAATGAGGTTTATTAGATCCTCGTCAAAAAACACACAAAGTGATGATGGTTCTGTGGTTAGAAATAAGGCTAGATTGGTAGCTCAGGGTTTTAGCCAAGTTGAGGGATTAGATTTTGATGAAACATTTGCTCCTGTTGCTAGATTAGAAGCCATTCATATTCTACTTGCATTTGCTGCATCTAAGGGTTTTAGGCTGCAACATATGGATGTCAAGAGTGCATTTCTGAATGGTTATATAGAGGAGGAAGTGTATGTTAGGCAACCCCTAGGCTTTGAAAACCCCAAATATCCAAATCATGTTTTCAAGCTATCTAAAGCCTTGTATGGTCTTAAGCAAGCCCCTAGAGCCTGGTATGATAAACTTAAGACCTTCTTGCTTAAGAATAATTTTGAGATGGGTAAGGTAGACAAGACCCTGTTCATTCTTAGGCATGGTAATGACTTCTTGCTTGTTCAGATTTACGTGGATGATATTATCTTTGGTGGTTCTTCTCATGCTCTTGTTTCCAGTTTTTCTGAGACTATGTCTAGGGAATTTGAGATGAGTATGATGGGAGAGATCAACTATTTTTTGGGGCTTCAAATCAAGCAATGCAAGGAAGGGATCTTCATCCATCAGATGAAGTACACCAAAGATCTACTTAAGCGCTTCGAGATGGGTGATTGCAAGCCGATCGCCACTCCCATAGCGACTTCAACTGTTTTGGATCCAGATGAGGAAGGAGAAGCCGTGGATCAACACGAGTACCGCAGCATGATCGGCTCCCTCCTTTACCTGACGACCTCAAGAACGGATATGCACTTCGCGGTATGCCTCTGTGCGAGGTTTCAGGCGTCTCCGAGGACTTCACATCGCCAAGCCGTCAAGCGCATTTTCAGGTACCTTCACTCTACCCTCCAGTATGGCATTTGGTATTCCTGCTCTTCTTCCTTGTCCATTCGGGGGTTTTCTGATTCTGATTTTGCGGGCTGTCGCCTAGATAGGAAGAGTACCTCAGGCACTTTTCACTTCTTAGGCACTTCTCTTGTCTCTTGGTCCTCTAGGAAGCAGTCCTCTGTTGCACAATCCACTGCTGAAGCTAAATATGTAGCTGCCGATAGTTGTTGTGGTCAGATTTTGTGGATGGTCTCCACTCTTAAGGATTTTGGGTTAAATTTTGCTAGTGTTCCTCTTCTCTATGATAACAATTCTGCCATTAATATTGCTAAGAACCCAGTGCAACATTCTAGGACCAAGCACATAGACATTCGCTATCACTTTCTTAGAGACCATGTCGAGAAGGGTGATATTATGCTACATTTTGTGGAGTCCGAGGCTCAGTTAGCTGATATCCTCACCAAGCCTTTAGAACCAACTAGGTTTGCCACCTTGAGGAGTGAGTTAGGGGTAATTTATCCCTATGAGTTGGTTTGAGGGGGAGTTGGTTCTCTTTAGAGCTCACCTTGTTCATCTGATCTTTCCTTGATCTTTTTTATCTTTTTAGGCTTTTTGAGCTTTTCTTGTATCTCATTGTATCATATTGCATTCATATGAAAATCACCAAAAAGATGCATTATAATATAAGCTTTACTGCTTGTCTTTTAATTGATGAAGCTTTGCTTATTACCCTCTTGAGCTTTAGTATTTCAATTCTTGCTCAATGTCATGTCTAGTTCTTTGACTTGCTAGAATTATCATGCTTTCACATGTGTAGCTAAGTCTTTACTAAATGAGCTAGAACTTTAAAACAACTTGAACTGAAAGAAATTTGCAATTTGTGGATCTTTTAGCTAGTTGCGCAATTAGTGCTCCTTTTGTGACATTGGCCTTGTCAAAATTGTTTTGTTAGCTTTTGAATCTAGAATTGATCATTACTTAAGCTTCTTGTTCTTCTGAGAATCTAAAACTGCTCTTGTGCAAAATGAAAAATCAAATTTCAAGATTGTCTTGTGATTAAATTGTGCCAAACTACTCTCACGAGACTGCATGTCAAAGATATGAACTTGGAGATAGTTTGATGATCCAGATGATCTCATGGGGACTGCTTGTCAAAATTGACATGAACCTCAAGATTTGTCGCCCTAGTTGAAGCTTAGGAAGAGTTTGTGGATGGCTCCTATTCCAGGATCTTCTTCACTAAGATAGACCTTTAATCAACTTCTGGCTGAAGCTTAGGAAGAGTTTGTGGATGGCTCCTAGTCCAGGATCTTCTTTACTAAGATAGGCCTTTTATCAACTTCAATATTCATTGCAAATGAAAACTGTTGAAAAATGGGCGTTTGAGGTAATTTGAGCAAAATTATTCAATTCAGGACCTGTTTGTCACTTAAGTTGTCATTGTTAGCTTTTTGATCTCACATTGACATTCTGACATGGTCATTATCACTTTAGGATCTATGTTGATGAACTTGCTATATTTGAAGCTTTGCTTAAATTGTTAAAAATTCATTACTTTATCTTGAGCCTTCTAGCTTAGCTTTGATATATATGTTTTAACATGATCTTGCTAGTGCTTTCAGGCTTGATATGTGTTGAGTAATATTAGAAATGCTAGCTTGTTCTTTTGGGTAATCTCCAAAGCTTCTTGTACTCAAAAATTTAAAAATACAAAAAATGAAGCCACTCCATTGCATTTCATGCATGCTCTTTCTTATGTTTTTTTTTCTTATTTCTGCATTTGTTATCTCTAGATGAGAGGAAGGTGTGATTCCTCGATGACTCCATTGTCAAAAGGGGAGAAGAAGTAACAAAAATGTTAAAAGGGGAGCTATTTGGAGGAAAAGGCAGAAAATGAAATTTTCTTGAAAAAATGATGATCATAGTGAGGGAGAGCATTTTATTTGCATTCTTATGATCTTATTGTCATTTCTGAACTTGAATTGCAATTCTTGGATCCTCACAATGATCAAATGTCAATTTGAACAATTGTTCTTTCATATGAACCTTAAGTGAGAATGTTAACTCCTTTCTGGAATTTGAAACTTTCTTGCTTTCTTTGACTCGATCTCACTTGCCTATGCTATTCTGAAGCAAATTTGGTTATTTCTATTGCTTTCTCTTAAATTTGGATCAAGTTGTGCCTTTGCGCGAAAACGTTGAGTATTCTCATTTTCAAACCTCAAAACTTATATTTTTGAGAAATTGCCAATGTGTTCATCAAGGGGGAGATTATGGATATCATGGGGATGTGCTCACAATCTTAGGATGATGATACAATTGGCAATGGCGTTGAAGGTTTGTCGAAACACGCGTTTTCGGCGAAGTTCAAAATGTTGTTAGGTCTCAGGCAGTCAGACTGGCCATTGTGTGGCGGTCAGACCGGCCAGGCCTCAAGTCAGACTTAGGCTAAGTGGCTGGCGGTCAGACCGGCCATTGGGTGGCGGTCTGACCGGCCAAAATATATTTTTGATTTTGGAGCTAGGCCAAAAATAGAGGGTGTAGGCAAGAGAGGGGACTCTACTACACTTGGTCTCATAATTTTTGGAGCTTCGAGTCAAAAGCTCTATTGGTTTGAAAATTCCAGTATGTTTCGGATTTCCAGGGAGGAATTTTGCCTAAGTCCCTGCTGGGCAGTCAGACCGACCAACAGGTGTGGTCAGACCGGCCTGGGGGTGGTTAGACCGGCCAAAGTGGCGGTCTGACTGGTTTTCACTTGTTTCATCGGCCAACTTGGTGGCGATGGTTGTTGGTTAGGTCAAGTTCGTGGGTTTCAGTGCATATGTGTTGCATGATGCATGTTTTGACTAACGTGGGTCAAGTTATGACGAACTTGTTCCCAGAAATGATTTCTTGGTCTATTGTTGTGCAGGTTGCTTGGAGGTTAACGACTGTCAACGACGAGGATGATCAGAACTAGGCTTGGAGAGCTGAGGTCCAGAATGATCGAGGATGCCGGGTGAGGTCAATGGATTCAAGCATGGCGCAAAATGAACAAGGATGACCGAACGGGCAGTTCGGTGTGGCGAGTTGGATCAATCGGCGCGTGGTCGGTGCAAGTGCCATGGTGGTTTCGGTGGCAGCCGGATGGGAGAGACTTGCCGACATGAAGAGAGCCGTTGATCAACCTACACGTGGCGAAGCATGGAAATGCTTCATGAAGATGGGACTCGGTCTTTGGAAAAGGATCGAGAAGGGGTATTTTGGTAATTTCACCTAAATACTACCTTGGTGACCTTTTGCCAACCCGCGGTGCAAGACGGCACAAGGAGAAGCAGATTAGGTCAAGAGGAGATGAAGATAACGCTTTAAAATACGTGCGTGAGTTAAACCCGTTTGTGTGTGGGCTTAACGGGTGCCCATTAGGATTTTCTTTCTAGAAGCTAGCCTCCACTATAAATAGGGGAGGGTGCTGGCCAGCACCTCCTTAACCCTTTCATTGAGAAACCCTAAGTTGTGTCTTAGGTAGAGGATAGTAGAGAGGTTAGGGTTCTAGAGAGTTGGATTGATTTCGTGCTCATACGTTGAGTCTTTGTCCTCCTAGGTGGAGTGGTTGTAAACCAACATCAATCTCAAATCAATCCAAGCTAGGTTTTCACAAGATGAGTCTCTTTGCGTTCTTACTCTCTATTTTGTGATTTTGGTGCTTTCTTTGATCCAAGAGTTTTCCTTTAGTTTCTGGCCTAGATTTAGCTTGCTGTGACATGTGGGAATACATCTAGGATCATCTTGATCATCAATCACCCACGAGCAAGTTTCTAGATCATATTTCGGTTTTAACTCAAACGGAAAAAGGTCGGAACTTTGGCATGGATCTTCACGATCCTTGATTCAAATAGGTTCTTGACATCCTAAAGAAGGTATGTCTCAATGATGCGTACACGCTAGGAGTGACCCGATGTGCACAGCGTGGGTTGAAGAACAAAGCGAATATTGCTGTGGACAGCGGGGATAACAAGTTGTGAGCAGCGAAAAAGAGTAACTAGCTTTAACCTGCCAAGGTTGGATGCGACCGAGTGTTGGGGGAGAGACGATTCGAAGCCTTCTGGACACCGACCTGCTATCCGAACAATCACAGAACCACAATCCGGAACTAATCCACACAAAACGCTCAAAAGCGGAGAGCACGAATTAGGGGATCCCAGAGGAATCTCCTTGCGAATCCAAGAGAACTCATAAGAACAAAAGGAGCAAGGCACTCAGCAATCTTACTGCAATTTCATATATTGGTTTGTTGAAATATCAAAGGTACCTCCATTAATGGGAGTAGAGGGGTATATATACTAGGAACAACCCTCCTAGCTGGGTATGAACATAAGTCACCACGTTTGGAAGGTGGAAGACCAACTGGTTGAAGCATTCAAGGAGTCTTCTCGAATTCTCGCGCGTCTGCTCAACTTCTGCGCAGTCTTTAGTAAAATAGCAATAACTCTCTCCTCAGAAGTCCAAATGACAAACTGTTTCTTGGATGTGAAATAGACTTGATTATATTTCCATCCATATAGGATATGTACAGTGAAATGTGCCAGGTTGGTGCGCAAGCACTCAAGAAGTCTTCAATTTTCGCACAACATTTATCAGCATGTGCATCTATTACTAAAATGACCATAACGTTCATTACACAACTCCAAATAATGCATAGTTTGAAGTGTAGGAAAATAGACTTGACAAGCTATCCAATGGTCTGGTGTATGCTGGCTGGAAACATTATAATTCATGCAGATAATGATTGCAAAACTTGTTGGTTTTCTGGATCTCCTTGATCCTCTCAATGCACCTGAGTTCAAGCAAAGAAGACGACATTGGAAGCACTACTAAGTTATTGAGATCTGGAATAAGTTCTAAGTTAGCATTCACCTGATCAAGTATTTGTTTTGCACGTCTTCTCGTGATTGGTCCTTGATTTTGTTCGTCCTTGAGAATGTCTTGGTCACAGAGATGATCATCTTCAGCATGGTCATTGAAGGTTGGGATGTCCTCATCATCCTCCCCTTCTTGAAAAGGAGTCGTCCTCGACTCATTTGGTCCAAAGTACGGAGAGAGGTCAGATACATTGAAGGTCTCACTAACGCCATACTTACTGGGAAGATCAATCTTGTAGGCATTGTCATTGATCTTTTGAACCACTTTGAAAGGGCCATCTGCTCGTGGCTGTAGCTTGCACTTGTGCTGGTCAGGGAAACGATCTTTTCTGAGATGTACCCATACCATGTCTCCTGGTTCAAAAAACATCTTCTTTCTTCCCTTGTTTGCACACCTCTCATACAGCTGGGTCATCTTCGCAATATTCTCTCTCGCCTTTTGGTGAATCTTCTTGACATGTTCAGCACGTTGGTTTGCATCTAAATTGACGCGCTCCTACAACGGTAAAGGCAAAAGATCTATGGAAGCAGTGGGTTTGAAACCATATATAATTTCAAATGGACAAACTTTCGTGGTCGAATGTACTGCCCTGTTGTATGCAAATTCCACATAAGGTAGACACTCTTCCCACATATTCAAATTTTTCTTCAAAATAGCTCAAAGCAACATGGACAATGTTCGATTCACGACTTCAGTTTGTCCATCAGTTTGAGGATGGTATTTGTAGAGAACAATAACTTGGTCCCAAGCTTTCTGCACAAGGTCTTCCAAAAATAGCTCAAAAACTTGGTGTCTCGATCTCATACAATGGTGCGTGGCACGCCATGTAATCGCACAATCTCCCTGAAAAACAATTCAGCAATATGTGAAGCATCATCGCTCTTATAACATGGAATAAAATGAGCCATCTTGCTAAACCTATCAACCACAATAAAAATTGAGTCCCTTCCCCTCTTTGTCCGAGGTAAACCAAGAACAAAATCCATTGAAATATCCTCCCATGGAACATTAGGAATAGGTAAAGAAATGTACAAGCCATGAGGGTTCAAACGGGACTTAGCTTTATGGCATGTCTCACATCGCAATATATCTCTCTCAACGTCGCACCTCAACTTTGGCCAAAAGAAATGGTCAGCCAGCACACTCTCAGTTTTCTTGGCACCAAAATGGCCCATAAGTCCTCCAGAATGAGCTTCCTGCAAAAGCAATAGGTGAACAGAGCAATCTGGAATGCATAGCTTATTAGCGCGAAATAAAAGGCCATCATGCAAATGAAACTTGTCCCAGCCCTTTCCATTACCACATTTGGAAAATGGTTTAGAAAAATATGAGTCATGAACATACAATTCTTTGATACTTTCTAACCCAAGAACTTTAACATCAAGTTGAGAAAGTAAAGCATGACGTCTAGACAAGGCATCAGCTACAACATTATCCCTCTCTTTCTTGTACTTGACAATGTAAGGAAAAGATTCAATGAATTCACTCCATTTTGCATGTCGTCGATTCAGTTTTAGTTGACCCTTAAGATGTTTCAAAGATTCATGGTCTGAGTGTATCACAAATTCCTTATGCCACAACTAGTGTTGCCAAGTTTCCAAAGCTCTCATGAGGGCATACAATTCTTTATCATAAACAGAGTAATTGAGAGTTGGACCACTTAACTTATCACTAAAATAAGCAATTGGCCTACATTCCTGCATGAGTACTCCTCCAATCCCTATACCACTTGCATCATATTCAATTTCAAAAGTCTTACTAAAATCCGGGAGTGCAAGGAGTGGTGTTGATGTCAACTTAGCCTTCAGCTCTTTAAATGCTTTCTCTTGTGTCTCACCCCATTGAAAAGGTACGGCTTTGTTTGTCAATTCGTTGATTGGGCATCAATGGTGCTGAAATCCTTCACAAACCGACGATAAAAACCAGCAAGGCTAAGGAAGCTCCTCACTTGGCTCACATTTTGTGGAGGTAACCACTCACAAACAGCCTTTATTTTCTCCTCATCCACCTCTACTCCTTGACCTGAAACAACAAAGCCAAGAAAAACTACCTTGTCGGTGCAAAAGGTGCACTTGGCAAGGTTAGCGTACAACTTTTCCTTTCTCAAGACACATAGCACACATTCTAGATGTTCAATATGTTCTTCAAGAGACTTGCTGTAAATTAAGATTTCATCAAAGTAAACAACAACAAATTTGCCAATAAAAGCTCTAAGCACATGATTCATCAATCTCATGAAAGTACTTGGTGCATTTGTCAATCCAAATGGCATGACCAACCATTCATACAACTCAAATTTTGTTTTGAATGCAGTTTTCCATTCATCACCCTCTCTCGTTCGAATTTGGTGGTAGCCGCTTCGCAAATCAATCTTAGAAAAGATGGTTGAGCCACTAAGCTCATTAAGCATGTCATCAAGTCTAGGTATTGGATGCCTATACCTCACTATTATGTTATTAATGGCTCGGCAATCTACACACATTCTCCATGATCCATCTTTCTTTGGGACTAAAAGAACCAGTACAGCACAGGGTGAGAGACTTTCCTTTACATACCCTTTGTCGAGTAGGTCTTGAACTTGGCATTGAATTTCTTTGGTCTCCTCCGGATTTGTGCGGTATGTTGGTCGGTTAGGAAGTGGAGCGCCAGGAACAAGGTCAATTTGATGTTCAATGCCTCTTTTTGGTGGCAGCCCAGGTGGTACTTTGTCAGGAAACACTTCATCGTAACCCTGTAAGAGATTCAACACATCACTTGGTAAAGTAGAGAGTAAGTCGTTAGTTGATAAAAGGCTTTCCTTGCACAAGAGTACAAAGAACATGGCATTGGATTCTCTCAATTCTTTCATATCCCCTTTCCTAGCCATCATCACTAATCCCTCCTTTCCCCGTGTCTTGGTATTTTGCGGCTGTGGAGTTTTATTTGGCTTTGATTTCACTCGCTCACTATGTTTGTGGTTCTCACTCAAGTGTTTCTCACTCTCTCGCTGTTTCTTTTTCAATTCATTTGTCATTATCTCCTCTGATGTTAAAGGAAGCAAAGTAATATGGTCCCCTTTATACATAAAAACAAGGGTATTGGCTCGGCACCTAATCTGAACATCACAATCATATAACCAAGGTCGCCCCAAAAGTAATTGGCATGCTTGCATTGGAACCACATCACACTCCACCTGATCTTGGTATTTTTCAATTGAGAATTGGATGGTCACAATGTTGTTCACTCGAAGTGCTCCACAATCATTGAGCCATTGCATCTTATATGGGGCAGGATGACGTCGGAGTTTTAGTCCCAATCGTTATACCAATTCTAGACTAGCAATGTTATTGTAGCTACCATTATCAACAATAATGTTACATAGCTTGCTCTTGATGGTGCCTCGAGTGTGCAATAGATTATGTCGCTGACCATTTTCTCCTTTCACAACATTAACATTAAGCACACGTCGAGAGATAAAACAATTATTGTCTCCTTCATCAGCTAGAATACCATCATCATCCGATGCTTCTTCAAGTAGCCCATCCTCTTCTAGCTCACTCTCAGATTCCCATTCTCCTTGTTCATTAACAAGCATATTTCTTCTGCTAGGGCACTCAGAGGCAATGTGCCCACGCCCTTGGCACTTGTGGCACTTAATGTCGTGGCTGTGAGATGTGGATGCTGCTGCCGATGTGGCAGATGATGCTCCTATTTTTCCAGTAGAGCGTCGATTATCTTGGTGTCCTACAGGTGAAGAGGCCGACGATGGTGTAGGCTTGGCAGTAGGAGTAGATGGAGATGTCTCAGCAGGGGCACCTTGAGAACGACGACCAGTAGAGGATGTACTCGGCTATTGGCGACGTCATGGAGCTGAAAAAGAACGATTCCCAAATGACTGACTACGTCCTTCTTGTAGAATCTTTCTCTCTGTGCGCATAGCTTGGGAAACAAGATCTTGTAGATTGTTATAAGGAAACATCTCAACAAAAATTGAAATTTCATCATTTAGACCATGCAAAAATCTTGCCATCTTGGATTCAGCATCCTCTCTAATTCCAGCATGGATCAAGAGTAATTCCATTTCTTTATAGTACTCATCCACCGTTTTAGACCCTTGTCTTAACGCTTGCAACCTATTGCGAAGGTCATGCTGGTAGCTTGAAGGCACAAAGCGTCTTCTCATCACTTGCTTCATTTCAGCCCAAGTATTGATATGAGCACGCCCCGATTGTAGCTGATTTTGTTGCATTTGATTCCACCAAGTGAGAGCATAACTTGATAATTCAACTGAGCCAAGATTTACCCGCCTTTGATCAGAGAGATTATGGATACGAAAAATCTGATCACATTGCTCTTCCCAATCAAGATAAGCATCAGGGTCTTCTATTCCCTTGAATTTAGGGATGCTCAACTTGATCCGAGCAATATTATCTGAATCATCCCTTTCACGGTGACCTCAAGGCTGTCCTTCCTCACCATGGGTAGCACCACGATGTGGGGGTGGATGTTGTCCGTAGCCATCATGATCTGCAAAAGCTTCATCATTGTCATCATATTCTTCTCCATACCTGCGACCGTCATGCAGATATTGGTCGTTGAAGCGCACACAGTGGCCAAAACCACGACCGTGAGCACCTCCCCCATGCTGCAGAATATGTGCAGTTGCGCCTCGGCCACGATGGGCATTGCCCCCTCGTCCATCGCCCCGACCAAGATCTTTCTAGTCGTGGAAGCCATCATTAGCAGCAACTCCCATTGAGTTCTCATCAGCGGCTTCACCTTGATCAACAGCAGGGTTAGGTTGACGTAGACCCCCACCACCAGCGGCGGGAAGGCGTTCATTGAGCATCTATCCCATGGCCTGAACCAGATCACGTAATTGTTGCATCTCGGCTCGTGTGACTGGTTGTTCATCTCCTTCATGATTTCCCCCATGTATACTTGAGTTGGAACCTGCCATGTTAGCGAAGAGAAAGTGGAATAGGTAATATTTGTGGAATCACACAACCTCACCTCTTACTCACCAATGTTCTTGATGAGGATATAACAATCCTCATTTAAATCATTTATCTATAATTCATATTATGGATAATAATGACGTCATATAACTCTTGAGTATACCCCTTAATGTTCATAAGGGAGAAGCTAGAGGTCGTAAGTTCTCCTACGATCACCCTGTAGTCGTGGGTCTTCCTACGACTACCCCATAGTCGTAAGCCCTTCTACGACTATCCCGTGATCGTAAGCTCTACTACGATCGATCTGTGGTCGTAGGCTCTCCTACGACCACCACTTGGTCGTAAGCCCTTTTACGACCAGTCCTTAGTCGACAAGACTCACAGACATGTGGGCCTAGTCAATCAGGGAATCTTATGTACCGTATCCAAGGATATGAGCAATCAATTAAACTGTTATTCCTTGATATAACAGCATGATTTAACTCCCTGTTATGATGATAATTGCCTGGTGACGTGGGAATGTTACAACTCTCGTAATAACCTCCGGTAACGGCTCCACGATCTGGTGCGTTAAGGTGACCTTTATTCTAAAGATCCAACGGCGCACCCTGGAGATAGTATAAAAGGCAAGGATTATCAGGGTAGGAAGAGGGGAGAAACCACCTAGAAGCACAATACTCTAGTTTTCTTTGCCTCGATCTTGTAATCCAGGATACTCAATACATACACACAGGAGTAGGGTTGTTATTCTCCCAGGAGAAGGCCCAAACCTATATAAAAATCCCCATCTCTCCATCTCTGTGTGATTTTGAGCCTAGAGGAACCCCCGAATCAAACAATCTTTACGTAAGTTCGATCCTAAAACACCGATAGTTGGCGCCGATCGTGGGGAACTTCGAGCTATCAGCTTTCCTTCGTCCTTCCAATTCTCATGCTCTCATGGCAGGAGAGTGGAACGAGGAGAACTAGTTCGACTTGGCTGATTATGCAGATATCGACATGGATGCCGGTTTCGACTACGAGCCGAGTGATGCATCATCCGACGGTGATGTCGCCTCCGGAGATCTTTCTCTAGAAGATTTTACCACCGATGGAGTTGAGGAGGGATCCTTATCCCCCACAACTATACGTCCAGATAGGGACCAGCTTCCCCAGAGGGCAAGGGTCAATCCGACCACAATGAGGGCTATCCCAAGGCAAACTCAGGGCATGGTGAGGGTTCCCTCTCCAAATGTCCAAGTCCACCTAAGACAATCCGACCTGGCGTGACATCTCTTGGAAGCTGTAATTCTAGATCTTCATCAGCATCGGGTGATTCTCTCTCTCCGGCTAGTCCAGCTAAGGATGCAATCGAACATGCTCTTCCTGCGAGCTCGATCATCCCAACGCAGGACTCACTTGCCGACGGAAATGGTTATAACCCGGAATTCCCCTTCCTGGAGGGGTTTGCTCCAAGTCGCCAGATGGTGTCATTCGACGACTCCTCAAGCGAGGAGGCCTCTAGCGCAAGTGGAGATCATCAACGGGAGGTCTTCGTCTTGCCCTCAGTTAGCAATAACTCTCCTAGAGACAGGGCTGAGGACGTTCCCCGAGGATCACACCCTGTGACCTCTCGTGGCAATGACAAGGACACCTCCGGTGATGAACAGAGTCAATACTCTGATGAGTGTGCGAGAAATTCTCGAGATCTTCGCACTTCGCTAAGGCAAGCCCAAAGATCAGGTATGAATGATTGTGAAATAATCCGACGGAAACGAGTCGCGACCCAGAGAAAATTGCCTGGGCGCACTCAATACCAGTCGAAAAAAGCTCAAGAACGTCAGTGTATCAACGATCTGCTCGAGAACTTGCCTAAGCACCTGGCTACGATCTCTTCGCTGAAGAGATCGCACGAAGGCTGCAAAGTATGATGAACAAGCTCGAACGTCCTCGCCGACAACATCCTGGAAGTCGTGGAAGTACGACTCCATCAGCTTCCAGTCGTTTGAATAACTCACCGCTTGGAGATCGCCGCAAGGTGCATCGCTCCCCAACCTGGAAAAGAGTTTCTCGAACGACTGACGAATATAAAGCTCCTAGGAGAGGTGATCATTCACCGCTCCGACCTAGAGGTCTGCAACAGTAGACAAAATACGAGGAGTATTACCCTTGCCACAAGTCAGATTCACCCCTTGCTGGGTATCGTTGAGTACGATCACCTGGCGACATCAACTCCTCTTTTCTACAAAGGAGGTGTTACGACATGATTACCGAATGCTGGGCATTCTCGCCCAACCTTCGAGCAGTTCACTGGCCACCGTGGTTTCGACCAGGGAACATGGAGAAATTTGATGGATCTCAAAATCCCATTGAATTCCTTCAGATCTACACGACCGCTGTCCAAGCAGCAGGAGGAGGAGAGCGCGTCATGGCGAATTACCTTCTGATTGTGCTCGAAGGGTCTGCTCGATCATGGTTATTAAACCAACCTGTCGAGTCGACCTACTTGTGGCAACATCTCTACGATCTATTGCTGGCCAATTTCCAGGACACCTATCATCGCCCCGGAAAGGAGGACGATCTACACTGGATGCGATAAAACGACGACGAAACACTACGCCAATTCATCAGGCGTTTCAGTCAGGTTTGCAATTCGATTCCTGAGGTTTCTGACTCATCTGTTATCAGAGCCTTCAAGCAGGGAGTCCGCAGCAGAAGGATCACGGAGGACATTGCTTTGAATCCTCCTGCTACTGTCGCTGAACTATTTGAGATGGCTGACTGGTACGCGACTACTGATGAAGCAGTCGAATGGACCAAAATCATTGATCGAGATGACCAGCACCCTCAAGAGACTGGCGAAAGTGGCAAGAAGAAGGATAAGAAGGCCAAGAAATCCAAGAACAAGGCAAAGGGCCAAAAGCCTCAAGCCAATGCTTCCAAGGAGGTCTTGGTCGTAAGTGATAAGGAGCCACGAACTACCAAACAATACCCCGATCGAGGCAAAGGTAAGCACCCCGAATGGAAGAACGACAAGCCTAGGTGGTGCCCTTTCCATAAAAAGGAGGGGCATGACCTTCGCAATTGCCGAGTTTTCCAATGAAAACTCGAAGACTACTACAACGGCAAAGGACCATTTCTTGCCCTCGAAGAGGTAGGACAAGCCAGTGGTCATACACAGTCGGACGACAACGAGGACATGCCGTTTCATGATCCCGAGCACACCATCGAGCACATCTATGGTGGATCATCAGGGTACAAGTCAAGATGACAGCTTAAAGCAGTCGAACACGAGGTAAACTCCATTGACTCCCCTCTTGTCAATAAAGTACCGAAGTGGTCGAAAGTCACCATCTCTTTTAAGAAGGTTGACTGCCCGATCCCTTCGACTCGACTGGGTCGTTATCCGATCGTGGTCGAACCCACCATCAACAACTATCGAGTAAATCGAGTGTTGATTGATGGTGGTAGCTCGTTAAATATTTTGTTGACAAATACCCTGGACGAGATGCAAGTACCCAGGACCAAGGTAAGACTGGTAAGATATTCATTTCATGGTATTATATCGGGGTCTTCGGCCAAACCTATTGGTCAAGTTTCTCTTCCTTTAACATTTGGTACACCAAGTAATTTCAGGACAGAGAAGATCTCCTTTGATGTGGTCGATTTCGATACGGCATATAACGCCATACTCGGACAACCAGCTTTGGCAAAATTCTTAATGGCAACTCATTATGGGTATCAATGTCTTAAGATGCCAAGTCCCAAAGGAATAATCACAATTCATTGTGATAAGAAGATGGTGCACACGTGTGACCGTTGATCCCTCGAGATGGTGGGGTCAGATACCAGCTCGGGAAGAGAAAGGGCAGCCTTCGACCAAGAGCTCGAAGCTTAAAGCTGCGCCCAAGCCGAACGACCAAGTCAAAGAGGTTCCCCTAGATCAGGAGGAACCTTCGAAGACTGTTCGCATCGGGGATACTTCCGACCCCAAGTAGGAAGACGCCCTTATCACTTTTCTCTGAGCAAACGCAGATGTCTTCGCGTGGCAAGCATTCGATATGCCCGGAGTCCCCAAGGAAGTGATTGAGCACAGGCTAGCTTTACGACCTGACAAAGTACCTGTAAAACAAAAATTACGGAGATTTGCCTCTGATCGACGAGATGCTATAAGGTCAGAATTGGACAAGCTGCTTAAAGAGGGCTTTATAAGAGAAGTCGACCACCCAAAGTGGTTGGCTAACCTTGTAATGGTTAGAAAGTCTAACGGCAAGTGGCGAATGTGTGTTGACTTTACTGATCTTAATAAAGCTTGTCCAAAAGATGATTTCCCTTTACCTCGTATCAATCAGTTGGTTGACTCTATTACCGGTTGCGAAACATTAAGTTTTCTAGATGCATATTCTGGCTACCATCAGATTAATATGTGTCTAGAAGATGAAGAAAAGGCTGCGTTTATTGCTTCATTTGATGTATTTTGCTATGTCAAGATGCCATTTGGTCTAAAAAATGCTGGCGCTTCTTTTCAACGTTTGATGCAATCGACTTTTTCACCTCAGATAGGCTGAAATTTGGAAGCCTATGTTGACGATCTAGTCGTAAAAAGCATCAAATAGCTTGATCATGTTTTGGACTTACTGGAGACATTCGACAACCTCAGAAAACACCGCTTGAAACTCAATCCTGAGAAGTGTGTGTTTGGAGTCTATTCGGGAAAGTTGCTTGGATTCTCGGTCTCTGCATGCGAGGATCAAGCAAATCAAAAGATAAAAGCCATTGTTCAAATGCGCTCTCCAACCACGAAGAAAGAAGTCCAAAAACTCACAGGGTGTATGGCGGCTTTAAGACGTTTCATAGCGTGTCAACAAAAGCTCTGATACCACATGATGCGTACATGCTAGGGGTGGCCCGATCTTCACGGCGTAGGTTGAAGAACAAAGCAAATCTTGCTGTGGACAGCGGGAATAACTAGTTGTGAGCAGCAGAAAAGGCTAACTAGCTTTAACCTGCCAAGGTTGGATGCGACCAAGTGTTGGGGAGAGACGATCTGAAGCCTTCTGGACTCCGACCCGCTATCCGAACAATCACAGAACCATAATCTAGAACTAATTCACACAAAACGCCCAGAAGCGGAGAGCACAAATTAGGGGATCCCAGAGGAATCTCCTTGCGAATCCAAGAGAACTCACCGGAACAAAAGGAGCAAGGCACTCAACAGTCTTGCTGCAATTTCATATATTGGTTTGTTGAAATATCAAATGTACCTCCATAGATAGGAGTAGAGGGGTATATATACTAGGAACAACCCTCCTAGCTAGGTATGAACATAAGTCACCATGTTTGGAAGGTAGAAGGCCAACTGGTTGAAGCATTCAAGGAGTCTTCTCGAATTCTCGCTCGTCTGCTCAACTTCTGCGCAGTCTTTAGTAAAATAGCAATAACTCTCTCCTCGGAAGTCCAAATGACGAACCGTTTCTTGGAGGTAAAAATAGACTTGATTATCTTTCCATCCATATAGGATATGCACTGTGAAAAGTGCCAGGTTGGTGCGCAAGCACTCAAGAAGTTTTCAGTTTTCGCGCAGCATTTATCAGCATGTGCAGCTGTTACTAAAATGACCATAACTTTCATTACACAACTCCAAATAATGCACGGTTTGAAGCGTAGGAAAATAGACTTGACAAGCTATCCAATGGTCTAGTGTATGCTAGCTGGAAACATTACAATTCATGCATATAATGATTGCAAAACTCATTGGTTTTCTGGACCTCCTTGATCCTCTCCAATGCACCTGAGTTCAATCAAAGAAGACGACATTGGAAGCACTACTAAGTTATTGAGATCTGGAATAAGTTCTAAGTTAGCGTTCACCTGATCAAGTATTTGTTTAGCACGTCTTCTCATGATTGGTCCTTGATTTTGTTGGTCCTTGAGAATATCTTGGTCGCGGAGATGATCATCTTCAGCGTGGTCATTGAAGGTTGGGATGTCGTCATCACTCAAGTTTGGTAAGGTTTGGAGTCACGGATCAAAAGTTAGACCAATTTGTAATTTTGAGTTTGGGCTGATTTTACTATTCATTGGCCTGGAGGTCAGACTGGCATGTATTGAGAGGTCAGACCGATTTCCAGAGGTTAGACTACCAACTACATGGAGGTCAGACCGCCCAACTCATTTAGGTTTTGAGTTTTTGTGTTTTTTTGTCTATTTGTTTCGGGGTTTTGATCGGATTCAGTACAAGTCTTCCACTGTACTTGTATATTGATCTTGATAGCTTTTATACCTATTGGAGTCAATTTAGTATTGAATTCAATCAAGGTGAAAAAGATATCGTGCTCCTATTCACCCCTCCTTTTGTCGCCTTTTCGGTCCAACAGAGATGGATGTGGGCTGGTGAGTGATGAGATGGCTGTGGGCTAATGGAGGCATCAGCGGGGCGTTGGTTGTGAGATGAGCTTCTAAGAGAGTGCACACCAATGAGTACTATGAATATAGCCCAAATGCAGAATTGATCCCTGGACATGTTTTTGATTTTTTTTTATGTGTCCGGGCACTCCTATAGGCTCCGCCCATGATTGTACCTAGAGATAAATTACTGGTACTATATAGGTGTGCATCAGGAAGTGATTGTTTTAGTTGGCGATTGTAGCTAGCCGAGATGACACCATGACAGGAACAAAAAGCTGCGCTAAGAACTGAAACGCTTCGTCAAAACAGATGCCAAAAGCCTTCGCTAGCTTGTACAACTAGTCTTTTTGTGACAGTACTCTCTGTGATCGATTGTACAATGACTTAGGAAGGTGCGGGTGTGGGTGCCTCACTGCCTCAGTGCCTGGTGACTTGCTCTGGAGTGCTTATACCTAGTTTAAAAAAATTCATTTATTTTTGGGGGTGCCCGTGCACCAGGGGCACCCCCTGCCGCTGCCCATGGCACCATCAGCTATGTATGAGTATGCCGGACTTTCGAGGTTCGTCTTATCTTACGAGGAGACGAGTAGACGACTGATGAGAAAGAAAGTATGTTTTGGAAATCATCGATGCATGAAATCATCGATGCATGAATTCTTGACAAGTAGTACTTCGGTAAGGGCCACTGTGGGATGTCGCTTCTGAGTACTCTGTTGGAACAAGGACTATACTCTTTTTCGACCTTCGGCCGATTTCAATTTGTTTTTCACCTTGATAGCTATGAAAGCTATCAATATCAGAACACAATCACAGTGGAAGTATTGTATTGAAACCGATGAACCCCAAGACAAGAACACACAAACACCTCACACGGCACTAGGTCGGTCTGACCGCCGTGGCTGGCCAGTCTGACTAGACTCCGATCGGTCTAACCGCCAGATATGGCCGGTTTGACTGCTGTTGCGTGGGAATAGCCCGAGAAGATCACAAAATGACTCAACTTTTGATCTGGTGATCTTAATCCCCTGAAATTTCAGCCATAGTTTATCAAGAAGGTTAGGAACATATTACAATTGACGATCGGAAAGATCGAAGTCAAGGTTCCACGAATATCTTAGATGAAGATAAAATGGCACGAAAATCGATGAAATTCAAACTTTGATCCAAAAACTTGCTCGTGAGAGGATGATGATCAAGATGATCCTAGATGTATTCCCACATGTCCTAGTAAGCTAGATCACAACATGAAGATCAACAAAACCAAAAGAACAAGCAAAATCCCAAAAGGCATAAAAGAGAGAGCAAGAACATGAAGGAACTCATTTTGAGAAAATCTTGTTTGGATTGATTTGAGAAGATTATTGGTTTACAGTCACTCCATCATGGAGAACAAAGGCTCAACACTTGAGCACTCAATCAATCAATCTCTCACAAATCCTAGCCTCCTCTACCCCACTTTCCTAAAATCAGAAATTATGGTTTACACTTAGAATGCATGAGAGGGAAAAATCCTGCACAACTGCCTTTTATAGTGGAGGCTAGGCTTAGAGAGAAAACCCTAACGGGCACCCGTCAAGCCCACATACAAATGGGTCTATACTCACGCATGCTTCTCAAAGTAGATGATGAACTGGGTCTTCCCGCATCCATCTCTCCGTGAACTCCATATTCTCTTGACATAAACCGTCTCTCCTTACGCCATCTTAAGCCGTGGTTTCTCCAAGGTCACCAAAGCCGGTATTTTGCAGAAGTTACCAAAATACCACTTCTTGATCTTTCTCCAAAGATCGAGTTCGATTGCCATAAAGCAATCACATGCTTCGCCACATATAGTTTGATCAATGGCTCTCTTCATGTCGGTAAGTCTCTCCTATCCGGCTCCCACCAAAACTACCATGACACTTGCATCGACCCCCACACCACTTGATGCAACCCGTCGCACCGAACTTCTCGTTCGGTCATCCTTGTCCATCTTGCACCATACTTGAGTCAAATGACTTCACCTAGCATCATCGATCGTTCTGAACCTATAAGGACCCAGATTTATGAATCTGGAACCCTTTGTGTACATCTGCACTAGTCCTTGGATCAGTAGCTAGTACACACAGTTATATCATTGAATACCAACACATAACTTTCAAACATCAAACTAGTGTATAATATTGAACAAGAGTAATAACCTTATGATCGAAGCTTACAATTACTGCCCTTTCAGGCTAAACAACTCAAATAAGCTGTAGCAGAAAAAGATAACTCCAAGTGATGGCCTATCCATATGCTCATAGGCAATCGACGGGGAGTACACCCTAGTTTGCATGGTCTTCGAGTACTCCTCCTCGGCAACTTTGGAGGCTTCTGAGATTTATTTTTGAGTGTAGCATGTGAGTACATAAAGTACTCTGCAAGACTTGAAAAAAATGCATATGTGTAGCTTTAACAAATGAGGGTTATATGGTTCATTTGCATAAAGCAATATTTTAAGTTTTAGCAGTTTTTCATAAAGCACATTTGACAAAAAAGTAGCTTCGATAAATAAATTAATTACAACACTAGTAAAGTTCTAGCAACCAGCCACTAGTATCAAGACTCTAGCCGCCAAGGTTCAAAGGATAGGGCTCTAGCTGCCAGAATACTACCCGATAGTCTCAACTGCTCCTGGTTCCCAAAATTTACTCTTTTGAAATCAAAACCAAAATCTACTATGTGAAAATGCACCTTGCCCGCCCTTGACCGTGGGCACGGTTATTCGAATAGTTTTACACTCTGCAAAAGTTTTACAGATTGACCCACAAGAGATAATCAACTCATAGTATTCATTTCACATACTTCAGTAGGTGTGCGACTAAGTGATTATCACAAGGCCTTACCATACTTTATCCTTACATTAGCCCACCCAATGAGCTTAACCCCAAGTCATTGACGTTAATTACCATCGACCCGGAGCTCACCGTTATGGGGATAACCTGCCCAAACATGGACGTCAGTTACCATTGCCCGACGCAAGCCCCGACAGACATGGACGTCAATTATCATCATTTGCACTACCTTCTTATGCCGCGCCCTTGTTCCTGCCCTCTTCTTGCGGTTGCGGACCGTTTTGTTCATTATTTTTTTCCCGCTTTTTTGCTTCTGCTTCGTGTTGCCAATGGTGTTTCGGCCTAGAGATCTGCCTCTCTTTTTGAATCACTCCCGGTTTTAGTTGCTTCATCCGCCTCGTGTGACCATTTTTTCCCTTTGGTTTAGTTTAGCTTTTTGCCCCTTTTTCCTCTCTCTGTTTTCTTCTTTTGGAACAACAACCCTCGTAGGTTTTGTGTTCTTCTACGTTCAGCTCGTTCTCGAATATCTTTTTTGCGCCGGTTGTTTTAGCTGCTTTGTTAGGTCTAACTGTTATAGTGTCATGCGCCCTCATTTATCTCCCTTGATTCGTTTTCAGATTACGATGCAAGCCTCATAGAAGAAAATGCTCACTATGCGTTTCATCGTAATCGATTCTCGCGCGCCCAAGGACGCGCACAGGCTACTAGTAATTACAAGAAACGAGCCCAGAAAGACCCAGTTAGCGCAAGCTGCTAAGCCAGGCCGAAAGAAGGGGTTTTAGAAGCGGCTTAGCCCTAAGAATAACCAGATCAAACTCCCGGGAAGGTCGTTGTACTCTGCCCTGAATTGGACGAACTGTGTGAAGAACTATGAGTCCGGGTTGGACCATGCAACCGGTATCGCCGACCTCTTCTAAACCCTACTTTGTGATATATAAAAATGGAAATTCCTCGTACGAACGGGAACGGAACCGATAGATTCGGCTCTTGGCATTACTAAACAAATCCATATCTCTGGCGTGCTTTTGTGTGTGATCATATTCGTCGTTATGGTGCTGCCACCGGTTCCAACCCACAGTTTGAACCTTACAGGGCTCACGTCTTGCGATGATGCAAGCGAAGTTGATAGTGGCTTCGTCGCATGATGAGAGCAGCAGAGCAGACTGGTGACAACATTGAGCGGCAAGCTGTACTCAAAGAGGCTTTCTCAAAGTCGGACCCAAACAAACACGAGACACGAAAAGGACCATTGCTTCGCGCGGTCCGCAAAGGAGGCAGATTAGGAGGCCCAAATCGAGGAGTCCGTGGCGGGCAGCCCTTCACTGTCTATGGACCATGGGACGGGGATAGTAAATGGTCTCGGCCTAAATGCCCAGTCAGTCGGTGGTAGCGCGGGCGGGCGTGCGTGCGTGACAGGCGGACAAACTTGACCGGGGTGGGTGGGTGGGTGGGTGGGTGAACGTGAGAATCGGCTCACCTGCAGCCTGCAGGGGCATAGTACATAGCAAAATGCAGGCCCAATCAGCATGTGACGCCTGTCCGTGTAGTACCACCCGGAATCCCTTAATTACAGTTATATCTTATATCAATCAAATCATTCGTGTTATCTCTTGCAAATCAGGTAACTAATTGTTTCGCCCCGCGCAATCAGTTGCCTCGTTGCGTCTTATTCCCAAGCGTGAGACTCCATCTCTTCGTCCTGTCTCTTGCCAGGGCATGGAGGGCTGATAGGGGCGACCGCCTAGGATTTATCAGAGCTAAAGGCCTCCGATCTTGATATATTATACTCTATATACGTATATGTATAATTGTATATCATATATATGCTCTATTGCTTTGTAGGGTTGTATAACTACTAACTAGATTGAGGTTAAGAGTGTAGGGATGGGTATTCTGATACATTTTTTTTCTCTGAATTAAGAGTGTTGCAAATGACTTTACCATGTGATAATATCTGCTATTGAGATTTTTTTGTTTGTTAGAGATATAGATTGTTATCCAAATGTTTCAATTGCTTATCGAATCTTATTTATTGTACTTGTGACTGTAGCATCAACTGAAAGAAGCTTTTCAAAGTTGAAGTTATTGAAAAACTATTTGAGGTCATCAATATCACAAAAAAGGTTGAATGGTCTGGCCAGTTTATGCATTGAAAATGATATGTTAGATCACATTGACGTGGATATTATTATCAATGACTTTGCATCTAAAAATGTTATAAGAAATTGTTTTCTATGAGTAGTTTGTATCTTTTTGATGTATTGAATAGCTTTGCAGTTGATATAAAAGTAGCACTATTTGTTTATGTTATAATAAAGGGTCTTCCATTTTGTCTCGCTCCAGGGCCTCCGAAATGCTAGGAACGGCCCTGCTCTCTGCAAAAAGGTTAAAAGATCGACAATCCTTCATCGCAAAAAAAAAGAAGAAGATCGGCATTCAACAAGAGCGATCAGAGTTCACCTTAAGTAACAAGTATGGCAGAAATTCCTGTTCACCCTTTGCATTCAGCAAGTATCTTATTCTGACGTGAACCAGCAAAATTTTGATTTCTTGATTTCAGTCATCTATCATATCTTAATTCCTAATTGTTATTGCGAAGTAGATTGGATTTAAGCAGGAACCAACTGGAGAGATTAACTTCCATATTCTTTCAATTATGGGGTCAAGCTATGACAATTTGTGCAAAGTTATTCCTTCTAAGTTGTCAGTAATTGATAACTTATGACGGACATAATGTTTGTTATTGACCCGTTAAGTGTTAGCATTAACACAATAAAAGCTTAATTTACTTCTTTGTAATGTAGATCATGAGACGAGAGATGTGAGAGAGACAGATGCAAGCATGAATGATTATTATAAGAAAAAAGTTAGAGCCAATGATCGGAATGGAGTTTGAGAACAAAGATATAGCATATGAGTACTACAATAGGTATGCAGTACATGTTGGTTTTAGTGTTAGTAAAATTTGGCATGATAGATCTTCAACCAGTGTGATTCGAACAAAAAAAAATATGCTCAAGGGAGGGCTTCAATAGGAGGAATCCATTGGACGCATGCTAGTGGAAGCGAGCAAACACAAGAGATGGTTGTTGTAACATCCTAATTTTTAGAGTCTTTTTGAAGCTTTAAAAATAAAAAGAATCATTTGTGATTTTTTTTATTAATTTAAAGCTTAATTTAAAATTTCGGAAAAAAGAAAAAATAAATTATTAAAATAAACATCAATTAAATTCAAAACTATTTTATTCAGTCTTTTCAGGTTACAAGGATTTTTTGGAATTTTCTTGAATTTTTGATTTTATTTCATTTTTGGATTTTTCCAGATTTTCTTTTATTTTCCCTTTTCTTTCTTTCTCTTTCTCCTACTTCATCTTCTTCCTCAGATCGTGGCTGTGCTTGCTTGCTGTTCAACTGAAGGCAACAAACAACAACACCTTCATTATTTTTACCTTTTCTCCCCACTCAAGCATCCAAATTCAATTTTGTCTGAAGCGTTACAAGCCCGTCATCACCGCGCTTTTATCACCGGAGTCGATGCTTCCGTTACCGCAGCCCCATCAGTGCAATTTCCATTTCCAAAACCGAGCTCGTGAATGGCATCAACATTCACTCGCGTTCCCGGCGATTCAAATAATGGGAGAAGCTATAAATTGGTACACTAACACCTCTTCTACCCCTTTACATTCCCTCAAAATCTCAGAACCTCCGGAGCTCCGACGACGTCGAATTTCTCATTTTCCCATACGTCGGCCACCACACCCGGTTTGTGCATTCGTTGTTTCGGTGAGTTTTTCAAACTTCTAATCGTGTTACATGGTGTTGCCAAGCATGTTGATCAATACCGCTAAACCAATTTCACTTTTCGTGCAGTGCTTCGCCCGAATTTCGTCGTCGAACCTTCTAGGCCAATTTCACTCACGTCGATCGATCTCCTTCACTAGTGAGTTTCTCGTCGAATTGACCGTGTCACCACGTGTTACTGGAGATTTCTTACCCTTCCCTCACCTCAATTCGTTCAATTTTGTACCGTGGAGTGTCGCCACCATCACCATCCTTTTCTCACTGCCGGTCACCATGGTGCCGCCTCCTCGGAGCCCCTCTGGCCTCTTTGTCCGGCGCTGCACCTTCCCCGTACGTGGGCACCAGTCATGCTCACACTACTTTCCTCCCAGAGCCACCCCATTGCCCTCACCTCCATCCACCTGTATGTCGCTGCCACCTAGGGAGCCGCCGCTGCCGCTGTAGTGCCTCGCCGGCTGAACCACCGCCACTTGTGGGTAGGTCATGTCCACAGGGTTCCATTTTTTTTGTTTGCCGACCACCCCACCACCTACCTTGCCGGTACCGCTGCCATGGCCATGAGCTCCAGAGCTTCTCTGTCGTTCTACTTCTCTGTTCTCTGTGAATGACTATGTATTGTTCATTAAGTCTATGACCATGAGGTCCCACTTGTCATTGACCTCTTCCAATCATTCTTTTCTTTCTGTTCTCTCTCTCTAACAAGTGGACCCTCAATTCATACACACAAGTATTTTTGCTTCTGTTCTGAATTCAGTCAAACCGAAACAAGGTTTCCCAGAATAGTGTATTTTCTTATTTTCATCATTTCATGTGATGTCAATCTTTCGGATGTTCGTTCTCCTTCGTACAAACTCCGATTCCATCGATTCTTGTTCCTAAATTCATCTAAATTCATAACCTTTACTTTGGTACTGATTTGATAATTTTGGATTTTATTTGGATTTATTGTATTTATCTGTTTCATTTTGCGCGTATAGATTCTGGCATTTCTGAAGCTTTCATGGACCAGTCTGCTGAAGCAACTCAGAACTTCAACGAAGGCAAGTCGTAGACCTTTGACCATATTGTACCCATTTTATAAAATTATATTGTTTTATATCAGCATGTTTTGCAAATTTTATATTAATTGTTTTCAGGAATAGTTAAATACCTACTTGACAGTATGACACCTTTATAACTTGTGAATGCCATGAATCCTTTGGACATCATAGGAAGGGTAATTTTAGTTTGACATATTTTAATACTAACATGGGTATCTTAGTTATGCTTAGCCATGCTTTAGTTGTACGATGGGTTTCTTCACCATGTTAATCATGAAAATTTGACTTAATAATATATGGAATTGTGGCGGGTAGCCATTGTTATTAAAATTTATTGTGCCGTGGCAGGGGATGCCATTGAGCCTGGTTAAACAAAATTGGTTTCATACTTAGGCGAATGATCGTGCAATAAAGGGGGTGCGGGCAGCACATTTTGGATGAGGTTGTTTCGCCTAAGTAATCACTAAGAACTTAATCTTGTGCACCATTGATTTGGGCCCTATCGTATAACCACATGTTTAGTATGGGATGGACTTGGCTGATTAATTAGTAAAGTTTTGATTTAGTTCTGTTTGGGTTGAAGTGTGAACTTTGGGTTGGACATTCATACTAGGCGTAAGAGGGGGGCGGATGTAGGTGAAACCTTAAAGAGCAGAACTGAGTCTAAACAGAGCTTTATAAAAGCCTTGTGATAATCATTTAGTTGCATGCCTTCGGAAGCGTGTCTTGGCCAACATTACAAATTGATTATTTCATGTGTGTTAAGCTGTATAACCTCGGCAGAGTGTTAAAAACTATTCGAATAGCTGTGTCCTCGGTTATGGGCAATGCCTGGTGATTTCACATGGGAGATAGATTTTATCTTAAAATTGTGGTTGGTGGAATGGTTGGGAAGTGAACGGGTAGTCACTAGATGTTTCAAAGTACGTGTTTAATTATGTATCTAATCTTTTTTTAAATTGTGCTTTTTAATCTATTTACTATAATTACTGTCAATATTATTTTCTGCAAATAGCCATAAAGCTACTTTTGTTTGAGCCTTGCATTAATACTAGCTGCATACATTTCCCTACGACTTGCTGAGTACTTTATGTACTCACGGCTTTACGCCATTGTTGATCAATCATCGACGAAGACCCAGGGAACACCGAGTTCTATAAAGAGGGGTACTTTGAGGACTATGTGAACTAGGGTGCGCTCTTGACCCGATTGCTTGTGGGCATGTCAGATGGCTACCATAAGAGTTTCTTCCGCTGCAAGTTTAATATTCTGTCGTTAAGCCCTGTGAGGCAATAATTGTAAAACCTTGACCATAAGGTCTGTTGTTACTATTTAATAATATTTGGCTTATTCTTAGCTATTTCGTTGCATGGATATGATTCCATCAATATTGACACTGTGTGAACTAATTACTGATCTTGGGACTAGTTCAGAATACACAAAGGGTCCGAATTTGCATATTCGGGTCTTGACAGGGATGGTATCAGAGTCATATCGACTATAGGACGCAACCATAGTTAGCATGATCGTTTTAGTAAAAAGCAATCAAAAATTATTTTATAAATCAAACCAACCAAATGACATGAATAGTTATTCTTCTCTCGTCTCATTCTATTCTATTCTAATCTTTTCTAATATCATTCTTAGGTTTTTATCTCATGTCTATTCTGAAACTTTATTTTTGAATTTAATTTGACCTTTCTTCGCCTTAATAATCTCTATAGGATCGAGTCTTTGATGATCAAAGCGATGGATGGACGAGAAGTCTCAAGATGTGTTGTTTTAGTCTTAGTTGAGCAACCTTAAAAGTTAGACTAGTCAGCATCGCTAGATCATGTGTTTTAGGATTGTCGGTTGCTCTTGTTTATTGTTTCTTTTGTAGTCTTTTCGGCTATGGTCTCTGTTGTTTCCTGTTTCTGGGTAGCCTGCTCCCCTAGAAGACTTTACCACTTATGTTTTGCTTGTTTCCTCTCATCTTTTAACCGTCAGGTTGCTCTTTAGATGGTTCAGACCCACAATACCGCAAGCCAAGGTGATGGTGCCCTTCACTAGCGCTGGCAGGATAGTGAGGCCCCAGCTGGATGCTCTGGAATCTGGACGAACAGGGACCGGGGAATTCTAGAATTGGGGTTGGGGATTGGGGAATCGGGTAAGGATTGAGGAATGGAGGAAGTGAGGAAGTGAGGAAAGGAAACCTAATGATGATGGGCTGGGTCATTGGGTGTGTTTGAATGATGATGATGGGCTGGCTGGGCCGGGGCGTTGGGCTGAAAAGCCAGATATCTGGCCTTCTTGTATTCTGGATAATCTGTATTCATATTCGTTTCCGACCAAAAAAAAATATCGTAGTTGTTTTCGATCCGAGAACTATCCGAGCCGACACAATCCGAATTCATTTTCATCTGGAACGGTCGGAATCCCGTTTTCACCCCGGTGACTACGCATCTGGTTCGTTGTGTGGAGGGGCTAGAAACTGTTGCCGAATTCCTTGATTCTTTTCCTTCCGTTTCTTGTTGGCGCTGGAAATTCGATAGCTACAACCACGGCAGCACCGGAAGCGAGGGCGAGGGCTTCAAGTAGAACTCCTCCTGGCCATGGCCCACGAAAAGTCTAGGCCCGCGTAAATTTTTCCGTTCGCGCAAGCTGAAGCTTCTCTGTGCTCATGGTCCCTCCCTCAACCCTGTACGTTGGAAATCAGAAAATAGTGTAGCAAATGAGCCGTGTCGGCGCCGCGTCGATGGAGGCCGCGCGCGCGCGAGGGCACCGGCACGGTTCCCCGTCGACGACACGCACGACGACGAAGACGACAGCCGCAGCAGCCAAAAAGACGCCAGCGTCGGCGGACGTCTCGGCATCGGCATACATTCATTCTAGTATATGCTGGTTGCTCCGGTTACGGTACTTGTTTCACCTGCCGATACTTGCGAATGATTACATTACATATATCAATCGTTCATGCACACATACAGAAAGCAAAGGCTGTGCCAGCCCGGAATTCTTTACTATTATGTGTAGAAGTTTAAGTTCAGGGGTGTTTGGTTCATAAGTCATAACCGTGCTTTGTCAAAATAAAGTTAGTCAAGTTCTGACTTTTTTTCGGCTACTGTTTGATTATCTGCCACACTTGTGGCACGCCAAATTTTCCTAGCATAATGTCTCACTTGTCATACACAAACTCTTGCAAACTTTTGCCCAAGTGGCTTGTCACACTTTGGCAATGTATGTCATTGATCCAAATATGCCATGATCTATTATGAGAGTAACAAAAATGAGAAAACTTTGGCAAATGATATCTAAAGAGATGACAAGGGAAAGGGACAGAAAATTACTATTCACAGCAAAGTTCTCTTTTTGTACCAATCTAACACATCTTCAGTTTGAAGTTGAAATTTTAAAACAATGCTACAACAATCCATCAAGTACATCTAAATTTGTCAAGTTAGAGAATTTTGGACACTATTGGCCCTATTAGACCACCGAAATTCCTAAAGTAGCCCTCTAGCCCTAGAATTCTAATTTTGGCCCCCTCATCCCGCCTGCTGCGCCCCCCATCGCAGCAGGTACCTGCTTCCCTTGCTCGTGGGAGCAGCAAAGCTGATGCTCTCCCCCATGGCAGTAGGTCCCTAGCCCCCCCCCCCTAAACCTCCTGGAGGAGAGAGAAAATAGGGGAGAGAGAAGAAATAAAAAAAAATCTGAAAAAAAATTAAAAACAAATAAATTTCAGAAAATTCCAAAAAAACTTGGAACATCAAAAGATTTGATAAAAAATTGAATTTAATCGAATTTTTTAATTCATTTAAAGTGTTTTTCATTTACTAAAATTTCCAATTAAGCTCTACTTAATCCAATAAAGTACAAATGTCAAATGGTTTATTTTATTTTTTTGAAGCTTTCTAAAGACGCTGAAAAACAGGAAAACTGAAAAGAAATAATATCTTGGTCGTTACGGTTCTTGATCACATTACTTCACTATGGTGGAGTTAAAGCAGAGTACTTTATGAAGCTTCTACAAAATGCAATTGAAGGGGCAGAGAACGCTCGTTGTGATTATGAAGATGTCCTAAAATGGTAGATTAAAATGTTGTGGTTCCATACTCTTCATGCACTGCACAGTACAATTTGGCAAATATATTTGCTTCTTTATGCTTTAGAACTCGTACTCTTATGTTACAAGCTCTAATAGTCTGCAATTTTAATTTAGTTTTTTTTTTCATTCACATGCTTGTGTTTGATCCACCTCTCTTTTTTATCTGGTTATTACAGTTGCATTTGGCTATGCTGACATGGAGGATTCGATGTCGGTGCGAATGATTCTTTTAGGGATTCCACTAGAAAAGGCATACTTGCAATATAGTCTTGCTTTGATGGCTCAGCGGAGGCACAGAACCAGAACTACATTAGAGTCTGCAGACAGAACCACGTTACACGTGGTCATATGGCATGATGGTTCGGCTATTTACTTTAGTCATACTCGCTACTACTACAGTACAGTGTGACATAAGCATTTGCACCATGTAAGTATAAATACCTTTAGGGGATAGTAAAAAACATGTGGGTAGGACGGGGGACTACTACAGAATGGCCTGACCTACTGCGTGGACCAGGGCCATTTGCCATTCCTTTTGAGCTCGGCGTTGTACTCCTCACCAGCCACCTTGGCCTTGGCCGCCATTTCCCTCTTTTTCTCGTGCTCCCTCTCGCAAGCCTCGCGCTCCCCACGCCTGCACGCCTCGAGATGAGATTGCGTCTCTTACTAGATACGCTCGTTGTGCTCGTCATTGCGGTGCTCCTCCTCCTGGATCTTGCGTGCCCTTTTGGCATCCCAGTTCTCATAGTCGATTTGTCACTGGTCGCGTGGGTGGATCTCTAGGTCGATCCACTTGTAGTAGCCACATAGCGGATCTGGGGACTAAGGGTAGACAGGAGAGGTTGTTAGTGCGTACTTTGAAAGAGAATTAGTAGGGGAACATAGTGTAACTGGTCCTTACCGGCTGCTAATAGTTGCTCGTGTCCCAACGGCGGCTGGGATAGTCACAAGAGTAGTTCGCACAACCCCAATAATGCATGCCCAGGCTGAGCCGCTGCTTGGATTTGAAGAACTTGCATGTGTCCCTGCACCAACAGAGGAGCGGCGTCTCCATATATAGCCTACGGTTGAATTGTAATTGGGCTGAATGGCAGCGTTGCGTCAGGTCTTTTAGGTTTAGTACATTAAAATCAGGAGGTAGAATTGTCATTTGTACTGACTATTTGTCGGGACCCCGGGTATACAACCCCAGGACCCTCTGTGTATTTTGAACTAGTCCCATGATCAATAGCTAGCTCACACAGTTTCAACATTGGTGTAATCGTAACCACACAACCAAACTATAGATGAAGCAGACAAATTAATAATATTAAGCAAAAGGGACCTTATGGTCAAGTCTTACAACGGTTGCCACGCATGGCTAAAGAGAACAGAGTAAACTTGCAGCAGAGAACAAAATGTTTGGTGGAGGTCACCCAATATGCCCACCGGCAATCGAGTGAGGGATGCGACCTAGTTCGCATAGTCTTCAAAGAAGTCTTCTTCATAGAACTCTGAGTTCACTGGTTCACCCTCCTCTGCTGATTTAAACAGAGGGCGCAAGGCCATGAGTACTTTGAATGTACTCAGCAAGTCATAGAGAAATGTATGCAAGTAGTATTTATGCAAGGTTTAACAAGGATAGCTATATAGCTATTTTGCAGAAAGCAATACTTGACATTAAATACAATAAGTAAATTGCAAAGCATAATTTAAAAGACTAATACATAAGTAAGCAATTTTCTTTGAAACAACTAGTGAACACCCTGTTCACTTTCCCACCATCAACCATCTACAAGATTCGACCAAACCATTCCAATATTTTCGATAAAAGTTCTACCCCTTGCGTGAAATCACCAGGCATGTCCATAACCGGGGACACGGCTATTCGAATAGTTTTACACTCTGCAGAGGTTGTACAGCTTTACCCACAAGACACGAATTCTCTAGTTGGTTTGGCATCCGTCGATACCACTGCTCACTACCTTAGGTAAGCAGTCTAGAGCACATGACAAGGCTTTTACAAAGTTCTGTTTTGACTCAGTTCTGTTCGCTAAGGTTTCGCCTCTATCTGGCCCCCTCTTGCGCCGTTCCCAACCCAAACAGAACCGAATCAAGACATTACTAATTAGTCAGCCAGGTCTATCCCAATCTAGACAGGTGGTTGTACGATTGAGGCCCAGATCAATGGTTCAAGGTTAAGTCCTTAGTTGGTTGCTCAGATGAGACGGTTCCACGTTCCAAGTGTGCGTTACGGCACCCACCTTTTCCACCACCCACTCGTCCGAGCATAAATCATTTTCGTTCAACCTGGCCAAATGACCACCCTAGTCATGGCACAACATCTTTTAACAAAAGTGGCTCCGCCACGGTTCCATAATTTTCTTTAGTCAAATTCATCATGTTGGGTTCAACCCAGCCAGAGGACCACCCTAGTCTTGACACCACAAATTTTAGTAAGGTGACAACAAATGTCGTGGTCTCACACAGGACCACACTTCGCATTATTAGCAACACAGGTCGTTACTACACAAGCCACAAACCATGTGCACTAGGGCAAATCAACATTTATTGAATCATGAGATCGAGACCAACGTCTACTAGAGCATGACTAAGCAATAAAGCGTGCCCCTGTTGGTAGTACAATAATGTCCAACTAATAATTAACCATCCTAGGGTGTCCAAGGACTATGTCATTCAAGGATACATGTCGATTGCAATTTATCAAGGAGGCATAAGGCAATTAGGTAATTAACTAAACCCGAAACCATTTATTATAAAATTAGCAATGCATGTTTATATAAAACAATATACTTTTTATAAATATAGGTTCAATATGATCAATGGTCTATGACTTGCCTTCGTTGAAGAGTAGCGGTGCTTCGGTCGTCGGGTCTGCGAAATCTTCCGAAACGCCGGAACCTATACGCGCAAACAAAGCTAAATAAATAAAACAACTCCAAATAAAATCCAAATAAATACCAAATAAATACTAATAGAAAGACAAGGATTTTAGATGAATTTAGAAATTTGAATCACTCGAATCGGAGTTCGAATGAGAAAGTTATGGCCAAAGGAAGATAGGAAAATACATAAAATCAAGAAAAAGGATTTTCCTGATTTCTGGAATTATTTTCCTAAAGGAAAATCGATTTATTGCGCAAGCTGACGTCAGCACAGGGGATTTCTTTTCCGGCCAATTTATTTTCCAACGGGAAAACCCGGAAATACCCACGTCAGCGCTGACTGGGCTGCCACCTTAGCAAGAGGCCGACGTGGCGCTGACGGGGCGGCCACGTCACGCCGGCGAGGGGACGCTTCAGTCGCAACGTCGCCGGCGCTTACGCGCCATGGCGACGAAGCGGAAGGCGCCAAGCGAGAGAGGGTTGGAGGGTTCCTGTGCATCTCGGGGACGCGGCGACGCGGGGAGACCGGTGGCGAGTGAAGAAGGCAGCGGCGGGTGTGGCTTGACGGCGGCAGAGGGGCTCCGGCGAAGCTCCGAGGATGGGGAGGCGCGCACGGGGTGCGCCTTGGCGCGGTGATGCCGAGGGTGGTGACGACGGCGGCGGAGGGTGCTTGACGGCGGCGGCGGGTGCGGCGGAAAGCTCCATGGGCGGCGGGTGAAGAAGCTTCGATTGCGGTCGAGAGAGGGCGGGAGAGCAGAGGGGAGGAGAGGGGAAATGGAGAGGAGGGCGAGGCGGTCCCGGGGCTCTCCTTAAATAGGCGTGGGGAGGTCGGTAGAGGAGGACGGCATGGCGCGGTCAAGTCAGCCATTAATGGCGCTTGTCCGGCGCGGCATGGGGAGGGCATGGGCGGTGCAGGCGTGGGCATGGGTTACAAAGTCTTGCGAGGGCGGGATGTGATGCCGCAGCAGAGACGGGACGGGAGTGGGCGAGGGCAGGGCATGGCGGGGGCGGCAGCGGGATTCGCGAGCGGCATGGGCGCCCAACGGCTCGGTCCGGAGGTAGGAGAAGGGCGCCGGGGAAGAAGGGGCTGACAGGCGGGACCACCCTGTCAGCGAGAGAGAGAGAGGGAATGGGAGCGGGAAGCGCGGGTGGATGGCTACCGTCCGATTGAAATCGGACGGTGGCGAGGGGAGGGTTCTTGTATTTGGTCATGGCCGGCCGCAAGGGAGGAACGAGAACGGCCGACAGATTCGGCCCAAGAAGTTAAGGGATTTTCCTAGGGTTTTTCTTTTTAGAAAATACCAGAAAAGCAAAAGCATTTTTAGAAAATAGCTTAAGCCGTCCAAAAATTCTAGGAAAATTCACAGAAATCCCTTGAATTATTTAGGACTTAGTAAAAATAATTTTTAGCTTCACTATTGCTTTTAGTTTTTGTAATTAATTACCTTTAACATAAGGCCAAAGGAAAAACCAAATTAAAATCCAACAAAACTCAACTAACCCAACTTTAATTAGTTCAAGTTTATATTAATTCAAATTAAACCATTTTTGAAATTCTAAATTACAATTTAAGCTGTGGCAAATTAATAAACCCGAATGGTTCCTTTTTAAGGTTTTTCAAAATTTTTAAAAAGCCCAGAAAATAGGGATGTTACACTATTTCAAAGAATATTTTGTGTCGATAAATTACAATGTCATAATCCACATTGACATTGCATAAATCACAAGTTACATAACATGCATTATACAGACATAACATTACTTATGGTACATCATTCCGCCGTTTGCCAAGACGGCGTAGCTGATCCTCAGGGAAGGTGAACCTATTAGGGGAGTGGCATACGTCTCGGAAGCCATAGTAGGGGCGATGCGTAGGAGGCGTCACTGCGGTGATCTCAGTGTAGGTGTCTGGTTGAGGCTTGAGCATATCGTCGACCCACTGGTGCTCATCCTACAGGAAGGGTATGTAACATCCCAAATGTATAATCAGGGTTTGTTTCAAATATAATTAAATGCGTAGAGATTAAAACTTTTTCTCACATGTAATTATTGTCCAAGATTTGTGTAATCCAAAAACACAAAGTCCTTGTTGACCAAAAGTCAAGTCCTTTTTCCATTTGTCACCACTCTTGTGCCAAACATTTGGAAAATAATTTTTCCTTGGTCCTAAAGTTGATGTGGGACCCCTCTGAAAAATATCGCAAGTTGTAAAACTTGTTTGATAAATTTTGGAGGTAAAACAATCCTTTGAACAACCTTAATGAATTTCCTGGGAAAAATGCATTGCATAAAAACCTCTGGAAAATTTATGTGAGGTTAATCTCACCATCAGCAAGCTCCAGTTTGAATTTCATAAATTTTGGAGTTGTTTGGCTATCCCAAACAATTCTACAAAGTCTCAGCTGTTTAAAGGTTCAAATTCAAAAACCTCAAGATTGTTCCTTGGGCTAGCTAGCTTGGCCGGTCCAAATTTCAACCATTTCTGCACCTCACCGACCTCCTTTCCACCTTGATGAGGTCGCAGCCGTTGGATTTACATCCAACCGCCACGACCTCCTCCTCAGCAAACGCAACCAGGTCCTCCCCACCCACATGAGGTCACAGCCCTTGGATCAACGATCCATGGCCATGACCTCTCCTCGCGCTCAAACCACCCAGACCTCCCTTTGCACTCACTTGAGGTCGTAGCCCTTAGATCTAAATCTAAAGGCCACGACCTCCTCTGCAAACCACCACTGCGAGGACCTCCCACCTTGTTGAGGTCATCGCCCTTGGATCAAAAATCCATGGCCATGACCTCCCCTCACGTTTAAACTAAGCAAACCTCCCTATGCTCTGTGCACCTCAGACCTCCCTTTTGGTTGTGTGCCCTTGGATTTAAATCCCAAGGCCATGACCTCCCCCTCTTTTTCTTAAGGTCGTGTGCGGTTAAGTCCTTCCAGGAGGTCCGCACCGTTGGATTGAGATCCAACGCCTTGGACCTCCTGTCCCTTTTTCCACGTGTGCATTCGCATTATGGAGATCGTAGGGCCACGACCTCCCCGTTCAGGATCGTGTGGCTGGGACCTCCTCCCAGTCACTTAAAACATAACGGTTCAAAAATGAACATCCGATAGCCAGGACCTCCTCATTCACTTAATCCGACGGTGAGCTTGAGGTCCTGTTCTTCTCCTAGCTTGGGCTCTCGTGCCCGAGCCATGGCAGTGGGCAAAGTCAGAGCGGGGTCTTGTCCAACGGCTCTGCCCTGCAAGCATTAAATGCGTGTCAGCCCTTTCCGCCCCTAGGCCACGCCCTGTCTTAACCTACTCTGTCCCATCCGTCTTGTCCAAGTCCAGGACCTCCCATGGACCTCCCCATGGGCTAAGCTCACCATGAGCTTAAGCCATGGTGCAGGACCTCTGTGCCAGTGGTATAAGATTCCCGTGAGCCCCCCTTTGGCTTCTTTTACACACTTGGAGCTTGCCATGCCAGTGCTTGGCTGAGCTCCTACCTCACTAACCTCCTCTTTGGTAGCTGTCATTGTTGAAGTCCTTGGAGCTTCTCAGTGGCACAAGAGTTCCAGTGGCTCCCTTTTCAACCCTTGCTCCCTTTGTGCTCCCAAAACCTCTTGGAAGTTAACCCTAACTTAATTTGTTTGGGCATTTTTCAGAGGTGGCCAAAGTGGATCTGGAAGTTGGAGCTTTGGCCGTGGAACACCTTTCTTCCCCGGCACCGGTCCTTCCTTCCTCGACCTCATCGGCACCTCTGGACCTCCAGGTAATCCTCCTGGTAGTCCCTAGGCTTGGCACACGCCAGTATGAATGTCTTTGCGGAGCTCAATTTAGTCAGCCAATTTTTGCCGTGTTGTGCTATCGTGCTCCTCTCCGGCTCGCCGGCGTTCAAGGCCGTCGCCGCCGTTGAGAGGAGGTCCACTGGGTGCGCAAGGCTATTGCACACTCAGTGGTACCTTTGGATGTCGCCGGCAAGGTCTACATCACCGGCGAGGACCATCTCTTCAAACTCGGGTTTTTGTCGGACGTACACGGCAGCGCCGTGTCAAATTTTGGACAAAGATCCTCTACTTAATGCGCTAATCATTACTCAATCTCGCTAATCATTGGCGTGTCTTAACTGCCTTTAATCCCGCCCCGTGCGCGTAATTAAGACCTCTCGCGCGCGGACCTCCTTGTGTCCCGCGCTCATTAACTCGCTGTCCGCACGCATGTGCGTGCATGAGCGCAAGGGCGCTGGGTCTGGGACGTCCCATACCTCCTCCGAGGAAATCTGGCACGTCCAAGACCTCCCCTTGCGCGATCGTGGCCGCCTGCACCTCCCGGAGGTCTCGTGGCGACGCAAGACCTCCGCTTGGACCTCCTCGAGGTCATCTCTGCCGTTATGACCTCCCCGCGTTGATCTGAGCCGCTTATGTCCTCTCTGTGTTGATCGCAGCCGTTGAGGACCTCCTTTCCGTGTTGTGGCCCGTTGGATGTGCCATCAACGGCCACGACCTCCCTCTGTTACAAGGCGTCGCTGCTGCTAGGAGGTCCATGACCCTGGACCTTCTCCACTGGCAGGCAGTTAACTCTTGGGAGGTCTCGAGCCGTTAGATCTCAGATCTGTGGCTCACGCCCTCCCATGTCTTTATGGTTTTTAGAATTCCAGTGAACTGTTATTTTAAGAACTGAAAAAGGTATGAACTTTAAAATTGCATAACTAATTCAATTTAAATCCAAATAGGGTGATTCAAATTGTGTTAGCTCTGGTTTGACCTGGGCTCCAATCTAAAAATGGTTATGAGCCCAGTTCAGCTCCAGAACATGGTTTTACAAATAGATTTCAAAACTAGCTTTAAATGTTTACTAGAAATTCCTTTAACTTGTAAAATGCATAATTATTGATCTGTAGATTATTTTTGAGTGAATCCAACTTTGTTGGTTTCCTCTGTTAATGCTCTAAATGTTAGAATAGGATTTAGGCATGTCACTGTTTTCAGAAAACTTTCTTGTGCATTATAATTTTGTTCAAGTTCTTGTTTTTGAAAAATTATAGAAAGTGCAATATAGCTCTAAATGAGGTGAACTCAATTGTGTTATTCACCTCATGAGGTGCTGGTTTTACAGTAAAAATATCAGTATCACCACCTTTCTAGAAAATGTTGCCTCGTAATTAAATTAGTGAATAGTGGCAGTTTGGTATTTTTAGGGCTGAGCAGATTTGTTTTGCTCATAACTTTTGCATTGAGAATCCAAATCTATTGGTTCTTGTTGCTAAATTCCCTAAAAATCATCCTCTTGCTGCTGTAGAAATTTCAGAGCATTTGGAGTTGGTTTACTGTGCTGTCTTGTGATTTTCGTCGTTCTTATCGTTTCTTTTCGCATTTTCGTTAGGTGCCGACGAGTACGTTGAACCCGTGAGTGACCCTCAGCAATACATTGAGCAAAATCAGCAAGGCAAGCAGTTTGATCATATCCATCTATTGTCCCATTACTTTAAAGCTTAATACTTTGTTTCACTTATATGTATGCATGCTACTTTGTGTTAAAATGTCGCTAGTAATCCTATAGATGCATATTCTGTAGGTAAATGTTCATTCTCTACTACTAAGCCTAGGATTATCTTGCTGCGATTTAGAGTTCGCTGGATGGACTCTTATCGCTTAGTAGTTTACGTTGATAATGCTTAGCAATGCTTAGATAACGGTAGAAATGGGCGGTTGTTTACATTATGTCGATGACCTTGATCACACTAAAATCTTTATTCCATTTTGTCCTTCTTGTGGCTTGTTACTTTGTAAACAAATAAAACCAAAATGAAAACAAAACTGTTATTGACTTGGGCACAATGGATGTTGGTGTGATATTTTGGGTGTGATCGAATGGTGCCTAAGTCCCCAAGGACCGAGTTACTTGTGTCACTAAGCCAAGCGCCCTTATGTGCTAACCACACGAGGGGATATGGGACCTCTTGACTAAGTACTTTGGGAGGTGTTAATTATGAGCTGGTTGGTGGGTGGTTTTAAATGTGTATGTGTGGTGTGGGAAAGGAGCATTAGCGCACCGGTTAGGTTGCCTAGTGTGTCCTTATCCCGTGGGTTCTTGACTCTTAATTAGCATCATCCATTGGAAATGTCTCAGAGGACTTAGCCGTGCAAGCATACCAAAGGAAGTGTGCTAAATCATGTGGCTAAAAGGCGGTCCGACGTGTGGGTACATTGGTACACCCTATGCAGGTTAAAACTATTCAATAGCCTCGCCCTAGGTTATGGACATGCTTGGTAAGGTCGTGCAAGAACTAGACTACAACTTTTAAATTAAAACTTGATGGGTTGGTATGAATGGATGTTCATGCTATTGTGGTGGCTAATGGGTTAGCCACTTCCAGGATTGTTGATGTTATCTATCAATTGTTACTTGTCTCGTTGGTTTCTTGCAAATGAAAAATGAATTGCAACTTTGCTTTGGAATCTATTTAAATATTGCAAATGAAAACTTGCTTTATGCTAAAATAAGTCCAAAGCCTCATCCACTTAAATAAAGCTTGCATGTAGCTAAACTATAGTTCTGTTATATTACACGTCAGTCTTGCGAGTACATTTTTGTACTCATTTGCTTTGCTTAATAACTTTGTTGCAGAGGAGGTAGGGTCCAAAGGGCTCTACTTTTGCGAGATGTGCATGGGTTGGGAAAGCGACTAGCTTGGCGGTCCGGTCAGTTGCCTTGTGGGTGAAGGCACACTGGTTGGCTCTTGTTTTGGGCCATCTCTATGGCACTTTTGCTTCCGCTGTTATCTTAGTAGTCTTGTTGTTATTTGGCCGGTCGGCCTCTCTTTTGTAATAACTATCCCTTATTTATATTAACTTCTGGCTTGTTGCTTGTTCTGTTCTATGTGTTGGAATGGAATTGACGCAATCTTTTGTAATGAGTTGTGTGTACTGCATTCTGGGAAGTACATATATCTCGAGGCACGGTTTATTTAGTTGATAATACTAGGGTCAATTGGATGACTAAGTATTATGAGCCTAATAAATCGGGGTCTCACAGGGTACTGGGTGAGTTAGTCATTGGTTTTGTGCAACGGAAAAATTGTTGTAACTACGTTAAAGCGTGCCTGAGTAGGTTGTTGTGTGGACAAGAATCCTTCGCCGTAATGCTACACGGTGTACCCATGGTACATCTCATCGAACCACTAGTCACGCTCCCGCACGTGCGACTAAACGCTGTGCACCAATGAGCCCAACCCGTCGTCCCGACGCTGCAGTGAGTCAGGGTCACTATCTGTAGTGGAACAGTGTCATGCCAGCGATGAAGTCTTGTCATGCGCCTCCCTACGTGACGACGACGATTGAAGTAGAGTGTTGTCCCCTCGCAAGTGCTGCAAGAACAACGGTAACGTCAGATACGTTCGAAAGGCGTGCATGGACAAGTACTGATGACAACAACCGGATAACAACCAGCAGACAGATGACATACCTGTGGCCTGAGGCGCGTCAAGGCTGAGTGACCGTAGCTCCGACGACTCCTTGACGTGCGGAGGGCGGTGCCGAGGGAGGTGCCGAGGGCAGAGGGGGTGGAGGGTGCCCTCGGTGTCCGCGATGCTGTACGTGAACGTCACTATGGCGACCAAAAGATATGGTTCTAATTGCAGCCCTTGCATTGTCGATCAGGGTGCGCACCGCACCTAGGAGGCGATCAAATGTGCTATTGTTTCCACGGCGTAGAGCTTCAGCACCCTCACGCTGGATATGATCAAGGTGGTAGTACTGAAAGGAAACCGATAGTAAGTTAGAAACATGTTGCCGAACGAAAATTCTACGAAGAATGTTTTACCATCTCGTCATGGCATGTCGCCCGGTGACGGTCGGGACCTGCTAGTACAACAGCATCATGCATGAGCTCCACTGGACGTTGTGGAACTGGCCTAGTAAGCCTGCACCTAGTGCGTGGAACGTACCACCGCAAGTACATAACATACGTCTGGATGGCATAGCCTTGTAACTTGTGCACCACGTATGTCGTCGCCCTCTCGCCCCACAACGCCGTCCACGGCTGATGTGTCTGACTGTAGTTGTCGCTCCTCCTGCCTTTTCTCATTTGGCTGCAATTGAATTCGGATGTTAGAAAATCTAAGTCAGACATGCGGCTAATATGATACCGAAAAATGACATATCGGTGGGCCTTCACTGTGAGAGGTCGTCCCAGCAGCGGTGGCACCTCCTGGTAAAGGCCAAAATGTCTCATGACCCGCTGTGGATTGTACGGCTTGACCATGTGGGAGAAGACCAGGTGGCAAGTCGTCAACCAGAGCATCTCGTCCTCAGTGCACTGCGAGGATAATTCGTAGGGGGCCGTGTCTGCAAGGAATGGTGCAGTTCATGGCCACCAGAAAACCTCGTCCTCATGCAGAGTCTCGAATAGGTTATGGAACTCAGGGTACACACGCCTCGGTCTCTCCCTGGCCCGTACCCTAGGGTACCACGTGTCCAACACGTTCCCATTGTAGGCCCGTTGATAGGGTTGTTGCCTCCAGCATTACAGCAAAGCTCGGTGCTCAACTGGAAAGGGTGCACAGTGCTCCAGAAATACGGCCGGTCAACCGAAAAGTGCTCCCACGACCATAGCTGCAGCAGGGTATAGCATACCGCGATGACTGGCTCCCCGCACGTACGTAATGCGCTGAGAGACATCGCAAAACCCTCGGTAAGTGAAGCAAAGCACTATAGAGCCCTAACTGTATTGTGGCACCCCGTCGGGCCGGACGTCCACCAAAGTGTTAGACCAAGTGGCTAGGTCTAGTTTATTTTAGTTGATGAATAATTGACAATGTTATTTACACATGTTATTGGAGATGTGTGGAGCGTGTATGGACTTAGGTCGGTCAAGTTGGGAAGAACTTGCGTCGGGGAAAAGATGGTGTTTTGGTCTTTGCATGTGCAGGGTAACTCGGAGGCGATCGTGGTCTACGGCGGTGACCGGGAGATTGTAACATCCCAATTTTTCAGAGCTTTAAAAATCATTTAAATAGTTGTAGTGAGAAAATTCACCATTTGGATTTGTTTGAATTTAATTTAAAAGCTTAATATTGGACTTTGAGTAACAAAACAATTTAATATGACTAAAGTCAACATGAACAATAGTCAAAACTATTTTATTTGGATTCTCTGTGCTTGGATATATTTTCTAGAATTTTCTAGAATTTTTCCAAGTTCATTTGCTAATTTCCATTGCTTATTTGAATTCCTGCTATTTTCTAAAAAGAAAACCTATTTTAAATCTCCAAATAGTGTCCGGGCCGAATTCCTCAAATTTCAGATCTGTTCATCTCGGCCGATCCTTCAGAGTCAGTCCGATCGATTTGGACGCTTGATCAACACCACGCGCCCTCGCCTCACCTCTGGGTCGCTTCCCGTCTCGCCGCCAGTGGACCCCACCACCTTCGTCCCCGCCGTCTTCGTCCCGCCGTCTTCTTCTCTTCAAGGTTAAATCGCAAGACAACCGCCATTGAAGCTGCGGGCGAGCTCGCCAATGGGCCGCTTCAACCACCCACGACTCACGTGGGTGTGCGCGCGAGACTCGCGCCCTCCTCCGCACGACCCCACGCCTCTTCCCTCTTCACAAGACGCTGGCGCCTAAGCCGCAACCGCCGCCACGATCAAGACATGACCTCCTCGTCGCCACGCCGCCCTGGTGCCTCCCGGCCCCTATAAAAGGCACCCCCGGGATCGCACCGCCCTCCGCAACTCAAACCCCCAACCCACACCTCCTCACAAGCCCCAGCCCGCAATTCGAAGCTTTTGGGCTTTCTACGCCGGTGGAATTTCTTCGATTCGCCAGAGCCCGTGGCTGCCGGGAGCACGCCACCGAAGTTCGCCATCGCCTCTCTACCTCCGGACCCTCCCGACGCCAATTCCTCACGGAGCTTCGCCGACAAAACCCGGCCCTCCTCCGCCCGACCTCGCCGCTGCCACCACAGTCGTCCCCGACCACCCGGACCTACACCCTGAGGTTCGCAATAGTGCTAGCTACACGCCCGTACCACCCACCCTCGCCGGCGATCACCGTAGCGCCGGTGACCATTGGGTCCCGTGCCGCCGCCGCCACCGTTGTCGTTCCCGCCGACGTGGGCGCCAAGTCACCGGCCACCTCGACCTCGGCTCACGTGTCATCCCGTGGCGCCAGGTCGCCGCCACGTGAGCACCCACGTGGCGCCCGAGCCACCCAGATCTGAAGACTTCGGTGGACTTAGTCCACCGTGAGTTTGCCTCCGACATGGGGTCCCACATGTCGATTTTATTTTAATTCTTTTAATTCCTGAAAGTCCTTCGCTGACGTCATGCTGATGTCATGCTTGCACAATATTCCAATTTTTCTTTTAAGAAATAATTCGAATTCCAAGAACTCTGCTTTTAGGATTTCTTTAGATTTAAACTTTGAAACCTCATATCTTTTGCATCCTAACTCCTAATTCATCCATTCAAATTTCTAAATTCGTCTAAAATCCAGATCTACATAATGGAGATTTTTATTTATTTTTGAAGTTATTTTGCCTCTGTTATTTATTTATTTTGTTTTTGTGCTTCGCTTATGAGTAGACTTTGATGTCATGGAAGAGTTGAAGAAGAAGGAGCTTTCCAAGACCAGACCAAGACATAAACCTATTCCAAGGCAAGCTATACCCTTGACCATTTTGCTTCCCAGTTTTACAAAAGTATTTTAATTCAAATTACTGCATCTTAATTCAAGTATTTATTTAAAAGCTTTTGGGTGCAGTAGTTAATTCCAAATTGTTATGCCTTCCTTGTGTAATTGTTATGCCCTGATCCTTTGTCACCCTAGTTGCTATTTAGTTGGTAAATATTGTAGCACCAATGTGGGTTGGTTAGTACGAGTAGATTGCTTAGTCATGCCACGAATCACTTATTCATGTGAGACTGCAATTATTAATCTGACTAAGTGATTATGCAATCTTATAATAATCTGTGTGTACTATGTGTCTTTGTGGCATGTGTTGCACTTAAATCAACTGGTGGTAAAAGGATTTGGACCGAGGCAAGTGGTGGATACTGTGTGAAATGGTGGATGTGATCTGTGTGGACAATAATCTGTGTGATCTGTGTGAATAATAATCTGTGTGGTCAGTGTGGTTTAGTTGGCATGTGGAAGTCTTGCCTTGGTCAATTAAGGACCTCACCATGTGCGCCATTGAACTGAGCTCCCTGCACGCACCACATGCCTGCTTTTGAGACAGGCCTAGCATAGTAAGATAAGGTATCTGAAATGCTTTGTTATGATTAGTGTTAGCTACACTAATTGTATCTTGTGGGTAAAGTGTACAAACTCGCAGAGTGTAACTCAATCTATTCGAATAGCGCGTCATGATCATAGACAACGCCGATTTCACACTAGGGTAGATTTTCATAAAACTGTGGGAAGGAGCTGTGTGGTTTAAATCATCCACTATGTGAATAAAATTGTCTAGGTGTGTATGTCTTTGTGAAATAAATTGTTAAATTATTATTGTCTATTCGCTTTTACTTGTTTTCAATCTATTATCTCAGATTCAATCGCAAATATTGCATTTACGCAAAAGAGCCACGTAATGCCTTTCCCTTGTAAAAAGCCAAAGATGTATACATTGCATTTACGTGGTGTGGCTTATAGTACGGTGTGTACTCACGCTTGTTTTGACGAATCAAGGTAAGAGGAGGAGTCTTCACCACTTTCGAGGACGAGTTTATCGAAGGTGCCTCGATCGCGAGGGTCTTGATCCCAGTCGGTTGCCTGTGGCGAATCGATGGGGTGCCACTACCTTTTCGCTTCACGCCGCTTATTTTCCTCTGTTAGTTCTGCGTGGCTCAATAGTTGTAAACTCGACCTTAAGGTCAAAACCATTATTTATTAATCAAAGTTATTCGCTTATGTTATTATTCGCCAGTATGGATCGATTTCATCTTTGTTAACACTGTGTGCACTAGCGTGATCCTGGGCTAGTGCATTAAACACAGAGGGTCCCGAAGTGAAATTTTGGGTCCCGACAGAGATGGCTTGATGCGAAGTCATGGTCCAAAGGGTCGAGGATGCTAGAGGAGACGGTCGAGCTCGAGTTGGGGCGTGTGGAGATCAAAGATGGATGATGCGTGTTAGAGCTACGGAGGTGCGGTCCGAAGGCTACGACACATGATAATTTTAGGGTGTCCAAAATTGGCTTTGTAATCTGGTGTAAAAGCCCACGTATTGGGCCCTAGGACTAGTGGGCCATACGTGAGTGATTAGGGTTTAGATGCTGTATGGGTATAAAAAGGATTAAGAGTTCGGCTGTGTTGGTCGCCGAATACATCTTGAAAAAGAGATCAGCGGCGGTTGCATGTTCTTGTGTCGGCGGCGACTGGATGTTTGGCTACCGTGGCTTTTGCATGCAGGCAAGAGATTAGAAAAATCAATCAAATCAATCTTGGAGACATTGGCTGCACATGAGGAGCTAGCATCAGCTGTTATAGGTGCTGCATATGTGCTTTTTCTTTGGCCGACGTGAAGGGCATTAGACCATCTCCAATGTTGTGTTTTAGCCAGTTCAAAGGAGGAGAGAAAAGATATTGAATTGATTCAATACATTGGAGGGGTCGATTCCAACAAAAAAATGCATGGAATCGGACCCTACTTAGGAGTCGATTCAAAGCATTAAACAACTCATATGAGCATTAAACAACTATATAGGAGAGAGTGCGGTTGAGCGATGATATTATTATTTTATGGTTTTTTAATGTAACGTGGGTCCCAATTATTAGTAGGAATCAGTTCAATACATTGGAGAAAAACAAGCTCAGTTCCTAGAATGCTTATGTGGCATGACTTTGAATCAACGTCGGCTCAATACACTACAGATGCTCTTAGTTTTTCTTTGGTGGCTGTGGCCTTTGCTTCACGTGAGTGCTTGTGGAGTTGTGGTTTTTTCTTATTGCTAGAAGCCGCACCTTTTGGTCTTGTGCTTGATGTGTGATAAGACTTCACGTGAGATTACTAGGGGCACCGGCGGCTGTTGGTGGTGATACTATGAAACTGATCTAGGGAAGGGCTTCTCATTGGGGGAGGAGATAAGGTGCTTTTGATCGGTGATCTCTAGAAAACTGCTTGTAGTGGCTTGGTTTGTTGATGTGCAGGCGGCGGTTGCGCAACGTGCTGAGTCACGAGGAGATGTGCTAACTGGTGGGAAATTAATTAGGTCCTCACGACGTGATCTACAGAAGTTTGAGTAGCGGTGTTTTTGCTAGTTGCGGTTGCAAAAAGGAAGGCCACGGTTGGTGTTTGGCGGTCATGCGTGATCACCAACTATTTGTGATTCCTTTGATAAGAGATAGCTGCGCTTGATTGATTCTCTGTGCGAAAAAATCTCCCACAATCATTTACCTACCCTCTGATTGTCATTAACGATCCTACAAGTGGTATCAGAGCAAGGTTGCAATGACATCAGATTGAGATCGTTTTTCAGGTAAGTCACCATTTTTCGATGGGTCAGATTATACCTATTGGAAAACATGCATGGAGGTTTTTCTACAAATACAAGGTAATGCTCTTTGGCAAAAAGTTGAAAGTTCATATGAAGTGCCTGCTGTTATTACTACTGATAATACTACTGATGTTGAAGCTAATGCTAAGGCTAGAAATATACTGTTGCAAGGTCTAGGTAGAAACGAGTTTGTCAGAATTGCTAATATTAAATCTGCTAATAAAATTTGGACTACTCTAGCTGATTATCATGAAGGTTCTAAGTCTGTTAAAGGTGTTCGTCAGAACCAATTCAAAAAGGAGTATTCTAAATTTGAGATGAAACCAGGAGAATCAGTAGATGCACTTTTTGATTGCTTCAATAAAATTGTTAGTTATTTGCAATCTGTTGATGTCACATATTCTGATTCTGACAATGCTCGTCAAATTTTAAATGCTTTGGAAATGTCTGTCTGGAATGTGTTAGTCACTACTATTAATCATTCTGTTAACATGGAAGCACTCACTTTGAATGATCTTTATTCCAAGATGAAAACACATGAGATTGGTGTTTTGGCCAGGGTAAATAATTCTAATTCTTTGGGTTTAGTGACTAACCAAACTGGCAGTTCTTCTAGTTCCTCTATTGTTTCTTTGTCTGCATTGTGTTCTATTTCAGATGAACAGTTAGAGGAGATTCCAGAAGAGCAGCTTGTACTCATCTCCAATAGAGTGACCAAGGCAATTAACAACATCAGAACAAGATGGAGAGGAGGTCCAATCAGATGCTATGAGTGTGGTGAGCTAAAACACATCAAGACGAATTGCCCTAAACTGAGGGGCAAGGAGGTCAAGGATGACAAGGCACCCATTCGTCGCTCTCAATTCAAGATTGATCCAAGCAGGAAGCGCAATTATTGTAGGGCGGTCAACAAAATAATTTCAGCACTTGATAAGATTGATTTGAGTGATGATGATTCTGGAAGCGACGATGAAGACAATGGTAAGAAGGCAAAGGAGGTGGACTTCACAGGGATGTGTTTTATGGCAAGCAGTGAGGAGCTTAACAATGGTGATCTCTACAGTGATCCTGATGAGGTAACACCTTCTTATACATATTTATCTCGTGTTGTGATTAGGATGACAGATGATCGAGCTCAAAAAGTATAAAAAGAAAATAAAAAAACATGATCTTGTTGTTGAGAGCTTAAATTCTGAAATTGATAGACTTAGAGCTTCTATTCCTGATGATGAATCTTGTGAGTCTTGTCAAGTTTTACACTTTGAGTTGGAGATTGCTAGAACAATTAATGCATCAACCTTGGTTCAACTTAGGGATGCAACTGCTAAAATTGATGAACTAAGATTGACACATGATTCTTGTGATGAAAAGTTAAAACTTGCAAATGATGAAATTGAAAAGCTCAAGTTTAGTTCTCTTACATGTTTAGAGTCAAGTATTTCAAATGGTCAATCTAAAACTTGCTCTAATTGTGAATTGCTAGAAGCTAGACTTAATTCTTCTCAAGAATCTATTAAACAAATGCTTTATCATGAGACACTTTCTTGCACTAATTTTCCTAAGCTTAGCGCAGAGATAGAGGGACTGGCTAGACAATGATTTTGCTAAAAAAATTAAATTGATTCAGTCTAGTGCTTCTAAGAACCTTGTGAATGAACCAGTTAAATGCACAACTTGTCCCACTTTAGCTAAAGAAAATGAGTACTTAAGGACACCTTAGAGAGATTTTCTTTTGGTAAGAAAAATTTGAATATGATTCTAGACAAGTCAAAACTGAGTGTCAAAAACACTGGTCTAGGATTTAATACTACTATGTTGTAGGTGCTAGCTTATCATCTCAAAGGAATTCTAATTATGTTAAATTTCATTGCACCTATTGTGGTAGAGATGGGCACTCGCATGAATTTTTCTTTAGGCGTGTTAAGAAAGAGAAAAAAAAGGAAAAATTGAATGCCTTAAGACAAAAACGTGCAACCTGTTTTGTTGTCCCCAGAACTAATGCAAAAGCTAGGTTTTTAGATGACTTTTATGATGGCTTTAAATCTGCTTCATGTACTGGTTTGGGATTTAATTCACATAATTCGCGTTTTGATCGCACACGCACACGTGGTTTTGGTTCTAGTTTTGTTGTTGTTACTCCATATCGTGTATCTCAGTACTGGATTCCTAAATCTTATTTGCAAAGTGAGTTGGGTGTGTTGCATCCTATGGGTTTATTCTGAGGAGGAGCTTGTTGTTTAAAATTTCAGAAGCTATGTTTATTATACTTGTCAAACAATTAATCAAGTCCAAGCCGTTGAAATCAAATGAGGTGTAGAGCTCTCTTTATCATATTTACTCACGTGCTGTGTAGCTTTGATCATGACTGGTTTTAATTACTTTGCCACATTTAAACTAAAGCATGCATGCTTAAGAATTGAATGTGGAGCAATAGGTTGTTACATAAGACTGCTAGCTCATCTAACATTAAAGTTTACTTCATTTTTAGGCTTTAACTTTTCATTGTGATATCTCTTTGTGCTTCTTATAATCGGTTTGGTCATTGCTGAGATGCCTGTCATTAATTTAAAATGCTTAATCATTCTAAAGACTTATTTTGATATTGCTATATGGTATATGACTTTATATGATCTATATAGCTCTACTAAAAAAGATAGTTTGGTTAATTTATTAAATCAATGCAAAGTGACTTGGATAATCTACAAAGCTTCTTGATCTTTTACTCTCCTTGCTTCTTTCTTAGAATAATTCTTTCTCTGATGTTTTTGATGATTACATTGCCAAAGGGGGAGAAAAATAGGAGAAATTTTAAAAAAAAATTGGCGAAATTTGCTTCCCTTGTGTTGAGGGGGAGTTTTTCAGCTCCTTGTGTTGAGGGGGAGTTTTTCACTATGGTTTTGAAGTGTTTGCTTTGCAGCTTTGAAACTTTCTTTTCGCAAATGTCTTTTCTTTCAAAAATTCAATTCTCAATTTTGAAGTATTGTCAATGTATTCATCAATGGGGAGATTGTTAGACCAAGTGTCTAGGTCTAGTTTATTTTAGTTGATGAATAATTGACAATATTATTTACTCATGTTATTCGAGATGTGTGGAGCGTGTGTGGACTTATGTTGGTCAAGTTGGGAAGAACTTGTGCCAGGGAAAAGATGGTGTTCTTGTCGAGACCCAAAAATACAATTCTGGACCCTCTGTGTATAATGCACTAGTCTATGATCATGCTAGTGCACACAGTGGCAACATCAGTGAAATATCATTTCCATATACAAAGATAACTAATAAATAGGCAAATAACAATAAATATCAGAGTAAAGACCTTAAGGTCAAAACTTACAATTAATGCCTCAGAAGGCAAATAACTCAATGAAGCTGTAGCGGAACATAACGGAATAACTTCAGTGAAGCCCATCCATATGCTCACAGGCAATCGGCTGGGGTGCATGACCTAGTTCTCCACGATCCTTGAAGTAGACCTTGCTGACTGATGATTCTTCCACTTCTGTTGCATGTTTTACAACAAGCATGAGTACACAACCGTACTTGCAAGTCATACCACAAAATGCAATGTATAGATGCAGGCTTATTCCAAAGGAATGGCTTCTGTGGTTCTTTTGCAGAAATGCAATATTTGCAATTTGAATACGAACAATAGATTGAAAGCATAATTCAAAACAAATAGACAATAATAATTTAACAGTTGGTTTCACAAAGACACATAGCCTAAACACGTTATTCACACAGCCATATGACTTAGGTCACACAGCTCCCTTCCCAAAGTTTTTATGAAAATTTACCCCTCGTGTGAAATCCCCGAGCATGTCCATGACTGCGGACGCAGCTATTCGAATAGATTGATTTAACACTCTGCAGAGTTTGTACACTTTACCCCACAAGATGCAATAAACTGGATCAGAGCTGATCACAACAAAACCTTTCAAAAACTTCATCTCAAGCATTGATACTCCCAATGTGCTTACAAACCGTCAGACAACCCCACACAGGAAGTCAGTCCGACACACACCGTTGGACAAAGAAGCGGCGAACCGTCCCGCGATGTGACTACTTGGTAGCACACCTCCACCCACGCAACACAGCCTAACCTACTTCCTGAGTACCAATATCAAGAATCCATAACTTACTAAGTTAGGCCCGTCCCATCAGGCATGTGGTTGTACGAGAGTCCCAGTTCAATGGCGCACAAAGTTAAGTCCTTAATTGACCAAGGCAAGACTTCCAATTTGCTATAAATCCCTACGCACACAGGTTATTAAGCCTATACACATAGCTCCACCAAAAGTAGCACACAGTATCCACTACTTGCCTCAGTCTAAATCCTTTCCCACCATGTTGGTTAAGTGCAACATATGCCATCAACGAGTAATAGCACATAGTACACACACAGTTTTATCACTTAGTTCCATAATCACTTAGTCAAGTTTATATTTGCAACTCACATGAGATGATGACTCGTGGCATGGCTAAGCAGACTAATCGTATCTAACCAACCCACGTTGATGCTACAATGATACCAGCTAAATAAACCAATTTAGAGTGACAAAAGATTATGACATAACAAATAGACAAGGTAGATATAACAAATGGGATAATAACTACACCCAAAAGCATTTTAATAAATACTTAAAGTAGATGCAATAATTTGAATCAAAGTAATTTCAGAAAACTGGGATTCAACATGATCAAAGGTATAACTTGCCTTGCTATAACAATGATGATCTTATTTAACTTTAACCTTCTACTTCCTTGATCTTCAGCTCCTTCTTGATCAGAACTTCTCGAAGTATCAACGTCTACTCGCAAACAAGCAAATACACAAAATAAATAAATAACAGAGAGCAAACAAACTCCAAAAATTAAATAATAATCTCAGATAAATAGATCTGGAATTTAGATGAATTTAGGAATTTGAAAGGACTCAATCGGAGTTCAGATTCAAAAGATATGACTCTCGAAAGAATCACATGAAATGATAGAATCAGAATTTCAGAATTTAGGGAATTGTTCCCTGAAGGAAAACAATTAATTGGGTCATGCTAACATCATCAATGATTTTCAGCTGAAAGATAAGTAGGAAAATGAAATTGACAAGTGGGGCCCACCGTCAATGACTTGGTGCATGGTGGACTTGGGTTTAGGGACTTTGGTTTGGGTGGAGCTTTTGGTGTGCCACATGGCTTTGACCTGGACGACACATGGATGCCACATAAGCTACCACGGGATGACACAAGAGCAAGAACAGTCGAGATGGCGCTGATGTGGAAGTGGAGGTGGCAAACCACATGAGCAAAAGAAGAAACACCCGAGGAGGACAGAAGCTGGCCGACAGCTCAAGCCTATCGTCGACGGCGAAGGGTGATCGGAGGTGAGTAGGCAGCCAGAGAGCGCACAAATGAGACCCCATGAGTGAGGCGGAGCCTTGGGCAACGATGGCTTGACAATCTCGGCGACATGGTGACAACATCGGCGAGTTAGGTGGTGGAGAATCTCTCGGCCATGGTGACTTCAACGGTCGGGCGATGCTCTGCAGAAATTAGGAGGAGCACCGGGTAAACGGTGACGTAAGGATCACAAAGATGAGTTCGGAACCACAAGAGAGCAAAAGAACCGGTGGCAAGACAACGGTGACCGAAAGTGGAGAAGAAGCATGGTGAGGATGATTCAGTGACTGAGAGAGGAAAACAAGGGCAGGGATCGGATGAGAAGGAGTTGGGATGTGCTTTGACGCGCAAGGAAGGGCTAAAATCTCACCGGCGAGGTAGATTGGAACGGTGGCGGCGCGGGCGGATCTGAAGCGAACTGGCAACGACGACGTAGAGGTCCTCAGGCGAAGGGGATGGCGTCACGGCGAAGCCCTCGATGAGACGATCACAACAGCGGTTGCAGCTTGAGCTGAGAGGGACCAACGGCGATGAAATCCGGTGATGAACAAGCTTCGGTGGCGCTTGGATTTTGATGGATGGCGGCACAACCAATGAGAGATTGGGGAGGGAACTTTAGGGTTTTGGAAGAGGGGCACAAGACGCACATTATGATGCGGTCGATTCTTTAAATAGTGCTGGAGATGAGGCAGTCCAAGGGAAGGCGGCGGTGCTGCTGAGCGTGAAGGACACGGACTCAGGTCTCCTAGAGGAAGACGATCACGTGGCAACGCTGGGTCCGCTCGGCAGTGACGCAAGAGAAAAGGAAACTTGGCTCGGGCTGGACCGTTCCGTGCGCACAAGAAGAAACGGAAAAGGGTCGGCAGCTCGGCTGGGCTTGGCGAGATGAAAAGGAGAGAATGGGCTTAGGCGGCAGGCTCACGCGCGCAAAAGGATCGGACAGGCGGCCTGGGCTTCAGGCGCAAGACAAAAGGAACAGCCGGCTCGGGTGGGTTACTCACGCGCGGGAGGGAAAAGCCACTTGCACACGTGCATGCACAAGGAGGGATGGCAGGCCAGCCAGCTAAAGAAGGAATGGTTGGGCTTGGCACACCAACAAGATACGGAAAGGAGACCAAGAAGAAAAATGGCCAGCAGTTGGAAAAGAATTTGGTTTTGGCCCAAATATCTATATGAGATTATAATTAGTTTTCTATTTTGAAAATAGCAGAAAATACAAATGGGCAAAATAGAAAATATATCCAAGCACATAAAATCCAAATAAAATAGTTTTGATAATAATTGATGTTGAGATTAATCATATTAAATTGTTTTTTTAGTTATGAAAGTCCTAGTTAAGCTTTATTAATTCAAATAAAATTGGTGAAATTTTTCAGGGACCTAAACTACTCAAAAGATTTTTGAAAAGCCAAATTTTGGGACGTTACAGTTTTGGTCTTTGCATGTGCAGGGTAACTCGGAGGCGATCGTGGTCTACGGCGGTGACCGGGAGATGGCTTGGTGCGAAGTCATGGTCCAGAGGGTCGAGGATGCTGGAGGAGACGGTCAAGTTCGAGTTGGGGCGCGTGGAGATCAAAGATGGATGATGCACTATGCACCTTCCAATCTACTCGCCTTGGATGTGGCACTACTGGAAGACTGCGCAGCAGCAGACCTGTAAACAAAGCTACGTCCTCTAGAGTTACGATCATCTCCCCCCACTGGAAGTAGAAGGTGTGAGTCTCTGGTATCCAACGGTCCACGAGCGTAGATAAGAGTGCCGCGTGAAACTGGAATGCTTGCGGTAGGTCCAACATGTGGGCAATGAGTAGGAGGCTGGTGTCCCACAGTCTTGGGACATACCGCTCGTCAAGAGGCCACCTCTCTCTGGGGGCGCTCAGGACCAAGCTCGGAGGGCCGACGCCGGATGACCACACTAGGGATCGGTGTCACCTATCCCAGCGTGCGTCGAGCAGCTCATATGCGCCATCAATTGGAGGCTGCGTCATCTCCTGCCAAGAGGGAAACAACATGTTAGTCTGCATATAAAACAGAATGTATGGCACAGAAAAACAAAGGGAAACATATGACAACAACCTGTAAGATAAAGTGAATAACACCATATGCACACCTGTATAACATAACAATAGATATGACCATAATGATTTATCATGTGACCCAGACAACATAACATAACATTACGTCCGTACACAAAGGCATGGATTGACAACAATACAACGCCCGTAGCAGCTTTCTCGTCTTCCTCGTCTTTGGAACTTGTTGTTTCCACGTCCTCCTTCTTGCTTTCCACCTCTTCCACCTGGTCGGCCAGGTACTCGTGGCAATCAATACGGGCTGCCCACCATCTCTCCACTCCTTTGTTGGGCTCAAAATTGTCGGCACGCCTCCTCAGGTCTCCATTGCCCACTTCCTCGCCCGCATCTCCTCCAACACTGGAGACCAACGCAGGCTCCTCCTCACTAGCAGCTTCACCAGAACCACCCACGTCGGATGTCCCTATGCTCTCCACGAACTGAACATAGACCATCGACCACGCATATATTGTAGCAGCAGGGTTGCAAACAACCTCCATGTAATTGGCCCATGAAGCGTCACTTGTAACCTTCATAAGTTGTCAAACAGTCCCGCCTGCACCACCCACCACCGAGGCATACAATGCCTCGATGCGCAGCTTCTTCCTTGCAGTGGCGTGATCGAACGTGGAATGCGCACACCGCCTTAGCTCCGAGAGGCTCATGTCCTTCAGACCCGGTGCCCGGATCACAGTCCAGTCACAATTTGACAGGTCCGCCCCGTACGGTCCGTCGTGTATGAGAATGTTCCGGTGGAACATGAACAGATCTTGGATCTGAAGTACCTAACACAGGTGCATATGAAACCACTTATATGCAATGCTTGTACCATCCACTTATTTGTGGGTTTTCCAAATGAATTCTTCTACAAATTTGGTCATGCCCATTTTACACCAGCTTTTTATACTCTATGTTTTCAATTCTATTTTTATTGCATTTCATGCACATTTGAATTACACGTTAAACCACCTCGAAATATTTTGAAATTTTAGGTTCAAGTTCTTGACACTTCTGTAATTTCTTCATAATTTAATGTACTAGTGGACAGAAAAATTACATGGTTGCAGGTTCAATTCTAATTCTATTTAAACATTTCATGGTTAGCTAGAGAATAAAATTTCATGACCAGCAAAAATTGATTCATCTCAATTGCAATTCATATGAATTTTCTATGAAATGTTGAACTTAATTCAATTTCTACTGTAAAAATAATTCTTAACCGAATTTAATTCCAATTTGGAAATTTTCTATGGCAGTAACAAGCTTCAAACCTATTCTTAGTTAAAGTACAATAAAAATGGAAACCAACAAAATTGGTTTCACTAAATTCGAAGTTAATTTCAAATAGTTATGAATTTTTTAAGTTGATTGAATTTACATTGAAAAAATAAATCACTTTAGAAATTCCTTATGCATTTAAAACTTTTTATACCCGAGCTAAACCTAGCATCTACCATTGACATGCGAGGTCTAGTGCATAGTATTCTTTTTCATTTAATTTCTGAATTAAAAGCCTACTGATAGGTGGGACTCGTTTGTCATTCACTCGGTCTGTGGCATAGTGCATGGACCGAAGGTCAACATGCCCGATCAAGGGTCCATGGACCACGCACACGGTGCACGCGCTGGGTGGGACCCGACCGTCGGCAACTCTATTTCAATTCTATTTCTATTACGTTAAAAGACCTCAGAATATTTTGATATTTTATGGTCAAGTTCCTGACACTATGCAAATTATTGTGTAATTTTACGTCCAAGCACATCATATATATCATGCATGTAATTGCTCACACTGAGTTTTCAATTCTATTTATATTGTGTCTCATGCACATTTGAATTACACGTTAAACTACCTCGGAATATTTTTGAAATCTTATGTTCAAGTTCCTGATACTAAGTCTTCTAATTACGTGCTAATCACACTAAGTCTTCTAATTATACGTCCGAACGCTAAGTTAAAATACACTGACTACACAACCCTAACTACTCAGTTGCTACAATAAGAAGCTATCATTCATCTAATTACATGCTAATCACATTGCTAAAACTATAGCCGCAAGACGATGCACAACTGCTGCAATTGCGTGAGCTTCAACTGCTCTCTGCATGGCTTCTCCCTTCTCTTCCTCTTTGCCTCTCTTCCTCTCTGGCTCTCTTCCTCTCTGCTTCAACGTGAAAACAACGCTGGCGTTCGTGCTCGCGTTCGGCTCGTTTTATTTATGCACGAAGGAATATGCGTGGGGGAGCACGGGGCATCCACCTGTGACTGCGCAGAGGCCAGCTAGGGGTGCGCACGGGGACTAGAGCAACGCGTGGCGGGCGCACGCGGGGCGCAGCGGCCGAGCGGCATGTGGCAAGGCCCGGGCGAACGCAGGGGAAGCGGCGTGGCGGGTGAGCACAGGTGCTGTCGTGAGGGGCTGCAACACCTTGCTACTGCCGTGCCCGAGCGTAGTACCTTTGCAGCTGTCGTGCGCGTTGGCAGCAGCTAGGTGCTGTGGTGGGGGGCGCAACAGGTGAGTAGCTGCGGTGCACAACCGAAGCACACACGAGGACGTGTGAAGGGGACACGGGTGTGTACTTAAAAAGATATTAAGTTGAAAGCAGGGATCTAAAGTATACATGCAGTAGGGAATCTTTCTTGTCCTTGATCCAAAACCAACTGTGCAGATCCACCATATACAACATCTTGGTACAATACTCGCTACAGTTTGGACAGTATTCTAGAGTGTTGCTACAGCACCAATTATATCTCGTCCCTCTCGTTTTTGTGGTCCGAATGTCCGATGTTCTACGGAGCAACCGTGGAGCATTGTAGCGCCTATGGTCATTGAGTCATTGTCATTGTCTGCAGACAATCCAGGTAATCCAGGTCCATTGTTAGATCGAGCAAGTTATTTGTTAATCAACAAAGATGGTTAATTGTAAGTATCCAAATAAGATGGTATGTTAAACATCGACTCCCTACTAAAGCATCATGTGTTAATTAATCCCAGGGCCAGCAACAAATCTTCTCAGATTCTTACCTTTCATTAGGTGATGAAAAGGATGCATGTGACCGTCCAAATTTTGCATGTGATTTTTACAGTTTTAGTTTCAAATTCGTGTTATTTGAATCTGAACTTTAATATTAGATAAAATTACAACATCATTTGTAGTCTAATTGAAAGTGAAGTTTCAAACAGAAAACTAAAATGAAAACATGCAAATTAAGTAAAGTTTGTGCCACGCTTGTTTTGAAACACATGCCTGCTGCCAGATGCACCCCACGCGTGAATGATTTTTTAGCACGTTTCCTTCCCATCTGAGCACTTTTTTACATTTTGATTATTCCTGATTAATATTAAATCAACCTTCACTCTAGATAACATGTGACCTATTACCCCTTGAGTCACATGCTCACATCCATTAGTTCAAAGAAAACTGACGGCTTCACATCAAAAGTGATGAATTATATATAGAAAAATCCAGCTCCCTTTATCACCAAAACTAGACGTGAAAATAAACTAAACGTAGAATTTTTCAACAAAAAAAAACAGTAATGCTATATAACATCCGATAGTTTTTTTTGAAGCCAAAACTGTCACTTTTATGTTTGTTAGATGTGCTATAAGATTCGTGTTATTAATGTGCTGTAAGAAAAAAATCATAATAGTTGAATTTTCAGTCGTCCAATATGCTTTCAGATTTGCACTTTTTCCTATCTGATGAATTGGGTCTGAATTTATTATGATTTTTTATTTGAAACATAATAGGTTCACCACATTGTTGTATTTTGTTGGTATATAATTTTTTTTTGCTCAACCTCTCAAAGTACATGTGAAGAATATAACGGGTTCACCATATTGCCATATTTTATTGGTATATAATTTTTTGTCTTTGTTTTTGCTCAACCACTCAAAGTATATATATGTGAGATTTTGAATCATGTGATGGAAATATAAGTTATTAAGACTTTCAAGAATAATTACAGTGACCAAGAACCAAGATTACATAAATAATTTACTGTAATTTATATATAATAGAGTTGTAAATAAACTTTCAGAATGTGACAATTTTTTAGAAAGAAAACAGACGAATTATGTGTAGACAGACATAAAAAAAATACACGTACAACCCACACGACGAATCGACGGTCCTTATTGTACTAGCAGCCTGGCAGGTAGGAGTGAAACAATAGTAGCAACACTCGTTTCAGGTACCAAACCAATCTATTATCTATGCAACTTTCTTACTGGGGAGCAGTACATCCTTGAGCAGATTCTCTAGGTTGGCCAACGACCTGCCACCCTGTTGCGTTGCCCGAACACCGGTCTCCTTCCACTCCACTGCCCTCCGCTGCATCTCCCTCCCCTTCTCGCCTCCCATCGCCTCCCTTATCCTCGCCTCGAGCACCTCCCGCCGCACGTTGTCGCCGACCTCCATCCCCACGCCCCACTCGACGCACGAGTACCGGGAGTTCGTCTGTTGCTCGGCGGCGTACGGCCAGCACAGCAATGGCACCCCGGCGCTCAGGCTCTCCATCGTGGAGTTCCACCCGCAGTGCGTCAGGAACACGCCGACCGCCTCGTGCCGCAGCACCGCCTCCTGCTCGCACCAGCTCGACAGGAGGCCCCTGCCCTTGGTCGCCTCCAGGAACTCGGGGGGCAGCACGGCGGTGTCACCCTTCACCAGGTCGTTCCTCACGATCCATAGGAAGTCGTAGCCGCAGTCGGCCAGCCCCCACGCGAACTCCACCAGCTCTTGGTTGGACATGGTGGTTGTGCTCCCGTAGTTCACGTACACCACGGACTGCGGCTTCCTGCTGTCGAGCCACTTCAGGCAGGTGTGGTCTTCTCTCCAAAGGCTGGAGCGTATCGCGCCGAGCGGCGGGCCGTCGGGGACCACCGGTTCGACGAGGAAGTTGAGCGGGCCGATGGTGTAGATGGGAGGGAGGATGGCCCGCATGGCGTCGAGCGCCGGCTGCTCGAGCTCGTCGAAGGTGTTGAGGATGACGGCGGTCGCCCGGTCCGTGCGCTCTACCTCGTGCATCACGAAGTTGAGCAGGATGTCGCCGCGGTCCGTCGTGCAGATGAAGGTCGGGAAGTCTCTGAGCCGCATGTGCTTGCTCATCCCGCGAGCCCAGCCCACGGGCGTGTCCAAGTACCCGTTCGTCAGTTGCTCTTCATCTGCTCAAACCGCACAGCTCAAAATTCAAACTTGTTGTCGCAAATGTAGTACTTGTGACTGTCTCATGTGATTAGTTGATGTCTATCCCCTCACTATCGCAAGTTTTTTACATCCAAACAAAATGTTTAGCTTGTTACTGATAACAAATCATAGGGGGACCTTAGCTTTGGATCACATGTCCTCCAGGCCCTATCAACGTCGCTCTCCGACCATTGCCCACTTCTGCTCGTGAATGGGGCTGGTCCGGCCAGGCCACGCCCATTCATGTTTGAATTTTTTTGGATCAGAATACTGGGTTTTTTTTAAGTTGTCCAACAAGTTTGGAATGAACACAGCCCACATGTCGAGCATTGTCACATCCTGTACAATGTCTTCAGCGGACGGCTAAAAGACTAGAGTTTTGGAGCAAAGTCTTATTTTCTCAAACAAAGTTGCGATTTCACCTCGCAAATGAGATCATTCTCCGATTGGATGTGGCCAGGAAAACAGGCCACTCTCCTCTGAAGAGCAAAGTCTTAGAATCTGCCTCAAGTTGAGAATTTTGGGTTTGGCTGTCCTAGAACGCACAAGGAAAAAACAAACACCACGCATCTTGTATCTTAGAGAAGGCGATGCAAACACTAAAATTTTCCACCTAAGAATCAATGCCCAACGATGGAAAAATCATATTCACCGGTTCAAGAGAAATCATGGATGGGCCGTGTCACATGAAGAAAAAGAAGGTAGTGTCTGACCACTTTGGACAGACGCTACAAGGTGCGGGCCAAAGGTACCTGGATTTCAATTGGGATGATCTTAACCTACAACGCTCCCCACTCGAGGGATTAGGAGCTAGGATATCAGAAGAGGAAGTTATCTCAACAATTACGCAAATGCCAAGCAATAAGGCCCCCGCTCCAGATGGCTTCACAGGGGCCTTTTTAGAAGTTATTGGGAGATCATAAAAAAGGACCTATAGAGGTAATGAACAACGTGTCTAGTCTAAAAGTCTTCGGCTTGCAATGGCTTGATAGCGCAAACGTCATGCTCATCCCAAAAAGGGAAGGGGCACAGGAAGTAACTCATTATAGACTGATTAGTCTAATTCATGGGGTGGCAAGGATCCTCTCTAAGGTACTAGCTCTCAGGCTAGTGCCACATCTACATGGCTTGGTCTCCCAGAGCCAAAATGCGTTCATCAAAAAGAGGAGCATTCATGACAATTACATGTATGTGCGAAATTTGGCATGACGCTTATATCAGTCACGAACACCGACTTTCCTTCTAAAGTTGGATATCGTGAAGGCTTTCAACACACTTAGATGGGACTACCTCCTTGACCTTTTGAAAAGGAGGTGACGAGGATATAATAATCCTCATTTAATTAATTATATGTAATTCATATTATGGATAATAATGACGTCATATGGTTCTTAAGTATACCCCTTAATATTCATAAGGGAGAAGCTGGAGGTCGTAAGTTCTTCTACGACCACCCCATAGTCGTTGGTCCTCCTACGACTACCCCATAGTCGTAAGTCCTTCTACGACTATACCGTGATCGTAAGCTCTACTACGATCAGCCTTTGGTCGTAAGCTCTTCTACGACCACCATCTGATCGTACGCTCTTCTACGACCAGCCTCTAGTCGATAGGGCTCACAGACATGTGGGTCTAGTCGATCAAGGAATCTTCTGTACCATATCTAAGGATATGAGCAGTCAATTACGCTGTTATTCTCTGAAATAATGGCACGATTTAACTCTCTGTCATAGTGATAACTGCCTAGCGACGTGGGAACGTTACTACTCTCACAATAATCTCTAGTAACGGCTCCACGATCTAAGGTGGCCTTTAGACTAGAGATATAGTAGCACACTCCGAGTACTGCATAAAAGGCAGAATCATCAGGGCAATCAGAAACGCAATCAGGAGCACATGACGCAATACTCTAATCTTTCTCTTGATCTTGTAATCCAGCATACTCAATACATACATACAGGAGTAGGGTTGTTATTCTCCCCGGAGAAGGCTCGAACCTGTATAAAAATCCTCATGTCGCCCTCTCTGCGTGATTTGAGCCTAGGGGAACCCCTGAATCAAACAATCTTTACGTAAGTTCGGTTCTAAAACACCGACCGTTGGCACCGACCGTGAGGACCTTCGAGTCATCAGCTTTCCTTCGTTTTTTCCAACTCTCATGCTCTCATGGAAGGAGAGTGGAACGAGGAGAACTGGTTTGACTTGGTCGATTACGCAGATATCGACATGGATACCGGTTTCGACTACGAGCCGAGTATTGCATCATCCGATGGTGATGTCACCTCCGGAGATCATTCTCCAGGAGACTATACCACCAATGGAGTTGATGAGGGATCCTTATCCCCCACAACATTACGTTCGGATAAGGAACCAGCTTCGTTAGAGGGCAAGGATTCATCCGACCACAATGAGGGCTGTACCAAGGCGGGCTCAGAGCAGGGCAAGGGTCCCCCCTCCAAATGTTCAGATCCATCTAAGGCAGTCCGACCTGGCATGGCAAGTCTTGGAAGTCATAATTCTGGATCTCTATCAGCATCTGGTGGTTCTCTATCTCTGGTTAGCCCAGCCAAGGATACGATCGAACTCGCTTTTTCTGCGAGTTCGACCATCCCAACGCAGGGCTCACCTACGGATAGAGACGGCTATAACCCGGAATTCTCCTTCCTGGAGGGGTTTGCTCCAAGTCGTCAGATGGTGTCTTTTGACTACTCCTCAAGCGCAAGTAGAGATCATCAACGAGAGGTCTTCGTCCTTCCCTCGGGTAGCAATAACTCTCCTAAAGATAGGACTGAGGACGCTCCCCGACGATCATACCCTACGACCGCTCGTGGCAATGACAAGGACACCTCCGGCGATAAACCAAGTCAATACTCTTATGAGCGTGCGGGAAATCCTCGAGATCATCGCACTTCACTGAGGAAAGCTTAAGGATCAGGTATGGACGATCCTGAAACAACCTGATGGAAATGAATTGCAGCCTAGAGAAATCTGCCTGGGTGCACTCAATACCAGTCTGAAGAAGCCCAGGAACTCTAACATATCAACGATCTGCTTGAGAACCCATCTCGAGAACTTGCCCGAGCACCTGGCTACAACCTCTTCACCGAAGAGATCGCACGAAGGCTACGAATCATGATGAGTAAGCTAGAGCGTCCCCATCGACATCATTCTGGAAGTCGTAGCAGTATGACTCTATCAGCTTCTAGTCGTTCAAATAACTCACCGCATGGAGATCGCCGCAAGTTGTGTCGTTCCCCAAATCGGAGAAAGGTTCTTCGAACGCCTGATGATCAACAAGCTCCCAGGAGAGGTGATTGCTCACCACTCTGACCTAGAGGTCTGCAGTAGCAGACTAAATACGAGGAGTATTATCCTCGTAGGATTGAGACTTATCATAAGCAGATTCACCCACTGCCGGGTATCATCGTGTGCGATCACCTAGCGACATCAACCCTTCTTTCTTGCAAAGGAGGCGTTATGATGTGATTACCGGATGTAGGGCATTCTCACCTGACCTCCGAGTAGTTCACTGGCTACCGCGGTTTCGACCAGGGAACATGGAAAAGTTTGATGGGTCTCAAAATCCCATCAAGTTTCTTCAAATCTACACGACCGATGTCTAAGCAGCAGCAGGAGGAGAGTGCGTCATGGTAAATTACCTTCTGATTGTGCTCGAAGGGTCCGCTCGATCGTGGTTGTTAAACTAACCACTCGAGTCGATCTACTCGTGGCAACACCTCTGTAACCTTCTGCTAGCTGATTTCTAGGGTACCTATACAATCGCCCTGGGAAGGAGTACGACCTACACAGGATGAGACAAAATGACCACGAGACAATACGCCAATTCATCAGCGTTTGACCAGTTCGAATTCAATTTCGAGGTTTCGACTCATCATTATCGAGTCTTCAAGCAGGGAGTCCGCAGCAAAAGAATTATAGAAGACATCGCTTTGAATCCTCCGACTACTGTCGCTGAACTCTTCGAGATGGTCGATCGATACGCGACTGTTGCTGAAATAGTCGAGTGGAACAAAACCATCGATCAAGATGACAAGCATCCTCAAGAGGCTGACGAAAGTAGCAAGAGGAAGGACAAAAAGGCCAAGAAATCCAAAAACAAGGCAAAGGGCCAAAAGCCTCAAGCCAACGGTTCTAACGAGATCCTAGCCGTAAGCGATAAGGAGCCACGAAGTTCCAAGCAATACTCCGATCGAGGCAAAGGTAAGCACCCCGAATGGAAGAACGATAAGCCTAGGTAGTGCCTTTTCCATAAAAAGGAAGGACATGACCTTCGTAACTACCGAGTTTTCTAACGAAAGCTCAAGGATTACTACAACGGCAAAGGACCACTCCCTATTCTCGAGGAGGTAGGGCAAGCGAGTGGTCGTACGTAGTCTGACGACAATAAGGAGATGTTGTTTCAAGATTCTGAGCATACCATTGAGCACATGTTTGGGGGATCATCAGCATACGAGTCAAAGCGACAGCTCAAGGCTGTCGAACGAGAGGTAAACTCTATTGACCCTCCTCTTGTCAATAAATTACCGAAGTGGTCGGAAGTCACCGTCTCTTTCGAGAAGAATGACTACCCAATCCCTTCGACCCGACCAGGTCGCTTTCCGATTGTGATCGAGCCCACCATCAACAACTAAACGGGGATCCCTTCCAAAGTTGAGATGTTGCGTTGTAAAAATTCGAAAATCCCTATACGCCGATGATGCGTCCATCTTTGTGACACCGGTCAAAAAGGATATCGACTCCCTATTCACCATTCTTCGGAACATCGGGGATGTCACCGGCCTAACCACAAATATTCAGAAAAGCTTGGTCCTTCAAATTAGATGTGACAACATCAATATGCAATATGTGCTCCAAAATTTCCTCACAACACAAACAACCTTTCCAACGAGGTACATTGGGTTGCTGCTATCCCTTACAAAGTTGCGTGGCACCGACCTACAATACATTGAGGATAAAGCTTCATCAAATCTCGCGACTTGGAAAGGGAAAATGCTCTCCCCAGCCGGAAGAGCAACGTTAGTGAAATCCGTCCTTACATCCCATGCCATTTATTCATCCTCCTCGTGAGGTGATGAGACAGTAGCCACAACCTACTACATCGAGCCGGCAAGTTCAAGAAGCATGGCTGCCAGGAGATCGTGTGGACATCCAATTACCTAGATGTCGTCGATAGGTAATTGGACGTCACTATGTCCATAAAGTGGCGTGGACACGCAGGTACTCCAACTGGGAAGTGGCATCATGTATCAACAACCAATCATTCCTTGATGTCAAGTTCTACGGTGAGGCCACCCTTACATATAAACCACAACTCAAGTTGCTTGGTGTTCTTGTTGGGTTTAAAGATAATTACATGCTTGTAATTAATAACTTCAAGTTCTGTTCTACTGCTATCACTTCTGAGGTCATGGTTTAGAAGGATTCTACAAACACTTGGAGGATTGGCATAAAGCAAATCACACACTCCAATGTTTCAGGTTCAATGAAGTTTGTTGTGGTTCACCTGCACGTTTAGGATGAACGCCCAAGGAGCGAGCTAGCTAGCTAAATTCAGGCCCCGAGTTAGCTAACAATGGATTGCGAATTACATACATACATATACACACACACATACACGCACACACGTACACACACACGTACATATATATACACACACACACGTACACACACACGTACACACACGTATATATGTATACATATGTATATATATATATATATACATATACATATACACACACACACACACACACACACACACACATATATATATATATATATATATATATATATATATATATATATATATATATATATATATGTATGTATGTATGTGTGTGTGTGTCTCTCTCTCTCTCTCTGTGTGTGTGTGTGTGTGTGTGTGTATGTATGTATGTATATGTATATGTATATGTATATGTATATGTATATGTATATGTATATGTATATGTATATGTATATGTATATGTATATGTATATGTATATGTATATGTATATGTATATATATGTATGTGTGTGTGTGTGTATGAAGCTAGTTTTAAAGGCATAAGTAGCCATTGCTTGGAGATTTTATAGAGGAGATCATCAAAGACAGTTCCTTAGTTCAAACCATCTATGACACAATAGTTATCACAGACGGTTTCATTTACAAACCGTCTGTGATAATCAACTATCACAGACGGTTCGAAAACTGTCACTGACCCATAACCTTAGACGGCTCATGAAACCGTCTGTGATAACGTTTTTGAACTGTCTATGAAGACATTTTCTGTAGTAGTGTTGGACAAGAAAAGGAGGACTTTTCTGTGGTCAGGAATAGACTCGGATTCAAGCGGCTGTTGTAAAGTAAATTTGGAGCTGGTCTGTCGACCCAAGAGCCAGGGGGTCTGGGAATTTTACATCTGTAGAACTTTGCCAGGGCCTTGAGACTGCGATGGATTTGGTTCCAGTGGTCAACCCTGGAAAAACCTTAGGTAAGTTTGGACACCCCCTGTGATAAGGCAGACTACACCCTTTTCTATGCTTGTAGCTTCATTACGGTGGGAAACAGTCATACAACTAATTTTTGGGAAGCACCATGGTTAAATGCATAGTCCCTGCGCGATATCGCTCCATCAGTTTACGACATATCAAGACACAAAAGCAAATTGGTTCATAGCGCATGGATACACGTAGCCCTAATGGTAAAGCGCCTACAAGAGTTTGTCACCCTTTGGAAGCATGTGCGCGAGGTGGTGCTGGACCTGGCTGCCCATGATCAGATCATCTGGAAATTCACTGCAGACGTGAATTACACCGCGGTTTTGGCCTACAAGGCTCAATGGGCCGGCTCGCTTAACACAAACTTCCAAGCGCTCATTTGGAAAGCATGGGCACCACCAAAATGCAAGCATTTCGCGTGGCTCGCCATTCAAAACAGATTGTGGACCTCAAACCGGCTTCAACATTGCAGTTGGCCAAACCACGACCTTTGTGCCCTATGTCGTCATCACCTAGAAACAGCGATGCATCTACTCACCACTTGTAGGTACTCTTTACAGGTGTGGAACACAATGTTCACATGGTATGGCTTTGCACCCCTGCAACCGGGCCAATGGCTAGCCTATGCCAATATAGGTGGGAAGAAGTTTGCAAGACGCAAAGGGAGCACAAAAAGGCCACCCCAATGGTGCTCATTTTAGTCACCTGTAAACTTTTGAAGGAGCGAAATGCGAGGGTTTTCAACAACAACAGCGCATCTCCACAGATGCTTCTAGGAAAAATAAAGGACAAAGCACGCACATGGTGTTTAGCAGGAGCGACACACCTCGTGTCCATCACACCGGGAGAGTAGCATTTGCTTAGGGGGTCTGAGACTCAGGTTTTTTGGGGTGTTGCTCTCCCCTAACCATTTTTCGCCCGTTTTTTTATTTCCCTATATATATATATATATCCTTTGCTTGTGTGGTTACCTTTCCCCCACTTAATTAAATAGTTGTAGGCAGCCTGCCTGCCCGTTAAAAAAAACAAACATCCAAATCTCTCCCCCTCTCCCCCATATATATTGCCCTCCACCCCTAACCCTCATTTCCTTCACCCTCGGCCGCCGCCGCCGCCCCCTTCCTGTGTGTCGCCTCCTAACGCCTCACGGGCGTTGCCACCGCGCCGGCGAGGCCTGCTACCCAGCTCCTCCCTTGCGCTGCTCCTGCCTTCCTCCCTTCGCCTTTCCAACGATCCGCCCCCGCGCCACCTTCTTCCTTCTCTCCAGTGAGCCGCCCCCGCACCGCCCTCCTTCCTCATCTCTAGAGGCTACCGCCGCCGGATCCGCTGGTACCTCCTGCCGCTTTCTAACCTCTGTGTTTCTTGTCGCCCCTGTCGACCACCGTCGTCCCAACCTCCCTCTAGGCATGGGGGCACCAGTGAACCCAAATCCTAAACAAATGAACCCCGACGGGGTCAGAGAGGAGGACGACGGCCAGCCGGAGCACAAATCTCCACATCAAATCCAACGGTGAGCGAATTTGGCTGTGGTTTTGTAAAATTTCAGACGCGTGTGTAATAGTAAATCCAAAAATCATAACGTTTAGCCTACATTCTTCCTTAGATCCCCTTTTACTCCGGTAGTATGGTAGCTCACAATCGATGCATGCATTTTGTAGTGTTTAAGAAGTTTTGGCAGAGTTCTGATTTTCGGCCGAAAATCGGTCCTACCAGTGTTACCGGCCCCCTCCCCCTCGGTAGGATTCCAAACCGGCCAAAAAAATTCGGTTTGGATGAATTTTGCCCCAAAAAATCGAATTTGCTTAAATTTGATCATTTCTAATTTAAAAATCCAATTTTAATCAGCCCCCCCCGAAAAAAAAATGGGTAGCGAAAACCCTGGCTAAAGGTAGACGTATGAGCGCGAATACCTTTGAGGGGGGCAAGGCCTCATCCATGAGGAATTGGAAGTGACGGAACCCCATGTAACCGCAGCACCGCCGCCCGTAAATACAAGACGCAAGACGCCGAAGCTCCTCGCGGCGCCCACGCTGAAGCTCATGACGTTGTCCGCCACGACGACGCCACGGGCGGCACCTACCGCGATCGCTGCTTGAGGTCGTCGAGAAGTTTCTTGAAGTGAGGGATGCACTTGGTCATGGTGGAGTAGCAGAGGGACGGCGGGTCTGCGTGGCGTCGGCGTCGACGGGGCGCAGCCGTCCGGGATGGTGGCGGCGAAACCGGAGGCCAGCGCGACGGCGCCGGGCCGCGGAGTGGATGAGGCGGCGTTGGTTGTGCTTTCGGTGTTGACGAAGGTGACGTGGAAGCCCTTGCGGTGAAGGACCTTGGCCAGCTTCATCATTGGCGTGACGTGCCCTCGCGCCGGGAACGGCAGGCACACCGCGTGCGGCTTCTCGTCGGCCGGAGTAGTAGCGCCACCCATCTCGTCGCCCGGAATAGGTATCAGATCGAGCTGTGCTTTTGTGTTGGAGATGCAGCCTGCCTGTTTGCTGTTTCACTGTGCATATATAATGTTGAGTACGTGGCCTTTACTCTTGTCACCTTGTCAGTTGGTTGCAAGGGCTGATCCATTAGAAAATCTGCGATTAGGTGAGCAGCAATTTGCAATCCAAGGCACCAACCAACAACAGCAAACGATATCACGTAACCATGAAAACGATCCCCCGCATTAGAATCTTCTGGATGCCATCCGCCGGCGGAGCGCTCTGCGCCAGGAGATATGGCCTGTGCTCATGTCAAGAAGGCAGGGGCCATGGAAAGGGAGCTGAAGCCGGTGATGGAGGTTTTGGAAGTTGGTGTCAGAGGCGATGCTGGCGACGGGGAGGTTCTTGTTTCGTTTTCGCAGGTTCATCGTGTTGTTAGCGCTACGATTGGATCTAGATTCTGGCAATTGCAAGAGGGTGATTCTTCCGATGAAGAAGGCATCATCTTGGCATAAGTGGCTGTTGAGTCGAAGACGGAAAATCGACTGTCTGCTTTTTCCAGCAACATTTTGAAATCTTCTAAAGGTAAGGTAGTCCATTCCTCTATCTCATCTAGTTTTCACAGTTAGCAGGTTGGAGGTAAGGGGGGCTCGGTCTTGGGTCTTCGATGAAGATTTCGAAGGAACTGTTGTATGGAGAGGCTATTGCTGCGGGGTACTCTCCAGAGGAACTCTGTGAGGTGGGGATTTCACCAGGACGGAGTAAGCAAGGTGGTGTTGGTCGGCCCTGGCAAGGGCCATTGCGGCCTCCTCGCCGGTTGCCTCCGGTGACGGTGGGGGATACCATTGATGATGCTTGCCGTATTTTTCGAACCAGTCCGGATTTCCGTGTAGCGAGCGAGGAAGTTTGTCGTATTCCTCGGAGCAGATCGAGCTGTCTTGAAATAGGCGAGTCGGTTTCGCCGGCTTTGAAGGCGTTTCAAATTTCTAGTTCTGGATCGACTATTTCTCCAGACTCTTTGCCGTGTCCTTCTGGCGCTGGGGTCCTTGGGCTGGGCCCAAAAGAAGTTTTAGATTCTGTCAAAACGGTTCAAGCTGTGAAGAAAGGGCTACCCTGGCTACGTAAATTGCTTCATCGTAATTGGGCAGCAGCCTCGTCAAACCCTAAAGGTCATCCTGGTGGCTGGCCGGGGACATCATCAGGCGCTCCGCGGGCTAGGGGCTGGTCGGGGTCATTGACCGGCGATCGTCGTTCGTTCGCTGACGTTGCTCGATGGCTCAGCCTCATGGAGTTCAGGCGGGGGGCAAGCTGTCAAAGAAGAACTCCTGGCTTTGGCAGGGGCCAAGTTCCCAAGAGTGGCGCTGGACAATTTCCCATTGGAGCTAGAAATTTTTCAGTTAATGGAGGTTCTAGTAGTCAGCTTGCAAGACCCGGTGGAGCATTTGGCAAGTAGAGAGATGATCTTGGTAAGCAGGGGCGAAGATGGGCCTCGGGCCGGTGGGGCAACGGCCCGAGGCCCAGCAATAATAGCAATGGAAATTTTTTGTAGTTATACCCCTAAAACACTGTCTGCGGCAGAGGTCTGACATTTCCTTGTCGGCCGATGCTTCCTCACGGCCGAGACAAAGCAAGACCTCCCTCCCGAAGGGCCGAGCATCAAGCAAAGTCCGGAGCAGGAGCTGCACCTGCACTCATTCCCCAAGCCCAAGGACCCCAACCCCAAGCACAAGCAGCAAGCAGCCAAGCATCTTCTCAAATCTCAATTCCCCATTTCCCCTCCCTCCCGAATCGGCGAATCCCGACCTCTGGCTCTCCCCCCCCCATGGCGGTCGGCGCAACCTCTGGCTCCTTCCTCCCCCAGCGCCTCCCTTCTAGCTGCTGCGCATACACATCGCGTCCCGGCCGCCAGAGCTCGGCAGCACTCAGCGGCTCCTCGCCAGTCATGGCCAGATCTGCATATGGCCAGTCATTGCCCGCCCCACAAGACTGCCTACCCCCTTTTCTTGCCGCTCGCCGCCTCGGCCTCCTGCCTCTGTGGCTCAGGGAGTGTGGGCTGTGGTGGCCATGTGCTCGACCTCTGGCCGTCATATTGCCGGAGGTCGGTGCCACAGAACTGCTTCCTCAACCTCAAGCCAGGATTCAGACTTCAGAGGATTCGGTGGTTGCTGATTAGGTGAGGAAAAAGAACTGAGGCAGAGGCAGGCTTATATAGTTGTATGAGTAAATGAGTTACATAGTTAACTACTTAAATACTTAATACTTTGGCAATTCATATAACACATTGGATTGTATGAGTAAATGAATTAATTAGTTATGATTTATGAGTATGATTTAATGTATGACATATGAGTATATGACAATGTATTAACTTTCTATTTGAATATTTGATGTACTAGAATTAGAAATACATGATGAAGAGGACAAAGACATTGGCATCTTATTTTCCATCGCAATCCAATCAAACTCCGGAAACAATAGGAACGGGAGGTAGTAACACCCCACAAAACAATCCCCGTGTTGTGCTTAATCCGGATGACATTGTTGCCGATCCCGGGCTTCGAAAACCAATTGAGGAGCTGGATGTGGACATTAGGGATGCCGCTAGAAGGGAGTATTTGTTATTGGGACCATGCCGACCAAGTGGCCATAAATATCCACGGAAAATGATAGGCGGTAAAATAAGAAGCTTTCATGAAGAATGGTTCAAAAGGTATGATTGGTTGTAATACAGTGTTGCTAAAGATGCTGCCTTTTGTTTTTATTGTTATCTCTTCAAGCAAAGGAGACCTGACAACTTTGGTGTTGATGCATATACAAATGTGGGGTTTAGTTATTGGAAGAATGCAATTCAATCTTTTAATGATCATGTTGGAAAAGTTGATAGTGCTCACAATAAAGCTAGAAAACATTGTGAGGCTTTTAAAAATCAGAGGCAAAGTGTGGCACATGTGTGGGCTGGTGCAACCAAGAAGGAGGAAGAATATTTGGGTCGTATTACTATTATTTTAGGTGTCGTAAGGTTTCTTTTATTGCAAGCTCTTGCCTTTCGTGGACACGCATTTAATCTTCTACATCAAATAATAAGGGAACTTTTAGAGATGTCAAATGGTATAAAGAGAAGGATAAAATGTCTTTGAAAGATTGTTTGATAATGCTCCAGGAACCATTTAATAACTTCACCGTAAATACAAAAGCATTTGTGCAAAGCTTGTGCGTAAGAGACCACTAAAGCTATTATGGATGATATTGGGGATAAACAATTCGCCGTCCTTGTTGATGAGTCTCGAGATGCATCTATCAAGGAGCAAATGGTGTGATTTTAAGGTTAGTACATGTTGTTTGGAATTTTGTATTGCTTTTTATTTTAAAAATGATCATATTAACTATGCTTCTTGTCCCATGTAGATATGTTAACAATCAAGGGCAGGTGATTGAGAGATTTCTTGGAATTCAACATGTTTCTGACACGACATCATCTTCATTGAAGGTAGCCCTAGATGCTATGTTTGCTAGTCATGGTTTATCTGTTCATAGATTGCGAGGACAAGGATATGATGGAGCATCAAACATGAGAGGAGAATTCCATGGGCTGCAAAGACGGGTATTGGATGAAAATCTGTGTGCTTTTTATATACATTGCTTTGCTCATCAGTTGCAATTAGTGGTTGTTTCTGTTCCCAAGTGTTGCTCTTCTGTCTTGGATTTCTTTAACTACACCACTTTAATTGTCAACACTGTTAATGCTTCTTGCAAGAGACACGATCAATTATCCCAAGAACACCACGACAATCTTGTGAACAAATTGGAGAGCGGTGAAATTTTTACAGGAAGAGGGAAAAATCAAGAAACTAATCTAGCAAGACCTGGGAATACTCGATGGGGTTCACATCACAAAACCTTGTGTCATTTTCTTCTCATGTGGGACGCGATCCTAGAGGTATTAGAGAATTTTTGTGATGATGCCACTAATGCAACTCAAAAGACCACAGCTTCAGGTTTGTTAGAAAAAATAGAGAGTTTTGAATTTGTGCTTATATTACATCTTATGATCAGAATATTGGGCAAAACGAATGATCTGTCACAATGCTTACAAAGGAAGGATCAGAATATTGTCCGTGCTGTAGGATTGGTTGGGACCACATTGCAAAAAATTAATCACGTAAGGCAGAATGGTTGGGATGAGCTCTTTGAAGAGGTAAAGACATTTTGTCTCCAACATCGCATCATTGTGCCAAATATGTCGATCGATAAGCTGTAGAGGTCGCTCGAGAGGTCATGGCGCCAATTGGTAACTTACTACCATCATTTCAATCATGAAATATTTAATGTGGTGCATGATCAAATTATTGTTGAGTTAAACGATCGATTTGCGAAAAGATCTACTCGCTATTGAGATGCATTGCTTGTCTTGATCCAAAGAATTCCTTTTCCAACTTTGATGAAGATAAACTAGTTGAACTTGCTAAGATTTATGCCGATGACTTCTCCCAATATGATTGTGTACTCCTTAAGGACCAACTTGAGACATTTATTGCTGATGTGAGAGCTGATCCGGATTTCTTAAGTTGCAATGACCTTGGTAATCTTCTGTGAAGATGGTTCAGACCGATAGACACACGCTTTTTCCATTAGTATATCGACTCATTGAATTGGCCTTGATTTTGCTGTTGCAAGGTAAACCGCAACCGTAGAAAAGAGCTTTCGACTATGAAAATTATCAAGACTGAGTTGTGGAATAAGATGAGTGATGAATGGATGAATGATTGCATGATATGCTATATTGAGCGAGATATATTTGCAAGCATCAATGATAACAAGATTTTACAACGTTTTCAAAGTATGAGGACGCGTAAGCAGAAACTACCTCGTGCTAGTGGTATGTTACATTCTTATTTCGTAATTTGCATTAAAAATGACGTTGTGGTCTTGTGTCCTTGATTTACATATGCAATTTTATCTTTGCAGGCTTCGGTTCTCGTACTATGGTTGATGAAGATATGATAGGATCAAATGAACTAAATCTTTGATAATTAAGCAAAAATTATCTCGTGCTAGTGGTATGTTACATTCTCTTTTTTTTTGCTATGTTTTATCTATTTTGTCGTATCGTTAAACATCGAATTCAAATTTTATTTCAATTGTGCATTTGTGTTGTACTTTTGTTATACCTCAGTGTTGATAGTATTTGATGTTAGTTATAGACTTATAGCCATTTAGTTTTGGGCCCGAGTCTTTCTCAAATCCTGGCTCCGCCACTGTTGGTAAGCATGTGTCCCACGTTGGGTTCGGCAGTGGCCAATTCTCGGTCAAGGGAGGCGAAGGGCAGGTTCAGGTTGCTAGCAGGCAGGAAGGTGGACTTGTTCTGGGCAGCGGAGGAGTTGGTCAATCAATCTTCGGTGGTGGTGGTGGGTAATCTACTGGGTCTGGTGGTGGTTTGGGCGAGCAAGGAAGTCCCCTAGTAGCGGATCTTGGTGGTAGATCGGCACCGAATCACTCGTAGTCTCGGGCGCCCAGTTCTGGTCGTGGGCGTTTCGAAGGAGGCTTCAAAGGCAGGGAGCATGACAGGTATGATGGGGGTAGTAACCATGTCATCAATGTTTCCTCAGGTGATGATTCCAACCTGATTTGTTTCCGGTGTAAAGGGAAGGGGCATGTAATTGCCAACTGCAAAACCGTCTTAATGTGTGATATTTGTGAGGGAAATGACCATTTGGCAAATAAATGTCCGTTGTTGCTGATGCCAAGACCTATTGCTAATCTGTGTGGGTTTGGTGCTGATGGTTTGGGGTTTTATCACATCCCAACATCAGGATCAAAGAAGTTTAGGAAAGATAATAATAAGACAGGACTTGTTAAGATCATTGGTGATTCCCTCTCTGCTGATCTTCTGATTGTTGAACTGTGAAGACTAATTCCAATAAATTGGCAGCCGTAGGTGGAGATTCAGGGGGAAAAGGCGTTCTTAGTTCACTTTCCAACTAGGCTTGAAATGCTTCGTATAATTCCGATTGGGGACGTGCATGTGAAGGATCATAAGGTGGTGTTACAATTCGAGGAATGGAATTTAAAACCCACGCCTAAGTATCAGCTTCAGAAGGTATGTGTTCAGGTTTTGGGTGTGCCGTTTGAAGTTCGCGACTTTTTGAGCATTTGTGTCATAGGGTCGATCATTGGATCGACTATGCGAGTGGACATGGAGAAGGTTTGTAAGAACGATTTGGTTCGTTTGCTGGTGGGAGTTCTGGACATAGATGCATGTCGGGACCCAAAAATACAATTCTGGGCCCTCTGTGTATACTGCACTAGTCCAGGATCACGCTAGTGCACACAGTGGCAACATTAGTGAAATATTATTTCCATAAACAAAGATAACTAATAAATAGGCAAATAACGATAAACATCAGAGTAAAGACCTTAAGGTCAAATCTTACAATTAATACTTCAGAGGGCAGATAGCTCAATGAAGCTGCAGCGGAATGAAACAGAATAACTTCAGTGATGCCCATCCATATGCTCACAGACAATCGGCTGGGGTGCGCAACCTAGTTCTCCACGATCCTTGAAGTAGACCTTGTTGACTGGCGATTCCTTCACCTCTGCTTGATTTGTTAAAGCAAGCATGAGTACACACCGTACTCGCAAGTCATACCACAGAATGCAAATTATAGATGCAGGCTTATTCCAAAGGAATGGCTTCTGTGGTTCTTTTGCAGAAATGCAACATTTGCAATTTGAATACGAATAATAGATTGAAAGCATAATTCAAAACAAATAGACAATAATAAGTTTTATCATTTGTTTTCACAAAGACACATAGCCTAATCAAGTTATTCACATAGCTGCGTAAGTTACCTCACACAGCTATCCCATCCCAAGTTTTATGAAAATCTACCCCTCGTGTGAAATCCCCGAGCATGTCCATGACTGTGGACGCGGCTATTTGAATAGATTGATCAACACTCTGCAGAGGTTGTACACTTTACCCACAAGATGCAATCAATTTGATCGAGTGATCGTAACAAAATCTTTCGAAACTTCATCTCAACATTGACACTCCCAAAGATGCTTAGCCGCCACGCACTTTTACCGTTGATGTGGAAACGGCGAACACGCCCGTGATGCGACTACTTGGTAGTACACACCTCCACCCAATCCGACACACCTAACCTACAACCTGAGTAATCAATGTCAAGTCTCCATAACTTACTAAGTTAGGCCCATCCCATACCAGGCATATGGTTGCACGAAAGGCTCAGTTCAATGGCGTACAAAGTTAAGTCCTTAATTGACCAAGGCAAGATTTCCAAATTCTAACCTATCATTCCCGCTAACACAGATCCACCATAAAAGTATACTAGACCACTTGCCCCCGTCCAAAACCTTTTCCCACCCTGTTGGTTAAGTGCAACATATGCCATCAACGAGTAATAGCACATAGTACACATAGTTTTTATCACATAGTTTCATAGTCACTTAGTCAAGTTTATTATTGCGACTCACATGAAATGATGACTCGTAGCATGGCTAAGCAAACTAATCGCATTTAACCATCCCACGTTGGTAATACAATAGCACCAACTAGATAAACCAATCTAGGGTGACAAAAGATTATGGCATACAATTAGACAAGGAGGTCATAACAAATTGGATATTAACTAATCCCAAAAACATTGAAATAAATAATTAAAGTAAATGCAATAATTTGAATCAAAATAATTTTAGAAAACTGGGTTCAATATGATCAAAGGTATAACTTGCCTCGCTATAGCAATGATGATCTTATTTAGACTTTAATCTTCTACTTCCTTGATCTTCAGCTCCTTCTTGATCAGCACTTCGCAGTATCAACGTCTACTCGTAAACAAGCAAATAAACTAAATAAATAAACAACAGAGAGCAAACAAACTCCAAAAATTAAATAATAATCTCAGATAAATAGATCTCGAATTTAGATGAATTTAGGAATTTGAATGGATTCAATCGGAGTTCGGATGCAAAAGATATGGGCTTTGGAAGAATCACATGAAATGATGAAATTGAGTGAGAAAAGAATATTCAGAGAATATTCCTTCGGATTAAAATAGATAAAAAGAGTTGGAGACTTACAAGTGGGGTCCACTGGTAAGTGAAACAAAGATGAAAACAATGGATGACATGCGGGTCCCACTGGTCAAAGAGATGGTGTATGATGGACTGAGTCCATAGCTCCTTGGACTCAGGTGCACTTGAGTCCACCACATGGCTTGACTAGGATGCCACATGGCTATGACACATCAGCAAAGAGCTGACTTGGCTGCGGATGTGGAAGGGTGAGGTGGAGTGCCACATGTGCAGAGAAACCGAGAGAGGGAGGGATCGATAGAGGCTTGGCCGGCGATGAGCTCCACGGTCGGTGACGGCAACTGGGCAATGGAGTGGCGCCCGAGACGATCCAAAGGAAGCACCAGAACGGAGAAGGCATGGGGAAGCTTCAGGCGGCAATGGTTCAGTCAGGGAGACACCAGCTCGTCGGTGGCGGCGGCTTGGGCGACAGAGAGGTCCTCGGCACACGGCGGCGGTAGCGGATTGAGGTCGCCCGACGAAGGACGAGGGAAGCACCGAGTTGGCAGTAGCATGAGGAGCACGATGCAATGCTCGGGATGGCCCAAGGTCGATGAGGATGGCGACTCAACAAGGTTGACCGGAGCTAGATGGGAAGCGCGGTGATGGCGTCCCGGCGGCAGAGGAAACAAAAGAGAGGTGGGGAATCAGATGAGATGGAGTTAGGATGCACGATGACACGCATAGAAGATCTACTGGGCTTACCAAGGAGTAGATCGAGTAGATGATGCTGGCAGCCGGTTATTGGATGAAGACGACAACGGTGTGGCGGCGGTCTTCGGGAGGAGATGATGAGAGCACCGTGAAGCTTGCGTCGATGCGAAACCAATGGCGGTAGAAGCTTAGGCAGAGGTGCTCCGACGGCGACGAAGGCTTCGGTGGCCAGCTCTGTTCTTTGGTGGATTGCGGTGCAACGAAGACGAGAATGAGGCAGAGAGTTTAGGTTTTGGAAGAGGATGGCGGCACGGAGAAATTGATGTGGAGGCTTTGCTTTATATAGCACTGGAGCTAGGGTTTCCAAAGGGCCGGCGGCGCTACCCTGTCGTGTAAAACACGGACTCGAGAGTCCATGTCCGGGACGATTTGAAGAAGAAGGGCACATGCTAGTTTGCTCGGTCCCACCGGGCAGCGAGAAAAAGAAAAAGGCAAGGGAGCTGGTTTCACGCGCAAAGAAACGAAAAAAAAGGCCGGTGGCTCGGCTGGCTTCGCCCGCGCGCTGACTTGGGCCTAGGGAAGGAAAGGCGAGCCAGATTGGGAAGGAGCAAAGGGCCAAGGCGCGGCTGGTTCGGTCGGCTTTGCTACTCACGCGTGCGCAAGAAACAAAAGGAAGCGGCGGCCTGGCTCCGGGTGCGACGGGAAAAAGGAGAAATGGGACGGCGCTCGATTGAGGCACGCGCAAAGGAAATGGCCGGCTCGGGAGCGGCCCAAGCAAGGAGGAACGGACCGAGCCAGGAACCAAGGAAATGGGCCGAAAGAAGATTGGATGCGGGCCAAAGAAAGAGATTCAGCCTAAGGATAATCTGAGATTAATAATTAATTTTCCTTTTTAGAAAATAGCAGAAAACACAAAGGGCAACTTAGAAAGTAGCAAATGCACTCGGAAAAATTCTAAAAAAATGTAGAAAATATATCCAAGCACATAAAACCCAAATAAAATAGTTTTGATAATAGTTGAGGTTGAGATTAATCATATTAAATTGTTTTTGATTTATGAAAGTCCCAATTAAGCTTTATTAATTCAAATAAAACCAAATGGTGAATTTTCTCCCTACTAACTATTCAAAAGATTTTTGAAAAGCCAAATTTTGGGACGTTACAATGCAATACCTCCTAGTGTTGAGATTGTGGTTGGTGAATATGTTTCTGATATTATTTTCAAAGTTGAAGAGGCTGTGGTGGATACTGTTGACGAAGGTATTCATCGAAGTGAGGATCATGAGGGGGAGGACAAATAGAGCAGAAGCAAAGATGTTGAGATGGCAGATCGAGACCCTAATAGATTGAAAAATAATTCGGATGTTAAATCAAATGCTTCTGAGAGATACACGGGATAGTCGTTCTCTATTTCTAAGGGGACTACCTTGGGGCTGACGGCTTCAGATTCTATTTGGGTTACTCCTAGGGCGCTCAAAAAAGAGGCAGCAAATGGTTTCAGTTTGAATGTGCAGGAGCAGCATTCGGTGGCCGATGTACCCGGTTTGCACTCTGATCATAAGGTTGCATTAATAGAGCCAGGAGCACTGTTGCATGCTAATTCGGTGACAAACAATAGTTCAAAGGTTAAAGAAGTTCAGGTGGTTGATGAAGACAGCACCTCGGGGCTGGTTCTTGCTTCACCGATCATGGTATTGGGAGATGCTTCTAGGACAAAAGGACTTGAATAGAGAGTGGACATTCCAATGGATGTTGCAAAAGTTGTTGGGGTTGGCTTGGGGCTATCTAGTGATCCAGCTGCTATGACGAGGGATGATGAGTCTAGCTTTGACGTCTCAACCGAAAAGGCGCCAGCAGTTATTACCTCGCTGGGTGATTTTCATGCTACCGCAGCAGACTCTGTCGGGAGGATCATTGCGGTCTCATGTGTAGAGGAGGATCCGATCCTGCTGCTAGCTGACTCGGAGGCTATTTGTGGGATGACTAAAGATTATGTGGTAGTTAAAGTTGATTCAATGCACAGCAAAGGGATACATGTGAACAGGTCAGTGGAACCTAGATAGAGTGAGCGCATAAAGAAGCAGTAGTTCGGGGATGAAGACTCGGTCCAAAAGGCCATATGGCGGGCAAAAGTTCCTAATCTCGAAGTTGATCCAAGAACATCTGGTAATAAATTTTCCTTTCAGTCTTTTACTGATAAGCAAGTTATAGAAAAAGTTGCTAGTGTTGGAATTTCTTTAGGTCATGATAATGCAGAGATTACCAGTACTATTAAAAGTATTAAGAATCTTGAATCGGGACAATTAAAAGATTTAGGATGTACAGATGTTGAGGCGTTGGAGGCTGGGAATCAGGGTTACAACAATTTCTTAGTTCTTAATCAGTTATGTAGTGATTTAGATGATGATTTGTTGGAGGTCTAATTTTACCTTGGTAACAACTAAAAAGAGGTTTTCCCAATCTAGGAAGAAGAAAGAAAAGAGTCCTCAGTTTAGGCCAATCAAATTAAAGTTAAAATGGAATGTCTTTTTTGGAATAACAGAGGTTTGGGAGACTTGGCTAAACATCATTACATTTGTGAATTGGTTAAGGAGCAACATTTAGATTTTGTGGCCATTCTTGAAACTGGTAAAAAGGACTTTTCAGGGTCTAGTCTTAATCATCTTTGTGGTGGACGGAAGTTTTTGTGGCATTGTTCTCCATCACACGAATAGTCGGGGGGGGGGGTATCCTTTTAGGGGTGGATCCTCGGGTCTATGATATTGGTTCTATTGATGCTGGTGATTTCTATGTAAAGTTTCATTTAAAGAATCGAGTTGATAACTTCCAATGGGCTCTTGTAGCGGCTCTTGTAGCTGTTTACGGTGCAGCTCAACGTCAATTTAAGGAAAAGTTCCTTAGTGAACTTGTTCATGCCTGTAGGAAAGAACCTCATCCCATTTTAATTGGGGGGAGGGATTTTAATATCATCAGGCATTCGGGAAAAAAAATAAGGATAACTTCGAATATAGATGGCCTTTTCTATTTAATGCGGTGATTAATAATTTGGATTTAAGGGAAATTGATTTATCTGGTAGACAATATACTTAGGCCAATTCGTTAGCTAATCCAACTTTTGAAAAGCTGGATAGAGATTTAATGAGTACAAACCGAGCATAATTTTACTGTCACGATCATTTGCTCTTGAAAGGTCCTTATCAGATCATACGCTGTTACTTTTAAATACGAGAGCGGCTTCTTATAAAGGGAATCAACCTCTATTTAAATTTGAACTAGGTTAGCTGTGTAGAGAAGGGTTTAAGGAAATAGTGGCTGATGTGTGGAAAAAGGAAAATAGAGGTCATTCTTCTTTACAAATTTGGCAATGGAAGATTAGATCGCTTAGACAATTTCTTTGCGATTGGGCTAAGAACTGTAGTGGGACTTATAAAAAGGAAAAAAATAGAACTCAATTTGATAATTGATTCATTAGATAAAAAGGCTGAGTTTTTGCGTCAGTCTGATGAAGACCTTAATCTTAAAAAATATGCTAATGTAAGATTGGCATATCTTTTAAGAGAGTAAGAAATTAAATGGTATCAAAGGTCGAAAGCAAAATTTCTTTTGGAAGGAGATCAAAATACTCGTTTTTATCATTTGATTGCGAATGGTAAACACAGAAGACAAAGAATTTTTCAGCTTGAGCAAGATGAGGGGATAATTTGGCGTGATGTACAATTAAAACAGTATATCACCAATTATTACAAAAAAACTATTTGGACCATCCGAAGTCAATCATTTATCTATGATTGATGCTTTCAAGAATGATATACCTCAAGTTTCGAATACTGAAAACGATTTCCTTATAAATCCGTTCACTGAAAAGGACATGAAAGAGGCCATCTTTCAACTGGAACATAATAAAGCACTTGGGTCAGATAGCTTTCCAGCAGATTTTTATCAAGTGTTCTGGGATATCATTAAAAATGATATGATGGCCATATTTCATGATTTTCATAGTTTTTTTCTACCTCTTTTTAGCTTGAATTTTGGGATCATTACACTGATTCCAAAAAAAATGGATGCTAAGCAAATTCAACAGTATAGGCCGATTTGTCTTTTAAATGTTAGCTTTAAAATATTTACTAAAGTGGCCACTAATAGAATTTTTAGTGTAGCTCAAAAAGTAATTGGATCATCCCAGCCAGCTTTTATGTAGGGGAGATTTATTCTTGATGGATTTGTCATCCTTCATGAAACCATCCATGGATGCATCACAAAAAATTGGATGGAATAATTTTTAAGGTTGATTTTGAGGAAGCTTATGACAAAGTTAAATGGCATTTTTACTTCAAACTTTGAAGATGAAAGGTCTTCCTTCTAAATGGTGTTCCTGGGTCGAAAATTTCGTTAAGGGAGGGAGTGTTGGCATAAAAGTTAATGATGATCTTAGGTCTTTTTTTCAAATTCAAAAGGGTCTTAAGCAAGGTGATCCAATGTAACATCCCTATTTTCTGGGCTTATTGAAAATTTTGAAAACTTTAAAGTTAACCATTTGGTTTTATTAATTTGCCAAAGCTTAACTTGTAATTTAGAATTTTAAAAGTAGTTTAATTTGAATTAATTAAAAACTTGAACTAATTGGAATTGGTTTAGTTGAGTTTTGTTGGATTTTAAGTTGGTTTTTCCTTTTGCCCTAAGTTAAAAATAATTAATTACAAAAAATAGAAGCAATAGTTAAGCTGAAAATATTTTTATTAAGTTCTAAATAATTCAAGGGACTTCTGTGAATTTTTCTAGAATTTTTGGACGGCTTAAGCTATTTTCTAAAAAAGCTTTTGCTTTTCTGGTATTTTCTAAAATCGGAAAACCTTATAAATCCTCCTTTGGCTCTTGCGCCGAATTCCTTCGGCCCGTTTACTATTTTCCTCACACGGCCCGCTTCGCCGGCACATTTCCGCGCGTGCGCAGTGTTGGAAATATGCCCTAGAGGCAATCATAGAGATGATTATATTTCATTATGTTCACAATATTTGATAATATGTTGTTCCTTGAATGAATCATCAGTCATGAAGATTAACGAGTATGTGACTTCTTGGTGAAGCTCTTTTTAACTTATGATGATGTCGTTCTAAAAATATCCCTGGTCGAAAATCACTGGTCGGAACACTAGTGACTCTACGACCAGCTCATATATTGATTGATGACCATGTTTCACCGGTCATGGATATAGGGATATCGAATCAATAATGTGGACACGTGTTAGAGAACATGGTGTTGGATAAGACCCACCTTGAGACACTATTGAGATTGTTATGATTCTATGTGTCGTTAGTTGGTCTCAAGCAATGATGATGTATAATCCTTAGACCCGAGATCAAGATGGTTTCCTACATGTGTAATAGCACTCTTAGGGGTTGCCAAACGCTTTCAGAATCGGGTAGTTATAAAGGTAGCTTTGGGTATGCTATGAAACATGCAGAGGGATGTGACTGGTCGGATATGGGATTTGCCCCTCCTAACATAACAGGAGAGATATCTCTGGGCCCCTCGAAGTGGTCGGATAAAGAAAGTGCATGGTCATGCCACTAGTGGTCGAAAAGTTCGACCACATAAGGTTATCCGATACTCGATCGAGAAAGTATTGAACAGTCCATGGATGACACAACATCTCACCTGGAGTTCAACCAGATATCGTGAGGCAAAGGGAGAATACATGAGAAGGTTGTTGGTTCGACCGCCACTGATCGGTCGTATGGAGATACAAGCAAGTCGTAGACTGGTCGAAATCACAGAGTGGTCGAAACCAAGTCGTAAGGAGTTACGAGTTGGTCGTGATCAAATACGAACTGGTCGTATAGAGATAGGACCTGGTCGTAAGTGGTGAAGACCTGGTCATAGATCATATTGCATCAAGGTTCGTCCGATATAATTTGTGTGTATTCGGGAATCGTTATGTCCTGCTAGGAACCGCTACGACTCGTGGCCGGAAAAGGTTTCCGAGTCACAACCAACTACACATGAACCTAACGGGTCACACACTTAACGGGTTGAACAAACCAAGACGTAATACGATTCAGAAGCGTGTTTGGATAGGATCCATCACGGGCACTATATAAGGAGATGCATAAGGCTGTTGGGGAAAAGAGGTTGGACGTGAGTTGCCCTACCGAAACCCTAGCCGCCATCTTCTTGAGAGCCTCCCCGTGCGATTTGGTGCTAGCACATTGGCGTACGGTTGTTCCTTCCCTGGACGTGTGGATACCATAGAGGCGCTTCTACGTTGTTGCGCTTAAGGACGATCCGCGATCTTCGCTAGGAACTGCAGAGGTGCTGGAGGAGACGATCATCCAACGAAGATGCTGGACGATCGACTACGACCAGTACATCGACGCGCTCTTCGTCGGACCAGGCTGCTCCGACACTTCTTCCGCTGCTCTGCGCGTCTAGTGGTAACAATCTGTGATCATCTTCTTGCTTGGCTTCCTGGTTTACGTGGTAGAAATTTTGATTTGTCGTTATCGTAGCCGACCCGTATCCCAACACGCAGCGCCTCCCCCCCTTCGGACACCGTCTGATCGAAATCGGACGGCTGCCAGCGCCCGCGCCTTCCCCGTTCTCCCTCCTCTCTCTCGCTGACGGGTGGGGCCGCTTTGTCAACCGCACGCCTCGGGTCGTCTTCAACCTCCCGCCTCTGCCGCGCCTGTGCTACCTCGCCGCGATTCTCGCCGCGCCGCGCCGCTCCCTCGCAGGATCTAGCCCCTATCCTGTCCCACTTTCGGTCGTGCCGCCCGTCCCCGCCTCTGCCGCAGCCGTGCGCCCCGCTTTTCCCCCTCCTCCGCGTGGTGAAGCCTGCACCCGCCGCTCGCCATTAAAGCCGCCCCGACACCACCTCCTCCTCCTCCTTGTCTGGGCCTCCCCGAGGTCTATAAAAGCGAGCCTCGGACGCGCTTCGAGCTCCTCTCTCTTTCCCCTCTCCTCCCCTTCTCTCCCCCGCTCTCTTTCAGCCGCGATTTGAGTTTTCGCCGCCACCGCCGAGTTTCGCTCGGCCGCACCCACCATCGCCATCAAGTCTCCTCGTGCCGTCCCCACCGCAGATCGCTAGCCGAGGCGCACCAGTCGCGCACCTCCTCCGCCGGCCTCGCTGAGCGCCGCCAAGCGTTCTCTACCGCCGCCACTTTTTAGTCCTCGCCGGTCTCCCGTGCTGTCGCGTCCCCATTCTGGAGCACCAGCCATGCGACTTCCTCTAGCCGGTGGTGGCACCACCACGCAGCGCCTCGCTGTCACGGCGTGAAACATTAAATTTGTGGCCTTGCGCCCTTCGGTCTTGAGTGGCGCTTGCCATCGTGGCGCTGCCACCGGGCGCCACGTCGACCCTCCGCCGACGTGTCACCCAATCAAGAGCCCACGTGGCATTTCTTTGATTTTTCTGTTGAAAATTAATTTGGGAAAATCAGAATATCTCCAAATTCTTCATTTTATGTGTTTTTCCAACTTCCTTTGGCCATAACTTCTTCATTCGAACTCCGATTCGAGTGATTCAAATTTCTAAATTCATCTAAATTTATTATCTTCCTACTAGTATTTATTTAAATTTTATTTGGAGTTATTTTATTTATTTAGCTTCGTTCGCACGTATAGATTCCGGTGTTCGGATGACTTCGCAGACCCGACGACCGAAGTACCTCTACTCTTCAACGAAGGCAAGTCGTAGACCTTTGATCATATTGAACCCATCTTTATAAAAGTATATTGTTTGATATAAACATGCATGGCTAATTTTATAATAAACGGTTTCGGGATTAGTTAATTACCTAATTGCCATTATACCTCCTTGATAAATTGTGAATGACATGTATCCTTGAATGACATAAATCCTTGGACACCTTAGGATGGTTAATTATTAGTTGGACATTATTGAAATACCAACATGGGTATCGTGCTATGCTTAGCCAATGCTTTAGTTATACGATAGACTCACGATCACATACTCAAGGAATGATTGAATTTGACTAAAGGAAATTATGGAACCGTGGCGGAGCCACTTTTGATAAAAAGATGTTGTGCCATGACTAGGGTGGTCATTTGGCCGGGTTGAACGAAATTGATTTATGCTCGGACGAGTGGGTGGTGGAAAAGGTGGGTGCCGTAACGCACATTGGGAATGCGGAAACGTCTCGTCTGAGCAACCAACTAAGGACTTAACCTTGAACCATTGATCTGGGCTTTAACCGTACAACCATATGTCTAGACTGGGATAGACTTGGTCGACTAATTAGCAAAGTTTTGATTCGGTTCTGTCAAGGGTTGAAAAGCAGCGCAAGAGGGGGCCCGGAATGGCGAAACCTCAGCGGGCAGATCCGAGTTAAAATAGAGCTTTGTAAAAACCTTGTCACGTACTCTAGACTGCTTACCTAAGGTAATGAGCGGTGGCATAGATATATGCCGAACAAACTAGAGAAATTCGTGTGTTGTGGGTCAAGTTGTACAACCTCTGCAGAGTGTAAAACTATTCGAATAGCCGTGTCCTCAGTTATGGACATGCCTGGTGATTTCACGCAAGGGGTAGAACTTTTATCGAAAATGATGGAATGGGTTGGTTGAATCTTGTAGATGGTTGGGAAATGAACAGGGTGTTCACTAGTTGTTTCAAAGAAAATTGCTTATTTATGTATTAATCTTTTAAATTGTGCTTGGCAATCTACTTATTGTATTTAATGTCAAATATTGCTTTCTGCAAAATAGCCATAAAGCTATCCTTGTCAAACCTTGCATGAATATTACTTGCATACATTTCTCTGCGACTTGCTGAGTACATTCAAAGTACCCACGGCTTTGCGCCCTCTGTTTAAATCAGCAGAGGAGGGTGAACCAGTGAACTCAGAGTTCTATGAAGAAGACTTCCTTAAAGAATATGCGAATTAGGTCGCATCCTTTACTCGATTGCCTGTGGGCATATTGGGTGACCTCCACCAGATGTTTTGTTCTCCGCTGCAAGTTTACTCTGTTATCTTTAGTCCTGCGTGGCAACCGTTGTAAGACTTGACCATAAGGTCTCTTTTGCTTAATAATATTAATTTGTCCGCTTCATTTTTTGTTTGGTTGTGTGGTTATGATTACACCTATGTTGCAACTGTGTGAGCTAGCTACTGATCATGGGACTAGTTCAGAATACACAGAGGGTCCTGAGGTTGCATACTCGGGGTCCCGACATCCAATGTCCCCAATTCTTTTTAATCTAGTTGCAGACATGTTTGCCATTTTTATTTCAAGAGCTATAAAGAAGCAGGTTTGTTATCGGGAGTAGTTCCTCATTTGATTGATGATGGGTTATCAATTTTACAATATGCAGATGACACTATCCTCTTCTTGAATAATGACTTAGAATAGGCAAAAAATCTCAAACTTATTCTATGTGTCTTTGAACAATTATCAGGTTTGAAGATTAATTTCCACAAGAGTGAGATTTTCTATTACGGTAATGCCAAAGAAGTCGAATCGCAATATACTAGGTTATTTGGTTGTGAAGTGGGTACCTTTCCTTTCTGGTACTTAGGTATCCCAATTCACTTCAGAAAATTAAGGAATTGTGATTGGAAAGGGGTTGAAGATAGAGTTGAAAAGAAACTCAGCGGGTGCAAAGGAAAAAATCTATCTGTTGGTGGACAGTTAGTACTTATTAACTCGGTACTTAGCAGTTTGCCAATGTTTATGCTATCCTTTTTTGAAGTTTCTAGAAAGGTTCTTAAAATACTTGATTTTTATCGATCTAGATTTTACTGGCAAAGTGACAACCTTAAATAAAAATATAGACTTGCTAAATGGAGTTTAATGTGTACACCTAAAGAGCATGGCGGTTTAGGCATTCAGAATCTAGACACAAAAAACAAAAGTTTACTAGGGAAATGGCTTTTTAAGTTGCTTAATGAAGAAGGGGATTGTCAATCTTTGCTAACAAGGAAGTATTTGAGTGATAAGAGTCTCTCGCAGGTGGTTTATAAACCGGGGACTTCCCAGTTTTAGTCGGGACTTATGAAAATTAAAAACCAATTTCTTCGACTTCGTTCATTCCAGGTTAAGAATGGAATACAAACCAGGTTTTTGAAAGATATATAGTTAGGAGACACTCCTCTAACAAATCAATACCCAATTCTTTATAATGTGGTGAGAAAAAAAGGATGATACAGTAGCAAATATTTTAAGATCGAATCCTTTACATATTTATTTTCGGAAACCTATTATTGGACCTAAGTTACATGCTTGGAATGAGTTGATTTTGAGATTTGCTAATTTAACTTTGAGCACTCAAAATGATGTCTTCAGATGGAACCTGAATAAGTCTGGACTTTTCACGGTATCATCTTTCTATGGGGCACTAATTGGCACTAATCAAACTCCCACTAACGATGTTTTTTGGTTTATTAAAATTCCATTAAAAGTGAAAATATTCCTTTGGTATCTCAAAAGAGGGGTGGTATTAACTAAATATAACCTATATAAAAGAAATTGGAGGGGAAGCAAAAAGTATTGTTTTGTATTAAAGAAGAAGCAATCCAGCATCTTTTTATTAATTGCTTCTTTGTGCGTCTTGCATGGTGGGCGGCTCAATGTGCGTTTAATTTATCCCCTCCTGTGAGTATAGCGCACATACTTGGGAATTGGTTAGCTGGTATTCCAAACATGTTAAAGTCACAATTTCTAGTGGGAGCTAGTGCTTTATGTTGGTCTATTTGGTTATCTCGGAATGATGTTGTTTTTGACAAAAAGACTATCACTAACCCCTTGTAGGCTATCTTTTTGAGTGGGCATTGGCTGAACGTTTGGGCAACTTTACAGAAATTGGATCAAAAGGAGGCAATGCTAGCTGGAAGTGCCAGATTGGAGTTTGTGGCGAAGCAAATCTTAAGCTTTCGTGGGTGGCTGTTTAGTCAAAGGATTTGCAACGATGGAGTTTAATTTCCAATAGTCTTTTGGTTGTAAGGCTTTCAGCAACTCTTTAAACAGCTTTGGTCTTTGTACTATTTTTTTCTTAATAAAATGGGCTATGTGCATCCTAGATGCAGAGTCTGGGAGAGATTTTTCTCTTCCATTATCTAAAAAAAAGTTGGTCGCAAGAACTTGACCAGGTGACAACGACCAAGGCAGAAAGAATTTGCTTATTATCTCTTTTTAACTTGACGTTTTTGGCTTTTTACCATCCGAAAACGACTTTGCTCTTTGCTTTTTATAACTTTACATTAAAATATACTAATAAAATTATAATATTATAAAAGTATTTTAAACAACAAATCTAATGATATAATTTTTATATAGACAATCTAGGTTTTTTAAAAATATTTTTATTTATTTTACACAAATAAACCAGGATTTTTTTTACAGAAATAACCCCTCAGTCGCTGGCCCACTAGGCGATTAGACCCAATCGCGTAGTGGGCCAGCGATTTGAGCTAGCCCACAATCGTGGACACGTCATGCGACTAAGACCTATCGACACTTAGTCGCTCGACAAGCGGATGACGTTAAGCCACATCACCCAGTCGCACCTATGTCACATGACTAGCAGGCGCCTGACGCCAGTCGCACCATGCTGTCGCAACTGAGGGCCAATATGAATCCACTCACGTGATAGAAAGATGGGAAGGAAGGAGAACGCCAGCGGTAGAGAAGATGAGAGGGGAGGAGAGGAGAGGAGAGGGCAAGAAGGGAGAGGGGAGGGGAAGGGAGGGGAGGAGACTCTGGCCTCGGCTCGACGTGCCTATGTGTACTCATCCTATTGCGTTGAGTTCGTTGTGCTCACATAATTTGATGGCCACTTCGATAAAAATATGTTAGGTTAGCAATAATAAACATAACTTAGTGGTAGAACTAGGGTTTGTAGTTGTAAATTGGTAATTTTAGGTTTAATGTCATGCATTATGTTAACACTGTAGGATATTTATGTATTTATTATAGCGTAAAAACATTAGGGTACCTCCATTAATAGATCGATTATTGGAAGACCTAGATTGCTTAGGATTAGATCCACAAGACCTAGGGATACCAGTTTTAGGTTATTTATATATTTTTATTTCATTGAACATTTTCAGTCATATTTTTAAATTTAATTGAAATAGAGAGTATTTTGATATACACAACATGATTTGGTTTTTGTTAGACTCGACGTAGCATTCTTGATTAGTATCCGTTCTAAATATCTTGAGTCGTGTGATAGGTATGTTAGGTCAACATTTTTTCAGAGTGTTTTATGGGCAGGGAGATGTTCGTGAGGGGCCATGTAGGGTTGATTTCATCAGTTTTTTGCAAGTTTTTTGTAAACCAGACTGTATCACCCGAACTCAAATAATCTTAAAATCTGGGAGGTGTTGCATTGGCTGACATACAGCTTCTCGCTGGACCTGGCACTGTATGGTGTCACCGTTAAATACTTGTTGAGCCATTTGCCAGAAGTGGTATTTTGGGAGTTGAGGCCCAAGGAGCAAACGAAGTCATGGCAGACCTGGTTGGAAGCGTGCAGGCATGTCATAGTACACTTGGCACTGCCCGTGAAATGGGGGAGAGTAGTGCGGGTGTGCAGGAGGAAGTTGAGGATGGTGGGACAGAGAATTGTGGTGCATATGCAGTTGTGGGGGCAAATAGGCACGTTGATCCCAGTGGACAGATGAGCGAAGGGGATGGCATTGAATTCATAGTGGATGACTTGGAGTGGGAAGACCGAAGGGCTAGGGCCGAAGAACAAGCATTGGATGATGACGAAGAGGAAGACGACTGTTCGAATGATGATGATGTCCCCGATGTGCCGGTGCCTGATGCTTGGAATAGACACGACCCATGGGGTATGGTTGTGAGTGATGGCCACGTTTCTCGGTGGGGAGTATGAGCAGAATGTGGTGCGTGTTAATGTCATGTTTGCAAATAAGTCAGTTCTACACGATGTTATCAAATTGTGGACGATGTCAATACAGAGGCAGTTTAAGGTTGTAAAATCAAACAAAGAGCAGTACACTATGAAGTGTGAGAATGATGGGTGTCCTTGTCTTGTTTACGCCTACAAGCTGAAGTATGAAATGCACTAGATCGTGTCGAAGGTCGAGGACCACTCATGTGTTCTGAGCAATGTACTACCAAAGCACCGCAACCTCACTTCTTCTTTCATTGCAAATATTATGTATGGGAGGATTGTGGAGAAGAAGGATATGGAAGTGCAACACATCATGTTGTCCATTGAGTAGAGGTACTAGTACAAGATTAGCTACACGAAGGCGTGGAGGGCAAAGCAGAAGGCAATGGAGAGATGGTTCTGCACGTTTGAGTCGGCCTACGACAATCTCCCTCGACTACTTGAGGTGCTAAGAAACAGAGATCCTAGCACACACATTACTGTGAAGGATAAGATTTCTAAAAAATGGAGGGGTACATGGTAATGCAACGGCCTTTCCTGAGTTGATTAAGGTCATCAAAAAGCTGTAAAAAGATTTAGATGAGCCTTTTCAATGGCATGACCTGTGAAATAGTTGGTGCGTGCGGCGCCTGGGGGCCAATTATTTCGAGCAGTACAGGAGCAAGAGGTTGATGAACCTGTTTAAGAGGTTGTGCAAGCAGAACCAGTAAAGAAAGTTTGATGCACTCTAGGAGAAGCTTGATGAGTTCACCACCAAGCACACCGAGAAGAGGAATAAGCAACCTGCTAAAAACACAGCCGATGTACCAGAACAGTTGGCGATGTTGCCCAAGATTGACCTACCCGACTTGAGAAGGAGGACAACAAACAACATCAAATATTTCTCGCATTGGATCAAGGCTGAGCCAATGGACAAGTCAACATTACTTTATGACATCGACGATGCAAGGTACGGCGTAATGGAAACCAATCTAGCCTAGGTGTACAATTGGATTATCAGGGGCCTCCGTGGCAAGCCCCTCGTTGTAATGTCGAGGGTATTTTACATGGTATAATCAAGTACTTTAGGGAAAGAAATAGTGTTTCTACATTGCATATGCTGAATGCACAAACACCCTATTGTACTAAGATGGTGGAGTACATGGCCAAGAAGAGTGAGAAGGCCCGAATGCACCCAATCTTCATTATGTGCACCACGGAGCCTTGATTCGAGGTATTGCTAAGAAATTGAAGTGGGTTGGGAGCGGCGAGTGGTGTCTCATGCGTGAGGTTGGCCTTGGACAGGAGGGCAACATCAATTGTCAATGCACGTGTAACAAGTCATTGCTACTCCATAAGCCATGCTCTCATGCATTGGCTACATGTGGCACGACCAAGATGGACTCTGTGTGGTACGTGCTGGGCTACTTCATGAAAGAAAATGTAGTTCAGACTTGGAGCGGGGAGATTCGTGTGTTGGATCGAAAAGGCGACTAGAGGGGGGGTGAATAGGAGCACTACTCTTTTTTAGCCCTAACAGTATTCAACTTCTTCTTCACTTTCGTAGCTATGGAAGCTATGAAGATCGAAAACACAAGCACAACGAAAGACTTTTCGTTGATGCATCCCGTCGCACAGAACTTTCCGTTCGATCGTTCTTGTCTTCCTTGCACCATGCTTGAGTCCAACCACTTCACCCTGCATCGTCGATCGTTCTGGACGTCAGCTTTGCTAGCCTAGCCTAGATCATCCTTGCCGTTGACCATTGTTGACTCCAAGCCACCTACACAACAGTAGACCAAGAAATCGATTTCGGACACAAATTCTTCGTAACTTGACCCACATTATCCAAAACATGCATCATGCAACACCTATGTATTGAAACTCATGACTTTGGCCAAACTCGTGAAATTCATTACCTTCACGATGCTTGAATAGCCTCTGGCCGATCAGATCGCCGCCCCTAGCTGGTCTGACCGCTAGCCAACCGGTCTGACCGCTACCTGGTCAATTAGACCGCCCCACTGGTTTGACCACCAAGCAACGACTGGTCATACTGCCTGGGACTTAGGACATTTTTCCAAGTCTCAAACTTGCATTCTCTCTGGAAATTTCAAACTCTATCAAGTTTTCCCTTAGAACTCTATTTTCAATGAGACCAAGTGCAAACGCATCCTCTTACCTTCCTACTGTAACATTCCAATTTTTGAGTTTCAAAAACTTTTTGTGTAATTTAGCCGTCTAGAAAATCTCAGCATTTTTGTTGAATTAATTAAGCTTAAATGAGACTTTCTAAAGTCCAAACAATTTAATTTGATTAATATAAACATAAATTAACTCCAAAATTAATCTATTTGAGTTCTTTGTGTTTGAAAGTATTTTCCAAATTTTTCTGGGAATTTTTTGAGTTCATGTGCTATTTTTAAATTGCCATTTGGATTTTCTCTATTTTCTAAAATAGGAAACTAATTAAAAATCGCTGGAAGGTTTTTAGGCTGAAATCCAACTCCTAGCCCACATTTCCTCTTTCCCTTCAGCTTAGCCCGTCGACCCAACTCCGCGCTGCCAGCCCATCTCCATCTCTCTCCGCAGCACCTAGCCCCACCGCCACCAGTGCAGCGTGCTGCAGTCGACGCGAGTCTGCCCTAGCCACCGCCGCTGACATGTGGGCCTCACCCGCATCACTGTTCTTTGTCCTCGTGCCTATGTGCTGCTCGGACTCTGCCACCGCCTCGGTTTCTTGGCGTGCATGCCAGGGACTCTCCCAGTCATCCTCGCACTATAAAATGGTGCCGCCCTTGGCCTCCACACCCAACCGCACCCATCACCATTGAAAACCCTAGCCCTAGCTGCCCGGAGCTTGCGATATCACTGCCGCCTTCCTCGAGCTTTCATCGCCATCTTCCGCAGTGACCCTCCGGTCTCCGCATCACCACCGCTGGCATTGCATCGACCTCCTCCACCCCGCCGTCTTCTCGGTGTCGCCCGAAACCCGTTGCAGCACTGTCACACCATGAACACAAACTGCTATGCCTCTTAATCCTCGCCATTGGTCGCCGCGTGTCCACCGTCAGACTCGTCGTCGTCTCCACTACCCGGTGCACCCCTTCGCGACCGCCACCTTCACCCCTAGCGCCGACGACCATAGGGATCCAAGCGCCACCGCCGTCCATGTCGACACTGTTGTTGCCTTGTCCGCCACCTAGCTGTCGGGTCAGCACCATGCCTGCACCAGCCGTGCCGCGTCAGCCTTGCATAGCAACCACCGCCACGTTAGCGTCCCGTCCCACATGTCGCCTTGTCACCATCTTCGTGTCTGCCATGTGTGCAACCCGCCGCGAACTTAGCCGCCACAGTAACCAAACCCTAGATCTAAACCTAGGTGGACCTAGTCTACCGTAGACCTAGCCTATGACATGTGGGCCCCACATATCAATGCATTGTGCTGTGAACCCATGAGCCCGTAGACCCGTTGACCAAATCCATGGACCCGGTCTATAGACTGTGGGTCCCACCTGTTAGTCCCTGTTCAGCGTGTGCCACCGGGTTCAGGATAGCTACATCCTCTATGGATGCCCGCTGCTTCTTCAACTGTGGTCCTTCGAGCATTTCTAGATCGGACGACCACAGTTGGACCTGAGAGCCTACACCAACGCCATGTACGTCGCCGCCAACGTCATGGGTCCCACTTGTCAGTATCTATTCTAATTTTTGGGAATTTCTTTAATTTCCAAAATTATTTTCCGAGTGGGTCCCACATGTCAATTTTCGCTCTCCTTTTTCTTTTTCTTTGATTTTCTCAGCCAACCAACTTCCAAGAGTCTGTGCTTCCTCATACGAACTTCGATTGAGCCCATTTAAGTCTCTAAATTCAAGCTCTACCTTCCTGTGGTTTTTATTTAATTTTTGGAGTTAATTTCTTCTCTATTTTGTATTTATTTGTGTTTTCTCTTTGGTTTGTAAGTAGACGTTGATACTTTGGGAGCTTTTAAGGAAGGAGAATTTGATCAAGCTCAAGACTAGTGTCAAGACTTGTTTCAAGGCAAGTTGTGTATTTGACCATGTTGCACCCAATTTTTCCAAAATTATTTTGATTCAAATTATTGCATGTTAATTATTTCAAATATTTAATTCTTAAATACTGTGGGATTTTCTATGCACCTACTTGATTATATCCACCTGGCTTATTGTATCACCATGATCATTTATCTCCCTAGCTTAGATAACTACTAGTTGGTATTATCATAACACCAATGTGGGTTGGTTAGACACGATTAGTATGCTTAGCCTTGCAATGGGTCATTGATACCATTTTGAGTTACAAATCTAATAAGTGTAAACTCAATCATAAGATCATAACCATTATTTATTATTCAAATTAGCCGTTTATTCTTTTTTTTTCTTGTGTGCACTAGCGTGATCCTAGACTAGTGCACTATATTCAGAGGGTCCAGATTCGCATATATGGGTCCCGATGCATAAACACGTGACTTTTGGTCGATTACCTTTCCTTTTCAGTCAGTCGGTGGTCTGACTGCCAGCCCAAGGTGTGTGAGATTGCCGGTCATCGGCCGGTCCAACCACCCATAGGGCTGGTCAGACTTTCTCTGAGCTGACAGTCAGCTGAACTTCATCAAAATGAGGGTTTCTCCAAACACCTCGACGCTATTGTCAATTGTTCAACACACTAAGATTAGGATCCTTTACCCATGATCTCTCCATTGTGGATCCCGTATTGTTGGTAACTTCACAAAGGATGATGTGCAAAATAGGATATGGGTCCCTGATTTGGACTTGCTAAAGGATGGCAAGGGCCATCGGCACAATCGTCACATCCAAAATGACATGGACGAGTCTGAAGCCAGAAGCCCTGTGAAGAGGAGTATCCTTTGCGTAGATTATGGGCATACGAAGAACAAGTGCATGAAGCATAACAGATCGGGTGAAGGTCATGACGACACAGCTGGTGGCGGTCTCTGATGCCCTTGTTGCACCGAAAATTATTCTGGACGAGGACATGCCCGAAAAAGACCTTTCGGTCGAGTACTGGGAGGCCCGCACGAAGGCACGCGCCCGCAAGGGGGAGTATGACGTATGTCCACAAGGCTGAGTTAATTTCTATCTGTTAAGTATTTTCCTTTCCATAAGGTTGTGTTTGTATCGTAGTTGTAGTTTGGGTTGAATGTCCGTGCATGTAGCCATTTATACCATAGGAATAGCCAAGCAAATATATGTACCTAACCAGACCCTACACGCCATGTAATTCGGACCTTCATGGTCAAGTGTTATGCCGGTCTTGCAATCTCATCTTCATTGCTCCTCGCTCAAACTAAAGCTTACAAAAATATTTTGCCAAAATTTTGGTTAGTTGTATGAAAACTTAAAAGGTTGAACATCCACGTAAAACGATTAAAACAAGATTTATTTACAAACAACTGCAGTCAGCAAACTCCAGCTTTTATGCCACTAACAATTATTCACAAACAACTCTTCCAAACATTTAGTTTTGTATATTTAAATTATTTCTTAAAAAATTAGCCTGCTGTCACCGGGTGAGAAAGCGACTGGGCTCAGTCGCCAACCTGATCTGCGACTGGCCTCAGTCGCGTTTTAGCCCAGCGACTATGCCCGACATAGGCCTCAGTCGTGTCACTAGATTGCGACCGAGACACATGGCCTCAGTCACATTTTCATCGCGCGACTAGACCTCTTACATCAGCTAATCGCCGGAGCATCGAGCGATTAGACGCAATCGCGTAGTGAGCCAACAATTTTGGAATATTTTTTGTAAAAAACTATTAAAACGTGGTTTATTTTGGAAAAAAATCGTCAATCTAGATGGTTATCAAATTTTAGAAGTTTTGACGGTACGGATTTCAAGACGCGTGAAATCTCTGTGCCGTCGTCGGTCTCGGCGCACCCTGCCAATCACGTCACAATTTTGTTTTTTTTTTTTGTTGTTGCACTAGGCAAGTAAGCAAGTTGATTGGCCCCATACGTATCTGACTCAAGAATAAAATCATTACTTCTAACATGTCAATTATTGGTCTTGGATCAGTTCAATTTGAACAGCCCAATGCATGACTAGTTAATTGCTCTTCAAAGCTAGCTGAGGAACTCCAAAACGGCATCCGGCCTACACCTTCGCAAAAAAAAGACATCCTTCGCGTGCGAGTATTGCAAGAAAAAAAAACTGTACCTCGGCAATAGTTTGAGCTCCTTTTGCTCATCAGTATCATTGTTTTGTCACATGACGGCACAATTACTGGGAAAGTACCTATGGGTTCGTGGTTTATTGCAACACAATCAAACCAGACAATTTCTGGGGTTGATAACGCCATCGATCGTTATCTTGGTGATACTGTACGATCAATGTTGATAGCGTTATCTAATGTACAGAAAGGACATGCACGCGTACCACGCAGCGACAACTGATAGCCAAACCATTGGCAGCATGTCGGTGGCGAAGGAGATGTATTTTCTGGGATGAGAAGGTGATATGTTGGGATCGATTGAGTGCATTGTATCCGAGAAACAGCGACGTGGGGCCTGTTTGGTTTAGAGACCAAACAAATCAAACCAAAATTTTGGTTTTACCTAAAATTTTGGCTACCATTTGGTTCTAATCCAAGATTTGATTTTACTATTGAAATTTTGGCTACGCCTAATCTTTTCTCGCCATTTCTCAGGCTCACCTCGAGCGGCCGAAACCATCTCACAGATTTTGGTTTGGCTGAAATGTGATGGCTAGGACACGTCGCGCAATATGGTTGGCTGGGTTGTTAGCATTAATTGCTTGCTTAATTTGATTTACAAGTTAGAAATTATCATATTTCCTAAACCAAGTATTCAATTTGTTATCCGTTTGAACCGTTATGTTCCTTGTTATTTTATCAACAAAAAAAGACCCATGTTGACATATTTTGGGGAAAAAATAGATGTCAAGCGGGACCCACATATCATACTCACAATTTTAGCAAATTTTGGTATGGCTGCGATCCAAACACATCAATTTCGGTATTGCCTGTGAATTGGTATAGCTACGATCCAAACACTACTTTTTTTGCTCATATTTTGGCATTGCCTAAATTTTGGTATTACTAAAATTTAGTTTGGCTCGCTAGGGCGCCAATCCAAATAGCCCCTTGATCTGCTGATGTGTGAGTCTTTTTCCTGAGAGGAGACTCCTTGACTTCTTGTATCTAGTGGGAGCCTTTTTGTTTTTAGAGAAAAACAGTGAGAGCCATATGTGACGCGACCACATGTCGGCCATGTGGACAGTGGACTAGGCCTTTCTGGGTTATAGACACTACAATGTGACCCGCGTCAATGGCACGGATATGGTCGATGGTAATGAAGGGGAAAACGCTAGTTGGCTGTAGTTTTTTTTATAGCAAATGATGATTTATATGAATTAATGGTGGTTATCGTGTTTTAGGAATTTGATTTAATATGTTGTAGGTCTCAAATTGTAAAGCTAAAATTGTAAGCATCAGAAAGAAGGAAAAATGCATCAAGCTATTACATTCAAATCATGTATTTAAGCAGAAAGGTGCAAAGACAAAAAAAAAAAAGAAGATCTATGGCATAAATTTATGTTGAACATGGTAGGCAAGAGGCTACTAAATAACATATGTATGAAAGGAAAAAAAACAATTGCAGAAGCAAACACGTGATATTACTAACAAAAAACATTAATGAAACTAATTGCTTTAAACTTGTCCTTGTCGTTTTCTCAATGAAGGAACTATGTATTTTTTTGTCTTGGCTCATAACCACAAAAAGGATTTTCATCCTCAATCAGAAAGGCGAACAAAAAAAAATGAGATCCATAGCATGAATGTCTGCTGAATATGACATGCGAGAGCGAGACCTTAGTAGGCTAAAATCACAAATATGATCACCCAAGATGATTGCCCAGGAGTTGTACCTGTCAGGAAAGATCAATAAGACGTTATTCTAAATAGGACATAATTCAGTAGCTAGCATCAAGGAGAAATAAAAGGTGTTTTTAAAATTAAATATATAATGTAAAAGAGCGTGTGTTCAAGCAATTTCTTTCGACAGGAAAGGAAAATCTTAGGTAATAAGTTTTGAATTCTACATGAGAAAGGAGAAATAATATTAAAAAAACTAATGAAACTAATTACCTTAAACTTGTCCTTGTCGTTTACCGAAGGAATCACGTACCTTTTTCTTGGCTCATAACCACACAAGGATTTTAAACATCAATCAGAAAGGCGCTTTAAAAACCAAAAACAAATGAGATGTACAATATGAATGGTGCAGATGTGGTTGTTGTACGTGGGTGGCAAGGGTCTAAATGAACATACTTATTTTCTTTGAAAATTAGGAGCTGACGCGTGCGCAATAAAAAAGATGAATATACAAAAAAACAATCCATATCTATGTGAGAACTCATCATCCTTCGTTCTAACTTGATATAAAAAAAAGCTAGAAACAGTGGACCGGTGTGAGAACTTAGCATCCTCCACTATTCCTAGGCAAATTAAGTAGGGAAAAAAATATAGGTCCTTTGCTTATACAAAGATAGAAATAGTGGAAACGTTGTCATCAATCATATCCATGTTTGACGACATTTTTAGATAGAATTCTCCTTCAAAGATCCACTGTGGCATAAGTGGTGCATAAATATTTATAACCAACTTTTAAAAACACATAGCTAGTGGAGGATAACCCTCTTCAGCGATGCATCGAAAAATGGTAAGCCTCGCAAGCCTAGGTATGGCTGGTGAAGTGTTGTTCGAAGGAAAAGATACTCTAAAAGGATGGATGATGGCTACATACTTGAGTACACGTAGAGATGGAAGGCATATGTAAAGGAGTAACTAAAAAGGAAAGCATGAATAGGTCATTATATAAAGCGAAAGGACCAAATTATAAAAGTGTACATATTAATTAGGTAGCAGGATCACTTATATTTCAACGCACTATAGTTGAGTTACTGATGCTTGGGATGAGACAAACTAAACTACAGTATTGACTAAATGCATTACAAAAATAATGACCCAAAGAACTAAAGATGGACAGCTAATACATCTATACTTACAACTCGAAGCAAGTCTTCAGGTAATGATATTTAACTACATGGATAAAAATGGTTACTGGACCTGGATTTCATGCACACACTATGGACAATTTTTGTTTGTACTGCTGCTTATAGAAGATGGTTGCATGAGTTTACTATCTATTGTGTAATCCAGTTTTTTTCAATATGTCAAGATAAACATTTTTAGAAAATGAAATATTGGCTTATAAGTGGCACCTATACAAACCTTTAGCTTTGCTCCTGATGCTCCATTCATCTTCTCAGTGAGCTTTTCCAGATAAATGATGCGCACCAAGTTCATTTTTCTTGAGTGAATCTCAAAGATATCAAAGCGGTACCAAAAAAGGGGAAAAATAGGTAAGTAATGCAAAAGTAGCACTGTTCTGATCAAGCAGTACGACATTGACCTGTTGTACAAAATTAACGCTACTATGGTGAGTGCTGCACCGCTTACATCTTCATGAGGATTTGGGAATTTAATCTTCCTATCAATGTGGCCAGCCTCGAGAGAGTTTGATCCAATATATCTATCCTATTCGTCGCCATAAGAAATGTAATTTTGTTTGATGCTTCAAAACAACAAAGTTGGTTAAGAAGCTCAAGCATTGTGTGCTGAACCTCACTATCACCATTGCAAGTTCCTTACTCCATTGTAGTAGATCCAATGGAGTCTATTTCATCCATAAATATAACGGATGGTGCATGATTCCTATCGAAATTCAAAGAAAATACATTAGACTCTCGAACTATATAAAGTTTGCTAGAATCCTTTCCACAGAAGGATTTCAGAATCCCGTTGAAGAAAACAGTAATAATTCAGTGCAACATATACAAAGAATGTTTATCTAGCTATCATGAAGAGTTAACGAACCATTCGAAAACCCTATTCAATATACCTCTGAACCAACTCGGAAGCTGACATCATAATGAAGGTGCAGTCGGTGTGATGAGCAACTGCACGAGCAACACGAGCAAGTATTTTTTTTTACCTGTACATGTAATGCCAATAGAAGCTGATCTAGTTCAAAGAAAAACCCTAAGCATTAATCATCTTTAGTGAGTGCCCAATATGTGAGTAACCCTACCATTGTTGGCATTCCAGCTTCACAAAAGAACACAATACATTGCATTTGGATGATCTACAAAGGGTTAAGCTAAGTTGAGATTCAGCTATGGATTTCATGATGATAATATCTAAAGGGCATAATGGAAAAATCACATGCACTTACGTGAGGACGGCTGCGGCTTCTCAAGGAGTACATTGAAATAGGAGTTATAAAAAAACAATTGGATTCCCAAATCCTTTACCTCCAATTGTGTGAGCTCCAGATAACACAACAATTTCCTGTGTCCTACCAAGTATTAATGTGAACTTCAGACATGGATGGACACACTACTTTCTGGAACAATTGGTAGAAAGCCTAGGGGATAACCATATATAAATAAACAATTCTAGCCAACCATTGATAAATTTCATTATTGTAGTATGAATTTCTACAGGAATTCTAAAATAGACAGCTGAAATTGAACAAAAGATGTTAAAGAAAACGATGGCTCACGAAAAGCCTTTTTGCTGAATAATGTTTTTAACGCAACATCATCCAATGTTTCTTCAGGAAGTTTACCGGTAGGATCAGCGGTACTACAGAGACAAATCCATTCTTTCAGGAAAATACAGATAGGTACTTAATAGAAACACCGCCTAGAATAGCCTAAAGTTTGGCTAATATCGTAAGGAAATTGTTAAATGAACAAACCACTGTAATGTTGCAACCTGGAATCTAATCGGCCTAGTCTTACTAGAATTTTGGGCCCTCCACAGAGTGAAACTACCTCAGCACCTGCCACGGCAATCAAGTCCACCCATGACACTATTAGTGAAACAATGGTAGATTTGGCCTGAGGATACAATAAAATTGAAGTTCAATATAGAAAGCACATGTGCAAAGCACACACCTTGTTGAACATATGGTCAATTCCTTCTTTTGCTTTTCCAAATATCTGTTCAGTTTTGAAGCAATTAAACAGATATGGCAAGTCAGGTATTCTGTAGTAAGTACATTGAACTATTCATGACAATAAGCAAAGGAAAAAGATCTGTTGTAGTGCTACTTTCAAGAGGGGAAAAACCTTTACCGATTTATTTAGCCCAACATTTTCAGGTTTGTCAACTTCGTGAATTATAGAACCATTCATGCCACCTGCAAGATATTGTCACCAATATTTTTCTATTGTTTCTTCTCTGCAAAAAATCCATTTTTAGATATCTTGAACTGTACTTTAGTCTATTTCCATATGTAATTTTCTATTTTACATACATGCAATCCTTGCTCAGAAACTATTGTTAAACTTGGATAATTGAAGACAAATAAGACCTGAGATCGTCGGCGGTGGCACTGGCGGCCACCACCTCTCCACCCTGACTACTGCTCATGGTAGAGCTCTTGCAGTCTGTGTATATGGGTGAGCCGCGCAGCGAGGATGGGCCAAGCCGACGGCAGGAGGCGCCCATGGGCGCGGCACATGAGCGGGCCAAGGGAGGAGAGCGGGTCGTGGGCGCGGGTGGCGGCGCCGGTGTTGGGGTACGGGTAGGCTATGATAGCAACAAATCAAAATTTTCTACCACATAAACCAGGAAGCCAGGCAAGTAGATGATCACAGATCATTACCACCAGACGCGCAGAGCAGCGGAAGAAGGGTTGGAGCAGCCTGGTGCAACGTAGAGCGCGTCGATGTAGTGGTCGTAATCGATCATCTAGCGTTGAGCACGTCGGTGCGGTGGTCGTGGTCGATCGTCTCCTCCAGTGACCTCTGCAGTTCCTTATGAAGATCGCGGATCGTCCTCAAGTGCAACAGCAACCGCAGTAGCGTCTCTACGGTATCCATACGTCCAGGGAAGGAACAACCGCGTGCCAGTGTGCTAGCACCAAGTCGCACGGCAGAGCTCTCAGGAAGATGGCGCCTAGGGTTTCGGTGGAACAACTCAACTCACGACTTTCGTATGTCTCGTCTATTACTTTCACCCCTTGTCCCAACAGCCTCATGCATCTCCTTATATAGTGCTCGTGACGGATCCTATCCGAACACGTTTGACGAATCGTATCCATACTGGTTTGTTCTAACCCGTTAAGTGTGTGACCCGTTAGGTTCATGCGTAATCGGTTGTGACTCAGAAACCATTTCCGACCACGAGTCATTAGCGGTTCCTAGCAGGACATAACGATTCCCGTATACACACAAATTATATCGGACGAATCTTAATGTAGTATGATCTACGACCAGGTCCTCATCACTTACGACCAGGTCCTATCTCTATACGACCAGTTTGTATTTGGTCACGACCAGTTCGTAAGTCCTTATGACTAGGTTTCGACCACTCTGTGATTACGTTCGACCAGTCTATGACCAGCTCGTGTCTCCATACATCCAGTCTGTAATTGATTGAACTAAGCGACCTACTCGTGTATTCTCCCTTTGCCTCATGATGTTTGGTTGAACTCCAGGTGAGATATTGTGTCATCCATGGACTGTTCAATACTTTCTCGATCGAGTGTTGGATAACTTCACGTGGTCAAACTCCAGGTGAGATATTGTATCATCCATGGACTGTTCAATAATATTACTGTAATAAAAAATTACAAAATTAAATAGTAATATATATATATATATATATATATATATATATATATATATATAATGACCTCATGTCACCATTTCAAATGGCGACAGAGCCTATCGTGCTGGTTCAGCCTCTTGTCATCATTTCATCTGGCGACAGGAGGTGAACAGTACCAAAATCGCCAATTTGACTAGCGCCTTCAACCAGCGACAGGGGTCTAGGCTATAAAATCCCTAAAATTCGGCCAAAAACTCATTTCAATTCTAAGAAAAAGACAAGATGGAGCGAAGGGAGAGAAGGGAGAGGAGGGGGGGAAAGTGACCTAGCGAAGCATTGCCGGTTCATAGCGGAGGGGGGAGAGAGAGAGAGAGAGAGAAGTAGATCCTATTCTAGTTTGCAGATAAATGCTTTCGCAACTTTGTAATTAAATTCGAAACACTGGTAGGTTAGCAAATAAAACTAGCGATATAGAATTAATTTCATTAGATAATTTTAGCAGTAGTATAGTCTGATCCAGTACATCATTTTAGCTTTGTGGAGTTTAGATTATCGTATATGTGTTATTTATGGTGCAGTACGTGAATGATTCAGATTAAATTTGCAAAAATACCAAAAAAAATCTAAAAAATTCTAGGTTTTCATTTTTTACAAGTAAATAATTTTGAAATGATAAAAATGCTTTTTAAAACTAGGAAATAGGATGGTAAATATTTTGTAAATGCCGAGAATACCTTTTAAACTAGGAAAATAGCAAAATGGCTCCAAAAATTATATTAAAATTCCAGATGATGAGGATATAATAATCCTCATTTAATTATTTATCTGTAATTCATATTATAGATAATAATACCATCATATGGTTCTTGAGTATAACCCTTAATGTTAATATGGGAGAAGTTGGGGGTCGTAAGTTTTTCTACGACCACCCCACAGTCGTAAGTCCTTCTACGATTATCCCATGGTCGTAAGTCCTTCTACGACTAACCCATGATTGTAAGTCCTCCTACGATCAGGCTATAGTTGTAAGCTTTTACTACGACCACCACCTGGTCGTAAGCTCTCCTATGACTAGTCTCTAGTCGATAAGGCTTACAGACATGTGGGCCTAGTCGATCAGGGAATCTTCTGCATTGTAACTGAGCATATGGGCAGTTAATTACACTATTATTCCCAAGGATAATGGCACGATTTAACTCTCTGTCCTAGTGATAACTGCCTAGCGACGTGGGAATGTTACTACTCCCACAATAATCTCCAATAACGGCTCCATCATCTGAAGCATTAAGGTGCCCTTTGGACTAGATAAATGGTAGCCCACTTCGAGGACTGTAAAAAAGACGGGATCAACGACAACCTCGTGGTGCTCCACACACGCGTTGCACTCCTCGAACGTCAATCACTTGCTGAAAACAAGATCCATGATCATGAGCCCCGAGTGGAGGACCCTCCTGCTCGTCGCACACCACCTGTTGTCTGCTCTTGGGCAGATGAGGTGGAAGAAGAAGATGTGAATAATTACACTACTGATACGGAAACAGATAGAGTCAATGTGCACAATGATCGTAAGCATCGTCGGCTTCGTCATAATCGTCAAGGTATGGGAAGAAATCAATGTGACGTACGTGACTATAATGATGCATTTGGTAAAATTAAATTCACTATGCCTTCTTTTGCTGGAAAATATGATCCTGATGCTTATCTCACATGGGGGCTTACCGTAGAATAAAAATTTGCTTGTCATAAATTCCTTGAAGATAAGAAAGTTAGGGCTGCTACTAGTGAGTTTTCTGATTTTGCATCTATTTGGTGGAGTGAATATAGTCGTACTCATCAAGACATACCTAGAACATAGATTGCTTTGAAGAGAGCAATGAGACATATGTTTTTACCTTCATATTATTCACGTGATTTGCTTAATAAATTACAGCGCTTAAGACAAGGTAGTAGTTCTGCAGAGGACTATTATCAAGAATTGCAAACTGGTTTGTTGCATTGTGGTTTAGAAGAAACTAAAAATGTTGAGATGGCTAGATTTTTGGGAGGATTAAACCGTGAAATTTAGGACATACATGATTATAAAGAATATAATTCTATCACCCGTTTGTTCCATCTTTCTTGCAAAACTGAAAGAGAAGTGTAGGGTCGACAATTTCGCTCTAGGGGCAATATTAGAGGATCTTTTGCAGGTCGACCAATGCAGCAACAACACATGTCACCTTCATCCACTTCTGGTCGTGATGTACCCTCCTCAAGTCGTGTGCCCTTTGCTGCTTCTTCCACTTTGGCACATGTCCCTGAGGCAAACAAATCAGCAAAGGTACAAGCTCCCACAAAAAGTGCTTCTTCCGTTGCTTCTATAGGGCGATCAAGAGATGTACAATATCACCGTCACAAAGGATTTTGGCACTTGATGCGCGATTGTCCAAGTCAGCGAGCTTTGCTTATCAAGGACAATGGTGAGTACACTTCTGCTAGCGACATTAAGGAAGAACATGTTTTGGATGTAACTAACAATGCAGGTTATAAAACTGAGGAAGAACAACTAGGCCATGAGACATATGACAAGTACCAAAGCCTAGTTGTCTAGTGTATGCTAAGTGCTCAAATAGAGCTTGCTGAACAAAATCAATGCCACACTTTGTTTCAATCAAAGTTCGTCATCAAGGAACGTTCATGTAGAGTCATCATCGATGGCTAGAACAAACATGGTAGAGAAGCTTGGCTTGACCAAAACTCAACACCCTCATCCTTACTACATTTAATGGCTAAATTCTTGTGGTAATTTGAAGGTGAATAAACTTGTGCGCATATATTTTTCTATTGGATCATATCATGACTATGTTGATTGCGATGTCGTACATAGCAAGCATACTCATTATTGTTAGGTAGACCTTGGTAGTATGATAGATATACTGAACATCATGGTAGATCTAATCATTATACATATAAGGAAAAGAAAATCAATTTGCTTCCAATGTCTCCTGATGCCATATTAAATGATGAATTAGAAAGAACTGAGAGAACAAGTAAGGATAAGACAAAAGTTGATCATAAGATTATAGCTCCAAGTGAAATTAAATTGAAAGCTCCTGTTATATTAGCTACAAAATCTGATTGCATTGATATGAAAAAACATGAATTTGAATGCTATATTATGGTTTGTAAAGAATCTTTGTGTCCATTAGAAGAAATATGTGTTTCATTGCCTCCTACTACTACTAACCTTTTGTAGGAAAGTGATGACTTGAAGAAAATGGTTGAGTCGAGGACGACTCAAATTTAAGAAAGGGAGGATGATGAGGACATCAACCCTAAGGATGCAACACTACTTCGACCCGCTACACTACATCCTCTACTTCAACCACATCTTAAGACCTCCTTGTTGGTTCAATCCCCCGGTTCGGAGTTAAGTAAGAACCAGGGTTGCCCACAAGTAAAGGTGATCATAGAAGGGGTATAATTTCTAGCCAACCTGATCATCATCGATACCAAGTCCTTAGATGTGATTTTGGGAATGGATTGGCTTGCTAATCACCAAGCAATTTGGATTGTGGTGGGAGAAGCATCACCTTGGTCAGTCCAGTTGGGATTAAAGTAAAATTTGAAGCCTCCTTAGAGAATCATGAAGAGGCAGTTGTCTGCAGTGTCAAGGCTATGTCTTTAGAAGACGTCCCAGTGGTCAACGAGTTTCCAGATGTCTTTCCGGATGAGTTACCTAGAATGCCACCCGACATAGACTTGGAGTTTGTCATCAACTTAGTCCCTGGAACTGCACCCATTTCCAAGAGACCTTACCGTTTGCCCATTGATGACTTAGTCGAGTTGAAGAAGCAAATCGAGGAGCTGCAAGCTAAAGGTTTTGTCAGATCAAGTTTTTCACCTTAGGGAGCTCTAGTGATCTTTGTTGATAGGAAGGACGGTACCCAGCGGACGTGTGTGGATTATCGCTCACTCAACGAGGTCACCATCAAGAACAAGTACCCTCTGCCCAGGATTGATGATCTGTTTGACCAGTTGATGGGAGCCGGAGTGTTCTCTGAGATAGATTTGAGGTCAAGGTACCACCAGTTGAAAATTCGCCAAGAGGACATCCCCAAGACCGCTTTCTCGACCCGTTATGGACTGTACGAGTACACGGTCATATCTTTTGAGTTGACCAATGCTCCTGCTTACTTTATGAACCTGATGAATAAAGTATTCATGGAGTATTTGGATAAATTCGTCATTGTCTTTATTAATGACACTCTAGTGTACTCTCCCAGCGAAGAAGAGCATGAAGAGCACCTCCGCTTAGTCCTGAACAAGCTTAGAGACCACCAACTCTATGCTAAATTCGACAAGTGTGAGTTTTGGATGAAGAAGGTCACCTTTTTGGGGCACGTCTTGTCTGCAGAAGGAGTCACCGTCAATCCTAGCAAGGTCCAAGATGTGCTCAATTAGGAGTCACCCAAGTCAGTGCCTCAGCTCAGAAGCTTCCTTGGAATGGCAGGTTACAACCGCAGGTTTATAGAAGGGTTCTCCAAGATAGCAAGACCTCTTACTCAGTTGCTGAAGAAAGAAAAGAAGTATGCTTGGACGCCGACATGTGACCAAAGTTTTCAAGAGCGAAAGAGGCGCCTGACCATTGCTTCAATGCTGACCTTGCCTGATGTTCAGGTCTTCTGTGATGCCTCACGTCAAGGTCTCGGTTGTGTTCTAATGCAAGAAAGGAAGATAGCAGCTTATGCTTCCCATTAGTTAAAACCTCATGAGGTCAATTACCACACTCATGACTTAGAATTGGCTGCCGTAGTGCATGCTTTGAAGATATGGCGCCATTACCTCATTGGTAATCGCTGTGAAGTCTACATTGATCATAAAAGCTTGAAGTACATTTTCACTCAAGCTGATCTTAATATGAGGCAAAGAAGATGGTTGGAATTGATCAAGGATTACAACTTGGGAATCCATTACCATCCAGGAAAGGCTAATATGGTAGCCGATGCTTTAAGTAGGAAGGTCTACTGCAATACACTGATGATCAAGGAAAATCCGCCAGCACTGTACAAAGAATTTCCGAAGGTCAAGCTTGAGTTGGTTGAAGAAGGTTACCTAGCTGCTCTAGAAGTGCAACCAACTCTCTAAGATCAGATCCGGAAAGCTCAAAGAGAAGATGCAGATGTCTTGGAGATCTAAAGAAACATGAAGAAGGGTAAATTCCTAAGGTTTTTTGAAGATGAACAAGGAACCGTTTGGTTCAATAAGCGTATTTGTGTACCAGATCAGGGAGAGCTCAAGCAGTTGATACTCAAGGAGGCTCACGAAACCTTGTAATCCATCCACCCCGGGAGCACTAAGATGTATCAAGACCTCAAGGAAATGTAATGGTGGCCTAGCATGAAGCGCGAGATCGCTGAGTATGTAGCCCAGTATGATGTTTGTCAACGAGTTAAGGCCGAGCATCAAAGACCCGCTGGACTCCTACAACCTCTGAACATACCCGAATGGAAATGGGAGAAAATTGGCATGGACTTTATCACTGGTCTGCCAAGAACCCAAGCTGGGTATGATTCTATCTGGGTAGCTGTAGATCGTTTGACAAAGGTTGCACACTTCATCCCGGTTAAGACCACCTACTCAGGAGGAAGACTTGCAGAGCTGTATATGGCTAAGATAGTGTGTCAGCATGGAGTACCCAAGAAGTTCGTGTCAGATCGGGGATCTTAGTTCACCTCTAGATTCTGGCAGAAGCTGCACGATGCTTTGGGTACTAATCTAAAATTCAGTATAGCCTACCATCCTCAGACAGATAGGAAAACGGAGAGAGTAAATCAAATACTAGAGGATATGTTGAGAGCATGTGCTCTAGAGAACCAGGCCAGCTGGGATAGAATGTTGCCCTATGCAGAATTCTCCTACAACAATAGCTATCAAGTAAGTTTGTAGATGTCCCCGTTTGAAGCCCTTTATGGAAGAAAGTGTAGGACACCATTGTATTGGACTAAAATAGGAGAAGGGAAAGTGCTTGGACCTGATATCCTGAAGGAAGTTGAAGATCAAGTTTAGTCCTTTCGAGAAAAGCTGAAAATGGCTCAGTCTAGGCAGAAAAGCTACGCGGATAACCGTCACCGAGACCTAGCTTTTGCACCAGGAGATCATGTGTATTTAAAGGTTTCACCTCTCAAAGGAATGCGACGCTTCAGAATAAGTGGGAAGCTTGCACCTCGATATATTGGACCCTTTCCAATTTTAGACAGAAGGGGAGAAGTGGCTTACCAATTGGAGCTTCCGCCCTGGTTGTCGGACGTGCATGATGTCTTCCACGTGTCGCAGTTGAGGAAATGTCTGCGTGTGCCAGAGGTGCAGATGCCCGTAGAAGCCGTAGACCTACAGCAAGACCTCACCTACAAGGAGCAACCCCTCAAGGTTTTGGAAGTGTCCGAGTGTGTGACAAGAAGCAAGATCATCCGTTTCTACAAAGTCCATTGGGGCAATCACACTGAAGAGGAAGCTACCTGGAAGCGTGAAGAAGACCTGAAGGCCAAGTTTCCGCGCCTATTCTCTAGTCAGCCCGAATCTCGGGGTCGAGATTCCCTTTGAGGGGGGTAGGTTTGTAACATCCCTATTTTCTGGGCTTTTCTGAGATTTTTGAAAATAAAAATGACCATTTGGTTTTGTTGAATTGCTCAAGCTTAACTAGGAGATTTTGGAAATTTGTAGCGATTTAACATGAATTAATCCAACTTCAACTAATCCAAAATTCGATTTCTCTGGACTTGCTAGAGTTCTCTGGTGTTGAAATCCCCTTTCTCTATTCACTCTTACCTCCCCCTTAGTCCAGACCTCCCTCTCGTTTGGACCTCCCTCTCGGTTTAGACCTCCCTTTTGGTTTAGACCTCCCTCTCGTTTGGACCTTTCCCTCTGTCCAGACCTCCTAGGTGGTCCAGGAAGACCTCCCGAGTGGTCCTAGAAGACCTCCGGGTGGTCTTGGAGACCGGTCACGACCACCCCTTGGGTCACAACCACCCCTTTGGCCACGACCACCCCTTGGGTCACGACCTCCTCTTTGGTTGGACCACTCTCCCAAGGTTTGACTAACCCCACCTGTCAGCTCTGTTCACCTTCTTCCTCTCGTTGCGTCACTGCTGACACAAAGTTCCTTAAGCATTAAATGCTGTCGTGTCGCATTAAATGTTGTCTTTTCTGTAGTACCCGTTTCCACCTCTTGTCTCCTCGCAGACCTGCTCCCATCTCCTCCTTCCCCTACCCTTGATCGCGTGTGCTTTAGAGTCTCTTAGCTGCTCTTCCCGTCCTCTCCGGCTATAAAAGCCTTAGCAGCCCCCTCTCATCACCTTTTCCTCACCCAATTCTCTTGCTCTCACCCAGGTTCTCAGTGCTTGAAGTTTTGCTAAGAAGTTCGCTGGAGCCATGCCGTCGCCTGCTCGTCACCAAGGAGCCGCCGGAGCTGCGCCGCCTTCGACCACCTCGCCGCCGAAGAGTTCACTGGAGCGCCTGCGCCATCCGTCGTCCTCCTCCAGTCTTCTCTGGCCTCTTTCTCTCTCTCTCTCTCTCTCTGTCTGGGTGAGTTTCTCCGAGTCCTATCCTCCTTTTTGCTCTCTCACAACCATGTTGTGTAGTTGTATCTCTCTCACAACCACGTTGTGTAGTTGTGTCCCTTTTACGACTACATGAGTAGTCGTATCCTTCATAGGACCTTAGGACCTCCTCCCTTGACCTCCTCCTCTTCAGGACCTCCACCCTCTCAGTTGGACCTTCTCCCGAGAGCCCGTTTCTTGTTCCTCTGTTCCTGTGCTTTTGTTTTGGTTCTAGTTTGGTAGTTTTTGGTTTTTTATTTGAATTCATTTTATTTATTTGGCTCTTTTCGCACGTATAGATTCCAGCTTCTCTGAAGAGTTCTTGGACCCGGTGACCTCTACCGAAGAACCTCAACTCTTCAACGAAGGCAAGTCGTAGACCTTTGATCATGTCGAACCTAGTTTGAAAAATTATATTGTTTTATATCAACATGCATGAATATTTGTATAAAAATGATTTGGGAGATCGCTAAATACCTACTTGACAGTATGACTCCTTGAACACTTGTAATTGACATGTTGACATGTACCTTTGGACACCATAGGCTGGGTAATCTTAGTTGGACATTTTTTATTGTGATACCAACATGGGTGCATATATTGCTTAGCCCTGCTTTAGTTACGCGATGTCTCTCGATCACCTGTTTCAATGATGTTAAATTTGACTAAGAAATTATGGAATTGTGGCATGTGTTGCCATGGCCTGTGTGGCCGCTAATAAAAATTGTTGTGCCATGACTAGGGTGGTCATTTGGCCGGGCTAAACCCAAAAATGTTTTATACTCGGGTGAGTGATCGTGCAGTAAAGGGGGTGCAGAAAGCACATTGGGATGTGGTTGTCTTACCTGAGTAGTCCCTAAGGAGTTAACCTTGTAAGCTATTGATCCGGGCCATACCGTGCAACCACAAGTTCATTTATGGGGTGGACCTAGCCGAGTAATTAGTAATGTTTTGGTTTGGTTCTGTCATGGCGGTGTGATCTCCGAGTTACCGGAGGGAATCACATGGCACAAGAGGGGGTCCAAAATGGCGAAACCTTCGCAGGCAGAACTGAGTCAAAACAGAGCTTTTTAAAGGCCTTGTCACGTGCTCTAGCCTGCTTACCCAAACAAACTAGAGAGGTCATGTCTTGTGGGTAAAGTTGTATATCCTCTATAGAGTGTAAATCTATTCAAATAGTCGTGTCCCCAGTTATGGACATGCTTGGTGATTTCATGCAAGGGGTAGACTTTCTCAAAACTTGTTGGTCTTGGTTGGTTTCGTAGTGCAGGCAAAGACTGTGGTGGTCACGAGTGGTTCGGGAAGTGAACAGGGTGTTCACGAGTTGTTTTCAAGAAACTTGATTACTTATGTATTAATCTTTCAACTGGTTATTTGCAATCTACTTACTGTATTTCCACTCAATATTGCTTTCTGCAAAGTAACCATAGAGCTGTTCTTGTTTAGCCAGGCATGAACACTATTTTCATACATTTCCCTACGGCTTGCTGAGTACATTCAATGTACTCATGGCTTTGTGCCCTCTGGTTAATCAGCAGCTGAAGACCACCTAGGGAGCTCCGAGCTCTGGGAAGAGGAGGTCTTCGAAGACCTCTCATGCTAGGAGACGTCCTCCACTCGATCGCCTGTGGACATGCTGAATGGCCTCCACGTGTTCTTTTGCTTTTCCACTGCGAGCTCTTTTGTTGGTAGCCCTGCGTGGCAACCTTGTAAGAACTTGACCATAAGGACTTTTGCTGTTATTATTATTAATTTGTCTGCTTCTTCTATAGTCTGTTTTATGGTTGTGATGACATCATTGTTGAGACTGTGCAGACCAGCTACTGATATTGGGACTGGTCCAGAGTGCACAGAGGGTCTCGGGGTTGCTACTCGGGGTCCTGACAACGGGTCTTGTTGATTGAAGTTTAGCTTTGCTACTTTATACTTTGTCCTCTTATTCGACGAGATCAACAGCGACATTGTCTTCAGAACCCCACTTATCAATACAATTTCAATTCCTATTTGCAATTTCAGATTGCGTTTTACCTTGTTCTTGCATTCTTCTTCGGTGTATGCAGGAATTGATCTTCGTGATCAGGTCATCCAGGTATTCGTGCATAGTTGATAATGACTTGTCAAGCAGTTCAGCGATTGTGTGGTTTCGAGCCTTGCAACTTCATAGTCAGGATCGTGAGAGTTGAGCGACTTCTACCGAGTTTATCTTCTCATCGAAAGATCGGGCCAGAACAGGACCTTCGTGGTTCATCAGAGAAGTCATGTCCTACTTTGCAGAATGCGGTCTTTTCGGTCTGAAAAGCTGGCGAGGCAGTGTGTTGTCACGTCTTACTTTGCAGAGAGTAAAGTGGTCACGTCCTGCTTTGCAGAGAGAAGTCCTGTCCTGCTTTGCAGAATGCGTTCTTTTCGGTCTGAAAAAATGGCGAGGCAATGCGTTATCACGTCTTACTTTGCAGAGAGTAGAGTGGTCATGTCCTGCTTTACAGAGAGAAGTCGTGTGATCTTGTCATTCTAAAAAGTAAGTGTTCTGAAATTGTCTCGAACATTACAGATTTAGGTCTCCAAAATTTGGCTTTTAGGTTTCGGAAATTAGGGTTTCATGAATTCCAACACAAAGTATTCATAACGGAATTAGACAGAGGCATACATGATACAGACCAGTACAAAAACATCACAAAGGCATACATCATGTAATGCAAGGATACACGACACTTGATCCATGCGTAGATAACGTTACTTGTTTATTCTCATTCATAAAGGACTGCGATGTATAGATAAAGAGTGGACATTACAATCTCATTACAACTGAACTTCTACTTGGCAAGAACAACAAATAATAGAAGAAAGACCGTAAAACTAACTATCTTAACTAATTTCTGAAGCATTTTCTCAACCCTTTCTATGCTTTCATCCAGTCTTTTAAGTCTATTCTCTTCATTTTGCATTGGTTGATCAGAGGGTCGAGCCACTAGATGAAATGAAGCACCACGGGTGTCTTGTTGCAAGGCAGCAATTTGTATTGCAATATCTCGAACCACTAGGACAGCTTCATCAGCTCACTACCAAAACCGACATGTTGTGTTCTGGAAAAGAATTGCAGCTTCAAGTGAAAAAAACATGATATTTTGAATGGAATTCATTCGAGATGATTAGGCACAAGTTACCGCAAGATTTGAAGACTTCAGAAACACTAGGGATGGATTCGTTGGCGTATGCGAGGTGAACACATTCACTGGATCCCTGCAACGAGGGCAAACCAGGTGCTACCGTAGTGATTCTAATTGTCTGCTCACTTGAAAGTTAGATGAGGCCGAAGACATCCCGTTTAAGTCTGGAAGAAAGGAGAAGAGGAAGTGAAGAGTAAGGTGAATGGCAGCCAAAGCATCCATATATAGCCTGCGGCTGAATTGCAATTGGGTTGAAGGAAATTCACATCCGCGAGGCAGTGGGCTCGATGAGGAATCATGTGGCAGCGTTGCATTAGGTCTTTTAGCTTTAGTACATTAAAATCGGGAGGTAGAGTTGTCATTTGTACTGACTATTTTGGAGAACATTTTGTGTCGATAAATCACAATGTCATAATGCACACTGACATTACATAAGTCACAATGGCACAATGCACAATGACATTACATAACATGCATTATACGGCCATGACATTACTTATGGTACATCATCCCGCCCTTGCCTGGATGGCGTAGTTGATCCTCAGTGAAGGTGAACCTGTCAGGGGAGCAGCGTACGTCTCAAAAGCCGTAGTAGGGGCGCTACGCGGGAGGCGTCGCTGCGGTGATCTCAGTGTAGGTGTCTGGTTGAGGCCTGAGCATATTGTTGACCCACTAGTGCTCATCCTATGGGAAGGGTACTGGGTGAGTTAGTTCTTGGTTTCGTGCAACCAAAAAATTGTTGTAACTACGTTAAAGCGTACCTGAGTAGGTTGTTGTGTGGATGACGATCCTCCTGGCCAGTCTGTGCCATAATGCTGCAGGGTGTACCCTTGGCACGTCTCGTCGAACCACTGGTCGCGCTCCTGCACGTGTGACTGAACACCGTACGCCAATGAGCCCAACCCGTCGTCTCGGCGCTGCGGCTAGTCAGGGTCGCTGTGTGCAGTGGAACAATGTCACGCCGGCGAGGAAGTCCTGTCCTGCGCCTCCCTCCGTGATCACGACGGCAGAAGCAGAGTGTTGTCCACTCGCAAATGCTACAAGAACAAACGGTAATGTCATATACGTTCGAAAGGAGTGCAAGGACAAGAACTAACGACAACAACCAGTAGACAGATGACATATCTGTGGCCCGAGGTGCGTCGAGGCTGAGCGACCGTAGCTCTGATGACTCCCAAAGTGCGACGAATGTGCGGAGGGCGATGCTGAGGGAGGTATCGAGGGCGGAGGGGGTGGAGGGTGCCCTCGGTGTCCGCGATGCTATACGTGAACGTCGTTGTGGCGATCACAAGTTATGGTCCTAATTGCAGCCCTTGTGTCATCGGTCATGGCACACACCACGCCTAGGAGGCAATCAAATGTGCTATTGTTTCCACGACGTAGAGCTTCAGCACCCTCATGCTGGATACAATCAAGGAGATAGTACTGTAAGGAAACCAATAGTAAGTTAGAAACATGTTGCCGGATGAAAATTCTGCAAAGAATGTTTTACCGTCTCGTCGTGGCGTGCCGCCCGGTGACGGTCGGGACCTGCTAGTACAATGGCATCATGCATGACCTCCACTGGACGCTGTGGCGCTAGCCTAGTAAGCCTGCACCTAGTGCGTGGAACGTACCACCGCAAGTACGCAACATACTTCTGGATGGTGTAGCCTCGTAACTCATGCACCACGTTTTTTGTCGCCCTCTCGCCCCACAGCATCATCCACGGCTACTGTGTCTGCCTCCAATCGTCGTTCCTCTGGCCTTTCCTCGTTTGGCTGCAATTTAGTTCAGATGTCAAAAAATCTAAGTCAGACATGCGGCTAATATGGTACCGAAAAATGACATACCGGTGGGCCTTCGCTGTGAGAGGTCGTCTCGGCGGCGGTGGCACCTCTTGATAAAGGCCAAACTTTCTCATGGCCCACTGTGGATTATACAGCTCAACCATGTTTGAGAAGACCAGGTGGCAGGTCGTTAACCAGAGCATCTCATCCTGAATGCACTGCGAGGACAATCTGTAGGGGGCCGTGTCTGCAAGGAACGGTGCAGTCCATGGCCACCAGATGACCTTGTCCTCGTGCAGAGTCTCAAATAGGTTATGGAACTTAGGGTACACACGCCTCGGTTTCTCCCTGGCCCACCCTAGAGTACCACATGTCCAACGCGTTCCCATTGTAGGCCCGTCGACGAGGTCATCGCCTCCAGCATTACCATAAAGCTCGGTGCTCAACTGCAAAGGGTGCACGGTGCTCCAGAAATACGGCCAACCAACCGAAAAGTGCTCCCACGACCATAGCTACAGCAGGGTGTAGCATACCGCGAGGACTAGCTCCCTACCTGTACTGTGCTGAGAGGCATCGCACAACCCTCGGTAAGTGGTGCAAAGCACTTCAAAGCCCCACAATGTATTGTGGCACATCGTCGGGCTGGGCGTCCACCAAAGACTCTGCGAGATGGATGTAGCTAGGGTACACGCAATCTCCCTGAGTTGTAGGAAACAAGATCCATCCGAACAGGAACAAAAGGTACGCGAGGAAGTGTGTTCTCACTGCCTCCACAATCGCATGCATGGGGCAGGTCATGTACTCCCGTAGCCAGGAATATGGCACACCCGATATGTTGTCAGGAATCGGGTGACCGAATTTGTCAGCCATACGCACCTTCCAGTCTACTCGCCTTGGAGGTGGCACTACTAGAAGACCGCGCAGCGGTAGACCTGTAAACATAGCTACGTCCTCCAAAGTTATGGTCATCTCCCCCCATCGAAAGTGGAAGTTGTGAGTCTCCGGTCTCCAATGGTTCATGAGCGCAGATAGGAGTGCCACGTCAAACTAGAACGCGTGCAGTAGATCCAACATGCGGGCAATGGGCAGGAGGCCGGTGTCCTGCAGTCTTGGGACATACCGCTCGTCAAGAGGCCACCTCTGTCTAGGGGTGCTCTGGACCAGGCTCGGAGGGCCGACGCCGGACGACCATGCCAGGCATCGGTGTCACCCATCCCAGCGTGTGTCGAGAGCTCATATGCGCCATCAACTGAAGGCTGCGCCATCTCCTATCGAGAGGGAAGCAACATGTTAGTCCGCATATAAAATAGAATGTATGGCACAGAAAAACAAAGCGAAACATATGACAACAGAGTGTAAGACAAAGTGAATAACACCATATGCACACCCGTACAACATAACAGTAGATATCACCATAATGAGTTAACATATGACCCAAACAACATAACATTACGTCCGTACACAAAGGCATGGATTGACAACAATACAATGCGCGTAGCAGCTTCTCTGTCTTCCTCATCTTTGGAACTGGTTGTTTCCACGCCCTCCTTCTCGCTTTCCATCTCTTCCACCTAGTTAGCCAGGTACTCATAGCAATCAATACGGGCTGCCCACCATCTCTTCACTCCTTTGTTGGGCTCAAAATTATCGGTGCGCCTCCTCAAGTCTCCATCGCCCACTTCCTCGCCTACGTCTCCTCCAACACCGGAGACCAACGTAGGCTCCTCCTCACCCGCAGCTTCATCGGAACCACCCATGTCGGATGTCCCCATGCTCTCCACAAACTGAACATAGACCATCGGCTGTGCATATATCACAGCAGTAGGGTTGCAAACAACCTCCATGTAATTGCCCCATGAAGCGTCACTTGTTGCGACGCCCCGTGTCATTACCCCAAGGGTAATCACACTTAGGCATATGGATTACTATTCGTTTACCCAGTAGAACACTACTCCAACAAATAGTAAGCCATTTATCAGAGATAACACAGCAGAACAATAAAATAGAAACTGTACATCTTTATTTCAGTAATAGCCACGCAAGGCTATGGTTCTTAATACAAATATTACACAAATACAAAAGGGAGCTTATTCGCTTCTTTCGCCTGCCCTGAAGTAACGGCCACCTATTTGCCCCTCGCGTCCCCCACGCTATGCCCCTCCTGACCAACACCCTGGTTGCCAGCGGCATCCTCGGTACCTGCAAACCCCTCATCCCACTCGGGATAGATCCCGGCCAGACAAGGATCTAAGCAAGGGGAGAGATAGCAAGAATGAGTACTATAGTGTACTCAGCAAGCATTAATAGCTAAAATGCATTTGATGATTCTAAATTTCATCCTTATCAAAATTACTACCTCTTCTCTTATTCTGAAAATAGCTTTCAAAACTTAGGTTGCAATTTATTTCTGAAGAGACTACTTGTTTACTCGGAGAGAAGAAAGACCCCTGGTGGTTCCCGTAGACTCCAATCTAGGAGACTGGCATGAATTCATGATTTATTATAGCACTGCGCAAGCTTGTACCACCTTACCCATAGTAATTCTGAATCCTAAATGAGCCAGGTCCCCAGCATTTCCTTAGATGCGGGTTCAAGTTCAGAATACAGAATGTTTTCCAATTACGTGATCAAGTCTCCACCCATTACCTTTCGTCGGTGCAGATTTAATCACGCTTCTTGACCTCATACACCGAGTTTCAGTAATGTTGGTTGAGGCGGCTATCATCCGTGCTCAACACACCTCCTTGGGGCGGCTCGCTCCCCATGCCCAAACACTCCAATGTGACCCATTGTGGAGAATCTTAATTACGTAAAGAGGTAACCTTTCCGCCCGCCGAAACGGAAAAATGGTTGGTACTGAAATACGGCCTCTGATCGAGTAAGAGTTTTGTTGGTCCTTATATTATACCATCCGTAAAAAGGGGCCCACCTCTTACCTCATCATCATCGTTATCGTCGTGTTTCCCCGCCTGGGCCCCCTTTTACCAACCCAATAGCTTTCATTTCTTCTTTTCCTTCATTTCACTTCTTATCTTCCCAATTTCATTCAAATCCAATTTAGTTTTGAGAAAATAGTTTTGATGCAATACATAATGATAGAGCAATATACCTTTTATATTTAAAATAGCTATGTTTATGATCAAGGGAGTAGCTTGCCTGCGGAACTGTAGAAAAGACCGTCGTCGACGAAATCAATATTATCTACTCTTGTTGATTCACCCGCTGCAATTTATACGATGGTGCGAAATAATAAATACATAATTAAATACTTAGCAACAATATGCGAGACTATGTGCATGCTATTCGGATGATTCTTTTTGTTAGCGGATTTTATTTTAATAACACTTTTCGAACCCCCGTTAAGTTAACACTCTCCCAGCACGGTTGTTCTACAATTTATCGGTTCTAGGGTTAGGGTGGTTGACCTACACGATCTAATGAGCAACGATAAAACTACACTTAACTGAAAATTAGCCAATCTCACTAATTTTATTCGCGCAATACTACGTCCACCAAATTTTATTCGGGCAATTAAACGATTAACATGATTTTATGCCGGTGCTAAATAAATGAATCTATATGAATAAATTATCTCTAATGTTCAAATTACTTGCTTACTTAATTTCGTAGTTCTATCGACGACTAACTCAAATCTAAAGTTCCAATTTAATTTATATACATTTTTCGCCTTTATTTCCTACCGGTCGATTTACTGCTAAATATTCTAACGCGGATTAAATAACCTAACTTACTAGTGACTCAAATGAAATTCGCACTTATACTACTAATTCAAATCTTCTACCCAATTTGAAATTTACCACAATTTTACAAAATTGCCCCTCTTCTAAATTTTTCTTTCTTTCCTTTATCTCCCTTTCCCTTTTTCTATTTCTTTCTTTCCCTTTTAACCCTACCCCTAATCGGCCGACTCCTATGCCCATTCTTGCCCAAACCAAACTCCTCCTCCTCCCCATTTCTTCTTGGTGCCGCCGCTGCCACACACGGCTCCTCCTCCCCGGCTCGCCCTGCTCCGTTTCCCCTGGCGCCTCATCCGGTTCGCCTGGGCCTCATGGTGCCCTAGCCGCCGCCACAGCCCACGCCTCCTCACGGCGCCTCCTCGACACCTCCAACCCGGCCGCCTTTCTTGGCAAGACGGCGCCATCACACTCCCTACACACTTGCCCGCTCCAGGCCTGCCCAGCTCCGCCTTTGCTCTGCCTCATTGCCGTCGTCTGGCTTCCCCAGTCGCCGCCCTCGGCTTCACCAGCTGTGCCTCCACTCCTCTCCCTCTGGCGCCACCTCCCTAAGGCGCCGCTGCCGCTACGGCCTGGTCCGCCGCCGCCTAAGCCGCTCGGCTCCTCCTCCGGCTCCCCCTGCTGTTGCTCGGCTCCTCTGGGCTACCCCCTGGCCCGACCCCCTCTCGGCGCGGCCGAAGGCCAGCGCCGCCCTGAGCTCCCTCTATGTGGCTTGGCCTCTGACATTACTGCTACTCTTCACTCGCCCTAGCTTACCGTTCCTTCCTCCCCTAACCCCCTCTTGTTAATTCAGATTTTATTTGATTGGGTTGATTTATTCACTTTGCTTGCTGGTGCTTGATTGATGCATATGCATGATGCTGGAGGTGGTTCGGCTACTACCTGATGATGCAAAAGTGGAGGTGATGGGGATGGTTTCGGCTGAGGCTCACTAAGGTATCACTGCCCCCCTGTGCTCTCTGATCCTTGCTCCCTCCATTGCTCTGTGATGAATGATTGTGATTGATGATTAAGCTGCCATGAAACCCCATGGTTTGAATGAATGCTTTGGATGAGTAGAACAATCAGAGGGTGGCTGGGTTACCTCTTGCTAGAACTTGGGATGGGGAGAAGGTTGCAGTGCAGGCTTCGTCGGTGCTCCTTCCTTCCCTTCCCCTTTGCTGCAGTGGTTGAGGTGGTGGTGGCTGTGGGTGAGGCTCCTGGTTACACCCCTTTCTCTTGTGGCCAAGGTGATGAGAATGTGGATGGGGTTGGGGCTGTGTGGGTGATCTTATCCTTAGCTGGTTGATCTCATCCTCACTTGTGGTAATTTTGTTTTTACGGCAACCCTATTCCTATTTACCTTGCCCTAATTACCATGCTCCTATCTCTCTTGCTTGCACTGTGAATTGGAGGGCTAAGAACTATTTGCCCAAGGGTAAAATGGCTATTGAGCTATGGATTCTCTTGTGGTGGAGATAAATGGGTAAAATGTGGGTGTTGGATTGAAACTACCCTGTGATGCTTGGAGCTGAGGGTGGGATTAAAGGGTGATGCACTGTATCATTCTAATACGGTTGAGGCTAATTGGTAAAGATGGGTGTTGGGCTATAATGATGCCGAATGATGAAACTCTCGGAAGTAACGGGTGCCTATTCATCTAGGTTTACCCGGATACCATAATTATCAAGGGCCGACTAACTTTGGTTGGTCAGGGTACTGTGGTAATTGCGGGACCGGTTGACCTACATTAATACGGTAATCCTAATGGACTTCGAGTAGACTGACGGCAACTCTCTTCAATCTAACTAATACTCCTGCTTTCGATTTTTGCTAAATGGTTTCTATACTTTTGGTTGCACGATAAGGAAAGGTGGAGAATGATTGGATGAGGTGGCATTTTGGCAAGGAAGGCTTCAATGCAATGAATGCAAGATTATTGATTTGTAACTGATTTATGCTTGTAATTGAGGTTGTAAATGAGTTGAAGCATTAATCCTGTAATTCAGAGTTGAATTGTAATATTTTAATTTCTTTTTGTAATTGAACTGTTGTATAAATTTTGGTGATGTGAAAAGATATTTCCATAATTTAGATTGCCCATTACGATAATTTCGCGATTTAATATTAACTGAGATATGATTGATATTGTTTTAATGAAATTTTTACTTAAGCTAATTACCGATTACTGTTGATCAGCTTAGTTTAATTATGCTGGTTCTCACACTTGTCGCCTTCATAAGTTGTCAAATGATCTCACTTGCACCACCCACCACCGAGGCATACAACGCCTCGATGTGTAGCTTCTTCCTTGTAGTGGCGCGATCGAACGTGGAATGCACGCACCGCCTTAGCTCCGAGAGGCTCATGTCCTTCAGACCTAGCGCCCGGATCACAGTCCGGTCACAATTTGACAGGTCCACCCTGTACGGTCCGTCACGTACGAGAACGTTCCCGTGGAACACAAACAGATCTTGAATCTCCGCAATGAAGTACCTAACACCGGTGCATATGAAACCACTTATATGCAATGCACGTACCATCCACTTATTTGTGGGTTTTCCAAATGAATTCTTCTACAAATTTGGTCATGCCCACTTTACACCAGCATTTTTTACTCCATGTTTTCAATTATATTTCTATTGCATCTCATGCACATTTTAATTACATGCTAAACCACCTCGAGATATTTTTGAAATTTTAGGTTCAAGTTCCTAACACTTTTATAATTTCTTCATAATTTAATGTACTAGTGAACAGAAAAATTACATGGTTGCAGGTTCAATTATAATTCTATTTAAAAATTTCATGGTTACCTAGAGAATAAAATTTCATGACCAACAAAAATTGATTCATCTCAATTGGAGTTCATATGAATTTTCTATGAAATGTTGAACTTAATTCAATTTCTATTGTAAAAATAATTTTTAATCGAATTTAATTCCAATTTGGAAATTTTTTGCGGCAGTAACAAGTTTCAAACATATTCTAAGTTAAAGTATAATAAAAATGGAACCCAACAAAATTGGCTTCACTAAATTTGTAGTTAATTTCAAATAGTTATGAATTTTTTTAAGTTGTTTGAATTTACAGTGCAAAAATAAATCACTTCAGAAATTCCTAATGCATTTAAAACTTTTTATACCCGAGTTAAACTTGGCCTCTACCACTGACATGCGGGATTTACTGCATAGTATTCTTATTTAATTTCCGAATTAAAAGCCTACTAACAGGTGGGGCCCATTTGTCATTCACTCAGTCCAAGGCATAGTGCATGGACCAAATGTCAACATGCCCGGTCAAGGGTCTATGGACCACACATCGCAGTCTCAAGCCTTCGGTGGGACCCGAATCAGATTAGCGACTCTATTTCTATTACGTTAAATGACCTCAAAATATTTTGATATTTTATGGTCAAGTTCCTGACACTATGCAAATCATTGTGTAATTTTACGTCCAAGCACATCATATATGTCATGCATGTAATTGCCCACACTGAGTTTTCAATTCTATTTATGTTGCGTCTCATGCGCATTTGAATTACACGTTAAACCACCTCGGAATATTTTGAAATCTTAGGTTCAAGTTCCTGACACTAAGTCTTCTAATTACGTGCTAATCACACTAAGTCTTCTAATTTTATGTCCGAACGCCAAGTTAATACAGTGACTGTACAACCCTAACTACTCAGTGGATACAATAAGAAGCTACCATTCAACTAATTGTATGCTAATCACATTGCTAAAACTATAGCCGCATGTGAATGACAATTACCTTTTCTAGGTACTCACAAGATGATGCACAATTTCCGCAACTGCGCGAGCTTCAACTGCTCTCTACTTGGCTTCTCCCTTCTCTTCCTCTTTGGTTCTCTTCCTCACTGCTTCAACGTGAAAACAGCCCTGGCGTTCGCGTTCGTATTCGGCTCGTTTTATTGATGCGTGAGGGAATCTGCGTGGGGGAGCACTAGGCATCCACCCGTGACTGCGCAGGGGCCAGCTAGGGGCGCGCACGGGGACCAGAGCAGCGCGTGGCGGGCAAGCACAAGTGCTGTCGTGGGGGCCACGGCACCTTGCTGCTGTCGTGCCCAGGCGTAGCACCTTTGCTGCTGCTGTGCCCGTTGGTAGCAGCTAGGTGCTGCGGTGGGGGGCGTAGCAGGTGAGGAGCTATGGTGCACAGCCGCAGCACGCACGAGGAGAGTGCCAAAAATGAAATTTTAGAGGTAGGGCGGCTAGTTTAGGAATTATAGTGCTCTAGGAGGCCAGTAGTGTCCGAAATTCCAAGTTGGAAGCGTGTGATCGGGACACGGGTGTGAGTGTGGTGTGTACTTAAAAAAATATTAAGTTAAAAGCAGCGATCTAAAGTACACATGCAGTAGGAAATCTTTCTTGTCCTTTGATCCAAAACCAACTGTGCAGATCCACCACATACAACATCTTGGTACAACACTCGCTACAGTTTGGACAGTAGTCTAGAGTGTTGCTACAGCACCAATTATATCTCGTCCCTCTCGTTTTTTTGGTCCGAATGTCCGATGTTCTACGGAGCAACTGTGGAGCATTGTAGCGCTTATGGTCATTGAGTGATTGTCATTGTCTGTAGACAATCCAGGTAATGCTGGTCCATTGTTAGATCGAGCAAGTTATTAGTTAATCAACAAAGATGGTTAATTGTAAGTTTCAAAATAAGATGGTATGTTAATTGCAAGTTTCCAAATAAGATGGTATGTTAAACATCGACTCCCTACTAAAGCATCATGTGTTAATTAATCCCAGGGCCAGCAACAAATCTTCTCAGATTCTTACCTTTCATTAGGTGATGAAAAGGATATATACATGTGACCGTCCAAATTTTGCATGTAATTTTTGCAGTTTTAGTTTCAAATTCGTGTTATTTGAATCTGAACTTTAATATTAGATAAAATTACAACATTGTTTGCAGTCTAAATGAAAGTGAAGTTTCAAACAGAAAACTAAAATGAAAACATGCAAATTAAGTAGAGTTTGTGCCACGCTTGTTTTGAAGCACATGCCTGCTGCCAGATGCACCCCACGCGTGAATGATTTTTTAGCACACTTCCTTCCCACCTGAGCACTTTTTTACACTTTGATTATTCCTGATTAATATTAAATATAATCAACCTTCACTCTAGATAACATGTGACCTATTACCCGTTGAGTCACATGCTCACATCCATTAGATCAAAGAAAACTGACGGCTTCACATCAAAAGTGATGAATTATATATAGAAAAATCCAGCTCCCTTTATTACCAAAACTAGACGTGAAAAAAAGCTAAACGTACAATTTTTCAACAAAAAAAAAGGGTAATGCTATATAACTTCCGACAGTTTTTTAAAGTTAAAACTGTCACTTTTCTATTCGTCAAATGTGCTATAAGATTCGTGTTATTGATGTGCTGTAAGAAAAAAAATCATAATAGTTGAATTTTCAGTCGTTCAATATGCTTTGAGACTTGCACTTTTTCCTATCCGATGAATTGGGTTCGAAATTACTATGATTTTTTATTCGGAACATAACGGGTTCACCATATTACCGTATTTTGTTAGTATATAATTTTATTTTTTGTATTTGTTTTTGCTCAACTTCTCAAAGTACATGTGAAGAACATAACAGGTTTACCACATTGCCATATTTTGTTGGTATATAATTTTTTTTGTCTTTGTTTTTGCTCAACCTCTTAAAGTACATATGAGATTTTGAATCATGTAATGGAACTATAAGTTATTAAGACTTTCAAGAATAATTACAGTGACCAAACACCAAAATTACATAAATAATCTACTGTAATTTATATATAATGGAGTTATAAATGAACTTTCAGAATGTGACAGTCTTTTAGGAAGAAAACAGTTGAATTATGTGTAGATAGACAAAAAAAAATACACGTACAACCCGCACGACGAATCGACGGCCCTTATTCTACTAGCAGCCTGGCAGGTAGGAGTGAAACAATAGTACCAAACCAATATATTATCTATGCAACTTTCTTACTGGGGAGCAGTACATCCTTGAGCAGATTCTCTAGGTTGGCCAACGACCTGCCACCAAGTTGCGTTGCCCGAACACCGGTCTCCTTCCACTCCACTGCCCTCCGCTGCATCTCCCTCCCCTTCTCGCCTCCCATCGCCTCCCTTATCCTCGCCTCGAGCACCTCCCGCCGCACGTTGTCGCCGACCTCCATCCCCACGCCCCACTCGACGCACGAGTACCGGGAGTTCGTCTGTTGCTCGGCGAAGAACGGCCAGCACAGCATCGGCACCCCGGCGCTCAGGCTCTCCATCGTCGAGTTCCACCCGCAGTGCGTCAGGAACACGCCGACCGCCTCGTGCCGCAGCACCGCCTCCTGCTCGCACCAGCTCGGCAGGAGGCACCTGCCCTTGGTCGCCTCCAGGAACTCGGGGGGCAGCACGGCGGTGTCACCCTTCACCAGGTCGTTCCTCACGATCCATAGGAAGTCGTAGCCGCAGTTGGCCAGCCCCCACGCGAACTCCACCAGCTCTTTGTTGGACATGGTGGTTATGCTCCCGTAGTTCACGTACACCACGGACTGCGGCTTCCTGCCGTCGAGCCACTTCAGGCAGGTGTGGTCTTCTCTCCAAAGGCTGGAGCGTATCGCGCCGAGCGGCGGGCCGTCGGGGACCACCGGCTCGACGAGGAAGTTGAGCGGGCCGATGGTGTAGATGGGCGGGAGGATGGCCCGCATGGCGTCGAGCGCCGGCTGCTCGAGCTCGTCGAAGGTGTTGAGGATGACGGCGGCCGCTCGGTCCGTGCGCTCTACCTCGTGCATCACGAAGTTGAGCAGGATGTCGCCGCGGTCCGTCGTGCAGATGAAGGTCGGGAAGTCTCTGAGCCGCATGTGCTTGCTCATCCCGCGAGCCCAGCCCACGGGCGTGTCCAAGTACCCGTTCGTCCGTTGCTCTTCATCTGCTCAAACCGCACAGCGCAAATTCAAACTTGTTGCAAATGTAGTACTTGTGACTGTCTCATGTGATTAGTTGATGTCTATCCCCTCACTATCGCAAGTTTTTTACATCCAAACAAAATGTTTAGCTTGTTACTGATAACAAATCAAAGGGGGACCTTAGCTTTGGATCACATGTCCTCCAGGCCCTGTCAACGTCGCTCTCCGACCATTGCCCACTTCTGCTTGTGAATGCGGCTGGTCCGGCCAGGCCACGCCCATTCATGTTTGAATTTTTTTGGATCAGAATGCTGGGTTTTTTTTTTAAGTTGTCCAACAAGCTTGGAATGAACACAGCCCACATGTCGAGCATTGTCACATCCTGTACAATGTCTTCAGCGGACGGCTAAAAGACTAAAGTTTTGGAGCAAAGGCTTATTTTCTCAAACAATGTTGCAATTTCACCTGGCAAATGAGATCATTCTCCGATTGGATGTGGCCAGGAAAACAGGCCGCTCTCCTCTGAAGAGCAAAGTCTTAGAGCCTTGCTACACACACACACACACACACACACACACACACACACACATATATATATATATATATATATATATATATATATATATATATGTATGTATGTATGTATGTATGTATGTATGTATGTATGTATGTATGTATGTATGTATGTATGTATGTGTGTGTGTATGAAGCCAGTTTTAAAGGCACTACATTTTATAGAGAAGAGATCATCATAGACAGTTCCTTAGTTCAAATCATCTGTGATACAGTGATACATCAGCAATCACAGACAGTTTCATTTACAAACCGTCTGTGATAATCAACTATCACAGACGGTTCTGAATTAATAACCGTCTGTGATAGTCCGCATCACAGACGGTTTGAAAACCGTCTGTAATGACCTCATGTTATTATTGACCCATAAATTGAGACGGCTCACGAAACCGTCTGTGATGACGTTTTTGAACCGTCTGTGAAGACATTTTATGTAGTAGTGTTGGACAAGAAAAGGAGGACTTTTATGTGGTCAGGAACGGACTCGGATTCAGGCGGCTATTGTAAAGTAAATTTGGAGCTGGTCCATCGACCCAAGAGCCAGGGGTTTGGGAATTTTACATCTGCAGAACTTTGCCAGGGCCTTGAGACTACAATGGCTGTGGTCCCAGTGGTCAACCCTGGAAAAACCTTAGGTAAGTTTGGACGCCCCTTTTGATAAGGCGGACTACACCCTTTTCTATGCTTGTAGCTGCATTACGGTGCGAAACAGTCGTACAACTAATTTTTGGGAAGCACCATGGTTAAATGCAAAGTCCCCGCGCGATATCGCTCCATCAGTTTACGACATATCAAGATGCAAAAGCAGATCGGTTCATAGCGCATGGATACAAGACATATACCTGCACGTAGCCCTAATTGTAAAGCACCTACAAGAGTTCGTCGCCCTTTGATAGCATGTGCGCGAGGTGGTGCTGGACCCGGCTGCCCATGATCAAATCATCTAGAAGTTCACTGCAGACGTGAATTACACCGCGGTTTCGGCCTACAAGGCTCAATGGGCCGGCTCGCTTAACACAAACTTCCAAGCACTCATTTGGAAAGCATGGGCACCGCCAAAATGCAAGCATTTCGCATGGCTCTCCATTCAAAACAGATTGTGGACCTCAAACTGGCTTCAACGTTCTGGATGGCCAAACCATGACCTTTGTGCCCTATGTCGTCATCACCTAGAAACAGTGATGCATCTACTCACCACTTGTAGGTACTCTTTACAGGTGTGGAACGCAATGTTCACATGGTATGGCTTTGCACCCCCACAACCGGCCCAATGGCTAGCCTATGCCAATATAGGTGGGAAGGAGTTTGCAAGACGCAAAGGGAGCACAAAAAGACCACCCTAACGGTGCTCATTTTAGTCACCTGGGAACCCTAGAAAGAGCGAAATGCGAGGGTTTTCAACAACAACAGCGCACTTCCACAGACGCTTCTAGGAAAAATAAAGGACGAAGCACGCACATGGTGTTTAGTAGGAGAGACACACCTCGCGTCCATCACACCGGGAGAGTAGCGTTTGATTAGGGGTCTGAGACTCGGATTTTTGGGGGTGTTGCTCTTCCCTTACCATTTTTCGCCCTGTTTTTTTATTTCCCTATATATATCCTTTGCTTGTGTGGTTACCTTTTCCCCCACTTAATTAAATAGTTGTAGGTAGCCTGCCTACCAGTTTTAAAAAACAAACATCCAAATCTCTCCCCCTCTCCCCCATATATATTGCCCTCCACCCTCTAACCCTAATTACCTTCACCCTCACCCGCCGCCGCCCCTCCCTGCGTCTCGCCTCTTAACGCCTCACGGGCGTTGCCACCGCGCTGACGAGGCCTGCTGCTCAGCTCCTTCCCCACGCTGCTCCTGCCTCCCTCCCTCCGCCCCAGCCACCTCCCATGCCGCTATTCTTCCGCCTCTCCAGCAATCCGCCCCCGCGCCACCTTATTCCTCCACTCCGGCGAGCCACCCCCGCACTACCCTCCTTCCTCATCTCTGGCGGCTATCGCCACCGGATCCGTTGGTACCTCCTGCCGCCTTCTAACCTCTGCGTTTCTCATCGCCCCTTCCGACCATCATTGTCCCAACCTCCCTCTAAGCATGGGGGGCACCGGTTAACCAAAATCCTAAACAAATGAACCCCGACGGGGTCAGAGAGGATGACGACGGCCAGCCGGAGCACAAATCTCCACGTCAAATCCAACGGTGAGCGAATTTGGCTGTGATTTTGTTAAAATTTCAGACGCGTGTGTAATAGTAAATCCAAAAATCATAACGTTTAGCCTACATTCTTCCTTAGATCCCCTTTTACTCCGATAGTATAGTAGCTCACAATCGATGCATGCAGTTTGTAGTGTTTAAGAAGTTTTGGCAGAGTTACCGGCCCCCTCCCCCTCGGTAGGATTCCAAACCAGCCAAAAAAATTCAGTTTGGATGAATTTTGCCCCCAAAAATCGAATTTGCTTGAATGTGATCATTTCTAATTTAAAAATCCAATTTTAATTTGAAAATTTCGCCCAAAATTAGCCAAAATTTTCCACTTTTTTTGCCAAACCGGCCATACCCCTCCCCACCCCCAAAAAAAATCGGTAGCAAAAACCCTGGCTAAAGGGAGACGTATGAGCGCGAATACCTTTGAGGGGGGCAAGGCCCTCATCCATGAGGAATTGGAAGTGACGGTACCCCATGTAACCGCAGGCACTGGCCGTCCAGAACAGCGCGCACGGCACGCCGAGCTCCCTCGCGGCGTCCACGCTGAAGCTCATGACGTTGTCCGCCACGACGCACGTCACGGGCGGCACCCCGGCTGCGGTACTGCTGTTGAGGTCGGCGAGAAGTTTCTTGAAGTGAGGGATGCACTTGGTCATGGTGGAGTAGCAGAGGGACGGCGGGTCCTGCGTGGCGTCGGCGTCGGACGGGGGCAGGCCGTCCGGGATGGTGGCGAAGCGGAAGTTCGGGAGGCCCGCGACGGCGCCGGGGCCGCGGGAGCGGATGAGGCGGCGGTGGTTGTACTCGGTGTTGACGAAGGTGACGTGGAAGCCCTTGCAGTGAAGGACCTTGGCCAGCTTCATCATTGGCGTGACGTGCCCCTGCGCCGGGAACGGCAGGCACACCGCGTGCGGCTTCTCGTCGGCCGGAATAGTAGCGCCACCCATCTCGTCGCCCGGAATAGATCTCAGATCGAGCTGTGCTTTTGTGTTGGAGATGCAGCCTGGCTGTTTGCTGTTTCACTATGCATATATATAGTGTTGAGTACGTGGCCACTCTTGTCAGATGTCACCACCTTGTGCCAGTTGATTGCAAGAACTTGACCAGGCGACGTCGACCGAGGCAGAAAGAATTTGCTTATTATCTCTTTTTAACTCGACGTTTTTGGCTTTTTACCGTCCGAAAACGACTTTGCTCTTTACTTTTTATAACTTTACATTTAAATATACTAAAAAATTATAATATTATAAAAGTATTTTAAACAACAAATCTAATTATATAATTTTTATATAGACAATCTAGGTTTTTTTAAATAAATATTTTTTTAGTCATTTTACACAAATAAACCGGATTTTTTTTGAAGTAACCCTCGGTCGCTGGCCCACCAGCGATTAGACCCAATCGCGTAGTGGGCGTTGATTTGAGTTAGCCCACAATCGCAGACATCGTCGGCGATCGAGACTATCAACACTCAGTCGCTCGACGAGCGGACGACGTTAAGCCACATCACCCAGTCGCACCTATGTCACACGATGGCGTGTGCTCGACGATCGCCGGCCTATGCATGGCGAGGGGCTAATATGAATCCACTCATGTGACGAAAGATGGGAAAGGAGGAGAGCGTCGGCGGTAGAGAAGAGGGGAGGGGAGGAGAGGAGAGGAGAGGAAAGGAGAGGAGAGGACAAGAAGGGAGAGGGGAGGGGAGGGGAGGAGAGGAGACTCTAGCCTCGGCTCGGCGCACCTGCGTGTACTCGTCCTTTTGCGTTGAGTTCGTAGTTGTAGATTGGTAATTTTAGGTTTAATGTCATGTATAATGTTACACTGTAGGATATTTACGTATTTACTATAGCATAAAAACATTATGGTACCTCCATTGGTAGATAGATTATTGGAAGACCTAGATTGCTTAGGTTTAGATCCACAAGACCTAGGGATACCGGTTTTAGATTATTTATATATTTTTATTTCATTGAACATTTTCAGTCATATTTTTAAATTCAATTGAAATAGAGAGTATTTTGATATGCACGACATGATTTTGTTTTTGTTAGACTCGACGTAGCATTCTTGACTAGTATCCATTCTAAATATCTTGAGTCTCTATGGGTAGGGAGAAGTTCGTGAGGGCCATGTGGGGCTGATTTCATTAGTTTTTTGCTAGTTTTTCGCAAACCAAACTGTATCACCCGAACTCGGATAATCTTAAGATCTGGGAGGTGTTGCATTGGCTGACATACAGCTTCTCGCTGGACCTAGCATTGTATGGTGTCACCGTTAAATACTTGTGGAACCATTTGCCAGAAGTGGTCTGTTGGGAGTTGAGGCCCATGGAGCGAACGAAGTCATGACAGACCTGGTTGGAAGCGTGCAGGCATGTCAGAGCACACTTGGCACTGCCCGTGAAATGGGGGGAGAGTAGTGCGGGTGTGCAGGTGGAAGTTAAGGATGGTGGGACAGAGGATTGTGGTGCATATGTAGTTGTGGGGGCAAACAGGCATGCCGATCCTAGTGGACAGATGAACGAAGGGGAGAGCATTGAATTCATAGTGGATGACTTGGAGCGGGAAGACCGGAAGGCTAGGGTCGAAGAACAAGCATTGACAGATGACGAAGAGGAAGACGACTGTTCGAATGGTGATAATGTCCCCGATGCGCTGGTGCCTGATGCTTGGAATAGACACGACCCATGGGGTATGGTTGTGAGTGATGGCCATGATTCTCGGTGGGAGTATGGACAGAATGTGGTGCGTGTTAATGTCATGTTTGCAAATAAGTCAGTTCTATAGGATGCTATCAAATTGTGGATGATGTCAATGCAGAGGCAGTTTAAGGTTGTAAAATCAAACAAAGAGCAGTACACTGTGAAGTGTGAGAATGATGGGTGTCCTTATCGTGTTTATGCCTACAAACTGAAGTATGAAATGCACTGGATCGTGTCGAAGGTGGAGGACCACTCATGTGTTCTGAGCAATGTACTACCAAAGCACCATAATCTCACTTCTTCTTTCATTGCAAATATTATGTACAGGGGGATTGTGGAGAAGAAGGACATCGAAGTGCAACACATCATATTGTCCAATGAGCAGAGGTACTAGTAAAAGATCAGCTACGCGAAGGCATGGAGGGCAAAGCAGAAGGCAATGGAGAGACGGTTCAGCACGTTTGAGTCAGACTACAACAATCTCCCTCGACTACTTGAGGTGCTAAGGAACAGAAATACCAGCACACACATCGCTGTGAAGGATAAGATTTCTAAAAAATGGAGGGGTACATGGTAATGCAACGGCCTTTCCTGAGTTAATTAAGGTCATCAAAAAGCTGTAAGAAGATTTAGATGCGCCTTTTCAATGGCGTGACCTGTGAAATAGTTGGTGCATGCAGCACCTGGGGGCCAATTATTTCGAGTAGTACAGGAGCAAGAGGTTGATGAACCTGTTTAAGAGGTTGTGCAAGCAGAACCAGTAAAGGAAGTTTGATGCACTCTAGGAGAAGCTTGATGAGTTCACCACCAAGCACACCGAGAAGAGGTATAATCAACCTGCTGAAAACACAACCGATGTACCAGAACGGTTGGCGCTGTTGCCCGAGATTGACCTACCCGACTTGAGAAGGAGGACAACAAAGAACATCAAATGTTTCTCGTATTGGATCGAGGCTAAGCCAATGGAGAAGTCAACATTACTTTATGACACCTACGATGCAAGGTACGGCATAATGGAAACCAATCTAGCCTAGGTGTACAATTGGATTATTAGGGGCTTGCTGCGCAAGCCCCTCATTGCAATGTCAAGGGTATTTTACATGGTATAATCAAGTACTATAGGGAAAGCAATAGTGTTACTACATTGCATATGCTGAATGCACGGACACCCTATTGTACTAAGATGGTGGAGTACATGGCCGAGAAGAGTGAGAAGGCCCGAATGCACCCAATCTTCATTATGTGCACCACAGAGCCTCGATTCGAGGTATTGCTAAGAAATTGAAGTGGGTTGGGAACGGCGAGTGGCATCTCATGCACAAGGTAGGCCTTGGATAGGAGGGCAACATCAATTGTCAGTGCACGTGTAACAAGTCATTGCTACTCCATAAGCTATGCTCTCATGCATTGGCTGCATGTGGCATGACCAAGATGGACTCCGCATGGTACGTGCTGGGCTACTTCATGAAAGAAAATGTAGTTCAGACTTGGAGCGGGGAGATTCGTGTGTTGGATCAAAAAGGCGACTAGAGAGGGGAGGGGTGAATAGGAGCACTACTCTTTTTCAACCCTAACGGTATTCAACATCTTCTTCACTTTAGTAGCTATGGAAGCTATGAAGATCGGAAACACAAGCACAGCAAAAGACTTCCGTTAAAACCAAAAATCCATGAGGCAAAGACCTCCTAGTCGATCTGACGGCCAAGAGGTGGCGGATCTGATAGTGGTCGAGCCGGTCTGACTGGCGGTGATGCGGTCTGACTGGTGGCTATAGAGATAGCAGCCCGTGACGATATCAAAACGACATAACTTTTGATTCCTAGCTCCAAACCCTCCAAGATTTCAACCATAGCTCATCAAGAAGATCAGGAACCTATTCCAATCGACAATTGGGAATATCGAAGCCAAGGTTCCATGAATTTCTTAATCGATGTATAGTAGGCACAAGAACTGAGGAAATTTAAACTTTGATCCAGAAATTTGCTCATGGATGGAAGATGGTTAAGATGACTGCGAAAGACCCAAATAAAACCAACGGAACACACAAAATCCCAAAGGAATCAAAGAGAGAGAAGAACGAGATAGAACTCATCTTGGGGTAAACCTTGCTTGGAATGATTCAAGATATTGATGGTTTACAACCACTCCACCATGGAGGACAAAAACTCAACACTTGAGCACTCAATCAATCCATCTTCCTCAAACCCTAGCCTCATCTATCTCCACTTTTCCCAAATCACAAATTAAGATTTCATGACTTGAGAGGGCTGAGTGCAAATCCTACACTCTTCTCTTTTATAGTGGAGGCTAGATCAAGAGAGAAAACCTTATCGGTCGTCCATTAAGCCCACGCACAACTGGGTCTACCGTCACGCACGCTTATCAAATTAGATGACGAATCGGGTCTCCCGAAGAAGACTCTTCGTGATCCTCATCTTCTCTTGACCTAAATCGTCTCTCATTGAGTCGCCTTGCACCGCAGTTTCTCCAAGGTCACCACCTAGTATTTTGGAGAAGATACCAAAATACCATTTCTCGATCCTTCTTCAAAGACAGAGTCCAATCATTGTGAAGCAATCCCATGCTTCTCCACATGTAGGTTGATCAATGATTATCTTTATGTTGGTAAGTCTCTTCCATCCGGCTCCCACCGAAACCATCATGGCACATGCACTGACCCCAAGCCAGTTGATGCATCCCGTCGCACTGAATTTTCTGTTCGATCGTTCTTATCTACCTTGCGCCATGCTTGAGTCCAACCACTTCACCCTATATCCGCGGTCGTTCTAGACCTCTGCTTTGCTAGCCTAGCCTGGATCATCCTTACTGTTGACCGTCGTTGACTCCAAGCCACCTACACAATAATAGACCAAGAAATCGATTTCGGACACAAGTTCTTCACAACTTAGCCCACATTATCCAAAACATGCATCATGCAACACTTATGTATTAAAACTCATGACTTTGACCAAACCCACGAAATTCATTACCTTCGCGATGCTTGAATAGTCACTGGCCAGTCAAATTGCCACCCCTAGCTGGTCTGATCGCTAGCCAACCGATCTGACCACCACCTGGTCAGTTAGATCGCCCCACTGGTCTGACCACCAAGCAACGACTGGTCAAACTGCCTGGGGCTTAGGACATTTTCCTCAGTCTCAAACTTGCATTCTCTCTAGAAAATTTCAAACTCTATCAAGTTTTCCCTTGGAACTCTATTTTCAATGAGACCAAGTGCAAACGCATCCTCTTACCTTCCTACTGTAACATCCCAATTTTTGAGTTTCAAAAATTTTTTGTGCAATTTTGCACTCTGGAAAATCTCACCAATTTTTGTTGAATTAATTAGCTTAAATGAGACTTTCTAAAGTCCAAACAATTTTAATGTGATTAATATAAACATAAATTAATTCCAAAATTAATCTATTTGAGTTGTTTGTGCTTGGAAGTATTTTCCAGATTTTTCTGAGAATTTTTCGAGTTCCTTTGCTATTTTTAAATTGCCATTTGGGTTTTATCTATTTTCTAGAATAGGAAACTAATTAAAAATCGCTGGAAGGTTTTCAGGCCGAAATCCAACTCCCAGCCCACATTTTCTCTTTCCCTTCAGCCTAGCCCATTGACCCAACTCCACGCCGCCAGCCCATCTCCATCTCTCTCCCGCTCGCACCCGACCCTACTTGCTAGCCGTAGTCTCGCCATGGCGACGCGAGTCTGCCCTAGCCACCACTGCTAACGTGTGGGCCTCACCCTCGTCACTATTCTTCGTCCTCGTGCCCGTGTGCCGCTCGGACTCTGCCACCACCTCGGTTTATTGGCGTGCACGCTAGGGACTCTCCCGGTCGTTCCCGTATTGTAAAACGGTGCCGCCCTCGGTGTCCACACCCAACCGCACCCGTCACCGCCGAAAACCCTAGCCCTAGCCACCCGGAGCTTGAGATATCACAGCCACCTTCCTCCAGCTTTCATCACCATCTTCCGCAGTGACCCTCTGGTCCCCGCATCACCACCATCGACACCGCATCGACCTCCTCCACCCTGCCGTCTTCTTAGTGTCGCCCGAAACCCGCCGTAGGACCGTCACGCCATGAACCCGATCTACTCTGCCTCTTAATCCTCGCCATCGGTCACCGCGTGTCCACCGTCGGACTCGTCATCATCTCCACTACCCGGCGCACCCCTTCGTGACCGCCGTCGTCACCCCTAGCGCCGATGACCATAGGGACCCAAGCGCCGCCGCCGTCCATGTCAGCACCATTGTTGCCTTGTCCGCCACCTGGTTGCCGGGTCAGCACCACACTAGTGCTAGTCGTGCCACGTCAGCCTTGCATTGCAACCACCGCCACGTTAGCATCTCCCACATGTCGCCTTGTCACCACCTTCGTGTCTACCACGTGTGTGCCACATGTGCAACCCGCCACCAACTCAGCCGCCACAACACCCAAACCCTAGATCTAAACCTAGGTGGACCCATGAGCCCATAGACCAAATCCATGGACCCGGTCTATAGACCGTGGGTCCCACCTGTTAATCCCTGTTCAGTGTGTTCCATCGGGTTCAGGATAGCTACATCCTCTCTGGATGCCCACTGCTTCTTCAATTGTGGTCCTTCGAGCGTTTCCAGATCGGATGACTACAGCTAGACCTGAGAGCCTACACCGACGCCATGTATGCCGTCACCGACGTCGTGGGTCCCACTTGTCAGTATCTATTCTAATTTTTGGGAATTTCTTTAATTTCTGAAATTCTTTTTCGAGTGGGTCCACCTGTCAGTTTTCTCTCTAGTTTTTCTTTTTCTTTGATTATCTTAGTCGACCAACTTCTGAGACTCCGTGCTTCCTCATACGAACTCCGATTGAGCCCATTCAAGTCTCTAAATTCATCTAAATTCAAGCTCTACCATCATGTGGTTTTTATTTAATTTTTGGAGTTAATTTTTTCTCTATTTTGTATTTATTTGTGTTTTCTCTTTGGTTTGCAAGTAGACATTGATACTTCGGGAGCTGTCGAGAAAGGAGAAGTTGATCAAGCTCAAGACCACTGCCAAGACTTGTTTCAAGGCAAGTTGTGTCTTTGACCATGTTGCACCCAGTTTTTCCAAAATTACTTTGATTCAAATTATTGCATGTTATTTCAATTATTTAATTCTTAAGTACTTTGAGATTTTCTATGCACCTACTTGATTATGTCCACCTTGCTTATTGTATCACCGTGATCATTTATCTCCCTAGCTTGGATAACTACTAGTTGGTATTATCATAGCACCAACGTGGGTTGGTTAGACACGATTAGTATGCTTAGCCTTGCAATGGGTCATTGATATCATTTTGAGTTACAAATCTAAACTTGACTAAGTGATTATGGAACTTCTTTGTAGAAATACTATGTGTTATATGTTGTCACTCATTGATGGCATGTGTTGCACTTAATCAATAGGGTGGGAAAAGATTTAGACTGAGGCAAGTGGAAAGAATTGTGATACGGTGGAACTATGTGATTGGAAAATATGAATCTTGGTAACTTAGTAGAATTGACAGTCTTGCCTTGGTCAATTAAGGACTTAACTTTGTGCATCATTGAACTAAGTTATAACTGTATGACCATATGTCTGGTATGGGACATGCTATTAGTAAGTTTCGGAGTCTCGGCATTGACTACTCAGGTAATAGGTTAGACTATCTGCTAGGGTGGAGATGTGTACTACTGTGTTTGGGTCACATTTATGAATAGTTTGCCGTCTCCAGATCCAACGGTGTGCGTCGAACCAACGAGTGAGGTTGGGTTGACAATATGCATATTGGGAGAGTCAATTACTGAGATGAAGTTTCAGAAATGTTTTGTTATGATTAGTGCTAGCTACACTAGTTATATCATATGGGTAAAGCGTACAACCTCTGCAGGTTGTTAATCATTCTATTTGAATAGCCGTGTCCGCGATCATGGACATGCTCAGGGATTTCACACGAGTGATAAATTTTCATAATACAATTAAGAGAGACAGCTGTGTGAATTAACTCATATGGCTATGTAAAATAAATTGATTAGGCTATGTGATCTTTGTGAAATACTTATTAAATTATTATTGTTTATTTGTTTTAAATTACGCTTTCAATATATTATTTGTATTCAAATGCAAGTGTTGCTTTTGCAAAATAACCATAGAAGCCATTTCCTTTTAAATAAGCCATCATCTATAATTGCATTATGTGGTACAATTTGCTGAGTACTTGGAGTACTAATTCTTGCTGCATTCATCGTTTAGCTAAAGTGGAGGAGTCTTTGCCTGTTTTTGAGGAGAAGTTTCATGAGGAGGTTGATCGCTAGGCCTTGATCCCAGTCGGTTACCTATGACAAGTCAATGGGTTCCTACCAAAGTTGCTTTTGTTCCGCTATTGTTTCTTTACTTAGTGCTCAGCCCTACGTGGCTTAATAAGTGTAAACTCGATCATAAGATCATAACCATTATTTATTATTCAAATCAGTCGTTTATTCTTATTTTTTCCTTGTGTGCACTAGTGTGATCCTAGACTAGTGTATTATATACAGAGAGTCCATATTCGCATATTTGGGTCCCGATACATACACACGTGATTTTTGGTCGATTCCAAATATTCAACTTTTCCTTTTCGACCGGTCGGTGGTTTGACTGCCAGCCCAAGGTGTGTAGGATTGCCGGTCATTGGTCGGTCCAACCACCCATAGGGCTGGTCAGACCGTCTCTGAGCTGACAGTCAGCAGAACTTCACGAAAACAAGGGTTTCTCTAAACACCTCGATGTTATTGTCGATTGTTCAACACACTAAGATTAGGATCCTCTACCCATGATCTCCCCATTGTGGATCTCGTATTGTTGGTAACTTCACAAAGGATGATATGCAAAATAGGATATGGGTCCCTGATTTGGACTTGCTGAAGGATGGCAAGGGCCATCGGTACAATCGTCACATCCAAAATGACATGGACGAGCCTGAAGCCAGAAGCCCTGTGAAGAGGTGTATCCTTTGCGTAGATTATGGGCATACAAAGAACAAGTACATGAAGCATAACAAGTCAGGTGAAGGTCACGACGACATGGCTGGTGGCAGTTAGGGATGGGAAATGGTAAAGGATAATCTGTTTTATCCGATATTCGTATCCGAGAAAACGGAAATGTGATAAGTAAAATCCGTATTCGAATAGTATTCATATTCATATTCGGTGTTATTCGTATCCGGAAAAAAATGGATAGTATTCGTATCCGGGAAAAAACCAGATAGTATCTGAAAAAACAAATACTATCCAGGAAAAACGAATACGAATACTATCCATTTTTTCTCGGATACGAATACGAATACTATTTGTTCTACCAAGATTTGTCGCAAAAGTTGTAGGATATTCGCATTCGACCAAATTGAGTACATATTCGATTTGAATTCGTATTCATTACGACATTTGATTCGTATTCGTATTCGAGAATGTTCGAATTCGTATTCGTATTCATTTTAAAAATAGGGATTCGTATTCGTATTCGTTTTAGAAATAGGGATTCGTGTTCGTATTCAGGACTATTCGATTCGTATTCGATCCATTTCCATCCCTAGTGGAGGTCTTTGATGCCCTTGTTGCACTAAAAATTATTCTGGACGAGGACAGGCCTGAAAAAGACCTTTGGGTCGAGTACTGGGAGGCCTGCACGGAGGCATGCGCCTGCAAGGGGGAGTATGACGTATGTCCGCAAGACTGAGTTGATTTCCATCTATCAAGTATTTTCCTTTCCATAAGGTTGTGTTTGTATTGTAGTTGTAGTTCAGGTTGAATGTCCGTGCATGTAGCCATTTATACCATAGGAATAGCCAGGCAAACATATGCACCTAACCAGACCCTACGCGCCATGTAATTCGGACCTTCATGGTCAAGTGTTATGCTAGTCTTGCAATCTCATCTTCGTTGCTCCATTCTTGTCTCGCTCAAACTAAAGCTTACAAAAATATTTTGCCAAATTTTGGGTTAGCTGTATCAAAACTTAAAAGGTTGAACATCCACGTAAAATGATTAAAACAAGATTTATTTACAAACAATTATAGTCAGCAAACTCCAGCTTTTATGCCACTAACAATTATTCACAAACAACTCTTCCAAACATTTAGTTTTGTATATTTAAATTATTTCTTAAAAAATTAGCCTGCTGTTGCCGGGTGAGAAAGCGACTGGGCTCAGTCGCCGACCTGATCTGCGACTGGCCTCAGTCGCATTTTGGCCCGACGACTATGCCCGACATGGGCCTTAGTCGTGTCACTAGATTGCGACCGAGACACATGGTCTCAGTCACATTTCCGTCGCGCGAGTAGACCTCCTATGTCAGCTAATCGCTGGAGCATCGAGCGATTGGACGCAATCATGTGGTGAGCCAATGATTGTGGAATATTTTTTGTAAAAAATATTAAAACGTAGTTTATTTTGGAGAAAAATCGTCAATCTAGATGGTTTTCAAAATTTTGAAGTTTTGACGGTACGGATTTTAAGACGCGTGAAATCTCTGCGCCTTCGTCGGTCTCGGGGCACTCTGCCAAGCTCGCAAAATCTTCAAGCGCAAAAGGTTGCAAAATATTATTGGTTGTTGTTTACGTCACAATTTTGTTATTTTTTTTTGTTGCACGAGGCAAGTTGATTAGCCCCATACCGCCATACGTACGTATCTGACTCAGGAATAAAATCATTACATCTAACAAGTCAATTATTGGTCTTGGATCAGTTCAATTTGAACACCCCAAAGCATGACTAGTTAATTGCTCTTCAAAGCCAGCTGAGGAACTCCAAAACGGCATCCGGCCTACACCTTCGGGGAAAAAAAATCCTTCGCGTGCGAGTATTGCAGGAAAAAAAAAACTGTACCTCAGCAATAGTTTGAGCTCTTTTGCTCATCAGTATCACTGTTTTGTCGCATGACGGCACAATCACTGGGAAAGTACGTATGGGTTCATGGTTTACTGCAACACAATCAAACCAGACAATTTCTGGGGTTGATAATGCCATCGATCGTTATCCTGGTGATACTGTACGATCAATGTTGATAGCGTTATCTAATATACAGAAAGGTCATGCACGCGTACCACGCTGCGACAACTGATGGCCATACCATTGGCAGCATGTCTGTGGCGAAGGAGATGTATTTTCTGGGATGAGAAGGTGATATGTTGGGATCGATTGAGTGCATTGTATCCGAGAAACAGCGACTTGATCTGCTGATGTGTGAGTCTTTTTCCTGAGAGGAGACTCCTTGGCTTCTTTTATACAGTGGGACCTTCCCTTTTGTTTTCTCTACTACTTAAATGTTAGAGTTGATGGTGATGTGTCCTTCCATTATGAAATACGTCCGTCCGATCGAGCAACAAAGGATGGATAGACCAGATCGCTTCGCGCAGCAGCAGCAGCAAGCGGTTGCCCCTGGGCGAACACGCCTCCCACTCATGAAAGTAGTTCCTCCCCCGTCGCCACGCTACTTGCCCTCCAACCCCCTCTCCCTCTCCCTCTCCGTCGCGTCATCGCTCCCCCTCTCTCTCCCCCTGGCCGGGCAACCATCCGCATCATGAGTATGTCGCCCCCCACCCCACCCACTTCTTCGGAGTGGTTCTCGCCGCCTCCGCTACCAGCCACGGCGCCCTCTCTCCCTCTTCCCCGCGGCCGACGCCGCCGGCCTCCCTCTTCCCCGCGCCCGATGCTGTCGTCCTCCCTCTACCCCGCACCCAACGCCGCCGTACACCGTGGATCTCCATCGGCCGCCGTCCTCGGATCCAGATCAAGGCGCTGACGAGCGCCTCAGGCCCCTCCTCACCCTGAATGTCTCATGCGCCACCGCCACCGACCACCTCATCTCCCACCTCTCCCAGGTAAGTTTCCTTTTTCTTCTTCTTCTTCTTGATTGATTCTTTTATAGAAGAAGAAAATAAGAAGGGAAGTAGTGATGTAACCAAATGTGGTGAAGATGCGACGACGGTTGCGGTGTCTGGCTGCTTCAGCCGGCGCCGCTGTTCATGGGCCTTCCTTTCGACCCTCACCGTCAGCGCCTCCCTCACATCGCCTCGCCTCCTCTTCCTCCCCCAAGCCCAGGGCGGCAACTCCCGCGTGCACTCCGTACTTAGCTTCTTCTTGTGCCTGGCTCAGCTCGGCGATGCCTAAGCTTGTGTACTCTCCTTGCAGGCTGAGGGTTTTGTGTCGTCGTAGGGGACTATCTGTCTTTGCGTGCTCCGGAGCGGTTGATTTGGACGGGGCGGCATCGCCGGGGGTAACCCATTAACCTTCTCTCCCCTGCTTTTGATTTGCTCCTATTGTTAGGGATGAACTAGTTTGGCTTTTGCTTGCCTTTTGTGGTCGTGGTGATTAGTGAAAATGAGTAGTTAGTGATGGTAGTAGTAATAAGGGATTCACTGATTATGGATTGGATTACGCAACCAGCAACAATACAGATTAATTAGCTGCTTAAAATATAGTAGAATTGGTTAGGATTTGTGAAATGCAGATAGCTCAAATATTGTAGGCTACTAAGCCATGGTCATAATTCGTAAACTTTGAGCTTGTGAGATTGTGACTCTTTTCAATTCTCAGAATAAGGTGTGGTTTTCCAGCATGACTTTTTATTCACTGATTGAATGTGAACTATATGCTTGTGCAATCATATTTTTCGTCCGTATAGAAATGCTAAAAATGTCACAGAAACTGGACTTTGTGCATTTTCTTAATCTTGTCTTTTGAAGCATTTTAGGGACATACAGGCATATGGCCTTCAAAAAACAACAGCCTGTAGCTTCCACATCTCGTAGAATTGGGAGCTTAGCAAATTCATGAAAAAGGAATTTTTCTGTAATGCCATATGGACTGCAATATTGGATTGTACCAAATCATGCTTCTTGCCGATTGACTAATAGGCTGGGTTCAAAAACTGATCAGAAATAACATAGGCTTGTTCTTTACAGAGGTTTTGTCATTTTCAAATTCTGTTACTTTGGAAAGCATATTATTTTAGTATCATTCACCATATCAATGAAATGCACACATCCTTCTGCAGATTAATTGCTAGGCCAGAATGGCTTTAAACAACATATTTTTTATGTGATGTTGCAAGAAGCCACTTTTGATATAAAGCTTCCGAGAAGAAGCTTGCTTGTTCAATTTACATGTAATAAATGTGGTGAAAGGACCAAACGTTTAGTAAACAGGGTAGCCTATGAAAGAGGAACGGTTTTTCTTCAGGTAAATTCTTTAGTTTATTTATTTATTTGCAGCTCTCGATTAGCAACTTTGCTCATATTAGTCCAAACCTTATTTGCGTACTACTCTCCTTTTTTTAATATGAGACAAGATCATATGGGTATGCTCATTTGTGTTCTGACATACCCTGTACATTTATGTTCTAATATACACTGCACATACAGTGCGCAGGGTGCCAGGTGTATCACAAGTTTAAAAATTAAATTCTAGTAGCAGGAGGATCGATATGTTTTACAGAATGTCATATACCGTTTGCCTGATCCTACTTTTTTTCTAATGTAAAATTGTTGTGTTTGAAACAAAAATTCACTTTGCTAGCTTGGATGCCTTATCTTGAGGAAAAAGACTAATGACGTCCATTCATTTCAGCACAAGCCTACATGCCGTACAACAGTTTCAGGCTCTGTGTTTGGGACTTCTGATGATTCCTGATCTTGACTGGATTGATGAGATTCCGCATATGACACAGTTCTGAGGTACCTTAAAAATGCAAACTTGGAGATTACTTCTTCCTTTGGTTGCATATGATGCATAGAAACATAGGATATGGTTTTCGATCTGAAGCAACATTTGTGAGTGTGTAACTACATCGCCCATGCCATATACACTTTTCTGAATGCAACTAATCATTTCCATTTTTTCATTCTTACAGACGCAAACAAAACTAGAGCTGCTCAGGAAGCTATACATGGTATTCGAAGGGCTAGCAAGGCCATGACTGAGCAAGAAGCCTGGCAAATACGAGGTATCAGCGAGCAACCGACATGGGCAGAGATCAGGCAGGTTTGCGACAATATACACTGATTCACTTAATATGTTCCAGCAACAGTTTTTTTCTTCTTAAAAAACTTGAACTCACTCAAAAATACTATAGGGGCCTTTCCTACAGTCTTACCGTAAAAAACTGTTATTGTTCTTCCTTTTTGAACTTCATGTGAATTAAGATTTTTAAAAGCACATTTACAGTCATTTGCTTTAGCTAAAAACTGATGCTAAATTTCTCTACTTTAAATACTGTGCTGAAGTACAATACGATGGTAACATCATGCCAACTGTTATTTTCTTTATTCTGTATCAACATCACGGCAATTAAGATTGTTAAAATCACATGTATAGCCATTTGGTTGACCCAGAAACTGATGTTAGATTTTCTCTTTTTTCTTCTGTTCTTTCTGATTTTACTAACAACAAAAACATAACAAGACAAACAGAGGCACATTAAACTAGAAAGGTTGTATTGTTCCTGTTGAATTGAATCTCATGCTTGTGCAATCTTAGCAGCATGCCACAACATTTCTCATCCATGTCTTGCCATCTGATGAAAGTAACACTTCAGTGACTGGTGTGGTGCACTCCATCCTCTCTTGATAGGCCCATTGCTCACATCCATAATTAACCAAGGGCTCAAGGCCCAATTAGTTTTTCCTCATTGACAAAAGGCTAGCTTCCTTTGACCTGCCATAAAAGTTCATCAATATATTCATGTCCTTGTAGTACAACTATACAATCTACATAGCTGCACCTGAAGGGGACCTATTGGGATCATTCAATCAGATCAATCAACACTAGGACACTACACATTGGTCACCAAAAGAGTGTTTAACCACACATGTGGAACACTTTAATTTCGAGATTTAAGATCCTTTAATTTTTTTTCCTTGTTTCTGACACTTGGTTTATCACTTGGTCAAAGAAACTAAACCTATCGTAGTCTTAAGTCAAATGAACCAGATTTGATAAATAGTGATACCGAGATATTTCTTGTCAAGGTGATTTTAGACATGATAGATGCAACTAATATAAATATTGCACCTTGAAAGAAAGTCAAAATCAGAAGGGAAGGAGTATCTACATGATTTCAGTCATTTACTCACAAGGTTTCAAGGTTATACTTATTAGTTATTGCATGCTCCGCTGGTGCTCTTATTCAATCATGTCATTGGTTTCAACAATTCATAGATTGTATATAGCTCTTGCTTTATCAAAAGAAAGTAGCTTCCAGTACTTCCATTCTCAATGAGGACTTTGCTTTGCATGGTTTGTGGGCTCGGTATATGCTCGATGAGGATTTGATGTCACATTGAAATTGAATACAACAATTGGATATAAATAGGTCTTGAGCTTGAAGATTACTTGTTGTTTCTATTGTGCTATCCAATTGCACCTTTCGGTTATTACTAGCAGTCCATTGTGATTCATTCGATTATTTAGTTCAGTTTGCTGTGATCCTTTAATTCACTGTGATGCAGTTTGGTTAATGTTTTCAGTTCTATGTAGTGCATTCGGTTGCAATTCCTTGTTCACTGTGATTCAATGTTAGTCACTGTTATATATTCTTGTCAATTGATATCTTGTGGAGTTGATTCAATTGCTTGCTGTCGGTGAACTATAGATCGATTTAAGTGACTGATTAAGAAAAGCAAGATTTTGTTTAAAGCTCAAGGCCTAATTTATTCCAGAGTAATTGTTATATTTAATTTGTGATCAATTTTTTGACCCAAATGGCGAGGAGGACAAGATCTCATCTTGAGCAGCCCAACATCTGAGAGCAATAAACAATCAACTAAACTGAGCATTATGCTGATTTTGTTTGTTCTCGAGTTCCAATCTTTTGAGCATTTTATCCTGTTTAATAGACATGATAGCTACAACTGTACAACCTACATAGCTGCACCTGATGGGGGCCTATTGGGATCATTCAATCAGATCAACCAACTCTAGGACACTACACATTGGTCACCAAAAGAGTGTTTGACCACACATGTGGAACACTTTAGAGATTTAAGATTCTTTTTTTTTGCTTGTTTCTGACACTCGGTTTATCACTTGGTCAAAGAAACTAAACCCATCGTAGTTATAAGTCAAATGAACCAGATTTGATAGATAGTGATACCCAGATATTTCTTGTCAAGGTGATTTCAGACATGATCAATGCAACTAATATAAATATTGCACCTTGGAAGAAAGTCAAAATCAGAAGGGAAAGAGTATCTACATGATTTCAATCATTTACTCACAAGGTTTCAAGGTTGTAAAAGGGAAAAATGCTTTTTTGAATTCGACAAAACAATGCCTCTATCAGCGTGTTATGTTTTGAACTATGACGGGTGATAATACAAGATGTACAAAATCTAAATCACTTCAAAAAAAAGGAAAACAAAAGGGTCCTGAGGTGTACAAAAGAGCCAAACCGAGGCATGATGCTAGCTATTTGCCTGTGATGTTGACGTGAATGAGTGCAAGGCAAAGGGATCTAAAGTTGCACAAGTTGTAAACGTTTGTAAACTCGGTTGCAATTAGCTGGATGTACAAAACTGGGTTGTAATGAAATGTATAAAGTTTTATAGCATGTACTAGCTCCTTGGATTTGTTGTATTGAATGGATTGGAATTAGTGGTGTAGTTCGATGTATTTCTTTCTCCTAACAATTGAACAGTGAAGCATATACAAAGTTTGTGATGTAGTACAAAATTGTCTGATTTATGATTTGTACACAATACTGTATCGTCTATTGTCGAAAGCTGGAGGGTTTTGATTTTTCTATTTCTATATGTCATGATTCATGCTGACCAAAAGAATCAACACATCTCCAAGTTTTTTGTGACTAATTGCTTGTTTTTGTCATCTGAATATGTTTGACGTACTAAATTTATTTTGCATTGTTGTTTAGTCAAATCTGCAGCAAGGAAACCTTCTTGACTCTGCTGTAAGACATGAAAGTTTTAACTTATGAATGGCAATAGGGAGATTGGTGAGCTGCAATAACATATATTTATACAAAAATTAATTTTCTGTTGCAACGCACGGTCAAATGACTAGTTAGAGAAAAACAGTGAGAGCCATATGTGACACGGCCACATGTCGGCCATGCGGACAGTGGACTAGGCCTTTCTGGGTTATAGACGTGGGCTTGAAAAGATGCAAACAGGCCAACACAAGCTTCTGGCTACCCAAAATCTCTCAGCCCAAGAAGACGAAAGGAAAACATCTAATGGGAGTCCTCGAGTCTTGCAGTCCAAGACTAAGCTAAGCTAAGAGAGATGGTGTTTACTTCGGCTAGTGGCTCTAAGCCTCAAGACACAAAAATATAGTAAGAGAGGTAGATCGACCAAGCAAGTAAAAGCAGTAAAAGTAGGGATGAGAAATGGTAAAGGATAATCTGTTTTTTCTGACATTCGTATCCGAAAAAGCGCAAATGTGGTAAGTAAAATCCGTATTCGAATGAAAACGGATACAAATACTAATACTATCCGGGTTTTTTTTTTCTGGATATGAATAGCACCAAATACGAATACTATCCATTTTTTCGGATACGAATACTATCCTTTTTTTCCAGATACGAATACTATCCGTTTTTTCCCTGGATACAAATACGAATACGAATACTATCCCTTTTTTTCCAGATACGAATACGAATATTATCCTTTTTTTCGAATACGAATACTATTCAATTTTTTTCCCTCGAATACGAATATGAATACTATCCCTTTTTTTCTCGGATACGAATACAAATACTATCCTTTTTTTCTGGATACGAATACGAATACTATCCGTTTTCCCCCAGATATGAATATGAATACTATCTATTTTTCCCGGATACGAATACGAATACTATCCGTTTTTTCCCTAGAGCGTTTCTGTTTCGACGGGGTCTTGATTCAATGCCGAATCTGTGGCTGTTGGGTGTTGCTACGACTCGTGTAGACAGTAGACTATAGACGTGTAGTCATGTTACATAAATTTGTTCTACCGAGATTTGTCGCAAAAGTTGTAGGATATTCGCATTCGATCGAATTGAGTACATATTCAATTTGAATTCGTATTTGTTACGACATTCAATTCGCATTCGAGAATGTTCAAATTCGTATTCGTATTCATTTTAAAAATATGGATTCGTATTCGTATTCGAGACTATTCGATTTGTATTCGATCTGTTTCCATCCCTAAGTAAAAGTCCCTTGATAGTGCACAGAACGGCGCGTGCGATCGGTTGATACTGCGATCGAGAGCCGCTTCGATGAGCAACGCGATGGTTGAGCTACTGACTAGAACCAAAAGACACGAAGTGGCGGAGGTGCCGGGCAAAGCCGTAGTTTTTTTTAAAATAATATTACCGTAATAAAAAATTACAAAAATAAATAGTAAAATATTTGTTTTACAAAAATGACCTCATGTCACCATTTCAAATGGCGACGGGAGCCTGTCATGCTGATTTAGCCTCCTGTCATCATTTTATTTGGTGACAGGAGGTGAACAGTACCAAAATCGCCAATTTGACTAGCGCCTTCGATCGGCGACAGGGGTCTAGGCTATAAAATCCCTAAAATTTGGCCAAAAACTCATTTCAATTCGAGAGAAAGACAAGAGGGGGAGAAGGGAGAGAAGGGAGAGGAGGAGAGGGGGGAAAGTGACCTAGCGAAGCATTGCTGGTTCATAACGGAGGAGAGAGAAAGAAGTAGATCCTATTGTCTAGTTTGCAGATAAATGTTTTTGCAACTTTGTAATTAAATTCGAAACACTGGTAGGTTAACAAATTAAACTAGTGACGTAGAATTAATTTTATTAGATAATTTTAGCTGTAGTATGGTCTGATGTAGTATATCATTTTAGCTCTGTGGAGTTTAGATTATCGTATATGTGTTATTCATGGTGTAGTACGTGAATGATTTAGATTAAATTTGCAAAAATACCCAAAAAATCTAAACAAAATCTACGTTTTCATTTTTTACACAGTAAATAATTTTGAAATGATGAAAATACTTTTTAAAACTAGGAAAATAGCATGGTAAATATTTTTATAAATCTTGAGAATAACTTTTAAAATAAGAAAAATATCAAAATGGCTCTAAAAATTATATTAAAATTCTAGAGTAGCTAAATAGAGTGTGTATAGCCTAATTAGAATATTCCCATCTTCATTTTGTTTCTCATTTTTGCATAGTAAATATTTTGTAAATTTAGAGAATACCTTTTAAACAAGAAAAATAGCAAGTTGGCTCTAAAAATTATATTAAAATTCTATAGTAGCTAAATAGGGTGTGTAGAACCTAATTAAAATATTCCTAGCTTCAAATTTATTTTCATTTTTCACGGTAAAATATTTTCTAAATGTCAAAAATACTTTTTAAACTAGGAAAATAGCAAGATGGCTCTAAAATTTATATTCAAATTATAGAGTAGTTAAATAGGGTGTGTAGAGCCTAATTAAAATATTACCAGCTTTAATTTTGTTCTCATTTTTGCTCGGTAAGTACTTTATGAATGTCGAGAATACCTTTTAAACAAGGAAAATATCAAGCTAGCTCTAAAAATTATATTAAAATTCCATAGTAGCTAAATAGGGTGTGTTGAGCCTAATTAAAATATTCTTAGCTCTAATTTTGTTCTGATTTTTGCATTGTAAATATTTTCTAAATGCTGGAAATGCTTTTTATACTAGAAAAATAGCAAGATGGCTCTAAAAATTATATTAAAATTTCAGAGTAGCTAAATATCGTGTGTAGAGCCTAATTAAATTTTCTCAGCTTCAATTTTCTTTTCATTTTTGCATGGTAAATATTTTATAAATGCCGATAATACCTTTAAAACAAGAAAGATAGCAAGCTAGCTCTACAAATTATATTCAAATTCGAGAGTAGGTAAATAGGGTGTGCAGATCTTAATTAAAAAATTAAGCTTCAACTTGGTTCTCATTTTTGCATGGTAAATATTTTGTAAATGCCGATAATACCTTTTAAACAAGGAAAATAGCAAGCTAGCTATAAAAATATATTAAAATTACAGACTAAGAAATAGGGTGTGCCACTACTACAAAAAGGCTAATACTAGATGCCTCATCACAGACGGTTGATCAAAAGCTATGCAGATTACATCTGATTACTGAGCGCTTTTGGTTTAGAGACCGCCTGTGCGTATTCTTGGTATGCTAAAACCGTCTGTGAAGAGGTAATATCACAGATGGTTCATGTTGAAAACCGTCTGTGAAGTATCACAGAGCGGTTCTTGTTAATAACCGCTCGTGATAATTCTACATATAATAGACGGTTTTCAACAAAGAATCTACAGGAAACATCACGAGCGGTTCTAACAATAACCATCTGTGATATTACCACATATCACAGACGGTTTTTTGGTATAACCGTCTGTGATAATATCGCTACAGCCCAATGCATTTTCTTCTTCGTCGCCATCCACTTCGGCTCCCCGATGCGTCTCTTCATTGCATCGATCCGCTTTGGCTCCCCGATGCGTCTCTTCGTCTCATGCTCCGAATTTATACCTTGTTTCATAAAAAGGATCATCTGCCATCGAAGATGATCATCCCCACTATCGACGATCGAATCGCCGATCTTATGAAAATGAAAGAGGAAAATGACGTGAAATATCCTGGGATGGAATGGGGGCCGCTCTTTATTGATATGAATTGGATTTACAAGACCTGACTAGGCACTACCCTAAATACACTGAATGTGAGGAATGTTTAACTAAGTAATCAGGCTTAGACTCTAAGTCTAAGACTGACTATCTTGCTTCTAATTCCACCACCGCTTAGGCTTCTGTGTTTGTCTTCTCCAGTTCTGTTGTTTTTCCTCTCCTGTTCCATCCCTTCGTCTTCTGCGCTCCACCCTTAAATAACTCATGAAGAGGTGGCAGTTACTTCTGGAGAAGGCGTCCCTGGTGAAACGTTACGACTGGTCGGAATGGTAAGACAGTTAACAGTGTGCCAACTTCCTTACGGTTGTCTATGAGATGCTTAACCGTAGGGTAGTTAATTGTCAGTGTCTCAGGATTATATCATCGCACGGTTTGAAACATATAACACGTGTTCTATTCATCATACAGTAAGAAATGCTAGTTCATAGCTTTTTCGAGCAGTTACCTGGTCGGAGCCTAGGCACAAAGCCTTGTCCGACTAGGGTACCCATCGTGTAACCTCTGGAATCCTCACAACCAGTGAGGTCGTTAGCCTTAGGGGTTACGACCATGAAGATGTATGGTCTTTTATGTATTAAATTAATACATAGAGGTTTTAATACTCGTCACCCACACACTTATAGAAAAAACAGAAATGGCTGCCTCTTCCTTGTCGCCGGCATTGATGGCCTACCTGGCCGCACTGTACAAGCACCTCTCTCGCTGTACGTTGAACCGTGCTGCGGAAGAACACTGTTTCAATAGTGTCTTCACTCCTACGTCGACCGAGAATTTGTCGGAGTAGGTGACGACCACCTTCCGCCGTCTTGACATCCTCCTCTGCCGCGTCTTCCGAGTGATCTCCCACTTTCGGCGAGTTTACCGCATCATCGACGTAGTCCTCCAAAACGACGTTGCACGTCTACAGGAGGCTTGCCGTCACTTGGACAGCGTAATCGAGGTGGCAAGCGACCGAGTCGACTAGGCCGAGACCCTTCAAGCAAGGGAAGAGAGCCTATGGGCTCAATTCTTCTTGGTTCAATAGTTTGAGGGTCTTCGGGAGACACTCGAACGAGCGCGTCAGCGGGTGGATGCATTTCAGGTTTCGTTCACTGATGATCAGGAATCGTTTGATGCCAACACCGTCGCCTATGAAGTATTGAAGACGGACATAGTAGCCTACCTCCGCCACTAGAAAAACTTTGTTTAATTATAGGTTTCTACTTTTTTTTTAATCTTTTTGTAAGCGACTGGCCACGCTGTTTGGCCATATGAAAATTCCAAAATGAAAAAAAAAAGTTTGGCGAGGAAGTTAATTACTATATTAATTATATGTTGAATTATTACTATATATATATATATATATATATATATATATATATATATATCGAGAGCGGTTTTGTGGAAAAAATCTAGCAAATTTTCAGCAGTATTTAAATGACAAAATTGACATATAAACATGTAATTTCTTCATGTCATGTAAGTGTATATACAAGATAAATATACTTGAGAAAAAACCACTTCACAGACGGTTCCATTATGGAACCGTCTGTGATACGTCTCTTTATTAGTAGGAGCTCGACCGCTAGGGTTTGCACTCGCCCTAACTCGTCACTCCCCAGCACCGCTAGGGTTTGCGCTCGCCCTAACTCATCACTCCTTAGTGCATTTACTCTTGTTCGTTCCCCTCCCCACCTCGACGCCGCCGCCCGACCCCATCGCCGTCACCATAGGTTGTGACACCACTCTGCACTACACAAGATCATACGATAGTCGTAGTGTCTTGTGCAGTGTTAGGGTCGTGCCACAACTACGGTGACGCCGCCACCCCCGCGTGTCGCCTACGCCACCATGGCTTGGGTCTCTTGCTTGGCCTCCTACGCTCGGGCCCTGGCGGGGCTTTGCTTTCCCCATCCTCCCTCTATTCTCCTCTAGATCTGTTAGCTTAATGTCTTTTGTTGAGTTTGATTTTTATGTTTGAGCCTTAAGTTACATCACGATGTTTGTGTGATTTATGCAAGGTGAAGGAGATGGATGAGGGTTGTCTTTGGTGGTGGGTCGCCGCCGTGGTTCTTATTTGTCTTGAGGTATCACCCTACCTTACTCCTCTCTGTCTCTACCCCCTTGCTCTGTGATGAAAATGGCTAGTGCTCTGCGATGGATCTTGAGGGCTACTCTCGGTGTGGTGGGTTTAGACACCCTTGGTCTTGTTGTCTTGCCGATGAACCGCTCAATGATATTAATAGTCTTATGCTGAAATTGAATTGATAATTAGTTCATATTAATAGTCCCTTGCTCGTGATGTAATGATGTCAATAGTCTTATCTTGAAATTGAATTGATAATTAGTTCATATTAATAGTCCCTTGCTCGTGATGTAAGGATGTCAATAGTCTTATGTGAAATTGAATTGATAATTAGTTCATATTAATAGTCCCTTGCTTTGTGATAAGTACATATCACGGACGGTTTGTGGATGAAACCGTGCGTGATAAATACTATCACGCACATTTCAACCACAAACCGTGTGTGATATGTACTTATCACAGACGATTCTCAGTTAATAACCGTCTGTGAAAGTATACATCACAGACGGTTGAAAACCGTCTGTGATGACTGTAACGCCCAACCCAGGGCCACCCGAGAGATCCTCTTGGATCAGCCAGAAAGTCCATCAGGACCTCCCAGAAGATCCAGCAGAGCCACCTGAGAGGACCTTCAGGACCGCCCAGGAGGTCCAGCAGGACCACCCGGAGGTCCCGGGAGTGTCCCCGAGGAGGTCGTGGAGCCAAGGAGCACCCCGAAGACCTCCCACGACTAGACCAGGGGGAGGTCATGGAGGTTTGAGGTCCTCCCAAAACCTCCCACGACCAACCAGGGGAGGTCGTGGAGCACTGAGATCACCCCAGGACCTCCCACGACTAGACCTGAGGGTGGTCATGGAGGGGTGGAATTGCTCCAAGGTTCCCTGTGAGAACTGAGCTAGTCCCAAGGGTCAACAGCTAGCTCTTCACAGTATACAACAGTGGTAACATACACTTCAATGATAGCTTTATTAATATCAACAAAGTTGTTTACAAAGGGGAGGCATACAAGCCAACAATTCAGAACACAGCGGAAGATAAACAAGAAGGCCATCTGATACACCACAAGCAATCGGCTGGAGTGCGTATCCTAGTCGTCCAGGACCTCATGGTCCATAGCAAGATCTCCTCAAACTTTCTTCCCTGCTCAAAAGTTAATTTCAAGCAAGAGTGAGCACAACAACCATGCTCGCAAGTTACATCCGTCAAATAACAGAATGACATGCATAAATGGATATCTCAAGGAAGGCTTAATATGGTTGATTTGCATAAAGCCAAGTTTAGTTCAAATCCAAGTACTAAGTTTCAAGGCTGATAACAATAATTAAAATTCATTTTCTAAATCTCAGTTTTTAGTTAGATAACATTCATCATCAAGATGGTGAAGGATACCCTCCTGTTACAAGGCTTCCTGCCTAAACCCATGGGATGAAAATCCCAAAACCAGTTTATCAAAGTCTTTTGAAAACAAAACTAAGTCTAACTTTGAGTGGTCTTTGCCAGCACATCCATGACTATAGACACAGCTATTCGAATAGTTTTCACTCTGCAAAGGTTGTGCACTTTATCCACATGACATGATTCCTCTAATTTGTGTGGCATTCGTCAATGCTACCTCTCAATGCCGAAGGTAAGAGGTCTAGAGTTCATGACAAGGCCTTTACAATGCATCGTCCCACCGCAGTTCCCCTCGCTAAGGTTTTGCAAATTCCCCCTTTGGATAGAAATCCTCTGGGTTAATGGGTGCCCCCTTTGGCGCCTGTGGGCAACATCCGGTTTATATAAAAAAACTGTAGGCCATGAAAGACCACCCACACCTCAAAGTGGAGTAACCGTGGTGAAACTTTGCAAATTATTCAGCCAGGTCCCACGCCCCACTCTGGAGATATGTGGTTGCACGGGGGTGGCATAGCTCATTATAGGCTTAGCAAAGGGACGCTCAAAGGTCGGTCCTCAAATGACTAGGGCGACATCCACAGAACCCTGAGACTCAACCATAGAAATGGATAGATCCCGTGCATTGACATGCACCAACCAAGCAACCAATTCGCCCCCAGTCCAAACCAATTTTCCTCTCATTTGCTTTTCAAAAACATTTAGAAGCTTCCATGACAACCCAATGCCATAGCTTAAAACCTTTAAACAGCAGTTGGTCATGTTGGTAAAATTTTTCCAAATCAAATACTTTTGGTCTAAGCAAGACTAAGCATAAGATTTCACAATTGCTCCTGGTTCACACTATTGTATCAACCAGATTTTATCTAGGGTAACAACAGGTTTGGTTCAATTTCAATGTTGGCCATACAAAGGAGATAGGCATAGCTATGAGTTTAAAGACAGGTATTGAAATAACTTAGTAAAGTAAGCATGCATTAACATTTAAAATGGAACATATATAGGGTGAAATAATGGGTGCAATATGATCAAGAGTGTAACTTGCCTCCTGCTTGAAAGCTTTACAGGTTATCTCCCTCACAAAGCTCAGGCTCACCAGCGACGTCGAGGTCTACACGGGAACAAAGCAAGGCAGAAAAAGGCAACCAAGTAAGATCCAAAGAACTCCAAAAACGAACCAAATAACAATGAATAGAGCAGGAGAACTAAGGAAGGGCCCTTAGGAGGAGGTCCAAGGTGCTGGCCGAAGGAGGTCCGATGGATTGGAGAAGAGATCTCGAGAGTTGGTCGAGGGAGGTCTGGAGGTTTGAGGGAGGTCCAGAGAACAAGCTGTGGGAGCCAGAGAGCTAAAATAAGGGAAAGGCAAAGGAAGAGGACTTGCCCAAGCTTATAAGGCTGGAGTTGCTGGGAGGTCTAAGGCACATGTGGTCAAGAGCAGGTGAGGAAAAGATGGGAGCTAGTATAAGAAGTGACAAGATAGCACGGGTGCTACCAAAAAGGATGGTAGCATGTAATGCGACACAACAGGCATTAAATGCTTTGAGGACTTCCAAGTGCAAAGGACATGGTCAAAGAATAAAGAAAGAGGTCGTGACTGACAAATGGGGCCAGTCAAAGCTCAAGGGGAGGTCCTGCGGAGACCTAGAGGAGGTCCCGCAGAGGTCAAGGGAGGTCCTCATCCCACGGGGGAGGTCCAAGCACAGGATTGGAGGTCCAAAGACACAACAATGAGGAGGTCTTATGGACAGGAGGTCCAAAAGACCTTCTCACGGGAGGTCCGAAGGTCAAGATCAAAAGTAACGGGGAGGTCCTGACGGTTAGATCTCCAAAATGAGATACCAACGGTCAAGATTGAGAGCAAGGGGAGGTCCTGACAGTTAGATCCACAAGGGGAAGGTCTGAACGGTTAAGATCTCCAAAGGGGAGGTCTTAACGGCCAGATCTAACAAAGGGGAGGTCTCGATGGTTAAGATCTCCAAAAGGGAGGTCTTAACGGCCAGATCTAACAAAGGGGAGGTCTGGACGGTTAAGATCTCCAAAGGGGAGGTCTTAACGGCCAGATCTAACAATGGGGAGGTCCAAATGAACGTGAGGGAGGTCCTAATGGACACAGGGAGGTCCTGAAGGACATTGATACCGCGAGTTGGGGGCGGTAATACCGGGTTGGCAGAGAAGGGAACTTCTAGAGAGAGTTACATGGATCAAAGCAAAGAAGAAGTCCATGTGAACACAGCGAGGTTCGAGACAGTGTAGAAGGAACTCAAATGAACCCGGGGAAGGATTAGGCCTAGGGAGGTTTAGGCCAGAAAAGAACCAAAGAGGGAGGTTTGGACCAAGGGAGGTCCAAGCACTTGGGAGATCTAGACCTAAGGAGGCCTGGACCAAAGAAGACAACACAAATGAGGTCTGGACCCTTGGATCCAAACGAGGGAGAGGTCTGGACCATCAGATCCAGACGAAGGGTGGTCTGGACGGAGGGTTTCAAGGGGAGAGGGATCCAACGGAGAAGATCCACAAAAAGTGGTCCAAAGGAGGTCTTGACGGTCAGGATAAACTCAAAAGTGATCTCGATGGTCAAGAGGAGATCAAGGAGATATCGACGGTCAAGACCAACACGAGGGAGGTCTCAACGATCAAGATGAAGCCAAAGGAGATCTCGACGGTCAAGACCAACACAGGGGAGGTCTCAACGATCAAGATAAAGCCAAAGAAGATCTCGACGGTCAAGACCAACACAAGGGAGGTCTCAACAGTCAAGATAAAGCCAAAGGAGATATTGACGGTCAAGACCAACATAGGGGAGGTCTCAATGGTCAAGATAAAGCCAAAGGAGGTCCTTACGGACCCGAGGAAGGTCCAAAAGAGGTTCAGATGGACACAGAGAGGTCCAAATGAACTCTAGGAGGTCCGACTGTACCCAAGGGAGGTTCCAAATGAACCCAGGGAGGTTCACTTGAGCACACAGAGACCCAATTAGGCACAAGGAGGTTCATTTGAACAAGAAGCAATCTAGTTGAATACAAAGAGATCCAATGAACAGAAGGTAGTCCATTTGATTAGAGGGAGATCCAAATGAATCACTGGGCATTCCAGTGAACAAAAGAGGGATTCAATTGAATACCAGGAAGTCCACATGAACTCAGAGGGGGTTCCAATGAACACAGAGAGGTCCAATGGACACAGAGGAGTTCACAGGATACAAGGAAGGTCCAAGTGAACACAGGAGGCCTAGATGAGCCAAAGAGAAGTTCAAATGGACACAAGGAGGTCCAGATGAACTAGAAGAAGGTTCAATGTAGCCTAAAGATGTTCAATGTGAGCACCAAGGGCTTCAAATGAACCTGAGGAGGTTCAAAAGAACACGAGGAAATCCAAATAAACATAAAGAGGTCCAAACCACATGGGAGGTCTGAACCATAAAGAGGTTCAAATCAACAAAGAGGTGATCTAGACTAAAGGAAATCCAAACCAAAGATATGAGGGGAGGTCCAGATGGGTCAAGTGAGGTTTGATCGAGAAGGAAAGATCTGGACGTGGGCAAATGTCCAAGAATTTTTTTTTATTTAACCTTTTTTTTAGTTTTTATTTTAAAGTTAACCCCCGGCGTACTTTATTTTCAAATCTGACCCCTTTGGTCATGCCACCACCCGTGGCGTGACAAAACAATGCTGTCACGCCACGAGATAAGTCCCAAAATTACACTTTTGGTCACGCCACTGGTCTTGGCGTGACCAAACAACACTGTCACGCCACGAGTGGTGGCGTGACAAGAGTTTGCCCTAGATACGGGCTGGCGTGACAGCGTTGTTTTGTCACGCCACCACCCGTGGCGTGACCAAAGGGGTCAGAATTGGAAATAAAGTGCGCCAGGGATTAACTTTAAAATAAAATTAAAAAATGATTAATTAATAAAAAAATCCAATGTCCAACTTAAGGGGAATTCGGACATAAGGGCATGTCTAGACAGAAGGGAGGTTTGGACATAAGGAAATGCCCAAACAAGAGGAAAGTCTAGAGAGAAAGGGCAGAGCCAAGGGAAGAGCAGAACAAGCTGAGGTGAGGGATTTCAACACAAGAGCTCTAATAGCTCCAAAGAACCAAACTTTAGGATTAGTTGAAGTTTAGCTTAGTCATTTTAAACACTCCAAATTCTAAAAACTCAGGTTAAGCTTTGGAATTTCAAAAAAAAACCAAATGATTCTTTTTATTTTGAAAATTTCAAAAAGGCTAAAATAACCAAGGTGTTACAATGACCTCATGTCATCACTGACCCATAAACTCAGACGGCTCACGAAACCGTCTGTGATGACATTTTTGAACCGTTTGTGAATACCTTTTCTGTAGTAGTATGCAGATCTTAATTAAAAACAATTCTGCTTCATTTTTTGTTCTCATTTTTGCTCTCATTTTTGCACGGTAAAATTTTTGTAAATGCCAAGAATACCTTTTAAATAAAGAAAATAGCAAGCTGCCTGTAAAAATTCTAGAGTAGTTACATAGGGTATGCGGATCTTAATTAAAATATTGCTAACTTTAATTTGTTGCAATAATTGAATTAATTAGATATGTCCCCCTCTTATTACCTTCTGTGCATGTTTCGTAGTGTTTATAATGTATGCACTGAATTTTCAAGTATAACGGTCCCAGGAAATGTTGCACCATGGCCATACAAGTTGTTTGACCCAATCGTTGATGCGACTCACCGTAGCCGCCTCAGTACCATCCTCTCCTAGGAGGGCGAGCAGCCCATTGAGCTTAGTGCGTTGAGGCGGCGCACACCCATGAGGGTACGGACGGTGGACCCACGTTGGGTTTTGAGGTACGTGTAGTTTTTACCTTCATGTACTCAATTTCGGTCTGACTTCTATGGGTAGACTCACGTATGTTCTTAATCCTTTCGATGCAGGTTGAGAGTAGACCTGTTCAAAAGGTGGGCCGGGCCGGGCTTCGGGCCGGGCTTTTTAGCCCGACCGAAAATGGACAGGCCCGAGCCCGGCCCGACCCGAAAAAATCAGTTTTTGATTTAAAAATAATATTTTACTCATTTTTTGGAATAAAAAAGTGATATTTAATTCATTTTCAGAATTAAAAAAAGGATTTTCACTGCTTTTTGAACTGTGGGCTTTGGGCTCGGGCCGGGCGAAAAAACCGATCTAGGCCCGGCTTTGAATAGGGTCGGGCTCGGGCCGGGCCGGTGGGCCAGGTTGGCCTTGAACACCTCTAGTTGAGAGCGTCAGGCCTCCTTCCACAAGTGAGGATGGTGGAGGCGACGTGGGTGCAGGTTGAGAGCAGCAGGCCTCCTTCCACAAGCGAGGATGGTGGAGACGACGCGGGAGGACGAGCAGGGCGTCGCGGGCGGTGGTCGTACGTTGAGGTGGTTTTCGTACGACCGGTGTCTCCTAACGGCGCTGGTTGACCGGTGGAGGCCGAAGATGCAAGTGTTCCACCTTTCGTGTGGGGAGATGGCGCCGATGCTTCAAGACGTGGGCTTCCTGACTGGGTTGCCTTGCGTGGGCTTCCCCAGGTGGCGTACGACATCCCGGACACGTAGCACACAGAGATCCTCGCGAGGTTTCAGGGGACGCTGCCGCCAACGCCGGCTATAGGGAGTTCAGCAGTACGCATGGGGTGACGCTGAAGTGGATCAACCAGTTCGACGTAAGTATTTAAAACTCTTGCATTTCCGCTTTGATTGGTTTGTTCAACTTAGTAATGTGTCTGTTTTTTTGCAGCTGGAGCGTCCAGGATCGGACGCACCTGAGGACACAGTGAGGAGGTACTTCGAGGCCTACTTGTTGTGGCTATTCGGGTGGGTCATATTCCTAGGGTCCCATGGCGACAGTGTGGATAAGTACACGATCCGCTACACACATGAGCTAGCGGACCTACAGGTGGAGGCGATTCGGTCGTACGTCTAGGGCCTGACAGTGCTATGCGCGACGTACCAGACCCCGTTCAGCATGTGCCACCGGGTTCGGGATAGCTCCATTCTCTCTGGATGCCTACTGCTTCTTCAGCTGTCGTCCTTCGAGTGTTTCTAGATCGGACGACCATAGCTGGACCTAAGAGCCTACATTGACGCCATGTGCGCCACCGCTGACGCCATCGACCGGCCGACCATGGGTACGGTGTGGTTTCGCCAATTAATGGGTAAGTTTTTTTTAACCTTTAGTCTTTTTCGTAATGTAATTTAATTGCATGTACTAAGTTTTTGTTGTTCTATTCCACAGGTCACCTTCACTCCGATCACTACGCACGTGTCCTACAAGGACTACGTTGCGATGTTCGATCAGTTGACAAATGACCGCATCATCTGGACACCCACTATACCATGACCCAATATTACAGTCAGACGATTGTCGCAATAATCGGTGATTACCAACAAACTGTCTGTTGGGCGTCCAAGGTGTGCGACAAGCTATTTGTCGGCAATACTATGTTGAGAGTCAGACTGCCGGCAATTCTATCGGTAAGTAAGGACTAATTATGTGTCAGCAAATATTATTTTGTAGGTTAAACTATCAGTCGGTAAGAATGTTACGACTGATTATGCGTCGGCAATATTTGGGAGCGGGATAAGTGCCGCGGGCGCGCGAGTACGTGTACTTGTGAGGAAAATTTAGGCGGCAAGGTCAGGCGCGAGGAAAGAAATCCCTCTCTCCTTCTGTGTACTCCCGTCCCCCACAGAACCCCTCCCCAAATTGCACCCTCCCAAAATCCCAAAATCCACCCAACCCCCGAAATTCCCCAATCCTCCAGGACGCTGTCGGCCTCCCGGCCACGCCCCCACCCCCGCCGCCTCCCGGCCACGCCCCTGCCGCCACCCGGCCATCCCGTCCATTGCCGCCTCTCCTCTCCCTAGCCCCAATATGTTCTAATCCCCCACCGTAGCCACACCCCCGTCACCTCCCGGTCACCCGTCTATTGCCGCCTCCCCTCTCCCCAGCCCTAATATCTTCTAATCCCCCACCACAGCCCCATCTCCGCAGATCGTGTCCTCACCTCGCAAAATCATGGCCTGAACCGAAACCTGCGTGAGATGCTTCCCAAGAAGTACCTTTTCCCGTAATTTGTAGAATCGTTGATTCATTTGGTTTGTTTATATCTTTTCCCCTTTGCGAAGCAGTAGGGTATGGGTGAGATTGTAGTAGATGTTAGGTTCTTGCGTGCTTCCCTAAAAACAGGTACTTGCATGCTCAATTTTGTTTTGATATAAATAATACCTAGTAAGAGTAGTAGTTTTGAAGCAACAAGCTTGGTTTTTTGCTTTCTTGAATCGAAAAGCAGGAACCCCGGTTTCACTGAAACCAACACTCTTTGCTTCGTCTGTGTGATTCTTGGCTCGATTTCTCGCTCTTGGACTGAAGCATGCCTGCTTTGCTTGTATCTACTCATCTGGAAAGTCTGCAATAAATAGTGAGCCTTTCTTGCTTGTTCAGTATGGGTTGTCACCAGGTGTTTTAGTTATTTACAGACTTCATTTGCTTCTTGTTAGTTAAGTAATACTAGGAATTTCTTTAGCGCATGCAACCCTGTAATCTATCCTTTGCGTTGATGTGTGACAGGTTATTCTTTTCCTACTTAAGGTTGGTTCTTCTTTCTTGTCAGGATCGAGGGGATGGCGTGCACACTGCAAACCATTTGACCTAGCATTTGGATAACAACAACATTAGCAGTACCTGACATCTTTGAAGAGTGTGTAAATAGGTAGCGTACTCTCTTTCTTTACTGTCCTTTCTTACTATGTTGTTACCATCTTATATAATTGATTTGGGCATTAAACAACATTACAGATGTGTTCTATTGAGTTAGAATTCATTGTTGATGTCTGATTGTGTTTTATTTAGCTAATTTCTTGTGTGATTGTACTTTACTGGCCGCATAGTTTCTAGGATGAATTTCAGCTGGTTACTATTTATTATATGCATGTTGATAGTAACTACTAATCTATTCAGCTATATATATTGACAGTTTGACACTTACAACATGTATACTAAATTTGAATAGCTTCTCGATATTGCTAGTAAAGGTGCAGCATGTAGAAAAGTTGGATGGATGAGCCTAGGTACATCACTTTTTTTTTACAGATATTAGGTGTTAGCAGTTGTAAACATTTCAACTAACATGCTGCATATATACTGCATGTAGGCACAACAAAATACTATGCCCTTGCAGAAAATGTGTGAACTCTGTGGAGAGAAGCAAGCGAAGTACGTGTGCACTTGATATGTGAGGGATTTCAAGAAGGGTATACAACATTGACTTATCGTGGAGAAGCAAGCTCCTCTTTTGTGAATACTCATGACTGCGATGAGGCTGAGGTTGGGGAGAATTCAGACGAAGATGATGATGACATTTCCAATTTGCTTCCAATAAAAAAAAAAAGCTTCAAAGGTTGCTTGTATCCTCTAGAACTGCAACTGACATAAGATGGCACGATGAAGAGCTCACAAAAGACGGTTTACTTAGGCATCTAGCAGATTCTCCTCTTTGGAAGGATTTTGACGATAGACATCCTGAGTTTGCTTCAGATAGCCGCAATATTAGACTTGCGTTAGCTACAGATGGTTTTAATCCATTCAGGTCCTCGAATGTTAGTTACAACATTGGGCCTGTTGTTTTGATCTCATATAACTTTCCAACTTGGATGTGTATAAAGCAACCAAATTTCATTTTCTCATTGTTAATTCCTGGCCGAAAAGCTCCTAGTAGTGATATGGATGTCTATCTTGAGCCGCTAGTTGATGATATGGTAGATTTGTTTGTTAATGGTGTTAGAACTTTTGATGCCTCCAAAGGTCAGTACTTCCAATTGCGTGCTGCCATATTATGCACCATTACCGATTACCCCCGTCTAGGCTATGTGGCTGGATGTGTAACCTCTAGTGGAGGAGAATGCCTTGAATGCCACTCGTATACATGTTCTCTTCGATTGAAAAAAGGTAGCAAGACTTGCTATATATATGGGACATCGTAGGTTCTTACAAGCAAACCTCGTAGGTTCTTACAAGCAAACCATACATTTAGGTTTGATGCTGATTCATTTGATGGTAAAACTGAGCTTAGGTCAACACCTACTCCACTTTCTAGGGAGGGGGTTTTGGTGCGGACAAAAAATATCCATACGGTTTTTGGGAAAGATCCATCTGGGAAGAAGCCAACAAAAAAGCAGAAGCACAAGGAGGGGGAGCCGTTAATCATTTGGAAAAGGAGGTCTATTTGGTTCAAGCTGCCATCACTACTACAGAACAGACCTTTGGTCGAACTGCCAAATGGGCAATAGTCTCGGAGAAAATTACGTCCGGGACCAAAAAGATCTTTAGTCCCGGTTGGTAACACCAACCGACTAAAAGTCCTTAGCCCAACTCTCGTGGCAGGTTTTGTAGGAGGGACATTTAGTCGGTTGGTGTTACCAACCGACTAAATGTCAACCTTTAGTCCCGGTTGGTACTACAATCCGGGACTAAATCTTTAGTCCCGGATTGTAGTACCAACTGGACTAAAGGTTGGCATTTAGTCGGTTGGTAACACCAACCGACTAAATGTCCTTCTATTTAAACTCTGTTTGGCGTTAAATCACAGAGCGGAACGCCGGCATGCCGCCGACACGCCTTGCCATTGCCACCACCACCACCGAGCCGTTCATTCACTCAACCGTATTCACCGGCGTGTTCATGTAAGCTCCTGATGCTAACCCTGCCGTCCATTATGAAAAATATGAAATGTGAAATTTGAATAATTTTTATATGTTATAAAATTGCCAATTAATTCATAAATGGAACTTTCATGATTTTTGTAGGCCACAATAAATTTCCAAAAATCATGAAATTTGTTTTTCCACTAAGTTACACTGTGAACAGTCCATATAAAAATTTTAAGACTATTTGGACAAAGTTGAATTTATACCTATTTTATGCTTATTTATTTAATTATTATTCCATGAATTTTGTAGGCTAAATTAATGATCCAAAAATTCTGAAAATTGTTTTGCCATCTAATTAGGCTATGAACTATCTGTACAAAAATTTTGGGATCAATCTGAAGACTTTTATTTTTCACCTTATTTAATAATTATTTAAATAAATGAAAAATGACTTTTACATGTGTTAGTTAGGTTAAGCTTTGAGGGTGTTTGATGAGATAAGTCTTATCTTATCAGATCCAACCTCTTGGGTAAAAATAATAAATATTAATTTTGTTTTAATAAATAAGTTTAATATTTAATTATTAAGTAATTAGTTAATCTCTTAATTAGCTTAATCACTTAGTTATTGTTTGCCTTTTGGATTGATTGTTGACCTAGGGTCATTCACCCTTAATGACTTTGGGCAATTTAGTTAATTATTAATTATCATTTAACTTGATGTCCCTTCTCCTTAAGCTTGCTTGTTTTGCGTTAAATCACAGAGTAGGAAACGCCGTCGTCATGCCCGACACTCATACTCTTAAGGCAAGAAGCTCCTAGTGCAATTTGTCAAATAGTGCTGATTCTTTGAAAATTCAAAATAAATTCATCTTAATTTCAAAAATTCTAAAAATTTTGGGTAGCCTCTCTATCATGTGTACTATCTGGGAAAAATTTGAAACTTGAAATTTAATTATGTGATATGTCATATAATGCAGAGCGATGACACGCCATTGGATGTACAATGCCGATCGCCGCTCCAAAGAGTTCATTGATGGCGTGCATTATTTCTTAAGAGTGGCCGAGGCAAACAAGCGGGATGGTTTCATGTCTTTGTCCATGTGCCCTGTGTAAGAATTTGAAGGAATATTCGCTCAAGGAGTCTTCACTCACACTTGTTGAAGTCGGGTTTCATGCCAAACTATATTTGTTGGACCAAGCACGGAGAAACCAGGTTATAATGGAAGAAGGTGAAGAAGAACAATTGGACCCTAACGACATTATTGCTCAATACGGTGACTTCGATGATCTTGCAATGGGCGGTCAAGAAGAGGCAGCGGCGAAGACACACTCGTGAAGATGATGCTCTTGGTGATGTCATTCGTGATGCACAAAGAGATTGCGAAAGTGAAAAGGAGAAGGCTAAGTTTGACCGCATGCTAGAGGATCACAAGAAATTACTATACCCGTCCGTAGAAGATGGGCAAAAAAGTTGGGTACAACATCGAGTTGCTACAATGGAAGGCATGAATGGTGTATCCGACAAGGCATTTGGGCAATTATCAAGATCCAAAAAGATGCTTAGAAGCCTAACGAATTGCCCGCCACTACGTCGAAGCAAAACAATCGTCGCCCTTTGGGATTAGAAATCCGGAAGATACATGCATGTCCTAATGATCGCATCTCAGTATCGTGGCAAGGACTACGAGAATTTGGATGAATGCCCGTATGCAAAGCGTCGCGGTATAAGATCGGCGAGATGACCTGGCGATGTTGAGGCGAAGAACGTCCCAGAAGAAAATCCTGCCAAGGTTATGTGGTATGCTCCTATAATACCACGCTGAAGCGTCTGTTCATAAACAAGGACCATGCAAAGTTGTCGCGATGGCACAAAGAAGACCGTAAGGTAGACAACATGTTGAGACACCTGGCGATGGGTCCCAAAGGAGAGCAATAGATGAGAATTCCGGAGTTTGCGGATGGCGCAAGAAACCTAAGGTTAAGCTTTAAATGCGGATGGTATGAATCCTTTTGGGGACGAGCACTAGTCATAGCACTTGGCACATTACTCTATGTATCTACAACCTTCCTCCATGGTTATGCATGAAGCGGAAGTTCATTATGATGCGGTGCTCATCCAAGGCCGAGGCAACTTGGCAACGACATCGATGTCTACCGAGGCCATTAGTTGAGGAACTCCTGCTTTTATGGAGCAAACCAGTGTACGTGTGTGGGATGAGTACAAGCAGGAACACTTCGACCGCGAGCATTGTTGTTCGTAACAATCAATGATTGGCTGCTCTAAGTAATCTTCGGAGATGGACAAACAAGGGATACAATGCATGCACACAATGTTTTGATGACATTGACGGTATATATTTGAAAAAATGTCGAAAGGTCGTGTACCTTGGCCATCGCTCGTTTTCTTCCTATGAATCACCAACTAAGAAAGAAAGGCAAGCATTTTAACGGTAAGGCGTAACACCGAACCAAGCCTCGCATAACCGAACGGGGAGGATGTACTTGATATGGTCAAGGATGTGCAAGTAGTCTTTGGAAAGGGACAAGGCGAACCTGTTAGAAAGATGCTAAGGACACGCACCCATGTGGAAGAAGAAGTCCATATTTTGGGAGCTACCCTATTGGCAAGTCCTAGAGGTCCGCAACGCGATCGGCGTGATGCACGACAAAGAATCTTTGTGTGAACTGCTAGGATTCATGGATGTGTATGGAAAGTCTAAGGATTCACTCGAAGCACGCACAGACTTGCGGCGCATGAAAGAACGAGACAACTCGCATCCAGAGAAGGCAGACGATGGGCGCCATTACTTAAGACACTGCTAGCTTCACTCTTAGCAAAGAAGAGAAGGAAAGCATGTTTGAATGCCTAAACAAACATCAAGGTCCCATCTGGATTCTCCTCCAATATAAAGCGTATAATAAATGTGCGGAGAAGAAATTCCTACACTTAAAGTCCCATGATCGCCACGTGCTTATGACGCAATTGCTTAGGTTGCTTTAAGAGAATTCTACCTCCACATGTACGTCAGCCACCGTGAAGCTATGTGCATTCCTCAATGCAATTTCTCGAGAAGGCAATCAATCCAATGGAACTAGCTACTCTCTGAGAATGATGTGGTTCAATGTCTTGTCGACTTTGAGTTGGTGTTCCTCCATCCTTCTTTAATATCATGACACACCTCCTAGTTCACCCGGTCAAGGAGATTAATATTCTCGGTCTGTGTTCCTACACAACATGTTCCCCTTTGAGAGGTTCATGGGAGTCTGAAGAAATATGTTCACCGGCGTGCTCGGCGAAGGAAGCATCGCCAAGGGCTACGGAGACGAGAGAGGTCATTGAGTTCTGTGTTGACTTCATTCCCGACCTTGACCCGATTGGTGTTCTGAATCGCGACACGAGGGGAGACTTAGTGGAAAGGAACACTAGGGAAGAAAACATATATCGATGCGGGGGCGATTATTTCAATAAAGCGCACTACAGTTCTTCAAAACTCCTCCGTGGTGGAGCCGTATGTCGAGTACACAAGGAGTTCCTCGATCCCGTTTCGAGGAAGAATGAAGCTTGGATTAGGCGTCATCACATGGAAACTTTCAGCGGTTGGTTGCGAAAAGAATGTCGAGGTGATGACAATATTGATGAGCAAGCTGTATTTGTTGGCTAGGCAACCATCGTGGCACATCCTCACGTACAAAGTGCGAGATAAATGGAAATACATTTTACAATCGTAGCCCAAGATAAAAGGAGCACGAACCAAAAGCAGTGGTGTCGCGTAGATGCCACAGACCCAAATGGAAAGAGGCAAACATATTATGGCGCATAGAGGAGATTTGGGAACTAGACTACGCACCTAATTTTAAAGTCCCTTTGTTCGGTGCCAATGGGTGAAGATGACCGGAGGCGGGGTAACAATCGACAAGGAGTATGGAATGACAACAAGTGGACCTCAACAATATTGGGTACAAAGGCGAACCATTAGTCCTTCTGCCGATGTGAATCGGTGTTCTATGTGAAAGACATGTCTACAAAACCCAAGAGAGGGAAAAACGACGACAAATCAACCAATGAGCCAAAAGCCACATAGTTCTTTCGGGGAAAAGAAACATCGTGGGAATTGAGGACAAGTCGGACAAGTCGAAGATTATGAAAGGGATGACCGAATCCCGCCCTTCAAGTGACCAAAGACCCAAGCATCTGCTAAATGCGAGGACACTCCATGGTTACGGCATGATCATAACCAAGGGTCATCGTCAAGAAGAAGTTCACCACTGTGCCCGCTTGATATATAGTGATGTTTAATAAATAGTGTGTATTAGAGATTTTATGTAATAATTGTAACCAGATGTTTCTATCATATTTTTCTTGTTTTTTATCGTTTCAAATGAAATTCCTATTCGATAAAAGGACACATGTACCTCTGTGAAGCATGTCTTCTCCACCGGTGTAAAAATGACTTGAAATTTTTTTAGCAAGTATTTATGCCTTCAAATGAAATTCCCAGCTTGTGGTTTGAGCCCTTCATTTTGTTTATAGTTGGCTCTTCACTTCCTAGCTTGTGGTCACTATAAAAGTCGTTTGAAATGTCAATAAGATAAAAGGAAATGCAACTATTATTTTTAAAAAAATTTATGCCTAGTATTTAATTTACTATGCATTTAACAAGAATTAGCATATTTATACAAATAAACTTAATACAAAACCCAAACTGTGAAAACTGTGGCGGGAACTGAATAGTGGGGACCTTTAGTCCCGGTCCGTATTACCGCCCGGGACTAAAGGTTCTCTGGAAAATATGTCCCCGCGCAAAACCTTTAGTCCCGGGCCGTGGCACCACCCGGGACTAAAGGTCCAGCCTTTAGTCCCGGTCCGTATTACCGCCCGGGACTAAAGGTCACACAGCCCGGGACTAAAGGTTCTCTGGAAAATATGTCCCCGCGCAAAACCTTTAGTCCCGCCGTGGCACCACCCGGACTAAAGGTCCGACCTTTAGTCGGTCCGATACTACCCGGGACTAAGGTCTTTAGTCGGTTAGTATCTGCCGAGACTAAAGGTTCCCCTCAAGATTTAAACAACAATGGCTTCTTCCTTCTTCCACCCCTTAGTCTCCTCGCCGTCTCCTCGCCTCGCAAATTCGTCGGCTCAACCGTCGCGCCCGGCCTCCTCCTTCCTCCGTGGCGCCCACTCCCGCCACCACCTCCACTCGGCTCCTCCTCCCGCCGCTCCAGCTCGCCCGGCTCCTCCCTCCTTCTCGGCTCGCCCGCTCCTCCCTCCTTCAGCCACCGGCCTTGACTCACCAATGCCACCACTGCCGAGCCAGCACCTCCACGCCGTGAGCTCCTCATCTCTTATCGCATTTGCGGGAGCGAAAAAGGAGATCGAGAGAAAAATATCTGAGTTCACGAGAGGAGGCAAGCGAGATTAGCTAGCCGCTCTTGTTGTCGGTGCCTCGGTGGCAATGTGGTATAGACGGCGACCAAAGACACTAACCCGTGGCGAGCCCTCTTTTTGTGACCGCCATCGAGCCGAGAAATTATTTTTGCGGAGGTGGCGAATTGAATGTATATGTTGTTTTTCTTTTGTCGATGCATGTCACGAACCGCATGCCACTTGATGCGAAATCATAACCCGATCACTAGGGGTGGAAAAAAAGCCGAAACTTCGCGAGCAGCTCGGCTCGTTAAGGGCTTCGGCTCGACTTCGGCTCGAACTCGGTCCCTTAACGAGCCGAGCCGAGCCAAAAAAAACTTCGTTTTGTTAACGAGCCGAGCCGAGTGGCTCGCGAGTAACTCGGTTAACTCGTTAAGCTCGCCGATTCACTTCTAAGATTAAGCTCTAGTGGGCGGTTTGCCACCTTTTATGAACGGTATTCTCTTGACATTCTAGATTGTCTTGGAAGCCGATGGTTATCAACCATATCGATATCTCGAGAAAGGGTTGAGATCATTGATAAAAATAGTAGTCAAAATGGCAATGGTTATGTATGGATCTGCATGCATGTTGCATGATTTGTGATATGGATTGCATGGATATGATTTATGAATGCTATAAATGTTTATCGATGATTGTGATTTGTGAACTTGTGATGATGATTTGTGATATGGACCTTTGCATGGATGTTCATGGCATCTATAATCATTTATTTTTGGGTTTAGTTCAAAGAACACTTGCTCTCATGAATTGCCATGCATGTGTTTGGTTGAATAAGGCATGTTTGGGTGGTCAATGATTGTTCTTTACATCGCTTTACGAAAATTTCATGAAATTTTAAGATGTTCACCATGTTTATAAGCTAACGAGCCTAACGAGCCTAACGAGTCGAGTTCGAGTTTTTAACGAGCCGAGCCGAAGCTCGGGTTTTTGCTCGTTATCTTAACGAGCCGAAGCCGAGCCGAGCTCGTTTTCTTAACGAGCCTTAACGAGTCGAGCCGAGCCGAGCCGAGTCGACTCGTTATCCACCCCTACCGATCACGAACCGTTCTAACGTCCTACACATATATTTGCGAAAATGGCCGACCGAATGACAACATGGGCGATGCCATGATGGATATTATCAACAATGACGCCTTACAAGGTGCCCAATTGAAGGTGATGACAACAATCAAGAAGTAGATGGCGGAGTCGATGCTTTTGCCGATTATGAAGATGAGCAAGACAATCTTTGGCGAGGTCTATCTACAATCTCTTATGTATACATGAAATTCGAATAATTTCATTTGTCGTATAAATATATTTATTTAAATCTTTGTGTTTCTACATTAAGTAGCCCTCTGGATCGGCGACAACAACGGGAAGAGTAGAAATGTCACGAGGCCCAAGAAGCCGTTGGAGGTCGGTTCATTCTCTCGAATTCGAGGAGGATCTGAGCAAAAGTACTTGGACCACATGCACGAAATTTGTCGACCTTGTGTGGGTACCTTGTAAGGGACAGGATCGATCAATGCTCGTGAATGGAAGCAAAAGAAAGTTGCTCCTCATATTAGTTTTGTCTCTGATCGTGACAAGGCACTAGTTTGGCAAGATGTCCTTCAACATTTAGCGCTCGTCTGAAGATGAAGCTTTGAAGGAGAGAGTTAGGAACTGGGCTATGAAGAAGATGGCCACACAATTCCGGTGTTGGAAGAAGAAATTGTACAACACATTTATCGATAAGAACGGCGCTTGATTTCAACACTAAGGCCTCGTCAAGTTGAGGCCGTTTTGGGATGAGTTTATGCAGTTCAAGACATCGGAAGAGGGTGAGGCACGGGTGAGAAGGAACCAGCAGAATGCGGAGCAAAAGCAATACCACCATCACTTGGGATCGGTGGCTCTGAGTGCCATTCCTAAGTGGGAAAGAATGGAGCAGGAGATTCTTGCCAAGGGATCGAACGAGAATCAATCAAGCTTTGGCGAGCGCCAAGTATTGGTTTTTCGGTCATGGGGAAGCACGGACCTAGAGGCCGGAAAGATAGTGTATGGTGCAAAACTCCAAAGAGCAACAAAAGATTTGCTTATGCTCGAGGCTTGGTGAGAGTGGCGGTGGCAGCCGAACAGAGATAAGGATGGTGACATCATGCCCGGAAGTCTTGAACACGGTGGGCGAACAAGAGGCTATGGGGAGGTGTCGTGGGAGCATGCCTTCCCTAAAGACAAAGCCACCTATAAAGCCGCCAGAGAAAGAAGTACGAGGAGGCGGAGCGGATCTGCAGGATGGAGAAATGGTTCTTGAGTCACGGGAAGTGGCTCGTGAAGCGATAAGCGAGAAAAAGCACTTGAAGCCAAAATGAATGAGGAAATCAAAAGGCAAGTGCAGATAGCGATAAGTTCCATCCAAAGGCAAAGCGCATCGAGCCGGAGTCAACATCGGCCCCTAATCGGTTGAAAAGCGATTGCGCTTCCACGGAGGTGCCGTGATTCAAGATGGCGCAGGTGCGCTTCCCGTGGATGACATCACCGATCCTCTCACGACATGTGAGCTGCACATTCGAGAGAATGCCACGGTCATGGTGGCTATCGGTGTTGTATCTCGTCATCGACCCTACGAAGACACCAAGATGCCATGGGGCATTAATACCTCTGGATATGCTAGCGTCTCGGTGGATAGAGTTGTGAAAGGTAATAGCAATGTGCCTCTTGACATTGAAGGAGGTGATGGGGAGAAGACTTTAGGAGAAGCGGAGAAGACATTCATATGTTGGCGCAAGCGCTATATCATTATTCCTAGGGCGTCACCTCCTCCTCCTCAACAACCTAACCCTAGGTGCGGATGAAAGTGAGCGAAACATTTTTCACTAATTATGTATTGGCTTAAATAACGGTTTACTCATACCACGTTGTTTTCACAGCAGAACCTCCCCAACCTAAGTCCAATTATCCATTCACCACACAGTCACAGATGTTGCGGCGATGACAATGAAGTGGAAGACACGTGCATCCCCACCGCCCCATCGCCTCCTGGCGGACTCCAACGCCGCCATCGCCCCATCGCCTCCACGGCGGGCTCCAACGCCGCCATCGCCCCATCGCCTCCTGGCGGGCTCCAACGCCGCCACCGCTCCATCGCCTCCACGCGGGCTCCAACGCCGACACCGCCGCTCCATCGCCTCCACGGCGGACTCCAACGCCGCCACCGCCCCATCGCCAAAGAAGAGGCGCACCCCTAAGCAAGGCGTCGGCCCCGCCGCCGAAGAAGAAAGCCTCGGGGAGAACACCAGCTATTTCTAAGGCAATGAAACTTTCCTATGAGAAGATCGCCGAGAAATAGATGCTTGATAACAGAGATGTGGGCGGTTTCTTCGCGAAAGTCAAGGCTAAAAGTGAAGCGGCGAAACCACGAAAGCCGTGCTTCTTCGTGCGTCCGAAGTTCTAAGGCAAAGGTGGGCGCTCACGAGAAAAAGTTACATCATGCTCGTAAGATTCGCCACTATCGGACTATGACCGCACTCTCACCAAGTCAATTGAGGAGGCGAAGAAGAAAGAGAAGAAACACGGAAGGGTGTTGCACGGCTCGGGAACAATCACAACAATCGGTGCCCCGCTAGTTATTGGGAATGAATATGGTTCAAACACGAGCGTGCTAGAACAGATATCCGGAAATGTGCATTTGGATCAACTTGATGAATTTTTCATGAAACGGTCTAAGCATTTCCCAAATGCTCGTGAACACACATCAAAAGTGCTCGAAAGTTGATCATTGGAAGAAGGAATATGTATATGGCAAGAGTCTATACAACCACGAGAAGCTCATGGAACTTAAATGCATAAATGTACTTGTTAAACAAGTGGTACATGGCGGCGTGTCATGAAAGCGGATGACTATATTTGCGTCAAAATTAGAAACCATCATTACTTAGTGGCGATGACATTATAATGGTTCGGTTTAATGAGTTACACCACTATGCCACATGAGCGCTCTAGACAAATCTCTCATCAATTTGCTTTTGTCTGCATGCGTGATTCTTTCTTTTAATAATCTCACTCTAGCATATGTATATGTATAAGTAATTATCCTCACACTAGCTAGCATGTCTATACATATGCAGAGACATGATGAGAGACCTCACACGTAGAAAGGACAAGAACATTGGTTTCATTGATCCATATATCGTATTCAAGGACCCAAACACTCCCTACCATCAATGGAGACCTCAAGCGGAGAGGAATTTCCGGAGGTTCTTGATCAACCAAAAGAACAAAAGATTTATACTCTTCCCTACAACTTTGGGTGAGTGTTGTTATCGTGTGCACATTTTACTTTACTTACTCAATCCAACATAAAGATATATATGTTGACTCTATAAACAAATCAATTTTCCTTTGGATCTTGATTGTCTTGATCTCTCAAGCGGTCATTTGCTAATCTATGACTCGTTGAAAAACCGCAGAAGATTACCAAGATATGATAGACATTATCCGGGGTAACCGATCTTTAAATATTTATTCTGCTCTTTAACTCTGCAATAGTTAATTAACGATCAATTATTAGGCGGGGTTTGGGCTTGGTTCGATTCACTACCGTCCGGATCTGAAAGCGCCACTTCACGATCCACACCGATTGGATGTAAGTTGTACTAGCTCCCATCTTTACCTTATCATGCTTGACTCACGCGGGATAGAGAGTAATCTTTTATATCGTCTGATGGGTTCTCTGGCTGACCACCGAGCAACAATTTGTGTGGATACTCGTTTGCGAGTTCCTCATGGTGTATGCAAAAGAACCCATCTCTGAGATCTGAAAATGCGTAACAAGTATATATAATAAATCCATTTTATTTATTTGTTGCTATTAAATAAATCTTATGTATATTAATACTTCTTTCGTTTAATGCAAATTGAAGGAGATATGGTTGAAGGAGCAGTGTTGGATATGGACCGCCTCAAAGGAATTCAAGAGACAATCGCAGATTTCTTAATGAGCATGTCCTCAAGCCCGCACCGAGTTCTACTTTAACCAGATGAACAATTGAAGCCAAACCGGACGAACATTTGTATGACATTTAAGTGGAGGACAACATTTGTGTTGTAAATACCAAAGGATGCATGAATAATGTTGTAAATTTTATGTGCATATATATATATATTATACATATATATAGCTCCATAATATATATAGTTTCATACTTTATTTGTGTGTAATAATGTTCCAAACTAAATTATATGTGGGCGTATACATATATTAGCGGCGAAGAATACGCATTTGAAAACCTAATGTAATTGTAAAACCAAAATCAATAATGAATTGAAATGGAAACAAAAAAAAAAAAAAAACACCTTTAGTCGGTTGGTAATACCAACTGGGATTAAAACACCAAGTGTGACCAGTGGACCTTTTAGTCGGTTGGTATTACCAACCGGACTAAATCGACTTTAGTCCGGGCACGGGACGGGACTAAAGGTGAGACATTTAGTCCCGATTTCCTAGTCCCGACTCTATAACCGGGACTAGAGGCCCTTTAGGCCCGGGACCAAAGGTCTGTTCTGTAGTCGTGCATATTGGAAGGACTTACTATTGCAACATAATTTAGATGTCATGCACATAGAGAAGAATGTATATGATAACATAATTAACACACTTTTGGGCATTGATGGGAAGTCTAAGGATAATTTGAATTCTCGTTTGGACCTTCAGTCTCTATACATTAGAAGGGATCTTCATCCTGTTGAAGTAGAAGATAAATTTTATTTACCTCCAGTGCCTTACTCTATGAGTTCTGCTGTGAAGAAGTTATTTTGTGAAGTACTAAAAGGAGTTAAGTTTCCTGACGTTATGCATCCGATATACGTCGTAATGTGCATGTTAATGAGAAAAAGATAATTGGGCTAAAGAGACATGACAACCATGTTCTTCTACAACATTTACTTCCACTTGCAGTGAGAAGGACATTGCCAGAAAAAGTAAGTGTAGCACTGATTTGTGTAAGCAATTTTTTCAAGCAAATGCACTCACCTGTTATTCGTGTAAGTGATATGCAAAAACTAGAAGCAGAAATCACTACCAGAAACCATTAAGTTCCCGAGTGCCTATATATTTCCCGAGTGTTTGGACGAAAACACTCAGGCAGATCCCGAGTGTTTCAAAGGACACTCGAGACGAGAAGCCAACACTCGGTAGAATTAACTTTCCCGAGTGTTTTCCATAACACTCGGGAGAAAAAATATAATGCCGAGTGCATTGAAATGGAAACACTCGGGAACTATTTTTTTTCCGTCGTGCCCATTTTTTCCCATCCCCGCTTTTCCGTCGCGCCCATTTTTTCCCATCCCCGCCTTTTTTTTCGCTTCTAAGTCCCCAATCTCTTCTAGTCCCCAATCTCTTCCTCAATCCTTCCTCCTGAGGCAGGCCTTCGCTTTCGACCGGCTCATTGCTCTGTGCCGCCGTCGCCTCCGGCTAACCCGACGCCGCCCGTCTCCTCGCGCCTCCGCCCAGCGCGCTGAATCTGGTCAAACCGTCTCCCTCGACCCGGCTGCGCCCGGCTCTGTCTCCATCGGCCCGGCTCGTCGCCGCCGCACTGCACACCCGATGCCGCCATGCGCTCTGGCGCCGTCGCCTTCTGCCATCCGATCCGCTTCGCCGCCCATGCCTGCCGCCGCCGTGGGACTCCACCGACTCACCTGGCGCCTCCGCTCCTCCGCCGACCTTCTGACCACCGGCGACAAGTCATTGCCGAGCCACTTTTGGTCCCCTCCTCCTTGCCCTCTGTGTGTTTGTATAAATACCTCAAAGAATGTTTTGTTTCTCTACAGGTGGAGCTCGCCTTGGCCACCCCCTGTCCCTTCCACCTGTGCTCAACCACCGTCGCTAGCTCGCCACAAGCCCGCCTTGCCAAGCCTCCTACCCTGAGGCAGCCTCGCTCGTGCCGGTTCTAGATTCATCATGGTTGGCGCTCACGAGTTCCCTACTTGCCGGCGTTGAGCATGCCCGAGCCATTCGGCTTTGGTGTTTTGTCGTTGCTATTCATCGTTTGATACCCATACTGTTAGCTTCAGCTTCATTTCTCTACACATTGTGCTCTCCACTATGTAGTGTGTTTGATTAGCATGTCAATTAGCATGAGTAGTTTAAGCAAGATGAAAGCTAATGGATTTTGATTAGTGAGATTAGTATAGAATGATTTTGCAAAGGCATGGTTTAGGTTTAAGCTGTATCAAAGTTTTGTTGGCTGGCTTAACTGAATGCTCCCTGGTAGTGGATGGATCTTGAAGGTTAATCAAGAAAATGCTAGAAGTATGACCTTATACATATGAGCAGCCTTGTATGCTATTTGGATGTTTAGTAGCTGGTAGTGGATCTTTTGCAAGTACCACATGTTTTATAATATCCGCTAGATCGTTGTGTGTCTATCTACTGGTGTTATCTGATGAGCTGCATATATACCAAAATGTAGGATGATATACTTCAGAAGGCTGTTGAGATTTACATCGGGAAAAATTGGAAAAAGATAGGTATTTTCTTAACTAATGCAGCAGCAAGAAAGTTGAATTTGTTATTCTATTTGCTACTACCATTGTGCTCTGTGATAAAATTTACTTGCCACTGAACCCTCCAAGGTATGTTCATGTAGTTCATTCTTTTCCTATGGCATGCATTCGTGCTTTTACTAATTGAGAAAATATATTACATTGGATAACAATGAGATCGTTGTTCTTGCAGGATTAAACATATGTTGATCACTATATTGAAACGATGTTTCCTTGCAATGCTCCCCAACCTGACATGTACTGAATACAACATCAATGTAGCTAGGTATGCAGTTCAATATTTGTATCCCAAAAATATCTTCCAGCTAATGTATGACACTTTTGCTTCACACCTTTTTAGGTAGTCTGAAAACTTAGCCTTAGTTTCTTCAGGCAATGCAACAGGAAAGATGTGCATCATGTTTCTTTAATTGATGCATCATATTTGATATTTCTTTAAGATCCTATGGAAACCAAGACTAAATAGGCTCTATCTTCCAATTGGGTTGATACATTCTTTTTGCTTTATGTGTGTGACTAAGTGCATCTTTTTCCTTTATATGAAGGTTGTACTTCCTTTGAGAGATATTGATGACGTAATTCTTATCCTACTCTTTTTTTTAATGTGATCTCTCCATCACTTTCTTGCTACACATGTAATGTAGATAAGGAGAAGCCAGCATGCAGTTATTAACCTGGCAATTATTGCCTTGTTGCTTGAAGGGAGTTCTTTCAACATACTATCAATTTATTTGTGAATCATCATATATAAGCTAATCACGTTAGCATCAATATCCCATCTGCTATAGGTTCATGCTGAATTGTTGATTCTGCTTTCCTCTACTCCTATTGCTGGAAAATATCAATTTGTCACTTAAGCATTTTCTCCCAGCAGAAACCTCATTTGTGTGTACTCCAAAAAGCATATGAATGATTTCCCTGAGCTAATTGAGATGAACAGGAGGGCAAATACTCGAAGTCTCAAGGAGATGGCTTTGCTTTTACAGTATTCTTCCCTTACAATAACATGTTAGTTTTCACCCTTTTTTCCTATGGATAATAAGTCTCTTTGACCCGGATGTTTAACCATGACTACTTATACTAAGTTGGGACAGAGAATTTTAGTGAAACATATGGTACAATTGTTAGTTTTATAACATGTCAAAGTTAGCATCTAGTGCTAGCGCAATGAGGATTATTCATTGTGGTCAAATGCACATAGCGTTAAAGAGATGATGGGTTCATAAGTGTCTTTTCATGTTCAGCATTATGGGTTCATAAGTAATCTTTTTGTTCTCTTTTAAGGCAAACATATGCTCAATTGAAATCACCTTTTGCACAAGGTTATATATGTTTATTGTTTTCTTACATGAGCTTGATAATGCTTATCTTTCATGATATTATGTAGTGGCGGTTCACAGATAATTTGGAAATAGTTGCAGCATTGTCGCAGAGCTTTCAGTCATTATATAAGACAGAGGTTTGTTATTCCTCTCTGTCTCTGTAGCATCTTGCTTTTCTGTTCATCCTTCAGGGACGCATAATTTTAGCTGTACCATATCTGATGGTAACCTTCTATTATATTATACTCTCACAAAATGGATTAGATTATGCTGATGGATAAAGATAATCTAATGGTACTGTCACCATTTCTTTGATTTACTACTAACTACTAGTTAACTTCTCTATATGGTTTGGACCACCTACTTTTCAACCGGTTAAAGATCGTGTTTAACCGGTTGTAATTCTAAACTTTAATCCATGCTTCCTATGTTGTTTGGACAATGCTTGATTGATTTTCCACCAAGGAAAACATGAAGTGTCCTTATCTTTGCCATTTTACATTGGTGTGCCATTTTGTGTGAAATATTCACAGAAACCAGGTATGGCAACATAACCTTTGCTAAGCACGCTTAGTGAAATTTCAAGTGTGTTCTCTTTTATGTAAGCCATGTTAATTTGGTTGGTAGCGTTAGGTAAGATTCTGGTGTAAACAGGATCATAAGATATTGTTTGGTGCAAATCTTATAGAGGTTTCCATTTTTTTTGCACAGTGTTTGTTTTGGAGTTTTAGAAAAATAATAGCGATCGAGAGTTTTGAGCGACAATGTGCACTATGCCCTTACCCACATGAATCGATTACTGTTATTGATATTTTCCCGAATAAATGGAGCTAAAAGCTGTTGGTAGTGGGGAAAATGGAGAGAAATAGGTTTGCGATTGAAGTTTTGGAGTATATCATAGTTTTAGAGAATAAAATTTGGAAACACGGAAGCTAGCGATAATGGATCGACTCTTTGCGGTATTCCCAACCATGTCTTACACTTCATTGTACAATCTACAACTTTATTACTAATGTTGATTTGTTTGAACACCAAAAGATCTCTTGAATTTTCAATAGGGTTTAATTCTCGCAAACTTGGGTGCGTATCATCCCATTTGATTGGTTTTCTTTATCATTTGTAGTTTCATGGTCGAAGTGGCGAGCATGGGGATCACAGGAGCTCTCGTTTCTTTCTTAGTCTTGAGGATAATATCTTAGAATCTTTGCGGTGACAAGATACAGGTTGGTGTTATTTCCACTATTTCCATTTCTTTCCTCAAGGCCACATGAGTACATGACAACAATATCAAAGGCCGCACAAAGTACTGCATAGCATTTAAAGGCTCTCTTTTAGTATTTCCCTTCTTCTTGGCGGTATAAGTTACTTGACTTGACTTAAAAGCTTCTAATGAAGTGAAATGTTTTTTTTTAAAAGTTGAAGTCTCTATTCTTTGATAATTGTATATTCCTCATTCATGAAGGTGGAACACCATAGACTAGAATTTGTCTTCTATTAAACGCACCCGCACCTTTGCAATGAAGTGTACCTACCTCTCGCAGCCACTTGGGTGCCATAAAATGTTGAGTAAAATATCAGAATATTACTATATTAATAGCAATAGTGGGTCAATGTGCAGTTTACACAATGGCTGCTACTTCCAATAAACTAGATGCTCTTCTTAACACCCCCCAAAAAAAACTGGCACAATTATTCTATTACGCTCATATAAGCTTTCAATCTAAACCCTGTTTTAACTAGTACATGCAAGAGTGTATCTGGTACAATTGAAATTACTGCACCATTCAATACCAATGGCTTATCCAGACTATTAATTCAACATTTCATGAGAGTTAATAAATAAAATAGCGTAACATTCAATTTTCTATAAACATTGGCAATTGTGTCATGTGTAGGGTCTGATGCAAGCCTTCAGAGTTGAAGATCTTCCTATTGAATCAAAGATGCTAACAAGGGCCCTAGATAAAGCTCAGCGGAAAGTTGAGAATTACTTTTTGATATCGTAGCGCTTATTTGAGTATGATGATGTATTGAATAGCCGAGAGATCGGGTATATCACGAAGAAGACGTGCCCTTGCATTTGATAGTCCGGAGTCACTTATTGTGGAATATCTTTGAATTGACAATGGATGACATATTAGAGGTTAGTTACCGGTCACCATAGTCATATGATTTAGTTTGGTAACGACTCCTAAACATTAAATCACGAAGTCAACTACTTCATCGAAAGCCCGCAAACATTATGTTACCTGAACCCTCGTTCTTTGTAAGTTACGAATTGGTTCATCGAGTACCGGTGTGTAGTGTGAACTCAAACATTATATTTTTTAATCACAACAATGTGAGGCGAGAACACGGAGTCGCTGTGCTCTTTATGTATCATGTCTTCGCTTAGCTTTTGAATTTGAACTTCGAATATATTGTGGATGTCCGATCTATATATGTGAATGTTGTATTGTGAGCTCAAACATTATGTTAATGTTGTCGAATCTATATATGTAATGATTTATACCTAATCTGGTTTAAAATGAAATGCATTGTACGCACAAAATTTTACTGTTCAGGTATTTCCCAAGTGTTTTTAGTTGACAAACACTCGGGAAAATCACGAATCTGCCTGGGTGCTGGTCGCCAAGATTTCTTGAGTGTAGCTGATATACACTCGGGACAATTTCTTTACTTTCCCGAGTGTAAACCTGAACACTCGGGAAAGTTATGTTTCCCGAGTGTTTTATGTTTCCCGAGTGTTTCGATATTACACTCGAGAAAGTTATTTTTCCCGAGTGTAAATCTCAAAACACTCGGGAAACCAGTAGTTTCCCTGACTAAATTCTCGATACGCTTTGATGGTTCATCTTCCTGCCCAAGCAAGAACTGCTGGTCCAGTACATTTTCGGAATATGTACCCTATAGGTAGGTAATTTCTAAAAGAATTTTTAGAAACAAAACTATGTATTATTACAAGTAAATTTACAGGTATGGTATGTTTATATCTTTATAGGTATTTGATGAGGTGTAAAGGCTATCTTCGAACTAGAAGTCATCCGGAGGGATCGATTGCAAAGAGCTATTTGTTTGATGAAAGTCTTACATTTTGTTCTCACTATTTACTAGGTGAGACTAGGTTTACTCGACGAGTTAGAAATGATGATTGTTTGCATATGGAAATCATCAGTACCACTCTTTTCTTCCGTAACATTGGCCGAGGATTGGCTGGAGCTAGAGCGCACTGTGACGTTAGACCACAAAGCTTGGCTTCAAGCACATAGATATGTCTTGTTCAACTATGACAATATAGAACCTTACTTGAAGTAAGCTATCCAAATTATTTTAGCATTATATGGTCCGTATCCATTATTGCTAAAGGGTCAATTCTTTGCAGCAAGCATGTCGACTATCTTTCGTCAATTGGTCTTCAAAATCAACGAGAAATCAACTGTGCGCCTCATGAGACCTTCCATGAGTGGTTTAGGTTGCATGTAAGTAGGCACATGACTCAAGCCAACATGTGATTTCGTATGGAATTCCATTTTAGTTTAACAATAGTATTCCATATTCACATGTGGTAAACATGGGTGAGGAAATATCAGAAGATATGCAAATTTAGCTAAGGAGCCAATCATGGTTGCACGAAAGTATAATAGCTATACCTATAAATGGGCTCAATTTCCATACACAGTCCTATCACGTGGGCAGGCCGGTTCAATGTAGTGGAGTAGCTCTAGCTGCACAGACTGCATGTTTTGAAAGAGGAAACAATGACAACCTAATAATAGGAAACAAGACATATTATGGTATTATAAACGAAATTCTTGAGTTGGACTGTCACCATAAAGGAAATGTAGTGCTATTCAAATGTGATTGGGTTGACAACCGCATACAAGACAGATGGGTGGCCAGATCAATTTGGGGTCACTCTTGTCAATTTCAAGCATTTATTTATCTTGGTGAGAAAATATCAAATGAGCCTTTCATTTTAGCTTCCCAGGCAACTCATGTTTACTATGTTAAAGATCCCATTGATATTGAGTGGTTTGCTGTTGTTCACTAAAAACCACAGGACTTTTATGACATGTGTGAAGCAGACGATGAAAATCTAGAGCATGACATTGAAGTAGATGTGTTATTGCCTTATCTACGTACCAATGCAACTGAGAATGTTGCCACTGGAGGTATTGATCGTGTTAGGACTGACATAGATGGAACAATTGTTGACGCAAACAAACCTAGAAAGTAAGTCTTGCTTATCTATATAGCTCTATTTCACTACCAGAAACAGGATTTTTTCCGAGTGCCAAAAACACTTGGGAAAGGGAGCCAAACACTCGGGAAATATATTTTCCGAGTGTGACACTCGGGAGGATAGATTAGTCGGGATAAAAACAGCTTCCCGAGTGTTACACTCGGGAAATATTACATTCAGTGCTTCATTTACACTCGGAAACTCACACACTCGGGAGAAAATCCAAATGAGCGGCTTACGCAGCGCAGCGGAATCTTTACCGAGTGTTGACACTCGATAATATCTTCAAAAAACACTGGGAATGTTTCCAACGTTTGGCCGAAGCGAAACCAGGGAAAATTGACACCTGGCCATTTTTCCCGAGTGCATAGTGAAAACGACACTTGGGAAAGCTTTCGACAAATCCGACAAGAAATTGCCACGGGTCACGTTTTCCCGAGTGTTGACACTCGGGAAAATTTTTGTCGGTTGCCCGAGTGTCGACACTCGGGAAATATTTGGTTGATTTCCCGAGTGTCGACACTCGGGAAATATTTGGTCAATTTACCGAGTGCCAAAAACACTCGGGAAATGTACAAAACACTCGGGAAATCGACAAAACAGCAGAACCCCATTTTTCACAAATTCATTTAAAATCCATTCCGCAGCTGTTGGAGGAATATTTTATCCCTTTAGCGGTGGGACCCACTCCGCGTGATGAATACCAGCTCATTGAATTTGAAAATGTAATCACCCGGCAGAAACCATCTGTGTCCTGCGCTTGTACCCGTAAAAGACTGTAATACCCCCTATTGTATTCTTAGAGTAGCCAACCCTCAAGGGGCATTGTGGTCATTTGTACAGGCTTGAGAGCCTATAAATACCCCGTGTATCCCTCCCTTCAAAGGGGAGGGCTCTTAAGCAATACATACAAGCAAGTCACTAGGTGAGCCTTCGGGAGGGATCCTCGAACCCCCGCAGGCCACCGACAGGAGTAGGGCGGTCCTCTCGGGCCCCTGAACCTGTATAAATCCTCGTGTTACGTTCGCTCTCATGGACGAAGGCCCGTAGCACGGCCATCGTCCGCCCTCTTACTTGTGTTCGGTTTTACACCATCAACAACAGCAATCAAATAATCCATCCATCCATCCATTCCACAATATATGTATATATATATATATACACATATATATGTATATATGTATGTATAGATCGAACAAAAGACATCATAACAGTTCCCGAGCTCACAGCATTCAAGTTCAAGTTCGAAAATGTAAGCATAAGGCATTATACATATGACAGTTCCAAATAGTAATTTCATACTCTTATATACATAAAACAAAAGCAAGTATCACTACAACCATTTGCATGCACAGAATTTCCTACTTCAATCTTCTGTGCACAAAAGTATCATTTTGGGAGTTCTGCAGATAGAGCAAAACTTAATATTAGTGCCATCTTACAACAAAAGTTAGGAATTGATATTACATGAAAAGATAATTAACCAAACTATTGAAAAAGCAAAAAATTCCTTTAAATCATGATGAGCAACCTAATAACATGGCAAATCAGTTAAGGGCATGCCTGGGGTGTGGGCCAGCTAGCTTGTGGCCTAATTGATCATTTACTTATGTCATCTACAGCACATGCAAGAGAAATTTTAGTATAATGATGTACTACTGTAAAAAGGAATGAGCTGAAACTATATGTTGACGTGCTTATTAGCACCTAACAATATAGAACATGAAAAGCACAGGTGCTAAAAATGTTAAACTCCAACTCTCAATATTTTGTCATTGTGAACTACTGATCAACATTTATGTCTCAAGCACTTATCATCAAATTCATAGAAAGGAGTGTACATACAAATTATTATATGTTAACACATTTCAAAAGAATTTATGATATAGATATAGAGAATTAGTTATATATGTAGCCATTTTTATCCATTTTCTAATATTGGTATCCTTTTAGTAGATCATGAAAATAGCAAGCACACAGTGGTGGCCTCTCGGCGATGGGCGCATTCACATGATCTTCATTAACATTAGCACCGAAGATCTTGACAGATTAGCGAGAGAAGCAACCGATCCGTCGTTCCCTACATTTTCATAAGAAATCGCATTATAAGAAATTTGCGATGGCGACCAATAATTACATTGCATGTCATTTCAATGTCTTCGAATCAAGCGACCATAAGAGGCTAACAATATAATAATCGATATGCGATTACTAACCGGAGCAGATAAGTGAGGCGATGGTTCCCCCGACGGAGGGACATTAAGTCGAGTCCGGTCCCGAAGTGCTCGCATATTTGTTTGCACATTGCCATACATTAGCCAAGTATGAATATATATATATATATATATATATATATATATATATATATATATATATTGCATATTACTTTGTTATTGTACTACCACGCTCCAACTAACTCTGCAGGAGCATTTGCTCCAACCATTGCTTAGCCTCAATTTCTGTCGCATTGCGCTGAAGCTCGAAACACGAGGCTGGATCTGGATCTCATGTGATGGTCATTGCCGACTTTGAAGGTGTACTTCATCTGTTGATGCAACACTCGTGGATCGGACCTCAGAGAGGGTTGTCGGTGTGCTAATGTACGGCACCCATGAAGAAACGACCATGTTTCTTCCCTTTCGACCTTGTACACAACACTGCGTCTAGTGGTGAATTCATGGCGTCGTAGTCCGGGCCATGAATCTCCTTAGCGACATCGATATATGCACTGTTGGACAAAATCATCGGGAGCGAAAATCATCGAGGACAAAATGATCGAAATCGTACCAAGTTCTCATCGTCGCTAGTCGCACAAGGTGCCCTCTGATCACCCTCCTAGCTTCTAAATATGCCTCCATATCGGAGACAGGCCTCTACTTCTTCTTTTCACCGCACCCAAAAACCACGGCGGTCAATAAATATGTATCGCAACATACAATCAATATGAACATGTTGACCTACCGAGTTCTTCTTGTAACGAGCCATGGAGGAGTCTGCCTTGACGATGTCTTGTCCCATCCATCAACAATCTCCGCTCCCTAGCGACACGAGAGTCCTCTAACCATCGTTCGTTGCACCACCTCTCTCGCAATCTGGCGCCATGCATCTTCACATAAGGGCTCACCAAGGTATTGCCTAAATTAACCAAGTGTTAAATATGAATAAACTAGAATTGATTGTAATCAAGGACATCGTTTGTTCAGTTGGTTACCTGCATGTACTCGTCCAAAGTGATATGCGTTCGGCAAGCCTCGGCCCTACGAATTTGTTGTCCAAGGACTTGTGTGTGGTAACAGATCACCGCTTGGATGCGTGCTTCGTAGAACATCTGTGGGATCAGCTTCTTAACACAATTACGAAGCACTCTCCTAGAATCAGCTTCCTGTCCCTCAGCCTATCGAAACCACCACTACAATCCAAGAATAATGAATTGATAAAGAATAAGATGATTAAGTTAGTTGATGAAAGCGAAAAGGAATTGATAAAGAATAAGATGATTAAGTTAGTTGACATTTATTACTTGGCTACTAAACATCCAAAAGAGGTAAATTAAACATGTCAGACTACTTGAAGTAAATTCCATGAGAAAGAGAACTACATGGGAAACAAAGTAGAAAATATATTTCAATTGTTGGCTTTCCTCTGTCTTATTGCATCATGTACAAGTACATATTATTTGGGACTCGTGTGGTAAGTTAGTATAGTAACTAAATTGAGACTCGAGAGTTGTGACCAAATCAACCCTAACATGCATAGGAACACATAGAAGCAGATTTGAATATTGATCCTTACCCAAAACTTTCCTCCACCACGCAAACAAATGTCAAATGGAACCTCTCCTTGGTGGCGGTGGTATCTTGGTGACCTTGTAGTGGCACCATGTCCATGCAGGCTCCCGCCTTCCTCTGTAGGTGACCAAGCCAGGGAAGTGCCATCGAATCAACACGCCAATTATGCCGTTCGGAAGTCCACATTTCTCACCCCCGCCTTCTTCTCGCCATTGCCTGCATATTAGTTTGTGGATATCATGGGGATATGCCCATGATCTTAGGATGATGAAACAATTGGCAATGTTGCTTTTGGTTTGAAGTTTCAATCGTTTTCGTCAAAGTTACTAAATCTGTCGAGTCTCGGTGGTCGACCGGTTTACGTGTGGCGGTCGAGCCGTTGTGTGTGATCGAGCAAGCAAATCTAGCGGTCAGACCGGCCTTATCTTCAATTGATTTTCTGGTTCACCCTGGCGGTCGACCGGCGAATGGCGATCGGCCGGTTTTTCTGAGAATGATGATATTAGTTGTGAATTGATTTTGGAATAGGTCATATCCTTGATTGATATTGCATATGTGTTGCATATTGCATGTTTTGGCTAACGTGGGTCAAGTTGTGAAGAACTTGTTCCCGGATTCGTGTTTGCTTGTCTATTGCTTTGTGCGGTGGCTTGGAGGTCAACGACGGTCAGCGGCGAGGAGGATCGGGACTAAGCTTGGAGAGCCGAGGTCGTAACGATCATGGATCTTTGGGTGAGGTCAAGTGACTCAAGCATGGCGCAGAATGGATGAAAGTGACCGAATGGGCAGTTCGGTGCGACTGGTTGGATCAAGCGGTGCGGGGGTCGGTGCAAGTGCCAAGGTGGTCCGGTGGGAACCGGATGGGAGAGACTTGCCGACATGATGAGAGCCATTGGATCAACCTACGTGGCGAAGCATGGATGTGTTTACAGCGATTTGGACTCGGTCTTGGAAAAGATCGAGAAGGGGTATTTTGGTAATTTCACCAACTACCGCCTTGGTGACCTAATGCCAACCCGCGGTGCAAGACAGTGCGTCAAGAAGTGGATTAGATCAAGAAAAGTGAAGACGGCGCTTTGAGATGCGTGTGTGTGTAACCCGTTTGTATTGGGCCTTAACGGGAGCCCATTAGGGTTAAGTCTTCTAGAAGCTCTAGGCCTCCTATAAATAGAGAGGGGGCATTAGGCGACCACTTGAAGCACTTCATGATAAACCCTAGTTTGTCTTAGGGCTTAGGAGAAAGAGAAGAGGCTTAGGGTTCTAGGGAGATGTGTTGAGTTGTGTGCTCATGGATTGAGTTTTGTCCTCCATGGATGGAGTGGCTGTAACCAGCATCAAATCGTGAATCAATCTATGGGTGTTTGTTCAAAGATGTGTCTTCATGTGCTTTCCCTTCTCTTTTGATGATTTTGAATGCTTCCTTGATTCTGTGGTTTTTGGTTTGTTTCGTGCCCTCTTTTACCTTGCTATGATGTGTGGGAATACATCTAAGATCATCTAAATCATCAATCCCCCACGAACAAGATTTGGATCATATTTTTGGTTTTTGCCCGGTTTTGAACCCTCCTTCGGTAAAACTGTAAAAGGTCAAAACTTTGACATAGATCTACTCAATCTCCACTTGGAATAGGTTCCTAATATCCTTAGGAAGGTGTATTTCAAATTTCGTGGAGTTTGGCCTTACGGATCAAAAGTTAGACCGATTTTCGTTTTGGGTTTTCAGGCTGATTGTGCTGATTTTCCTGTTCATCGTCAGGGGCGGTCTGACCGCCAAAATCAGCGGTCTGACCGCTAGGCAAAGGAGTCAGACCGCCATTTTGAGAGGTCGACCGCCCAACACTTTGAGATTTGGGTTTTTGGTTATTTTGGGTGTTTTATGTCGGGGTTTTAATTGGATTCAATACAAGACTTCCTTGTGCTTGTACCTTGATCTTCATAGCTTCCATAGCTATTGGAGTGAATTAGTATTGGATTCAATTAAGGTGAAAAAGTGTTAGTGCTCCTATTCACCCCCTCTAGTCGCCTTTCGGTCCTACAATTGGTATCGAGCCGGTTAGTTCTTCTCATAGATCTTAACCGGTCTTTGAAGCCATGGCGATCGACAAGTATTCACTCAAACCTCATATTTTCGATGGAGTTGATTTTGCTTCTTTGGAAGGCTCGCATGCAAGCCTACATCGAGGCTCAAGGGCGCTATTTGGCTTATGGTCAAAAATCCATATGTCGTCTTGGTGGATGACGATGTGATCACTCCGGACATTGAGGCTAACAACAAAGCTCGCAATTTCTTGATCCAAGGTCTTAGTCGATCCGAGTTTGGCGTGTGGCTCATTTGAGGTCTGCTCACGAGATCTGGAGAACTCTCTGTGACTACCACGAGGGCTCGATCGCGATCAAGGAAGTGAGATGAACCACTCAAGAAAGAATACTCAAAGATCGAGCAAAGACACGGTGAGTCTTTAGATGAGTCATGGGTGGGGTGGTTCTCCAAGATTCTCCATGATCTTCGAGCTGTTGATCTTGTTTTCACTGAGTCTGAGAATGCACGCCAGTTTCTGGGTGCTCTTGATGTGAAGGTGCAGGGGATGAAGATCACATCCATCAATGACAACATCACATGAGTGAGCTTACCATGGATAAGCTCTACTCGAGGTTGAAGACGCATGAGATTGACTTTATCTCGCGTCTCCCAAGACAGTAGTCGATGGCTTTGGTGGTCGACCCATCGAAGGGTAGCTCGACTGATTCCTTTGATTTTGGCTCATCTGGATTTTCTTTGTCAGCTTTACATTCCTTGAGCGATGAGCAGCTAGAGAACCTACCTGAGGATGATTTAGCCCTCCTATCCACCAAATTCTCGAGGGTTTACAACAAAGTGAGGAACAGGAGGAGAGGTGGCCCTGTCACTTGTTTGAGTGTGGTGAGCCTAACCACATTCGCTCCAAGTGCCCCAAGTCAAGGGCAAGGAGGAGAAGGACTCTCGGAGGCGTCATCAAGCCAAAGACAAGAAAGGCAAGAAGCCAAACTATCGCAAGTTAAATCGGCCAAGTCCTTGCCGCTCTTGAGAGTGTTAACATGAGCGATGTGGACTCGGAGGCGGAGGACGGCGACGATGACTCTCATGGCAAGAAGAAGGCCCAGGACTTCACCCCATGATGTGCTTCATGGCTAGCGGCATGACCATGACGTCGACTCCTCCAACGGCAGCGACCTTTTCAAATGATCCCGATGAGGTCCGTCGTGCGAGGAAGGAGGACATATGGCTTGTTGACTCGGGTGCTCTCGACACATGACCGGGATTCTAGATGGTTCTCCTCCTCACACGTGCATCCGCAATGAATTGATCACATTTGGGGATGCTTCTACCAGACAAGTGATGACCAAAGGGCACACGGTCTTGGCGTCAACAACAAGTTCATGCTCAAGGACGTCGCTTTGGTAAGTAAGGTGAGGTATAATCGCTTCTGTTTCTCGGTACTTGATGAGGGTCTAGAGGTGAGATTTAAGAGTGGTGAGTGCAGGTTATAGATTCCTCTGGTGAGCTTGTCTTTGAGATCTCTAGGTTTGAGAGGATCTTTTGTCTTGATTTCGTGGCTCTTCTTCTTCTAGCCCTAGGTGTCTTGTAACCGACTCCCATGATTTAGTGTTGTGGCATCGTGAGGCTTGGTCACATAGGCTTCACCACTTGACTAGAGTCGATGTAAGGATTTGATTAGAGGTCCGCCTAGGTTTGAAGGTCATTAGAGACCTTGTGTGCACACCTGTAGACATGGTAAGATGGTTTACGCTTCTCATCCACCTCTTACCTTAGTGATGACAGATGGACTGGGCAGCTTTTGCACTTAGACACTTGTTGGTCCTTCTAGAGTTGATCGGCCGGTGGGAAATGGTATGTGCTTGTGATTGTGGATGATTACTCCGTATTCTTGGGTTTATTTTACGGTTTCTAAGGGCGAGGCATTTGGTTTCTTTAGAGAGTTGGTCCTTAGACTTCTTTGTTGAGCTTCCTGGAGCTTTGAGAGCCATTAGGAGTGACAATGGGACAGAATTCAAGAATTCTTCCTTTGCCACCTTTTGCACTGATAGGGGTATTGAGCACCAGTTTTCTTCACCTAGAGTTCCCCAGCAGAATGGTGTTGTAGAGAGAAAGAATAGGACCCTTGTAGAGATGGCCAGGACCATGCTAGATGAGCATTCCACACCTAGGAGGTTTTGGGCTGAGGCGATCTCTACTGCTTGCTATATTTCCAATAGGGTTTTCTTGAGATCTGTTATTGGTAAGACTTCTTATGAGCTCAGATTTGGTCATAAGCCCAAAGTTTCTCATTTCAAGATTTTTGGTTGCAAGTGCTTCATTCTTAAACATGGCAACCTTGATAAATTTGAATCTAGATGTTCTGATGGCATATTTCTTGGATATCCTGCTCATTCTCGTGGCTATCGTGTATTTAATTTTGACACTAACAAAGTTGTTGAGACTTGCGAAGTCACTTTTGATGAGGCTAGTCCTGGTACTAGACCCGATGATGTAGGTACACAGGTTTCTGAGAGCATCTTCGTCGATGATGACTCGAGGATGAGGACCCAATCCATCCTCAAGTCCCTTCGACTTGGTTGGAGAGCTGCTTCCACTACACCACGACAGATGAGCAGCCTCTTCCTACCTTTTCCGACGATCAGAGTGGCTCTGATCCTACCTCCACAGCCCGTGAGGTAGAGGCCACTTCTGCACCAGGTGCTCCTCTTCGCATTCAAAGAACATCCACCGAAAGCATTATTGGGGATCTACATGAGCGAGTCACTCGCTCGAGGTTCATCTCTTCTGATTCTCATGCACATTCTGCTTTTGTTGCTTCTTTTGAACCCCGAGATGTCACACATGCTCTTTCTGATGCCTCTTGGGTCAATGCCATGCATGAAGAACTTGAAAATTTTGAAAGAAACAAAGTCTGGACCTTAGTTGAACCTCCACCTAATCATAACATAATTGGAACAAAATGGGTTTTCAAAAATAAGCAAAGTGAAGATGGGTTGGTAGTTAGCAACAAGGCTAGACTTGTAGCTCAAGGGTATTCGGTAGAGGGCTTAGACTTTGAGGAGACTTTTGCTCAGTAGCTAGATTAGAAGCCATTCGCATTTTGCTAGCATTTGCGGCATCCAAGGGCTTCAAGCTATTTCAAATGGATGTTAAAAGTGCTTTCTTGAATGGTTTCATAGAAGAAGAAGTCTTTGTCAAGCAACCTCCTGGTTTTGAAAATCCCAAGTTCCCAAACCATGTTTTTAAACTCTCCAAAGCCTTGTATGGATTGAAGCAAGCCCCTAGAGCTTGGTATGATAGGCTTAAGAGTTTCTTGCTCAAAAATGATTTTAAAATGGGAATGGTTGATAAAACCTTGTTCACTCTCAGGCATGGCAGTGAGTTCTTGTTGGTTCAGATTTATGTGGATGACATTATATTCGGTGGTTCCTCTCATGCTTTGGTGTCCAGATTTTCAGATTCTATGAGCAGGGAGTTCGAGATGAGCATGATGGGTGAATTGACCTTCTTCCTTGGTCTTCAAGTTAAGCAAGCGAAAGAAGGCACCTTCATTCATCAAAGTAAGTACACAAAGGACCTTCTTGGTAACCGATATGGGAAGTAGTAGGCCAATGTCTACTCCCATTGCCACGACCACCGTCTTTGGACCACGATGAGGATGGAGAGCGATGGACGGAAGAGTACCGCAACATGATTGGCTCCTCCTCTATCTCCAAATACGAGGCGGACATACTGATTTCTTTGAGTGTTTGTCGCCGATTCGAGCTTCCTCGAGCTTCTCATCGTCAAGCGGTCGTCGCATATTCAGGTACCTTCAGGACACTCTTGACTTTGGACTTTGGTATTCTTCTTCTTCTGCTCTCTCCATTCGTGCTTTTTCTGATGCTGATTTTGCGGGGTGTAGAGTAGATAGGAAGAGTACTTCTGGCACTTGTCATTTCTTAGGCATATCTCTTATCTCTTGGTCATCTAAGAAAGTCTTACATTGCACGATCCTTCTTAGAGGCCGAGTATGTAGCTGCAGCCAGTAGTTGCTCTCAGGTTCTCTGGATCTTATCTACTCTGCGGGACTATGGGTTGTCTTTGGGTAGTGTTCCTCTTTTCTGTGACAACACTTCTGCCATTAACATTGCCAAAAACCCAGTGCAACATTCTAGGACTAAGCACATTGATGTTAGATATCATTTCCTTAGAGACCATGTTGAGAAGGGTGATGTTGTGCTTCACTTTGCGAGTCCGAAGCGGCGAAGTTGCGGATATTTTCACTAAAGCTCTTGATTCTTCTCGTTTTGCTTCTTTGCGGGGAGAGTTGGGGGTTGTTAGTCCTCTTGGCCTATTTTGAGGGGGAGTTTGCTCTTTTTGCATTCATTTGTATCATAATGCATTTTACAATTCAAAGAACTTGCATTGTAATATAACCTTGTGGAGCTTTGATTATTATCCTTGTATGACTTGATTTCATGCTTTATACCTTGCCATGTCTTGTGCTAGTTTGCTAGACTTCTTTTATGGCTTTTTATGTATAGCCTAGCTTTTGCCATGCTAGCTTTATTATCTGTGAGAAAATTGAATCAAAACATGACTTGTTGGATCTTGTGACTAGTTTTGCTTTAGTGATCCTCTTATGATTCATGCCATGTCATATAGGCTTAATTGAGTCTTGAACTTATTCTGAGTTTTAAACTGAGCTATGATAATTCTTAAGTCAAGCAAATGAAAAATGAGCTTTTCTGTGCGAAAAAACTGATCTCACCAATTCTTTCTCATGAGACAGCTTGCCATTGCACTAGGCATGAACTCAGGGGGAGTTTTGGATGACCTAGACCACTCTCTTAAGCTTTTGTTGCTTGGGATGGTCGTAGTGAGGCTTGAGATCTAGCACAATGCTAAGAAAACAAATTGGCAATTGGTTGAAGCTTAGGAGGCAGTTGTGGATGGCTCCTAGTCCAGGACTTGCTTTACTAAGATAAAACCAATCATTTTCAGCAAAGTGCTCAAAGTGCTAAATTCTAAGTGCTTGAACCATTTGATTCAAAACTGAACTCAAAATGCTCAAAATTGACTCAATTTCTAGTTTCTGGTCTCCATTTTGCTTATAGACATGGCCTGACTCATTTTTGGATACCTATAGTTAAATTATGATCTTGAGCACCTTGTCATGCCTTCAATTCATTTAATCTCAGATTATTGCTATTTTGGCTTTAGCTTTGCTGTATATGCTTTGCCATTATTGAACATAGTTCTTTCACATAATATGGCTTGGTGTAATACTTGTACAGTCTTCATGGATAATCTTCATAGCTCTTTTTGCTCAAAGTTAAAAACAAAAAAAAAACAAAAAAAAACTGAAAAATGAAAAATTACAAAATTGCAGCCATTCCATTACATTCATGCTCTATCTTCTTCCATGCATCTTGATGAATCCATTGTCAAAGGGGGAGAAAGATTGGTGAAAATGTTGTTTTAGAGCTTTTTGAGTGTCATAGGGAGAAAATGGATTTTCTTGAAAAATTGGTGATCATAGTGAGTGGGAGCATCTCAATTGCATTGTTTTGGTCTTATTGCTCTTTTCTGAATTTGAATTGCAATTTCTTGAAGACTCACAATGATCAAAGGTCAAATAGAACAATTGTTCTTTCATATGGACCTAAGTGAGATTTTTGGCTATTCTTTGGAAATTGAAGCTTTTGTGCTTTCTTTTGCCTTATCTCACTTCCTTATGCTATTCTGGAGCCAGCTTGGTCATTTCCATTGCTTTCTCTTGCAAATGGACCAAGTTGTGCCTTTGAGCGAAAACGTCGGGTACTTTACCTTTCAAAACCCAAAACCACATTTTCTGAGAGATTGCCAATGTGTTCATCAAGGGGGAGATTGTGGATATCATGGGGATATGCCCATGATCTTAGGATGATGAAACAATTGGCAATGTTGCTTTTGGTTTGAAGTTTCAATCGTTTTCGTCAAAGTTACTGAATCTGTCGAGTCTCGGTGGTCGACCGGTTTACGTGTGGCGGTCGACCGGTGTATGTGGTCGATCCAAGCAAATTCGGCGGTCGACCGGCCTTATCTTCAATTGATTTTCTGGTTCGATCCCAGGCGGTCGGGCCGACCGCCGAATGGCGGTCGACCGGTTTTATCTTGTAATGATGATATTAGTTGTGAATTGATTTTGGAATAGGTCATATCCTTGTTTGATATTGCATATGTGTTGCATATTGCATGTTTTGGCTAACGTGGGTCAAGTTGTGAAGAACTTGTTCCGGATTCGTGTTGCTTGTCTATTCTTTGTGCGGTGGCTTGGAGGTCAACGACGGTCAGCGGCGGGAGGATCGGGACTAAGCTTGGAGAGCCGAGGTCCGTAACGATCATGGATGCGGGTGAGGTCAAGTGACTCAAGCATGGCGAGAATGGATGAAAGTGACCGAGCAGGCGATTCGGTCGTTGGTTGGATCAAGCGGTGCGGGGTCGGTGCAAGTGCCAAGGTGGTCGGTGGGAACCGGATGGGAGAGACTTGCCGACACGATGAGAGCACCGGATCAACCTACGTGGCGAAGCATGGATGTGTTTGTGCGAGTTTGGACTCGGTCTTGGAAAAGATCGAGAAGGGGTATTTTGGTAATTTCACCAAATCGCCTTGGTGACCTAATGCCAACTCATGGCGCAAGGCGGTGCGTCCAAGAAGTGGATTAGGTCAAGAAAAGTGAAGACGGCGCTTTGAGATGCGTGTGTGTGTAACCCGTTTGTATTGGGCCTTAACGGAGCCCATTAGGGTTAAGTCTTCTAGAAGCTCTAGGCCTCCTATAAATAGAGAGGGGTCATTAGGCGACCACTTGAAGCACTTCATGATAAACCCTAGTTTGTCTTAGGGCTTAGGAGAAAGAGAAGAGGCTTAGGGTTCTAGGGAGATGTGTTGAGTTGTGTGCTCATGGATTGAGTTTTGTCCTCCATGGATGGAGTGGCTATAACCAGCATCAAATCGTGAATCAATCTATGGGTGTTTGTTCAAAGATGTGTCTTCATGTGCTTTCCCTTCTCTTTTGATGATTTTGAATGCTTCCTTGATTCTGTGGTTTTTGGTTTGTTTCGTGCCCTCTTTTACCTTGCTATGATGTGTGGGAATACATCTAAGATCATCTAAATCATCAATCCCCCACGAACAAGATTTGGATCATATTTTTGGTTTTTGCCCGGTTTTGAACCCTCCTTCGGTAAAACTGTAAACGGTCAAAACTTTGACATGGATCTACTCAATCTCCACTTGGAATGGGTTCCTAATATCCTTAGGAAGGTGTGTTTCAAATTTCGTGGAGTTTGGCCTTACGGATCAAAAGTTAGACCGATTTTCGTTTCAGGTTTTCAGGCTGATTGTGCTGATTTTCCTGTTCATCGTCGAGGCGGTCGACCACCAAAATCAGCGATCGACCGCTAGGCAAAGGAGTAGACCGCCATTTTGAGAGGTCGACCGCCCAACACTTTGAGATTTGGGTTTTGGTTATTTTGGGTGTTTTATCGGGGTTTTAATTGGATTCGATACAAGACTTCCACTGTGCTTGTACCTTGATCTTCATAGCTTCCATAGCTATTGGAGTGAATTAGTATTGAATTCAATTAAGGTGAAAAAGTGTTCGTGCTCCTATTCACCCCCCCTCTAGTCGCCTTTCCGGTCCTACATAGTTTTTTTGAGGTATGCAAGTAAGTGGGCTAAATTAGTGAAAGTGTAAACAGTTACTTATGTGTCGCCAACAGGAATGATGACAGTCTTCTCCTCCTCTCGGGTTGGTCGTCGTGGCAGGTTCGCAAGCCCTCGCATCCAAAATTCTTGTGCCTCATGGTGCTTATCCTCCTCACCCTTTGACTCATGGTGCTCTTCCTCCTCACCCACCGCCTCACGGTGCTCATACTCCACATCATCAGCATGCGAGGGCTGCGGGGTACAGGAGCCTGATCTACTAGAGGTAGACCCCCCCGCTGCCCCCTCGAGGGGCCGCGGTTGCCCCTCTGCCTCCTCGAGGGGCCGTGGCTGCCCCTCTGCCTCGTCGAGTGGCCGCGGCTGCCCCTCTGCCCCCTGGAGGGGCCGCGGCTGCCCCTATGCCTCCTGGAGGGGCCGCGGCTGCCCCTGTGCCTCCTGGAGGGGCCGCGGCTACCCCTTTGCCTCCTCGAGTGGCCGTGGCTACCCCTCTGCCTGCTCGAGTGGAAAACAAGCGTCTGCCTCGACTAGAGTATGCTGCCTCTTCGACGCCACTCATTTTTGGTGTCTGAAATGAAATGAAATAAAATAAATCAATTAATATAGCGTAATCAAGTAAGCTCATAGAAAAATGTAATATAACGTAATCAAGTAAGCTCATACAAAAATTAAAAACATGCAGACAAATAAATGGAAGACATACAAGATCATGCTTAGAAGTAGTCGTCTACAATGGGATTCTCCGCATGATGGGCCCTCTAAAAGTCATCGTCACTATCATGAGGTGTTGACTCAACCTAATCCCTTGATTGCCATCAATGTCTAGCGATTAAGTAGTTCCAAGTCCTCTTGGTTTACAACCTCATCGGCATCGATTTGAATATCATCCATGTGATCGTCCTCTTCCCCAATTATTATTTGAAAAGTCCTGGTAGCCCATCTTCTTGAAAGAATAGGTCAACACCATTGTTGGTCTCCATGTTGTAGTCCTGCTCACAAGGGGTAGGTAGTTTACCATATGGTTGCACCTTATGTACTACCCACCAATCCACTAGACTACTCATAGTTTTGCATGGAGTGCGGGATGTAGTATACTTTGGTGGCTTGTCGAGCCACAATAAATGGGTCATTGCTGGTAGGATTGATTGATGTGCAACTTCAACCACCCAAGTGATGTATCCCGTCGACTCCCTAAGCGGATGGAACCAATGACATTTGAATAACATAAGTTTGAGAGGTTTGCTACCATGGAAATATAGTTCAATTATTTCTTCAATTACTCCATAGTATTCAACAGGTGTATCGCTCCCATCTTGTCCTATAGTCACCAATCCACTATTAATTGTTGTTCCATTAGGCCGTTCCCTCTCATGTGTCGATGTTCGGAAGCGGTACCCATTCACATCGTAGGTACTATAGGACAGCACCCAAGTGTGGCATCCTTGAGCAACTTGCTTCAATTCGCTGCTCATAGACTTGTCCTTCAAACTCTACAGCATAAATAGAATGGGTTTCATGTATTAGTTCCTCTTTACTTAGTAAATATTATGTGCAAGGGGGACTAGCTAATAGAGAAGTTACTTTCTGATAGAACCAAGTTGGGAAATTCGGTTTACAATTCCCAGCACCCTTTCTAAGAAGGGTCTCAACTTGTTTTTCGGATGGGTCTCGACGTTGCTTCCACTCGCTCCTAACAAATTCCCTATAGGCAACAAGACAAATAGATTAAAACACTCATGCATCAATTATTGGGAAAAAATAGTTGTTGCATACCTAATGTAATCATCCACTTCGGAGAGGTTGGTAAAGACATACAACATCGCAGTCAACCACTCATCCCGTGATAAAACTTTGGGAGTACCACCGCTTGAAGTGTCACCTCTTCCTGAAGAGGCTAAGTTAGCAATTATTTTGAGGATGCCAATATTGTATCGTGAGGTTTGATTGTGCACCGTCATGAACATTGTCGAGAAAGTATATTGATGTGAAATGGGAAATTTCCTCAATTATGCACGCCGCTATGGATGCTTCAACACGCGATCGATTTTTTGCTTTGCCTCGTAGTTCCTTTTGTTCCTCTCAATTGGATACATCCACCGGTTTTGCAATCGTCCCCCATCCTAGCTTCATAGGGAAGATGGAGAATCAAATGTTGCATTAGATTGAAGAAGCCAGGTGGAAAAATCTTTTCCAACTTGCAAAGCAACACAGGTACTTCACGCTCCATAGTTGACATTACCATGGGATCTATCTCTTTCGCACACAAATTGTCGATAAAAAAGCTCAACTCCGCCATCACTTGCCAAACACACTCGGGGCGTAGCCACGGATCATCACGAGCAAAAGGCGTTCCATGAATATGTGGTAGTCATGGCTCTTTAGGCCATTGATGCACATGGTAGCTAAATTCACTCCTCTCCTTAGATTTCTTTGCATACCCATCAGAAACTTTAGGGTCTAAAACCATTCCAAAATCTCCTTCCTCTCGAACCCTAGTTAGGCAATAACTAGCTCTTGGCTTCTCCCACTTGCCAAGAGGCGGCTTATGGATCATATTCGGCGAGGGCACATTGCAAAGCTCCTCCTGATCAAGGCGAGCCTTCACATTGTCCTTTGTCTTGTCTGGAATGTCAAAGAATGTGCTAAATATGGCCTCTGCAACATTCTTCTCATTATGCATTACATCTATGTTATGGGGAAGAATGAGCTTATGGAAGTATGGAAGCCGCCACAAACTTGGAATGTGAGTCCAATTGTGCTCCTCACCATATTTCTCGAACCCATCACCATCATCAAGAGGCTTCAAAGCATCTAGCCGTGCACAAACCTCCTCACCTGCCAGACGACGTGGTGGTCCATCATGACAGCAATATTGGCCCTAAATCCGGTTGTGTCACTTCAATTCGTGCTCAATTGGAAGGAATTGACGATGACAATCGAAGAAGGAGTGCTTGCGACCATGCTTTAGCCAATGACCACGCAACGTCTCCCTGATTGGGCATGGCATCTTCCCATGTACAGACTACCCACGAGAATATCCGTATGCCGGAAGTCATGCATGGATGTGTGATACGCGACCGCATGGTGAAGCTCTGTTTCAATGCCCGATCATATGTCACTATGCCTTGTTCCCAAGAATGTAACAATTCATCCACCACCGCTCCATGAATACACTCATATTCTTCCTGGTATTCGGGACCGAGGATTATCAAGGAAAGGAATATGTCTTTATACGCATGCAAACGCCGGTGGGAGGTTAAGGAATAACAAACACAGAATAGCAATTTGTATGGCGCAATTTCATACCAAATGGGTTAAACCCATCGATTGCAATTGCAATTGAGCGTTAGAGGCTCATGACAAACTCTACATAGTCTCGGTCAAATTGCTTCCATGCTTCACCATCGGATGGGTGGACCATCTTGTCATTATAATCTGCGACGACCATACTTGTGCCATACCATTTGTTTGGCGAAACCTCGAAATGTATAACTGTTGGATTCGTGGCACAAATGGTAGATAGCGAAGTATTTTTCTACCAATAGGAAGCTGCCTTTTTTGACCATCATCGGAGTCAACCTCAACAAACCTAGACTCACCACACTTATCACAGTGATCTTTGTCCACATTCTCATTCCTAAATAGCATGCAATGATTTGGACAAATATCTATCTTCTCATATGGCATATTTAGTGCGCTTATCAATTCTTGGCCTCATACAAGTTAGCAGGCAGTTTGTGACCATCTGGGAGAAGGGTGCTAAACACGCTTAAGAATGCATCAAAGCAAGCAATGCTTGTCTTTGAATCGAGACTTGACAACAAGTAGTCATGTGATGGCATCTAGTTGGGACACTGTGTTTGCCCATGAAGTGGTTGACTCGCTGCGGACAACATATCAAAAGAAAGCCCTTGTTGCGAGCTCGGTTCTTCCTCGTGGTGGCCCATATGCATGACGCACATCATCTAGCATGTCTTCTATCCTACTCTCATTGTGGCCGCCATCGTCCGTTTCTTCCCTTAGCATATCGATGCCGCTATGTTGTGACTCGTAGTAATACACCCACACGGTATAGCTCGCCCTAAATCCGTACTTGCAGTGTGTGCGATCATTGTTGCCCTCATTTGTGGCCATGTGTTGAACAATGAGAACAAGGGCACAACACACCCCGTCCATTACTCCTAGCAAATGCTCGATCCACAAAATCATCGACTTTTCCATCCATTCTTGGGTACAGTCACCCATCGCTCTACGCTCAGTGTACATCCAACTACGATCCTCAGCCATCCTAGTGTGCAAAACATAACGCATATTTTAATGCAAAAACATAATGCAAAACAAAAATTACAACTACAGAGCTAGCTAGAAGCTACCCTAGGATGCATGTCCTATATATGTACACTACAACAGATTGACATGAAGACAATATACATGATCAGCAGACATAAAAACACTTTCTTTCAATATATATGAATACCATTATTTATTAACATGTTAATGCAACATTGTAATGACACATATCAATCCGATTATCCACTACCTTACAATTACTTCTTGGGTGAGGGCCGAGGGAGCTGCGGTGGGGAAGATGGTCGTACTGTGTGTCGGTGGAGGCGGTCGTGAGGGAAGCGCCAAGTGAATTGAGATCTGCAAACCTTTGTAGGCAAGTACCGAAAACAATCAAGCTTAATCAGTAGTATGTAATGACTAGGGACCGTATTGAAAACAAAGTAAGCAACAATATCCATAGAGGATAGCAACTTAAATGTCATGGCAACATGCCAACAAATGGTAGATATATCCATGGAACTATAGAAGCATGCAAGACAAGTTCATTAAACATGTTACAATACATAATTAAGAAAATGTAAGTTTGCAACCAACTTTTTTGTTGCCAATGATTTTGCCAACACAAGTAGTTTAGAGGATGTTGTTGATTTCAATTAGCTATTTGAATACTCAGATTATTTAACAACTGGATAACTGAATCATGTGAGAAAAATCTATTTAACACCACCTTAAGAAAGTAAAGTCTTTTTGGTGAATTGTGAACAGCGATGGTAGTTGGATGAAATCTTGAAAAAAGCGAAACTTTATGAGATTGCTAATACAAGTAGTTAGAACTATTATTGGTTCAATTAGCCAATTTGATAGGAATTCAATTATTGAAGTTTAGTTGAACAATACTTCAATTAAGCCAATCTTGTTTCAAAAGTTCGGAAGGTCTAAACAAAGAATGAAAACCGATGATAACAGAATCAATAGTAAGCTTTTTGAATGATTGTTGAAACACTCGATTATATTTTTTGACAAATGGATAATTGAATTAGTATGAAGTTCAGTTGGCAAACACTCCAAATAAAAAAACTTCCTCTAAATTGAATACATGATCGAGAAGTGTTAGATAAAAATCTGAAAATACAAGATGCTATTAAATTTGTTAACCTGAGCAATGAAGGTGTTTGATCTGAAATTACTAGTAGGCTAATAAACTTGGTTAATAGAAGTAATTAGCAATTCCATTAATTCATTTAGCTAATGGGGATTGAACTAACAGCACCCACCAAATTTGAAAAACTTGCTATTGTAGGGTGAACAGTAATCTGAATATGATCAGTTTTGTCATTAGACTATTGATCCTATAATACAAGTAATTAGAAACCTTATTGAATCAGAAAACACTTCCATTAGGCAATTGCTTGATAAGGTGGATGAACAGTAGTAAAAATGCTGACAGTGAGCTACTGCCATATCAAATATAAGCAGCTAGAAGCTATTAGTTGGCCAATACCAATTAATCTAAAAGAGCAAACTAGTTAAGAGTCAATGACAGTAAGCCATATACCATGTGTTTGATGATGTCTATAATAGCAATAGTAGCATTAGGTCAATGAGAGAGTTAATAAAAGATGGTAAGGTAATTAGAGATTAGAAATCATTAGTATATACTTAGCCAATATCACTAATGTCTAGGTTAAAATGGAGGTTAACTAAAATAACCATGAGAGCATATAAGAGGAATGGATGCTCACCGGAGGGGGCGACGCCGGTCGGAGGAGGGAGCCGGGAGGCGGAGTCGGGGCGGCACCCCATGAGGAGGAGCCGGGAGGTGGAGTCGGGCGGTGCAGGAGGAGGGAGCCGGGAGGCGGAGACGGGGAGGCGGAGTCGAGACGGCGAGGCAGAGGAGGGAGCCGGGAGGCGGAGTCGGGGCGGCGCCAAGGAGGAGGGAGCGAGGAGCCGGGAGGCGGAGTCGAGGCGGCGGTGCAAAGGCGTGGCGGGAGGCGGTGGAGGCGGCGGAGGACGGGAGGGAGCGCGCGGCGCCGGTCGTGGGGGAGATCGAGAGCACCGCGCGGGGGGATTAGGGGAGCGGGGGGGGGGGTTTGGGAAGCGGGGTTAGAAAGCGACGCTGGAGGAAATGGCGCGGCCTGTTGTTTTAGCTCCCGAGTGTATGTAACGAACGACACTCGGGAGACCATTTTTCCCCGTTGCTCCCGTCAAAGTTTCCCGAGTGTTCGATCGGACACTCGGGAAATTTTAATTTCCCGAGTGTTTTCTTCTTTCCCCGAGTGTTTCATGAGGCACTCGGGAAGTTCCCGAGTGTATTATTCAAAACACTCAGGAAACTTCTGAGCACTCGGGAAATTAGACGATTCTGGTAGTGTTTTGTTGTTAATTCCTTACAAATTTGACTAGATATTTTCCCTTCTGTTGCACTACTTACAATTAACAATTTCTAATGCTTTGTGTCATGTTTTAGGGGGAAAATGGTAAGCACAAGAGGAAAGGTTAATAATGGAGATGTCAACCTATATGAAATAGAGAGGGATGCAAACGTTGCGAAAAACAAGGAGTTCATGCGATCTCTTAATCTCCCTCCAGTCAACACTTCTGTGGGGTGTGAAGCAAGCTCATCACATCAACCCAGAAAACAGCAAAGGTTATCTATATATTTCTTAGTTGTCACATCTCATGCTTGTAGGTAATGCATACATCTATTTCACACGATATGCCATTTCTTGTAGACAACTCAACGCACAAGTGCAGCAGCAATTGGTGGTCCTACTTTGCGATCGAAGACAAGAGAAAGAACTAATGAGAATTAAGAGGAAGCTGGTGATGAAGATTTTGAATACCAACACTTAGATCCCTCAAATGAAGACGAAGGTAATTCAGATTCTTCCCAGAGAAGTCTCACAACTTGTTGGAGCTGCATAATGTCTCTAATGTTGTTTCATGCTTCTCATGCCTCTTTTCATATATAAGAAACTGATGTAGATTTAAGTGATGGACAACAAAAGAAAAGGAAAGGAAGGGGTAGCACTTTAAAGCAGAACATATATTCAAGGGGTGGTGGGCCTAAAATCAGAATTGTCCTCAATGGATACGGTCAGCCTATCGGTAATGATAGTAAAGAATTTGGTAATTTCGTTGGATCAATGGTCAGAAAGCATATACCAGTTACATGCGACAACTGGAGACTTGTTGATCCCGCGAAGAAGTTTGAAGTGTGGACTAAAGTAAAGGTATTGCAATAGATTATTAGTCATCTTTCTTGTCCTGTGGTGATTTTTTTTTATTAATTACTTCTTTTTCATGTTAAAACAGACATATTATGACCTGGATGCAGCTGCTTTCAATTTGTTATAACATCAGTAGCAAAGAAATGGAAGGAATTTAAGGCAGACCTAAAGAGAAAGAACTTCGATGAAACATTGACTAACGAGGAACTCTTGGCAAACCGTGACGATAGAGTTAATGAAACGGATTGGAAGTGGCTTATTGACCATTGGACGTCTCCAGAAGCTGAAGTAAGACCCAAATTTCTTTGAATTGCTTTAATTTGGATTGCACTAGCTATTGTAGTGCTAAAACTGAGATTTCCCTTTTCATTTATGTTATAGGCCAGGGATTTCAAAATCAGCCGAAAACCGGTTCTACGGACCGCCCCGGTAGAACCACAAACCAGGGCCAAAATTTCGGTTTTGGTTGAATTTTGGCCGAATTTGATTGAATTTTGGCCAAATTTGATTTTTTTTATTTAAAATCCGAAAAATTCAAAAAAAAATTGATTTTTGGTCTTACCGGCCAAACCGGACCCCCCGGTAGAAAAAATATCCCGATAAAAAAAAACCCTATTATAGGCTCTCCCATGTTAGAGGTAAAGAAAATCGTGCGAAGGTAGCAAGAGTTATGCCCGTGTTGGGCATGAATTGGTAAGCAAAACAACCTCATCCAGTAGTGATTCATTGTATTATTGTAAGACATTTTAGTTATTTCAATAAATGTTTGTAGGCCGAGGAAAAACAGTACCCTGCCCGGAGAGATGAAATCTTTATCAAAACTCATACCCATAAAAATGGAGATCTTGTACCAGAAGCAGAACCAATCATTGTAAGTTTGTGCACAATACCTGTATATGCAATGTTAGTTAGTAATATGTAAACATGTATATTCCCTTTTGTAGAAAGAACTTAAAGAAGCAGCTGCAGACCATCCAGAATTGAAGGAAAAGAGTATTCAGGATGGTGATTTGTATTCACATGTTTGTGGAGAGGAGGAGCCAAGAGGACGTGTTCATGTTTTAGGTTTAGGACGAACTCCTCAAGAAGTGGGAACACCTGGAACGCAAAGAAAAATGCCAGCAAGGCTTCAGATGGAAATGCAAACTCGTCAACAAGCTGACCAGCAGGTTGTAGCTCTAACACAACACTTGGACCATATGCAGCAACAACGGGAGCAAATGCAACAATTGATGTTAGCTTCTCAAGGAATGCAAAATGTGGAAACCACTTCGCAACATGGCTCTAATTTTTGACATGTGGTCACTACTACAGAAAGGCTAATACTGTCTGCCTAATCACAAACAGTTTCCCAAAACTGTCAGTATTAAATACAATCACAGACGGTTTTGGTTTAGTGTCCGTCTGTATTACTGATTGCGCTAAAAACCGTCTGTGAAAAGGTAATATCACAGATAGTTCATGTTTAAAACCGTCTGTGACGTATCACAGACGGTTCTGAACACGAACCGTCTGTGATAATTATAAACTTCACAGACGATTTTTAATTATAAATGTCTGTGATAATGTCACTTCGGCTCCCCGACGAGTTTCTTTGTCGCTGTCGTCGCGCAGGCTAAAGCCTAAAATGGAACGCTCTAGCCAAGGCGACCCTACTGTCACCGGCGGCGAGGTTCTGGTGACCTTTAGCGGTGGCGTGACGAGGTTTAGGTGGTGGTGGTGTTCGGCTGAAATGCCAACTCGCAACCCGGTGATGCCCTAAGCCAAATAGCGCGCGCATTAGCAACCTTTAGGCACTAGGACCTCACCGGTGATGATGATCACGTCGGGGATGGTCTGTGATGGCTTGGCGGCGATGACCGATGGTGGCGAGGGGAGCTTCACCTGGAGGGGATGGACAGCGTGATGAGGAAGAAGAAGAGAGGTCAGGGAAGCATCAGTGAAGCTAGGAGACGGTGCCAGAGCGAGTAATTGGGGTTTGACTCACCATAGAGGAAGTGGTGGTGGAAGTGGCGGTTTCGGCCAGAGCCGAGGAAGATGAGTGCTTCGGCGAGCTCCTGTGCACAAAGATCAAAATTAGGTTAGGGGATATACTCCTTGGGAGCCGGAGCACGATATGACACAGATAAGGGAGAGGGAGATCCACTGGAATGGCTGGAACGACAAGGTGGCTCGTCGTCCGGAAAATGAGAGCTCGCTTCTCTTTGTGGTTTCACTGGGTGAGAAGAGCGGAATGGAGGAGGGTAGCTCGGGGAGGTAGAGAAGAGGTCGTAGGGGGCTTTAGGGTAGCTATTTATAGACCGGGGTGGAGAAGCTGCGAGGGGGAGCTCGGTGCATTGATGCGCTCGGGAAGACAGTGACATAGCCGATTGAGGGGATGGTGAGACGACAAGGAGGTTAATGGCTGGCCAGGGCATGGGTGTCACGGACGATGCAGTCCAGGCGAGCCAAACCTTGGGCGAGGGTGGTTGGAGCTAGTGCGGTGGAGCTTCCATGGGAGCGCGGCATGGCATGGGCGTGCACTAGCGTTGCGCGCCACGCTGCGTGGAGGACAATGCCTGGCCAGTGGGGCTGAGCTGTCAGCGGAAGAGGTAAGTAGTTAGGGTTTTTGTTTTCTGATTTTTATTTATTTGCATCTGGCTGAGCCTTAAGGGAATTTTTAAATATAGTTTCAGAGCTCCAAAATTAATGAAATTTTTAGGGCAAGTTACTGATATCGTGTAGATTATTTTATATTTTTTCTTGGGCTTCTTCTATTATATTTATCTCTAAAAATTATTTTAAGTTTCAGTTTGCTTTATCCTTTAATACTTGTTTTGAGGAAAATTTTAAAAACATGCTTTAGTTAATTCCCTCATTTTACATTCATCAATAATTATGCTAAGTTTGTATTTTTTATTATTACCTTTTATTTCCATTTGTTTTTAATTATCCATTATGTATGTATTTCAAAATTGGTGTTTTAGGTTTTGAGAATCCAATAAAACCTTGGATGTAAATCTAAATAAACTAAATGACAACAAGATGCAACAAAAGTTTTAAAAAGATAATATTTTTGTACATTCAAAATACAAACCGTTATTTCAGGATGTTACAGACCTACCCCCTTATAAAGAATCTTGTCCCTGAGATTTAGTAGGCTTGGAAAAGAAAGAGGAGAATTCAGCTCTAAGACGATCTTCTTGTTCCCATGTGGCTTCGTCTTCAATATGGTTGCTTCATTGAACTCTTAGCATCTTGATGGCATGATTGCAAGTATGTCTTATGGCTTCGTCTAAGATTCGGATCGGGTGCTCTCGATAAGATAGATTCGGCTGGAGGTCGATGTTCTCCAACTGAGTGAGCTCGGTTGGGACTCAAAGACACTTCTTGAGCTGGAATATATGGAAGACATTTTGCACATCTGAGAGTTGTGGTGGCAACTCTAGTTGTTATGCAACTTCGCCTTTCCTTGCAAGGATTCGGTATGGACCAATATACCGAGGTGCCAGTTTCTCATGGACTTGAAAACGGTGGATGCTTCATAGTGGTGAGACCTTGAGATAAATATAATCATTTACTTCGAAGGTCAGCTCACGGCGGTGACGATCGGCATAGCTCTTTTGTCGTGATTGCGCTTCTCTTAAGCGTCTTTTGATCGCATCAACTTGCTCTTGTGCTTCTTGGATGATGGCTGGTCCAAAGATCTGCCTTTCGCCAACTTCAGGCCAGAACAGGGGTGTTCTGTACTTTCTCCCATAAAGCACTTCGAATTGAGACATTTGAAGACTGGACTGAAAGCTGTTGTTGTAGGAAAACTTGGCAAACGCCAAACATTTCTCCCAATCCGTGCCATAGGATAGCACACAAGCTCATAACATGTCTTCCAGAATTTGATTCGTCCTTTCGGTTTGACCTACCATTTGTGGGTGGAATGCTGTGCCGAAGAATAACTCGGTTCCCAACAGTTCGTGTAAGTTGTCCCAAAATCATGGGGTAAATTGAGGACCTCGGTGTAACATCCCAAATGTATAATTAGGGTTAATCAAGTATAATTATATGTGTAGAAATTAAAACTTTTTCTCACATCTTGAAAAACCCTAAAATCTTATGTAATTCTTGTCCAAGAGTTGTGTAATCCAAAAACACAAAGCTCTTGTTGACCAAAAGTCAAATTCCTTTTTCCAATTATCTTAAATCTTGTGCCAAACATTTGGAATATATTTTCCTTGGTCCCAAAACTGATATGGGACCCCTCTGAAAAATATCACAAGTTGTAAAACTAGTTTGATAAATTTTGGAGGTAAAACAATCCTTTAAACAACCTTCATGAATTTCCTGAGAAAATGCATTGCATAATAACCTCTGGAAATTTTATGCAAGGTTACTCTCATTGTCAGCAAGCTCCAGTTAAAATTTTATCAAATTTGGAGTTCATTTGCTATCTCAAATAATTCTGCTAAGTTTCAATTGTTAAAAACTAAATTTAAAAGCCTACATTTGTTCCTTGGGCTAGCCCTTTGCAAAGTCGGTCCATTAACCCCATCGACCTCCTTCCCCACCTTGATGAGGTCGTGGCCGTTGGATCCAAATCCAACACCACGACCTCCCCTCAACCAACGCACTCCAGACCTCCCTTGAAGTCCTCTCGACCGCGTGGACCTCCTCGGGTTAACGTGGGCGCCAGACCTCCTCCGCGGTCAACACCGCAAAGGCTTTCCCACCTCATCAGGTCGTAACCGTTGGATCAGTGATCCATAGTCGTGACCTCCCCGGTGTGTTAAACCTCAAAGACCTCCTCGAGCTGTTAAACCATCGCAGCGAGGTCATCCCACCTTGTTGAGGTCGTAGCCGTTGGATCAAATCCAACAGCCACGACCTCCTCCTCAACATACTCGGTCAGGTCCTCCCACCTCCGTGAGGTCATAGCCCTTGGATCCAAGATCCATGGCCCTGACCTCCCCTCACTGTTAAACTTAGCAAACCTCCCACCTAACCAAGGTCGTAGCCATTGGATCAAATCCAACAGCTCACGACCTCCCCGTGCTATCAAGCACTCACAACCTCCCCCATCTTTTGTTGTGCACCGTTAGATTAAAATCTACGGTCACGACCTCCTTTTTGTCTCATGCGCACTGAGACCTCCCGGCAAGACGTGAGATCGTAGCCCTTAGATCTAAATCTAAAGGCCTGACCTCCCTTGTGCGTTGCAAGCTCAGACCTCTACCTCTTTTGATCGAACCCTTAGATCTAAATCTAACGGTCTGACCTCCCTTGCTGTTGCGCATCATATCGAGACCTCCCCATCGTGTCGGTGCCCTTGGATTTAAATCCAAAGGCCATGACCTCCCCTCATGTCCTTTTGATCGCGTGCAGTTAAGTCCTCACTTGGAGGTCCACACCGTTGGATGGAGATCCAACGCCGGACCTCTGTCCCTTTTCCTCACGTGTGTTTTCGTGATTAAAGAAATCGGAGGGCCACGACCTCCCCATCCTTGATCGTGTGGCTGGGACCTCCTCCCAGCCACTTAAAACATAACGGTTCAAAAATTGGATCCGATGGTTAGGACCTCTCCGGGTCTTATCCAGCGGTCACCAAGACCTCCCCCTGTTCTTCTCCTTCCTCTGGCGTGCATGCACGAGCTCTGGCGGTGGAGTTAATCGTGCAGAGCCTCTGTGCACCTTTATGACTCTCTGTGACCGCATTTAATGCGGGTCGACTTTCCGCTTTTCAGTCAAGACAGCTGTCACCCCTGTCAACTTTACATCTCGTCCCAATGTCCTAGATCCGTGCCATGGGCCAAGCTCACCATGAGCTTAGCCGGTGGTCCATGACCTCTTGTGCCCAAGTATAAAGCCCCATTGGGTTCCTCCGTAGCTTCTTTGGCACTCCTTCAAGTTCTAGCTTGCCTTGGTGCCGTCTAAGCTTTGCTCTTCCACTCACCTCCCATCTTGGCTGCCATTGTTGAGGACCTTGGAGCTTCTCGGTAGCTCAGGGAGTTCCAGTGGCTCCCTCTTTCAAACCTTGTTCACTCTTGCTCCTAAAGACCTCTTGGAAGTTAACCCTAACTTGAATTGTTTGGGCATTTTTCAGAGGTGGACAAAGTCGAGCTTGGGTTTGGAGCTTTGGGGCGTGAAGCTTCACCGCCTTCCCCAACTCGGTCATCACCTCCACGACCTCCCGGACCTTAGGACCTCCGGTACACCTGTTAGTCCTTTAGATCTTGGCACCCGCTGAATGCATGTTGCGGAGCTTAAGTTTTGGCACACGCTTGATTGTCGCGGAGCTCCATTTTGCATTTTCGTAGTTTGGCCGTCTTTGGTCATCTTTTGACCTCTCCGCTCGGCGGCGTTCAAGGCCGTCGCCGCCGTTGAAGGAGGACCATTAGTGCGCATGGTTATTGCGGACCGCGGTATCGTGGACCTCACCGGCGGGCTCTACATCGCCGGCGAGGATCACTTCTTCCCGCGGGATTTTGTCGGACGTCCCGGCGTGTCATTGTCGTTTTAGGACATAAATTCACCGCTTTAAATGCCCAATCATTGCAATCATGGGGTTAGCGATAAATGCCATTAAACTTGTCTCTTGTGCGCATTTAAAACCTCCTCTCGCGGACCTCCTCATGGTCCCGCCGCATTTATTCATGTCCAAGTGCGTGCGCGAGTTAAGTATTTGGCAGGGCGTCGCCCGCTCCTCAGGAGATCTGGGCGTCCAAGACCTCCCTTAACGCAATCATAGCCGTCCAGACCTCCACGGAGGTGCAGAAGCGTTAGACCTCCACTTAAGACCTCCCGAAGCCATCTCGGCCTTTCATGACCTCCCGGGTAGATCTTGGCCGTCAAGGTCCTCCTCGACGATCTGGACCATCAAGGACCTCCTTGGAACATCTGGACCGTCCGGGACCTCCCCGTGAGGTCTGCGATGTAGATTTTCCTCGGGGAGATCTTGATAGTTTGGACCTTCCTTTGGAAGATCTCAACCGTTGAGGACCTCCCCTTTAGATCTGGTCCGTTCCGGACCTCCTTTCTGTGTTGTGGTCCGTTGGATTTCGCATCTACGGCCCCGACCTCCCCTCACCTCGCGCATGTGCGTTGCTAGGAGGTCGGGACCTCTGGACCTCCTGAGCGCGTGTGCGTTGTTCACCTGGGAGGTCTGAGCCGTTAGATCTAAGATCTGTGGCTCACGTCCTCCCATGTCCTTATGGGTTTTAGAAATTCCAGTGAAGTCTTAGTTAAACTGAAATAAGGTATAAACTTTAGAATTTCATATCTCTTTCATTTTAATTCCAAATGAGGTCATTCAAATTGTGTTAGCTCTGTATTGAACTTGACTTTAATCCAAAAATGATTGTAAGTCGAGTTCAGCTTGAGCACAGATTTTGCCATTAGATTTTAAAACTCACTTTAAATATACACTCAAATTGATGCTTAACTTGTAAAATACATAACTAATGCTCTATAGATTATTTTTGGGTGAGACCAACTTTGTTGGTTTCCTCTCTTAGTGAACTCACTGTGAAAATCGGTTTTGAGCATGTTGCTGTTAGGAAATTGAGGACTTGTGCATTATAATTTTGTTCAAGTTCTTGTTTTGAAAAATGGTAGGAAGTGCATAATAGCTCCAAATGAGGTGAACTCAATTGTGTTATTCATCTCATGAGGTGCTGGTTTTACAGTAAAAATTTCAGCTTCACTTCTATTCTAGAAAATTTTGCGATGAACAGTAACATATTTCTAATTAATAGGCTGAGCAGAATTGATTTCATCATATCTTTTGCATTAAGAATCCAAATCAATTGGTTCTTGTTGCTAAATTCATGATAAATCATTGTCTTGCTGCTGTAAAATTTTCATAGCTTTGGAGAAGTTTCTCTGTTGCTTTTTTTGGTTTTTCGTCGTTCTTATCGGTTCTTTCTCGCTTTTCCGTTAGGTTTCGACATTTGTGGTGATCCCGAGAGTGACCCTCTGCCACAACTTGGCCAGCAACAACAAGGCAAGCAGTTTGATCATTTCCATCATTGTCCCATTACTTTAAAGCTTAATATATCGTTTTACTTCTATGTATGCATGCTACTTTGTGTTAAATGTAAGCTAGCAAGCCTATAGTTGCATAATATGTAGGAATTGTTCATCCTCTACTACCATGAGCCTAGGTTATTTGCTGTGGTGGGAGCTCGTTGGATGAGCTCTTATCACTTAGTAGTTTCGATGTAAATTGCTTAGACATGCTTAGTTATCGGTAGTAATGGGCGATCATCGACTTAGTCGATGGTCTTGATCACCAAGGATAATTATTCCTCCTATATGTCCAGCACTTGTGCTTTGATTAATTGTAAAAACAAAACTGAAAATAAAGGATTGATTTAGACTTGGGCATATTGGATGGATGGTGCGGTTTTGGAATGTGGTAGTATGCCGAGTCATTAAGGACCGAGTTACTTGCGCCACCGTTCGAGCAATTTTGCGTGCTAACCACACGAGGGGATATGGGACCTCTCTTGACTAAGTACTTTGGGAGGTGTTAATTATGAGCTGGTCGGTGGGTATGTTTTAATAAAATGTGTGTGTGTGGTGTTGGGAGGGAGCATTGGCGGACCGCTAGGTGTCTAATGTGTCCTTATCCCGTGGGTTGCGGCTCGTAATTAGCATCGTCCATTGGAAATGTCTCGTAGGACTTAGCCGTGCGGCATACCAAAGGTAGTGTGCCTAAAGGAAAGGCGATCGGCGTGTGGGTACATTGGTACACCCTACGCAGGATAAAACTATTGAATAGCCTCGTCCTAGGTTATGGACACGCTCGGAAGCGCCTGTAAGAACTAGACTCAACCATTTAATTAAAACTTGATGGGTTGGCATGAATGGATGTTCATGCTATTGTTGTGGTGACTTGGTTAGTCACTTCGGGATGTTCTTGTTGTTGTTACTATGTTATTATCTCGTTGTTACTTCAACATTTAAAAATGCTTTGCCAAATTGCCTTCAATCTATTATGTTATTGCAAATAAATGTTGCTTTATGCTAAAATGAGTCCAAAGCCTCATCCACTTAAATAAAGCTTGCATGTAGCTATTTATAGTTCTGTTATCTCACACATAAGTCTTGCGGAGTACTTTATGTACTCATCACGCGTGGTTGTGGCATTTTTGTGGCTTTTGTTGCAGAGGAAGAAGGAGAGCTCCAAGAGCCTCTCTTTTGTGCTACGTGTTGCGCTTTCTTGACGACTAGCTTGGCGGTCGGTCGATGCCTAGGGGTTAAGGCACCTTGATTGGCTTTGTGTTATAGCCATCTTTATGGCACTTTTGCTTCATTGTTATCTTTGTAGAATTATCGCCATTTGGCCTAAGGGCCTCTCTTTTGTAATAGCTTTTCCTTATTAATATTAACTTCGGTTTGTTGCTTATGTTCTATGTGTTGTATGGAATTGATACATTCTTTTGGTGTGAGGTATGTATCTGCATCTCGGGAGTATACATCTCTCGAGACCGGTTTATTTGGTTGATAATACTAGGGTCAATTGGATGACTAAGTATTATGAGCCTAATAAGCGTCGAGTCTCACAAAAGTTGGTATCGAGCCGTTATGACCGTAGTAACGCAAGCTTGGTCGATCCTTAGGATATTTTGAAAACCTATTTTCAAAGCATCAAATGAGTTTTGAAAGCTTAGGTAAATTCTCGGATTTTATTCCTTACCTATCTTAGCTTTCTCTTCTCATCCCACTCTAATTTGAGTTTTAAAAGTTGTTTTCCTCTCTTCCTTCTACAAAATAGTTGTTATCGATTAACCTTTGGGTTTTGGGAGAACCAATGAGATTGGCAAATTGAAGTGTGAGCTGCCCACTACAAGGTTTTGAAGTTACGAGTCGGTGATTCGACAAGGAGCTTGGATGCGAAACACGGACAGCAAGCATCAAATTTCCGACAGCGGTCTCAAAGGTGTCTAATTAGGATAGATAATGAGAGGTTAATCAACTAAAACTTGTGGGAATAAAAGGGTAAGATGTGATACTAGTTAGCTAAGTATCTAACACTTATTTCGCTGCATTAACCTTGCTCCCTAATAGTTTTAGATCTCATCTTACAATCTGATTTTTGGTCTTCTCGACCAATTACTCGTTCATTCAATACGGGTTAGTTGAGTTGAGAAGTTGAGCCTTGCGTTTGGTGTTTCTTGGCTGTTTTTAGAGTCTTTTAGAAGCTTTTTAAAAAGTTTAAATAACCGCTGATTTTGGCTTTCGGTTGGGGTGATATTCCATTCCCCTAGTCGTTGGCTTTGCTTTCCTTAAGGCTTTGTTTTTGGGTCTAGTTGCTAACCAAAATTTCTTGTATGAGATGGCGGGCCTTTTCGTAGCGGCCAAGGCGATCACCGGTCCGGACGAGGAGCTTCCTCCTCCTCCGACCATGGCGAGGTTCTTCTTGGATCGGCGCAACCGCGGATGGCCGGAGAGTTCTCTCGGGCGTCATCGCGCGCAACACCACCGCACTTACCGGAGCTTCGGATCTGGGCGAGGAACGCCCATCGGCCACGTGGAGGACTCGCGGAGTTTCTTCGTACTCAGCCCCTACCTTTTCGGTCGAGGACCCTTTGGATCGCGACGATTGGCCGTCTTGTGGGCGTAAGCCGCATCGCATGATGCCGAGCACGAGAAGGCGCTGTTCGCGCTCGCACCACCGGAGGGTGCGGCCTTGTCATGGTGGGAGAGCTTTCTCGCCATGCGCCCGCAGACCACACCGTCTCTTGGGAGGAGTTTCAGTCGCTTTCCGTCGGGCTCATATCCTGCCGGCTTGATGGAGACCAAGAAGGGAGTTTCTTGCGCTCAAGCAAGGCGTGCTCGATCATGGAGTATGTCTCGAGTTCAACCATCTAGCTCGTTTTGCTCCCGAGGATGTAGCCACCGATATGGCTAAGCGTGCCAAGTTCAGCGTGGCTTGTGCGAGGAGAAGGACAAGCTATCCATTGTCGACTTCCCGATTTCCGGACCTTGGTCGACAAGGCCATCGTCGTGAGCATGCGGCTCGAGAGCTTATGGACTCCATAGCGCAAGTGGGAGGCCCATAAGTCATCGAGGCGATTCCTCCGTCCGCTTGAGCGATCTCGGGGTACCACTCTCACTCTTGGCGCCCCGAGGTCACCGCCTCGTTCCTCATCCATCGCAGCCGTGTCTCGATCCGTGTACTGCGAAGTCGTGAGCGACCCCGCAACCCGGCCGCCGGGTCACATGTTTCTCATGCAATCGAAGGGGCATTATGCGAACCAATGCCCTAAAAAGGCGAGGCGACCCCTCGTCCTAATGGAGGACGCGGGCAGAGGTGGTGCACTCAGGGACGAGAAGATCGTCCGGCTACCCAAGGCGTGGGTAGTGGTCGCGTCAACGCCATCACCACGAGAGAGGCTCGGGAGGCACCCGGCGTCGTGCTAGGTACACTTTCGTTAACTCTCATCCCGCTCTTTGTTTTGTTTGATTCAGAGCATCTCATTCATTTGTTTACGAGTCTTTTCTTTGCTGTTGGAGAGCTTCTTTTCTCTCCATTGTCGGTCCCGCTTCTCATTCGCTCTCTGGTTGGAGTTGAGGGCTGAGGTTGAGTGTAGGGATGTTCCTATCGAGATCGAAGGGTAGGTTTCTTAGCAAACCTTATCCTTCTCCATTCAACGAGTCTTGATGTGATTCTTGGCATGGATTGGTTGTCCCAAAGCACATGGGGCAAATCGATTGCGCCAGAAGCTCATCTCTATCTAGTCCTCCGTGACGGGTTAAGCTTTTCCAAAGTCGCTAGATCCGCATCTCTTGGCTTGAGGCGAAGCCCGCTCTAGATATTAGCGAAGTCCCAACAGTTTGTGACTTCGTTGATGTCTTTCCCGAGATCTTCGGGGATGCCACCCGTTCGAGACCTCGAGTTTGTCATTGAGTTGGCTCTGGTACGCCCCTATCTCAAAGAGGCCTTATCGGATGCCACCGAGCGAGTTGGTGGAATTGAAGAAGCGATTAAGTGAGCTGCAAGAGAAGGGTTTCATTCGCCTAGCTCATCTCCTTGGGGTTGTCCGGCAATCTTCGTAAAGAAGAAGGCGGTACTTTGCGCATGTAAGTCGATTATCGCCCACTTAATGAAGTGACGATGAAGAACAAGTATCCATTGCCCGCATTGGCGATCTCTTCGATCAATTAACTGGAGCTCGAGTTTTCTCCAAGATTGATTTGAGAGTGGGATATCATCGAGGTTCAGTATTCGCCCGAGGATATTCCAAAACGGCGTTCTCTACTCGCTTCGGCTTGTATGAGTACCTTTGTCATGTCATTCGACTTAACCAATGCTCTGCCTTGTTCATGAACCTCATGAATTCGGTATTCATGGAGTATTTGGATAAGTTTGTCGTGGTCTTCATCGATGATATTCTTATCTATTCCAAGAACGATGAGGATCATGCCGAGCATCTGAAGCTTGTGTTAGGCAAGCTACGTGAGCACCAAATTGTCGCGAAGTTGACAAGTCGCGATTCAGTTGAAGGAAGTGGCCTTCTTAGGCCATATTCTTTCAGCGGGAGGCGTAGCCGTTGATCCTAGCAAGGTCAGCGATGTTCTTTCATGGAGTCAACCTGCTTCGGTCACCGATGTGCGGAGTTTTCTCGGTTTAGCGGGATATTATCGTCGCTTTATCGAGAACTTCTCCAAGATCGCGAAGCCGATGACGGAGTTGCTCAAGAAGGACAAGAAGTTCGTGTGGTCCGCTGAGTGTGAGGAAAGTTTCCAAATACTCAAAAAGCGTTTGACCACCGCTCCCGTTCTTGTTCTTCCCGATATCCATCGAAGCTTCGATATCTTTTGCGATGCTTCTCGTCGAGGCCTCGGTTGTGTCCTTATGCAAGAAGGCAAGGTAGTGGCCTATGCATCAAGGCAATTGAGACCTCATGAACTTAACTACCCTACTCATGACTTGGAGTTGGCTTCTGTGATTCATGCACTTAAGATTTGGCGACATTACCTAATCGGTAATCGTTGTGAAGTGTATTCGGATCACAAGAGCCTTAAGTATTTGTTCACCCAGCCTGACCTGAACCTCAGGCAAAGGAGATGGTTGGAGTTGATCAAGGATTATGACATGGGTATACACTACCATCCGGGCAAGGCTAATGTAGTTGCCGATGCGCTTAATCATAGCGCATTACCATGCCTTGTTGTCGAGGAGCTTCACCGCTCTTCTGGAAGAGTTTCAGCGTCTCAACTTGGGTTTAGTTGAGTGTGGTTCTCTCGCTGCCTTGGTTGTGCAACCAACCTTGGTGGATCGGATCAAGTCCGCTCAGCAGTCGGATGTTGGAGTGAGCCACATTAAGGCAAATGTCAAGAACGGAGCGACCAAGTGCTTCTCGAGGATGAGCATGGCGTCGTGAGGTTCGAACAACGCCTTGTGGTTCAAAGGACATGGAGTTGCGGAATTTAATCCTCCGCTGAAGCCCATGATTCGCCTTTATCCATTCATCCGGGGCCACAAAGATGTATCAAGATCTCCGCCAGAGATTTTGGTGGACCCGAATGAAGAGGGAGATTGCGAGTTCGTTGTTAGAGTCGACGTATGTCGTCGTGTCAAGGCCAAGCATCGGCGTCGGCGGATTGCTTGACCTTTGCCTATCTTAGGAATGGAAGTGGGATTCGTCGGCATGGACTTTATCACCGATCGCCCGAACCCCAAAGGGAAAGATTCCATTTGGGTTGTCATCGATCGGTTGACTAAAGTAGCGCATTTCTTGCTGTCGGGCTAAGATCTCTGTTGGTCAATTGGCCGACCTCTATGTCTCTCGCATCGTGTGCTTGCACGGTGTGCCCAAAACGATCGTCTCGGATCGTGGTTCTCTTTTCACCTCTCGCTTTTGGCATAGTTTGCAAGAGGCCATGGGAACCGTCTTACCTTTAGCACGGCATATCATCCCCAAACCGATGGTCGGGACCGAGAGGGTCAACCAAGTTTTGGAAGACATGCTTCGTGCTTGTGTCCTTTCCTATGGGAAGCATTGGGAGAAATGCTTGCCATTCGCCGAAGTTTTCTTATAACAACAGACTTTCGGGCCGGTCTCGGCATGGCACCATTTGAGGCCTTATGCGGAGAAAGTGTAGAACCCGTTGAACTGGTCGAGACGGTGAGAGACCTCTCTTTAGCCGGACTCAATCAATGAGGCGAGCACCAAGTCCAAATTATTCGTGGCGTTTGCGCGCGGCTTAATCGAGCAAAAGAGCTATGCGGACCGCCGTCGGCGTGAGTTACGTTTTGAGCCTAATGACTTTGTTTATCTCAAAGTCTCTCCTTTGAAGGGCCATCAGCGTTTGGCGTCAAGGGCAAGTTAGCTCCTCGATATGTCGGTCCCTACCGCGTTATCGAGAAGAAGGGAGCTATTGCCTATAAGTTGGAGTTGCCACTGCACTTGAGGGGTACATGATGTTTTCCATGTGTCCCGCTTAAGAAGTGCCTCCGTGTTCCAACCGAGGAAGCTCCGTTGGAAACTCTCGATGTCCAACCCGATTTGACCTATCGCGAGCACCCTGTTCGCGTACTCGATGAGTCTGAACGAAGGACAAGGAATAAGACCATCAAGTTCCTTAAAGTTCAGTGGTCAAACCATTCCGAGGATGAGGCTACTTGGGAAAGAGAAGATCGTCTGCGTCGCGGACTATCCATCTTTCTTTCTTGAGTGAGCCAAATCTCGGGACGAGATTTACGTAAGGGGAGAGATTTTGTAACATCCCAAATGTATAATTAGGGTTAATCAAGTATAATTATATGTGTAGAAATTAAAACTTTTTCTCACATCTTGAAAAACCCTAAAATCTTATGTAATTCTTGTCCAAGAGTTGTGTAATCCAAAAACACAAAGCTCTTGTTGACCAAAAGTCAAATTCCTTTTTCCAATTATCTTAAATCTTGTGCCAAACATTTGGAATATATTTTCCTTGGTCCCAAAACTGATATGGGACCCTCTGAAAAATATCACAAGTTGTAAAACTAGTTTGATAAATTTTGGAGGTAAAACAATCCTTTAAACAACCTTCATGAATTTCCTGAGAAAAATGCATTGCATAATAACCTCTGGAAATTTTATGCAAGGTTACTCTCGTGTCAGCAAGCTCCAGTTAAAATTTCATCAAATTTGGAGTTCATTTGCTATCTCAAATAATTCTGCTAAGTTTCAATTTGTTAAAAACTAAATTTAAAAGCCTACACTGTTCCTTGGGCTAGCCCTTTGCAAAGTGGTCGTCCAAATTTCAACCCCATCGACCTCCTTCCCCACCTTGATGAGGTCGTGGCCGTTGGATCCAAATCCAACACCACGACCTCCCCTCAACCAACGCACCCAGACCTCCCTTGAAGTCCTCCGGACCGCGTGGACCTCCTCGGGTCAGCGTGGGCGCCAGACCTCCTCACGCGTCAACACCGCAAAGGCTCCCACCTCATCGTCGTGAACTGTTGGATCGGTGATCCATGGTCGTGACCTCCCGGTGTGTTAAACCTCAAAGACCTCCTCGAGTGTTAAACCATCGCAGCCGAGGTCATCCCATTTGTTGAGGTCGTGGCCGTTGGATCAAATCCAACACCACGACCTCCTCCTCAACATACTCGGTCAGTCCTCCCACCTCCGTGAGGTCATAGCCCTTGGATCCAAGATCCATGGCCTGACCTCCCTCACCGTTAAACTTAGCAAACCTCCCACCTAACCAAGGTCGTAGCCATTGGATCAAATCCAACGACTCACGACCTCCCGTGCTATCAAGCACTCACAACCTCCCCATCTTTTGTTGTGCACCGTTAGATTAAAATCTCTGGTCACGACCTCCTTTGTCTCATGCGCACAGACCTCCCGGCAAGACGTGAGATCGTAGCCCTTAGATCTAAATCTAAAGGCCTGACCTCCCTTGTGCGTTAGCGCAAGCTCAGGACCTCTACCTCTTTTGATCGGAACCCTTAGATCTAAATCTAACGGTCTGACCTCCCTTGCTGTTATGCATCATATCGAGACCTCCCCATCGGTCGGTGCCCTTGGATTTAAATCCAAAGGCCATGACCTCCCTCATGTCCTTTTGATCGCGTGCAGTTAAGTCCTCACCGGAGGTCCACACCGTTGGATGGAGATCCAACGCTTGGACCTCTGTCCCTTTTCCTCACGCGTGCGTTTTTCGCGATTAAAAATCGGAGGGCCACGACCTCCCCATCCTTGATCGTGTGGTGGGACCTCCTCCCACCACTTAAAACATAACGGTTCAAAATTGGATCCGATGGTTAGGACCTCTCCCGTGTCTTATCCAGCGGTCACCAAGACCTCCCCTGTTCTTCTCCTTCCTCTGGCGCGCATGCACGGCTCTGAGCGGTGGAGTGTCGCGCCAGCCTCTGTGCACCTTTAACACTCTCTGTGACCGCATTTAATCTGGTCGACTTTCATTTTCAGTCAAGACAGGCTGTCACCCGTCAACTTTACATCTTGTCCAATGTCCTGGACCGTGCCATGGGCCAAGCTCACCATGAGCTTAGCCATGGTCCATGACCTCTGTGCCCAAGTATAAAGCCCCATTGGGTTCCTCCGTAGCTTCTTTGGCACTCCTTCAAGTTCTAGCTTGCCTTTGGTGCCTTCTAAGCTTTGCTCTTCCACTCACCTCCCATCTTGGCTGCCATTGTTGAGGACCTTGGAGCTTCTCGGTAGCTCAGGAGTTCCAGTGGCTCCCTCTTTCAAACCTTGCTCACTCTTGCTCCTAAAAACCTCTTGGAAGTTAACCCTAACTTGAATTGTTTGGGCATTTTTCAGAGGTGGACAAAGTCGAGCTTGGGTTTGAGCTTTGGGTCGTGAAGCTTCACCGCCTTCCCCAACTCGGTCATCACCTCCACGACCTCCCAAAGACCTTAGGACCTCCTGTACACCCCTGTTAGTCCTTTAGATCTTGGCACCCGCTGAATGCATGTTGCGAGCTTAAGTTTTGGCACACGCTGATTGTCGCGCAGAGCTCCATTTTGCATTTTCGTAGTTTGGCCGTCTTTGGTCATCTTTTGACCTCTCGGCTCGACGGCGTTCAAGGCCGTCGCCGCCGTTGAGAGGAGGAACATTGAGTGCGCATGGTTATTATGCGGACCAGCGGTATCGTGGACCTCACCGGCGGGCTCTACATCGCCGGCGAGGATCACTTCTTCCCGCTCGGGATTTTGTCGGACGTCCCGAGCGTGTCATTGTCGTTTTTAGGACATAAATTCACCGTTTTAAATGCCCAATCATTGCAATCATGGGGTTAGCGATAAATGCCATTAAACCTGTCTCTTGTGCGCATTTAAAACCTCCCTCGCGCGGACCTCCTCATGGTCCCGCGCGCATTTATTCATGTCCAAGTGCGTCTTGCGAGTTAAAGTGTTTGGAGTGCAGGGCGTCGAGACCTCCTCAGGAGATCCGAGCGTCCAAGACCTCCCTTGCGCAATCATAGCCGTCCAGACCTCCCTGGAGGTCTGTAACGTTTAGACCTCCGCTTAAGACCTCCCCGAAGCCATCTCAGCCTTTCATGACCTCCCCGGGTAGATCTTGACCGTCAAGGTCCTCCTCGACGATCTGGACCATCAAGGACCTCCTTGGAACATCTGGACCGTCCCAGACCTCCCCGTGAGGTCTGGCGATGTAGATTTTCCTCGGGGAGATCTTGATAGTTTGGACCTTCCTTTGGAAGATCTCAACCGTTGAGGACCTCCCTTTAGATCTGGTCCGTTCCGACCTCCTTTACGTGTTGTGGTCCGTTGGATTTAGATCTCGGCCCCGACCTCCCGTCACCTCACGCATGTGCGTTGCTAGGAGGTCCAGACCTCTGGACCTCTGGAGCGTGTGCGTTGTTCACTGGGAGGTCTGAGCCGTTAGATCTAAGATCGTGGGCTCACGTCCTCCCATGTCCTTATGGGTTTTAGAAATTCGAGTGAAGTCTTAGTTAAACTGAAATAAGGTATAAACTTTAGAATTTCATATCTCTTTCATTTTAATTCCAAATGAGGTCATTCAAATTGTGTTAGCTCTGTATTGAACTTGACTTTAATCCAAAAATGATTGTAAGTCGAGTTCAGCTTCAGAGCACAGTTTTGCCATTAGATTTTAAAACTCACTTTAAATATACACTCAAATTGATGCTTAACTTGTAAAATACATAACTAATGCTCTATAGATTATTTTTGGGTGAGACCAACTTTGTTGGTTTCCTCTCTTAGTGAACTCACTGTGAAAATCGGTTTTGAGCATGTTGCTGTTAGGAAATTGAGGACTTGTGCATTATAATTTTGTTCAAGTTCTTGTTTTGAAAAATGGTAGGAAGTGCATAATAGCTCCAAATGAGGTGAACTCAATTGTGTTATTCATCTCATGAGGTGCTGGTTTTACAGTAAAATTTCAGCTTCACTTCTATTCTAGAAAATTTTGCGATGAACAGTAACATATTTCTAATTAATAGGCTGAGCAGAATTGATTTCATCATATCTTTTGCATTAAGAATCCAAATCAATTGGTTCTTGTTGCTAAATTCATGATAAATCATTGTCTTGCTGCTGTAAAATTTTCATAGCTTTCGGAGAAGTTTCTCTGTTGCGTCTTTTTGGTTTTTCGTCGTTCTTATCGGTTCTTTCTCGCTTTTCCGTTAGGTTTCGACATTTGTGGTGATCCCGAGAGTGACCCTCTGCCACAACTTGGCCAGCAACAACAAGGCAAGCAGTTTGATCATTTCCATCATTGTCCCATTACTTTAAAGCTTAATATATCGTTTTACTTCTATGTATGCATGCTACTTTGTGTTAAATGTAAGCTAGCAAGCCTATAGTTGCATAATATGTAGGAATTGTTCATCCTCTACTACCATGAGCCTAGGTTATTTGCTGTGGTGGGAGCTCGTTGGATGAGCTCTTATCACTTAGTAGTTTCGATGTAAATTGCTTAGACATGCTTAGTTATCGGTAGTAATGGGCGATCATCGACTTAGTCGATGGTCTTGATCACACAAGGATAATTATTCCTCCTATATGTCCAGCACTTGTGCTTTGATTAATTGTAAAACAAAACTGAAAATAAAGGATTGATTTAGACTTGGGCATATTGGATGGATGGTGCGGTTTTTGGAATGTGGTAGTATGCCCGAGTCATTAAGGACCGAGTTACTTGCGCCACCGTTCTGAGCAATTTTGCGTGCTAACCACACGAGGGGGATATGGGACCTCTCTTGACTAAGTACTTTGGGAGGTGTTAATTATGAGCTGGTCGGTGGGTATGTTTTAATAAAATGTGTGTGTGTGGTGTTGGGAGGGAGCATTGGCAGACCGGCTAGGCTGTCTAATGTGTCCTTATCCCGTGGGTTTTCGGCTCGTAATTAGCATCGTCCATTGGAAATGTCTCGTAGGACTTAGCCGTGCCGGCATACCAAAGGTAGTGTGCCTAAAGGAAAGGCGGTCTGACGTGTGGGTACATTGGTACACCCCTGCAGGGATAAAACTATTCGAATAGCCTCGTCCTAGGTTATGGACACGCTCGGAAACGCCCCGTAAGAACTAGACTCAACCATTTAATTAAAACTTGATGGGTTGGCATGAATGGATGTTCATGCTATTGTTGTGGTGACTTCGGTTAGTCACTTCCAGGATGTTCTTGTTGTTGTTACTATGTTATTATCTCGTTGTTACTTCAACATTTAAAAATGCTTTGCCAAATTGCCTTCAATCTATTATGTTATTGCAAATAAATGTTGCTTTATGCTAAAATGAGTCCAAAGCCTCATCCACTTAAATAAAGCTTGCATGTAGCTATTTATAGTTCTGTTATCTCACACGTAAGTCTTGCGGAGTACTTTATGTACTCATCTGCCCGTGGTTGTGGCATTTTTGTGGCTTTTGTTGCAGAGGAAGAAGGAGAGCTCCAAGAGCCTCTCTTTTGTGCTACGTGTTGCGCTTTCTTGACGACTAGCTTGGCGGTCCCATCGATGCCTAGGGTTAAGGCACACCGATTGGCTTTGTGTTATAGCCATCTTTATGGCACTTTTGCTTCATTGTTATCTTTGTAGAATTATCGCCATTTGGCCTAAGGGCCTCTCTTTTGTAATAGCTTTTCCTTATTAATATTAACTTCTGGTTTGTTGCTTATGTTCTATGTGTTGTATGGAATTGATACATTCTTTTGGTGTGAGGTATGTATACTGCATCCTGGGGAGTATACATCTCTCGAGACCGGGTTTATTTGGTTGATAATACTAGGGTCAATTGGATGACTAAGTATTATGAGCCTAATAAACGTCGGGGTCTCACACTCGGTCAGACGTTATTGTCTTTGGTACACCATGCAAGCAGACTATGTTGTTCAGGTAGAGTTCCTCGAGCTTAGCGCCTTTGTAAGTGATGTTAACTGGAATGAAGTGGGCCACTTTAGTAAAGCGGTCGACAATGACCCATATCAAGTCGTGCCCATTTTTTTTTGATAGTCCAGTTATGAAATCCATGCCGATTTCATCCCATTTCCACTCAGGAACCTGTAGAGGCCGAAGCAATCCTGCTGGTCGCTGGTGCTCCGCCTTAACACGTTGACACACATCACATATGGCAACATGTGCAGCGATGTCTCGCTTTATACCAGGCCACCAGAACTGCTTCTAGAGGTCCTGATACATCTTAGTACTTCCGGGGTGGATGGAGAGTGGTGAATTATGAGCTTATCTGAGGATTAGGTCCTTGATATCAGAATTATCTGGGATATATATCTACCATCCATGCATAACCATTCCTGTTGGGCTTTTAGTGAATTCTGATTCCTTGTTGTTCTGCAAGTTGTCTTGATTTCAGCAATAATTGGATCTTTGAGCTGAGTAGTCTAAATCTGCGACTCGAGAGTAGGCTACAACATTAGAGCAGGAACATAACATTCCACAACCACTTCTAGGTTGAGCTTCTAGAACTCTTCATGCAGCGCTGGTTGATTTTCTTCGATTGATGTGCTCATGCAATGAAGCTTCTGACTGAGTGCATCAGCTAGAACATTGGCTTTACCAGGATGGTAATGAATGCCTAAAAAGTAGTCTTTGATTAGTTCAAGCCATCTTCGCTGCCTTAGGTTCAGATCTGGCTGTGTGAAGAAGTACTCCAGGCTCTTGTGATCAGAGTAGATCTCACACTGGTTGACGATGAGGTAATGTCTCCAGATCTTGAGAGCGTGAACCACGGCTGTTCGTGAGTTGGATAATTAGCTTCATGAGGCCACAACTGTCTTGAGCGTAAGCCACTACCTTAACTTCTTGCATTAGCACACAATCGAGGTCGTGGTGGGATGCGTCACAATATACAGTGAAGTCTTTGTGTATATCAGGCAGAGTAAGCACTGAGGCTGTTGTGAGCTTTTTTTCTCAACTCATGAAAGCTCTCATCACATGCTGCTGACCATTAGAATTTCTTCTCCTTTTTCAGAAGTTAAGTCATTGGTCTTGCAATCTTAAAGAAGTTTTCGATGAACCGACGACAATATCCCACCAGACCGAGGAAACTTCGGACTTCAGGAACAAAGCGGGGCTGTTTCCAAGCTAGGACATTTTGTACCTTGCTCGAGTCTATGGCCACACCTCTTTCAGATAACACATGGCCTAGGAAACTGACTTCCTTTAGCCAGAACTCGTATTTGCTGAACTTGGCATATAGTTGATGCTCGCGCAGCTTGTCGAGCACCATCCGCAAGTGTTGCTCGTGTTCTTTTGTGGTATTGGAGTAGATATGAATATAATCGATGAAGACTACCACGAGCTGATCCAAGTACTCCACAAAGATCTTATTCATAAGATTCATGAAATTTGCAGGAGCATTAGTCAGTTCAAATGACATTACGGTGTACTCATACAAGTCGTAACAGGTGGTAAACGCAGTCTTCGGAATGTCTTCTGGTCTGACCTTGAGTTGAAAATCTTCGAGCCTCAAGTCAATCTGGGAGAAGATACAAGCGTCATTCATTTGATCAAATAGTTCATCAATCCTCAAAAGGGGATATTTGTTTTTGATGGTGACTTCATTCAGAGAATGGTAGTCGACACACATCCGTAGACTGTCATCCTTCTTCGTTACAAATAAAGCGGGGCTTCCCCATGGAGATGAGCTGGGGCGAATCACTACTACAAAAAGGCTAATACTGTACGCCTCATCACAAATGGTTGACCAAAACCGTCTGTATTACATACAATCACAGACAGTTTTGGTTTTGTGACCGTTTGTGTTACTGGCTGCGCTAAAAACCGTCTGTGAAGAGGTAATATCACAGACGGTTCATTATGAAAACCGTCTGTGAAGTATCACAGATGATTCTTAACAATAACCGTCTGTGATATTTCAAAATATCACAAACAGTTTTTAGCAAACAACCGTCTGTGATACTTCACAGATGGTTTTAATAATGAACCGTTTGTGATATAAGACCATATCACGGACGGTTCCATTGTGGAACCGTCTGTGATAAGTATCACTGATGGTTTCATAATAGAACCGACTATGATAAATCTCTTTTATTAGTAGGAGCCCGCTAGGGTTTGCGCTCTAACTCGTCACTCCCAGTGACCTTACTCTCGTCTGCTCCTCCCTACCCGAAAGTGACCCGCTGTCGATGCCACCATTCTTCCTGTTATCACCAGCGGTTAGACACCACTTGTTCCTTTGCACAAGACACTCGTATGATAAGAGTGTCTTTTGCGATGTCACCGCAGTGCCATGCCTATCTGATGACGCCTGCCGCCTTCCTCTTCCTCCTCCCCGGCGCGCGACCTGCTACCTCACGAACCTCCCGGCTACCTCTAGCTCCACCGACCTCAGCCTCAGCTACGTCACCACCGGCACCGGTGATGTCAATTGAGGTAAGATAGATCTATTGGTTTGTGCTGTTGGTATTCATGTGAACTGAGTTGCAATGTGGGCTACCTAGCTAGCTAGCTTGATGGTCGGTTTGGACACCCTTGGCCTTGCTGTCTTGTTGTCTTTCTCTCTATGACTGCTGGCTGGATGGATGGATCGATAGATCTAGAGGTGGAGAATGGGGTTGTGTTTGGGTGTGACTACTGCATGCATGGTATGTTCCTAAAGACATTTTTTATTTTTGATACGTATGATACAGGGTGTGCTGCTGAAAAAACACATTGATGCAACCTTAAGAAGTGTCAATTTGAGGGAGGCAATTTGGTTGCCTCCTGGAGAGGATCTTAACAAATAGCTGTCTGTTAATAGTAAGTCTGATCACCATCTATTCTTAGGATAAATAACACCGTGTAAGTGTTTCATGGATATAGGTGAGTTTCTACAGGTTGCTGCTCTTATCTGCTTGACATGAAAACCGCAAATGTTACTAGTTGTATTCACTGATGAGATATGAAATGAATCTCCAGGGACGACATGGATAGAGGTGAGTTTCTACAGGTTGCTGCACTTATCTACTTTATAGATAGAGAGTTAACCATTAAGGAAAACTCTTTTTTACATCCTAACATGATATCGTCAACTTACCATATATTGTTATCTTATTACCATTCATGTTTCAACGTATTTTATATGTTTCATTGGACTTGTATTCAAGTATATATTATCCATGAGAGTTTTGTCTCAATCCTTGTGAGAGTTTTCCAAACAGTGGCTGCCTCCTCCCCGAGCCTGCCTCCCCTTTCCTCTATTCTTGATCTCTTCTCTACAAAATCTCTAAGTAGTGGCTGCTTTTGCCTTTAAAATCGGCTTCACACACACACACACACACACACACACACACACACACACACACACACACATATATATATATATATATATACATATACATAGTTCGTAGCCTTTGTTAGCTAACTTGAGGCCTGATCAATTCAGCTAGCTAGCTCGCTCCCTGGTCGTTCATCCAAAACGTTCAGGTGAAACACAGCCTACTTTGTCGATCCTCACACACTAGAGTGTACGATTTGCTTCATACCTTGGCATGAAGCAAATCGTACACTCCAATGTATCAGGATCGATGAAGTAGCCAAGCACAGCCTACTTCGTCGATTCGCATGAAGCAAATTGTACACTCCAGTGTGTCAGATTCGATGAAGTAGGTCGTGGTTTACCTGCACATTTAGGATGAACGGCCAAGCAGTGAGCTAGCTAGTTGAATTCAGGCATCGATTAGCTAACGAGAATATGAACTATATATATATATATATATATATATATATATATATATATATATATATATATATATATATATATATATATATATATATATATATATATATATATATATATACGGCTTGTTTTAAAGGTAAAAAAACCCTTTGCTTGGAGATTTTGTAGAGAAGAGGCTATCACAGATGGTTCCAAATACCAACCGCTCTGTGAAGAGGCTATCACAGACGGTTCAAAATACTAACCTTCTATGAAGATTCTATCACAGACGGTTCCAAATACGAACTGTCTGTGAAACTTAAGCTATCACAGACAGTTTATATATAAAACCGTCTATAATAGTCAGCTATCACAGACAGTTCTGAGTTAATAACCATCTGTGATATTGTGCATCACAGACGGTTTGAAAACTGTTTGTGATGACCTCATATCATCACTGACCCATAAACTCAGACGGCTCACGAAACCATCTGTGATGACATTTTTGAACCGTTTGTGAAGACGTTTTCTGTAGTAGTGAATGAATCCCTTGTCCAACTACTCTTTGAGTTGTTTCTTCAATTCGGCCAACTCGTCGTGTGCCTTTCGATGGGGTCACTTGGACATAGGTGCTATTTCGGGTATTAAATCGATGACAAACTCCATGTCTCAATCCGGTGGCATTCCTGACAATTCATCCGAAAATACGTCAGGATATTCACACACTATAGGCACCTGGCTAAGCTCTAGGATTAAGATAGAATTGAGCGTGAGCTGCTGCGATGGAGTGGCATAAGTGGAGGTGAAAACAACGCGTTCCCCGTTAGAGTTGACAAGAGAGACGGTTCTTTTAGCACAATCGATTACTCCTTGGTGTTTGGCTAGCTAGTCCATCCTAAGTATTATATCTATCCTAGGTGTGTCTATCATAATGAAATCTACTTTGAATTCTACCCCATTAATTTCCATTCGGACTGCGAAACAACCAAATTTTGTTCGCATAATTGCTTCGGGTGAATAGATTACCATATTGGTGTCTAAATGTGTGGTCTTTATCTTTTGTTGTTGGGCAAATTTCTTTGATATGAATGAGTGAGATGCTCCAGAATCAAATAATGCCAACGTAGGTATGGAGTGAACAAGAATTGTACCTACCACCACATCAGGTAATGTGTCAGCATCTTTTGTGGTCGCGTGGTTCAGACAGCTGCATCCAAAGCTTTGCGTCGGCTTGGGGGCTTGCTTCCCTCCTTGACCATGGGAGAGACCTTGGGGTCGCTACTAGATACCGAGGGGTTGAGGTTGAGGTGTTGGAAATCTTCTCGTTGGGAAGTTACTTATATAATGTCCATGCTCTCTGCAACCGAAATAAGTGATGTCAGCTGCCCAGTTTTGAGTACCGAATGACTGCACTCCACGGTTGTATTGTTGAACCGTGGCTTGCTGAGGACGAGGACCTTGAGCTTGAAATCTTGGAGGTGGTGGTGCAGAAGGACGCGCGTTTGTTGGTTGCCAAATGCGTGGTCAAGGCGCACTTCTGCTTGCTGATTTTTGTGCAAGCCACTTGCGCTTATGGCTCTCAACCACTGCTCGGGTACTGTCTTCAACTTGGATAGCCTTGTTGATCAGGTCTTGAAAGTTGGGGACGTCATGGGCATCATGTGACCACTTCATCTCATCGTTGAGACATTCCTGGAAGAGAGCAATCTATCTCTCTTCATTTGGTATCTCAGATGTTGCATAGCGGGCAAGATAATTGAATCGGTGGAGAAACTCCATCACCGACTGGTTCCCCTGGCAGAGTTCATAGAATTCCCGCCTCTTGATGTCCATGATGCTGGAGGGGATATGGGCATCACGAAATGCCTCCTTGCAAGAGGCCCAAGTGAGAGTCTGGCCCTCTGGTAGGATAAGATGATAATTTTCCCACTAGGCAGCTGCAGCGCCATACAGCTGGTAAGATGCGTACAACACCTTCTCCTCGTCAGTGCACTGGGCAATGACCAATTTTCTCTCAACGGTGCGGAGTCAATCATCCGCGTCGAGAGGATTAGCCGCTGAAGCGAAGGTCGGTGGCCGAGTGTGAGGACCTGATCCAGGAAGGTCTTACGAGATCACCCTGAGGCCCTCCAGGACCACCCGAGATATCCCCAAGACCACCCGGAGGTCCCTCAGAACCACCCAGAAGGTCACCAAGACCACCCGGAGGTCCTCCAGGACCACCTAGGAGGTCTCCAGGACCACCCAGACGTCCCAGCCTCTGTGCACTGAGCTAGTCCCAAGATCAGTAAGCTAGCTCGCACAGACTTAACATTGGTGACATCACAACCATACCACAAACTAAAGATGAAGTAGACAAATTTATATATATATATATATATATATATATATATATATATATATATATATATATATATATATATATATATATATATATAACAAAAGACCTTACGGTCAAGCTTGTTTACAGAGGTGCCACGCAGGAAAACATCGAGGAACACTTGCAGCAGAAACAAAAACTCTTCGCAGGCTATTCGACGAGCCATAGGCTATCAAGTGGAGGAACGTCCCCTAGTGCGCATGGTCCTCAAAGAACTCTTCTTCAAAGCGCCGAGTTCTCCCAAGGAGGTCATCGGCTGTTGATTAACTAGAGGGCACAAGCCATGAGTACTTTGAATGTACTCAGTAAGTCATAGGGAAAATGTATGCACATAATATTTATGCAAAGCTTGACAAGGAACAATTGTGTGGTTAGTTTTGCAGAAAGCAACATTTAACAGAAATACAATAAGTAGATTGCAAAGCATAAGTTGACAAAAACTAATACATAAGTAGACAAGTATTCTTTGAAAGCAACACACGACCACCCTGGCCGAGTGCCCAGACCACTCACGACCACCCAGGTCGTGAGCATCGACCACCCAGGTCGTGAGCCAGACCACTCGGAACCCACCCCAACAACAACTTTTGAGAAAACAGTCTACCCCTTGCATGGAAGAATCCAGGCATGTCTATAATCGAGGACGCAACTATTTGAATAGATTTTACACTCTGCAGAGGTGTACAGCTGTACCCACAAGACACAAATTCTCTAGTTGGTTGGACATATGTCGATGCCCTGCTCACTTTCTTTGGTAATCAGTCTAGAGCACGTGCCAAGGACTTTACAAAGCTCTACTCCGAATCCGTTCTGCTCGCTAAGGTTTCGCCACACAAGGCCCCTCTTGCGCCGTTCCCATCTAAAACAGAACCAAGTCGAAGTATTGCTAATTAATTGGCCAGGTCCACCCCATCCTAGACTTGTGGTTGCACGAGAATGACCCAGATCAATGGCGTACAAGGTTAAGTCCTTAGTTGGCTGCTCAACCGAGTCTATCCACAACCCACTGCACACACAGCACTGTGCACACAACACCCACTACTCACTTCCTGCCAACTCGCCTGAACATAAATCATTTTTCCTAGTTCTACCTAGCCAAATGACCGCCCAGGTCATGGCACTCAAATTTTATTAGCGGCAACACATGCCACAGTTCCACAGTTCATTAGTCAAGTTTATCATTGTTGGGTTCAACCCAACCAAAGGACCACCCTAGTCCTGGCACACAAATTTTAGTTATAGCAGCAACAATGATGCCGTGGCAACACACAGGCCACACTTCGCATTAATCAACAACACAGACCGTGCCAACTCATGTCACAAATCATGTGCGCTGGGGTAAAATAACATTTATTCATTCATGTGAATGAGAGACCAACGTCTACTAGAGCATGGCTAAGCAAATAAAACGCACCCATGTTGGTATACAAGAACATCCAACTAAGATAACCCAGCCTACATGTATCCAAGGGTACATATTAACATGTTGTATTCAACCATACCAAGGAGTCATAAGACAAGTGTGTGTTGTAACTACTCCCAAAACCATTTTTATAAAACTAGCCATGCATGTTCATAACAAAACAATATACTTTTTACAAAATGGGTTCAACATGATCAAAGGCCTATGACTTGCCTTCACTGAAGAACTCAGCTTCTTCGGTTGGGAATGCTAGGTCCAGGAGGTCTTCGGAGCAACCGGATCCTACACGAGCAAAAAGAACCAAATAAATAAAACGAAACCACAAAAACTCCAACGAAAGAACCGAACTAGAGCTTAAAGAGAAAGGCACGGGATCAAGGCAATGGTAGGAACATGGATCTCTCGAATCAGAGCTCCAATCGAAGGAGGAAGAGCTCTTCAGGAGGAGGTCCAAGGCACTGGGAAACAAAAGGAGGCGAGAGGCCTCACTGGTGCTTTATATAAGCATGGGAGGCCCGAAGAGGAGGACGGCGCATTCAATGCGCACGACGAGAGCAAGTGATGGAGGGAAAGGAGCAGGTAAAAGAGGTGACAACAGAGTCAAAAGACAAGGTATGGAGGAGGTGATAGCATTTAATGCGACACGACAACATTAAATGTGCGAAAACTCTCGCTGTACTGAGACACGACAAGAGGAAGAAGAAGGTGAGCAGAGGACCTGAGAAAGTGGTCCCACTAGAGAGGTGGTCGTGACCGCAAGGGTGGTCTTTGCAAAAAGACCAAGGGGGAGATCACAACCGCGAGGGGAGGTCGTGACCCAGAGGAAGGTCCTAACCGCAAGAGGTGGTCTTGACCAAGAGGGTGGTCTTTACAAAAAGACCGAGGGGTGGTCTTTGCAAAAAGACCACAAGGAAGGCCCCAACCAAAGGGGAGGTCATGGCCGAAAGGGGAGGTCGTGACCACCGGGGAGTGGTCTTGACCACGAGGGTGGTCTTTGCAAAAAGACCACGAGGAGGCGTCTTTACAAAAAGACCGAGAAGGGTGGTCTTTACAAAAAAAAGACCATAGGGAGGTCCCGACCAAAGGAGGTCACGGCAAAATGAAAAAAGGAGGAGGTCGCGGCCTCAGAGGGAGGTCGCGACAAAACGACAAAAGGGAGGAGGTCGCGGACTAGGAGGGTGGTCTTTGCAAAAAGACCGAAGAGGGTGGTCTTTGCAAAAAGACCAAAAGAGGTGGTCTTTGTAAAAAGACCACAAGGACGAGGAGGTCCTAGGGCAAGGAGGATACGCGCAGCAAAGCGGGGCCATCCGATTTTGATCGGATGGTCCAAAATGATGTGAACGTTCAGATCGCCCGAATGCTTCATCAAATCGGACCACCCAAACTCAATCGGATGCTCCGCAACGCTAGGGAACGTTTGGACCGTGCGAAGGGGAGGAGAGGTCCGAACGAAAAGAAGGATCCAACGGAGGAGATCCAAGGAAGGAGGTCCAAAGGAGATCCTGACGGTCAGTTGAAATCAAAGAAGGTCTTGACGACCAAGATGAGATCAAGGGAGGTCTTGATGGCCAAGATCTAACAAGGGGAGGTCCTGACGATCAAGATCTAACAGGGGGAGGTCCTGACGGTCAAGATCTAACAAGGAGAGGTCCTGACGATCAAGATCTAACAAGGGGGAGGTCCTGACAATCAAGATCTAACAAGGGGAGGTCCCAACGATCAGGATCTAACAAGGGGAGGTCCAAGGGAAATGAAGATTTTAACAAAAGAGAAGGTTCAAACGAAAAGGAGGTCTAGACCAGCAATGGGGGTCAAAGACAGGGAGGGAGGTCTAGAACTACAAGGAGGTCTAAACAGAGAAGGAGGTCTTAGACCAGCAAGGAGGTCTAAACAGGGAAGGAGGTTTGAACCAAAGAGGAGGTCCAAACGGGGAAAAGGTCTGAAGAGGTCAAGGGAGGTCCAGAGAGATATGATCGAACCGAGAGAGAGGAAAGCAAGACCAGAACTCGAACGACTCCAAATAAACCAAACTTTCGTATTAGTTGAAGTTCGATTAAGTCATGTTAAATCTCCAAATTTCTAAAATCTTCAAGTTAAGCTGGAGCAATTCAACAAAATCGAATGGTTATCTTTATTTTTAATTTTTTTCAAAAACTCCTGAAAATTGGGATGTTGCACCGAGTCCACATGAACTCGCCCATTCTCGACTGTGGTAGATTTGCAGCAACTCCATTCCCACCGGCAACAGTGCCGAGGGCTGTAGTGTTTTGCACCAGTTGCTGGTGTAGTAGAGTGTTTGTCTACCTTCCTTGATCAATCATGGCCAAGACTTGTGCCATGGTTGGTGGTGGCGGCAGAACTTCTTCAACAGTGGCGGCAGACGCAAGCTGACGTTGCTCAGCTAGCGTCGTTGTAGATAGATGCTACGGATTGGGTTGCGAGGGTGTAGGAACCTCGCCTACCGGTTGTTGTGATCCGGAGGCAGCTCCTGTTGCCATGAGTTGGCGAACTGAGCGTGTCACAGGCATCCTGCTCATACGAAATATAGTTAAACAAACGTGCGCAAGACAAGGGGGAACAAGTACAAGTTAAGCAGGTCAGCAAGTATTATCATCCCAACTAGATTAACTTGTCTAAACTAAAAATATGCATATTTTTGAACCATAAGGGCAGCACACATGAATATTAAACATAAGGTCAAATTTTACATGGCGCACATGCCTGTTGCTTTTACATTACAAAAGAAGCAACCAGACCAACATAAGCAACAAATTACAATAATTATACAACGACATCCCTCCTACTCTAGGACTACAAAATGCCAAAAGTGCTCACACTAAGTCCTAGTGAGCTCTAAACTATCTGCCTCTGCCTAGTCGTCCGACGGCGGCCAAATGCAGACACGCGTGGGCGTCGAACATTGGACCGGATGGGGATGCTGGGTCCTGGTAGCTCCTCAATAGGGGCTAGCACGACATCCTCTCCGTACATTAGCTCTGGTGTGAAGTGCCCCTGAGCCAGCAGTGGTGTGATGCTGTCCTCGAGCAGGGAGATCCTCTAGCGGGCCTCTAGTAGCTTGAAGGATACTCGGCAGAGGTATCCGTCGAGGGACATCATGAGACCAGCAAGGTGCATGCGGAGAGTGAGGAGTGGTCTACCCGCCACTCGGTAGGCGTGCTCCTCCTGGTTCGTAGTCCGGGCCGGGAAGTGGTAGAACAGGGTCTCCAGCTCTAGCAACTCATATCGCAGACGTACGATGGTGACATAAGCCGCGTCGTAGAGCGACATCCGGATGGTAGAGCCTCTCCCGTAGTAGTAGTAGTTGGGATCTCCAAGGTGACATCATTGGATGAGCACCTGGGTGAGGTACTCGGTGGATGCCGTGCTAGAGGGCGTGCTGAAGGTCGTATACAAATGTATATGCGGCCAATCCACGTGCTGAAGCATCACCCAAAGGGATAAGAAATGATATTAGACAAGACAAGAATTTCAGCACAAATTTCTTATTCATTCTTTATGTTACTTAACTAACTCCTATAGCTCGAAACTCATATCATACTACCCCTTGGTCTTCGCATACTATTATACCTTTATTTTAGCAATCAATTTAACTCCAAATGAGGGTAGGAAGGGTTTTAAAGGATATTCCATCACATAAATTTCAGCAAGTATGCGTTCTGAAATTTTTGAGAAAAGAGGTATCTAGAGTGATATCCTTAGTAGTTAAAAGCTCAATCTTCAAAAGAATTTTGTATAGGATGTTTTAAGGAATTTTATAAAACATTTTGGGTCTATTTTAATGTCCTAAAAATGTTTGAAAACTTTTATCTTTAGAGAGCCTACCATCTCTAACACTACAAGTCTTTTGAATGAGGTAAGAAGAGATAATCAAAAGAATGATTTTAGATAAGAGGAGAATGCTAAGAGGGACAAGATTTAGCAAAACTCCTAAATTTTCAAAATCAATCCTATGATTAGATTAGGTTGCATTTTTAATTTTAAGTTCTAATCTATCGGCCATTCTATCTAGGGTTTGTCCTATAGTCAGTATGGCTCTCATACCAAGCGTTGTCAGACCCCTGGGTGTGGAATACTCGAAGACCTTATGTGTGTACCGTACTAGTCCCATGATCAGTGGCTAATACACACATTTACAACATTTGGCATTCACATCTATACATTCACATATAAAAGTAAAGCGAAGGGTACTTAACTTAAATGGTACAGCTATTACATCAACGGTCGATCGACCAAATGTAAACAAGTAGTAACAGAGTAAAGTACCAACGGAAGAAAAGATAGAAGTAGCACAAGCTCCAGCGGCTTGCCCATCCAACCCTAAGGCAATCGATAAGAAACAAGGACCTAGATAGACCTGTCACCAAACCCTCCGGTTCCAGGTGAGAAGAAAGTGTCGTCTGGCATCAACTCTTTTTCATACTCTAAACAACAACATAAGCAAGATTGAGTACATTGCGTACTCAGCTAGACTTCTAGTGTATCACAAGATTTATATAGATGCAAGGCTAATCAAAGAGAAGGCTCTATGCTACAAGTTATTTTGCATTAAGTAGATTTTATTTGCAATATTCATAAGTAGTACTTTGCAACAATATTTGAAAGAGCAGTTAAAATAGATAACATGACAGTAAGTAATTGAATGAATCAACAATAATAGTAACTACAACTCACAACCCTCCTCGGCTGTGGGCAACATTTCATGTTCAGCCATAACTTAACAGTTTACTCAATTATAAATCACAAACGATTTCCCATGTTTTTCTGATATGACAATTTTTGTGAAAATCAAGACTATACCTGGCAATACTACACTTAGCATGCTCATCACCGTGAGCACGGCTATTATAATAGATTTACACTCTATAGAGGGGTACAACTTTACCCATAGTACATAAATTCTCTAGTTTGTTCGGCACCCGTCGATACCACCGCTCACTACTGTAGGTAAGCAGTCTAGAGCATGTGACAAAGCCTTTACATTATCTAGCCCTACCCTTGCACTAGCCCAACGATTGTTTATCCTTACTTCACCTGGTTAGCTCCCGTGGAGTGAGTGTCGGGACCCAAAAATTATAATTCAGGAACCCTCTGTGTATTCTGAACTAGTCCCAGATCAGTAGCTAGCTCACACAGGAAACAGTGATGAAATACCATCCATTTATTCGATTTAACTAAAAAGATCTCAAAGTAACAAATAGTAATAATAACTGGACCTTATGGTCAAAATTTACTTAACTTGCCACGCAGGGCTAAAGAAACAAATAAACTCTTGCAGCGGAATGAAACTCTTGAAATGGTCAATCAACATGCCCACAAGCAATCGAGTGGAGAATGCATCCTAATCCGCAAAACCTTCATAGTCCTCCTTATGAAAGAACTCTTGAGCAACTTGATCTTCTTCAACTAAGCAACAAAGGCGTAAAGCCATGAGTACATAAAGCACTTAGCAAGCCATAGGGAAATGTATGCAAATAGTATTCATGCAAGGTTTGACAAAGGTTGCTGTATGGTTCTTTTGTATAAAGCAGCATTGACGACAAATACAATAAATAGATTGAAATGCATAGTTAAAAACAATAATAAATAATTTCTTTGAAACAACTAGTGAACTACCCATTCACTTCCCAACCAAACCATTGATAAGTGAATCATCAAGTGAATCCCCAATTCACCAATCGACACAAACCACCAAGTGAATTATGCGTTCACCAAACAAACATTATATTCATCAAGTGAACTCTCCATTCACACTCCGACACATTTTATAAGAAACTCTACCTCTCGTGTGAAATCTCTGGACACGTCCATAACCTCGGACATGGCTATTCGAATAGTTTTACACTCTGTAGAGGTTGTACAGCTTTACCCACAAGAGATAATCAAATTATAATATCCGTCTGACACACTTCCGTAGGTGTGCGACTAAGAGATTATCACAAAGCCTTTATAAAGCCCTGCTTTGATCTAGTTCTGCTCGCTAAGGTTTCAACACTGAATGTCTCGTTCCGACCAGACAGGGCCCCCCTCTTGCGCCAAACACAACCCAAACAGAACCAAATCAAAACATTGCTAATTAGTTAGCCAGGTCTGTCCCATACCAGACATGTGGTTGTACAGTTAAGGTCCAGTTCAATAGCGCACAAGATTAAGTCCTTGACAAGTTACTTAGGCAAGTCTACCACAAACCCACGACGTGTTGAAACACACCCACTATCACTACTACAAAAAGGCTAATACTGGACGCCTCATCACAGACGGTTGACCAAAACCGTCTATATTACATTCAATCACAGATGGTTTTGGTTTAGAGACCGTCTGTGTTACTGGCTGCGCTAAAAACCATCTGTGAAGAGATATTACTACATATCATAGACAATTTTTTTTGTTATAACCGTCTGTGATAATATCACTACAGCAAGCCCGATGAGTTTCTTCGTCGCCGATGCGTCTCTTCGTCGCATCAATGCCGCTTCGGCTCCCCGATGCGTCTCTTTGTCTCACGCTTCGAATTTATTCCATGTTTTATAAAAAAGATCATCCGCTATCAAAGATGATCTTCCCTACATATAACTCTACTACTTATAAAAAATAGAAATGGCTGCCTCTTCTGTTTCCTTGTCGTCGGCATTGATGGCATACCTGGCCGTACTGTATAAGCACCTCTCTCACTGTACATTGGTGGGTGCTGCGGAAGAATACTGTTTCAACAGTGTCTTCACTCCTCTGTCCAAGAATTTGTCGAAGGAGGTGATGGCCACCTTTTGTTGTCTTGACATCCTCCTCCGCGCCTTCCGTGATCTCCCACTTTCGGGAGTTTACGCGTCATCGACGTGGTCCTCCACAATGACGTTGCACGCCTCGTGAGGCTTGCCGTCACTTGGATCAAGATCGAGGCGGCGAAGCAATCGAGTCGACTGTGCCGAGACCCTCAAGCAAGGAAGAGAGCCTATGGGCTCAATTCTTCTTGGTTCAACAAATCCGAGGGTCTTCAGAGACACTTTCGAACAAGCACGCCGTGGTGGATGCATTTCAGCTTGCTCGATCACGAACCGCCGACACCGATGTCGCCGCCACTAAGTATTGAAGACAGAGATAGCACCTACCTCCGCCACTAGAAAAACTTTGTTTAAGATCGACACGGTGTTTGGCCTTATGAAAATTCCAAAATGAAGAAAAAATCTAGTTTGGAGATGAAGTTACTACATTTGTTATATGTTATATATATATATATATATATATATATATATATATATATATATATATATATAGTTAAAGCAAATTTTTAGCAAGATTTAAATGAAAAAATTGACATATAAACATGTAATTTCTTCATGTCATGTAAGTGTATATACAAGATAATATACTTGAGAAAAACCATTTCATAGACGGTTGCGTAATAGCTGTAATATGGGACATATCACGGATGGTTCTATTATGGAACCATCTGTGATATTTGAAATATCACGGACAGTTCTATTATGAAACCATCTGTGATAGTCCCATATCACAGGCGATTTCATAATAGAACCGTTGACGGTTCCATAATAGAACCATCTGTGATAAGTCTCTTTATTAGTAGGAGCTCGGCCGTAAGGGTCTTGTCACTCCCCAGCGCTGCTAGGGTTTGCGCCCGCCCTAACTTGTCACTCCCTAGCGCACTTACTCTCGTCCGTTCCCCTCCCCACCTCGACGCCGCCGCCCGACCCCATCGCCGTCACCGCCCTTCTTCCCGTCGCCGCCGGTTGTGACATCACTCTGCACTGCACAAGAAACTCGTAAGATAGGAGTGTCTTATGCAGTGTTAGGGTCGTGCCACAACTAGGGTGACGCCGCCACCTGCACCTACTACCTGCCCGCATCCATGGCTTGGTTCTCCTGCTCGACCTCCTGCGCTCAGGCCCTGGCCCCCCTGGCTTTGCTTTCCCCATCCTCCCTCTATTCTCCTCTCTGTTAGCTTAATGTCTTTTGTTGAGTTTGATTTTTATGCTTGAGCCTTAAGTTGTGTCCTGATGTTTGTGTGATTTATGCAAGGTGAAGGAGATGGATGAGGGTTGTGCTGGTGGTGGGTCGCCAGCCGTGGTTGCACCAGATCGAGGTATCACCCTACCTTACTCCCTCTCTGTCTCTACCCCTTTGCTTTGTGATGAAAATGGATAGTGCTCTGCGATGGATGTCGAGGGCTACTACTGGTGTGTTGGGTTTGGACACCCTTGGTCTTACTGTCTTGCTGTTGAACTACTCAATGATGTAGTCTTATGCTGAAATTGAATTGATAATTAGTTCATATTAATAGTCCCCTTGCTCTGTGATGTAATGATGTTAATAGTCTTATGCTAAAATTGAATTGATAATTATTTCATATTAATAGTCCCCTTGCTCTATGATGTAAATTGAGGGCTATTGGTGTATGTGCATTCTGTGCATCTTGCTTAGTTCATGCTGTGGGTTTAGATTGACAAAAATGAATGGGGGCAAAATGGTGGGTTTGGTTAATGCTCTCTGATGGGTACTGAGGGTTATTGATGCTGGTTCTTTGTACTTGGTTAGCTTACATGGGATTGATGTGGTTTGGATGGGGCTTGGCTGCAATTAACTTTTTAAATTTGTGTCCCAGGTCAAGTTCTCCTCCCTTGCATCCCAGGTACATATACGTCCTACCATTCTATTCCTGATCTCTTCCCAGTCGGATAGAAGTGGCTTCATGTATCAGTGACCAACCATTCCTTGATGTCAAGTCCAATTACCTATCGACGACATCCAAGAAATTGTATGTCCACGCGCTTTCTCTTGCAGCCTTACTTCTTGAATTTGTAGGGGCTCGATGAGAGGTTGCCATGGCAATTGTGTCATCCTCCTCACGACCCTAAAGTGGCTAGGACTACAAACGATATATATATATATATATATATATATATATATATATATATATATATATATATATATATATATATATATATATATATATATATATATAAGCCGGTTTTAAAGGCACAAGCACCATTGCTTGGTGGTTTTATTTATATATCACAGACGGTTCTAAACACGAACCGTCTGCGTGATAGACAGTTATCACAAATGGTTCATTTTTAGAACCGTCTGTGATATATAGTTATCACAGATGGTTCTAAATACGAACCATCTGTGATAGGCATTTATCACAGACGGTTTTAGATACAACCGACTGTGATAGCATGCATCACAGATGGTTCCAAAACCGTCTGTGATAACCTGATGTCATCACTGACCCATAAACTCAGACGGCTCCGAAAATCGTCTGTAATGACGTTTTTGAACCGTATGTGAAGACTTTTTCTGTAGTAGTGTATCCACCATCCACTCGTCCGAGCAAAAATCATTTTGTTTAACTAAAACCAATGACACACCCTGTCATGGTACACAAATTTTAATAACAACAGTGGCTAACCATCACGATTCCATATTTCATTAAGTCAAAATTAATCATTATGACACATGTGATAATGAACCCATCGTAACTAAGCTGAACTAAGCATCTATACGATACATATGTTGGTGATACAAATATTTCCAACTAAAATTATCCATGCTATGGTGACAAATGATTCATGGAATTGAAATAATCAATGGAGATATAATGACAACAGGTAATAGCTAATCCCAAAACAATTGTATAAAGATAGCATGCAATTGTATAAAACAATATACTTTTGAAATTATAGGTTCAATATGATCAAAGGACTACGGCTTGCCATGGAAGAAATCCTGGGATAGATCTTGATCTTGCTGATCTCCTCCTTGCTCAAAACTTCCCGAAGTATCAATGTCTACTCGCAAACAAAGCACATAAACCAAATAAATACAAAACAGAGAGAAAAAAACCACAAAAATTAAATAAAAATCTCAGATAAATAGATCTCAAATTTAGATGAATTTAGGAATTTGAATGGACTCAATCAGAATTCAAATGAAGGAGATATGACTTTTGAATATTGAAATCACATAAAATACTGAAAATCATGATTTATGGATTTACTGGAATTATTTTTTAAAGGAAAATATAATTATGACATAAGCTAACGTCAACAAGGAGAATTTTGGCTGAAAGAAAATAAAGGAAATTGAATTTAAGGTGTGGGATCCACTGATCATAGGCTTGGTGTATGATGAATGTAACATCCCTATTTTCTGGCCTTTTTGAAAATTTTGAAAAACCTTAAAAAGGAACCAGTTGGTTTTATTAATTTGCCAAAGCTTAAATTGTAATTTAGAATTTTAAAAGCAGTTTAATTTGAATTAATTAAAACTTGAATTAATTAAAGTTGGTTTAGTGAGTTTAGTTGGATTTTAAATTGGTTTTTCCTTTGGCTTTATGTTAAAGATAATTAATTACCGAAAATTAAAAGCAATAGTGAAGCTGAAAATATTTTTACTAAGTCCTAAATAATTCAAGGGATTTCTGTGAATTTTCCTAGAATTTTTGGACGGCTTAAACTATTTTCTAAAATTGCTTTTGCTTTTCTAGCATTTCTTTATTCGGAAATGCTTTTCTTTTCCCCTCCTCGGTTTGGGCCAAATTCCTTCGCCCATTATCGTTCGCCTCGCCCGGCCCGCTCATGCGACGCCTCCTCCTACGCCACCGTCTTTAATCGGACGGCCGCCTCTCTCTCTCTCTCTCTCTCTCATTGCCGATAGGCGGCCCCGCCGTCACCCGCTCCACCACGCAGCATCTCCTACCTCCGGACCAAGGCGGTGTTGCCCATGCCTCTACGAATCGCGCCTGCCATGCCGCCGCCCACTCGCCCACCTCCCGATCCCGCCGATGCCGCGCCGCCTCCCTCCGCCGCACTCCGCCCACTCGCCACGCCTCGGCGCAGCCCACGCCTCCCATGCCGCGGGTCAAGCCGCCATTAATGGTCATGGTGACCTCCATGCCGCCCCGCTCTCCCGACCTCCTCGCGCTTATTTAAGGAGAGCCCCGGACCGCCTCCCCTCCTCTCTCTTTCCACCCTCTCACTCCTCCTCTCCCACTCCGTGCTCGCCGAATCGAAGTTTTCGCCGCCACCGAGCTTGCTTGCTGTCAAGCACCCTCCGCCGCTCAAGCACCCGCCGCCGCCGTCGTCACCACCTCGGCATCACTGCGCAAGGCGCACCACGCACGCCTCGCCCTCTGAGCCACGAGCCCCTCCGCCGCCGCCGAGCCGCACCTCCGCCTTCTTCGCCGCCGCGGTCTCCCAGCCGCCTCGAGATCAGGCGCACCAACCCTCTCTCCCTCGCTCGTTTGGCGCCTTCCCGCTGTCATCAGGTAGCGCGTAGCGCCGCGACATTGCGCACCCGAAGTCCCCTCGCGGCGTGGCGTGGCCGCCAGTGGTTGCCCGTCGGCGCCACGTCGCCTCTTCTTGAGGTGGCGGCCTCAACAAGATCGACGGTATTTTCGGGTTTCCCGTTGGAAAATAAATCGGCCGGAAAAGAAATCCCCTCAGGTTGACGCTCACTATGCGCAATAAATTGATTTTCCTTTAGGAAAATAATTCGTAAATCAGGAAAATCCTTTTTCTTGATTTTATGTATTTTCCTATCTTCCTTGGCCATAACTTTCTCATTCAACTCCAATTCGAGTGATTCAAATTTCTAAATTCATCTAAATTCCTTGTCTTCCTATTAGTATTTATTTGGTATTTATTTGGATTTCATTTGGAGTTGTTTTATTTATTTAGCTTTGTTTATGCCAGATAGGTTCGGCGTTTGGAAGATTTCGCAGATTCATTTAATCGGCTAATCGCTACTCTTCAACGAAGGCAAGTCATAGACCATTGATCATATTGAACCTATCTTTATAAAAAGTATATTGTTTTATATAAACATGCATTGCTAATTTTATAACAAATGGTTTCGGGTTTGGTTAATTACCCAATTGCCTTATGCCTCCTTGATAAATTGCAATCGACATTTATCCTTGAATGACATAGTCCTTGGACACCCTAGGATGGTTAATTATTAGTTGGACATTATTGTACTACCAACAGGCACGTTTTATTGCTTAGTCATGCTCTAGTAGACGTTGGTCTCGATCTCATGATTCAATAAATGTTGATTTGCCCTAGCGCACATGGTTTGTGGCTTGTGTAGTAACGACTGTGTTGCTAATAATGCTAAGTGTGGTCTGTGTGAGACCACAACATTTGTTGTCACCTTACTAAAATTTGTGGTGCCGGGACTAGGGTGGTCCTCTGGTCAAGTTGAACCCAACATGATGAATTTGACTAAAGGAAATTATGGAACCGTGGCGAGCCACTTTTGTTAAAAGATGTTGTGCCATGACTAGGGTGGTCATTTGGCCAAAGTTGAACGAAAATGATTTATGCTCTGGACGAGTGGGTGGTGGAAAAGGTGGGTGCCGAACGCACACTTGGAATGTGGAACCGACTCGCCTGAGCAACCAACTAAGGACTTAACCTTGAACCATTGATCTGGGCCTCAACCGCATAACCACATGTCTAGATTGGGATAGACCTGGCCGACTAATTAGTAATGTCTTGATTCGTTCTGCTTTTGGTTGGGAACGCAAGAGGGGCCGATGGAGGCGAAACCTTAGCGTAACGTAATCGAGTCAAAATAGAACTTTGTAAAGGCCTTGTCACGTGCTCTAGATTGCTTACCTAAGGTAGTGAGCAGTGGTATCGACGGATGCCAAACCAACTAGAGAATTCGTGTCTTGTGGGTAAAGCTGTACAACCTCTGCAGAGTGTAAAACTATTCGAATAGCCGTGTCCCCGGTTATGGACATGCCTGGTGATTTCATGCAAGGGGTAGAACTTTTATCGAAAATGTTGAATGGTTTGGTCGAATCTTGTAGATGGTTGATGGTGGGAAAGTGGACAGGGTGTTCACCAGTTGTTTCAAAGAAAATTTGCTTATTTATGTATTAGTCTTTCAAATTATGCTTTGCAATCTACTTATTGTATTTAATGTCAAATATTGCTTTCTGCAAAATAGCCATAAAGCTATCCTTGTCAAACATTGCATGAATATTACTTGCATACATTTCTCTATGACTTGCTGAGTACATTCAAAGTACTCATAGCCTTGCGCCCTCTGTTTAAATCAGCAGAGGAAGGTGAACCAGTGAACTCAGAGTTCTACGAAGAAGACTTCTTTGAAAACTATGTGAATTAGGTCGCGTCCTTCACTCGATTGCCGGTGGGCATATTGGGTGACCTTCGCCAGATGTTTTGTTCTCCGCTGCAAGTTACTCTGTTGTCTTTAGCCCTGCGTGGCAACCATTGTAAGACTTGACCATAAGGCCTCTTTTGCTTAATATTATTAATTTGTCTGCTTCATCTATTGTTTGGTTGTGTGGTTATGATTACACCAATGTTGCAACTGTGTGAGCTAGCTACTGATCATGGGACTAGTTCAGAATACACAGAGGGTCCTAGGGTTGCATACCCGGGGTCCCAACAATGAACTAAGTTCATGGCTTTGGATCCAGGGCTTTGACACATATACGGCTGACAAGGATGCTACACAAGCAGGAAAGCTGAGATGGTGCTGATGTGGAGATGCAATGGAGTGCCATGTTGGCAGAGGAAGCAAAACACAGAGAGAGGCCGAAGCAGCCATGGCCGGCTGTGGGGTCCTCAGTCATGGTTGGTTCCGGCGGTAGAATGATGCTCGGAGAGATTTGAAGCGAGCACCAGCTCGGTGAGAACGATGGAAAGCTCCATGGGACGCTTGGGGTGGACCGAAGATGGCCGAAGTGACGACAATGTCGAGATGACCAGAGGTGAAAGGAGTAGCCGGCAATGGCATCTCGGTGGCAAGGAAAGGTCAGTGATGGAAGGAACTGAATGAGAAGGGGTCGGGGCACGATGTGACGCGCACAAAACGGCATAGGGCTCACTGGAGTTGAAGATCAGACAAGGTGGTCGGTGGCTAGATTTCAGGGAGGTGAAGGCGATGGTGATTCGATGAAGCTCTGAGGGATATGATGGCATCATGGTGTAGACCACATTGATGTGAACCCGTAGGCGAAGACGGCACAGGCGGAGAGGCACGGTAGGCGATGAACTCTGGCGAGGAACAACTTCAACGATGACTCAGACTTAGACGGATTGCGGCGCAACAAAGGCACAACCAAGAAAACTGAATTAGGGTTATGGAGGAGGAGCACAGGACACATATTATGACGCATAGGGAAGGCCTTATAAAGGACCGAAGGAAGGAGTTTGCAACGGATGCGGCTGCATTGTGCGAGTCCTACTTGGGCACGGGACAAGAGTCTGTGAGGAAGACGATGGGCAAGCTAACGGTCCAGTCCCACATGCAGTGGACCAAAAGAGAAAAGTTGACCCAGCTTGGTCTTGCGCACGGGAAAGGGAGCGACCGACACGCTCAAATTTTAATGAGGCACAAAAGGATCACCGAGAAATGGGTCATGCCCACGCGGAAGAGGACGGATGGTCGAAGGAAAACAATGGGCCTGCAAGAGAAGGAGAATGGGCTGAGCCAATGGAAATAGGATTGGGCTGAGGAGAAGATTCGGCCCGAGACAAAATATGAGATTAATATTAGTTTTTCTTTTTAGAAAATACTGAAAATCCAAATAGCAATTAGAAAATAGCAAATGCACTCGGAAAAATTCTAGAAAAATCTAGAAAATATATCCAAGCACTTAGAATTCAAATAAAATCATTTTAATAATAGTTGATGTTGAGATTATTCATATTAAATTGTTTTTTATCTTTGAAAATTTTGATTAAGCTTTAACTTTAACAGACAAAATTCAAATAGTTATTTTTATTTTAAAAACTTCAAAACAAACCAAATTTTTAGGATGTTATAGTGAGGCATTCGCAGTTGTGTCAAAAGGCTTGAACCTACCCCCTCAGGAATGGGAGCCCCTTTGAGCATGCTTAACTGGCCATGCCCACACTCTATAGCCTACCTACGTGCAAGACTAGTTTTTCGATAACTTAATTGGCTAAGGCCATCCCATAATAGCACAATGGTTGTACGCTTACGCTTAGGTTGAATGTACTGGCATTCGGTCCTTAATTGACTCGGCGAGAATCTCCCCCTGTCTACGAGTGAGACTATATATATATACCCACCCGCGCCTAGATATTTATCATAAATCTCCCAAATTCACATTTATCATATTGTCCTTTTATAATCTTTCAGAAAAATCTGTCATTCTACTTAGCAGTTGTGCGATAAATCGCACTCAAAAATCCCAGATGACATTATATATTGTCTAACCCACAACCTAATGTCTACAACAGCAAGGCCATTAATATATCAAGGGAATTCATGCATTGAATAGGATTAACAACTATTAGCTTCCCAAACATAGCAATTTGATATTAAACATACAAGCATGCAATAATAGTTTTGCAAAACAAGGTACAATAAGTAAAATACTAGGATCAATATGATCAAAGGGGGTGCTTGCCTTGCTCAGGTTATTCTGAATATAAGATTGGTTGGTCGTCGGAGATTTCGTTCGCACAATCAACGTCTGTTGCAAAAAGAGCCATAAATCAATTTAATAATGCAAATAATTTCTAACAGTGAACAAATCCAAATATTTTTTTTGCATATTCAGGTAGATTATGATTTTCGACGAATTTAGAGACAAAAATCAACTCATTTGGAGTTTTTTAGCAAAAGTTATTAAGGTTTGAAGTTGAATCAGTTTGAAAATCCCTAGAAAAAGAAAAGAGAGAGAGAAATGTCTCTCTGATAGGTGTGGCCTGCAGCCCTTTTCATTTTATTTTAGATTTATTTTTCTAACCGAAATGCTTAGTCTATGACAGGTGGGTCCTACTATTTTGTTTTCTTTTTCATTTAACTTTCTAAAGGAAATCCTTACTTATGTCAGTGGTGCGGTTCACCAAAACAGTGCGTGGACCAAGATTCCACAGCACAATGTATCGGCTCACGTGATGGGTGCAATGTGACATTAATGCGCTTGGGCTCGCATGTCACTGACTCCCATCGAGACTTGGTTTTAATGCCTCATGGATTTTTGTACACGGCCCCAAATGTCAGTGGAACAAATCCTCATTAACTCAGTGCTAAATAGCACTTTACCCTAAAACTGACAGTGATTTGGTTTTAATGAGGTGCTACAGTAATTGTCCATTTAGGACAGAGCAGAGCTCGCTCTCGGCCGTGAGCTTGCCACGCTTGCCGCCGACGGGCGGAGCTGTGGCGGCGTAGGCTAAAGCCTAAAATGGAACGCTCTCGCCAAGGCGACCCTACTGTCATCGGCGGATGGCGGTGAGGTTCCGGTGACCTTCAGCGGCGGCGCGACGAGGTTTAGATGGCGGTGGTGTTCGGCTGAAATGCCAACTCGCAACCCGGTGATGCCCTAAGCCAAATAGCGCACACATTAGCAGCCATTAGGCACTAGGAACTCACCAGTGATGATGATCACATCGGGGATGGTCTGTGATGGCTTGGCGGCAATGACCGACGGTGGTGAGGGGAGCTTCACGTGGAGGGGATGGCCTGTGCAACGAGGAAGAAGAAGAGAGGTCGAGGAAGCATTAGTGAGGCTAAGAGACAGTGCCAGAGCGAGTAATTGGGGTTTGACTCACTGTAGAGAAAGTGGTGGTGGAAGTGGCGGTTTCGGCCGTAGACGAGCAAGATGAGTGCTTCGGCAAGCTCCTATGCACGAAGATCAAAATTAGGTTAGGGGATATACTCCTTGGGGGCTCCACTGGAACGGCTAGAACGACAAGGTGGCTCGTCGGCCAGAAAATGAGAGCTCCTTCTCTTTGTGGTTTCACTGGGTGTGAAGAGCGGAATAGAGGAGGGTAGCTTGGGGAGGTAGAGAAGAGGTCGTAGGGGGCTTTAGGGTAGCTATTTATAGATCAGGGTGGAGAAGCTGCGAGGGGGAGCTTGGTGCATTGATGCGCTCGGGAAGACAGTGGCATGGCTGACCGAAGGGATGGTGAGGCGACAGGGAGGTTAATGGCTAGCCAGGGCATGGGTGTCGCGGACGATGCGGTCGAGGTGAGCCAAACCGTGGGCGAGGGTGGTTGGAGCTGGTGCGATGGAGCTGCCATGGGAGCGTGGCATGGCATGGGCGTGCGTTGGCGCTGTGCATCACGCCGCGTGGAGGATTTATGCTGCCAAGGGGGCCAAATACCGCGCCAGAAGAGGTAAGTAGTTAGGGTTTTTGTTTTCTGATTTTTATTTATTTGCATCTGGCTGAGCCTTAAGGGAATTTTGAAATATAGTTTTAGAGCTCCAAAATTAATGAATTTTTTAGGGCAAGTTACTGACACCATGTAGATTATTGTATAATTTTTCTAGGTTTCTTCTATTATATATTTATCTCTAAAAATTCTTTTAAGTTTCAGTTTGCTTTATCCTTTAATATTTGTTTTGAGGAAAAATTTCAAAACATGCTCTAGTTAATTCTCTCATTTTATATTCAGCAATAATTATGCTAAGTTTGTATTTTTAATTATTACCTTTTATTTCCATTTGTTTTAATTATCCATTAGGTATGTATTTCAAAATTGGTGCTTTAGGTTTTGAGAATCCAATAAGACCTTGGATGTAAATCTAAATAAACTAAATGACAACAAGATGTAGCAAAAGTTTTAAAAAGATCGTATTTTTGTACATTTGAAATACAAACCCTTATTTCAGGATGTTACAAACTATCTGTTGGAAATTATACTATCTGTCGGCAAAACTATATCTGTTGGGAAAACTTGGTTTGTTAGTAGATCTTCCATTAGCCTGGTTAGCCTATTCGTCGGTAAAGATATATATGTCGGCAAATGTCTTTAGCGGTAGGACTTTAACCGACTGTTGCTATATGTCGACAAATCTTTTGTCAACAGATAGTTTGTCACCAAAGATGGCCTTTGCCGACAGATGCTCTGTCAATGCTATTGGGGCATGGTGTAGTGATTGTACACTTCTGAGAGGATAATCACACATGCACCCCTAGGCGTGTCCAACTTGTGCACGTGAGACTGGCGGTACTGGTACACACGAAGGAGCTTCGTGCATGACGTCTTCGTGGAGGAGTACCACGTGCACCGAGTGATGCGCCAATTTGGTCTACGACAGGAGGTCCTAGTTCCCTAGGGGCAGCGGTTGCCGCCGAACGTCTGTAGGTAAGTTCACATTTTATGTCTGTCGTAGCCTTACCCTTACGGACTTACGAATTTATTGTTTTGCCTTCCATAGGTACACCAGGAAGGGAGTACCTGATATGACTTCCTGGGCTGAGAAGATAGCCCCTTGGGTTGAGTTATGGCTCAACGCCTTGGAGGATGTGCACCGGGAGGATGCTCCCAACGACCTCGGGACGTACAAGGAGTACATTGAGTGGTACTCCACTCGGACGAGGGTTCGTTGTGTCAGGGTCATGGACGACCCACCATGACATGAGGCCACAATGATCGACACGTACCCTACCCAGCCGGACTCCGCCTTCCATCGCGTGCTACGTATTGAACGGTCTATGATTCTTATTTACTACGAACGTTTTCGGTTTCTAACTTGCTAATTTTGTGTACATAACGATCTCCAATGTGAGATGCACGAGTTGGGAACCTTCGTGTGTAGTCTGACGCTCGGGGAGCGTTTTAGCATGACGGCGCAGGATATCAGAGAGGCCATAGACCGGATCCTAGAGAAGACGAGGCAAGGCATCTAGCTTACGTCATGCCATAGGCCGAGGGATGTGGTGGACCCACCTGTGTGTGGATGGGGGTGATTCACGGTACGTGACGCTCCATGACTCATCACCTGGACATGGCAAGCGGGTCCTCATGGCACCGTGCCAGGAGTATCCCAGCGCCAGCACAGTTCGCAAGTACACTTGAAACACTTATGTTTGGTTGTTAATTTCGAACTCCACTAGTTACTAACGACAATTTCTTCTGACGGGTCATCAGTATCGTTTGTACCCGTAGTAGGACTACGCCAAGTCATCTACTGCGATGTAGTGACCATGTATGTCTATCTTGTTCACACACACATAACATACTATTTCAGCATTTCCTTCTTGTTTACATGCATAACGTATTGTTCCACATATCGTAGACCCCTATGGGACGAGGAGCTAGTGTCGCAGGAGGTAGCACTCTCCGGGGACTACGAGTTCGACCAGAAGACCACCGCACATCGAGAGTAGCCAGGTCTCCGTTGAGGCTTCACAGCTGCACGGTACGCCCGGAGCGAGCCAGCCGACGCAGCACCCTCTCAGGACACCCCCTTAGGCTACTCGCGTTGGTAGGGTACCTCAGCTGCTGGAGCCTTTAATGTATTCGCACCAGCGCCCTCAGTCGCCCCGGACGAGGCTGGGGGCCACACATGCGGTACGCCCGAAGAGGGCCCGAGTAGAGGTATCAGTCATATTATGTAAATATTAATTTATGTACGACTTACATTATACTAGTATCGTGTTTCGATACTATTTGTTCTTGTGGTGTGTACAGATAACCGTATGAGGGAGTCAGCATCGCGACACCCTACATCACCCTAGTTCTAGCCTTTTCGTACGTGAATTGACCACTCTATGTTTTCAAAGTCATTATTTCTCTAAGATTTCATTCGGTACTCTCAATTTTTGTTATCGTGTCGCTGAAGAGGGCTATTTGTCATATTGCACCGTCGAATGGAGCTATTTTTTATATTGTGCCGCCTAAAACGCATTCCAAATATATTTGGTCACATCAAAACTCCTAAATTGTTCTCTACTTCACATTTTCGAAAATTATCGGTTACGTGGACACTAAAAGATATTATCAACATTACAAATAAAATTTAATTTCGAAAAAGAGCTCCTGTCGCTATTTGAATTAGCGACAAACCCCTGCCGCTATTTGATTTGGCGACATGATTATTTAATTTTATAATTTTTAGTTAAACTAATTTTTTTTTTTTAAATCCAAAGCCGCTCACCTGACAACTTAAACCAGGCGCACAGCACCTACTCTTGCAAAACCGACAACACAGGCAACTGGAAAGTTTACACCACAAAACACACCTGAAAGATGCGAAATGTACAGTATAAAGAAATTCTGCATTAGCTTAAACTTATTCGAGAAAATCATTCATACGAAATCACATTAGCACATATAGCAGTACCATTACTCCTATGTAGCAATTGCAATTGGTGAGGGGGGGGTGTTTCGACACCGAGCAAGGGGTATCTCTTGACCAAGTCAAAGTGTCAAATGGTACCATATACCCCTTCGTATAGAGCGAATACTACAGAAAGGCCACCACGATAGTCTTGGTTGAAGAGTACAATACACCCTGAAGCGAGGGGTTCAGAAAGCCTTCACTGTACCACCTTGCACGGAGTTAACGGGGTTCAAGGAACCTTTGTTCTGGGTTCATCTCGCATGAAGCGAAGGGAATCAAGCCTACTTGTGGACCAAAAGTACAGGTATGGTGGTTAAAATTCATGAAGGTTCATCATGCACCAAGGCTATGTCTGAGAGGGTGCAAAGACCGTGAAGCCCCTATAGTCAAAAGACTTTTTTTAGGTGTAGAATTATAATCTCATGCATCCCTGATGTAATACTATAAATTGTTCTTTTCCCCTTGTGGAAAGGGAGAGAACTATTGAGAATGAAAAATCACATGTACTCATCCCTTCGCATTTTAGGGAACCCGATGATCTCTTTCTCTACTGTTTAGTTTGTAGCTACGACACAGATAGAGTCTTCGTGCTCCTATTTTAACAGCTTTTCAAGGCACTAGTACCTGGGCCGTGCCCTTGGGCGCGCGAGAGGCCGGCCTGCGCATTGTTGGACGCACCAATCAAGAAACGTGGCTGTGGGGCCCGCGGCGTGGGATGGAGGGAGAAAGACCGATGTGAGGCTTGGCCACGCGACGACTGCTGCACATGCGCGTGTCTCGCGCAGACGCTCAAGCTAAAGCGAAGGCCGAAGCCAGCGGTAGATCGGACGGCCAAGAAGCAACCGAAACGTGATCGGACAGCTTAAAAAAAGTCTAAGTGGCCAGCAGAATCGAGGTTGAAGTTTCCCTCAAATTATACAGGAGGAATTAGTACAGGCAGAGGTTACTTCTGAGCACTGAAAACACCACTAGGCAGACGCGATTGATATTTTTCACATGCCACTCTCGGTCAAAACGTGGCAATTTTACAGATCACTTGATAGAAACAGCATCATATCAGTGTTTTCAGTAACTACTAACTACTACTCTGATGTAATTTAAGTACAGAAGCAAAACTAGCACCATCAGGACATTGAGCAGAAGAATTAAACGGGAGAGAACCGAGCTAGCCCTCCAAACCGATCCAAGAAGTAAAAGAACACAGCAAATCCAAATGATGTCGCTTCTGTGTAAGACGTCCAAAGCACCGTCGCTGCTATCTTCTACTCTAGTCAGCATCCACATCTCTAAAGTTGCATTTGTTTAGGCGTAAGAAGTAATAACCGCTTTCCATCTGCTCATGTGAGACCTTACAGGACCTACTAACAACTAGTACTAGGAGAGCAGTTACGGATTCTCTTACACTAAAAAAAAGAATTGGTATTGTCATTTATCAAGGATAGTTAATTGAGCTCTTTGTGTCGAAAAGATGTTGGGATATATACGCATTTAAGAAAACATTTTGCTAACAATAGTTTGTTGTGGTAAGAGGACTTTATTTCTCAAAATTAAAGAACAATTACATCAATTATATGTACGGACCAATTGATGAAATGATACAGACTGATAGATTAAGCTGATCTAGACTAGAAGATCAGAACGGAAAAACAAGATCTTATATACAGTAATTGCAACACCCAATAATCTGTAAACGCAGAAATATATCAGATGACAATGTCATTGATTGATGTAGAATTGATCTGAAGTAGTAGATGAACATGTGTTTTGTCTACCTAGGTTTAGGTCTTTTCCAGCAAGTGGTAAACCAAATTCTCCAACTACATATGAGATAGACCTAACCCTTATTTATAACTTTTAGTATAAAATTCTATCTCGTCCCATAATTAGAGATAGATTTCAAACAGGTCTCTACACATATTTAAATCAAAGTCCATATTTTCCTTAATAGATACTCGGGCTCTTAATAAATATTTTATTTGATCACTTTATATATACTTTATATATTTGAGTCAACCAAAGAATAGATAGCTGATATGTATTAAACTCATATAGGTTCACATAATAGGAAATTAATCCAATAATCTCCCACTTGGACTAAATGAACGAATACATATTAAAAACTTTATGAGCTCCAAAAATACTATCTATGTCATGAGCATCTTTAAACCAATCTGGTCCATCAATTATATCAACATGGGATTAAAGCGGTCTTCATCAATTTAAAGCGTAATTGAACCCATCAATGGTCACATATGTCAACATAAAAGAACGACATGGATCAAAAATGGATGTGTAGCATGAAAATTACATGAGATGTGTGATCATAACATGCCTATTTCCAACTGGTCCAACTTTATACCTTATGAGATCAAAACATCTTCTCAGAACCAAATGAGATGATATGAATTCAAAGTAAAAGAACATAAACTTTATTTCTCTAGAGAATATTGTTACATGAGCATAAACAAAGTTACAAACTCCCACTAGAACTGAATTCCTTAGATGAAACCACACCCATATGGGCAACATGCTCATTGAACACTTTAGGTGTCAACCCTTTAGTGAATGGATCCGCAATCATAGATTTTGTACCTATATGCTCAATTGACAATTTACCACTCTGAATTCTTTCTTTCACAACTAGGAACTTGATGTCTATAAGCTTAGACTTTGACGAGCTCCTGTTGTTATTAGAATACATAACTGTAGACTTGTTGTCACAATATAACTTTAGTAATATGTCATCAAAATACAGAACCAAAAATATGAACTTACTCCCACTAAATTTATGATACACACAATCCTCAACTGTATTTACCTCAAAACCAAAAGTGATAATAACCTCATGAAATTTGTGGAACCATTGCTAGGAAGACTGTTTGAACCCATAGATGGATTTCTTTAATTTGTATACCATTTGCTTCGAGCCACCGACCACAAAGTTTTCTGGTTGTGCCATATAAATCGTCTCATCAAAGTTTCCATTTAGGAACATTGTTTTTACATCCATGTGTTCAAGCTCACGATTAAAATATGCCACAAGTGCCATAATGACCCTAAAAGAGTCTTTTGAAGAAACCGAAGATAAAGTCTCTTTATAGTTTATGCCTTCTTTTTGAGTATATCCTTTAGTAATAAGACGAGCCTTATATCTTTCCACATTGCCTTTTGAATCCCGTTTGGTCTTAAATAACCATTTGCAACCAATGGGTTTCTTTCTTTCTGACAATGGGACAAGATCCTAAACGTCATTGTCTTTCATGGATTTTAACTCTTCATTCATGGCATTGATCTAATTAACAGAATTTAGGCTTTGTAGGGCCTTTTGGAGATTGATAGGATCTTCTCCCAAAATTTCACTACAAGCCTTATTCTCCTAAAAAAAGATAATGTAATCTTCAGAGATTGCACTTCTTCTTTCTCTAGTGGATCGTCTTAATGGCACTAGTTCTTGAGGTTGGTGAGTTTGTTCTTCTGTAAGAACATCATTTTGAGGAGGAATCTCATGTATAATATTTTGATTTGCGTTTTCCTCAATAATATCGGGTAAAATAACTTGATCCTAATCATTATTAGGAATAACCAAAGGAAGAGAAAATAAACCCCCTTCAGAAAATTCTTCAAAATTAATGTTCCTAACCATATCTCCCCCTTTAAACTCAACATCCTCAAAGAACCGGACATTTCCCGTTTCAAAAATTGTCTTAGTAGTGGGATCATAGAATTTGTAACCCCTAAATATTTGAGAATAACCAACAAAATAGCTACTAATAGTTCTTGAGTCCAATTTTATCTCATTAGGCTTGTACGACCTTGCCTTAGATGAACATCCCCATATACGTACATGCCTGATGCTAGGCTTTTTGCCTATCCATTGTTCGTACGGGGTTTTGTTAGTTGCTTTAGTTGGTACTTTGTTGAGTAAATAAGCTGCAGCTTTAACGCTTCTCCCCAGAGAGACTCTGGTAAGGTAGAATGACTAATCATACTCCTCACTATATTGTTAAGAGTCCTGTTTCGCCTCTCAGCAACACCGTTCATTCTAGGAGATCCCGACATGGTATACTAAGGGTCGATCATGTATTCCTCTAGAAATTTAGCAGAAGGTTCTGGACGTTGTTCACCTGATCCGTCATTTCTGCCATAGTATTCTCCATCACGGTCAAATCGAATGACCTTAATTCTTTTACCAATTTGGTTTTCCACCTCAGCCTTAAAAATTTTGAACATATTTAGGGACTGTGGCTTCTCATGAAGAAGATAAATATAACCATATCGCGAGAAGTCATATGTGAACGTGATAAAATACCTTTGGTCATTCCAAGAAGCCATAGGGAATGCACCGTAGATATTCGTATGTATCAGTTCTAAAACATCTGAAGCTCTATTAGCACTTAACTTCCTCATGTTTGTTTGTTTTCCCTTAATACAACTAATGAAATATGTGAAATCCAGAGGATCTAAAATTTCTTCTGACACAAGCCTCTTAATTCTCTGCATGGAGATATGACCTAAATGCTTATGCCACAAGGAACTTGATTTCTCATTTGTAAATTTCCTCTTTATACCACGAGAAACTGCATGTAGGACTTCATTATATGAGGCAATAGTATCAAGCAAATACATGTTGTCATGCCGAATTAAAGAACTGGTACCAACTTTATTGGAATTCTGAAAGAGACTAAATAATCCATTTCCGAAAGAACAATTATAAGATGATTTGTCCAATACAGAAATAGAAACCAAATTCCACCTAAAAGACGGCACAATATAAGCCCCTTTCAAATCCAGATAATATCCTATCTTTAACAACAACCTAAATGTGCCTATAGCCTCAACTTCCACCTTCTTGCCATCGCCCACATAGATAAATCTTTTAACATCACTTGGCTTTCGGCAGTTCAGGCAACCCTGCATTGACATGCTAATGTTAGATGTTGCACTGGAGTCTAACCACCAAGTGTGTTCAAGCACAGAAGTTAAGTTAACCTCAGACCTAACCATAGCAAGAATTATACCTTTCTTAGCACACCAAGCATGATATTTGGTACAATCTTACTTTACGTGACGATCCTTCTTACAAAAGAAACAAGCCAATTCAGGCCCTTGTTTTTTCTTTATGGATGGCACACTTGCAGCTTATTTGCTTTTCCTCTTGTTATTCTTGATTTTAAGGGTCATAGCCAAATGAGCACTTTCTGTTCTATCTTATTTCCATCTATCCTCCTCTTGCACATAATAGAAGATGAGCTCATTAAGAGACCATTTGTCCTTTTGACTGTTATATCTCACCTTGAATTGATTAAAGTGTGCATAAAGGGATATCAAAATTAAATGAACAAGCAAATCCCCATATAGCTCTAATTTGAGTGCCTTTAATTTTGAAACAAGATGAGACATTTTCATAATGTACTCCCTTATATTTCCTTTACCTTTACACTTCATTGAGATAAGTTTTGCCAAAAGTGTACTTGTTTCGACCTTTTCGTTTTTGGCAAACCTTTGCTCAAGACTGTCAAGAAAACCCTTAGTTGTAGTGGCTTGTTCTGATGTGCTATCCCGAAAAACTTTCGGAACAGCACGTCTCATGATCATAAGACTCATGCGATTGGAATGATCCCACTTCTCAAACTCCATCTTTTCCTCAATGGAGCTGTTAGCCACAAGAGCAGCGGGTTGTTCTTTACGAAGTGCAAGATCCAGATCCATTACCCCAAGAACGATCAAAATGCTCTCTTTCCATTCTTTAAAGTTTGCACCAGTAAGCATATGTATTGAATTGATGCTAGCAGAAATATTGGAAGCAGGATTTGCAACTAAAATAAAAGAATGAATTAAATGCTCATATTAGGACATGAATAAGATACTTAAGGTTTGATTCAGAATTTGGTATATTCCATCACGCAAGATACCTAGCGTTATATTAATGTTTAGTCTTTGGACAAATATATTAACTTGCAAGTGGTAACCTTGATGTAGCAAACAAATACTAACAGTAAATCATGTCAAACAATATGCCTTAATTTGGTCCGACTTATTGTTCACATGGAAACTTGATGACTGTTACATATTTGTTGCCACAATTGTATATATAATTTGGCTAAATATTGACTTTCCTTTGGGTCAGTCAATAGATACATGAATTATACACTACTACAGAAAAGGCTTTCACAGACGGTTCAAAAACGTCATCATAGACGGTTTCGTGAGCCGTCTGAGTTTATGGGTCGATAATGACATGAGGTCATCATGCAGCGGTTTTGAACCGTCTCGTGATGTATCTTTCCTGAGCGGTTTGTGGTTCAAACCGTCATGCGATAATAATATCACAGACGGTTTCATCCACAAACCGCCTCATGATAACTTATATTACTGACGGTTTTAGCCACAAACCGCCTGCGTGATAAGCACATATCACGACGGTTTGTGGCTAGAACCGTGCGTGATATTTCTCTATAAAGGCCCAGCGTTGGTTGCTTGTACCATTAAATCGGCATCATATATATATTACATATATATTGTTACGTGATCTCTCGGCCACTTTGGGGGATCGTCCACATTGACATGAGAAGGATGAGGCGGTAGCCACGGGCAACCTCATTGAGCCCTTGCAAGTATAAAAAATATGGATGCAAGGAGGCGTTAGGACATCAATTACAGGATTGGGCGTCGCTATGTTCGAAAATTGTAGTTGATCTTGTGCCACTCAGACTAGGAAGTGGCATCATGTATTAGCAACTATCCATTCTTGAGTATGTAATCGTCTTTAAACCCAACAAGAACACTAAGCAACCATTCTCATATTTCAAAAGAATTCTCAACTTGTTGCTTGGTGTTCTTGTTGGCTGGTAAGATAATTAATAATATATATATATATATATATATATATGATGTGGTTTTAATGGCACAAGCATCCACCGCTTGGAGACTTTATAGAGAAGAGATTATGAATGGAATGGTAGGGCGTGCACGCATAGAGGTAGGAGAACTTGGTGGCATGAACAAGGGGACTATTAATATGAACTAATTATCAATTCAATTTCAGCATAAGACTATTGACACCATTACATCACGAGCAAGGGACTATTAATATGAACTAATTATCAATTCAATTTCAGCATAAGACTATTGACATCATTACATCACACAGCAAGAGGACTATTAATATGAACTAATTATCAATTCAATTTCAGCATAGGACTATTTACATCATTACATCACAGAGCAAGGGGACTATTAATATGAACTAATTATCAATTCAATTTCAGCATAAGACTATTGACATCATTACATCACACAGCAAGAGGACTATTAATATGAACTAATTATCAATTCAATTTCAGCATAAGACTATTTACATCATTACATCACAGAGCAAGAGGACTATTAATATGAACTAATTATCAATTCAATTTCAGCATAAGACTATTAACATCATTGAAGCGGTTCATCGACAAGAGAACAAGACCAAGGGTGTCCAAACCCACCACACAAGTAGTAGCCCTCGGCATCCATCGCAGAGCACTAGCTAGCCATTTTCATCACAGAGCAAGGGGGTAGAGACAGAGAGGGACCTTAGTACAGCGCAACCACGGTGGCGACCCCACCACCAGCACAACCCTCATCCATTTCCTTTACCTTGCATAAATCACACAAACATCAGGACACAACTTAAGGTTCATGCATAAAAATCAAACTCAACAAAAGACATTAAGCTAACAGATCTAGAGGAGAATAGAGGAGGATGGGAAAGCAAGCCCGGCCAGGGCCCTAGCAGGCGCAGCGGGGTCGGCGGCGTCGACGTGTGGTCGGCGCCGCGTCGAGGTGGGGAGGAGCAGAGTTAGGCGGGCGCAAACCCTAGCAGAGCCGGGAGTGACGAGTTTGGACATCACCGTGGTTGTGGCACAACATGACGCCGCAAAAGACACTCTTATCATACGAGTGTCTTTTGCGGTCACCAGATATCTCTAACCGTCGGCAACAGGAAGAATGGTGGCGTCGGCAGCGGACGGGGAGGCAGGGACGAGAGTAAGGCATTTGAGGGAGTGACGAGTTAGGCGCAAACCCTAGCGGCAAGCTAGGCTAGCTCCTACTTATAAAGAGACTTATCGAGCGGTTCTATTATGGAACCGTCGGTGATAATTATCACGAGCGGTTCCATAATAGAGCCGTGCGTGATATGGATATATCACGAGCGGTTCCATTATGGAACCGTCTGTGATATATCCCATATCACGACGGTTCCATAATGGAACCTATGCGTGAAATGGTTTTTTCTCAAGTATATATATACAATTACATGACATGAAGAAATTACATGTTTATATTAAAAAGCGAAACCTATAATTAAACAAGGTTTTTCTAGTGGCGAAGGTAGGCTGCTATCTCCGTCAGCATTACTTCATAAGCGGCGGTGTCGGCATCGGACGGTTCTGATCATCGTGACGAAGCTCGAAATCGTCCACCCATTGGCGCTCGTTCGAAAGTGTCTCCGAAGACCCTCGGTTCGTTGAACCAAGAAGAATTGAGCCCATAGGCTCTCTTCCCTTGCTTGAGGGTCTCGGCTTTGGTCGACTCGATGCATCTGCCGCCTCGATTCCACAGTCAAGTGACGGCAAGCCTCCCGAGACGTGCAACGTCGTTTTGGAGGACTATGTCGATGACGCGATAAACTTCGCCGAAAGTGGGAGATCACCGGAAGACACGGCGGAGGAGGATGTCAAGGCGGCGGAAGGTGGTGTCACCGCTCCGGCAAATTCAATGCGGCGGAGGAGTGAAGACACATTGATCAAGCAGTGTTCTTCCGCAAAGCAGTTCAACGTACACCGAGAGAGGTGCTCATGCAGTCTGCGGCGGAAGGCCATCGATCTTTGGCGACAAGGAAGAGGTAGCCATTTCTGTTTTTTATAAGTATGTGGGGATGATCATCTTGGATGGCGGATGATCCTTTTATAAAACAAGGAATAAATTCGGGCGTGAGGCGAAGAGACATCGAGGGAGCCGAAGCGGATCGATGCGATGAAGAGACGCGTCGGGGCCGAAGCGGATTGGCGGCGAAACGAGCGCGCCGGCGATGAAGAAACTCACGCTGGAGCGATATTATCACGAGCGGTTATTTTAAGAACCGCTCAGTGATATAATTAATATCACGAGCGGTTCTTGTTGAACCGTCGTGATACTCCACGACGGTTGTGTTTTAAAACCGTGCGCGATCTGATTAATATCACGAGCGGTTACGAACAAGAACCGCTCGTGATACTTCACAGACGGTCTTCAACATGAACCGTCTATGATATTGCCTCTTCACAGACGGTTTTTTAGCGCAGCCAGTAGCACAGACGTCTCTAAACCAAAACCGTCTGTGATTGAATGTAATACCGACGGTTTCGATCAACCGTCTGTGATGAGGCGTCCAGTATTAGCCTTTTTGTAGTAGTGATATATACAAAAAAATGCTTAGTTATTCTGAATAAATTAACATACATAACAGAGGTTGCTTTGGCAACATAGAATTTTAATTAACCTATACAGAACACTAGCTGACCAAGTTATGAATCAATTCAATCATTATTTCATATGAGTTCATAATTTATAACAAAATGCATAATATATTCCTCATCCAGATGAAGCACAGATGACAAAAAAAATGCTCATCAGGGAACATAACTTATTTGTAAGACAAGCAATATAGTAGTTGACTAATTAAACTGATATGTCAAGACTAATCTTAAAACAGCAAGTTAATTCTCAACCTAACAGAGGAGCGAACCAATATGACAGTGCTTGTATATCTTATTTTAGTACTATAGCCTTGCGGCAAACAGAGAACAATTAAACCTCAGTTCAAAACTGAAAACACAAATCAGTATCTACTGATTTCTACCAACAGAGTTTCATGAAGATGACAAACACAATATTCAACCCAACACAGAATACATAAAAGTATCTGAACCACTGAAAAACAGATACTTGGAAGCAAGATATGAAAATACAATATCAGTATAGCAGTTGATTCTGAAGTTGCAGAAAGAATCTGCAATGCAAAAGCTTAATCTTAAATTATCCTAATGCAGAAACTTTGAGCCACAGAAAATTAAATCTACAAGGGCAAGCCACAGAAAATTAAATCTACAAGGGCTAATTCTGGAGAAATTTCTTGTTGCCGGTTCGGCGGAGCATGGAGGGCGATGGCCGCAGGTGGTAGAAGGGTGCGAGCACCGCCGACTACGGCACCCGGAGGGCATGTGGCGCATGCAAAGATGGCGGAAGCTCGAAGATGCTCGGCGCACACGGAGGAGGCAGAGGCTGAAGGGTGCTCGGCCGCACGCGGAGGAGGGCGGAAGCCTAATGCCGCTCGTAACTCGCGGAGGCGGCGGAAGCCCGAAGATGTTGGGCCAGATCCGAAGGCATCGGAAGCTCGGAGGGCGCGAAAACAACGGAGGCTCGCCAAATGAAAGCAGCGGAAGCAAGAAGGCGAGCGACTAGCAGATGCGAAAACCAGTGGTGGGGAAGAACAAACCAGATAGAAGCTCGGTGCAGATGGATGCTCGGCGCATAAAGGGGCGACGGAAGCTGAAGGGCCCTCGGCGCAGGTGGAGACGACGAAATCTAGAGGACTCTAGGCTGCACGAAGGCGGCGCCCGAGCCGGTGCGCGACCACGCGAAGGCAGCGGGAGGCTCGACGCGTGACCACGCGGAGCCGGCGGGAGCCCGAGAAAGCACGCGGCGCACATGGAGGCGGCGGAAGCCCTGAGAGGCGCTCGGCAGGACGCTCAGCATAGACAATCAGACATCGGGGCAGATGGAAAGGGCGGAAAGCAAGAACCGACCAGAAGCGAAGAACAGATCAGATGAGGAAAAAACCGGAGGCTCGCCAGCAGATGAAGATGCGAAACCGCGATTAGTTGCAACAACACACGCACATTAGCCCATATACCAATTGATAGATTAAACTGATCTAGACTAGAAGATCAGAACGGAAAAACAAGATATTATATACGATAATTGTAACACCTAATAATCTGTAAACACAGAAACATACCAGATGATTATACCATTGATCGATGTGAAATTGATCTGAAGTAGTAGATAAGCATGTGTTCTGTCTATCGAGGTTCAAGTCTTTCTCAGCAAGAGGTAAGCCAAATTCTCCGACTACATATGAGGATAGATAATATGACATGTGTTATCTTGCTGAGAGGACAGTCTTTAGTATAGAATTCTATCGTGTCCTATAATTAGAGATAGATTTCAAACAAATCTCTACAGATTTAAAATCCAAGTTTATATTTTTCTTAATAGATACTCAGACTCTTAATAAATATGTCATTTAATCACTTTATATATTTGAGCCAACCAAAGAATAGATAGCTGATATATATTGGGGTGCATATCTAGTGCACATAGTGCATTTGGTGCACATATGCACAAACTTTTTGTTTGGGTATCAAACAAGCATAAAAAATTCTGAAAAAAATTCTAGATGTAGTTGATGGTGTTTTGTTCCACCCTTTAAAATTTTAAGTTCAAAATCAATGTATGTTAGAAGAAACAAAAAAGAGAAATTCACTGTGAATAGTAACATTTCCTGTTTTCTCTTTCCTCTTTCCTCTTTCCATACTATTCACAGTGAATTTCTCTTTTTTTTTTCTTCTAACATACATTGAGTTTGAACTTGAAATTTTAAAAGGTGGAACAAAACACCATCAACTACATCTAGAATTTTTTTCAGAATTTTTTATGCTTGTTTGATACCCAAACAAAAAGTTTGTGTATATATGCATCAAATGCACTATGTGCACTAGATATGCACCCTATATATTGAACTAATGTAGATCTACGTAAGGAAATTAATCCAACACAGACACCCTGGGAACATTTCTGAGCTTTCTCGGCAATTCATCCTTCCTAAATCCTAATTGCTCCTGCCAGAGAGCAGCACATCATTGATCAGCTCGTCCAGGTTGGCAAGCGAGCTGCCCCCTGGTTGCGTTGCTCGAGCGGCGGTCTCCTTCCACCCCACTGCCCGTCTCCTCATCTCCCTCCCCTTCTCCCCTCCCATCGCCTCCCTTATCCTCCCCTCCACCGCCTCTCGCCGCACATCGTCGCCCACCTCCATCGCCACGCCCCACTCCAAGCACTTGTACAGAGAGTTCGTCGGTTGCTCGGCGAAGAACGGCCATGACAGCATGGGCACCCCGCCGGACAGGCTCTCCAGCGTCGAGTTCCACCCGCTGTGCGTGAGGAATAGCCCGACCGCCTCGTGCCACAGCACCGCCTCCTGCGGGCACCAGCTCGCCAGGAGGCCCCTGTCCTTGGTCGCCTCCAGGAACTCGGGAGGCAGCACGGCTCCGTCGCCGTTCACCAGGTCAGGCCTGACGATCCACAGGAACGCGTAGCCGCTGTTGGCTAGGCCCCACGCGAACTCCACCAGTTCTTGGTTGGTCATGACTGTGATGCTCCCGTAGTTCACGTACACCACGGACCGGGGCTCCCTGCCGTCGAGCCAGTCGAGGCAGGTGTGGTCTTCTTTCCAAAGGTTCGAGCCCAGTGCGTCGAGCGGGCCTTCCGCCGGGACGAGTTGCTCGGCGAGCAAGTTGAGCGGGCCGACCGTGTAGACGACCGGTGGGAGCGCTGCGCGAAGGGCGTCGAGCGCCGGCTGCTCGAGCTCGTCGAAGGTGTTGTAGATGATGGCATCCGCGTCCGCCATATGATCCGTCTCGTGGAGCGAGTAGTTGAGCATGATGTCGTCGCGGTCTGTCGTGCGGAGGAAGCTCGGGAAGTCCCTGATCCGCACGTGCTTGCTCATCCCGCGCGCCCAATCCACGGGCGTGTCCAGGAACCCGTTGGTCAGCTGCTCCGCATCTGATCATGTTGGAGTGTGTTGTTGTAATTAGGCGATTCTACAGGGACTTGATTCTAAAATGTAAAAGATACTCTCGGTACAAGCAAACTTGTGCGCTCAAACATTAGAAACTTTGTCTATCGATAATTTTTAAAATATTTATATTAGACACATAAAACTTATATATGTAGATTTGTCTTAAAGAAATACTTTCATAACATTATACTCCCTCCGTTCTTAAATACATGACGTTTGACCAAGCGTGCAGTCAAACTTATCTAACTTTGACTAATAATATATGAAAAACTATTTAGATTGATCATTAGATTTGTCATGATAAATATTTTCATAATATAATAATTTTGTAATTTTTACTAACAAAATCATATAAAAAGTAATAGTCAAAGTTATATAAGTTTGATTGCATGTTAAATCAACGTCATGTATTTAAGAACGGATGGAGTAATTTTATTGGGTTTTACAAATAAGTTATAAAAGTAATTAGTGGTTAAAGTTACATTTTGAGGACCGTGTAAAAGGCTGATTGGGCTGGCTCATTGGATGATCGACACTCGACATCTAGGTATTGTACATTTGTTGGAGGTAACTTGGTTTCATGGCGAAGCAAGAAGCAAAATGTTGTGGCCCTTAATGAGTGTCTTTTAGAGTGTTTCTTACCTAGAGTAGTCATATGAAACCTTAATTTCCGAAACCTTTCGTTTTAATTTTCAAGACAATTTTAGAATATATAAAATTCTATAAAAATTACACAATCAAGTACATTGTGTAATGTTTGGACCTCATTTTGTATATTAAAAAATTCCTACCAACAGTATACCTAAATGAATTTTTTGATAAAAAAAATTAAAACGGATAAATTTTGAAAAAATTACACAAGCAACTACACTGTATCGGGATGCTGCACAAAAAAAATATAATTTTTTGAGCTCATTTTCTATATTTAAAAATTCTTACAAAAAGCATACCTAAATAGATTTTTGAGAAGTTGCTACAGGGCTGCAGTGTGCTACAGTAAATGGGTGTGGTTCCCCTTGTCCGCACGGCTACCGTGCGGTGGAGGGTACGTGTTGACTCCTCGGTCGATGCCACACGGTAGCCATGTGGTGAAACACCATTTTTACAAATTCCACATGATAACTGACACATTTCCTATTACGTCGACAAATACTGTCATTTCAACCAAAAATTCACAATACTCCTACCTTTGAGGGGGACAAGGCCCTTGTCGATGAAGAGGCGGTAGTGACGGTAGCCCAAGGACCCGCAGGCGCTGGCCGTCCACAGCAGCGCGCAGGGCACGCCGAGGTCCACCGCGGCGTCGACAGTAAAGGTGAGGGCCGCATCCCCCACCACGCACGTCACCGGCGGGACGCCGGCCGAGCGGTTGAGGTCGGCGAGGAGGCTCTTGAAGTGGGGTAGGCAGGTGGTCATGGTGGAGTGGCAGATGGCCGCAGCGTCCTGCGTGACATCGGCGTCGCACGGCGGGAGGCCGTCGGGGACGGTGGCGAAGCGGAAGCCCGGGAGGCCCGCGAGGGCGTCGCCGCCGCGGACCTGGAGGAGCCGGCGGTGGTTGTACTCGGTGTTGACGAACGTGACGTGGAAGCCCTTGCTGTGCAGGATCTTGGCCAGCTTCATCATCGGCGTGACGTGCCCCTGCGCCGGGAACGGCATGCACACGGCGTGCGGCTTCTCCGCGTCGCCTGCCGGAGTGCTTGCGCTATCCATGCGCGCCCCTGAGCTCGGATTGGATCCCTGTAACGTTTGTGAATTGCGCGCGACAGAAATCCAACTGTTTCTTTGATAGAGGAAGCAACGAGATGAGCTGCCATTTATAGAGCTTGCTGGTAGTTTTTCTTCTTTGATCCATTAGCTAGCTGTTTGAACTAGTCTTTGTTACACACTACGACCGGTAAGCGGGTGCGGAACAAGTTGCACAGGGCACCTAACTTTGATACTTGTATGCATGCCGTCTCGTCTTCGCCATGAATTACGCATGTACAAGCATCATAATCTTTGGCCGTATGGGTGCGGAACAAGTTGCACACGGCGCGCACCTAACTTTGATACTTGTATGCATGCCGTCTCGTCTTCGCCATGAATTACGCATGTACATGCATCATCGAACATTTTTAGATAATCTTTGGCCGTATTGGTGCTGTTCGCGGGCATTTTAGCGAAAATGGCTCCATGTACCGTACGGGGGATGAGAACTCTACATGCGCAAGCAGCAAGTCGTTATCTCCATTTGTGGCTTCTTGTATGGTTGCATTGCGTCCACGCTCACCACCGTCAATCATGGGCGGCGAATCGTCGGAGATTAAGACCAGCTAGTGGTCTGTTTGATTGGATCATGCATACAACGCAAACGATTATTTTATATAAATATTATATTTTTTAAATAGAATTACATAAATAAATAGTCAAATTTTTTTTTTACAAAACTATATTATGTCGCCAATTGAATTACCACTCATTTTCAACTACAAACTAATTCATACTGAAAATAACAAAACCTAATTTATTACGACCGGTTAATCATCACAAAGTATCATACACTAAACAGTTAAACAACGAATACCGTACCTATGACTATATATAAACAGTTAAAAACTACGGCTAAGTTACTATGACCTAGTTACTTTGGAATACAAGCTGTATTAATTACGGTTAGCTTACCAAGACTGATTAACTACGACTATGGTAATAACAACAAAGACATCAGACAAAGAATTACATACCCTTCGGGGAAAGCAATCAAAACTGCTGTGATCGTAACGACTGCTCCAAACTTTAATCTCCAAAAAAGAGCACGAGAACGAGAACGAAAACGCAATTGAGAAGAGCGATGAGCGACTGCGAGAGTTTCGTATTTATAGCTGAGCGAAGGGGGTGCCGCTGTGTTGGTGCGAAATTGGGGCGTTATCGGGCGCTTCGATCAGACGGGGAGACAAAGAACGAGGGCAACAAATGTTCGGAGCAACGCTACGGGCAAGGGGGGATAACAGCGACGGGGTGACAGATGTGCGGAGGCGGGTTTTCCACACGGTGGCCATGCCGAACCACGTGCAGCATGTAAATCGCAAATCACAATGTCTATTTTGAAATATCGTCAATTTTATCTATAAAAAGTTACATTGCAACTCCATTGGAAATGTCGATACTCCTTGTTCTCTGTTTTCATGTGGATATAGAGCAGCAGTACACACGTAGCATACAAAATATGCAACACATGGAATAGACGGAATATTGGTGAGAAGATTGATAATGGTGATAAAATACTGCAAATTATAAATTATGACGAAGTAAAAACAACAAATTAATGTATACTAATTTACTAGTACAAAATTAAATACGACTATTTAAACATGACTAAATTAATTAGGGCTAACTGATTACTACAAATCTCTTGTCGACGATCGAATCGTCGATCTTACGAAAATGAAAGAGGAAAATGACGCGATAATTCCTAGGAGAAAATGGGACCGCTCTTTATTGATATGAACTGGATTTACAAAGGGGGGTGCTCTTGACCCAACTAGGGACTAATCCTAATTACACTGGATGTGAAGATTGCTATCTTACTTGTCTCAGTTTGCCTCTTAATTTGTAGAACTTGTGTTGATGTTTCGCTCTCTGCCTCTGCCCTCTGGTCTTCTGTGCTTCATGCTTAAGTAACTTCCGAAGGGGTGACAGTTACTCCTAGAGAAGGCGTCCCTGGTGAAGCGTTGCAACTGGTCGGGGCTTAGTGCACAGTTAACAATGTGTCTAATCGCTGACAGTTCGATGCGAGAGATATCAAACCGTCTGGTAGTTGTTGTCAGTGTCTTTAGGATTATCTAACCGTGTGGTATGAAGTATACAACACATGCTATATTCATCGCACGGTAAGATTGTATCCGGGATTAGTTATAAACATCAGTTCATAATGTTTCCGAGCAGTTACCTGGTCCGAGACTAGGTACAAGACCTTATCCGATCAGGGTATCGTTATGTAACCTCTGGAATCCTTACGACCAGTGAGATCGTTAGCCTTAGAGGTTACAACCATGAAGACGTATGGTCTTTTATTGTGTATTAAAACAATACATAGAGGTTTTAATCCTCATCATCTCTTTTATTTTATTTTTACCTCCTAGAACTAACAGAGTCTGTGTCGCTAATTGAAATGATAACAGAGCTATGTCGCCAATTCAATTGGCGACAAAGATCTAATTTGATAAAAAAAAAATCGACTATTTATTTATATAATTCTATTTTTAAAAAAAATATTTATAAAAAATCGTTTGCATTGTATGCATGATCCAATCAAACAGACCACGAGCTGGTCTTAATCTCCCACGATTCGCCGCCCTTATTGACGCAGGTGAGCGTGGACTCAATGCAACTATAAAAGCCCCGAATGGCGTTAAGACAACGACTCGCTGTTTGCACATGTAGTTTTCATCCCCCGTACGGTACATGTATCCTCGGCCACACAGTGGCCATGCAGCACCGTATGGTGACTGGACGGGAGCTCCCTCCACCGCACGGTGGTATCACCGTGCGATATCCTCTCGACCGCACGGTGACCGTACAGTAGATCTTTATTCGCACGATAACGGTGTAGATATGAATATATGTCAGTCCAATAACTGTTGGTACGGTGATCGTAAGGTCCATGCAGCCATTTTTTCTAGTACACGGAAAAAGAACCATTTAGGCTAAAACGCCGGCGAACGGCGCCAATACGGCCAAAGATTCTTTTAAGATTCACGATGCCCGCGTCTGCTCTATTGGTTATCTCAAAACATAAACATAAATCATATCAGTAGCTAGCGTTGATTATATACTCCATTTGTTTATATCAGTACTATAAAATTTTGAAACTTTAAACCCCAACAAAAAGTAGGTTCCTGATTTGCAAAAGAAAACAAAAACAAAACGTAGGTTCCTTCAAGGCTGCGTAATGACATGGTTTACTACGAATCTTTCTGCTATGAATTTTCTTGTCATAAAATTTGTAGTAGAAAAATTCGTAGTAGAATTTTCCTGTGCATCGACAGGAAAACCGTACTTACCCAACAAACACGCTATAGTGACAGCCTGACAGACGAGGCCGAGCGAACCCCGTTAGCTACGAATTCATGGATTTGGTTCCAAATAATTTATTTTGTAATGAATACCCTATTTGTCAGCTTGCAAAAGAATTCTTTGAACTTGGACGCATAAATGATTCAGTTTTTCACCCGAAATGTAAGTATTTCAGGTAAAAAAAAAGTAAGAACACGAACGAGGAGTCGCGTGTATTTGTGTTTAGGAAATGGGGTTTGATACCGATAACCTCAACTATAACAACATTATTCTTCATCACTAGAATAAATTCAATGTGAGTATTTCAGTTTATTTGTTTTGAAAAAATAGATTGTACTCCAGCATATCGAAATCATTATGATGTAAGGATTCGAGAGGTATTGGGTACTGCCAATACAAATATTACCCACTGAAGGTGCTCCATCGGATGATCTTCACTAATTAGTATCATTCGATCGCCTTGTGTATATTCCTCTTTTGTGAGTGCGCGCTCATAGTTTAGACCTGTTCAGAACACAAGAGTCGAACCGTTCCCTGTAAATTTCCTATGCTGCAAACAGTCCCTTGCTCTTAATTTCTTATCCAATCGTGTGGAGGTGGTCAAATAGGTTGTGCCTGCCAGACTAGCTTGAGGCACATGACCGTTAGCTCGGCTCTAGTGACTAGTGAGGCACGGCCCGGCCAGCCAGGCATGCCGTGTTTGGGTTGGCACACATAGTACCGTGCGAGCCGCACGCAGTCGACTCCTTCCCCGATCCCCTCCGGCTCCTCCCCGATCCCTCCACTCCTCACCGTGCCCCCACACGTCTCCCCCGTCGACCCAAACCTCCGCACCAGGCGTGTGTTCCCCTGCGTCCTTGCCGCCAACCCCTCTGGCCTCCTCCTCCTGACGCGACAACAACGACGAGGAACACACCATGTGCGTCAGCCTTGTCCCCATTCCGGGCTACATCGTCTGTGATGTCTCCGCCACCACCGCCACCCCTGTTCCCGACCCTGGTAGCTACAACGATGACCTCGGAGTCATCACCACACCCGAAGACGGCGACCACTACATGGTCGTCAAGTTCCAACACATGGCCGGCTGCAACGAAGCCACCCTCGTCTTCTTCTCGTCCGAGATCGGCGCAGAGGCACACAACGGCGTCAGCGAGCTACACGGGCCTATCAGCCCGTCGGGCTAATCATACTCAGGCCGGCACGAAACAGTCCGTGAGGTCGGCGTGTCGTGCCTCGGTCGACGGCCGAGCCTACAGGCCGGTACGGCATGGCCATTTAGTTAGTTGGGCCGGCCGGGCCATGCCTAAACTGGCCAGTGCCACCTATTTGGCCACCTCTATCTCGTGCATACCAAATTACAGACACTCGTGCTTTGTTAATCTAAACTTTTTAAACGTTACATCATGAACGGGAAAGCTCCTGCCTTGCAAAGAAAATAAACGTTATATCAGGATTTAGAACGGACACATTTGTGCATCAAATTAGCATGTTCTGTCTTCTCCTTACGGAGATAAATAAACTACAGCCGTATGATCTTCTGGTCAAGAGTTATTAAGGACCGGTTTGAATTGAAGTATTGTCAAAGAAATTTTGGAGGATTTAAATTTACTCGGTTGACAACAAAATCTTCCAGGGCCATGGCTCCATATCGTGCTTCTGCCACGGCCTTAATTCTCGATTTTTTTTAAATAATATTAATATAAAGGAATATTTAATTATTTGCCACTTCAAAGATGTACAATTCAAAATTTGCCACTCCATGTGTCTATGACATATGGGTCCTAGGGCCACATGTTATAGACACATCAGTGGCAAATTCTGAATTGCACATCTTTTGGCAGTAGCAAATAATCAAATCTCTAAATTTAAAAGATAATTACAAATATAAATAGCCAAAAAATTACAAAAATAGGTCTCTGCTGCCATTTGAAATGACAAAATTGTCCTGTCGCCATTCTAATTAGCGGCAATATCCCTGTCGTCAATTGGAACAGTGCCGAGAGGGTTCTGTCACCAATTGAACTTGCAACAACACAATTTCGCCCTTTCAAATAGCGACAGAAACCTATCACCATTGGGAATGGCGAAATGGCCCTAAATTTAAATTTATTTAAGTTATGTGTAGAGAATTCAGCCTAAAGATTTTGTGTATTTCACGAAGTTTTTTTTGGTAATACCTTGAAGTGTCCGCGTTGTTCGGAATCCAAAATAAGAGAAGATAACGAAATGTGAAGTAGAGAATGTGAGATCGGCGGCGTAATTTGGAACGCGAGTTTAGCGACGCAATAACACAAATAGCCCCATTCGGAGCAAAATGAAAAAAAAAACATATTTGGGTTTAGAGTAGCCATACGCACTATTGTCCCGATTGTATTGTTCGTGGAACCGATTCCTTTGAAAAAAAGATTACATAGTATTTAATAGTCGAAATATTTGATAAAAGATATTTAAGTTTGAAAGACTTCATAATTTAATTATGAATTACATGGCATGCTAGGTTTGGTTATGTACATTAGAAATGTCAACATGCACAAATCAACAAACCGAAATACATTTACGATACATGTGGGCCTTTTTGGAATTGGAAAAAAAGGTTGATTGGAATGAAATTGAGTAGTACTGGCGGCCCATCGGTCCCTTCCCCTTGTCTCTGGACTGCCTACAGCGGTGGCCAGTCTCGAAGTCAGTCATGTTCTACGAGATAAGCTGGACGATTGAATAATGTTATGATAGCACAACATAGGGCCAAATTAATAATCATGATGCAAATTGAACATAACTTACCTTTTTGATCCGGAATACCAAGCGCTGTCAGACCCCCGGGCGTGGAATACCCGTGGATCTTATGTGTATACTGTGCTAGTCCCAGGATTAAATGCTAGCACACACATTCACATCATTTGGCATCATTTCCATACAATCACATACTAAAGTAAAGCAAAAGGGTGTAATCTACTTAAGCTATTACAATAGTTATTACAACGACGGCCAACTGGCCAAATAAAAGCAGCTATCAGAGAAAACAAATAGCAGCGGAAGACATAGTAGTAGTAGCGAAAATCCAGCGGTGTGCCCATTCGATCCCGCAGGCAACCGACAAGGAACAAGGCGTAAGTAGACCGATCCACGAACCCTCGGTTGCGGTACAAGGAAAACTAAATAAATGCGGCATCGACTTATCGCAAATTCTAAACCAACAACAATAGCAAGATTGAGTACTTGTGTACTCAAGAAGACTTTAGTGTATTGCAAAATTATATTAGATGCAAAATTTGTCAAATGTATGGCTCTATTCTACAAGTTCTTTTGCTCAAAGCCAAGTTTATTTGCAATACTCATAAGTAATAATTTGCAACGGAATTTGAAATAGCAGTTTATGAAAAAGTAAGTACAGGACAGTAAGTAAAGTAACTAAATAAGTAACAACAAACACTCACAACCCTACCCGGTTGTGACCAAAAATATAATCAATATTTCACCATAGAAATGGCACTGACAGATTCATGTTCAACCATAGAAATGGCAATACTGCTATAGAAATAGCAAAACAGTCATAGGAATGACAAATCCTGCTATAGACATAGCAACAAAACCATAGACATGGCAGTTAACTCAACAAAGTAAAACCCCATGTCATTCCTCAATCTTTTGTGACAAAAACAGTTTTTGGAAAACAAAAGCTACCGCCATACCAGCCGCACTAAGCATGCTCATGACCGCGAGCACGGCTATTCGAATAGTTTATCACTTTGCAGAGGTGTACAACTTTACCCACAGTACGCGGTACTCCAGTTGCCTGGAATATCTCTAGTTTGTTCGGCATCCATCGATGCCACCGCTCACTTCCGAAGGTAAGCAATCTAGAGTTCGTGACGTAGCCTTTACATTATCTAGTCTTAACTCTGCACTAGCCCTACGAATCTTTATCCTCATCCGTCGGGATAATCATAATAATAACACTGGTAGTAACAAAGTAACACTCGGATGAGGAGCCTTACTCACCCGGATGGAAACCCGTTGAGCAAGTCCCTCACTTCGCCTGGAGAACACCCGTCGAAGTGAGGCATTCGCAGTTGTGTCGGCATTACCGATCCCCCGGCAATGCGGACACTACTTCTGCCTACTGTCATGCAATGCTGAGATTTCGATAACTTAGTTAGCTACGGCTACCCCACCCTAGCACATATGGTTGTATGATTAGGTCTTAGTCCCGGATTTGCTGGCTTCAGTCCTTAATCAACTACGGGCAAGATCTCCACCCTATCTACTAGTGAGTGACAATCCTCACTTTTTCAGAATATAATATAACTTGCCAGTGTCTAAAGACTAAAGTTTTCATGTCATTTTCATACAAAATAACAAAGGTAACTCCTCTAGACATTTTTCAAAATAATCCCGAACTCACAAGTTATCATATTGTCCTTTTATCAATTTTCAAAAATTCTATTGCTCTAGTTGGAAATTTTTGTACGACAATCGTACTCAAAAGTTCCCAATTGACATTACATATTATCTAACCCATATTCTAAAGGTTACAACAGTAAGGGATCAATATTTCAAGGATACATATGCAGCAAGTAGGATTACAACTACCAATTTCCCAATAATAGCATTTTTACACAAGAAAATACACGCATGCATAATAGGATTTGCAAAACAAAGTACAATAAGTAAAATACTGGGATCAACATGATCAAAGGGGGTGCTTGCCTTACTCTTGCTTATGTTGTTTAGATAACCTTGATCTTGTTTAATGTTCTGATAACCTCAATCCTATTGGGAGTATTGTCCCATCACAACAGCAGAGTCTAACTACACAGATTACGAGTAAATCCAAGTGCGTCTGTGTAACATCCCAAATGTATAATCAGGGTTATTCAAGTATAATTATATGTGTAGAAATTAAAACTTTTTCTCACAACTTGAAAACCCTTACAATCTCATGTAATTCTTGTCCAAGAGTTGTGTAAACCAAGAACACAAAGCTCTTGTTGACCAAAAGTCAAATTCATTTTCCAATTCTCTCAAATCTTGTGCCAAACAATTGGAAAGTATCTTCCTTGGTCCTAAAACTGAGGTGGGACCCTCTGAAAAATATCACAAGTTGTAAAACTAGTTTGATAATTTTTGGAGGTAAAATGAATCATTGAACAACCTTAATGAAATTCCTGAGAAAAATGCATTGCATAATAACCTCTGGAAAATTTATGTAAGGTTAATCATGTTGTCAGCTAGCTCCAGTTAAAATCTTATGAATTTTGGAGTTCATTTGCTATCTCAAACAATTTTGCCAAGTCTTAGCTGTTAGAAAATTAAATTTAAAAGCAGAGACCTTTGTTCCTTGGGGTGGCCAGTACTCAAACCTGGTCCAGCCCAACCCCATCTGACCTCCTTTCCCACCTTGATGAGGTCGTAGCCGTTGGATCCAATCCAACCGCCACGACCTCCCCCTCAACCAAGGCCCCCAGGACCTCCCCATTCGAGGTCCTCTTGACCTCGTGGACCTCCTCGGGTCAACGTGGGCGTCAGACCTCCCCACCTCATCAGGTCATAGCCGCTGGATCAAAGATCCACGGCCACGACCTCCCCTGTGTGTTAAACCTCAAAGGACCTCCTCGTCTTTGTAAGCCATCGCGGCGAGGTCATCCCACCTATGTGAGGTCTTGGCCCTTGGATTCAAGATCATGACCTGACCTCCCCTCACTGTTAAACTAAGCAAGTCCACATCCCACCTACGTGAGGTCACAGCCATTGGATCAAAAATCCATGGTCACGACCTCCTCCTCCCAATCTAACTGTCAGACCTCCCTTTGCACTCACTTGAGGTCGTAGCCGTTGGATTTACATCCAAAACCCACGACCTCCTCTGAAAAACATCACAACAAGGTCCTCCCGCCTTGTTGAGGTCATAGCCCTTGGATCCAAATCGGAGGGCTAAGACCTCCCTTCGCTTTGTGCGTATCAGACCTCCCCATCAGGTCAGTGCCCTTGGATTTTAATCCAAAGGCCGACCTCCCCTCATGTCTTTTTCGATCGCGTGCAGTTAAGTCCTCACTTTGGAGGTCCGCGCTGCTGGAGGAGATCAACGCCTTGGACCTCTGTCCCATTTCCCACGTGCGTTTAGCGATTAATGAAATCGGAGGGCCACGACCTCCCATCCTTGATCGTGTGGTGGGACCTCCACCCGACCACTTAAAACGAACGGTTCAAAACTCTCATCCGATGGCGGGACCTCTCCCGTGTCTTATCCAGCGGCCACTAAGACCTCCCTGTTCTTCTCCTTCCTCTGGCGCGGGCAAGCTCGGCGAAGCATTTATTGCGTGTGCGCACATGAGGTACACTTCAACGACTCTTCTTGACCGCATTTTAATGCAGGCGCCCTTAGCCCTCCCGTCCACACAGCTGCACCTTGTCAACCTTGTGTCTTGTCCAAGCCATGGACCTCCCATGGGCCAAGCTCACCATGAGCTTGGCGGTGGTCCACAACCTCCTGTGCCCTTAGTATAAAGCCTCCCCCCTTTGTCTGGTTGGCTTCCTTTGCACACCTTTGTTCCTTGGCTTACACCCCTGTCTTTGTGAGCTTTAAACCACCAAAGCTTCCTTGGCCGCCATTCTTTGGAGCTTGAAGCTCCTCGGTGGACAAGGGTCCTTGGAGTTTTTTTCTCCTTTTCTCTAAGCTTCTTTTGTGCCATTCCCTCTGGGACCAAGTCCTAACTTGAATTGGTTTGGGCGATTCTGAGAGGTGGACAAAGTGGAGCTTGGGTGGCTTTGGTAGTGGAGCACCCTTCCTCCCGGCACCGGTCCTCCTTCCTCGACCTCCTCGGCACCTTAGGACCTCCGGTACATCCCCGGTAATCCCTTAGTCTTGCACCCTTATGAATGTTTTCAGAGCTTTAGTTTGGCATAAGCTTGTTTGTCGCATGAGCTCATTTTTGCTTTTCGGTTTTGCCGTCTTGGTCACCTCTGTCCTCTCGGCTCATGGCGTTCAAAACCGTCATTGCCGTTGAGAGAAGGTCCGTTGGTGTGCGCGTGGTTATTGCGAACCGCGGTACCATTGGATCTCGCCGGCGAGGTCTACATCGCCGGCGAGAACCAAATATTTGAACACGGGTTTTTGTCGGACGCAGCGACATTGTCGTTGTCGTTTTAGGACAAAAGATCCACCGAGTTAATCGCTTATCATTGCTCCCATCATTGAATTCATTTGGTGTGTCTTAACTGTCTTAAATCCACCATTTCTTGCGCGCCATTAAGTCCTCCAGCGCGGACCTCCTCGTGGTCCCGCGCATTTAATCTCTTGTCCATAGCGCGTGCGTGTCGTGCGCTAATTCTAGCGCCGATCGGACATCCGGACCTCCTCCAAGGAGATCCGGAGCGTCCAAGACCTCCTTGGCGCAATCTTAGCCGTCGAGACCTCCACGGAGGTGCAGCGGCGTTGAGGACCTCCTCTGGGACCTCCTCGAGGTCATCTCACCGCTGAGGACCTCCCTTTAATCTGGTCCGCTCCGACCTCCCTTCCATGTTGTGGTCCGTTAGATCTTCCATCTCTGGCCATGACCTCCCTCACCTCGCGCGTAATGTGTGGTTAGGAGGTCCAGACCTCTGGACCTCCCATGTGCATGTGTGTTGTTCTCTGGGAGGTCTGAGCCGTTAGATCTGAGATCTGTGGCTCACGACCTCCCATGTCTTTGTGAATGTTAGGAAGGTCGATAAATTCTTAAGTATGAACTGAAATGAGGTAGACTTTAGAATTTCATATCTTTTTCATTTTAAATCCTTTTGAGGTCATTCAAATTGTGTTAGCTCTGTCTTAAACTTGACTTTAATCCAAAAATGGTTGTAAGTTGAGTTCAGCTCCAGAGCACAGTTTTGCCATAGGTTTTAGTACTCCTTTTGGATAATACACTCAAAATTTAGGTTTAACTTGTAAAACCCATAACTAATGTTCTGTAGGTTATTTTTGAATGAGACCAACTTTGTTAGCTTCCTCTATTAATGAACTCACTGTAAAATTAGATTTGAGCATATTGCTGTTATAGAAATAAGGACTTGTGCATTATAATTTTGTTCAAGTTCTTGTTTTTGAAAAATTATAGAAAGTGCAATATAGCTCCAAATGGGATGAACTCAATTGTGTTATTCATCTCATGAGGTGCTGGTTTCACAGTAAAAATCTCAGCCTCACCACTTTTCTAGAAAATGTTGCCTCATAATTAAATTAGTGAATAGTGCAGTTTGGTATTTTCAGGGGCTGAGCAGAATTGTTTTGCTCATAACTTTTGCATTAAGAATCCAAATCCATTGGTTCTTGTTGCTAAATTCCCTAAAAATCACCCTCTTACTGCTGTAGAAATTTCAGAGAATTTGGAGTTCGTTTGCTGTGCTGTCTTGTTGTTTTTCGTCGTTCTTATCGGTTCTTTATCGTTTTTCCGTTAGGTTTCGACATTTGTGGTGATCCCATAAGCGACCCTCCGCAACAAAGTGACCAGCAGCAAGGCAAGCAGTTTGACCATTTCCATCATTGTCCCATTATTTTAAAGCTTAATACTTTGTTTTACTTCTATGTATGCATGCTACTTTGTGTTAATTGTCGCTAGTAATCCTATAGTTGCATAATCTGAGGAGTTGTTTATCCTCTACTACCAATGAGCCTAGGTTATTCGCTGTGGTTGGAGCTTGTTGGATGAGCTCTTATCACTTAGTAGTTTCGACTTAAACTGCTTAGACATGCTTAGCTATCGGTAGTAATGGGCGATCATCGACTTAGTCGATGGTCTTGATCACACAAGTATAATTATTCCTCCTATATGTCCAGCACTTGTGCTTTGATTAATTGTAAAATCAAAAACTGAAAATAAAATGTTGATTTGGACTTGGGCATATTGGATGGATGGTGTGGTTTTGGAATGTGGTAGTATGCCCGAGTCGTTATGACCGAGTTACTTGCGCCACCGTTACGAGCAATATTATGTGCTAACCACACGAGGGGATATGGGACCTCTCTTGACTAAGTACTTTGGGGGCGTTAATTATGAGCTGGTTGGTGGGTATGTTTTAATAAAATGTGTATGTGTAGTGTTAGGAGGGAGCATTGGCGGGCGGTTAGGCTGTCTAATGTGTCCTTGTCCCCGTGGGTTCTTGCTCGTAATTAGCATCGTCCATTGGAAATGTCTCGTAGGACTTAGCCGTGCGGCATACCAAAGGTAGTGTGCCTAAAGGAAAGGCGGTCAGGCGTGTGGGTACATTGGTACACCCTGCGAGGATAAAACTATTGAATAGCCTCGTCCTAGGTTATGGGACCCCGATGTTTATTAGGCTCATAATACTTAGTCATCCAATTGACCTAGTATTATCAACCGAATAAACTTCGGTCTCGAAGATGTATACTCCCGAATGCAAGTATACATACCTCACAACAAAAGAATATATCAATTCCATACAACACATAGAACATAAGCAACAAACCGAAGTTAATATTAATATGGAATAGCTACTACAAAAGAGGGCCCTTAGGCCAAATAGCAATAAGTTACAAGAATACACAATGAAGCAAAAGTGCCATAAAGATGGCTATAACACAAAGCCAATCGGTGTGCCTTAACCCCTAGGCATCTGACCGGACCGCCAAGCTAGTCGTCGAAGAAACTGCAACACGTGGCACAGAAGTAAGGCTCTTGGAGCTCACCTCCGTCCTCTGCAACAAGATTGTTAAGCAAAGCAAATGAGTACAGTCTGCAAATATCAAATGAAATCCAATAAAAATATATTCAAACCAAATAAAACACTTCAAATAAGATTAAACATATTTATCGCCATCTCGAAAGAAGGGGATAAATCAGATGAGATCGATACACACTCATCTGGAGCTGATGAGGAGAGACTACGGATGAATTATCTTCAAAGGAGTTGATGAAGGAAATTCTTTAGACCAAAGTAGATCCAAAGAAGTTGATGAAGGAAATACTACAGACAAAGTAGTTAAATCCTTTGGAGAGAGAATGTTCGCAGGAACATTCCTCACTGGCTACTTAGGTAGGAGGGATTACCGGGTTAGGTAATACTCTCTAGATTAGCTTTCGGATCACTAATCGTCAGATCACTGGGGACGGATGACAACAGATGATACCTACAGCCTAAGTGATGTTGTTTTCCTTAACAAGCCACCTAGTACTCACAAACACTCTCTCTAGGCATTCTATATATACATCTACGATGATTATACAGTCAAAATCAATCCTCTTATATGTTCTTCTCCTTCGGCAGACTTTGATGGTGATTGTGTGCACATCTATTAACTGCGGTTGCAATTAGCTAGTGGCACACTCATACGCTTAGGTTAACTAACTATTTAACATACTGACAGGTTCTAAAATAGCTAACTAATCTAGGTGGCTTCCGAAGTCAGGTGTACACTAGACTAATCCAGTGAGTTTATTGCTCGCTGACACCAACTTAACCATGCCTTGCTAACTACCAAAAAGCTTACTGAGACGATCCTACTGGCACTGCACTATCTGGCTAACTAAATACTAAACACTTCTACTAATCCTTATTAACCAACCACTAAACTGAAAGGGTTCACTGCAACTGTACTGTCTGCTAGCCATCTACTTGATCTAACTACTGCTAGCTTGCTACTTCCAGTTAGAATGCAAATTGCCATTTGCAGTTTGCATTGACAACCACTAATTAACCTAACAAGACCAAGTGTAAGTTAGCAGTAAATTCTACAAATCGGCTTCAACTACTAACCTACTGGTCAACTAACTAGGATGAGCCCTACTGACAGCTAGTGCTAACATCTATCACCTAATTAGCATCTAACCCACTTTGAATCACTCATAGTGAAAAGAATCCATAGAGACAGTAAGGAGGGGGCTCGGCTCACTAGCACTTCCAATATCCATAAAACTTGTTAGCACTTGGTTCTCGGTTTTGGCAATGAAATCTACTGACAAGGCACTTCTCACGTTGGCTAAAAGAATCGGTAACAGATCTAACTAATGGTACTAGTAGTCTTATTATCCTTCGGTTAACTCAGGTTTGCATCTAGAATGCCTTCCCTGGAAATCTGTCAGACAACATAAATATTGCTGAGATGAGTTGCTACTGTCTACACCTCTCTGCTCACAAACCTGACAACACAAATTCATCTTCTCAGCTATGAAGGTTACTAGGAGCTGACCAAAACAATCTGTAACTACTGAACTTAACTAACAAACAACACGATGTTTGAAACTGGAAACATGCATTTAGTTGCTAATCCCACTGGCTAGAGTTTCTCTGTTTGAAGCTAAACAGATACAAGAGAGGGCACACAGGGAACCGAAAGGAGCTGAACTGGGGGTGGCTGGCTCATAATTCTGACAGCAGGAAGTTTTCATCATCTCTGTTCATCAGACAACCGAAAAGGGTCTCTTCTGGACTGAAAAAGCTAAAGTCCAAACTTCAGACTAACCCAAGCTTCACATTTGCTAATTCAAAAGAGTGGTCCAAAAGACATTCACAGATCTTGTTGGCAGTGAGAAGTTTGCCTAACAAGTGGATGCTCCTGGCAAGCTGAATTCTCATCTAACACTACTCTGATCAGTTGGCTAACAAACAACATGATGTTTGCAACTTGGAACCTGCAATCTCTAACTTAATATCTAATCCCAGGTTTACTACTCAGGGTACTTATCACCTAAATTCTGAAATGGTTTAACCATTGCCAGGCCTTGGTTCATACCATGCAGAGAAAGGGCAGACAGTGTCACAGAGAGGGAGCAACCAGGAGAGGCCAGGAGGCTCTCGAGCTGAGATGGGCGACGGCAATGGATGTCGTGGATGACCGGCGAGTTCTCACTGCCGGCAAATACAGAAATTACGCACTCAATATCACTTGAACTCAGTGAATTGGTGCTGCAAAAACTGGCAGCGTTTTCTGGTTGTTTTCTCCTCTTATTTATAATAGCAAACTACAAACGTTACATGCAAAAGCAATAAACACATACTAGTGCTGCACGTTCTAGCACATCCAAGAAACAGCAGCAATGAAAAACATTAATGATGCTAATGAAAACAAGGAAAACTGAAAACACTAATGGAGTAAGCACCAAGGATTAACTTCAACCTTTCAGCTTCAAGGAAAACTGAAAACACTAATGGAGTAAGCACCAAGGATTAACTTCAACCTTTCAGCTTCAACAATTCTCCCCCCTAGTCCTTGCTGTGCTCACCGATCTTGTTGACGCCGATCAACGCACACAGTTGCTGGAACCGCACGCGTCCAAGTGCCTTGGTCAGAACGTCCGCCAGCTAGTTCTCCGTCGAAGTGTGCCAGAGGACGATCTTGTTCCCGTCGATGCACTCCCGAATGTAGTGAAAACGAGTGTCGATATGTTTGCTTCGGTCGTGGAAGACGGGGTTCTTGCTGAGGGCGATGGCGGACTGGTTGTCCACCTTGAGCTCCGGCACTCCAGACTCAGTACCGAGCATGTCAGACACGAGCCGAGCTAGCCAGACGCCTTGGCAGGCCGCTGTAGCCGCCGCAATGTACTCTGCCTCACATGAGGACAGAGCCACCACCTTTTGCTTGGTGGACTGCCAGGTGATGGGGTTGCCGCCGAGGAAGAAGATGACGCCGCTGGTACTCTTGCGCGTGTCGACGTCGCCCGCCATGTCGGCGTCGCTGTAGCCGACCAATCGAGCTTGTTCATCCTCCCTCCTGGCGTAGTGAAGACCGTGATCACGCTGCGTTCCCGCCATCGCATCTGTAGTACGCGCTTCACCGCGTTGAGGTGGTCCTCGTGTGGTTTCTCCATGAACCGGCTCAGATAGCCCACCGCGTAGGCAAGATCTGGCCGGGTGTGCACCAAGTAGCGCAGTCCGCCGATGACGCTTTGTACTCGATGGCGTCCACGATGGGCGATGCTCTCCTTGCTCAACTTGAGCCTTGGTTCCATCGGCGCCAGATCGGGGTTGCGGCGCTCATGCCACTCCGCTCAGCGGCTTCCTGCATAGGCGATTAGCGGAGCGAGATGCCGTAGTGTGCCCTTGGTTCACCTCGATCTGAGGTAAGGTAGTACGACGGCCGAGGTCGCTCATGAGGAAGACGCGCTTCATCTCGAGCTTGAACGCCACGATCTCGTCATTGCTGGTGCCGGTAATGATCAAGTCGTCGACGTAGACCCCGACGACCAGCCACTACGACCCTCGGCTCCGCATGTACACTCCGTGCTCGGAGCTGCTCCTCTGGAAACCAAGTGATACCATGGACGCATCAAACTTGGCATTCCAGGCCCTCGGTGCTTGTCGGAGACCATACAGCGCCTTGCGAAGACGCAGTACCTTGTGCTCGCTGTCCTTGACGACAAAACCCGGCGGCTGGCTCACGTACACCTCCTCCTTGAGGTCGCCATTGAGGAAGGCGCTCTTCACGTCCATGTGGTGGACTTCCCAGCGCTCGTGGGCCGCCAGAGCCAGCAACACCCTCACGGACTCTATTCGTGCGACAGGAGCGAAGACCTCGTCGAAGTCGATTCCTACACGTTGAACGTAGCCTTTGGCGACCAAACGCGCCTTGTGCCGGATGACATTGCCGTGCTCATCGCGCTTCACTTTGAAGACCCGCTTGAGCCCGATCGCCGGTGTGCCCGGTGGGGGCGCGGCGAGCTCCCATGTGTTGTTGTCTTGATCGACTTCATCTCCTCGCGCGTCGCTTGACGCCACCGCTTCGCCTCGCGCTCGCCTCGCTAAAGGAGACGAGCTCGTCGCCGTGGTGAATCGCACTCCTCGTCGAGCACGGGGCATAAGCCCGGCGGCGAGGCTGGTCCGATGATGCGTCGATGGCGCGGAACGAAGTGGAGCATCGTCGTGGTCCACGTCCAAGTCCTCCTCGAGATCGGCGGTGGCGTCTGAACTCGTCGGCGCACTTTCGCGGACGCTGGCGTCGTGGTATGGCCCGCTCGGCGGCGTCATGGGTGCAGAGGTTTGGCCGTGTGGGCGACGGAGATATGTGAACTGGTGATGCCGCAACATCTCGAGACGAGCCGGAGAAGTACTCCGTGGTGTACTCGACGTTGAAGGGCTCGCCGTCACCTGGATCACCACTGCTTTTGTCGCCCCAGCTCCATTGTCCCGCCTCGTCGAACACAACATCGCGCGACACGATAATACGCCTGGTGGAGGGGTCGTAGCAGCGGTAGGCCTTGGAGCCATGCTCGTAGCCGACGAAGATTGTTGGCGTGCTGCGATCGTCAAGTTTCTTGAGCCCAGGCCGTGTGTTCTTGACATGCGCGACACACCCAAACGTCCGGAAGTAGTGGACGGCGGGGCGCTCTCCTTGCCAAGCCTCGAAGGGGTCTTGCCGTCGGCGCTTCGTGTCGGGCGCGGTTGAGGATATGTCTGGCGGTGTTCACGGCCGCCCGAAATATCGAGGAGGCCCTTGGCCTTGAGCATACACCGCCATGGCGGCGATGCTCGGTTGCGGCGCTCCACCACCCCATTCTGCTTTGTGGTGAGTAGGGGCGGTGAGTCGCCATTGACCCAGCGCTTCGGCGCGATACTCTCGAACTCAACGGAGGTGAACTCCCCCCTCGATCGGTGCGGAGTACCTTGACTTCCTCGGATCAGCACTTCTCTCGCTTTGGAAGTTCTGGATTGCAGCTGGTGCTTGATCCTTGCTTGACAGCAGACGTAGCCACATATGCCTGCTCATATCATCAACTAGTAGTAAAAAATACTTGTTACCACTGGGCGTCGTGGGCGCGATCGGTCCGCACAAGTCGCCGTGGACGAGGTCGAGGATGTGCGCCGCTCGTCGCAGCGCCTTGTCTGGGAAGGGCGCCCGCCTCTGCTTGCCGGCGAGGCAGCTATCGCACACTTGATCAACATGATCAAGCAGCGGCAACCCACGCACTATCTCCTGTTGGGCGAGTGCGCGCAGCGATTTGAAGCTGATGTGCCCGTACCTCGCATGCCAACGCCAGGCCTCCTCCGAGCTGCGCGCAGACAAACACACCGGCCGCCCAACTTCTAGCTCGAGGAGGTAGAGTCGAGTCGGGGAGCGTCGCACGCGCGCGAGGAGCTCACGCTATTTGGTCGAGATCACGAAGGATCTTGGCGTCGATCTCCACCCGGCAGCCCGCCTCGTCAAGTTGGCCGAGGCTCAGGATGTTCGCCGTCAGTCGGGGAATGAAATACACCCCCGTCAACGCGCGATGCTCACCATTCTTGCATGAGAAAACGATGGTGCCGCGCCCCTCGATCTCCACCACAGATCCATCGTCAAAACGGACCGTGCCACAGATGCCTCCATCAAGCTCGGAGAAGGCTGACCGCGCGCCAGTCATGTGATTAGTGGCGCCCGTGTCTAGTACCCATCAGTGGTGGTCGCGGTCCTCACGTGGCCCGAGCTGCGCGAAGACGTGCTCCTCGTGGATCTGGACAGCAGAACTTGACGGAATGGTGGAGGAGAAGAGTGACGCAGATGCCATTAGGAGTGTTGGCTCATCCTCTTCTCCTTGGGCAACATGGGCCTGCTCGGACTTCTTGTGCTTACTGCGGCAGTCCCTGGCCCAGTGGCCGAACTTGCCACAGTTCCGGCACTTGTCTGACGAGCGCTCCTGGGCCGGCCCGGACGACGTGCCGCTCTTGGTGTCGCGCACGCCGCCTCCACCACCGCCGCGGCCTCGCCGCGTCTTGCCGTGCTTCTTGCCGCTGCTGGACCCGCCCCCTTCACCATTGTCACGTAGCTTCAGCCGCTCGAGCCACTCCTCTTCGCAGAGAAGAAGGCGGCCCTGCTTATCGACGGTGGGTGGTGGTGGCGTCGGCTTCTTCCTCCGCTGCTCGATGGTGCGCAGACGTCCGGTGACCTCCTCGACCGACAGCTCGTTGACATCGAGAAGAGTTTCGATGGAGAACGCGATCTGCTCCAGGTGCTCAGGGACGACTTGAAGCATCTTCTTCACGATCTCAGCATCGGTGATGTCGCTGCCGAGGATGCGAATGTTGTTTGCGAGACCAACGATTCGGGCGAAAGTCATCGGCAGACTCCCCTCCTTGAGCGAGATCTCCATGAATGGCTTGAAGCAAATGCTGCTGCGTTGGCCTCGCGAACACGCCGCACGCCAACGCCAGCGTACGGTCTTCACCGCCTCCCAGGCGGAACGCGCCGTGCGTTTGCGTGCTAACGACCCGAGCATTTCAGGCGGCACAGCACGCAGAATCGCCGCCAGCGCGAGGCGGTCCTCGCGGTACTCGACGGCTTCATCCTCCTCTGGTTCGACGGCCTGCCACAGCCCTTGGGCCTGCAGGTTCACGCGCATCAACAAAGACCATTCCTGGTAATTGGTGCGCGTGAGCATGAAATCTTGAACCGAGCCGCCCGCCTCCTTGACGACGCTCGATGGCGACTTCGCCGCGCGATGGCGCCCTCGGCCTTGGCGCGAAAATCGCGATACCGACGTCGGGGAGGGGGCGATGGCGAACGATCACCACCGCCCATGGGAGCAGACCGGACGGACATAGCGCCGGGGCGTAACTTCTCGATACCAATTGTCGTGGATGACCGCGAGTTCTCACTGCCGCAAACACGAAATTACGCACTCAAGATCACTTGAACTCGATGAATTGGTCTTTGCAAAAGCTGGCGGCGTTTTTACGGTTGTTTTCTCCTCTTATTTATAATAGCAAACTACAAACGTTACATGCAAAAGCAATAAACACATACTAGTCTTTGCGTTCTAGCACATCCAAGAAACAATGACAATGAAAAACATTAATGATGCTAATGAAAACAAGGAAAACGAAAACACTAATGGAGTAAGCACCAAGGATTAACTTCAACCTTTCAGCTTCAAGGAAAACTGAAAACACTAATGGAGTAAGCACCAAGGATTAACTTCAACCTTTCAGCTTCAACAATGGAGCGGCGGCGAGGCGGCGGGTTGGGCAAAACGGAATGGCCGAAGGTCACAGAGGCTAATGGGGTTCTTGGCCGGGCCAGAGACGCTCTGTGGCGGCGAGGCAAAACCTTGCGGCGGCCGGCCATGGAGGCGAAAAGAGGGCGACGGCGTGGGATGGAGTAGGGAGCAAAATGGAGGGAGCATGGGCATACCTAGGGTACCTGGAGCATGCCGGTGCGGTCGGAGGAGGATGCGGTGACCTAAGGCGGCCTGGCGACGAGAGCTTCGGGCGGCATGGCGGTGACCTGAGTGGCCGGAGTTCACCGGAGTGGCCGGAGGGCTAGGAGACGGCCCGGCCATCCGAAAATGGCATTCGGTGCAGCAAGGAGAAAGTTCGTTTTGAGCTTGGAGAACAGGGGGAGTGAAGGGGAAATGGCAGCAAGGGAGGCAAGGCCGCCATTGCTTGGCTTATATAGGGAAGAGGCGGAGCATTCGCGAGGAAGCCCGGGAGCAAGGTGGCGGCAAGCTCGGGTCGCGTGTACGCATGCACTCGGCGAGAGCTTAAATGGCGGAGTCTTGCCTAAGCGCCGGATGGGCAAGAGGCGGCAAGGCGGAATCTTTGGCACCGGGCGAGGCTTGGTGGTGCTAGCGCAAGGGGCAGCCGCGTGGACATGCGCACGGGTGCGTGGCCATGGCCGGCGTTGGCTTGCAAACGTGGAAGAAGAAGCCTGCAAGCGGGAGCCCACTGTCTAGTGAGGGGGAGAAAGAAGCCTGGCCGTGGGCCCAAGCAGTTAGTGAACGGAAGAAAAGAAAAACACTGCTCACGGAACCCGCTAGTCGGTTGGAGAAGAAAGGAATTTCCATTTCCCGTTTTTCTGAAAATTGGCTGAGAAGTTGAGAGATTTAAACTTGACGGTCCGATTAGGAATGAACGGTTCAGATGAAAAGATTTGTTCGAACGGTCCGAACATTTCAATCAATCAGGGTCATCTATTTCAAAATCAACGGCTCTGATGAATCGTGCTGTTCGGATGGTTCGAACGGCACTTTTGATCTTATCCGTCTAATAGGGATCTAACGGTGCGCGCGTGTTTTTGTTGGGCAGCCCGATCAAAAATGAACGGCCCAGATTGCGCATTCGTTCGGACGGTCTGAACGTTACATTGGATCTGGACTGTTAATTTTAAATCCAATGGTTCGGAAGCACTGGGTCCAATCCACTTATGGAGATGGTCTGGTTCGACCGAGCGGGTCGGACTCGAGCCCGAGGAACAATGCAGGCTTTAGGGTTTTTTTTAATTATCAGCTGATTTCTTTGCCGATTTAATTCACCAACCAAATGAAGTCCAAAATTTATGAAAATTTTTGTGTAGACTACTGAACTCAAGTAGTTTCTACAGTAAAATTTTCAGAGGTTAACACCTTACCTGAATTTCTACAAAATTCAAACAACGTGATGTTCCTAAGAGGTTGTAGATATTTTTCTAAGCAAAATTTCATATAGAAATGTTGTTGAATGATTACTGGGATAAAAAGCCTGAAACCATTCTCCTACTTAGAAAATTTTTACTTCGTTCTATCTATTTCCTTTTTATCACCCAAAGAAACTCAAGTTTTATTTTTAAAACCAACTCAAGATTTTCAAAAAGGCAGAACCCAAAAGCACATGTTCAATAAAATCCATCAAAAATTTTAAAAAGTTCACATTTTTATATTTTTGAAAATAAGCCCTGATTTCGGGTTGTTACATCCAATTTCTAACTATGCCACGAAGATTATCATTCCCAGTCACAAAGCTCCACCATATCACACATTTTCCACCCAGTTGATTAAGTGCAACACATACCACCAACGAGTAATAACACACGGCACACAGCTTTATCATAAAGTTCTATAATCACTTAGTCAAGTTTATAATTGCAACTCAGATGACAATGGATGACTCGTTGCATGGCTAAGCAATCTACTTGTATCTAACCAAACCACGTTGGTGCGGGTGGAACCTTGCTCCAAATAAGGACCTACGGGCCAATAAAGCAAAATGCCACTAGGAGTTGAGGGAAATTACCTGCAAAATGCCCATCCGCTAACACCCCTACGCACCCGGCACCCCCTTCTCACCTCGCACATGTGTGTTGCTCCCGATTCCCAAATCCTCACTCTAGAGAAAACCCTAAAGGCAGCGTTGACCAGGGCGGCGGCTCCCTCCCTGGTGGCCCTTCTTCTTCCCCGGCATCCTCATCTTCTCCCCTTCCTGCCCAACATTCTCGTCCTCTCCCTGGCCCCGGCCTCGACGACTTCTTCGTCAGCTTCCTCGTCCTCGTCCTCGTCCTCGGCTTCCTCCTCCCTGACTTCCTCGTCCCCGGCGCACGCTACTCCTTCCCTAGGCTCGACTACTCCATCCCTAGCCGCAGTGTCTCCTCCCACGCTGATTTGCTCCCCTCGACAACCTCCACGGTGAGAAGGTCAATTCCTAGTTCCTAGTAACTCATCCCTTCGTTTTTTGGCAGATCTGTTAGTGTGCTTATGGATGTGTCTTTGAGATTTGTTGATCTATGATGTTGGACAGTTGGATGTAGAAATTGGTGGTAGAAATTACTAGATGTTGATTCATATGAGCCATATGCTTGCAGTGCATTCTCCAAATTTTGTTACAAATTTTCTGCCTTGGTACTTCAAATAAAGCACTGAATGCTTTGTTTAGAATCACTCAAATTTTCTGCCATATGATTTTTTTTTGATGTGTTTTAGTGTTTTAAGGTGATCATATATAGGGTAATGTATATTATAAGGCATTAAGGCTGCAGTTACAATGCCTAAGGGCTTGTTTGGATTGAGGCCTGAGCTCTATGCCTGAAAAAAAACTAGTGCCTGGAGGTAGCCTGGAAAATAGATAATTTTTGCTTAACCAGGCAAGCCTGGGGATGTGGTGTTTGGTTGAAGATTTGGGTCTGGAGAAAAAATAAAGTTAAAAAATTGCATGAAAACCATATTTTTACCTTGGAGCATTATACTGTACAAATACTACTACAATATGCACTATCAGTGATCTAAATATATAACGTACGCACACAACTAAACTTAGTCAAATACTGTATGAGACCCAGGCAGCTCGGCCCCGGCAGCCCAGGCGTTCATTTTCAAGGGCCTGACCCCGGCAGCTTTCTCCAGGCAACTTTCTCTAGGCAGCAATCACAGGCAACAACCAAACGCACTCCTGGCAGGCTTCAGGCAACACCTCGACCAGGCAAATACGGACCAGGACGCGAAGCAAACAGCCCCTAAATGTTCTAAGGCTCGTTAGAAGCAGAGCCCCAATGGTTGCTGAATGTAGTCTGAAACTCTGAATTAGATAATTGGTGTGCTACTCTTCTTGCTTTGCCCTCGGTAGCTCTGTTGCAAACTTGCCATGCCACTTTGCTTTGCTTCCTTGATTCCTCATCTGTGTTGATGTCATGCCAAATACCTAGTTGCTTGCATATTGGTAGATCTTGCAGAGTACATCTATGAGAACAATATCACAAGCTGGTAATGGTACAACATTTCATGTTGCTGCGTATGAGAATAGCATTACTGTTCTTGCTGCCTGTTGCAGACTTGACCCATTTTGCTCTTACAAATAATGGTGCATAGTGCTTATAACTATAATGCTACGAAATGATGATGTGTTGTATGTGTGGCTGCCTGATCTCACAAAGCATATTTGTGCAGTTGAGATCCTGAATGGGCACACTGGGTTTGTGTGCTTGCATTCGTCGTCGTTATCTTCTTCTACTGGGGAGAGATGTCATTGGTGTGTAGCTGATGTTGCTTTGTAGCAACTTGAACTATTGAATGCAAAGATTCACTTGTATGAATGTTTTCTGAGGATATCCTCCGGTGTTGAATCCTCCAAAATTGTACCCCAGTTGTGTCAGATTATTGAATAAAATAGTACTGGGTTCCCTCAATGCAATGCAGATTGTTCGATGCTAATATGTTGCTCGAATTGTTGAATGCAAAATTAATTTCTCTGAAAGTTTTCTATGAAAATCCTTCAAATTGGTTATTGAAGATTCAATACCATGCATATTGTTGAATGGAAATGGGAAGTGCCAAACTTTTGGCGATGACTGTGAGGGTGAGTTGTGTGTCCTGTCGCTCCCTTGATCTCTATGTGTGCTGATGTATGTATTTTTTTGTGAGTGAAAATTTCGAACGTGGGCGAAAAAGATGGCACAGCATGACAAAAAAAAAAGCATAACATGACTGATATCAACTTATTTAACTGTTATAAGTTAAGCAATAAAAAAAAGATTACAAAACATAAAACAAGGGTAGTGCAGTCTTTTTATAAAGATTCTTCTTATTTCTAGAGTTAGAGCTAACTTTCTAACCAAACATCTCCTTAGATAGCTCCAACTTCTTATAGGAGTGGATCCAAAAATGAAACTATAGTTAGAGCTGAAAAACTTGAAATAGAGTCATACCAAACATACCCTAAAATAAGGGGACTACTCTGGAAACTCTCTGTTCTGCTTGAACTTACATTTGCATGGTCCGGCCGAGGAGATGAGAGGATGAGCCCGGGAACAAGATGAGAAGGGGGCTCCTACGTTGCAGGCATATGCATGGTATATTGAATTTCAAACTGTGGAATCATGAAGGCGGTTGAATAGGAGCCTCGTATTTTCCTGTACTCACTTCAAACTCCCACACTAGCTACTGAAAAACTAAGGAGATGAAGAACAAATCAAAACATTTCAGCTAGCAGAGCATGCATGCCAGAGCATACCATCGTTTATTCGATGAGTTTTGCGTCGAACTTCGGTTTTAGGAGTAGTTGCATGGTGCTGTATTGTCTGTCTGTATATACGGAAACCGCAAGATCACACTGGTTTTTAGATGCTGGCTAAACTCACCGAAACGGGGCACGGCGTACGTAGCCGGGCGTCGTGCGCGTTGGCTTCCTCGCTCGTTCCACGCCGCGGAGCGCGGAGACGCGTCGGCCTTCGGCAATGAGCGCGGGCGCGCGGAGGTGGCGGCAAGGCCGGCGCGGGACGGCACGGGCGCACGGCAGGACGTGGACGCGCGGGCGTGGCGATCCTGTGACTGCGTGTAGCGGTTAGACCCTGCAGCCTTGGGCTCGTAGTATACGGATGCACTGTGCTTGGGCCATTGCATTTGCACGGGTCGCTCGCTGCTTGATGGGCCTCAGTGTCAGTGAGCCGAGGCCTTTATACTTTCCGGCCGGTAACTCGCTGTCTACTAAATAAAAAAATTGATTTCAAAAAAGGAAAAAGTTGTATCGTGCCGGCGGCTGGGCCCACCACAACCTGCTTTCATTCCGTTGGAGCCCACACGCGGCTAACGGCCGTTAATTACGCCGATTAGTAAGGTCTCGCAGAGTACAAAGCCCTGAACTGGTCTTCATCTAAAAGCTTTGGGCTATCAGGCCAGTCTCAATGCTTAGTTTCACTACACGGTTTCCAAAACGCCACATCAGCTAGAGCGGGATGAAACAATGAATGAAACTAGCCTTCACAATGCAGGGTTTCATTTCACCAATTCTAAAGCTAAGTATATCATTTAATTGCGGCAGAATGCTAGGATCATATGCGCCATATGCTCGTGTAGCCATTTGCACACAAACTAAAATACATGCGGTGCAAAAAATAGATACGATTGTTCAAATCATACGATTGTTCGGTTCATACGACCACTTCATACGATTGTTCACAAGATAGATAAGCAGAGTACTTGCATATTACATAGTAAAGTTGAGAATCTGGAACAAGATGATAACTTGGGCGATATAGATTCTTTCACCATGAACTAAGCTAGATAACATAGGCATTACGCATAGAGCGATTCAGTCCTTTGAAACACATAGATCACCGGTTGAGATAGGCTTGATGGTTGAGATAGCCTTGAGTAGTGCAGATACTAAACTAAGATAGATAACAGAAGTTCAGATAGCCTTCAGTAGTTCAGGTCACTGGAACACATTGGTTTCACATCGTTGCTTTCATCCTGTAGAAACAAAAAATAGTTCGGCATGAGCTCTCAGCCTTTCAAAGCATGAATCAATGTTGATAAAGAAGTTTAAGCATTTTTTTTATGGCTCAGTTTGTAACAGCAAGGTATATGCATATTGGTTACTTTGGGACAAGACCCCAGGTTCAGGTTCAAGCTCATTCATATGATCATATACACATATACTGCTATGTGGTTCAAAACAAAATAAGATAAATATAGTGATCGATTCCCGAACTAACCTTGTCCTTTGGCGATTGGCACCTGCGAAACCAAAATAATTGACGATGAGCATTCAAACAATTACAAGTGCACCATGCATATATATATAAACGTTATAGAAAAATAAAATAATTACATGTATTCTATCTCAAACTCGGATATATGTGCACGATCACCAAACTTATTCCAAATATGTTCCACCAAATCATTCTTAAGTCGGCGATGAGCCGATCGATCTCTAATAAAGTATCTTTTTCTAAAACTCTCTCTAACGGAACACTCGATCGGGAGAGAATTCGGTTCTTGAGCAGTTGATGAACTAGGAGGCAAATTTAGATCTAGATTTTCTTCAATAATGTCTTCTTCCTTCTCATCTTCAACTATCATATTGTGAAGTATGAGCGCAAGCTAGCACAACATCACGGAGTACATTTAGGTCATATAGGCGAGTGGTCGTTTTAAGATGCAAAATCGTATTTGCAATACACCAAAGGCTCTCTCAATATCCTTTCTTGCCCTTCTTGTTCTGTGCATACAATTTATCCTTCTCGGTGATAGGGAGTCGTATGGACTTAACAAACCTTGCCCATTCGGGTATATTCCATCGACAAGAAAATATCCAATGTTGTGTTGATTCCCATTTACCATGTCTTTGGACTCTAGGAGCTTGTCCTTTTAGCTCATTGATAAATCTGATGGACCGGTTCAAAACATTAATATCATTGTTAGAACCCTTCTCCAAAGAACACATGCCAAATCCAAAGATCATGTGATGCCACGACCTCAAGAATGGCGTCGGCACTTCGATCACCAGAGTGAATCGACCCTTCCATGCATTTGGGCATCTTTCCCATTGCCAATGCATGCGATCAATCTTGCCAAACATACCGGAAAACCTCGTCTCTCACCAAGTTTGAGTAGGCGTTCGATTATCTTCCATAGTGGGCGTCTCGGATATCTCTCACCAAATACATCTCTAACACCTTTGACAAAATTCTTCATTGCCTCCATTGCGGTAGTCTCTCCTATCTTCAAGTATTCATCTAGTTCATCTGCGGCACTACCATAGCCAATTGGCGAATAATTGCGATACACTTCATAGTGGTGAGCCCTTGCCGATTAACGACATCCACCCTTTGAGTAAAATAATCGGACCATTGGCCTAATGCCTCAACGATCACGAAGAAAAAGTGGCCTAGACATTGAAATCTTGGCGAAAAATATTGGAAGGATAAAGAGGATTTTAGAAATAATCATTCACTAGTTTACGATGTGCTTCCTCTCGTGGCCTCTTGATGTGCTTCCTCGGATGGAATCGATGGTGCAAAGCCTCTTCTTTGCAGAGCTTCGATGGAAGATTTTATGACCACCGTGGCTTCACCGATTACATCATCTAGGATCTCATCCTCGGAATGAACTCATCCAACGAGTCTGAGAGGATCTTGACTTGAAACAGGATTGTCATGTTCCTCGGCCATCTTTGCGAGATGAGAAAAGGTGAGGAGGAAAAGAGAGAGGCCTTCGTGTATATATAGATGCACATGCAAATGGCGAGCAGTTTTCACACCTAATGTGAAAGCGCCATAATGTGAAACTACCATAATGTGAAGCGCAAATGGCGAGCAGTTCCTCGACCATATATAGATGCACATGCAAGGCAGGAGGCGGCATTAAGGCTTAAAATAAAGTCTGAGGACACAATATATAGTGCGGCATTAAGGCGAGAACTAACCTTAGTCGATAAACAACTTTTCCTCTAGCTTACGTAATGCCTTCTCTCGGTTAGCCTTTTGATCTTCGACATGTGACTTGTATCTTGATTGAGCAGGAATTGTAGACCTCAAACATCTTTGCTTCCTTTTGCTCCTTTCTTTGCCTTCAAATTTGCGCTTGATATCTGAATCGTGCTTAGTAACCTTTTCGCGCACCACCTTCCGATCTTCTTTGCACCTTGATAATTTTGTCAATATTGTCCCCAAGGAAGACAATTCCTTAGTAACATTTTCCTTCTTGCGCTTTCCATTGCGCTCGGCCTTAGTTGTTTCTCTACCAATGGGGCGTGGTGTTCTTACGGAACATCAACTACCTCCCTCTGCCTTTCTCTCTCTCTGGCCCATGCACACCATTTGGGCTCCTCTTTTAATATCTTCCACCAATGCACCGGTAACGCTTTCCAAACACCTTTCATATGTCTTTTGTGCCTCTTCCTCTAGCATGTCGTCGGAGTATCCACTTGTATGCATTTGTGTAACCTTAGTCCAAGCGTCATTGAAATCGATGATCGATGACTTGAGCGTGACCGATGAACCTTCAATTGGTTTTATCCTTCTACGCTTCCCATTCCCTTTCTTGTTAAACTCATCGGTGACTTCGTTCCAAAATGTATCAAATTTCTTGTCATTACCCTTAAGCGGGTCTTTAGAAGCATTCAACCAAGCAGGCCTACAAAATACAAAATAAAAAAATATGAACATATCAAGTATTGTACTAAACACTGGCCTACAAGAAGAAAATTAAAAAAACTGATAAGTGATTACCAGTCTCTCTTCTTCTTCATGAGTCCAATATCTTTTCTTTACTACCCTATTTGCCTCACTATTCTCCCCTTCCTCAATGTCAATATTCACCGTCTCCTTTGCTGAAGTGCCTTGTTTCACAGCTTGGGATGTTACTGTTCCATAGGCACTTGGTGGTGGTGGTGAGGATATTGGGTTGAAGCTCATGGTCTGACCACCTTGTGGATAAGCAGCCCTGACATTTTCAAAATAGATATACATCAACCTAATTGCAAACATACATCACCTAAAAACAGCATAGAAAAATTACTAGTACTGGATTCTAGCTTATCACTTAAAGCAGAGGATTGGAAGTTGCAGAGAAAAATTACCCTGCAATACCAATCACCTAAAAATAGCATAGAAAAATTGCAGAGATACATGGACTGCTCTTTCATGTTCAGTACAACAATCATGCAATTCAAGCACTAATTCCAGATGATACAAATCACTATCAGTTCAAGCACTTTCAGGCATCAAAATCAACTACTTGTTCAGAGTGACATCAACACATACCATAGATTTGGGGATTGCTGGTTTCCTTGTTCAGATAGAAAATTTGGGGGCATGGCCCCCAATCCTGCTCCTTGCGGTGGCGCAGGGGAAGAAGTTGCCACAGCAGGGGCGGGCGCAGGGGAAGAAGCTGGCACAGCCGGAGAGAGGGAAGCAGCTGGAGGGGCCGGCGGCGCATAGAGGGAAGTCGGCGGCGCCGGCGGGGAAGATGAAGATGCTGGAGGGGCCGGCGGCGTAGGAGGGAACGCCGTCTTCATTCCAAGGCGGCTGCCCCCGCGCCCTTTCCCTCCTTTGCCGCGCGGCCCGGAGCTCTGACGGCCGGCATCCATGGCGCTAGGTCTACGCGCCGCTTGGAGCTCCAAACTCGGCCTTTTGGTGGAATAGGGTTTGGCGCATAGGGCGGATGGAGAAGATGGCGCGCGCGCGGGGAAGGAGGAAGAAGAAAGCGCGGGAGAATGGAGTCTTGTGGCGGGAGGAATTGGGCCGCCATACTGTACTTTGGAGCACGGGATCGACGGGGATGAAATTTACCCCATCAATGGCGGTGTCGTGTGGTTACCAAGGACTTGGTAACCGAGCTCGCTTCGTTTAAGGGCCCACGACACGAGCTCCTTCTCTCTCCTGCTTGTTTCATGAAAAGATTCCATTTTTTGCTGATGTGTCACCTAATTAATGTGCATGACATCCCCGTGAAATCCCCATTGAGACTGGCCTCATAAGGCATATATCCCTGACTATCCTTTTCTTTTGTTTTCCCTATGATTATTACATGAAGACGCATGCGTACACGCACCACAAGCATACACATACGAGTGTCCCTTCTTAGCAAGAAGGTTGAGGATAAATTCATGACCTCGTAAAATTCCTACTGAAAGCACGCTTACGTATATGTAAAGATGAACACTACGATTTGAATCCTAATGGATGATGTCGTACACCCATAATTCTACCACCCAGCAAAAGGTGGTGCCAGTCTGATTGTCCTTTCTAATTGATTAAATTCCAAACTACTTGGTCTAAATGATGCATGGTCTCGTATTAAACTTTATAGGATGCACCTAATTAATTTAGGTTTGTTCAAGTAAGATGCCGAGGGTATTGTTAATTTTCAGTACGAGCGAATTAACTACGGAAAGGTCTACCTTATATTGTATGTTTGACAGTTTGAGAGCACTTAGGCTTCACAGTACCTTATGGGCTTCACACCTTATGGCATGTTTACCATGGCGAATGCATGAACTATCAACCACAATAGACAAGATTTAACTCAATCACTACAACAAGCATCAACCTATGAACCAATTTACCATGGTATTATCCATACGCACTTTTGCTAAAAAGTTAAGTATTTGCGCAGTTAAAGAGAATTTACCCACAAAATTCAAATAAGCAAAATTAATGAAAACAGCCGGAATGACTTGCAAAGTAAAAGTGACAATTATTATTAATAAAAGTTGCCACAACGACCTGTAGATAAGACATTGTAGAACATGTGTTTTTCTTTACATTAACGAGTTATATCATACATGAATTATTTATTTATTTAGGGAAAATTACACTTGGTATAAGCTTTTTTCGCGACTTACATAAAAAATTCTTTGTTTAAGTAAAAGTTTTAGGGAAAATTTGTAACTCTACTATTTACTTTGTAAACACTGCTAGGAAGCATTTTAAGATAATATTCTTATGTTATGCGATCTTAAACATCTATGGAAAATGTCCTGTCACTTTTTTAGCTAAGTAATTACCCAGTTTCGGATGATTTGTACAAAGAAATGCATTTGAGACTCATTGCCCACCAGACATAAGAAAAACCTTGGCTACCGAGCTTGAAGGGTACTTCCACATTTGGACAAGAAAAATGTTTATTTGACCCTATGAAGTATCGTGCTCTGGACACTTAACCCTCTCAAGCGCAACAGTCTCAGTAGCGTCTCTATGGTATCCACACATCCAGGGAAGGAACAACCATACGTTGGTGTACTAGCACCAAGTCGCACGGCAGAGCTCTCAGGAAGATGGCGGCTAAGGTTTCAGAGGTGATTCACGCGTACCTCCCAACAGCCTCATGCATCTCCTTATATAGTGCTCGTGACAGATCCTATCCGAACACGTTTGATGAATCATATTCGTACTGGTTTGTTCCAACCCGTTAAGTGTGTGACCACAGAGGTTCATGCGTGTCGGTTGTGACTCGAAACCCTTTCCGATCACGAGTCGATGCGGACTCCTAGCAGAACATAGCGATTCCCAAATACACACAAATTATATCGGACGAACCTTAATGTAATATGATCTACGATCAGGTCCTCATCACTTACGATCAGGTCCTATCTCTATATGACCAGTTCATATTTGGTCACAACCAGTTCGTAAGTCCTTACGACCAGGTTTTTACCACTCTATGATTACGTTCGACCAGTTTACGACCAGCTCGTATCTCTATACGACTAGTCTATAACTGATTGAACTAAACGACCTACTCGTGTATTCTCCCTTTGCCTCATGATGTCTGGTTGAACTCCAGGTGAGATGTTGTGTCATCCATGAACTGTTCAATACTTTCTCGATCAGGTGTCGGATAACTTCACGTGGTCGAACACTTCGACAACTAGTGGCATGGCCTTGCACTTTCAGATCCGATCTGGCGAGGGCCCAGAGACATCTCTCTGTTATGTTAGGAGGGGGCAAATCCCATATCCGACCAGTCACATTCCTCTGCATGTTGCATAGCATACCCGAAAGCTACCTTTATAACTACCCAGTTACGGAGTAGCGTTTGGCAACCCCTAAGAGTGCTATTACATATGTAGGAAACCATGCTGATCTCAGGTCTAAGGATTGTACATCATCATTGCTTGAGACCAACTAACGACACATAGAATCATAACAATCTCAATAGTGTCTCAAGGTGGGTCTAATCCAACATCATGTTCTCTAACATGTGTCCATATTATTGGTTTGATATCTCTATATCCATGACTTGTGAAACATAGTCATCAACCAATACATATGCTAGTCTATTCATATGTGTCCTCATATGTTTCCGACCAGGGAACATATAAGAATAATTATCGCAGAAATATAGAGTTTCACATTCAAGTCACATACTTGATAATCAATATTAACAATATTATTCTAGGAACAAGATAACATATTATCCAATATAATGAACATAATGAAATATAATCATCTCTATGATTGCCTCTAGGGCATATTTCCAACAGTCTCCCACTTGCACTAGAGTCAATCATTTAGGTATCTAATACCGATAGGTCTTGTGTGTGCCTTATGCTTTGGCTGTGTGGGAGGCTTTATCAACAGATCAGCAACATTTAAATCCGTATGAACATTGCATATCTTAACATCTCCTCTATCCACCAATTCGCGAATGAGATGATAGCGCCTGAGTATATGCTTAGATTTCTGATGGGATCTAGGTTCCTTAGTCTGCGCAATGGCTCCATTGTTGTCACAATAGAGATCCATTGGGCTCTCGGAACCACACCCAACTCAGCAATGAAATTTCTTATCCAAACACCTTCTTCGCAGACTTGAAGCCGCCTTGACTCGGCCTCGCGTCGTGGAATCAACAACCGCCTCTTGCTTGGAACTTTTCGACTTCTTCGCTCCTCCATTCAAAATGAATACAAAACCAGATTGCGAACGATAATCATCTTTGTCAGTTTGAAAGCTTGCATCGGTGTAGTCATTTACAACGAGCTCTTCATCACCGCCATAAATTAGGAACACATCCTTAGTCCTTCTTAAGTACTTAAGAATGTTTTTTACAACTGTCCAGTGACCTTCACCGGGATCAGCTTGGTATCTACTCGTAACACTTAGAGCATATGATACATCTGGTCGTGTACATATCATGGCGTACATGATAAATCTAATGGCTGAAGCATATGGAATATCACTCATTTTGTCTCGCTCATCGGTGGTCGAGGACACCGATTCTTATAAGATTAATGCCATGTGCCATGGGCAAGAATCCTCTCTTGGAATTTTGCATGTTGAACCGATTCAACACTTTGTCTATGTACATATCCTGGCTTAATCCAATTAGCCTCTTAGATCTATCTCTATAGATCCTTATTCCCAAGATATATGTTGCATCTCCTAAATCTTTCATTGAGAAACTATTTTTTAATGAAGTTTTAACAGATTCAAGCATTGGAATGTCATTTCTTACCAGTAGTATGTCATCTACATACAAGATCAGAATAACAAGCGCGCTCCCACTAATCTTCATGTAAACACAAGGTTCTTCTTTGTTCTTGACGAAACCAAACCTTTTGATCTCCTCATCAAAACGTATATTCCAACTCCGAGATGCTTGCTTCAACCCATAAATAGACTTTTGAAGTTTGCAAACTTTACTAGCATTCTTTGGATCGACAAAACCTTCTGGTTGTGTCATGTACACATCCTCATCTAGGTTTCCATTAAGGAAAGCTGTTTTGACATCCATTTGCCATATCTCATAGTCGAAATATGCAGCAATAGCTAGAATGATCCGAATAGATTTAAGCATCGCTACTAGTGCGAAAGTCTCATCGTAGTCAACTCCTTGAACTTGTCGAAACCCTTTTGCGACTAGTCGAGCCTTATGAATGTGAACATTTCCATCCATATCAATCTTTTTCTTATAGATCCATTTGCACTCAATGGTTTTAACACCATCAAGTGGATCGACCAGGTTCCAAACCTGATTTTCTCTCATGGAGTCTATCTCGGTTTCATGGCTCCAAGCCATTTCTCGAGCTGGGCCCATCATCGCTTCCTCATAAGTCTTAGGCTCATCATTATTCAATAATAATCGTCATGCCCATACCTTGTAGGCAATTGACGTGGCCTTTTAGATCTCGTGGGTGGTGCCTCATCTCTGAGTTCAACAATATTTTATTCATCCTGTAGAGGTTTGGTAGGAGTTGAAACACTTTCAGATGTTTCCCGAATTTCTTCGAGTTGCACCTTTCTCCCACTGACTCCTTTTGAAAGAAACTCTTTCTCCAAAAAGACATCATTTCAGGCAACAAAAACTTTGCCTTCTTCCTGGTTGTAGAAATAATATCATTTGGTTTCCCTAGGATATCCTATAAAGAAGCATTTATCTGATTTGGGTGTGAGTTTATCAGACGTAAAACATTTAACATAGACATCACATCCCCAAACCCTTAGAAAAGACAAACTAGGACTCTTCCCAATCCACATCTCATATGGTGTCTTATCTACTGATTTAGATGGTACCTTATTTAAAATGAAAGCGGCAGTTTCTAGAGCATAACCCCAAAAATACAATGGTAGATCTGATTGGCTCATCATTGATCGAACCATGTCCAACAAGGTCCTATTACGCCGCTCGGACACACCATTCCATTGTGGAGTGCCCGGTGGTGTAAGTCAGGAACAATTCCACATTGTTTCAAATGACTACCAAACTCATGGCTCAAAATTCACCTCCACGATCGGATCGTAAAGATTTGATTGTCTTGTCAAGTTGATTACAGACTCATTCGGAACTCCTTGAACTTTTCAAAGGATTCCGACTTGTGCCTCATTAAGTAGATATAACCATACCACTATAGTCATCGGTGAAAGTAATGAAGTACTGAAAACCACCTCTAGCTGTCGTACTCATTGGTCTACACACATCAGTATGTATGAGTGCCAACTGGTCAGACGCCCTTTCACTCCAACTAGTGAAAGGTGTCTTGGTCATTTTTCCGACCAGGCAAGATTCGCATGTATCAAATGATTTCAAATCAAATGAGTTTAGAGTTCCATCATTATGGAGCTTTTTCATGCGTTTCTCACTTATGTGACCCAAACGACAATGCCAAATGAAAGTGGAATTCATTTCATTAGGCCGAAGCTTTTTCGCATTAATATTATAGATGGATGCATCAACAAGATTTAAAATAAATAACACATTCAAAACAGGTGCATAGCCATAAAACACTTCATTCAAAAATATAGAACAACTTTTGTTCTCTATAATGAATTTATAACCCTCTGCCATCAAACATGAGGCAGAAATAATGTTTCTACTAATGGTCGAACGTAATAACAATTATTCAATTCTATAATAAATCACGAAGGCAAAAGTAATGGCAAAGTCCCGACGGCTAATGCAAAGAACTCTTGCTTTATTCCCGACGAAGATCCATCTCGCCTTTGTAATTCTCCTACTCCTTGTTAGACTTTGCATCGAATTACAGATATGAGCAACCGATCCGGTATCAAATACCCATGAGTTAACAGAAGAGTCAGCAAGAAAAACATCTATAACATTAATACCTGTAGTGGAAGTTTTAGTCCCACCATTCCTTTTCTGATCAGCTAGGTATTTCTTGCAGTTCCTCTTCCAATGGCCTAGCTCTTTGCAGTAAAAGCATTCATTCTCTTGAGTCGGGCCGGACTTAGTCTTGGGCTTAGGCTTGTTAGTTTTGATCTCATCTGAAACTTTAGCCTTGCCCTTTTTTTTGACCCAAGTTTTGGTCTTTTTCTTGAGGCTTGTACTCTTTTGCACCATCATCACATGATTGTTGCTTTTGTTAATGCTGCCCTCTGCTGTCTTAAGCATCATATGCAGTTCGGTGAGATTTTTGTCTAAGCCGTTCATATGGAAGTTCAAAATGAACAGCCCATAGCTTTCAGGAAGCGCAGCAATAATCAAATCTGTAGCCAACTCTTGGCTAAGTGGAAAACCAAGTTTTTCTAAGCTCTGTGTGTAACCAACCATTTTGATCACATGAGGGCTCACCGGACCACCCTCAGCTAGCCTACATCCAAACAAGTTCTTTGAGATCTCATATCTCTCAGTTCTTGCTTGTGTCTCAAACATGCCTTTGAGCGCCACGATCATATCGTAGGCCTCAATGTTCTCAAACTGCTTCCGAAGGTCTGAGTTCATTGCAGCAAGCATGAGACAGCTAAAATCAAGGGATTCATCACATGCCTTTTTATAAGCGGTTTTAAGAGCAGCAGCAGCATTCTTTGTAGGCACATTTGGAATTGGTTCCTCTAGAATATATTCCTTTTTATCTTGCCTAAGAACAATTCTTAGGTTGCGGGACCAATCCGCAAAATTTGTTCCATTCAGTTTTTCCCTTTCAAGTATCGAACGTAAAGCAAAACTGGATGTAGGTACAGCAGTTGGTGCCTTGATCTACAACATAAATATGCAAAACTAAGACTTATGTTCAAACAAAGTAATTTCTATTAAACAATTTAACAAAAATACTCACACTAAATACCATATCCCTCTTATGACATTTAATGATTCAAGACCCTCAATCAATTAATCCACTAGTGAGCTTTGGCATCACTGCTAGAGGATTAGTGAAATCGGTAAGCAATCTTTTGCTAATCATATCTCTATATGAATCTTGTTGTTGGGCATCATCTTTATGCTTCGGCACCCAACCCTTATGCCCCAAGGTCCACAACTGTTATGATAACCTTGTTAAGTTAAACCAATGCTCAGCGTGTAAATGTCTGACACAAACCCATCTAGTCAAGTAGAGTTAATGGCACTCTGCTTTGGCAAGACCTACCATTAAAATACATAACTTTAGATGGTGCAGCTTATTTGGGAGGACATCAATTTAACTTAATATTATGAGAAGGAATTTTACTTCTACCATGTCAAAAGCATTTAAAGCAAAAACATGTATAGAAATAAATGAACAGGAATATAAAGTCATTCACAGACAATCAAATTGTATTGTGATATAGTATGACCCTTTCATATAGTGATCTCCATCGCCACGCATCCTGTTTGCCATGTCTCCAAGTGGTCGACTCCTCCAAGTACTCCCACTAAGCCATCATTCCTAATAGCACTAGTAATGAATCACAAGGAGTGAAGAAGCATCACAAGTCGACACGCAGGCCGTTATACAAATATGAACAGCCTTGGGTTGCAATAAGCATGACACGCAGGTCATGGAAATTACATACATACATGCATCTCATACATGAACCATTATGGGTCATACTATTCACATCAATCCCTGCAAAAACAAGTTATGCACAGAATCCAATTCTATCGGATGACATGATCACACACTACCTATTAGCGTGCGGTACGAATACCCAGCACGGTCCAGAACATGAATCTTATTCATGTATCCGAGCCTTGGAAATCATCAGATTAATCACATTAACCCTATTCCGAACCACTCCGATCATTGCCTTTGATACGACCACACACTGCGGCAAACTCCGATGGCGGAATTCCGACCGGTAGGAGTGTTATGCAGAGTGGTCGTGAACAAGCGCAATAAACCATCTGGTCCTTATAGCTCATACCTCCTCGTAAACCCATCTACTACCACCAAGAACTGATCGATCTTATCGACCAGGGTCTAGATCGTTCCATCTATATAAACCGATCTAGGTTATCAGACCCGACCAGTAAAAGATCCAATCTACTACTACCACATATCAAGTATATGCGATCGATCCAGATCAAAAACTACGCAGGATGGCTCTGATACCACTTTTGGGTCGCGGGGTAGGCTATGATAGCTAAAAACAAAAAATTCTACCACGCAAGCTAGGAAGCCAAGCAAGTAGATGATCATAGATCGTTACCACCAGACACACAGAGCAGCGAAAGAAGGGTTGGAGCAGCCTGGTCCAACGTAGAGCGCGTCGATGTAGTGGTCGTAGTCGATCGTCCAGCGTCGAGCAAGTCGATGCAGTGGTCGTAGTCGATTGTCTCCTCCAGCAACCTCTGTAGTTCCTTGTGAAGATCGCGGATCGTCCTCAAGCGCAACAGTCGCAGTAGTGCCTCTACGGTATCCACACGTCCAGGAAAGGAACAACCGTACGTCGATGTACTAGCACCAAGTCGCACAATAGAGCTCTCAGGAAGATGGCGGCTAGGGTTTCGGTGGTGATTCACGCGTACCTCCCAACAGCCTCATGCATCTCCTTATATAGTGCTCGTGATGATCCTATCCAACACGTTTGAAGAATCAGATTCAGATCTTGGTTTGTTCCAACCCATTAAGTGTGTGACCACAGAGGTTCATGCGTAATTGGTTGTGACTCGAAACCCTTTCCGATCACGAGTCGAAGCGGCTCCTAGCAAAACATAGCGATTCCTAATACACACAAATTATATCGGACGAACCTTAATGCAATATGATCTACGATCGTCCTCATCACTTACGACTGTGTCCTATCTCTATACAACCAGCTTCAGATTTGGTAACGACCAATTCGTAAGTCCTTACGACTGTGTTTCGACTACTCAGGATTACGTTCGACCAGTTTACGACCAGCTCGTATCTCTATACGACTAGTCTATAACTGATCAAACTAAACGACCTACTAGTGTATTCTCCCTTTGCCTCACGATGTCTGGTTGAACTCCAGGTGAGATGTTGTGTCATCCATAGACTGTTCAATACTTTCTCGATCAGGTGTCGGATAACTTCACGTGGTCGAACACTTCGACAACTAGTGGCATGGCCATGCACTTTCTGTATCCGATCACAACGAGAGGCCCAGAGACATCTCTCCTGTTATGTTAGGAGGGGCAAATCCCATATCCGACCAGTCACATTCTTCTGCATGTTGCATAGCATACCCGAAAGCTACCTTTATAACTATCCCGTTACGGAGTAGCGTTTGGCAACCCCTAAGAGTGCTATTACACATGTAGGAAACCATGCTAATCTCAGGTCTAAGGATTATACATCATCATTGCTTGAGACCAACTAACGACACATAGAATCATAACAATCTCAATAGTGTCTCAAGGTGGGTCTAATCTAACATCATGTTCTCTAACATGTGTCCATATTATTGGTTTGATATCTCTATATCCATGACCTGTGAAACATAGTCATCAACCAATACATATGCTAGTCTATTCATATGTGTCCTCACATGTTTCCAACCAGGGAACGTATAAGAATAATTATCGCAGAAATATAGAGTTTCACAATCAAGTCACATACTTGATAATCAATATTAACAATATTATTCTAGGAACAAGATAACATATTATCCAATATAACGAACATAATGAAATATAATCATCTCTATGATTGCCTCTAGGGCATATTTCCAACAGCTAGAGCTCGCTACCGGTGAGGCCCACCATCGCGCCATAGAAGCCATTGTGGCCAGCCCTTCTCTGGGGTCCTTAGCTCCTACGACCACCACCATAGGTTTCCCCTACTCGAGGTCGTTCCCGTGCTCGCGTCACCTCCCTTGTCGCATGGAGAGCTAGGAGGGAGAGGGGGTGAAAGGAGAGGGGAAGCAGCCACAGAGGGTTTTTTTTTTTTTGCAAAATGGATGGGGGAGAGTATGTACGAATCTCGATGCATTTGGATGATGTAGATAGTGATGGGGAGTAAGTAATCACCACGTCGCAACCACGTACACTACTACAAAAAGGCTAATACTGGACGCCTCATCACAGATGGTTGACCAAAATCGTCGGTATTACATTCAATCACAGACAGTTTTGGTTTAGAGACCGTCTGTGCTACTGGCTGCGCTAAAAAACCGTCTGTGAAGAGGAAATATCACAAACGGTTCATGTTGAAAACCGTCTGTGAAGTATCACGACGGTTACAACAAGCACCGCTCGTGATATTAATCAAGATATCCGCAGCGGTTTTAAAACACAACCGTCATGAAGTATCACGAGCAGTTACGAACAAGAACCGCTCGTGATATTAATATATCCGAGCGGTTCTTAAAAATAACCGCTCGTGATAATATCGCCCGGGTGAGTTTCTTCATCGCCCGTCGCGCTCGTTACGCCGCCATCCGCCCGGCTCCCCGATCGTCTCTTCATCGCATCGATCCGCTTCGGCTCCCGATCGTCTCTTCGCCTCATGCTCCAAATTTATTCCTTGTTTTATAAAAGGATCATCCGCCATCCAAGATGATCATCCCCACATACTTATAAAAAAAAGAAATGGTCGCCTCTTCCTTGTCGCCAGACCGATGGCCTTCTGGCCAAGACTGCATCTGAGCACCTCTCTCGGTGTAAGTTGAACTGTCTTTGCGGAAGAACACCGCTTGATCAACAGATGTCTTCACTCCTCTGCCAGAAATTTGCGAGCGGTGATGGCCACCTTCCGCCGCCTTGACATCCTCCTCCGCCGTGTCTTCCGGGTGATCTCCCACTTTCGCGAAGTTTATCGCATCATCGACGTAGTCCTCCAAAACGACGTTGCACATCTCCAGGAGGCTTGCCGTCACTTGACTGTAATCGAGGCGAGAGCGGCATCGAGTCGACTGTGCCGAGACCCTCAAGCAAGGGAGGAGAGCCTATGGGCTCAATTATTCTTGGTTCAACGATCGAGGGTCTTGGGAGACACTTTCGAGCAGCGGCGTCAGCGGGTGGGCGATTTCGAACTTCGTTCACGATGATCGAGAATCCGTCTGATGCCGACACCGCCGCTTATGAAGTATTGAAGATGGAGATAGCACCTACCTTCGCCACTAGAAAAACCTTGTTTAATTATAGGTTTACGCTTTTTAATATAAACATGTAATTTCTTCATGTCATGTGTATATACTTGAGAAAAACCATTTCACAGACGGTTCCATAATAGAACCGCTCGATAAATCTCTTTATAAGTAGAAGCTAGCCCGACTTGCCGCTAGGGTTTGCGCTCTAACTCGCCACTCCCAGTGACCTTACTCTCGTCTGCTCTCCCTCCCGTCATTGCTTGGCGCCGCCATTCCCTCCCCACTCGACGCCGCCGACCTTGTCGCCGCGTCGCCTCGACCCCTTTAGCGCCATTGGCTCCTCGCCGGGCTTTGCTTTCCCCATCCTCCTCTATTCTCCTCTAGATCTGTTAGCTTAATGTCTTTTGTTGAGTTTGATTTTTATGCATGAGCCTTAAGTTGTGTCCTCGATGTTTGTGTGATTTATGCAAGGTAAAGGAAATGGATGAGGGTTGTCTTTGGTGGTGGGGTTGCCACCGTGGTTCTTATTGTGCACTAAGGTCCCTCTCTGCCTCTACCCTCCTTGCTCTGTGATGAAAATGGCTAGCTAGTGCTCATGATGGATGCCGAGGGCTACTCTCGGTGTGGTGGGTTTGGACACCCTTGGTCTTGTTCTCTTGTCGATGAACCGCTCAATGATGTTAATAGTCTTATGTTTGAAATTGAATTGATAATTAGTTCATATTAATAGTCCCTTGCTCGTGATGTAATGATGTAAATAGTCTTATGTTTGAAATTGAATTGATAATTAGTTCATATTAATAGTCCTCTTCTTTGTGTGATGTAATGATGTCAATAGTCTTATGTTTGAAATTGAATTGATAATTAGTTCATATTAATAGTCCCTTGCTCGTGATGTAATAATGTAAATAGTCTTATGCTGAAATTGAATTGATAATTAGTTCATATTAATAGTCCCTTGCTCTGTGATGTAATGGTGTCAATAGTCTTTTGCTGAAATTGAATTGATAATTAGTTCATATTAATAGTCCCCTTGTTCATGCTTTGGTCAAGTTCTTCTACCTCTTGCGTGCAGTCGTCCTACCATTCCATTCATAATCTCTTCTCTATAAAGTCTCCAGCGTTGGTACTTGTGCCATTAAAACCGGCATCATATATATATTATATATATATTATTAAGTAGTCCTCGACCAAGAATTAGTCCAACAAGAACACCAAGCAACAATATGAGAATGGTTGCTTAGTGTTCTTGTTGGGTTTAAAGACGATTACATGCTCAAGAATGGTTGGTTGTTAATATATGATGCCACTTCCCGTACCGGAGTACGGTGCATCAACGACACTTTCTCGAACATAGCGACGCCCAATCTGTAATTGGATGTCCTAACGCCTCTTTGCATCCATATTTTTGAATTTGCAGGGCTCAATGAGGTTGCCCGTGGCTACCGCCTCATCCTTCTCATGTCAAGGTGGACGATCCCCCAAAGTGGCCGAGACTACGTAACAATATATATATGATGCCGATTTAATGGTACAAGCGTACCAACGCTGGGCCTTTATAGAGAAAAGTCATCACAGACGGTTCCAAATGCACAAACCGCCTCGTGATATGTACTTATCACGCACGGTTTGTGGTGAAACCGCTCGTGATATGTGCTTATCACGATGGTTTGTGGTGAAACCGCTCATGATATGTGCTTATCATGCATTTGTTTGTGGATGAAACCGTATGTGATATTATATCATGAGCGGTTTGAACCACAAACCGCTCGGAAAGTATACATCACGAGCGGTTCAAAACCGCTCGTGATGACCTCATGTCATCATCGACCCATAAACTCGACGGCTCACGAAACCGTCTGTGATGACGTTTTTGAACCGTCTGTGAAAGCCTTTTCTGTAGTAGTGGTAGTTTGTCACGGTGGTGAAACGGGGCTGATGAGGTGCCACATAAGTAAAAGGAAAAAGTCCGGTTTACTCCCCTGAACTATCAGAAAAGTCTGGTTTACCCCCTGAACTACAAAACCGGTTATTTAACCCCCTGAATTTGTCAAATCCGGTCAAATAACCCCCCGTAGCGGTTTGGAGCGGTGGTTTTGCTGACGTGACCGGTTTTTGACACGTGGACATCCACGTCACCTGCTCTCTTCCCTCCACCTCACCTCTTAATCTCTCTCTCCCTTCGTCCGGCAACCTCTCCCAATCCCCACACGCACACCGCCGCGATGCCTCCCTTCCTCTTCTTCCTCTACAAGTCCCGCCTCCTCCGCAAGACCCTTCCCATTCCCCACCCCCACCCCCACCCCGACCTCCTCTCGCCTCCGCCACCGCACCTCCAAGGCCCTCGCCAGACGCCTCTCCCATCGCCTCGTGGACTCGGCGTTGCCAAGACGCTTCCATCGACGCCATCGCCGACCCGACAACCTCCTCCATCCCACTCCCGTCGTCCTCCCCACCCACGATCGCGGGCGCCATCGCCACGCCGCCGCCTTCCTCGCATGTTGGCTCGTGGAGTTCGCTATCGACTTCATGTGAGGCACTCCTCCTCTCCGCGTCCAGCTTGCCGTCTTGACGACGGGTCTCGGGCCTCGGGAGACCTTCAACGCCGCCAGAGCTTCTCGAGGTGGTCAAGGTCGGGCCTATGGGGAGACCTTCAACGCCACCGCCAGAGCTTCCCAGTGCTTCTTCTTTCTTGCTTCCTCTCTACTTCCTCTGTTCTACCTCTGGTGGCCTTGCTCCAACCGAGCTGGAGCTCACTGGCCGCTTATGGTCAAGATTCCGACTCTGCTCCCTTGTCGCAAGTGAGATAGGAGGAGGCGGCCACGGCTTGGCCGAAAGGTAGGCGGCTACCGACAAGAGCTCGGGAGAGTGGCGGGGCCTAGCGGCGGCGAGGGCCTTGGAGTCTATGAACTTTTGCACATTTCAACGCAACATGGATTTGGATGATTATGGTTCAGCCACATCGATTTCGATCACAGAATTTTGCATGCTTTCAGCTTGAACTATCCGCCCAGAATTTTTGCATACTTTCCCCGATGCCGACGAATTGATCAGGATCATTGGAAGGACGGAGCGTATTCGTGGACGCCGACGCTGCCGGCACAGGGGCTAACAAAGGAGAGCGACGCAGTGCCTCGCGGTTGACGTCGTCTGCGCGCATGGCGCTTCGGCCCGATGGCGACGGCTTTCGGCGCGAGGGCCTTGATGTCACCATTCCCGCCATCGCTGCTCGTTTGTAATTGCTTTATACTGAGGCTCCAAGCTCCGTCGTCCGCCGCCACCGAGCCAGCAGAGGGAATGTGGGGAAGCGGCGAGGCGGACGAGTGAGCAAGAAGATGTGCTTGTGTGTTTCACCATGAGGATAAGCCGGTGAGAGAGGGAGAGGTGAGGTGGAGGAAGAAGAGAGCGGTGGCGTGGATGTCCACGTGTCAAAAACCGGCCACGTCAACAAAACCACCACTCCAAACCGCTACGGGGGGTTATTTGACCGGATTTGACAAATTCAGGGGGTTAAATAACCGGTTTTGTAGTTCAGGGGGGAAAACCAGACTTTTCTGATAGTTCAGGGGAGTAAACCGGACTTTTTCCTAAGTAAAACCACCTAGCAAAACAGCCTAGGGGTTAAGTGCGCTGGTTTTGCAATGTGGGAGGTCCAAAGACCGGTTTTTTAGGTGAGAGAGTTAAGTGTCCGGAGCGCGATACTTTAAAGGTCAAATGTACATTTTCCTTTGTACAAATGGGAAGTGATAAGTAAATATAGGCATATTTCGTATTACCACGTTCTAAAAAGTTAATCATCTAAATAACTCATCTCACTAATCTAATTTGGTCTTTGTCTAATTCAGGCTGCTTTGTCTAAAAGTGATCCTTGACAGTTGACACCACGGTTGTAACAATTTAACCAATAGGCACCACGATACATGCCGGACTGGGGACATTTACAGTGTAATGCTAGCAAATACTGTCTGGAATCTGTTAATGGATTCTGGATAATGTCCTTGTCGATAAGAATCCGAAATTGCCATTCTTACACATACGGCAGCGAACGACACTCACTTTATGGTACCTGGTCCCACGTCCATGGGAACCACAAGTCAGTTACGGAAGCTACCTAACGTTTGGTAAGTTTGAGCCAATCCGTCAGAGTAAACGGCATCTGGTGGCGAACGGACGGCGCCGTCACGCGGCGAGCGATAAAAACACCGCGCGTCTCCTCGCGAAGAAAAGCTGGAGATATTTCCAAGAGGAGTGCCTAATAGCTCATTCGTCGAGGTAAAATCCCCTCGCTTTCCTCTCCATTTCCTTTCCAATCGCTGGTATTCTGCTCGATGCTTCCGTTTCGTCGGATATCCCGGGGGCGAAAGCTTCGATTTGACCCAAGAATCGCCCGAATCCGCTTGGATTTGTCACCCCCACCCGAAATTTCTAGGGTTTTAGCCCTCAGTTCTTCCTCCAATCCGTTTGATTTGCGGTAAAATTGGGCTCCTTCTGACGATTTTTTTGGGAGCGGATTGCAGGGCACGAAATCCTGCAAAAGTTTGGGGTTTTTTGGCGTGAAATCTTGGGTGATTTGCTCGAATGGGGGATCATGTTGCGGTGGATGTTGGGGGGCTCGTGGCGTCCCGGACCGAGTCCGCCGAGTTGGAAGCGGCGGCGCTGATTGGGATGGTGGAGTGCCGCATTTGCCAGGAGGAGGACTTGGCCAAGAACCTCGAGAGCCCCTGCGCTTGCAGCGGCAGCCTCAAGGTGCGTGCTTTATTCTGCCCCAAACAAGCAGTTCTGGTTCCAATCCATATTAATTATATTGTTTGTCTCCATTTCATGCTATTAATGTTGATAGATAATGGATTTTAAGGTGTTAAACAATGCGAAAGTCGAGAAACAAAAACACCACGTGTATAGTACATACGTGCAATGTGCTACGTGCACAGGACATGCATTGGGACTTAAATCCTGAAGCTTTGTTAGGACAATTAGCTTAACAGTTGGACTACAAGCTGATTGGAACCTCATGTAGCATGAACGAGTTTGTATTACTCGATATGATGTGACTTTTAGACGCATCTATATGTTAGGTGGCTCTTGAGTCTGTGTGATATAATCTTGTTTGGTGCTGTGGCTCTTGACATTTTCAGGGAAAAGTTGTTCCATAAAGTGATGCTAGTATGAGTGAATAGTTGCAAGCTGGGTAATCGTCATTGTTGCTTAAAGAGTGGGGCATCTTTTTTGCTTGCTGGTAGCTACTTGCAACAAGCTTATGGATGAAGTCATAAGTGCTTGGTATCTTGTTTGGATTGCCTTCAACTGAAGGCACTAAAGTCATTGTCATTGTTTACAAGTGGTCTAACTGCTTACCAAAAGTTACTTGATTCTAGCATTTTATATGATAGAAGTAGTATGTGTTTACAAGTATTACTCTGTTGCCATATTGTTTTGAATCACATGTGTTTGCTAAATGTTGTTCTGCAACATTTTATTGTACAGTATGCTCACAGGGAATGTGTGCAGCGATGGTGCAACGAGAAAGGAGACATAATCTGTGAAATCTGCCATGAGGTAAGGAGTTGTTTTTTATTTAATTTCACTTGTGGCATAATGACACTAGTCCATGTCCTGTTTTGTCATTACTTGTATTAAAACTCAATTTTTTTGTCTTTTTCCCCTTCCTTTTTTTTTAAAGTTTTAGCAGATTGGATAAGTGTGTTGCATTTCTATTTCTTAATTAACATTTTCTTTTTCTGTGCCTAGTGTCTATGCACCATGTTCCTAGGTTTCATTTTTCAGCTATTGTTTAAACATCTGACTTTCTCAGGAAGTACTAGAACATACCAAAGTAAAAGAGGATCACACATCTGTATCATAACTCAAGCTAAGCATTTTTGGCTTAGAAGAATTCAAATAGTTATGCATTAAGTTGTCACCTTTTGCTGAAGTATGCCGCCTCTGCAGTAGTATTCATGTTAATTTGTGGATTTAACTGTAAATTTTGTTTTTGTAAATCAGATTATGAGTTTTTATTCTCTGTTGTTCAGTCGTACAAGCCTGGTTACACTGCCCCACCCCAGGTACATCATGATGAGACTACCATAGAGATAAGGTTAGTTATCTTTGTACATGAAACTAAATATTCTATTATATTCTGGCATTTATGTGAATAATATTTATGAGTGATTAGCAAAATGATTGTTTATTTCTAAAGCATTAAGTTCTTTTTATTGTTCATGTGTGCGTTTCTGTGTTTTCTCTAGTGGTGGAGATTGGTCCATCTCTGGCAATCGTTTGGATTTACATGATCGTAGAATCTTGGCTATGGCTGCTGCTCAACACCGTTTACTTGAAGATGAGTATGATGAATATACTGCAACAAACAACAACGCTGCTGCCTTTTGCCGCTCCATATTTCTGATTGTAAGTCTTGTAGTTTATATTCTAGAGGGGTGCACTCTTTTATCTCGTATTATTCTTAATTCATAATCACAGAGAGATCAAGTCTCATCTGTGCAATTGTGTCCTTGCACCTGACCTTACCTTTTCAACCCAAACAACTCAGAAAACTCTTTTTCTTTTTTATCATAAGTTCAATTTGTCTTTTTTTCCCTTTTAATGTTGCCATTGCTATTTTGTCACCATGTATTAATATTATTGGATGATAGTTGGTGTGTCCTTGATTTGTCTATCCAGCTAATGGCTCTTCTGCTCTTGAGGCACACATTGACCATTACTAGTAGTGATGATGAGGATGATGCGTCCGCTATTTTTTCGGTAAGTGAGATTTTTTTAATGCACTATTATATATTTGTTTGCTCCTTCACTGTACAGTTCAGTAATTGTTGATCTTGGGCAGCTATTTCTTTTGAGGGCAGCTGGATTTCTGCTGCCATGCTACATCATGGCTTGGGCTATTAGTATCATGCAGCGTCAAAGACAAAGACAGGTTAGTGAGTAGTGACGAATGGACATGCTTTTGTTCTTTTATTTAATATAATCTTCTCAGATTGGCAAAACTTTCTGCAAAATCATTTAGATGTTATCCTTTTTGCTTTTCAAGAATATATCATGGAACATGGTATCGAACAGCCTTTCTGCAAGGTTAAGCAACCAATGATTCAAATTTTACAAATATATATTTGGAAAATCATGTGGGCAAGTAATTACTGTTGTTCCAACCTGCTAACATGCCCTACAGCCCGCAGTTTGGACTTGTGAGTTGGGACAGCTGCGGTTTGTTTTCCAGTAGCTCAATACCCATCAATTTTGTAGGTTTGGAATTGCCCTTTTTTTCCATTCCAATTGTCAAAGCAGTTATTTGCAAACATAATGTTCATGTTTATTTAAGCATTCTGTATCGTAGTGTTTTACCCCTATTCTTTTCGGCTAGTTATTAATGGTTACACTTCGATGAATTAGGAAGAAGCAATGCTATTACCGACAGAAGTGGCAATCATTCTCCACCGAAATGGAAGGACAATGCAATTCGCGGTAGCACCAGAATCTCCTACCTCACCTCATCCGGAACCACACCAATAGAATTCATCAGCAACAGGCCCATCTCGTGAGGGCATACTAGATACCTTGAGCCTTCAGCATCTGTGCCTCTGCGGTTAAACTCCCGAGTGCACTGTGCAAACCTGTTGCCTAGGTCACTTTGAATGGCCATGTTGCAGTAAAAAGTTGTGTGCCTTTCTTTGGATTGTATAAACTTTGCAGCTGAGCTTCGATGTTTCCATGACGGGCTTTCAGCATCCTCTGTACATAAAGAGATTTCTTTCAATAAATGAATATAAGTTGAATTAACAAAAAGTATCGAGTTGCCCTAAGGGGTGTACGGCTTTGGCTCATGCTGTGTTCCGAAAAGCTACTCTTCTAGACAAAACTGGACCCCGCGGTGTCCCAAGTTTTGCGTCGTCTGTCGCTCTGTCCGTTCCATGCTTCCACTGGATTTAGGGCACTGTAAGGCTACATTCTCTATTTTTTTCAAGACAAAATAAAGTGCAGCGCTTGGATGCTTGTCATCAGTACGACTGTAAATTTGTCGTGGACGGAAGCTGGCTACATGCCCGATGGCTAGGCGTATCCCAACCCATCAGCATTTTAAGTCCCAGATTCAGCGTTGATTTTAGGAGTACATATATGCATATGTAGAGAAAGCGTACGTGTTTGCGTGGGTGATATGTTGTGTATCTGTTTTGTACGGAAAAAAGTAAACTTTTTATGGACACGTGAGCACCGATGTCGGCGTTAGCCTCTGGCATGATCTATAGTTCTGTACTTGGCGTTGTGATGTCATGTTTTCTGAAGGTTACAGAGAGACAAGAATTTGGAGCAATAACGGTTCGCACAAGTCAAGATGGCCGAGTTGGTCTAAGGCGCCAGTTTCAGGTACTGGTCCGAAAGGGCATGGGTTCGAATCCCATTCTTGACAGACGATACTTTTTTCTTAAAGATTTTTCGAAGAAATATGATAGTACGATACTGTAATTGACATCAGCGATGCAACTCGTTTGCTTCATCTGTTTTGTGGAAAGTAAGACAAGGCCGTATGGTTAGACTTGGGTTGGGCGTGAGGACGGGGTACGGCAGGGGGAGTTAGGCTGGTGCTCAGGTTAGCCCGGTGCGTCGTGCCAAGCTTACTCCTGCGACGCCGTGCCGCGCCCGCTTGGCTGTCTTCGCCCAAGCCTCTACGTCGTCACCGCTGCTTGCGCGTGTCTTGTTGGACCGAAAAGGCAACCAGAGAAGAATAGGAGCACGATCTCTTTTTCTCCTTAATTGAATTCAATACTAATTTCACTCCAATAATTATGAAAGCTATAAAGATCAATATACAAACACAGTAGAAGACTTGTATTGAATCCAATCAAAACCCCGAAGCAAATAGACCAAAATCACCAAAAACTCAAATCTAAATGAGTTAGACGTTCAGACCTCCTTGCAGTTGGCGGTCTGACCTCTCTCTTAAGGGCGATCTGACCTCTATGCCAATGAACAGTAAAATCAGTCCGAACTCAAAATCACAAAATAGTCTAACTTTTGATCTACAACTCCAAACTTCACGAAACTTAAAACATACCTTTTTTAGAATGTCAGGAATCTATTCCAATCAACCATCGTGAAGATCGTTGCCAAAGTTCCTGTGAGAACCCAGGGTATTTAACTTGTAATACTTAACCATTAAGATGATTCAAGCATTACAAATCAAATATCACAACTCTCGTATATGTACTTCCCGAATCGCGTACACATACCCCATACAAAATTATGCATCAATTCCATTCAACACAATAGAATCCAAAGCACAACTAAGCAGTACGAAAGACATACAATATAGAGTTATTACAAAAGGGGCCGACTGGCCAAATACAACTAAAGAGTCTTAAATAACAGCGGAAGCAAAGTGCCATAAGATGACAATAAACAAAAGCCAAGTAGTGTGCCTTAAACCCATAAGGCAACTAACCGAGCCACCGACCTAATCCTCGAAACCACCGCACATCTCGCAAAAGTATAACCCTTGGGGTTCACCTTCCTCCTCTGCAACAATTTAATTAAAGCATAGCAAATGAGCACAAAATGTACTCATAAGACTTACGTAGAGTAATGTGAGGCCTATATAAATAGCTACATGCAAGCTTATTTAAGTGGAGCAGGCTCTAGACTCAAATTTCAGCATAAAGCAAGTTTTCATTTGTAATAATGTAATAGATTGAAAGCAATTTTACAAATTGAATTTATTTGATAAAAACAGCGAGATACTAAACAATAATAGTAACAAGACATCCTGGAAGTGGCTAACCCAATAGCCACCACAACAATAGCATGAATTCCCCATTCATACCACCCACATCAAGTTTTAATTAAATGTTGTAGTCTAGTTCTCACGGGGCGTAACCAAGCGTGTCCATAACCTAGGACGAGGCTATTCGAATAGTTTATACCCTGCAGGGGTGTACCAATGTACCCACATGTCAGACCGCTCCTTAATGCCACGCGATAAAGCACACTTCCTTTGGTATGCCGGTAGAGCTAAGTCCTACGAGACATTTCCAATATTGTGTATTAACTACGAGTCACCCATATGGGAGGAAGCCCCATATGTTGATGCGGAGTCATCAAAGATGCTCATCTCCTTATAAAGGACGATGCTCCTTGCAGTGGATAACCTCCACCACTACTCACCCAAATACACACAAGTTTCTTTTTCAACACAACGCACACATCCACCATGCGACCCGGAGCTAACACACGCCAAAGTACTAAGTCAAGAGAGGTCCCATATCCCTCTCATGTGGTTAGTACGCAAATTGCTCGGTACAGTGGCGTAAATAACTCGGTCCTTGATTGACTTGGGCACCATTCCATCACACCAACAACCATTGCGCCCAAGTCTCAAACATTTCATTTTTATTTTCAGTTGTTGACTTTAGAAGATAACAAAGCACAAGGTGCTGAGCATAATGATAGAAATAATTTTGTGTGATCAAGGTTATCGACTAAGTTGATAACCGCCCAATTCTACCGGTATCTAAGCATTTCTAAGCATGACACCGAACGACAATAAAAGAGCATAATTAAATCACTGGGCTCTAATTCACCAGCGATATTTATATCTTATGTTTTGTGGCAGGGGATAACCATTTAGGGGCAACCATGCAATAGGAATAGGTACCTCTAATTGGAACATTACTTTGACACAAAAGCATGCATACATACAATTTGTAAACAAAGTATTAGACTTGAAAGTAATAGGACATTTACGATAAAACTGCTTGCCTTGCTGTGGGTTACCCTCTTGCTACAGAGGAGCACTCTCGCTATCAATAATATCGGTAGAACCTAGCGAAAGAAGTCGAAAGTACAATAAAAACGAATAACACCAAAAAGGCTCAAAAATTCAAAGTCATCCAAAAATTCTGAAAAATTCACAGAAGGTAAAGCATGATTTTATATGAATTTATCAATAAGAATCATTTCATTTGGATGTTCCATGCAAAAGTTATGACAGTTAGAAGATCAGTTTTCTGGAAAATTCTTATAAATTGAAATCTGTTACTATTCATCCTAATTAATTATTTTGGTGAAAATTTCCAGAACTGTGGTGCACTTGAAATTTTTATAGTATGAAGAGCACCACATGAGATGAACAATGGAATTTGATTCACCTCATTTGGAGCTAAGATGAATTTTCTATGATTTTTCAAAGTTATGAAAGTAGTACTCAAGTTACATGCAAAATAAGATTTTCAGCAACATTATCATGCTCACAACCTATTTTACAATAAACTACACTAACAGAGGATTCTAACAAAATTGAGTTTACTCTATTTGGAGTTACAGAGAAATACTTATGCATTTTTGAAATTAAAGCAATTTTTAGTGCAACAATAATACTAAACATAAAGTAATTTTGCCAAAAGTATTTTATGGAACAGTAACATGATTCAAGCCATTTTTATAATAAAGTACATTTAAAAATGAAACTAACAAAATTTGAATCATCAATTTTGGAGCTAAAATGAATTACTTATGCAATTTTGAAGTTTAACCAATTTTCAGTTCACAAATAAAGCAATTCGGAATTTATATTAACATGCAATACTTTTAATACCCAGGCTAGCCTAGCCCTAGCCACTGACCAGTGGGGTCCCATGAACAGTGCTATTTTCTATTTTCCAATTGATTTCCAATTAAATCTGACAGGTGGGGTCCACCTGCCATACTCTAGGCTCACAAAATAGTGCATGGACACATGGTCCACAGCTGGTTCACAGGTCCACAGGGGTTATAGAGTCCTTAAGTGGCCACGGGCCCATATGTAAGCCATACAAGAATCAGCTAAACAACCATTTACCGACAAAGATCCTCATTTAAACCTAATCATCGTCATTAACGCAAATCAAAGCTGCTATAGTGGCGGTCGGAATGCGCCACGCCGAGCCGCCAGCAGTGATGAAGTTTCCGGCGACTTCGCCCGGCGATCGAGGCACTAGCGGCGTGGTAGGGTGGTCAAGATGGGTAGCTCGTCACCTTGCGCACTGCGCCAAGACCAATGGCGAGACCGGAGGTGGTCCGACGCGGCAAGGCGACGGAGAGGCGGAGGAGACTCGGCTACAATGGCATGTCGCGAAAAGGCGACGCCTGTGGCAAAATAACGCACGATGAGCAACTAGGAGGTTCAGAGAACTCATTTGGGAGGACCCGGAGGTGGAGGAGGCTGCCGAGTCGCTACGGCGACGAGAACCGAGGCGGCGGCGATGGCTTCACCGCGGAGGGGTCAACCTGGTGAAGGAGACAAGGAGTGAGTGGTAGAGAGAGCTAAAGTGAGGCCGAAAGCTGGTGTGTAAGCAAGGAATTGACGAGAGGCTCACCGTGCCGGAGATGGGGAAGAAGGTGAGCTTTGCGGCCGAAAATGGGGAAAGTTTGAAATCCCCGAGCTCCTGCGAATGGATGGCCAAATCGATTGAGGGAAATACTTAGCAAGCCAAAGCATGCATGGTGACGCGTTGGCGAGATAATACTCACGGAGGAAGATGGCACGGCGGCCTCGGTCTGGCCTGGAGGTGATGAAGACACGATGAAAAGCCAAGAGCTACAAGCCAAGACAAGGGCTCTCGTTAGCAAAAATGGAATCAGCCTTGAAGATGGAGTGGAGAGGAAACCAACCACCGGCTCACTCATGGCGAGGAGCCGGCAATGGCGTCCTCCTCCTCTCGGCTATGAGGAGAAGTGAGCAGAATTGAGCGGGAAGAGAGGGTTTTGAGCGGGGCAAAGGACGGAGGAGGAGGCGGCGTTACACGGGGAAGCACTCGGATAGGTCGACGCGGGCGGTGGATTGACGCCGCCTAACTGCGCGCCGTGTTTTGGAGGCGAAGAGTTGGCGCGGCGTGGCGTCGAGTTACGCCCAAGACGCCAGGTGAGGTAGGGGACAGACCTGACCGGTGGGGCTGTGGCGTTAGTGTCACAGCCGCGTGCGCGAGCTCGAGCGGGTGGGGTTGACGCGAGCCGTTGGATCGAGATCCAACGGTCGACGTGGAGCGCACGATTTTATCACTTGGTGAAGCGGTACGCGATCGCGACCGTTGATGCGCGATCGGACGGCTGCATGTGACGCTCGGGTGAGGTGGTTGGGCCGAGTGAGGTTGGCTCGGGTCGGAGCCCGAGTCGGAGTACGGTCCGAGCCCGATGAACAGTACTTTTAGGTTTTGATTTAAAAAGGCTGAGAAGTTAGGGAATTTTTGGAGGTAGCTTCGGAGCTCCAAAAATTCTGAAATTTTTATGGAAGCTTGCTGGACCAGAGGACAACCTTGTGAAATGTTTCCATAAATTTTTATGTACTGCATTGCTCTCCAGAAAATTCACAAGCAGCAGGGCTAGGGGTTTGACCAGAGTTCAAACTGGTTTGACTTGCTCTTTTGAAATAGCAAATAAAATCTAAAAATTATGACATTTTGCAGAGAGGTTTCTAGGATGATCAAGATGATAGGAAAAATATTTATAGAGGATGATCACAATATTTGATCATGGAGTTTTTAAGGACAACAATTTCCATCAATAGAAACATTGTTCTTTGGAAATAGAAATTACTAGGGGAAAATTCTAGAAGATTTCAAATGATATCATGAGGCATCAAAAGTTTTAATTTATCCTCATTTTATTACATTTGAAACACACACCATTGTTTTGGGATGTTATAGTTCCGACCTTTTTCCGTTTGAGTGAAGCTTGCTTCAAAACCGAGTCAAAACCAAAATATGATCTAAAGACTTGTTCGTGGGTAGAAGATGATCCTAGATGCATTCCCACATGTCACAGCAAGTAAGATCCAGGTCAGAAACCAAAGGAAAACTAACAGATCAAAAAAAGCCCCAAAATCACAAAATAGAGAGCAAGAACAAAAAGAGACTCATCTTGAGGAATCTTGCTTGGATTGATTTGAGATTGATGTTGGTTTACAGCCACTCCATCCAGGAGGACAAATGCTCAACACTTGAGCACACAATCAATCCAACTTCCTAGAACCCTAACCTCTCCACTATTCTCTCCTAACCCTAAAATACAAACTAGGGTTTTACATATATGGGTTAGGAGGTGCACAACCAGCACCCTCCCCTATTTATAGTGGAGGCTAGCTTTTAGAAGGATATCCCTAATGGGCACCCGTTAAGCCCACACACAAACGGGTTTCACTTACGCACGTATTTTAAAGCGCTTTCTTCATCTCCTCTTGACCTAAATCGCTTCTCCTTGCGCCATCTTGCGCTGCAGGTTAGCAAAAGGTCATCAAGGCGGTATTTAGGTGAAGTTACCAAAATACCCCTTCTCGATCCTTCTCCGAAGACCGAGTCCAATCTTCATGAAACAATCCTATGCTTCGCCACGTGTAGGTTGATCAACGGCTCTCTTCATGTCGACAAGTCTCTCCCATTCGGCTCCCGCCGAAACCACAATGGCACTTGCACCGACCCCTGCGCCGCTTGATGCAACCCGTCGCACCGAACTTCCCGTTATGTCATCCTTGTCAATTTTGCGCCATGTTTGAGTCTTCTGACTTCACCCGGCATCCTCGATCGTTCTGAACCTCAGCTCTCCAAGCCTAGTCCTGATCATCCTCACCGTTGACCGTCGTTGACCTCCAAGCTTCCCTACACAACAATAGACAAAGAAATCGATTCCGGGAACAAGTTATTCGCAACTTGACCCATGTTAGTCAAAACATGCATCATGCAACACAAATGTACTGAAACCCATGAACTTGACCTAACCAAATAATCATCATTGCCAAGATGGCCGACGAACAAGTCAAAACCGGTCAGACCGCCACCCAATGGCCGGTTTGACCGCCCTCTGGCCGGTCTGATAGCCACTTGGCCTTCTGACCGCCCAGCAAGGGACTTAGCCAAAATTTCCTCCCTGGAAATCCGAAACTCTTTGGAAATTTCAAACGAATAGATCTTTTGACTCGAAGTTCCAAAAATTTTGAGATCAAGTGTAGAAGAATCCTCTCTCTTGCCTACACCCTCTGTTTTTTGCCCAGCTTCGAACTCAAAAACATTTAATGGCCGGTCAGACCGCCGTCCATCGGCCGGTCTGACCGCTAGAGATGGCCGGTCTGACCGCCACATAGGTCGGTCTGACCGCCGCCCTGGTCGGTCTGACCGCCTATTGCCTGACATAACTGAACTTTTGTGACGCCCTAATTTTCAGAACCTTTTTGAAATTTTCAAAATAAAAAGAACCATTTTTTTTATGAGAATTCAAAGCTTAACCTGAAATTTCATAATGGAATTAAGTTGACTAACCCAAACTTCAACTAAAAGTTCCTTGTTGGTTTGTTGAGTTGTTGGAGTTTTGAAGATCTTCCCTTCTCTGTCCATCTTTTACCCACCTCTAGCCTAGACCTCCCTTCGTCTGGGATCTAACAGCCTAGACCTTCCCTTCGTTTGGATCCAAAGGTCCAGACCTCCTTTGTGTGGTCCTCCTCTGGTCCAGACCTCCTTGGGTCTAGACCTCCCAAATGCTTGGACCTCCCTGGGTCTAATTCTCTCTCATAGGTTTTCTCTGGCTTGCAACCTCCCCAAGCCTTCGCCACCCTTATGTGCATCTGAGCTCCTTTGGAATCCTGTTGAAGCTTTTCGGGTTTACTTGGACTTTCCCTCGCCGCTTGAATCCTTGAAACCTTCTCTGGAGGTTCCCTTCAGTACCAGCCCGGTAGTACCACCCGCACCATGCGGTACTACCGCTTCTCCAGGACCTCCCCTGTCCTCTAGGACCTCCCCTTACCTTTATTGGATCTCTCCGCGTCCTTCAGGACCTCTCCATGTCCTCTAGGACCTCCCCTTACCTTTATTGGACCTCTCCGCGTCCTTCAGGACCTCTCCATGTCCTCTAGGACCTCCCCTTACCTTTATTGGACCTCTCCGCGTCCTTCAGGACCTCTCCATGTCCTCTAGGACCTCCCCTTACCTTTATTGGACCTCTTCACGTCCTTCAGGACCTCTCCATGTCCTCTAGGACCTCCCCTTACCTTTATTGGACCTCTCCGCATCCTTCAGGACCTCTCCATGTCCTCTAGGACCACCCCTTACCTTTATTGGACCTCTCCGCATCCTTCAGGACCTCCCCTTACCTTTATTGGACCTCCCTGTGTCCTACCGGACCTCCCCAGGTCCTCCAGGACCTCCTCCTTGTCTATTTGCATCTCTATTGATGGTGAGTCGTCCGATTTGCATTGGACGGTTTGATCTTGGTGAGACATTCGGATGCTCCGAACGTCCCACCCTCCTTGAGCCTTAGATCATTCTGGGCGGTCCGATCGAAATCCAGCGGTCTCGACCTCCCCCTTATAAATCTGGACCGTTAAGACCTCCCCCTTGGAGATCTTAACCGTCTGCATTCTCCCTGTAAATCTGGACCGTTAAGACCTCCCCCTTGGAGATCTTAACCGTTCAGACCTCCCCCTTGTAAATCTGGACCGTTAAGACCTCCCCCTTGGAGATCTTAACCGTCCAGACCTTCTCCTTGTAAATCTGGACGTTAAGACCTCCCCCTTGGAGATCTTAACCGTCCAGACCTCCTCTTTGTACATTTGGCCATCAAGACCTCCCCCTTGGAGATCTTAACCGTCCAGACTCCTCCTTGTACATCTGGCCGTTAAGACCTCCCCTTTGGAGATCTTGGATGTCCAGACCTCTCCTTTTGGCAGATCCGACCGTTAGGACCTCCCCTTGGAAATCCTAACCGTTCAGACCTCCCCTGAATTTGATCCTACAGCTCTAGACCTCCCTTGCGGGTGAGGATCTCCTCTTACCTTGTAGACCTCCCTGTTTGTAATTGATCTTGACCGTTGGACCTCCCTTCTGGAGATCCAACCGTCTAGACCTCCCTTGCGAGTGAGGACCTCCTCCTAGCTCTTGCGGACCTCCTCTAGTGCACTTAATCTTGGCCGTTTGGACCTCCCCTTAGGAGATCCAACCGTTAGGACCTCCCCTGTGGGTGAGGATCTCCCCTTGTTCACTGCAAGACCTCCTCAATGTCTTTGCAGGACCTCCTCTCTGGTCTTGGGCGCCTGTTGGCGATCACACCCGATTTTTTACCTTTGACTGAGTCCTTGGGCAAGGAAGTCTCCACAGCATTTAATGCATGTTGTATCACATTAAATGCTCCCACCTTTGCAGTACTCCTGTCATACCATTGTCACATTTCTCGCCTACTCTCCTTGTCCTCGTTACCAACTCCCGAGGACCCACATCCTGGGTCATGTGCATTGGCTCCAGCTATATATAGTTGGGGTAGCCCTCCTTCCTCACTTTCTTCCCCATTTCTCCTCTCTGTCTCAACCAAGCACTCTCTGGACCTCCTCCAACAAGCTCATTGGACCTCCTCCCATCCCCTCAATCTCTCTGTTGGTTTATCTTGGAGTTATATTTAGTTTTCTTTTGGATTTTGTTGGAGCTTTATTTGAGTCATTTGGTTTTCACGTGTAGATTGTCAAGGCCGTGTGGAGCCAGAGTTCTGTGAGGGAGAGGAAGAAGCTCAAGACTTTGAGCAAGGCAAGTTACACTCTTGATCATGTTGCACCCAATACTTCAAATTACTTATGTCGTTTTCAAAGATGTATGCATGCTTACTTTACTAAGTTATTTCAATGCCTATCTTTCAATTCATAGTTATGCCTCTCTTGTTTGGTATGACCCTTTGTCCATGTTGAAATCAACTTCATTGTCACCCTAGATAAAACCTGCTTTCTTGCAATAGTGAGGACACAGGCTTTGAAAAATGAAATGCTTAGTCTCGCTTAGACCAAAATCTTGATTTGGGAGTTTTGACCAAAATATCACTTAATTAAATAATTTGGGCCGTGGCATTGGTGTGCCATGGAGATTTTGGCCATGACATTGGTGTGTCATGGAGGTTTTACAAATGGCCATGGCATTGGTGTGCCATGGAGGTTTGAAAAGCAAAGTAAATGAAAAATGGATTTGACTTGGGCGAAGCTGGTTGTTTGGTTGGTGCATGTCTATGCACGGGGGTCGTGTGATCCGATGCCCCAGGGTTGAGGTTTGTCGCCCAAGTCGATTAAGGACCGGTCTTTGAGACACCACTTGCTAAGCCTATAATGGGCTATGCCAAAATTGTGCAACCACATGTCTCCAGTGTGGGGCGTGGGATCTGGCTAATTAATTTGCAAAGCTCTACCTAGTTTACCCTGTTGATGCGGTGGGTTTGTCATGTAACGACTAGTTGTAGTCCCACCTGGCATAAGAGGGGGCACCCCATTAACCCGGCAGGTTTCTATCCAAAGGGGGGGGGGATCTGCGAAACCTTAATGTGGGTGGACTGCGGTGGAGCAATGCATTGTAAAGGCCTTGTCATGTGCTCTAGACCTCTCACCAAAGGAAGTGTGAGGTGGTATCGACGGATGCCAAGCAAACTAGAGAATTCATGTCATGTGGGTAAAGTGTACAGCCTCTGCAGAGTGTAAATCTATTCGAATAGCTGTGTCCACGGTCATGGACATGCTGGCAATGTCACTCAAAATAGCTCTTGGTTTTGGTTTTCAAAAGACTTATGAAACTGGTTTTGGTGGTTTAACCAAATTGGGTTTGGGCGGGAAGCCATGTGCAGGAGGGTATCCTTCACCATCTTCATGATGAATGCTATCCAACTGAAAATAGATTTCACAAAAATGAATTTTAACTATTGTAACCTGCTTTGAAAACTTAATACTTGTATTTGTAATAAAATCGGCTTTATGCAAATCAACCCTAATATGCTTTCCCTTGATGTATCCCTATGCATGTCATTCTGTTAATTGACAGGTGTAACTTGCGAGCACGGTTGTTGTGCTCAATCTTGCTTGATTCATGAATTGAGCAGATGAAGATTCCTATGATGATGAAGATAACCAACTCAATTAGGCCGCGCCCTCCAGCTAATCACCTGTGGTGTAATGGGTGGACAATGTCTTTTGTGTTTCTGCTGCGTTTGTGTGCTCTCAGTTGCTGGAGCTTGTAAGCAACCCTTGTAATCAAACCTTTTGTTGTTAATAAAGCTGTGTGGATGTTTTGCTGTCACTTGCTTGCTGTGAGAACTGGTTGATGATCCTTGGGGACCAGTTTGGATCACAGTGGACTTTAGGCTCGTCCTCAAGCCCCACGACCTCCTCGGGTTGGCTCCTCTCGGACCTCCCTCGAGTAGCGCGTGGAGCTTTGTCGGGACCCGAAATTACAATTCAGGACCCTCTGTGTTTACTGCACTAGCCCAGGATCATGCTAGTGCACACAGGGTTAACAAACCGAAATCGATCCATACAAGCGAAATATAACATAAACGAATAACTTTGATTATTAAATAATGGTTTTGACCTTAAGGTCGAGTTTACATTTATTGAGCCACGCAGGGCTAACAGAGAAAATAAACGGCAATGAAACGAACGGTAGTGGCATCCCATCGATTCACCACAGCAACCGATCGATCAAGACCTCGCGATTAGGCACCTTCGATGAACTCGTCCTCGTAAGTGGTGAAGACTCCTCCTCTGCTTGATTCGTCAAAACAAGCGTGAGTACACACCGTATCATAAGCCACACCACAGAATGCAAAGTATACATGCGGGCTTATTACAAGAGAAAGGCATTCTGCGGTTCTTTTGCGTAAATGCAACTTTTGCAATTTAATACAATTAAATAGATTGAAAGTTTGGTAAAACAAATAGACAATAATAATTTTAACAAGTTATTTCACAAAGACACACACAGCCTAAACAAAGTTCTTCACATAGCTAGATGATTTAATCACATAGCTCCCTTCCCACACGCTTTTATGAAATTCTACCCTAGTGTTAAATCCCGAGCATTGTCCATGATCATGACGCTGCTATTCAATAGATTAAGTTACACTCTGCAGAGGTTTGTACACTTTACCCACAAGATACAACCAAGTGTAGCTAGCATCGATCATAACAGAGCATTTCAGATACCTTATCTTACTATGCTAGGCTGCCTCAAAACAGGCATGTGGTCGACAGAAGCTCAGTTCTTTAGCGCACATGGTGAGGTCCTTAATCGACCAAGGCAAGACTTCCACTAACCCAACCACATAGACACACAGATTAATATTATCCACACAAATTCACATAGACCACCAATTCACACAAGATCCACCCTTGCCTCGGTCCAAATCCTTTTTACCACCCGTTGGTTTAAGTGCAACACATGCCATAAAGACACGTAGTACACACAGATTATCCAATATTGCATATTCACTTAGTCAAATTAATCATTTGTACTTCACATGAATAAATGAGTCGTGGCATGACTAAGCAATCTAATCGTTCTAACCAACCCACGTTGGTGCTACAATATTAACCAACTAGATATCAACTAGGGTGACAAAGAACTTAGACATAGCAATTAACAAGGATGGCATAACAATTAGGAATTTACATCTACTCCCAAAATCATTTAAATAATTACTTGAATTAATAATGCAAGAATTTAAAATAAAATAATTTAGCAAACTGGGAATCAAGATGGTCAAAGGTATAGCTTGCCTTGAAAAGGATCTAGGAATTGATCTTGATCTTGGAAAGGTCCTTCTTCGTCAACTCTTTCAAAGAACGTCAAGTCTACTCGCAAACAAGGCAAACAAACAAACTAAATAAATAACAGAGGCAAATAACTCCAAAAAATAATTAAAAATCTCCAATAGATAGATCTGGATTTTAGATGAATTTAGAAATTTGAATGGATGGATTTGGAGTTAGGATGCAAAAGATATGGAGTTTCAAAGTTTAAATCTAAAGAAAACCCTAAAAATAGGATTTATGGAATTCCGAATTATTTTTCAACGTAAAATCGAATATTGCGCCAAATGACATCAACATGGCGTCGTACAGGATTTTCGGAAAAGAAATAAATAAAGAAAACCCGACATGTGGGACCCACATGTTAGAGGCACGACCACGCGGACCAAGCCCACCGAACCATTTGGACCAGAGAGGGGCCGAGGTGGCGAACCACATACAGCAGCGCCGACGCTGCGCCACCCGGATGACACGCAGTACGAGGTGAGGTGGCACGTGACTCAGCGTCTGCGTCGGCGAGGACGTCGGCGACGGCGATGGCGGACGGGACCCAATGGTCACCGGCGCTTCGGTGGTCGCCATGAGGGTGGGTGCTATGGGCGTGTTCTTTGAGGCTATTGCGCACCTTCCGTGCGACTCCGGTGGTTGGGGGTGGTGGTGGTGGCGGCGGGTCGGAGCGGAGGAGACCTTCGGGTTTTGTCGGACGGGCGTCCGTGAGGTTTAGGCGACGCGATCGGTCCGGAGGTAGAGGAGGTGACGGCGAACTTGATGGTGGGCTCCACGACGATCTGCGGCGGCTGCGGTGGCGCGCAATCGAAGAAATCTCACCGGCGGCGAGGTTCCTTAAAGCTCGAATCGGCGGCAATGTGGAGGCTCTCGGGTGGAATTGAGCGAGGGTTTTGGAAAGGGCGAAGGCGAGAGGGTCCTTTATAGGCACAGTATGAGCTCGAGGTGGCGTCTTGCGTGCGGGTAAATCGCCTCAAACGCCTGCAAGACGAGAACAGGGATAGAAACGAATTCAAGTTTGAAATTGAACGAGTCGGTGCGGAGGAGATAAGGATTGAGTTTGGTGCTGAAAATCGGGAGTTTTTGTTAGCGTAAACGGCCATGGGTTGAGCTTCTAGAAGGCGATAATGGCGGCGCGTCACGGTCATGAGGAAGAAGACCGGTCGAGACGAAGACCTCAGAAGGGCCCACGCGTCGAGAGAGAGACGCAGCCTTGGCTACAAGCGAGATCCAAAGGCCCAAATGACGATCCAACGGTGGAGATTGAAGCGAGCGCGAGGAGAGAGAGAGAGAGAGAGAGGATCTCCATCCAATCCAGACGGACGGCCACGAAGAGATGGGCCAGATGAGCGAGAATGGGCCGAGAGATTCGCCCAAATGATCGCTTGGAGATTTAAATAGCTTTTTTTTTAAGAAATTACCGTAAATTCAAATAAGCAATGGAAAATAGCAAATGAACTTGGAAAAATTCCGAAAATTCTAGAAAATATGTCCAAGCTCATAGAATCCAAATAAAATAGTTTTGACTATTGTTCATGTTGACTTTAGTCATATTAAATTGTTTTGTTACACAAAGTCCAATATTAAGCTTTTTAATTTAAATTCAAATAAATCCAAATGATGAATTTTCTCATTACACTATTTAAAAGGTTTTAAAGCTCAAAATTGGGATGTTACAAACCTCCCCCTTAAAGGAATCTCGCCCCGAGATTCAAAGCTAGCCGGAGAAAAGGCTAGGAAACTCGGCTTTCAAATCTTCTTCACGCTCCCACGTGGCTTCACTTTCGAGTGGTGGCTCCATCAAGCACTTTGCAAAACGAACCGCCTTGCTTCGGTCCGACGCTCATGACATCCGTAATCTTGACCGGTTGCTCTTTGTAGGTGAGGTCTTCTTTTAGTTCAATTGACTCGGTGGGTTTGTTCTTCCCAAGACACGAAGACACTTCTTCAATCGAGAGACATGAAAGACATCGTACCCTCGCTAACGATCATGTAGCTCCAAATGATAGGCTACTTCTCCACGGCGTTCTAAGATCTTGAACGGACCAACATACCGAGGGCAAGCTTCCTTTGGCATGGAACCTTTTCACACCTCTCGGGCGAACTCGAGATACACAAAATCTTCGGCTCAAATCGAGATCACGCCGACGATTATCGGCATAACTCTTCGCCTCGATGAGCTATCCTCGCCTCTCCGATCATAGCCACTTGTTCTTCTCGCTTGAATAATATCTGGACCAAGATCATGACGCTCAAATTTGTTTCGTCCAATTCAACGGGTTACGCAAGCACGACCATACAAAGCTTCAAAAGGTGACATTTGCAGATCGCTTGATAGCTATTGTTGTACGAGAACTCGCATATGGCAAACTCTTATCCCAACGAGTAGCATTTGCTAGGCACGTGCTCTCAACATATCTTCCAATATCGATTAACCCTTTCACCGCCCATCTGTCGGGATGATACGCAGATCGAATTCAAAGTGAGTCCCTAAGGCTTCATGTAAACTCGCCAAAATCGGAGGTGAACCGAGATCCTCGATCCGACACTATCTTCTTGGGCACACCATGCAAACCGACAATCTTTGCCATATATAGCTCGCTAGACGATCTCCCGAGTACGTGGTTTTGACCGGCAAGAAATGAGCAACTTTAGTCGACGATCCACTATTACCCAAATCGAATCAGAACCCGATTGAGTCTTGGGTAAACCGGTGATGAAATCCATTCCGACTTCTTCCCACTTCCACTCTGAATCTTCAAGGGTTGCAATAGACCTGCGGGCCTCTCGTGTTCTGCTTTGACTTTCGACACACGCCGCACAAGGCAACGAACTCGCGACGTCTCGCTTCAAATTCGCCACCAAAACTTATTCTTAACATCCCGATACATCTTAGTACTACCAGGTGAATCGAATACTTTGAGTCATGGGCCTCCTTCAAAATTAGCTGCCTCAATCCATCAACATCTGAACGCAGATACGCCCATTGATCCACAAGATATCCTAATCATCCACCGTGAAGTCCTTGAACTTTCCTTCGCTATCTTCTTCTTAATGTCGGAGAACTCGAAGTCTTTCTACCGAGCCATGAATCGCTTCTCCAAAGTAGATCAGATTTCCAAATTTGCCACTTAATCCTTCAGATACTACCTCTAGCTTCAACTTCGAATTCCTCTTGAAGTTCGAACAAGGCTCTTTTACTTCCACGGCATTGCAAAGGCTCTTCTACCAAAGCATCTCAAGAACGACATTGGCTTTACCAGATGGTAATGGATCCCAAGATTATAATCTTTTATCAATTCTAGCCATCTTCTCTGCCTCATATTCAGATCCGATCGAGTGAAAATATATTTTAAGCTTTTATGATCGGTATATATCTCGCAATGACATCGATGAGGTAATGACGCCAAATCTTCAAGGCATGCACTACTGCGGCTAATTCCAAGTCATGGGTAGGGTAATTCTCTTCATGGGGCCTTAACTGCCTTGATGCATAAGCGACAGCTCTTCCTTCTTGCATCAGGACACACCCTAATCCTTGACGCCAAGCATCACAATAGATATCAAAATCCTTACGAATATCCGCAAAATCAAGATCAAAATCAAGTCAAACGCTTCTTCAATTCTTGAAAACTTTCTCACAAGCCGAGTCCAAGTAAACTTTTTTCCTTCTTCAACAATTGCGTAAGAGGTTTAGCAATTGATGAGAATCCTTCGATGAAACGACGGTAGTATCCCGCCAATCCCAAGAAACTACTTAACTGAAAGTGACCGTCTTGGGTTGCTCCCGCTTAACACCGCTTAACTTTATGGGTCAATCTACTCCTGCAATTGCCATCACATGACCAAGGAAATCCACTTCCTTTATCCGTAAATCACACTTGCTAAACTTAGCATACAACCGATGCTCTCTGAGCTTCCTAGGATTAATCTCAAATGTTCAAGATGTTCTTCTTCCGACTTGGAGTAAACCAAAATATCGCCGATGAATACAACTACAAATTTATCCAAATATTCCATGAATACCTTATTCATCATGTTCATGAAATAGGCAGGGGGCATTAGTCAGCCCAAAGGACATGACTAAGAACTCATAATGTCCGTACCGTGTTGAGAAAGCGGTCTTAGGACATCCTTAGGACAAATCTTCAATCGATGGTAACCTCGATCGCAGACGATCTTCGAGAACACTCGGCTCCTTTCATCCGGTCAAACAGATCATCTATCCGGCAATGGGTACTTGTTCTTGATAGTGACTTCATTGAGAGCCCTAGAGTCGATGCACATCCTCATGCTTCCATCCTTCTTCTTGACAAACAAAACCGGTGCTCCCCATGGCGACGAACTAGGCCTCACAAAACCTTTCTCCAAAAGTTCTTCTATCTGCTTTCTTCATCTCTACCAACTCATCTACCGGCATCCGATAAGGTCTCTTCGAGATAGGGGCTGTTCACGCACTAGATCGATGACAAACTCGATGTCACGATCCGTGGCATCCCCGTAATTCTTCCGGGAACACATCTGGATACTCTTTGACGACCGCACATCTTCCAACTCAACGGTCTTCAGTCGTTGACTATCAAATGCCCATTACGCGACCGAGGTAGCTAGGAACTCCACTTTGTTTCCTCTAGTATCCTCGATTATAACGGCTCTTGACCACAATCTAGCACGGCTTTGTGCTTTGTTAACCAATCCATGCCAAGGATGACATCTATGGTTTGGGTGTCTAGAATAATTAGGTTAGCTAGAAACTCAACTCCACTATGAGTAACTTAGCCCCTAAACAACCCACATTAGAACTTAGCTCGCTTCCAGCGATCGGACTAACAGAGTACGCTTAAGTTGCATAACTTCCAATTTATTCTTAGTTGCAAAACTCCGTAAACAAACGAATGCGAAGCTCGTAATCAAATGTAATCTAAGCAGTATTGAATTTATTAGAACTTACCCAAGACGACATCCGGTGCTTCTGGGCTCCTTCTAGAGTGACGTGATTAACACGACCTCGACAACCGATCGAGGCGCTCCTCTGGTTGATCGTTCCTGAGAAACTCCTTGATTGTTCTCAGACCGGGTCTTGGCGGTGTTGCTCCAAGGTTGAAGCGAATTTGGAGTGATAGTTCCTTCGAGGACACCGATTAGCAAAATGTCTGGCCGACGACAATTGTAACACACTCTCGGTTCATTCTCGCGGTTGTTGTTCCTCGGGTGGGGTTGATCGTGTAGGGTTGCGAGAGTTCAATAAGAGGACGAGGTGTCAAGGCGGTGCGTGTCCCGAAGAACTCGTGGTCGAAACGATTAAACTGCTGTGGCACTACTCTTGCCCTCTGTTGTTGTGGCCGATGGCTTCCTTCTCAATCATCCTCGCTATGCGGTGGTCCTCCAGCTTCTTTGCGTTTGTCCTCCATGACCAACGCCTTGTTAACCAACTCACGAAAATCCGGAAGGTATGGGCAAGTAGGTGACTTGCGATCCGAAGTTCGCACCCTTCAAGAAGCGGCTCTGGCGAGACTCATCATTAGCGACATCTTCCTGAGCATAGCGAGCTAGCCGAGAAAACTTATTCGTAGTCAACATCGACATACCCCTTGCTTGAGAGCGGAACTCATCCTTCTTCGATCCATAATACCTTCAGTACATGATATTGGCGAAAAGGTCGCAGAAAATTCTTCCCATGTGATGTTCTCGGTGCCTCATGCGCCGCGCAGAAATTTTCCCACCATTCTCGCAGCTATGCCCTCCATCCGATGAGTGGCATACAAAACCTTCTCATGATCGCCGCATTGGGTGATCGCAGCTTCCTCTCAATCACGCTGGCCAATCATCGACCTCTCTTGGCGTGACATGTCCAGAGAAAGTTGGCGGACGGGTCCTCATGAATTCAGCCAACTTGGATGGTCCCTGATGACCATGAGCGACTGGGGCTCCTCCCTGACGATTGTTGTTGATGTTGTTGTTGTTGTTGTTCATGGCCTGTATCTGGTTCATCATCGTATACATCATCTGAGTTTGTGCTGCCATGAAAGCTCCGAAGTTCTGCAAGTCAATAGGTGGTGCTTGGGGTGGCACTACTCCTGTAGGGGTTTGCTCATTGCCTTCTGATCCTTGGGCTCCGGATCCACTGGCGGCGGCATGGCGAGTCTGAACCATCTGGTGAAGCTCCATAGGTTAGATAAGGTAGAGAGCACAAGGTGAGTTAAGATCTAGACAGGGGATAGATTAAACCCAACAAACACAGCTCAAGAAACTTCGAATGAAATAATCTTTATTAATATTTTAATAGCATGGCTGCAACAAATGCCTAAGGGCCTTTGCAGCTCATGCTTACACACAGGAAAATAAATCGGACCTAAGCACACAAGCTACCGCCTAAAGGGCGACTCGAAAAGGAAATCGCTAAGCTCGACTAAACTGAACTCAAACGAACTACTCGAGAAAGCCTCCAAAGCCACGGCGACGCCTCGCTCGTGTAGACTCAAGTGAGCCGGCATCCTCGCGAATCGTTCGATGCCGAGGCTGAATCGTGCAAGCAGAGTGTGTGCTTTGGAGTGTAGTCTGGTAGCTCTTCCGGTGTCAGCTCGGCCGATCCTCTGAATCTCCTCTGGATCTTCTTCGACTTCTTCGGATCTTCCTCTTGATCATCTTCGAGCTCATCTTGACCATAGAGGGCGGTTCTAGTCGGCGATCCTTTCCTCGGCTTCTTCCCAGTTCGATAGGCGCACCTCACTCGGTGGCGGCCATCTCCAAATGACTCCTCTGGCAATGTGAACCGTGCAAGATGCACTCTCGTGGCATTGCCTTCCCGCTTGTAGACGGAAAGCGCGCAGATATCTCCCCGCGCTCTGGGTGATAGCGAAAAGCAGTGTTGCGCTCTTGGCGAGATGTGGCGGACTCGAGTATGGCCAGACGCGATGACTCTGGATTCCTTGCATGAAGGTGATCCTCCCGATCGAGATATCCAAAGGTCAAGCTACCTCTAGTGTTCCTCCCGGCGAGACCGTCAGCGGCAGATTATACCACGATCCCGCCCATTGACTATGTACTCACCGCCTCGGTACATCGGGCGTTCGAAGCCTCAAGTGTCTGCAGAAGAACTTCCACACTCTGCGGCAAGTCCTCCGTTGCAATCTCCGAAAGTCTGAAGGTAAGGCATCCATCACGACGCATAAGGTGTAAGAACCACGTTAAAACAAAGGGGAGAGGAAAGATTTTAGCAATAGATGAGTCGAGAGAGATATGAGAGGAGTTAAGCAATTCATTTAATCTTGCAAGTTAAATTTTTCTTTAGAAAATAATTTGGACACTCGAACGGCCAATCTACTAAGGTCTAGACCTACGATCGAGATGGCTCGATACCACTTTTGTCGGGACCGAAATTACAATTCAGACCTTCAGTTTATCGCACTAGCCGAGATCATGCTAGTGCACACAGGTTAACAAAACCGAAATCGATCCATACAAGCTTAAATATAACATAAACGAATAACTTTGATTATTAAATAATGGTTTTGACCTTAAGGTCGAGTTTACATTTATTGAGCCACGCAGGCTAACAGAGAAAATAAACGGCAATGAAACAGAACGGTAGTGGCATCCCATCGATTCACCACAGCAACCGATCGATCAAGACTCGCGATTAGGCACCTTCGATGAACTCGCCCTCGTAAGTCGGTGAAGACTCCTCCTCTGCTTGATTCGTCAAAACAAGCGTGAGTACACACCGCACTATAAGCCACACCACAGAATGCAAAGTATACATGCAAAGGCTTATTACAAGAGAAAGGCATTCTGCGGTTCTTTTATGTAAATGCAACTTTTGCAATTTAATACAATTAAATAGATTGAAAATTTGGTAAAACAAATAGACAATAATAATTTTAACAAGTTATTTCACAAAGACACACACACAACCTAAACAGTTTCTTCACATAGCTAGATGATTTAATCACATAGCTCCCTTCCCACACAGCTTTTATGAAATTCTACCCCTAGTGTTAAATCCCGAGCATTGTCCATGATCATGACGCTGCTATTCAATAGATTAAGTTACACTCTGCAGAGGTTTGTACACTTTACCCACAAGATACAACCAAGTAGCTAGCATCGATCATAACAGAGCATTTCAGATACCTTATCTTACTATGCTAGGCCTGTCTCAAAACAGCATGTGGTCGTCAGAAGCTCAGTTCTTTAGCGCACATGGTGAGGTCCTTAATCCACCAAGGCAAGACTTCCACTAACCCAACCACATAGACACACAGATTAATATTATCCACACAAATTCACATAGACCACCAATTCACACAAGATCCACCCCTTGCCTCGGTCCAAATCCTTTTTACCACCCGTTGGTTTAAGTGCAACACATGCCATAAAGACACGTAGTACACACAGATTATCCAATATTGCATATTCACTTAGTCAAATTAATCATTTGTACTTCACATGAATAAATGAGTCGTGGCATGACTAAGCAATCTAATCGTTCTAACCAACCCACGTTGGTGCTACAATATTAACCAACTAGATATCAACTAGGGTGACAAAGAACTTAGACATAGCAATTAACAAGGATGGCATAACAATTAGGAATTTACATCTACTCCCAAAATCATTTAAATAATTACTTGAATTAATAATGCAAGAATTTAAAATAAAATAATTTAGCAAACTGGGAATCAAGATGGTCAAAGGTATAGCTTGCCTTGAAAAGGATCTAGGAATTGATCTTGATCTTGGAAAGGTCCTTCTTCGTCAACTCTTTCAAAGAACGTCAAGTCTACTCGCAAACAAGGCAAACAAACAAACTAAATAAATAACAGAGGCAAATAACTCCAAAAAATAATTAAAAATCTCCAATAGATAGATCTGGATTTTAGATGAATTTAGAAATTTGAATGGATGGATTTGGAGTTAGGATGCAAAAGATATGGAGTTTCAAAGTTTAAATCTAAAGAAAACCCTAAAAATAGGATTTATGGAATTCCGAATTATTTTTCAACGAAAAAATCGAATATTGCGCCAAAGATGACATCAACATGGCGTCACCACAGGATTTTCGGAAAAGAAATAAATAAAGAAAACCCGACATGTGGGACCCACATGTTAGAGGCCTGACCACGTGGACCAAGCCCACCGAACCACCGGACCAGAGAGGGGCCGAGGTGGCGAACCAGCTGCTGGCGCCGACGCTGGCGCCACCCGGATGACACGCAGTACGAGGTCGAGGTGGCACGTGACTGGCGTCCGCGTCGGCGAGGACGCTCGGACGGCGCGGGCGACGGGACCCAATGGTCACCGGCGCTCGGTGGTCGCCATGCGGGTGGGTGCTATGGGCGTGTTGTTTGAGGCTATTGCGCACCTTCCGTGCACCCGTGGTGGTTGGCTGTGGTGGCTGGTGGCGTGGCGGTCGGGCGGAGGAGACCTTCGGTTTTGTTTGGACGGGCGTCCGTGAGGTTTAGGCGACGCGATCGTCCGGAGGTAGAGGAGGTGACGGCGAACTTGATGGTGGGCTCCACGACGATCGGGCATGTGCGGTGGCGGCGCAATCGAAGAAATCTCACCGGCGGCGAGGTTCCTTAAAGCTCGAATCGGCGGCAATGTGGAGGCTCTCGGGTGGAATTGAGCGAGGGGTTTTGGAAAGGGCGAAGGCGGCAGAGGGTCCTTTATAGGCATGAAGCGAGCTCGAGGTGGCGTCTTGCCAAGGGTAAATCGCCAAACGCCCGCACGAGGAACAGGGGATAGAAACGAATTCGAAGTTTGAAATTGAACGGAGTCGGTGCGGAGGAGATAAGGATTGAGTTTGGTGCGAAAATCTGGGAGTTTTTGTTAGCGTAAACGGCCATGGGTTGAGCTTCTAGAAGGCGATAATGGCGGGCGCAGTCCACGGTCAAGAGGAAGAAGACCGGTCGAGATTTAAGACCTCAGAGCGGGCCCACGCGTCGAGAGAGACGAGGCCAGGCAAGGAGATCCAGGGTCAAATGACGATCCAATCTGGAGATTGAAGCGAGCGAGGAGAGAGGAGAGAGAGAGAGGCGGGGCGGGATCTCCATCCAATCCAGACGGACGGCCACGAAGAGATGGGCCAGATGAATGAGAATGGGCGGAGAGATTCGCCCAATGATCGCTTGGAGATTTAAATAGCTTTTTCTTTTTAAGAAATTACGTAAATTCAAATAAGCAATGGAAAATAGCAAATGAACTTGGAAAAATTCCAGAAAATTCTAGAAAATATGTCCAAGCTCATAGAATCCAAATAAAATAGTTTTGACTATTGTTCATGTTGACTTTAGTCATATTAAATTGTTTTGTTACACAAAGTCCAATATTAAGCTTTTTAATTTAAATTCAAATAAATCCAAATGATGAATTTTCTCATTACACTATTTAAAAGGTTTTTAAAGCTCTGAAAATTGGGATGTTACAAGCTTGGGGAGGTCTGAGGTCCAAACGACCTCCTCGGGTTGGGACCCTAGACCTCCGGGTGGTCTATCGGACCTCCGGGTGGTCTATCGGACCTCTCGGGAGGTCTGGAGGTTCTACCGGGATGTCCTCTCGGGACGTCCTGGGAAGTCCTTTACGGACCTCCCAGGAGGTCCTGAGGGACCTCTCGGGGCGCCCTAGGGGTTCCTTTTTGACTGTCCAGAGGTCCCGAGGACCTCCCGTGTGTGCCTGGCCTGTCGTGATAACTTTTACCGAAAACACATGTTTCAAGAACCCTCAATACCATTGCCAATTGTATCATCATCCTAAGATCGTGAGCATATCCTCATGATATCCACAATCTCCCCCTTGATGAACACATTGGCAATTTCCTAGAAAATGTAAGTTTGAGGTTTGAAAATAGAAATACTCACGTTTTCGTGCAAAGGCACAATTTGGTCCAAAAGTAAGAGAAAGCAATGGAAATGACTAAGTTGGCTTCAGATTAGCATAGGCAAGTGAAATCGAGTGAAAGAAGGCAAGAAAGCTTCAGTTTCCACAAGCGCAGTTTTAGATTCCCAAAGGAACAAGAAGCTTAAGAGATGTTCAATTATAGATTCAAGAGCTAACAAAACAATTTTGACAGAGCCAGTGTCACAAGAGGATCACTAATTGTGCAACTAGCTAAGAGATCCACAAATTTCAATTTTTAGTTCAAGTTGTCTTAAAGTTCTAGCTCATTTAGCAAAGACTTAGCTACACATGTGAAAGCATGATAATTCTAGCAAGTCAAAAAACTAGACATGAACTGAGCAAAAATTGAAACACTGAAGCTCAAAAGGGTAATAAGCAAGGCTTGATCAATTTAAAAGACAAGCAGTAAAGCTTATATTACAATGCATCCTTTTGTGATTTTCATATGAATGCAATATGATACAATGAGATGCAAGAAAAACTTAAAAGCCTAAAAAAGATAAAAAAGATCAGCAAGTTTAAAAGAAGATCAAGGAAAGATCAGATGAATAAGGAAAGATCAAATGAGAACCAACTCCCCCTCAAACCAACCCATAGGGATAAATTACCCCTAACTCACTTCTCAAGGTGGCAAACCTAGTTGGGTCTAAAGGTTTGGTGAGGATATCAGCTAACTAAGCCTCGGACTCCGCGAATTCTAGCACAATATCACCCTTCTCTATATGGTCTCTAAGGAAGTGATAACGAATGACGAGGATTAAAACCTCTATGTACTATAAAAAATACATAATAAAAGACCATACGTCTTCATGGTCATAACCCCTAAGGCTAACGACCTCACTGGTCGTAAGGATTCAGAGGTTACATAAGGGTACCCTGGTCAGACAAGGTCCTGTACCCAGCCTCCGACCGGGTAACTGCTCGGAAACGCTATGAACTGGTGTTTATAACTTATCCCGAATATATTCTTACCGTGCGATGAATATGGCATGTGCTGTATACTTCATACTACGCGGTTAGAGGGTCCTAAAGACACTGACAACAACTACCAAGCGGTTTGATGTCTCTCGGGCACTAAACCGCCACACAGTTAAACACATTGTTAACTGTGCGCCCTGACCAGTCGTAACGCTTCACCAGAGACGCCTTCTCCAGGAGTAACTGCCACCCCTTCGGAAGTTATTTAAAGGGCGAAGCACAGAAGACCAAGGGGCAGATCGAACATCAATCCAAGTTCTACAGATCAAGAGGCAAACTGAGACAAGCAAGATAGCAATCTTCACATCCAGTGTAATTAGGATTAGTCCTCAGTCGGGTTGTAGGCATCCCCTTGTAAATCCAGTTTATATCTATAAAGAGCGGCCCCCCATTCTCTCCTAGGAATTATCGCGTCATTTTCCTCTTTTTCATTTCATAAGATCGGCGATTTGATTGTCGACAGCTGACGCCGTCTGTGGGAAAGTAGACGCAAGTTTCCTGAAGAAACTCTCCGCTCATCAAATCCTCGCTCATTCCCCGTAATCGTTGATACGACTATGCCCAAGTGTAACATCCCAAATGTATAATTGGGGTTATTCAAGTATAATTATATGTGTAGAAATTAAAACTTTTTCTCACATCTTGAAAACCCCTAATCTCTTATGTAATTCTTGTCCAAGAGTTGTGTAATCCAAAAACACAAAGCTCTTGTTGACCAAAAGTCAAATTCCTTTTTCCAATTATCTTAAATCTTGTGCCAAACATTTGGAATATATTTTCCTTGGTCCCAAAACTGATATGGGACCCCTCTGAAAAATATCATGAGTTATAACACTTGTTGATAATTTTTGGAGGCAAAACAATCCTTTAAACAACTTTAACAAATTTCCTGAGAAAAATGCATTGCATAATAACCTCTGGAAATTTTATGCAAGGTTGATCTCATTGTCAGCAAGCTCCAGTTAAAATTTCATCAAATTTGGAGTTCATTTGCTATCTCAAATAATTACGCTAAGTTTCAGCCGTTAAAACTAAATTTTAAAGCCTACACTGCTCCTTGGGCTAGCCATGTTCAAGTGGTCCAAATTTCAACCATGTCTGCACCTCGCAGACCTCGCTCATTTGATCAAAGTCGCAATTGCTGGATTTACATCCAACACCACGACCTCCTCATGATCAACACCGCAAGGACCTCCCTACCTCATGAGGTCATTGCCGTTGGATCAAAGATCCACGGTCATGACCTCCCCGTGTTAAACTTCAAAGACCTCCTCGAGCTGTTAAACCATCGCAATGAGGTCATCCCATTTGTTGAGGTCGAGGCCGTTGGATCAAATCCAACAGCCACGACCTCCTCCTCAACATACTCAACGAGTCATCCCACTGCGTGAGGTCATAGCCCTTGGATCCAAGATCCATGGCCCCGACCTCCCTCACCTAAACTAAGCAAACCTCCCACCTAACCAAGGTCGAGCCATTGGATCAAATCCAACACTCACGACCTCCCCACGCTATCAAGCACTCACAACCTCCCCATCTTTTGTTGTGCACCGTTAGATTAAAATCTACTACCACGACCTCCTTTTTCTCTCATGCGCACTGACCTCCCAACAAGACGTGAGATCGTAGCCTTAGATCTAAATCTAAAGGCCTGACCTCCCTTGTGCGTTAAAGCTCAGACCTCCACCTCTTTTGATCGGAACCCTTAGATCTAAATCTAACGGTCCCGACCTCCCTTGCCTGCTAAGCATCATATCGAGACCTCCCGGTCATTGTGTGCCCTTGATTTAAATCCAAAGGCCATGACCTCCCTCATGTCTTTTGATCGCGTGCGTTAAGTCCTCACCGGAGGTCCGCACCGTTGGATGGAGATCCAACGCTTCGGACCTCCTGTCCCTTTTCCCCACGTGCGTTTTCTCGATTAAGGAAATCGGAGGGCCACGACCTCCCCATCCTTGATCGTGTGGCTGGGACCTCCACCCAGCCACTTAAAGCATAACGGTTCGAAAATGAGATCCGATGGTTAGGACCTCCCCTGTTCTTCTCCTTCCTCTGGCGCGCATGCGTGCTCTGAGCGGTGGAGTTAATGCGCGCCAGGCCTCTGTGCACCTTTAATTGACTCTTTCTTGACCGCATTTAATGCAGTCGCCTTCCGCCTCATGTCCACTCGGACCGCCTTTGTCAACTTTATGTCTTGTCCACCCCATGGACCAACCCGTGGGCTAAGCTCACCATGGAGCTTAGCCCCACTCATAACCTTCACTCAAAGCTATAAGTCACCCCGGGATCCTCCCTTGGCTTCCTTTGCACACAACCGATCTCACCTTGCACTTGTGCGTGGTCGAGCTCCTCATCCCCAAACTCACCTCCATTCGTGGCTCGCCATTGTTGAAGTCCTTGAACTCCTTAGTGACTCAAGGGTTCCAGTGGCTCCTTCTTCAACCCTTGCTCACTTTGTGCTCCCCAAACCTCCCGGAAGTTAACCCTAACTTATTTTGTTTGGGCATTTTTCAGAGGTGGACAAAGCTGAGCTTGAGCGGTGCCGGAGCTGGCGAAGCTTCATTGTCTTCCCCAACTCCGGCCATCACCTCCACGACCTCCCGGCACCTTAGGACCTCCTGTACCTCCTGTTAGTCCTTTAGTTCCCGGCACCCGCTTGAATGCATGTTGCGGAGCTTAAGTTTTGGCACACGCTGATTGTCGCGCTGAGCTCCATTTTGCATTTTCGTAGTTTGGCCATGTTGGGTCATCTTTGACCTCTCCGGCCGACGGCGTTCAAGGCCGTCGCCGCCCGTTGAGAGGAGGACCATTGGGTGCGCATGGTTATTGCGACCGCGGTATCATTGGACCTCACCGGCGGGCTCTACATCGCCATGCGAGATCACTTCTTCCGCCGGGATTTTGTCGGACGTCCCGAGCGTGTCATTGTCGTTTTAGGACATGAATTCACCGTTTAAATGCCCAATCATTGCAATCATGGGGTTAGCGATAAATGCCTTTAAACTTTGTCTCTTGCGTGCATTTAAGACCTCCGCTGCAGGGACCTCCTTGATGTCCAGCCGCATTTATTCATGTCCAGCGGCGCTGCGCGCGAAGTTAAAGCGCTGGTCTGGGACCTCCATGACCTCCTCCAGGAGATCTGGAGCGCCCAAGACCTCCCTTGCATCGTGGCCGTCCTGACCTCCCTGGAGGTCTGTGGACGTTAGACCTCCGCTTAGGACCTCTCCGTAGCCATCTCACTGCTCATGACCTCCCGGGTAGATCTTGACCGTCAAGGTCCTCCCTCGGACGATCTCGAACCATCGAGGACCTCCTTGGAACATCTCGACCGTCCAGACCTCCCTGTGAGGTCTTGACGATGTAGATCTTCCTCGGGGAGATCTTGATAGTTTGGACCTTCCTTTGGAAGATCTCAACCGCTGAGGACCTCCCTTATATCCGGGTCCGTTCCGACCTCCTTTCCATGTTGTGGTCCGCTGGATTTCGATCTCGGCCCCGACCTCCCCTCACCTCGCGCATGTGCGTTGCTAGGAGGTCCAGACCTCTGGACCTCCCGAGCTGCAGTGCAAGTTCACTGGGAGGTCTGAGCCGTTAGATCTATGATCTGTGGCTCACGTCCTCCCATGTCCTTTGGGTTTTAGAAATTCCAGTACATCCTTAATTATGAACTGAAATAAGGTATAGACTTTAGAATTTCGTATCTTTTTCATTTTAATTCCATATGAGGTCATTCAAATTGTGTTGGCTCTGTCTTGGACTTGACTTTAATCCAAAAATGATTGTAAGTTGAGTTCAACTCCAGAGCACAGTTTGCCATTAGATTTTAAAACCAACTTTAAAATGTGCACTTAAATCAATGCTTAACTTGTAAAATACAAAACTAATGCTCTGTAGATTATTTTTGAGTGAGACCAACTTTGTTGGTTTCCTCTAATAATGAACTCACTGTGAAAATTAGTTTTGGGCTTGTTGCTGTTATAAAAATGAGGACTTGTGCATTATAATTTTGTTCAAGTTCTTGTTTTTGAAAAATTATAGAAAGTGCAATATAGCTCCAAATGAGATGAACTCAATTGTGTTATTCATCTCATGAGGTGCTGGTTTTACAGTAAAAATTTCAGCTTCACTTCTTTTCTAGAAAATGTTGCCTCGTAATTAAATTAGTGAATAGTGCAGTTTGGTAATTTTTAGGGCTGAGCAGAATTGATTTCATCATATCTTTTGCATTGAGAATCCAAATCAATTGGTTCTTGTTGCTAAATTCATGATAAATCATTGTCTTGCTGCTGTAAAATTTTCATGGCTTTTGGAGTTCGTTTGTTGTGCTGTCTTTGTTGTGTTTCGTCGTTCTTATCGGTTCTTTCTCGCTTTTCCGTTAGGCTTCGACATTTGTGGTGATCCCGAGAGCGACCCTCTGCCACAACTTAGCCAGCAACAAGGCAAGCAGTTTGATCATTTCCATCATTGTCCCATTACTTTAAAGCTTAATATATTATTTTACTTCTATGTATGCATGCTACTTTGTGTTAAATGTCGCTAGCAAGCCTATAGTTGCATAATCTGTAGGAATTGTTCATCCTCTACTACCATGAGCCTAGGTTATTTGCTGTGGTGGGAGCTCGTTGGATGAGCTCTTATCACTTAGTAGTTTCGATGTAAATTGCTTAGACATGCTTAGTTATCGGTAGAATGGGCGATCATCGACTTAGTCGATGGTCTTGATCACTCAAAACTGATTATTACTCCTATATGTCCAGCACTTGTGCTTTGATTAATTTGTAAAATCAAAACTGAAAATAAAAGATTGATTTAGACTTGGGCATATTGGATGGATGGTGCGGTTTTTGGAATGTGGTGGTATGCCCGGTCCCTAAGGACCGAGTACTTGGGTCACTAAGCCAAGCGATTTCACAGACTAACCACGCGAGGGCATATGGAACCCTCTTGACTAAGTACTCTAGGAGGTGTTAATTATGAGCGAACTCGGTTGGTGTGTTTTCAAAACAAATGTATATGTATAGTGTGAGAGGGAGCATTAGCTTCCGGAAGGTTGTGATGTCTCCTTCTCCCGTGGGTTGTGCAGCTCGTAATTAGCATTCATCCTTTGGAAAGGTCTCAGAGGACTTAGCCGTGCAAAGACACCTTCTAAGTGTGCGTAAAGGAAAGGCGGTCTCGACGTGTGGGTACAGTGGTACACCTGCAGGATAAAACTATTCAATAGCCTCGCCCTAGGTTATGGACATCCTTGGTAAGGTCGTTCAAGACTAGACTACAACCTTTAATTAAAACTTGACATGGTTGGTATGAACGGGAGTTCATGCTATTGTTGTGGTGACTTGGGTTAGTCACTTCGAGTGATTGTTCTTGTTGTTGTTATTATGTTATTATCGCGTTGTTATTTCAACAATTAAAAATGCTTTGTCAAATTGCTTTCAATCTACTATATTATTGCAAATAAATGTTGCTTTATGCTAAAATGAGTCCAAAGCCTCATCCACTTAAATAAAGCTTGCATGTAGCTATTTATAGTTCTGTTATCTCACACGTAAGTCTTATGGAGTACTTTATGTACTCATCCGCCTGTGGTTGTGGCAATTTTGTGGCTTTTGTTGCAGAGGAAGAAGGAGAGCTCCAAGAGCCTCTCTTTTGTGCTACGTGTTGCGCTTTCTTGACGACTAGCTTGGCGGTCCTGTCGGATGCCTAGGGGTTAAGGCACACTGATTGGCTTTGTGTTATAGCCATCTTTATGGCACTTTTGCTTCCACTGTTATCTTTGTAGAATTGTTGTTATTTGGCCTAAGGGCCTCTCTTTTGTAATACCTATTCCATATTAATATTAACTTCTGGTTTGTTGCTTATGTTCTATGTGTTGTATGGAATTGATACATTCTTTTGGTGTGAGGTATGTATACTGCATCCTGGGGAGTATACATCTCTCGAGACCGGGTTTATTTGGTTGATAATACTAGGGTCAATTGGATGACTAAGTATTATGAGCCTAATAAACGTCGGGGTCTCACAAAAGTTGGTATCAGAGCCGTTATGACCGTAGTAACGCAAGCTTGGTCGTCCTTAGGATATTTTGAAAACCTATTTTCAAAGCAACAAATGAGTTTTGAAAGCTTAGGAAATTCTTGGATTTTATTCCTTACCTATCTTAGCTTTCTTCTCATCCCACTCTAATTTGAGTTTTAAAAGTTGTTTTCCTCTCTTCCTTCTACAAAATAGTTGTTATCGATTAACACTGGTTTTGGGAGAACCAATGAGATTGGCAAATTGAAGTGTGAGCTGCCCACTACAAGGTTTTGAAGTTCGAGTCGGTGATTCGACAAGGAGCTTGGATGCTAAACCTGGACAGCAAGCATCAAATTTCCTGACAGCGATCTCAAAGGTGTCTAATTAGGATAGATAATGAGAGGTTAATCAACTAAAACTTGTGGGAATAAAAGGGTAAGATGTGATACTAGTTAGCTAAGTATCTAACACTTATTTCGCTGATTTAACCTTGCTCTTTAGTAGCATTAACTCTCACCCTACAATCTGATTTTTGATCTTCTCGACCGATTACTCGTTCATTCAATACGGGTTAGTTGAGTTGAGAAGTTGAGCCTTATGCTTGGTGTTTCTTGGCTGTTTTAGAGTCTTTTAGAAGCTTTTTAAAGTTTAAATAACCGCTGATTTGGCTTTCGTTTGGGGTGATATTCCATTCCCCTAGTCGATCGCTTTTGCTTTCTTTAAGGCTTTGTTTTTGGGTCTAGTTGCTAACCAAAATTCCTTGTAACAGGATGGCCGGACGCACTCGTAGCGGCCAAGGCGATCCACTGGTCGGACGAGGAGCCTCCTCCTCCGACCATGGCCGAGGTTCTTCTTCAGATCGAAGCGCAACTGCGCGGATGACCGGAGAGTTCTCTCGACGCCATCGCGCAACACCACCGCACTTACCGGAGCTTCGGATCCGGGCGAGGAATGCCCATCACCAGCGTGGAGGACTCGCGGAGTTTCTTCGTACTCAGCCCCTACCTTTTCCGGTCGAGGACCCTTTGATGCGACGATTGGCTTGTCTTGTGGAGCGTAAGCCAGATCGCGCAGCGATGCGAGAGCACGAGAAGGCGCTTGCTTGCCTCGCACCACCGGAGGGTGCAGCTTTGTCATGGTGGGAGAGCTTTCTCGCCATGCAGCCCGCAAACTACACCGCCTCTTGGGAGGAGTTTCAGATCGCTTTCCGTCGGGCTCACATTCTCGCCGCTTGATGGAGATCAAGAAGGTGGAGTTTCTTGCGCCAAGCAAGGCGAGCTCACCATGGAGTATGTCTACGAGTTCAACCATCTAGCTCGTTATGCTCCCGAGGATGTGGCCACCGATATGGCTAAGGTGCCAAGTTCAGCGTGGCTTGTCCGAGGAGTCAAGGACAAGCTATCCATTGTCGACTTTCCTGATTTCCGGACCTTGGTCGACAAGGCCATCGTCGCGAGCATGCGGCTCGAGAGCTTATGGACTCCATAGCGCAAGTGGGAGGCCCATAAGTCATCCAGGCAGTTCCTCCGTCCCCGCTTGAGCGATCTCAAGGGTACCACTCTCACTCTTGGCGCCCCGAGGTCACCTCGCCTCGTTTCGCCCTTCGCAGCCGTGTCTCGACCACGCACTGCGAGTCAACAGAGCGCCCCCACAACCCGGCCGGGGTCACATGTTTCTCATGCAACCGTAAGGGCATTATGCGAACCAATGCCCTAAGAAGACAGAGCGACCCTCGTCCCTAATGGAGGACGCGGGCGAGAGGTGGTGCATCTCAGACCGAAGATCGTCCCGGCTACCCAAGGCGTGGGTAGTGGTCGCGTCAACGCCATCACCACAGAGGAGGCTCAGAGGCACCCGACGCCGTGCTAGGTACACTTTCATTAACTTTCATCCCGCCATCGCTTTTGTTTGATTCAGAGCATCTCATTCATTTGTTTCTCGAAGTCTTTTCTTTGCTGTTGGAGAGCTTCTTTTCTCTCCATTGTCGGTCCCGCTTACTCATTCGCTCTCTGGTTCGGAGTTGAGAGTCAATCTGAGTGTAGGGATGTCCCTATCGAGATCGAAGGGTAGGTTTCTTAGCAAACCTTATCCTTCTCCATTCAGCGAGTCTTGATGTGATTCTTGGCATGGATTGGTTGTCCCAAAGACATGGGGCAAATCGATTCGCCAGAAGCTCATCTCTCTATCTAGTCCTCCGTGGCGGGGTTAAGCTTTTCGCCACCGGTCGCTAGATCCTCATCTCTTCGCTTGAAGCGAAGCCCGCTCTAGATATTAGCGAAGTCCCAACAGTTTGTGACTTCGTTGATGTCTTTCCCGCAGATCTTCCGGGATGCCACCCGCTCGAGACCTCGAGTTTGTCATTGAGTTGGCTCTGGTACCGCCTCTATCTCAAAGAGGCCTTATCGGATGCCACCGAACGAGTTGGTAGAATTGAAGAAGCGCTAAGTGAGCTGCAAGAGAAGGGTTTCATTCGCCTAGCTCATCTCCTTGGGGTTGTCCAACCATCTTCGTAAAGAAGAAGGATTCGTACTTCGCGATAAAAGGCCGATTATCGCCCACTTAATGAAGTGACGGTAAAGAACAAGTATCCATTGCCCGCATTGACGATCTCTTCGATCAATTAACCGGAGCTCGAGTTTTCTCCAAGATTGATTTGAGAGTGGGATATCATCAGGTTCGAATTCGGCCCGAGGATATTCCAAAGATGGCGTTCTCTACTCGCTACGGCTTGTACGAGTACAATTGTCATGTCGTTCGCTTAACCAATGCTCTGCCTTGTTCATGAACCTCATGAATTCGGTATTCATGGAGTATTTGGATAAGTTTGTCGTGGTCTTCATCGATGATATTCTTATCTATTCCAAGAACGATGAGGATCATGCCGAGCATCCGAAGCTTGTGTTAGGCAAGCTACGTGAGCACCTACCGTACGAAGTTCAACAAGTGTGCGCTTCGTTGAAGGAAGTGGCTTTCTTAGGCCATATTCTTTCAGCGGAGGCGTGGTATTGATCCTAGCAAGGTCACCGATGTTCTTTCATGGAGTCCGCCCACTTCGTCCACCGGCGCGGAGTTTTCTTGGTTTAGCGGGATATTATCGCCGCTTTATCGAGAACTTCTCCAAGATCGCGGCCCGATGACGGAGTTACTCAAGAAAGACAAGAAGTTCTTGTGGTCTGATGCTTGCATGGCAAGTTTCCATATACTCAAGAAGCGTTTGACCACCGCTCCCGTTCTTGTTCTTCCTGATATCCATCGCAGCTTCGATATCTTTTGCGATGCTTCTCGTCGAGGCCTCGGTTGTGTCCTTATGCAAGAAGGCAAGGTAGTGGCCTATGCATCAAGGCAATTGAGACCTCATGAACTCAACTACCCTACTCATGATTTGGAGTTGGCTGTGATTCATGCACTTAAGATTTGGCGACATTACCTAATCGGAATCGTTGTGAAGTGTATTCGGATCACAAAGCCTCAAGTACTTGTTCACCCAACCCGACCAACCTCGTGCAAAGGAGATGGTTGGAGTTGATCAAGGATTATGACATGGGTATTCACTACCATCCGGCAAGGCTAATGTCGTTGTCGATGCGCTTAGTCGCAAAGCGCATTGTAATGCCTTAGTGCTCAAGGAGCATTCGCCCTCTCTTCTCGTGGCATTCCAAATCCTCAACTTGGAGATAGTTGAGCATGGATCTCTCGCTGCCATGGTTGTGCAACCAACCTTGGTGGATCGGATCAAGTCCGCTCGGCAATGGATTTGGGAGTGAGCCGCATTAAGGCAAATGTCAAGGCGGAACGACCAAGTGCTTTTCTCGAGGATGAGCATGGTGTTGTGAGGTTCGGGCAGCGCCTTGTGGTTCCAAAGGACATGGAGTTGCGGAATTTAATCCTCCGCGAAGCCCATGATTCGCCTTTATCCATTCATCCTGGGGCCACAAAGATGTATCAAGATCTCCGCTAGAGATTTTGGTGGACCCAATGAAGAGGAGATCGCGGTTCGTTCTTAGAGTGCGGCGTGTGTCGCCGTGTCAAGGCCGAGCATCGGCGTCTCCCGCTGGATCGCTTCACCTTTGCCAATTCTGAGTGGAAGTGGGATTCGATCGAATGGATTTCATCACCGTCTACCCACGCCCTCAAGAAGAATGATGCCATTTGGGTCGTCATCGATCGATTGACTAAGGTGGCACATTTCCTTCCGCCAAGACTGAACTTCGGGTAGGTCTTTTGGCGGAACTCTACATCGCCCACATCGTGAGTTTGCACGGTGTGCCGAAGACGATTGTGTCGGATCGTGGATCCCTTTTCACGTCTCGTTTTTGGCATAGCTGGCAAGAGGCTATGAGCACTGTTTGTTTTCAAAGACGCATTTCACCCTCAAACCGATGGTCGACCGAGAGGGTCAACCAAGTTTTGGAGGACATGCTTCGTGCTTGTGTCCTTTCCTATGGGAAGCATTGGGAGAAATGCTTGCCATTCGCCGAAGTTTTCTTATAACAACAGACTTTTCGAGGCCGTCTCGGCATGGCACCATTTGAGGCCTTGTACGGAGAAAGTGTAGAACCCGTTGAACTGGTCGAGACCGGTGAGAGACCTCTCTTTGGCCCGACTCAATCAATGAGGCCGAGCGCCAAGTCCAAATTTTATTCGTGGCGCTTGCGCATGCACTCAATCGAGCAAAAGAGCTATGCGGACCGCCGTCGACGTGAGTTACGTTTTGAGCCTAATGACTTTGTTTATCTCAAAGTCTCTCCTTTGAAGGGCCATCAACGTTTGGCCAAGGGCAAGTTAGCTCCTCGATATGTCGGTCCCTACCGCTTATCGAGAAGAAGGAGCTATTGCCTATAAGTTGGAGTTGCCACTGCACTTGAGGGGTACATGATGTTTTCCATGTGTCCCAGCTTAAGAAGTGCCTCCGTGTTCCAACCGAGGAAGCTCCGTTGGAAACCCTCGATGTCCAGGAAGATTTGACCAATCGCGAGCACCTGTTCACAGTGCTCGATGAGTCTGAACGAAGGACAAGGAATAAGACCATCAAGTTCCTTAAAGTTCAGTGGTCAAACCATTCCGAGGATGAGGCTACTTGGGAAAGAGAAGATCGTCTGCGTGCGGACTATCCATCTTTCTTTACCGAGTGAGCCAAATCTCGGGACGAGATTTTTGTAAGGGGGGGGGGGGAGATTTTGTAACATCCCAAATGTATAATTGGGGTTATTCAAGTATAATTATATGTGTAGAAATTAAAACTTTTTCTCACATCTTGAAAACCCCTAATCTCTTATGTAATTCTTGTCCAAGAGTTGTGTAATCCAAAAACACAAAGCTCTTGTTGACCAAAAGTCAAATTCCTTTTTCCAATTATCTTAAATCTTGTGCCAAACATTTGGAATATATTTTCCTTGGTCCCAAAACTGATATGGGACCCTCTGAAAAATATCATGAGTTATAACACTTGTTGATAATTTTTGGAGGCAAAACAATCCTTTAAACAACCTTAACAAATTTCCTGAGAAAAATGCATTGCATAATAACCTCTGGAAATTTTATGCAAGGTTGACCTCATTGTCAGCAAGCTCCAGTTAAAATTTCATCAAATTTGGAGTTCATTTGCTATCTCAAATAATTCTGCTAAGTTTCAGCTGTTAAAACTAAATTTTAAAGCCTACACTGTTCCTTGGGCTAGCCATGTTCAAGCTGGTCCAGCCCAACCATGTCTGCACCTCAGCAGACCTCGTCTCCACCTTGATCAGGTCGCAGCCGTTGGATTTACATCCAACAGCCACGACCTCCTCCGCGGTCAACACCGCAAGGACCTCCCTACCTCATGAGGTCATTGCCGTTGGATCAAAGATCCACGGTCATGACCTCCCCTGTGTGTTAAACTTCAAAGACCTCCTCGAGCTGTTAAACCATCGCAGCGAGGTCATCCCACCTTGTTGAGGTCGTAGCCGTTGGATCAAATCCAACAGCCACGACCTCCTCCTCAACATACTCAACAGGTCATCCCACTGCGTGAGGTCATAGCCCTTGGATCCAAGATCCATGGCCCCGACCTCCCTCACTTTGTTAAACTAAGCAAACCTCCCACCTAACCAAGGTCGAGCCATTGGATCAAATCCAACGACTCACGACCTCCCAGCTATCAAGCACTCACAACCTCCCCATCTTTTGTTGTGCACCGTTAGATTAAAATCTACTGGTCACGACCTCCTTTGTCTCATGCGCACAGACCTCCCAACAAGACGTGAGATCAGAGTCTTTAGATCTAAATCTAAAGGCCCCGACCTCCCTTGTGCGTTATGCAAGCTCAGACCTCCACCTCTTTTGATCGAACCCTTAGATCTAAATCTAACGGTCCCGACCTCCCTTGCTGTTGCGCATCATATCGACCTCCCGGTCATTGTGTGCCCTTGATTTAAATCCAAAGGCCATGACCTCCCCTCATGTCTTTTTGATCGCGTGCGTTAAGTCCTCACCGGAGGTCCGCACCGCTGGATGGAGATCCAACGCTTTGGACCTCTGTCCCTTTTCCCCACGCATGTTTTCTCGATTAAGGAAATCGGAGGGCCACGACCTCCCCATCCTTGATCGTGTGGCTGGGACCTCCACCCAGCCACTTAAAGCATAACGGTTCGAAAATGAGATCCGATGGTTAGGACCTCCCCAGGTCTTATCCAACGGTCACCAAGACCTCCCCTGTTCTTCTCCTTCCTCTGGCGCGCATGCGTGCTCTGAGCGGTGGAGTTAATGCGCCTTGAGCCTCTGTGCACCTTTAACTCTTTCTTGTCCCCACATTTAATGCAGTCGACCTTCCCTCTCATGTCCACTCGAGACACCCTTGGGTTGTCAACTTTATGTCTTGTCCACCCCATGGACCAACCCGTGGGCTAAGCTCACCATGGAGCTTAGCCCCAGCTCATAACCTTCACTCAGGCTATAAGTCACCCTGGGGATCCTCCCTTGGCTTCCTTTGCACACAACCGATCTCAGCCTTGCACTTGTGCGTGGCTGAGCTCCTCATCCCCAAACTCACCTCCATTCGTGGCTGCCATTGTTGAAGTCCTTGGAACTCCTCAGTGACTCAAGGGTTCCAGTGGCTCCCTTCTTTAACCCTTGCTCACTTTGTGCTCCCCAAACCTCCTGGAAGTTAACCCTAACTTATTTTGTTTGGGCATTTTTCAGAGGTGGACAAAGCTGAGCTTGGAGCGGGTGCCGTGAGCGGCGAAGCTTCATTGTCTTCCCCAACTCCGGTCATCACCTCCACGACCTCCCCAGCACCTTAGGACCTCCAGGTACCTCCTGTTAGTCCTTTAGTTCCTGGCACCCGCTTGAATGCATGTTGCGGAGCTTAAGTTTTGGCACACGCTTGATTGTCGCGCGGAGCTCCATTTTGCATTTTCGTAGTTTGGCCGTGCTGGTCATCTTTTGACCTCTCCGGCTCGACGGCGTTCAAGGCCGTCGCCGCCGTTCAACTCCAGAGCACAGTTTGCCATTAGATTTTAAAACCAACTTTAAAATGTGCACTTAAATCAATGCTTAACTTGTAAAATACAAAACTAATGCTCTGTAGATTATTTTTGAGTGAGACCAACTTTGTTGGTTTCCTCTAATAATGAACTCACTGTGAAAATTAGTTTTGGGCTTGTTGCTGTTATAAAAATGAGGACTTGTGCATTATAATTTTGTTCAAGTTCTTGTTTTTGAAAAATTATAGAAAGTGCAATATAGCTCCAAATGAGATGAACTCAATTGTGTTATTCATCTCATGAGGTGCTGGTTTTACAGTAAAAATTTCAGCTTCACTTCTTTTCTAGAAAATGTTGCCTCGTAATTAAATTAGTGAATAGTGCAGTTTGGTAATTTTAGGGCTGAGCAGAATTGATTTCATCATATCTTTTGCATTGAGAATCCAAATCAATTGGTTCTTGTTGCTAAATTCATGATAAATCATTGTCTTGCTGCTGTAAAATTTTCATGGCTTTTGGAGTTCGTTTGTTGTGCTGTCTTTGTTGTGTTTAAATCGTTTTATCGGTTCTTTCTCGCTTTTCCGTTAGGCCGACATTTGTGGTGATCCCGAGAGTGACCCTCTGCCACAACTTGGCCAGCAACAAGGCAAGCAGTTTGATCATTTCCATCATTGTCCCATTACTTTAAAGCTTAATATATTGTTTTACTTCTATGTATGCATGCTACTTTGTATTAAATGTCGCTAGCAAGCCTATAGTTGCATAATCTGTAGGAATTGTTCATCCTCTACTACCATGAGCCTAGGTTATTTGCTGTGGTGGGAGCTCGTTGGATGAGCTCTTATCACTTAGTAGTTTCGATGTAAATTGCTTAGACATGCTTAGTTATCGGTAGAATGGGCGATCATCGACTTAGTCGATGGTCTTGATCACTCAAAACTGATTATTACTCCTATATGTCCAGCACTTGTGCTTTGATTAATTGTAAAATCAAAAACTGAAAATAAAAGATTGATTTAGACTTGGGCATATTGGATGGATGGTGCGGTTTTGGAATGTGGTGGTATGCCCGGGTCCCTAAGGACCGAGTACTTGGGTCACTAAGCCAGCGATTTCACGTACTAACCACGCGAGGGGCATATGGAACCCCTCTTGACTAAGTACTCTAGGAGGTGTTAATTATGAGCGAGCTCGGTTGGTGTGTTTTCAAAAACAAATGTATATGTATAGTGTGAGAGGGAGCATTAGCTTCCGGAAGGTTGTGATGTCTCCTTCTCCCGTGGGTTGTGCAGCTCGTAATTAGCATTCATCCTTTGGAAAGGTCTCGTGAGGACTTAGCCGTGCCAAAGACACCTTCTAAGTGTGCGTAAAGGAAAGGCGGTCGGACGTGTGGGTACAGTGGTACACCTGCAGGATAAAACTATTCAATAGCCTCGCCCTAGGTTATGGACATCCTTGGTAAGGTCGTTCAAGACTAGACTACAACCTTTAATTAAAACTTGACATGGTTGGTATGAACGGGAGTTCATGCTATTGTTGTGGTGACTTGGGTTAGTCACTTCCAGGATTGTTCTTGTTGTTGTTATTATGTTATTATCGCGTTGTTATTTCAACAATTAAAAATGCTTTGTCAAATTGCTTTCAATCTACTATATTATTGCAAATAAATGTTGCTTTATGCTAAAATGAGTCCAAAGCCTCATCCACTTAAATAAAGCTTGCATGTAGCTATTTATAGTTCTGTTATCTCACACGTAAGTCTTATGGAGTACTTTATGTACTCATCGCCGTGGTTGTGGCAATTTTGTGGCTTTTGTTGCAGAGGAAGAAGGAGAGCTCCAAGAGCCTCTCTTTTGTGCTACGTGTTGCAGTTTCTTCGACGACTAGCTTGGCGGTCCGGTCAGATGCCTAGGGGTTAAGGCACACTGATTGGCTTTGTGTTATAGCCATCTTTATGGCACTTTTGCTTCCGCTGTTATCTTTGTAGAATTGTTGTTATTTGGCCTAAGGGCCTCTCTTTTGTAATACCTATTCCATATTAATATTAACTTCTGGTTTGTTGCTTATGTTCTATGTGTTGTATGGAATTGATACATTCTTTTGGTGTGAGGTATGTATACTGCATCCTGGGGAGTATACATCTCTCGAGACCGGGTTTATTTGGTTGATAATACTAGGGTCAATTGGATGACTAAGTATTATGAGCCTAATAAACGTCGGGGTCTCACACCAAGGTTTGGAATGAGGAGAATTGGTTCGACCTGGCGGACTACGCCAACCTCGACATGGAAGGATGCATCCGTGCCATGCAAGAAGATGGCATGTCATCCTCCTCCTCCTCACTTGCCGGTTACTTGCGTCGCCGACGCGTTGTGAGTTGACCGGATGGATGAGGATCCACCATTACGACAAGTGGCGCTTCCAGCCATTCCGACCAGCTCGGAATATCCGGAAGCCACTCCAAGCTCGGTCCTTCCGACCGGCAAAACAGGTGACGAAATTTCAGCACCTCAATCCGAGAATCTCTATACTCTCGATGAGATTATGGCTGAAAGATACTCACCTACAGCTTCTGGCAATTCCAGGAGTGAACCGACACCTAGTAACGGTGTCAATGAATCATCCACTAGTCGTAGGCCAAGTGGGGATGTCGCAACTCATCATACGATCGGCGGATCGTCGGATCAGGCTGAGTCCACCAAGAAGACCTTAGGAAGTGCTCATCACCGACCGCTCTCCGTCGTGGAAGCTTCTAGCAGAAGTATTGAAAAGCTCTCCATTAGTTACGATGGAAGCTCATCGAAAGATCGCTGCTGGAGGCACGAGGTCAATGCGATCGGAGATGCAAATCAAGATACCTTGCATGGTCCTACACACTCTGCCCTGCCACCACGTGTTGATGGAAATGATACGGGTCATCAAGCACCAACTTCCAGAGGCAACGGAGCTAATCGACGTCTATCGGTTAACTCGCCTGGCACTGCCCCACCAAGAGTAGCTGATAGGACAGAACAAATCCGGAGGTCGGAGGAAGGTTCAGACCTGCGTACACCTACGACCAGACCTTCGGTAACTGTACAAAACTTGCAACGTGTTCAAGATCTGTTGAATAATTCTGACCCTGCGTTAGTAGAAACTCCAAGCTTTGTACAGCTCGTAGGCCAAGTATCGGAAATTCTCCAACAGAGCATGCAACACACGGAAGTGTATCGGGAACAAAGGGTCTCAGGGAGTCAAACCATGACTTCATCCCAACATTCCTCCCTTGGCAGTGGATAGCATGGTCATACAAGGGAACAATCGATACCAAGACCTCCTCGGCGATTCCGACCAAGGAGTCATGAGGGGAGAAGACTATTCCAGGTAGCCACTCCCCCACCACGTCGAGAAGAACCACCGCTTGGACCTGACGATCTCCGACATCGTCTAAATCAGGCAGGCGGTCGGTGGCATCATATCAATGTCTATGACCGGATCAGCATACCGGAGCTCCAATGTTCCAACCTCAGGAACTGGTCTCCGACCGATTACAATCCGGCACCTTTCCAAAGAAGGCGCCATGAATCGATCACGGGTTGTCGAGCCTTCTCTGTAGGGCTCCAAGCTGTGCGTTGGCTTAACCGGTTCCGACCGGTCAACTTGGACAAGTTCAATGGGACTCAAAATCCATTGGAGTTTCTCCAAATATATACCATCGCCATCAGAGCCGCTGGTGGCGATGAGAATGCGATGGCTAATTATCTACCCACCGTGCTCGAAGGGTCTGCCCGGTCGTGGTTATTAAACCAACCGGTTGTATCAATCTATACTTGGGAGCAACTCTGTGACCTTCTAATCGCCAACTTCCATGGTACGTACGACCGCCCTGGAAAGGAGGACGATCTCCACCGAATCTGGCATGGCTCTGATGAGACGCTACGTCAATACATCAAGAGGTTCAGTCAGGTTCATAATTCTATATCAGAGGTCGTAGAGTCATCTGTTATCCAGGCTTTTAAAACAGGTCTGATGAATCGACGGTTTACGGAGGACATAGCAATGAACCCTCCACGAACAACCGTCGAACTTTTTGACATGGCCGACAAGTATGCCACCGCTAGCGAAGCGATCGAGTGGTGTGAAGCCATTGATCAGAAAGACAAGATTCCCCAGTTCGGCCTGGACAAATCAGATAAAAAGAATAAGAAGTCTCTCAAGAAGAAAAAGAACCGCAGACCCGACGATAAGGAAGTCCTAGCGATTCCTGAAAAGTTCACGAAGGGTAAGAAGGATTACACCGGTCGAGGCAAATCAAAAGCTCCGACCAAAGCATTCTAGAAAAAAGAAAAAGTGGTGTTCACTTCACCAGCAGGCAGGGCATGATCTACGCACCTGTCGAGTCTGGCAAAAGAAACTGGAGGATTATTATGCAGATAGAGGACCATTTCCCGCAATACAGGAACCCGGAGAGACGAGTTCCAAAAAGAATAAGGATGGCGACGAAGAAATGGAGTACCAGGATCCCCAACACACAGTCAACATGATCTTTGGCGGGTCTTCTTCATACGAGTCGAAGCGTCATTTGAAGGCCATGGAGCGGGAGGTCAACCTCGTCGAATCTCCAACCATCATCAAACCATCAAAGTGGTCGGACACAGCAATCTCCTTCAGCAAAGAAGACTGCCCCAACCCCTCGACTTGACCAGGTAGGTTCCCTATTGTTGTTGAACCAACTATTAATAATTGTAGGGTTAATCAAGTCTTGATAGATGGAGGTAGCTCTTTGAATGTATTATTTGCGGGGGCTTTAGAAGAAATACAGGTTCCCAGGTTGAAGGTGAAACCAGTGAAATATGTCTTTCATGGCATAGTTCCTGGCTCCGCCGCTAAACCGATAGGTCAAGTTTCCCTGCCGGTTACGTTTGGAAAGCCTGATAACTTCCGAACAGAAAAGATTCCGTTCGATGTGGTAAACTTTGAATTTGCATACAACAGAATCCTTGGTCAATCGGCATTAGCCAAGTTCTTGATAGCCACGCATTACGGTTATTAAAGTTTGAAAATGCCGGAACCAAAGGGAGTCATCACAATTCGAGGAGATCAGAAAATGGCTTACGTGTGTGATCGGAAATCCTTTGAACTGGTCGATGAACTTCTTCCGACCAGAGAGGCTAATCTATCTACCATACAGGGCAAGCACTCGAGGCCGAAGATGACACCCAAGCCCTCCGACCAGACAAAGGAAGTACCACTCGACAAAGGCGCTTCTCCAAACAGCGCCAAGTCGCCACATGGGTCAGGAAACGCTGACTCATCTACCCGCAAGATTTTGGTCGGGGCAAGACTCGACCCCAAATAGGAAGAGTCGCCTGTCTCCTTCCTCCAAGCAAATCAGGACGTATTTGCCTGGCAAATGTTCAATATGCCTGGAGTCCCCCGGGAGGTGATCGAGCACAGGCTAGCTCTCCAGCCTGACAAAAAACCGATCAAGCAGAAGCTGCGGCATTTCGCACCTGATCGGACGGAAGCTATCCAGTCGGAGATTGACAAGCTCCTCAAAGCTGGGTTTATTCGTGAAGTCGACCACCCTCAGTGGCTTGCCAATCCTATAATGGTCAGAAAGAATAATGGGAAATAACGAATGTGTATCGACTTTACAAATCTTAATAAAGCTTGTCCGAAGGATGATTTTCCCCTTCCACGCATTAACCAACTTGTAGACTCTACTTCCGGGTGTGAGTTACTAAGTTTTTTAGACGCGTATTCAGGGTACCACCAGATTAATATGTGTAAAGAAGATGAAGAAAAAACTTCCTTCATCACCCCATATGGCACTTACTGTTATGTTAAGATGCCATTTGGTCTCAAAAATGCTGGTGCAACTTTTCAAAGGTTGATACAAAAAACCTTTAATCCACAAATAGGTCGGAATCTAGAAGCCTACATTGATGATCTGGTCGTAAAGAGCACCAACGCTGACGATCACATTCCTGACCTACAAGAAACTTTCAACAACCTGAGAAGACATAACCTCAAGTTGAATCCGGAGAAGTGTGTGTTCGGAGTTTCTGCTGGAAAACTACTCGGTTTCCTAGTCTCGGCTAGAGGTATTGAAGCAAATCTAGTAAAAATAACGTCCATCGACCAGATACGCCCTCCGACCACGAAGAAGGAGGTCCAAAAACTAACCGGCTGTATGGCAGCGCTAAGTCGTTTCATAACAAGGTTAGGGGAAAAAGGATTACCTTTCTTTAAACTTCTTCGGAAACATGGAAATTTTGAGTGGACTAAGGAGGCAAACGATGCCTTTGAAGAACTTAAAAAGTACCTTACGAGTACCCCAGTCTTAGTCTCTCCGAGATCGGGAGAAACATTGCTGATTTACGTGGCAACAACACCACAAACAATTAGCGGTGTATTGGTCGTAGAAAGGGATAACATCCAACGACCAGTTTATTACATAAGCGAAGTCTTACATGGACCAAAGGAAAGATACCCACAGGTACAAAAGTTGCTTTATGGTCTCCTTATGTCTTCAAGGAAGCTAAGGCACTACTTTCAGGCCCACAAAAGTGGTTGCACCAACTGGGTATCTCCTTGGTCAAGTCCTTAGAAACAGGGAATCATCAGGACGAATAGCAAAATGGAAGGTTGAGCTAGGGGCATTCGACCTCCATTTCATCTCACGAACAGCAATCAAGTCCCAGGCAATAGCAAAATTCATTACCGAATGAACAAACCCTAAACCCACCCAAGGGCTCGAGTACGAACACCACGATGAGTGGACAATGTATTATGACGGTTCCTTGATGCTAAAAGGTTCGGGGGCTGGAGTTGTCTTGATATCCCCTACTGGCGAACACATCAAGTCGCCATCGGTTAAATTTTACGCCACGAGCAACAGGCGGTATGAAGGTCTTGGCGGGACTCGAGCAGCTCGTTAACTCGATTCCAGATTACTAGTGAAAGGCGATTCTCAACTAGTAGCGAATCAAGTAGGGAAAGATTATCGGTGCTCAAGTACCAATGTCATCTTATCTGGCGGAATACGAAACTTCGAAAAGAATTTCTTGGTTTCGGATCAACATATTCTTAGAAAGGAAAACTTTCCGATGAGACCGGTTAGCACGGATGGCCTCCACGAGGACAACCGTCATGAAGTTTTTCTCGAGCAACTCGACTCGCCCTCGGTGGTCGAGCCTTCCGAGATCATGCATGATTCCTTATAGGTCGTGCAAACCGATCGTGGGAACATGGATGCTCCATAGGTCGTTGACAGTTGGCGCTGTCACGATCAGTGTAGAGACTGGATGACATCGATATACAATTATCTTCAGCATGACATAATTCCAGAAGATGATGTAGAGGCTGATCGTCTCGCACGAAAAGCCAAATCATACACTCTGATTGAACGTACCTTGTATAAACGAGGATCTCACGGAGTGTTGATGAGATGCATATCTCAAACAGATGGCATTAAGTTGCTAACCGAAATCCATGAAGGAGTCTGTGGAGCACATCATTCCTACAGAACACAGGTCGGTAAAGCCTTCAAGCAAGGATACTACTGGCCAACTACCCTTCATGATGCAAAAGAGCTCGTGACCAAGTGTGTACAATGTCAGTTTCATAGCCGACAAATACATTAGCCGGCACAAGCCTTACAAACAATTTCTCTTTCTTGGCCTTTTGCAACTTGGTTGTAGATACTTACCCGGATTGCCAAGTCATTATAACCGGCAAATATCAAATCAGAACCTATCTTGATTTGATGATCCGATATTTTTCCACATGCCTCGTCAAGCTCCTTATCCTTGATGAATCGGGGACGAAGAGGGAACTTGTTAGGTTGAGAGGGATTTCCAACAGTGGTCGGAACCTGTTGAGGGTATTTAGGGGCATCTACCTCCGCAGAAGGAGTTAGAATCACCAATGGATCCAGCTCAACCGTTGGCCTTGACGCCTGCTCGAGGGCTTCTTCGACCACTTTATCCTTAGGAACTCTGTCTTGGGAAGTACTTTGGTCGGGGACCTCCACGGGTGCCTGGTCCTCAGGAAGATTCTGGTTGGAAACGACCGGAACGCCAGAAGACCTATGCAAAACGAAGACAGGAAGTTCAAAACATCAAATCATCAAGAAACTATTAAAGGTATGCACTTATACGACCACTTTCATTTGTATGTACCTAGTTAATTTTCGGGATTTGACTTTGAAATGCAGAAGAGTAAACTTTGTATCGCCAGCCTTCCTTTTCTTCTCCTCCAATTTCGCCGGCTCTGAACCGACAAGGTTGGTTAAACCCCTCACATCCTCCAACAAGATGTCGGAAGTAATGTCCTCGATCAATTCATCAAGGATCGCATTCCTGACCATCGGGTTGGAGGGAGTGGTTTCATCAACCTCCAGATCAGTTGTTTCAGTAACAACTGTAAGGTCATGAATGACCGGTTTGGAGTCTCGACCTCATGATTACGCTCGAACCTTGACCTTCTCTACCTAAATAAAAAAAAACGAGTTTGGTTAGGTGATGAAATTCTTTATCTAAAAGTATATATATTATTCTTTTAAAAATGTTCTATTGCCTCGGGATATTCATCTTCTTCCAGTGCATCTGAGCACGAGTCGGTTGGAACCACGGTGGGATGTTGATCCTCGCCGGATTGTGTGACTCGCAACTCGACTAACTACAAAAATAGAGCAAGATCAATAAACTGATCGAATAATATGTATACATGATAAAAAAGATTTGATTATCTACCTTAAGCCTTGACAGTCTCTCTTCAACAGAAACTATTGCCAAGATCTCGGGGAATGCAGCCTTTTCACCAGGCTCCCTAACGCAGATCAACCTGATCCACTCTCTGATTTCCTTAGGAGAAATTGCTTTAGAAAAAAGGAGAGAGAAGGAGACAAGGACATATTTTAAGGTATTACAATAATCAAATAATAAAACATACTGGTCGGAGCTTTTCTCAAAGACTTATCACCTCTTGAGATAGCTTCATCACGACCAATGGACCAAAGCAGGGAATGAGTTCGGAGTTTCAGAGGGCTAATCTGACGTTTGGTGAAATCTCTCAGCACATGCCAGGAGGTCAAGCCCTTGATACTTAGGTCATAGATGACATCCACCCATCTTCCGACCACCCTTGCCTTCTCCACGGTCTTCCTCCACTTGGGATTTTCATTTGCTCTAATCCCGACGAAGTAGAGGCCATCATCTCTCGTAACCGTCATGTAGAACCAGTTCTTCTTCCATGACGACCACGAGGATTTCGAGTACATATGGATGTACTCATCGGCCTTCCCGTCGTGAAGATGCAATGTGCATTCCCTAGGAGTCGCCATGGATCTTTCCATCACCATTCGGTAAAAATACCTGAAGAGCCTCAAATTTGGTGGCACTCCCAGGTATGCCTCACACAGATAGGTGAAAATACTGATGTTGGCGATGGAGTTCGGAGCCGAATTCACCAACTCCACCCCGTAATACTCAATTACGCGGAGAAGGAATTTGTGTACCTGCAACCTCAGCCCACATTCGATGTAGGCGAGAAAAACGGGGATTTCCCCATCTTCGCGGCTCGAAAAATGCTCTCCGATCGTGACCTCCACTTAATTAGATTCTTGTGCAGGAGCATCCCAATCCTCTCCAAATACTCGAGCTTTTCTTGCTTAATTCGAAGGCAACCACTTTGTGATTTGCTCCGACATGTTGAAAATCCTCAAGGGATGAGTAGTGGTCGTAGGAGGCTTTGTGGTCGGAAGAACAAGCAAGAGGTCTAAAGGATTTTTTGGCAAGAAGCTGAAGGGGGTCAAAAGGAGATCTGGAAGCGTAAAAATTCTAAAAGCCTAGCGATGGAGATTTTATAGCTTCAGATCTTCAATTATGATTGGGAGTTACCTAAAAAGTCCAACGGGTAGAAACCTCTTTTTTCACCCAACGGACAGAAAAATCCTTCGGTTCCCAAGGCAAGTTCTCAACTTTAAAGTGAACACAGTCCACCTCGTATATATCATGGCATTAAATGAGGGTCTGCCCGATACGACTTCATCAGAAGAAGGTGTTCACATGACCTGTTCATTTAAAGTTCGGGGGCTAGCCGACGAGGATTAAAACCTCTATGTATTATAAAAAATACACAATAAAAGACCATACGTCTTTATGGTCGTAACCCCTAAGGCTAACGACCTCACTGGTCGTAAGGATTCAGAGGTTACATAAGGGTACCACGTCGAGACAAGGTCTGTACCCGACCTCCGTCCGATCGTAATGCTCGAAACGCTATGGTGGTGTTTATAACTAATCCCGAATATATTCTTACCGTGCGATGAATATGGCATGTGCTGTATACTTCATACTACGCGGTTAGAGGGTCCTAAAGACACTAACAATAACTACCAAGCGGTTTGATGTCTCTCGGGCACTAAACCGTCGCACAGTTAAACACATTGTTAACTGTGCGCCCCGACCAGTCGCAATGCTTCACCAGAGACGCCTTCTCTAGGAGTAATTGCCACCCCTTTGGAAGTTATTTAAAGGGCGAAGCACAGAAGACCAAGGGGCAGATCGGAACATCAATCCAAGTTCTACAGATCAAGAGGCAAACTGAGACAAGCAAGATAGCAATCTTCACATCCAATGTAATTAGGATTAGTCCTCAGTCGGGTTGTAGGCATCCCCTTGTAAATCCAGTTCATATCAATAAAGAGCGGCCCCCCATTCTCTCCTAGGAATTATCGCGTCATTTTCCTCTTTTTCATTTCATAAGGTCGGCGATTTGATCGTCGATAGCGAATGTCTATGTGCTTGGTCCTAGAATGTTGCACAGGGTTCTTAGAAATATTAATGGAAGAAGTGTTATCACAGAGAAGAGGAACACAAGCAAAATTTAACCCAAAGTCCTTAAGGGTGGACACCATCCACAGAATCTAACTACAACAACTAGCAGTAGCTACATATTCAGCTTCTGCAGTGGATTGTGCAACAGAGGACTGCTTCCTAGACGACCAAGAGACAAGAGAAGTGCCTAAGAAGTGACAAGTGCCTGAGGTACTCTTCCTATCTAGTTGACAGCCCACAAAATCAGAATCAGAAAACCCCGAATGGACAAGGAAGAAGAGCAGGAATACCAAATGCCATACTGGAGGGTAGAGTGAAGGTACCTGAAAATGTGCTTGACTGCTTGGCGATGGGAAGTCCTCAGAGACGCCTGAAACCTCGCACAGAGGCAGACCGCGAAGTGGATGTCTGGTCTTGAGGCCGTCAGGTAAAGAAAGGAGCCGATCATGTTGCGGTACTCGCATTGATTGATGGCTTCTTCTTCCTCATCTGGATCCAAAACAATCGATGTCGCCATGAGAGTAGCGATCGGCTTGTAGTCACCCATCTTGAAGCGCTTAAGCAGATCCTTGGTGTACTTCGTCTAATGGATGAAGATCCATTCCTTGCATTGCTTGATTTGAAGCCCCCAAAAGTAGTTGAGTTCTCCCATCATACTCATCTCAAATTCCCTGGACATGATCGCAGAAAAACTGAAAACTAGAGCATGAGAAGAACCACCGAAGATAATATCATCTACGTAAATCTGAACAAGCAAGAAGTCACTGCCATACCTAAGAATGGATAGAGTCTTGTCTACCTTACCCATCTCAAATTTATTCTTAAGCAAGAAGGTCTTAAGTCTATCATATCAGGCTCTAGGGGCTTGCTTAAGACCATACAAGGCTTTGGATAGCTTGAAAACATGATGTGAATGCTTGGGATTCTCAAATCCTGGGGGTTGCCTAACATACACTTTCTCCTCTATGTAACCATTCAGAAAAGCACTCTTGACATCCATCTGGTGCAGTCTAAAGCTCTTAGATGTAGCAAATACAAGCAGAATGCGAATGGCTTCTAATCTAGCAATAGGAGCAAAAGTTTCATCAAAGTCTAACCCCTCAACTTGGCTAAAACCCTGAGCTACCAATCTAGCCTTGTTTCTAACCACAGAACCATCCTCACTTTGTTTGTTTTTGAACACCCAACGGGTTCCTATCACATCATGACCATTAGGAGGCTCTACTAGGTTCCAGATCTTGTTCCTCTCAAAATTATCTAACTCCTCATGCATGGTATTAACCCAGCTAGAATCAGATAAAGCATGTGATATATCGCAGGGTTCGAAAGAAGCAACAAATGTAGAATGGGAGTAGAGACTTGGATCGTGATACCAGGAGCGAGTAACTCGCTCATGAAGATGACCAATGATCTGATCCAGAGGATGATGCCTGTGAATGTGAAGTGGAGTGCCTGGGGGAGATAGCATCTCTTCGACCTCCGTAGGTACTGCTGATGATGAAGATGTTGGGTCACGGGTAGGCTACGATAGCTACAAACAAAAATTCTACCACGCAAACCAGGAAGCCATGCAAGTAGATGATCATAGATCGTTACCACGAGCCAGCAGAAACGGCGGAAGAAGGGTTGGAGCAGCCTGGTCCAACGAAGAGCGTGTCGATGTAGTGGTCGTAGTCGATCGTCTCCTCCAGCAACGTCTGCGGTTCCTTGTGAAGATCGCGGATCGTCCTCAAGCGCAACAATCGTAGTAGCGCCTCTACGGTATCCACACGTCCAGGGAAGGAACAACCGAACGCCGGTGTGCTAGCACCAAGTCGCACGGCAGAGCTCTCAGGGAGATGGCGGCTAGGGTTTCGGTGGTGTTTTCACGCATGCTCCCAACAGCCTCATGCACCTCCTTATATAGAGCTCGTGACGGATCCTATCCGGAACATCGTTTAATCGATTCGTATTGGTTTGTTCCAACCCGTTAAGTGTGTGACCCTGTAGGTTCATGTGTAGTTCGGTTGTGACTCGGAAACCGTTTCCGATCACGAGTCGTAGTGGCTCCTAGCAAAACATATCGATTCCCGGATACACACAAATTATATCGGACGAACCTTAATGCAATATGATCTACGACTAGGTCCTTATCACTTACGACTGGGTCCTATCTCTATACGACCAGTTCGTATTTGATCACGACCAACTCGTAACTCCTTACGACTTGGTTTCGACCACTCTGTGATTACGTTCGACCAGTCTACGACTTGCTTGTATCTCCATACGACCAGTCGTAACTGTTCGAACTAAGCGACCTACTCGTGTATACTCCCTTTGCCTCACGATGTCTGGTCGAACTCCAGGTGAGATGTTGTGTCATCCATGGACTGTTCAATACTTTCTCGATCGAGTGTCAGATAACTTTACGTGGTCGAACACTTTCGACTACTAGTGGCATGGCCATGCACTTTCTTTATCCGATCTGTGAGGGCCCAGAGACATCTTCTCTGTTATGTTAGGAGGGCAAATCCCATATCCGACCAGTCACATTCCTCTCCATGTTTGAGCATACCCAAAGCTACCTTTATAACTACCCGATTCACGGTGTAGCGTTTGGCAACCCCTAAGAGTGCTCTTACACATGTAGGAAACCATGCTGATCTCAGGTCTAAGGATTATACATCATCATTGCTTGAGACCAACTAATGACACATAGATTCATAACAATCTCAATAGTGCCTCAAGGTGGGTCTTATCCAACATCATGTTCTCTAACATGTGTCCATATTATCGGTTTGATATCTCCATATCTATGACTCGTGAAACATAGTCATCAACCAATACATATGCTAGTCTATTCATATGTGTCCTCATATGTTTACGACCAGGGATCGTGTAAGAATAATTATCGCAGAAATATAGAGTTTCACAACCAAGTCACATACTTGATAATAAATATTAACAATATTATTCTAGGAACAAGATAACACATTATCCAATGTCATGAACATAATGAAATACAATCATCTCTATGATTGCCTCTAGGGCATATTTCCAACAGAAGATGCAATAGGAGCCTCAATTGGAGGTGAAGCAGTCAAAGTAGGTTCTTGAGCTAGAATAGGAGCGTCAGCAGCAGGTGGGAGAGCATCATTGACTCCATCATCATCTTCCTCTACAAAAATACTCTCCATTGCCTATGTATCACCTGGAATGTCTGATCTAGCACTAGGGCTAGTCTCATCAAAGGTGACATTGTATGTCTCCTGGACAACGTTAGTCTCAACATTAAAAACCTGAAAACCACTCGAATGTGCAGGATAACCCGGAAATAAACCATCATAAGTTCTTGACTCAAATTTATCTAGGTTTCCTGTCTTGAGAATGAAACACTTAGCTCCAAAAACTTGAAAATGAGAAACAGAGGGTTTTCTACCGAACCGAACCTCATATGATGTCTTGCCCAAAGACAGTCTCAAGAAGGCACGATTGGCAATATGGCAAGCTGTAGCAATAGCTTCGGCCTAGAACCTCCTCTGTAACGTCCCAGTTTTCCTGAGCTTTTTGAGTTTTCAAAATAAAAATAACCATTTGGTTTTTGTTGAAGTTCTAAAGCTTAACGTGAGATTTTGGAATCAAAAGTGTTTAAAATGACTAAATCAAACTTCAATTAATTCGAGTTTGGTTTGTTTTCAGTGCTGGAGTTCTCTGGTGTTTGAGAATCCCCTTTCTCTGCTCGTTACTTTTTCCCGTTGGACCTCCTTCTCCTCAGTCCCGTTCCCTCCCTCTCGTTTGCACCTCCCCCTCAATCCAGACCTCCTGGGTGGTCTTGGGAGACCTCCTAGGTAGTCCTGGGAGACCTCCCGGGTGGTCCTGGAGTTGGTCACGACCACCCCTTGGGTCACGACCACCCCTTTGGTCACAACCTCCCCTTTGGTCACGACCTCCTCTTTGGTCGGACCACCCTCCCGTGTTTTGACTAGTCCTACCTGTTAGCCCTGCTCACCTTCTTCTTCCTTCCGTCGCGTCACTGCTGACGCAAAAGTCCTCACGCATTAAATGTTGTTGTGTCGTATTAAATGCTGTCGCTTCTACAGTACCTGTTTCCCCTCTTGTCTCCTCCCCTACCTACCCCCATCTCATCCTTCACCTACCCTTGAACTCGTGCGCCTTCGAGTCTCTCAATGGCTATAAAAGCCTGAGCAGCTCTCTTTCATCATCTTTTTCCTCACCTAGCTCTCTCCTGCTCTCACCTAGCTTCTCCGTGCTTGAAGCTTCACCACCGTCCGCTGAAGCCATGCCATCGCATCCTCGTCGCCAAGGAGGCCACTGGAGCCTGCGTCGTCTTCGACCACCTCGCTGCTAAAGGATTCGCTGAAGCGCCCGTGCCGTTTGCCGTCTTTCTCCTGTCTTCTCTGGTCTCTCTCTCTCTGTCCTGGTGAGTATCTCCATGCCTTGTTCTCCTTTTGCTCTTGCGACCTTGTTGCGTAGTGTATCCCTCATACGACCACATTGTGTAGTCGTATCCCTTTTGTATTCTTTGTACGACCACATTGAGTAGTCGTACCCTTCAGAGGACCTCCTCCTCAGTACCTCCTCCTCAGGACCTCCCCCTCACCTTTCTTTTGGTTCTAGTTTGGTAGTCTTTGGTTTTTGTTTGGATTTGTTCTATTTATTTGGCTCTTTTTGCGCGTGTAGATTCCAGCTTCTCTAAAGAGTTCCTGGACCCAACGACCTCTACCGAAGCATCTCAACTCTTTAACGAAGGTAAGTCGTAGACCTTTGATCATGTCGTACCCATTTTGCAAAAATTATATTGTTTTATACCAACATACAGGCTAATTGTATAAAAATAGTTTGGAAAATAGCTAAATACCTACTCGATAGTATGACTCCTTGAATACTTGTGTTTGACAAGTTGACATGTACCCTTGGACACCATAGTTTGGGTAATCTTAGTTGGACATCTTTGAGATACCAACATGGGTGCGTATATTGCTTAGACATGCTTTAGTTATACGATGTCTCTCGATCACACGATTCAATGATGATGAATTTGACTTAATGATATATGGAATTGTGGTGCGGCCACTGTTGTTAAAATTTGTTGTGCCATGACTAGGGTGGTCATTTGGCCGGGATGAACCCAAAATGATTTATACTCGGACGAGTGATCGTGCAGTAAAGGGGGTCCAGGAAGCACATTGGGATGTGGATGTCTCGCCTGAGTAGTCACTAAGGACTTAATCTTGCAAGCCATTGATCTGGGCCATACCGTGCAACCACAAGTTCATTATGGGGTGGACCTGGCCAACTAATTAGCAATGCTTTGAGTCGGTTCTGTTTTGGTTGAGAATGGCGCAAGAGGGGGCCAGGAAGGTGAATCCTTAGCGAGCAGAACCGAGTCAAAATAGAGCTTTGTAAAGGCCTTGTCACATGCTCTAGACTGCTTACCTAAGGCAGTGAACAGGGGCATCGATAGGTGCCCAACCAACTAGAGAGGTCATGTCTTGTGGGTCAAGCTGTACAACCTCTGCAGAGTGTAAAACTATTCGAATAGTCGTGTCTTTGGTTATGGACAATGCCTGGTGATTTCACATAAGGGGTAGACTTTCTCAAAAATTATTATCGTGGTTGGTTCCGAGTGGTCTGGGAAGTGAACAAGGTGTTCACGAGTGGTCTGGGAAGTGAACAAGGTGTTCATGTGTTGTTTCAAAGAAACTTGATTACTTATGTATTAATCTTTCAACTTGTGCTTTGCAATTTACCTACTGTATTTCCAGTCAATTCTGCTTTCTGCAAAGTAACCATAAAGCTATCCTTGTCAAGCCTGGCATGAATACTATTTGCATATATTTCCCTATGACTTGCTGAGTACATTCAAAGTACTCACGGCTTTGTGCCATCTGGTTGATCAGTCGCTGAAGAGGACCCAGGGAGCTCCGAGCTCTATGAAGAGGAGTTCTTCGTTGACCTTGCGAGCTAGGAGACGTCCTCCACTCGATTGCCTGTGGGCATATCGAATGGCTTCCACGATGTGTTTTGGTTTTTCGCTGCGAGCTCTCTTTTGTTGTAAGCCCTGCGTGGGAACTCTGTAAAAACCTTGACCATAAGGTCTTTTGCTTCTATTAATATTAATTTGTCTGCTTCTTCTATAGTTTGTCGTATGGTTTTGATTACATCGATGTTGAAACTGTGCGGACTAGTTACTAATCATGGGACTAGTTCAGAATACACAGAGGGTCCCGGGGTTGCTTACTCAGGGTCCCGACAGCGGTGGTATTGGAGCCATTTTGATTGTAGGACGTAACCTTAGTTAGCATGGCCGTTTTAATCAAGAGTTTGAAAATTTATTTTATAAATCAAACCAACAGAGTAACATGAGTTTCATGAGCTGCTCCAAGGGAACATGTCAGTAAGTGAATACCTCAATAAGTTCACTCAACTCTCGCGTTATGCTCTAGAGGACGTTGCCACAGACGATGCACATCAGAAGCGTTTTAAGCGAGGACTCCACCCTAGCTTGAAGGTTCAAGTTGTTGGCAACAACTATACTGATTTTCAGCATCTAGTGAACAAAGCTATGCTCATAGAAGATTCTCGTCGCGAGCTTGTAGAATTTCATAAAAGGAAGATGGTACAACATGGTGCTCATCAAGGTCATCCGCAGAGAGCCAGAATGAATGCACAACCCCCTGCCCGCTTTGTTCCTCCTGTTGCTTCCAAGACCTCTGTGACAACACCTCACTCAAGCACTCCGTGTTTCGCACCACAGCAACAACAACTGTAGTCAAGAAACGCTAATCTGCCATAGGATCACCTGTTTCAACTGTCAGCAATTGAGACATTATGTAACATCCCTTTTTCTGGGCCTTTTTGAAAATTTTCAAAATAAAAAGAACCAGTTGGTTTTGTTGAAGTTCTAAAGCTTAACCTGAGTTTTTGGTTTTTTTTAAAAGAATTTTAAAATGACTAAATCGAACTTCAACTAATCCAAAAGTTTGGTTTATTTGGAGTTGTTTGAGTTCTGGTGTTGTCTTTCCCTTTCTCTTTTCGCTCTGTGTCTCTCTCAACCCCGCTCCTTTTTCGCCAGATCCCTCCCTTGTTTGGACATCCCTTTGTGTCCAGATCTCCCTCTTGTTTGGGCATCCCTTTGTGTCCAGATCTCTCGCTTGTTTGGACATCCCTTTGTGTCCAAATCTCCCTCTCGTTTGGACATCCCTTTGTGTCCAGATCTCCCTCTTGTTTGGACATCCCTTTGTGTCCAGATCTCTCTCTTGTTTGGACATTCCTTTATGTCCAAATACCTCCTTTCATTTGGATCCGAGCGTTCAGACCTCCTTTCGTTTGGATCCGAGGGTCCACACCTCCTTTCGTTTGGATCTGAGGGTTCTGACCTCCCTTGCGTTTGGACCTCCCTCTCAGTGGAGACCTCTGGGTGGTCCTGGAGTTGGTTGCGACCTTCCTTTGGTCGCAACCTCCTCTCTTGTTCTTTAGCCACGACCTCCCCTTGGAGTCGCGACCTCCTCTCTTGTCCTTTAGCCGCGACCTCCCTATGGAGTCGCGACCTCCTCTCTTGTCCTTTAGCCGCGACCTCTCCCTGGAGTCGCGACCTCCTCTTTTATCCTTTAGTCGTGACCCCCTGGTCACGTGCACCCTTTGGGTCACGACCTCCCCTCTTGGCCCTCCTCGGTCTTTTTGCAAAGACCACCCTCTTTGGTCTTTTTGCAAAGACGACCCTCTTTGGTCACGACCACCCCTTTGGTTTGACCACCCTCCCGATCGTTGACTGACCCCACCTGTCAGTCCCGCTCACTTTCTTCTCCCTCCACCGTAAAAGTCTTCCTGCATTAAATGCTGTTGCCTCTGTAGCGACGTGCGCATTAAGTGCTGATCGTGTCGCATTAAATGATGTCTCTTCTTGTCCCCTTCTCTACCTGCTTCCATCCTCTCCTTCACCTACCTTTGACCTTCTTCTTCACCCACCTTTGACACGTGTGCTTCCGAGTCTTTCAGTGTCTTCGCCGCCTTGCCTGGCTATAAATAGGCTGAGCAGTCCTTCTTCATCACCTTTTTCCTCACTCAACTCTCTAGCTCTCATCCAGTTTCCTCCGTACCTGAAGCTTCATCGCCAAGGAGTTCGCTGAAGCCTAAACCGCCACATCCTCGTCGCCAAGAAGTGATGAAACACGGTGGCCCGATCTTCCGATAGGTTCGATTGATTTCGTCGTGAGGACGTTGATGCTTTGAGGCTTCCGACCCGCAGATCGTCACCTCGCAATTCGCTACACCCGCACGACTGTCATTATCAACCACGCTTGCACGCGATCGACCTTACCACGAGGGTTATGATTCCTGCAAGCAATCGAAACAACTCACAAGAACAAGGTAGATGCAATTTGAATTATATTGCGAATATAGATGAAGTTCACAAGTAGGGTTCCTCAAACCGAAGAAGCAGTGAAACTGCAAAGTGGTAGAATAATCTAAGAAAAACCCAACCCTAAACTGTGGCGGCTGCTGCATATATATAGAGGGGGGGGGAACGTGAGGAGGTCGACCTAGGGTTGTGCTACCGTGGGGATAGGTGTACACATCCTGGGCTTTGACCTCGACATGCTTACAAGGCCTTATTAGGCCCAAAATGGTGACACAACACCTTACTTCAACGATTTTGACTAACTCCCATCGTGGTCGTAGAGCGGGTACACCTGGTTGTAGAGCTTGTAGACCTGGTCGTAGAGCACGGAGAACTGGTCGTAGACCTTGGGAATCTGGTCGTAGACCTTCTGCAACCCAAAATCTCTTCTCGGCGCAATCAGAGGGACTTCCTTTGCTTGGGCGCAATCAGTGCAGATGACTAGGACTTGACAGATCCTTCCCATTATTCCTAAGTATAAAAGATCACAATTATTTGGTAGTATACCATTCTGCATAGATAAATTATTAGCACCTAGAAACGAGCTCACCTCATAATTTAAGTGACGTGCATGAGCTCTTGTCATAGGGCCTTGTAGTTTAGCAACCGGATTTGGAAGGTTTTGCATAGTGCGTGTATCCGAAGGAGTGATGTCCTCATCAAGAAGTCCACTGGAGCCAGCACCATCTTCAACAATCTCGTTGCTGAAGAAATCACCGGAACACCCGCGCCGCCTTCAACCATCGCCGCCGTCCATCGGCCTCCCCTCTTTTTCAGTCCCTCTCTCGGCCCTGGTGAGATTCTTCGTGCCCTATTCTTTTCCCTTGATTCCTACGACCACGTTGAGTGGTCGTATCTTTTTGTATTCTTCATATGACCAGACTGCGTAGCCGTATTCTTTTTGTATTCTTGTACGGCCACGTCGAGTAGTCGTAACCTCCTTAGGACCTCCTCGAAGACCTCCCTTGACCTCTTAGGACCTCCTTAGGACCTCCTCCTCAAGATCTCCTCAGAGACCTCCCTTGACCTCTCAGGACCTCCTCAGAGACCTCCCTTGACCTCTCAGGACCTTCTCAGGACCTCCATCTCAGGACCTTCTCAAAGACCTCTCTTGACCTCTCAGGACCTCTCTCGACCTCTCTCTCTGTTGGACCTCCTCCCAACCCGTTGGACCTCCTCCTAAGAGCCCGTTCCTAGTTTTCTAATTCTATTCTTTGCTGTTGTTTCTAGTTCAGTTTGTTTTGGAGTTCATTTGGATCTTATTTGGTCGTTATTCGAGTTTGCTTCGTTCTCTCGTATAGATTGCGACGTCTCTGGGGAGCCCGAGTTCTCCGAAATAGTTCCTCAAGCTTTCGAGCAAGGTAAGTTACACCCTTGATCATATTGGACCCAATATTTCAAGTTAGTTAAATTCCGTTTTGAAATTATTACTGCATGCTTATTTCAATTCACGTAACTTAAATCCCTGTTATAACTTCATAGTTATTCCTAATTCCTTTGTACACCTGAACTTGATTATTGACCGATCACCCCTTGTCACCGTAGTAAGAGCTAGTTGATACATTAGTATGAACTAGCCTGTTGCAAAACTCTGTGCTTAGCCAAGCTTAGACCAAAGTCTTGATTTGGGAGTTTTACTGTAAAAAGGCCAATGTTGTCAAAATGTTTTATCCATGACATTGAGCTGTCGTGGAAGCTTTGAAAATGATTTTGGAAATCAAAGAAAAAGGATAATCGGTTTGGACTTGGGCGAACTGGTTGTTTGGATGGGTGCATGTTCATGCACGGGATCGATTCATTTATATGGTCGATGCCTAGGGTTCTGTGGAAGTCACCCAGGTTAGTTAAGGACCGGTCTTCGAGCCATATCTTGCTATGCCTTACCGTGCAACCACATGTCCAGGGTGGGGTGGACCTGGCCAACTAATTTGCAATATTCCATCGTGGTCGTTCCATCCGGTTGTGTGGGTGGTCTTTCACGACCTACGTACATGCATTTTGTCGGACCCCAAATTTGGAACCTGGGTCCCACTGTGTATGGTTGTGTCATTCCCTAGATCAGTAGCTGATACACATAGTTACATTGTTGGTTCAAATACATATCCTAAAATTGTTCAATTATTACATAATATTAAACAAAGCACAAATATACCTTATAGCTTTAGAGTTGCGGAATGTCCGGACAGGCCAAATACTCTCAGAGAGTCAGCAGTGGAAGAAGCGCCAAAGCACAACGTGTGGAATCCCTCACGATATGCCCATCGGCAATCGACTATGGGCTCGTGACCTAGTTCTTGGCCTTCTTGTTCCTCGGTCTTGATCAGAACTCATAACTAACCCTGTAGCCTTCTTGTTTCTTAGTCTTGATCAGCACTCTTTACTATCCATGTAGTCTTCTTGTTCCTTAGTCTTGATCAGCACTCTTTACTATCCATGTAGCCATATTATTCCTCAGTCTTGATCAGCACTCATAATCAACCCAAGGCAGGACTACAACTAGGTAATGGCCAGTGGTTGTGGCCGTGTTGTGCAGGAAACGCCGGTTCAAGTCTATGATCACACCTGGTTGTAGATGGAGATCCAGAGGAGGTCCTGGGGTGGTCCCGGAGAGATCCTGGGGAGATCTTGGAGAGGTCCTAGGATGGTTCTAGAGTGATCCTGAGGAGGTCCTGAAGGGATCTTTGAAGAGGTCCTAGGTGTTCCTTCTGCCGGTCACTACTTCCTTCATGTACTGGTCCCAAAGTGGTCCTGAGGAGGCCGTGGGAGGTCCTGGGAGGTCTTTCCAGAGATCTTGGGAGGTCCTGAGGAAATCCTAGAGGTCAAGGGAAGTCCAAGGAGATCCTGAGGAGGTCCTGGAGATGTTCTGGAGGAGGTCCTAGAGAGTGATCCTAGAGAGGTTCTGAGGAGGTCTAGAGTGGTCTTGGAGAGGTTCCAAGGAGGTCCAAGAGGAGGTCCTGGAGATGTCCTAGAGGAGGTGCTAGAGGAGGTCCTGGAGACATCCTAGGTGATTCTGAGGAGGTCCTATAGGTTCTTTGGATGTCTTGGGACATCTGGTAGTGATCTTAGACCATATAGGAGTGGTTGTGAGTCATCTGGTAGTGGTCTTAGACCACATAGGGGTGGTCGTGAGACATCTGGTAGTGGTCTTAGACCATATAGGGGTGGTCATGAGACATCTAGTAGTGGTCTTAGACCAGATAGGGATGGTCGTGAGACATCTGGTAGTGGTCTTAGACCGCATAGGGGTGGTCGTAAGACATTTGGTAGTGGTCTTAGACCACATAGGGGTGGTCGTGAGACATCTGGTAGTGGTCTTAAACCATATAGGGGTGGTCATGAGACATCTAGTAGTGGTCTTAGACCATATAGGGGTGGTCGTGAGACATCTGGTAGTGGTCTTAGACCATATAAGGGTGGTCGTGAGACATCTGGTAGTGGTGGTAAACCGACCGATCATGAACCTTGCTTAAGGTGATTAGTACTCGGTATGAATTAGTGCAAGCCCATAATGTATCACATATATGTATCAGGCCATACGGCCAACCATTTTACAAAAGAGCCACGAGGGTAGAAATCTTACAAAAGCCAGAGTACAAAATACAAGATGAGCACGGAAGCAACACAAATCGTAGCAGATCCATTCACTCTGCTCATAGGCAAGCGACTGGGGTCCCAGCCTAAGCTTCATCATCTTCATCACCATCTGGTTCATCCTCCAAGTAGTACTGGTAGGGGTCTTGATCGAGTGGGTCTGAAAAAGATTATAATGGCAGAGCCTGAGTACACAACCGTACTCGCGAGCCAACACACAATGCAAATCGTATAGATGCAGGGCTAGTCAAGGGGAGTCTTAGAGTTCTTTTATTTGCACAAAGCCAAGTTTGAAATAGATAAGTAGTAGGAAATCCTAAGACTTAGCATTTTTAACAATATGTTTTCATAAATGGGTTTTGATTTTGTAAAATACTAGTGGAGGTCCCACCTCCTGTACCATTGAGTGGCTCCATCCACTCAATGCTCGGGCTATCCCGTAATTACCGTTGGTCCCCGACCAGGCTTTTCAATTACCACTGGTCCCTGACCAGGCTTTTCTCAAAACCCTAGGGTCCCACCCCATCCTTCCTTTCCTTCACAAATGGTTTTATGAAAATGAAAACTATATCTAGCAAGTTCTCAGCACCGCTCTTGACCGTGAGCACGGCTATCTAGATAGTTTTCTTATTCTGCAGAGTTTGCACACTTTACCCACAAGAGGTAATCATCTTGATATATACACACGTTTCCTTAGACATGTGAATCAAGGAGAGATTACCACAAGGCCTTTACAATTCTCAACATCGATGCACTCCATCCGCTACACTAAGGTTTCCACCTCCCTGAGCCCACTCCCGAGGCTCTCCGGGAGGCCCCCTCTTGTGCCAATGCGGTTCCTGTGGCTTCGTTCTCCCCTGGCTATCCACCCGCATTCAACCCAACGACGGATCTACATCGAGGCGAGCAAACTAGTCAGCCAGGTCATACCCATTATAGACTTGTGGTTGCGCTATTTTTACTTGAGAGGTCATCACTAGATTCGGTCCTTGACTCACTTGGGTGGTATATCCACATACCAATCAGCTCTTGTGCCCCCAGCACCAGCCACTCTTTCCAGCCGCCCAAGTCAAAAAAAATTTCAGGTTTTATTTGTTTTGGAAAATAACCATTTACTTCAACATACCAGCCAGGCTCCCAGCCTTACTACCCAAATCATTTTCCAAAGTTTTTAAGGATTGTGGTCGGGCAACTTACTGCTTGCATGATAGTGTATCTAAGCAAGGCTAAGCATGACACTTAGATACAGACTTATTAACTAGTATGTAATCCATTAAGTCTAGGGTGACAAAGGATAGTGTCTAAGTTCAAGGGTTGGAAGTTTATACACAATTACTTTTAAGGCATTAACTATGAGATAGACCAATTTAGCCTGATAAAACATTGCAATGCAATTTCTTAATTTGAAGCAACATAATTTGTAAAAGGTAGGTGCAATATGGTCAAAGTGTTGACTCGCCTTGGTCATTGTCCTGATAAAGCTCTACATCTTGATATTCGCCCTTCTCGATATCCTGGTAATAATCTCGCTCAACGTGCTGATAATCATCCTGTTCAATAGCCTGACCATCTTGATCTTGTTGGGATTGTGGTCCCATCACAGCGTCAGAATCAAACTACGCAGACTACGATCAAACCCAAGAGCAACTGAAAACGACCAAATGAAATTCAATAAGTCCAACTTTATGCAAACAAACGAACCACTTCAAATGGGCACAAAACATACCTAACGACAACTCAACAATACGACCAGGCCATATTCTTAGATATGGCGTGGAAGACTCCCTGGTCGACTAGGCCTACATGTCTGTAAGCCCTCTCAACTAGAGACTGGTCATATAAGAATTCACAACCAGGTGGTGGTCGCAGAAAGGGTTACTACCACATACTGATTGTGGAAGGACTTATGCTTGGGGAGATAGATGTGGAAAAGCTTACGACCCTTTACCATATGGATAAGGGGTATACTCACGAGAAGTGAAAGGATATTGCTAGAAATTTTAGATAAATGAATAGGAGGGGGATTATTGGATTCCTCGACAATGCTCATCGGGTGTTCATTAGGGTAACACTTCAGACGACATATAACTAATAGAAGTTGATGAATGGAATACTTCAGACGAAGTAAAACCAAAGAAGCTGATAGAGGAAGTACTTTAGACCAAAGCGAGTAAATCTAATATGGAGTGAGAGAACATCCATAGGAACATTCTTCAATATTTACCTAGATGGGAGAGATTACCTGGTGAGGTACTACTCTCATATCTACTCTTGGATAACCAGGGTTCCTGTTGGAATCGGGTACATATGTGTAAAGGCCCAATTCATTTTTATAATCCCAAAGAATGCAAATCCTTAGACCAAAAGTCCTAGACCAGTGTGGTTGAAAGCTGAGACCAGTATGGTCAAATTAATCTGGTTGAAGCCATAGACCATTGTGGTCAAAGGCATAGACCATTAAGGTCAAAGACTTAGTGGTCGAAGGATCCGTAGTGGGCGTAGCAGCTATAGTGTTGTAGGGTCAGTGGTGGTCGTAGGATTATTGGTGGCCGTACGGGCTACAATGTTGCAAAAGGATACGACTGGGAGGTCGTGGAAATACTGTAACTAGGGAGGTCGTTGTGGTCGTACCACCTACGACCAGGTGGTCGGAACTCTCCGTGACCAGCCCAAACTCTTACGACCAGGATGTAGTCAATCCTCCCCTCCCTACGACCACGAGCAGCTCGTAACCTTTTAACCAGCACCTGGGATGAACAGTACTCAAATGAATAGTGTTTAGGTGAACAATACTCGTATGAACAGTACTCGGTGAACAGTGCTCGAGGCGGAAAAAATATGCGATTGGTTTCGGGAGCAATTGCTCCACTTTTTGGTTTTACTGCTTTTCTCAACTCTCGACTTCTTACATCGATACAAGACTCTTATATAGGCTTGAGTACAAGGACTCAACACCAGACTTGGACACATTTTCTATGAGTATGTCTCGGACTCATCTACTAACTGACTTTGGCTCAAAATAGGATTGAATAAATCCAATACATGAAGGATTAATTCCAACAGTCATGACCAAGAGGGTGGTATTTGCAAAATGGGAGGTCATGACCAAGGGGGAGGTCTTTGCAAAATGGGAGGTCATGACCAAGAGGGTGGTCTTTGTAAAATGGGAGGTCATGACCAAGGGGGTTGTAACATCCCCAAATTTATAAATGATAATTAGTATGCATCTCATTAACATGCACAACATTTTTGATTCTTTTGCATCATTTATTCCCCTTGGGTTTGCATTTCAAAGGTATAAAAATGAGAAGAATTTAAAACTTTTGAGCATGCATTAGTTTTTTTGGAGCTATTGCAAATTTGTTGCCTTTGAAAATTTTGAAATCAAAGAAAACATACACCTCGAATTTAAATTCCAAAAGAAAACAAGAATAACAACTTATGAACATCATCTGGATGAGGTTAGTAATTTAGATTATTTGGACTATAATTGGATTGCAAATTCACCTTGGATGGATAATCTTTTTGTTGATTTAATGCACTAGGATGGAGTTGACGGTGAATAAAGGGGATATATTTTTAACCTATGATAATTGTGTTGATTTTGGTAATTAATTAGATCCTAGAGTGGAGATAACTAGATTGGATCTTAAGAGATTAATTGGTGTATTTGATGGATTGATTGTTGCAAGTGGATTGATCATGCTAACAAAAGGGATTGAGAAGCAGAAATATAGAGACATTGCTCGAAGATACAATTGGATCTTGCATAGATGTACCCTCTCTTAAGGATTGAAATTATTGTGAGGAAACTTGCTGGTAACAACGAATTTTTGATAAACGGTTAATAGTATATGTCAACCGGTGGATTATAGACAGTGAAATACAGATCTTTAGTGCTTACAATTTGGAAGTTATATGGGAGATACCCTATGATAGAAATTTAGAAGGCAAGTGTAATGGACTATGTGAGCAATATGCTGGTTTTGTTTAGGATTCGTAATATTATTGGGATTTTGATCAAAATGGGAGTGAACCCGTGAGTTAGATTATGGGAGTAAATCAATAGTTGTTTATGCTCACTCATGGATTGTTAAAATTGGAAGCAAGTTAGTGTCCTTCCTAGGAATTGAATCAAACCTGAGATTATGGTGAGATTTCTTTAAAGCAAGCGATTTAGGGGTTGTTTATAAATTGTGGAATAATAGATTAGAGTGTGCTTGCTATAAACTCAATGTGATTGGTGGATTTTAATTGGATAAATGACAATTAGGGGTTGTCAAGCCCAAGAATAGCAAGTTAGTAGTGGTTCGAGATCGAGTCATTCAGTCCTTGGAAAGAAGTTTGGATTTTAGCAAAGTGACAAAGTTTTTCTGCCCCTTCTCTTTTCCACCGGAATCTCGGGACGAGATTTTGTTTAAGGGGGGTAGGTTTTGTAACATCCCCAAATTTATAAATGATAATTAGTATGCATCTCATTAACATGCACAACATTTTTGATTCTTTTGCATCATTTATTCCCCTTGGGTTTGCATTTCAAAGGTATAAAAATGAGAAGAATTTAAAACTTTTGAGCATGCATTAGTTTTTCTGGAGCTATTGCATATTTGTTGCCTTTGAAAATTTTGAAATAAAAGAAAACATACACCTCGAATTTAAATTCCAAAAGAAAACAAGAATAACAACTTGTGAACATCATCTAGAAATAATTTATTCAAATAATGTAATAATTATCATGAATAAATATAATTTTTCCCAAATTTTTGGGGATAGTTTTAACCCTCAGAAATTTCAAACTCAAATCAATAACCTTTTCTATTGAATTTAAATTACACAAATTAAATCTTGAATAGTAGGTTTTCAAATTTTATTTGGAAACTAGGTTGTCCCAGAAAGCCCCCTGATTTATTGCAGAATTTTAGGAAATTTATTTCTATTTATAAGGCCTTGGTCAAACTTGAATCAGTTTAATTAATCTCAGTCAAACCCTAGACCTAACCAGCTTCACTATTCCTTGGGCTTGGGTCCGACCCGGTCTCTTGGCTTAGCCGAACCAACTAAAAGCACCTCGCGTAAACCGTCCGATCTAGCATCAACGGCCCAGATCGCTTACCGTTTCAACCTTGTCCGAATGGTCACGCTCTTTCTCAACCGTTTGATCTTGATCCAACGGCCCACGCCGACCCACTCAACCGGGCATCCATTTCAATCCAAACTGTCCATTCTCAATCGAACGGCCCATGTATTCTGACCTGAGCCCGACGCAACATGGTCCGACCCAACCGTCTTCGCTGCACCCCTTCGCTCACAGTCGCTGACAGCGGGCCCCACTGCGCCAGTGCTTTCTTCCTCCTCGGGCGGGCGCGAGCAGAGCTCGAGCGCCACGCGCCCGGCTCGCTCTGAGCGTCCCGTCTGCTCCCGTCCGTGTGCCATCCACCCACCACCCTCGAGACCCAATGGTTTGCGTCGCCCTATCACGCCGCCTCCGTCTCCGTCAACGCCCGAGCTTAATACTTCTCACACCCCTCTCTTTTCGCTATTCTCCCTCTCGGTGGCCAAGGGAGAAGATGCTCGTTCTTGCTCTCTACTCGGGTGAGCTCCACTCCTTTGCACCCCCCCTCCTTCTCCGTCCCTCACCGCTCTATTGTGCTCTGGTTTGAGCTCTTGCCTTCATGTGTAGGTCCTGGAACACGAAGAGCATCACCATCTTCCCCGGAGCGCGCCTCGAAGTTGCTCCGCCGTGCCATCTCTGTCTCCGGTTAGGCTCTTCCTCCCATTTCTGCATCATCTCGTGTTCCACTGTAAGAGGAAGTGTTCCCCTCCGCTGATTTTAACCTTCGTTCGCAGGAATCGAACTTTTCCCCATTTTCGGTCGTAAGTGCCCTTTTCGTCTCCATCTCCGGCACGGTGAGTTCCGGTTCAATTCCTCGCTTGTACACCATCGGTGGACCCTACTGATACTCTCCCTACCTTCGTTTCCCTCCCTCTGTCCTCAGGTTGAGCTCTCCTCGGTGACACCTTCGTCGCCGCCGCGGATCTTCGCCGACCGCCCATCTCCGGTGAGCTCATCCTCTCCGGGTCATCTCGGTGAGCTCCTATTACCTTGTGGGCGCTCGTGCGCGCTCAAACTAGCTGCGGGCGCCATCGCTTCGCATTATTGTTTGTGGCCGTAGCTCGCCGCCGCCACTCTCCGGTGCGCCGCCGCTACAGGCCGCCGCGAAACCTACCACCGGCTCTAGTAGATTCGCAAGAGCACGAGGTTTCCATTTTTGGCCTTGGTCCGCGCCGCCATGGCGCGTAGCGCCGGCGAGCCGCCGCAAAGTCAGGACGCTTGAAGCTCTTCTGCGTGGTGTCTCCGACGATCAACATAGCACCGGATTAGAGCGTAATCTCTGTCGGTTAGATTTAAATAGCAACTAATGATTGCATTAACTGCTGCTTGTTCTGCTGACACATGGGGCTGGGAACAGAAACCCGGGTGTTTTTATGTGAGGACCCCGGTTTATTAGGCTTGTAATACTTAGTCATCCATTGACCCTAGCATCACAAACATGATAACCCATGTCTTCGAGATATGTATACTTCCCAGAAATGCAGTATACACACCTCTTTACAAAATCATGCATCAAGTTCATACAAGACATAGAACCAAGCACGAATTAGAATAAAAGACATACATAATATAGAGAGAGTTATTACAAACGGAGAGGCCAACAGGCCAAACAACAAATACCAACTAAAATAAACAGCGGAAGCAAAAGTGCCATAAGATGGCCATAACAAAAGCCAATCAGTGTGCCTTAACCCACAAGGCAACCAACCGGACCGCCAAGCTAGTCGTCAAACCCGAAGCACATCTCGCAAGGGTGAAGCCCTTGGGGCTCACCTTCTTCCTCTGCAACAAAGTTATTAAGCAAAGCAAATGAGTACAAAAATGTACTCGCAAGACTGACGTGTAGTATAACAGAACTATAGTTAACTACATGCAAGCTTTATTTAAGTGGAGGAGGCTTTGGACTTATTTTAGCATGAAGCAAGTTTTTATTTGCAATATTTAACTAGATTCAAAGCAGTTTTGCAATTCACTTTTAATTTGCAAGTAACCACGAGACAAGTAACATAATAACAATAGATAGATGACAACAACAAACCTGGAAGTGACTAACCCAATAACCACCACAACAATAGTATGAACATCCATTCATACCAACCCATCAAGTTTTAATTAAATGTTGTAGTCTAGTTCTTGCGGGAAATTACCAAGCGTGTCCATAACCTAGGACGAGGCTATTCGAATAGTTTTAACCCTGCAGGGGTGTACCAATGTACCCACACGCCAGACCGCCTTTTCGCCACATGATTAAGCACACTTCCTTTGGTATGCCGGCACGGCTAAGTCCTACGAGACATTTCCAATGGACCATGCTAATTAAGGGCCGCCTCCCACGGGGATAAGGACACATTAGACAGCCTAGCCGGTCTGCTAATGCTCCCTCCCCACACCACACACACACATTTTATTTTTAACACACCCACCGACCAGCTCATAATTAACACCTCCCAAAGTACTTAGTCAAGAGAGGTCCCATATCCCCCTCGTGTGGTTAGCACGCAAAAGTGCGTGGATCAATGGCGCAAGTAACTTGGTCCTTGGGGACTTAGGCACCATTCCGTTCACACCCAACAAATCCCACCAACATCCATTGTGCCCAAGTCAATAACAATTTTGTTTTCATTTTTGTTTATTTACAAAGTAACAAGCACAAGATGGACATAATGGAATAATAGTTTTTGTGTGATCAAGGTCATCGACATAATGTCGACAACCGCCCATTTCTACCGTTATCTAAGCATTGCTAAGCATGACACCGTAAAGACAAATAAACGAGCATAATTAAATCACCGGGCTCTAATTCACCAGCGATGTTATTAACCTATGGTTTGTGGCAGGGGATAACAATTTAAAGGCAACCATGCAATAGGAATAGCTACCTCTAACCAATAAATTACTTTGACACAAAAGCATGCATACATACAAGTTAAACAAAATATTAACTTTAAAGTAATGGGAGAATAATGGGATATGATCAAACTGCTTGCCTTACTGGAGTTAATCAACCTGCTGCAGAGGAAACACTCTCAAGATCAATGCACTTGTCGGCACCTAACAAAAAAGCGAAAAAGAACCGATAAGAACGAGGAAAATCAAAAGGACAGCATAGAAAACAAACTCCAAAAGCTCTGAAATTTTTACAGCAGCAAGAGGATCATTTTTAGGGAATTTAGCAATAAGAACTAATTGATTTGGATTCTCAATGCAAAAGATACGAGCAAAACAAATCTGCTCAGCCCTAAAAATCAAAACTGCTACTATTCACATAATTTAATTGTTTGGCAACATTTTCTGTAAAAGTGGTGCAACTGAGATTTTTACAGTAAAACAAGCACCTCATGAGATGAATAACACAATTGAGTTCACCTCATTTGGAGGTATTATGCATGTTTTATGATTTTTCAAAGACATGAAAATGAGGACAACTAATTTGCACCCACAAATCTTTTGAAAATAGTGACATGCCTAAATCCTATGCTAACATTTAGTTCACTAATAGAGGAAGCCAACAAAGTTGGATCCACTCAAAAATGAGCTCTAGAGAATTACTTATGCATTTTGCAAGTGATATGAATTTCTAATGTAACAATTAAAGTTAGTTTTGAAACCTATTTAACAATTGCATTTTCTGGGGCCGAACTAAGCTCATAATAATTTTAGATTAGAGCCCAGGTCAAACCAGAGCTAACCAAATTGGAATCACCTTATTTGGGTTTAAATTGAAAGAGATATGCAATTTTGAAGTTATTACCTTTTTCAGTTTATCAAAAAGAGCTCTCTGGAATTCTAAAAACCAAAACAGCGGGGGAGGACATTAGCCATTGATGTTAAATCGGATGGCCCAAGACCTCGCAGGGTAAACGCGCACGCGCCTACGCAGGTCCAGAGAACATGGGTCGTTGATCATTGATCCAACGGTCCATATCCTCCCAGCAGCGCGCGCGCTAACTGGAAAGGAGGTCGTGGCCGTTGATGCTGAATCCAACGGACCAAGACAACCAAGGGGAGGACCGGGACGGTCCAGATCTAGCGAGGGAGGACCTGAGCAGCTGAGATCTTCCAAAAGAAGGTCTAAACGATCAAGATCTCCCCAAGGAAGATCTACACGGTCAAGACCTCTCGAGGGAGGTCCTGAACGGTCTAGATTTTCCAAGGGAGGACTTTAATGGTTTAGATTGTCCGAGGGAGGACCTAAACGGCTAAGATCAACTCGGGGAGGACATAAATGGCTGAGATGACCTCGAAGAGGTCCTACACGGTGAGGACTTACGAGGGAGGTCCTACGTGGAGGAGATCTACACAGGGAGGACCTCAACGGCTAAGATCTCACACGAGGAGGTCCTAGCGGTCAAGATCGCATGGAGGGAGGTCCTGGGGGTTGTCCTTACAAAAGACCAGGGGTGATCTTTTGCAAAGAGGACCCCGAGGGGGAGGTCTTTGGGGAGGTCTTTGCCAAAAGTCCACGGGGTGGTCCTTGGGCAAAGAGGTCCCAGAGCGATGCGCGCGCGCGGGGAGACCAGGCGCGCGGGCTTTAAATACGCGACCAGGGGGCAGGATCTAGGGCATTAAAGGCTAACCCCATGATTAACAATGATTGAGGCATTGAAGAGGAGGATATTTGTCCTAAACCGACAACAGCACTGCTGTTTTGTCCGACAAAGACCCCGAGCGCAAAGAGGTGGTCCTCGCCGGCGATCATGCGCCTCATTGGCGACATCCAAGGGCACCACTGAGTGTGCAATAGCCTTGCGCACCCAGCGGACCCACTCTCGACGGCGGCGGCGGCCTAAAACGCCGACGAGCCGGAGAGGAGCAAGGTGACCAACACGGCCAAAAACACAAACAGCGATAATGAGCTCCGCAGCGTTCATACAAGCGTGTGCCAAGCTCTAAAATGACTACCAGGAGGTTACCTGGAGGTCGTGGCGGAGCTGAGGAGGTTGGAGGAGAGGAGGACCGGCGCTGGAGAAGAAATGTGCTCCACGGCCAAAAGCTCCAGCTCCACTTAGCTCCGTCCTGAAGAGGTCAACCCAAAGTCAAGTTAGGGTTTAACTCGAGGAAGTTAAGAGGAGCAAAATAGAGCAGAGGTCCAGAGAGGGAGCCACAGGAGCACTGCCACCAAGGAGCTCCAAGCTTCGACAATGGCGGCCAAGAGAGCTCAGGGTGGTTTGAGCTCCACAGAACCGAGAGCAAAATGGTGAGGTGTGGAAAAGAAGCCAATGAAGGCAGTGGAGAGGTCTTATAGCTAGGGCAAAAAAGGTCATGAGCCACGGGTTAAGCTTATGGTGAGCTTAGCCCATGCGCGGTCCATGGCTTGGACAGGACATGGAGGTGACAGGGTAGGTAGGTCAGAGCATGGCCTAGGGCATGGACTAGGGGCGGAAAGTGCTGACATGCATTAAATGCGTACAGGCACAGAGCCGTTGGACAAGACATGCCACTGACCTACTCACTACCATGGCGCATGCGCGCCAGAGCTAGGAGAAGAACAGGGCATGCCTCCCAACCGTTGGATAAGAACCTGGGGAGGTCATGACCCTCCGATTGTGATTTTGAAGCGGTAAGGTTAAGTGAATGGGAGGAGGTCACAGCCCTTGGATCAGGACTGGGGAGGTCCTGATCCTCGGATGCGATTTGAAATGGTAAGGTCTGAAGGAGAAAAGGGGAGGCCTGAGCCATACGATCTACATCGCACGGTTGCGAAAGGAACAGGGAGGTCATGCGCGATAAGGGGACAGGAGGTCCTAACCTTCGGATCTAAATCCAAGGGCGAGGACCAGATGGGGAGGACTTAACCGCAGCGCGCGACACAACCAAGGATGTGGAGGTCATGGCCTTTGGATCTCAATCCAAGGGCGCACAATAATGGGGAGGTCCTAGGCGCTGCGCAAAGCGCAGAGGAGGTCAGAACCTTTGGATTTTAATCCAATGGTGCTGATCAAGTGAGGGGAGGTCCTGAGCCTTGCGCGAAGCGCAAAGGAGGTCATGGCCTTTAGATTTAGATCTAAGGGCTCACAGGAGTGGTCCGAACGGCCCACTCAACAGAGACCGCACGATCTAAATCTAAAGGCTTAAAAGGGATGGTCCGAACGGCCCACAAATCTCGCGCGTTGAAACGAGATCCAATGGCAAGGAGAGAACAAGGGAGGTCGTGGGCGCTAGATCTCCATCTAACGGCTACGACCTCACGCGGGTGGGAGGTCTGATGCGCACGATGCAAAGGGAGGTCGTGGCCGTGGATTTTTAATCCAATGGCGCATAGCACATGAAGCGGGGAGGTCATGTGCGCTAGATATCGAGGGGAGGTCGTGGGCTGTTGGATCTGATCCAACGGCTACGACCTCAACAAGGTGGGAGGTCTGGACAGGGCTGGTTTGGGAGGAGGTCATGGCCTTTGGATCTGAATCCAATGGCTACGACCTCAACAAGGTGGAAAGGAGGTCTGGTGAGCCGAGTAAGTGGTTGGGTTTGACCCGTTTTGGAATGCGGCTCAAGCCCAAGGAACAGTGCATGGTTTGAGTTCAAATTTTAACAACTGAGACTTTGAGGATTTAATTGGGGTAGCAAACCAACTCCAAAATTTATAAAATTTTAACTGGAGCTTGCTGACTTTAGGATTAACCTTACATAAAATTTCCAGAGGTTTTTATGCACTGTATTTTCCTCAGGAAATTTATTAAGGCTGTTCTAGGGTTTGTTTTACCTCCAAAAATTATCAAACAAGTTTTACAACTTATGATATTTTTCAGAGGGGTCCCACAACATCTCTAGGACCAAGGAAAACGTTTTCCCAAGTTTTGGCACAAGATTTGTGATAAGTGGAAAATGAGTTCGACTTTTGTCAACAAGAGCTTTGTGTTTTTGGATTCCACAACTCTTGGACAAGAATTATAGGTGAGTTCAAGAGTTTCAAGATGTGAGAAAAAGTTTTAATTTCTACACATTTTCTTACATTCGAAACACACACCTATTTATATATTTGGGATGTTACATTTTATGCCTGAGATTTTTGGTGAGTCTCTCGCATGTGGGACCGTCCCTTTTAGTGGTTTAGTCCATGGGCTGTGCACCGGTGGACCAATGCACGTGGTCCGGTCCACGCACTGTTCCTTTGGACCGGGTCAATGACAAGTGTGGCCCACTTGTCAGTAGGAAGTTAAATTCGAAATTTAATTAGAAAAGTGTTCTGTGCAGTGGACCCGGCACGTCATCCTCTGCGGCTAGGTAGATCTCGGTAAGAAAAGTACTAATTACTTAAGAAAATTCGGAATACATTTATTTATACACTGAAAATTGTATTAACTTCACAATTGCATAACTAATTCATTTTAACTCCAAAAACAGTGAAACCAATTTTGATAATTTTCATTTTAAGTGAAATTTATTTTAAAATAGGTTTCAATTTTGTCACTATCACAGAAAATATAGTTTGTGGAAAGTGATCCAAAAATGAATTATTTTTACACTATAAATTGTCATTAACTTTGAAAATGCATAACTAATTCATAAAAACACCAAAATTGATGATTCAAATTTTGTTAGTTTCCTTTTTACATGTACTTTGATATAAAAATGGGTTGAACCATGTTACTCTTCCAGAAATCACTTTTGACAAAATTACTTTAGGTTTAGTATTATTGTTGCACTAAACATTGTTTTAACTTCAAAAATGCATAAGTATTTCTCTGTAACTCCAATTTGAGTGAAATCAATTTTTTTGGATTCCTATGTTACTATAATTTAGTGTAGAATAGGTTTTTGAGCTTGTTAATATCTCTGAAAATCTTATTCTACATGTGACTTGTGCACTACTTTCATGGCTTTGAAAAATCATAGAAAATTCATTTTAGCTCCAAATGAGGTGAATCAATTTCCATTATTCATCTCATGTGGCGCTCTGTCTACCATGAAAGTTTCAAGTACACCACCTCTCTGAAAATTTTCACCAAAATATTTAATTCGCATGAACAGTAAGAGATAGCAATTTTATTGGATTTCTTGAAACCTGATTTTCAAACTGCCATAACTTTTTAATAGAGCATCCAAATCAATTGATTCTTGTTGCTACATTCACCTAAAATCATGCTATACCTTCTGTGAATTTTTCATGATTTTTGGATGACTTTGAATTTTTGGGTCTTTTCGGTGTTATTCGTTCTTATTGTACTTTCGGTTCTTTCGATAGGTTCCGACGAATTTATTGAATACGCGAGTGATCCTATGCAGCAAGAAAGTTATCTCCAGTAAGGCATGCAGTTTGATCATAATAATCCCATTACTTTCAAAGTCTAATACTTTGTTTACAAATTGTATGCATGCATGCTTTTGTTTCAAAGTTTATTTTCCCGATTAGAGGTAGTTATTCCTATTGCATGGTTGCCCTTAAATTGTTCATCCCCTGCCACTAAACATAAGGTATTAATCTCACCGGTGAATTAGAGCCCGGTGGTTGAATTATGCTCTTTTATTGTCTTTACGGTGTCATTCTTAGAAATGCTTAGCTACCGGTAGAATTGGGCGGGTATCGACTTAGTCGATAACTTTGATCACACAAAATTATTATTATCTTTATGCTCAGCACTTTGTGCTTTGTTACTTTGTATAGTCAAAAACTGAAACTGAAAATGAAATGTTTGAGACTTGGGCACAATGGTTGATGGTGTGATCTTATGGTGTGACTGGAATGGTGCCCGGGTCAACAAGGACCGAATTACTTGCGCCATTGATCTAAGCACTCTTGCGTGCTAACCACATGAGAGGGATATGAGACCTCTCTTGACTAAGTACTTTAGGGGGGGGTGTTAATTAATGAGTCGCATGGTGGGTTGTATATATGGATATATTGCAACATGGGACAGGAGGGGAGCATCCGCAACGGCTTGAGCTGGGCCGATGTATCCTACTCTTCGTATGGGTCCTTGGTGAGAGCTGGGGAGGCATTCACTAAGGGTTAAGCCCCATACGTACGACTCTTAGTTAGCACAATCCATTGGAAATGTCTTGTAGGACTTAGCCGTGCCGACATACCAAAGGAAGTGTGCTAAATCATGTGGCGAAAAGGCGGTCTGGCGTGTGGGTACATTGGTACACCCCTGCAGGGTACAAACTATTCGAATAGCCTCATCCTAGGTTATGGACATGCTTCATTATTTCTCGTAAGAATTAGACTCAACATTTTCGATAAAACTTGAATTCGGTTGGTACGAATGGGTAATTCGTGCTATGTTGTGGTGGCTATTGGGAAGTCATCTCTAGGATGTTATTTATGTTTATATATGTTTTCTCATTGTTATTTAATCAATTAAAAACAGATTTGTCAAATTGCTTTGAATCTATTACATTATTGCAAATGAAAACTTGCTTTATGCTGAAAATGAGTCTAGAGCCTCCTCCACTTAAATAAGCTTGCATGTAGCTATGGATAGGCTGTTACACTACACGTAAGTCTCGCGAGTACATTTTTGTACTCATTTGCTTTGCTTAATTAATTGTTGCAGAGGAGGTTGATCCCCAAGGATCGACTATTGTGAGACCGACTTCGCGCAGATTTACTAGTCGGCGGCTTGGCCGGTTGCCTTATGGGTAATGGCAAACCGTTTGGCTTTTGGTTTATCGCCATCTTATGGCTTATGTTTCCGCTGCTACTTTGGTTATTTACCTTGTTATTTGGCCGGTCGGCCCTACTTTTGTAATATGAACTTGTATGTCCTTTATGTTATACTTGTAGATTTGGTAATGTTTTGACTTGCATATGGAATGGATACTTAATTTTTGTATGGGGTATGTGTACTACAATTCTGGGAAGTACATATGCGCCGAGAGTCAGGATATTTGATTTGTAATACTAGAGCCAATTGGATGGTTAATGTGAGGACCCCGGCTTATTTGGCTTGTAATGCTTAGTCATCCATTGACCCTAGCATCACAAACAACATAACCCGTGTCTTCGAGATATGTATACTTCCCAGAAATACAGTATACACACTCCTTTACAAAATCATGCATCAATTCCATTCAAGATATAGAACCCAAGCATGAACTAGATTAATTAAAAGACATACATAATAGCGAGAGTACAAAAGGGGCCGACCGGCCAAATAACAACTAAGAAAGATAAACACAGCGGAAGCAAAAGCCATAAGATGGCAATAAACAAAAGAAGGCCATATGGTTTGCCTTTAGCCCACAAGGCAACCAACCATGCCACCAACCTAGTCGTCCCAACCACAGCACATCTCACAAAAGTAGGGCCCTTGGGGCTCCACCTCCTCTGCAACAAAGTTATTAAGCAAAGCAAATGAGTACAAAAATGTACCCGCAAGACTAACGTGTAGAGTAACAGACCTATACATATGCTACATGCAAGCTTTATTTAAGTGGGAGGCTTTAGGCTCATTTTAGCATAAAGCAAGTTTTCATTTGCAATAATGTAATAGATTGAAAGAAACTTTGACAAAGTATTTTTAATTGTTGAAGTAACAATGATACAATAATAATAACAACAGCAAGAACAACCTAGAAGTGACTACCCCAATAGTCACCACAACAATAGCATGAATTACCCAATTCATACCACCCAACAAGTTTTAATTAAATGTTTAGTCTAGTTCTTGAGTGACCTTGCCAAGCATGTCCATAACCTAGGACGAGGCTATTCGAATAGTTTTATCCCTGCATGGGTGTACCAATGTACCCACACGCCAGACCGTCTTTTTGCCAAGCTATTTAGCACACTTCCTTTGGTATGCTGGCACGGCTAAGTCCTACGAGGCATTTCCAATGAATGATGCTAATTAAGAGTCACGACAACCCGAAAGGTAGGAGACACCAGCCCAGCCTAAGCAACTGCGGGTGCTCTTCCCTTATAAAAACAGTTTTAACCACCTGCGACCCATAATTAACACCTCCCAAAGTACTTAGCCAAGAGGGGTTCCCAATACCCTCGTGTGGTTAGCACGCAAGATTGCTTAGTTTAGTGGCCCAAGTAACTCGGTCCTTAGGGACTTAGGCACCATTCCATCACACCATAAGATCACACCAACATCCATTATGCCCAAATCAATAACAATTTTGTTTTCATTTTTGTTTCTTTACAAAGTAACAAAGCACAAGTGCTGGACATAATGGAATAATAATTTTTGTGTGATCAAGATCATCGACATAAGTCGACAACCGCCCATTTCTACCATTATCTAAGTATTTCTAAGCATTATCACGTAAACTACTAAGTGATAAGAGTCCATCCATCGAACCCTAAATCACAGCAAGATAATCCTAGGCTTAGTAGTAGAGAATGAACATTTACCTACAGAGTATGCATCTATGGCTTAACTAATTGATAATTTAACACAAAGTAAGCATGCATACATACAAGTTAAACAAAGTATTAGACTTTAAAAGTAATAGGATAAACAGGATATGATCAAACTGCTTGCCTTGCTGGATATGCTCAGATTTTTGCAGGGGAACACTCTCATTAACAACGCACTCATCGGCACCTAACGAAAAAGCGAAAAGAACCGATAAGAACGAAGAAAACCAAAAAGACTCCACAGCAAACTTGCTCCAAATGCTCTAAAATTTTTACAACAGCAAGAGCATGATTTTTAAAGAATTTATCAACAAGAACCAATTGATTTGAATTCTTAATGCCAAAGCTATGGCCAAAACAAATCTGCTCAGCCTGGAAAATGCTGGAAAATTCAAATCGGTTACTGTTCATCCAAATTAAATTCTCAAGCACAATTTTCCAAAGAGGTGTTGCACCTGGGATTTTTATGGTAAGTAAAGCACCTCATGAGATGAATAACACAATTGAGTTCACCTCATTTGGAGCTAGTATGCATTTTTTTATGATTTTTCAAAGACATGCAAAAGAGCACAAATAAAATGCACCCACAATTCTTTTGAAAATAGTGACATGCCTAAATCCTATTCTACCAGTTAGTACACTAATAGAGGAAGCCAACACAATTGGATTCACTCAAAAAGGATCTCTAGAGAATTACTTATGCAATTTACAAGTTAAATGCAACATTTAGAGCAACATTTAAAGTTAATTTTGAAACCAATTTACCAATCTATTTTCTGGAGCCGAAATAAACTTACAACCATTTTTAGATTAAAGTTTAGTTCAAACCAGAGCCACCAAAATTTGAATCAACTCAAATGGAGCTAAAATGAAATAGTTATGCATTTTTGAAGTTTATTATCTTTTTCGGTTTACAAATAAAACCCCCGGGAATTTTCTAAAACCAAAACGACGTGGACGAACCAGGGCCGTTGATCCTGGATCGGACGGCTCAAGTCCTGCCGGCAACGCGCACGCGCCCGCGCGAGATCGACAAACGTGGGCTGTTGATCTTGGATCCAACGGTCCACATTGAACCTCGCGTGCTGCGTTTGAACCCACGCGCGCGAACGGAGGCGGCGACTGTGGACCGTCAATCGTGAGATGGACGGTTCACAATCAACGCGACATAGTGCACATGCACGTCCCCGCGAGATCTCGCCCGCAGATCTGAAAAGGGACGGCCCAAAGCGAACGAAGAACAAACGCTCGCGAAATCGAGACCGCAGATCTAAGAGATTAGACGGCTCACAACGAGCCACGTCGCGCACGCGATCGCATCAGGCCGAAGCGTCCGGCTAACGCGCCGACGGCAAGAAAATGGTCGCCGCGGCGACCTACGCACGGCGGTGCGAATGGATGCTGTGCACGGTGCGCAATAGCAAGATCACTCCATCGGTACCACTCACACCTGCGGTGGTGGACCAGAGCGCCGGCGAGCCAGAGAGGGGTGGCGGTGCTACGCACGGCCAAACGACAAATAGCAAAGGAGCTCCGCAGCGGTTCATTCAAGCGAGTGCCAAGCTCCTAGGGACTACCAGGAGGTCGCGGAGGGATAGGGGAGGATTGAGCAGCTCTGGCGACGAAGGACCTTGCCGACGCCGAGGAGGACAACGTGGAGAAGAGGACCTAGGCAAAATTAACCGCCCCGGGTCATCACATTGGCTCCAATAAAGCTCAAGAAAGGCTCCAGAGCGAGGAATTGAAGGGAGGAGCTTCTTACTGGACTTGAGGAAGAAGGGGGAGCTCACGGCCGCAAGGAGACCAACTCCAAATTAGCCCACTCCTGTAAATGTCAAAACCAACTAGGTTAGGGGTTTTGACCACAGAGTTGAGAGGCTCAAATGGAAGCAAAGAGGTGGAGGGAAAAGCCACTGGAACCCTGTTGCCACCGAGGAGCTTCAAGGTGCAACAATGGCGGCCGAGGAGCTTCGGGCGATTTGAGCTCAAAAGAATCGAGAGCAGTGGAGGAGGTGTTTAAAGGAAGCCAATGAGGAACAAGAGGACCTTTTATAGCTGGGGAGCAGAGGCCATGAGCTAGGGTTAAGCTCCATGGTGAGCTTAGCCCACCGCTCGGTCCATGGCTCCACAAGGACGTGGAGGGGATAGGGGCAGGACTGAGGCGGCGGAAGGCTGACCCGCATTTAATGCTTGCAGCAAAAGAGCTGTTGAGAGGTGACAAGGCACTGCCCTTCCTCTGCCATGGCGCACGCGCGTGAGACCGAGGAAGGAGAAGAACAGGGACTGAGATCAACTGTTCGATAAGAAAAAGGGGGAGGTCGTGACCCTTGGATCTAATTCAGGGGTCTGAATGGAAAGGGGGAGGTCGCGACCAGAAGCTCTCGATTGGGGAGGTCGCAGCCGCTAGATCTCCATCGCACGGTTGTGAAACGAAAAGGGAAGGTCGCACGCTGAAAGGAGAAAGGAGGTCATGGCCGTTGGATTTGCATCCAATGGCGCGGAACAGAGGTGGGGAGGTCTTGACCGATGCGCGCGACACTGACAAGAGATGGGAGGTCGTGGCCATTAGATTTACATCCAAGGGCGCACAACAGCGAGGGGAGGTCGTGACCATTGGATTTACATCCAAAGGCACACAACAGGGATGGGAGGTCGTGGCCATTGCGCACGACGCGATGGGAGGTCGTGGCCGTTGGATTTCGATCCAATGGCGCACAACAGAGAGTGGAGGTCATGGCCGTTGCGCACGATGCGATGGGAGGTCGTGGCTGTTGGATTTCGATCCAACGGCGACGAACAGAGGTGGGAGGTCGTGGCGGTTGCGCACGACACGAAAAAGAGGTGGGAGATCGTGGCCTTTAGATTTACATCCAAGGGCGCACAACATCGAGGGGAGGTCGTGGCTATTCGATTTTGATCCAACGACGCACAACATAGAGGGGAGGTTGTGGCCATTGCGCACGACGCGATGGGAGGTTGTGGCTGTTGGATTTTGATTCAACGGCGCACAACGTAGAGGGGAGGTCATGGCTGTTCGACTTTGATCCAACGGTGCACAACAGAGAGGTGGGAGGTCTTGGCCGTTGGGCACGACACTGCAAAAGGGAGGGGAGGTCGTGGCCGCGAGATCCTGATCTGACAGCGACGAGATGAGAGGGGAGGTCGTGGCCATTGGATTTCGATCCAATGGGGCACGACCTCGCGCGGGGGAGGAGCTCGGGCTGAGCTGTGACGCGGTTGGGTTCGACCCGCTTGAAAGTGGCTCGGACCCAAGGAATAGTGCCCAGATTTGAGTTTAAATTTAAAGGCTGAGTTTGGAAGAATTTCTAGAGATAGCAAACCAACTCCAAAAATTCTAAAATTTTGACTGGAGCTTCCTCACTCCAGGATTAACCTCACATAAAATTTCTAGAGATTTTTATGCAGAGTATTTTTCTCCAAAATTTCTGCAAGGGCTGTTCTAGGGTTTGACCAATTGAAAAATTGGTTTGACTTGCCTCCAAAAATTATCAAATAATTTCTGAAAATTATGAAATTTTTCAAAGGGGTCACACATCATCCCTAGAACCAAGGAAAAATATTTCCAAGGGTTGAACACCAGACTTGCTAAGTTGATTAAGGGGTTGACTTTAGTCAATAGGAGGTTTAGGTTTTTGAATTCCACAACTCTTGACAAGAATTATGGAAATGTTCAAGAGTTTCAAGATGTGAGAAAAGTTTTAATTTCTACTCATTTTCTTACATTTGAAACACACACCCATTTATACATTTGGGATGTTACAATTAAGTATTACGAGTTAAATACCCCGGGTTCTCACAGGGGTGGTCTTGATTACGAGGGTGGTCTTTTGCAAAAAAGGGAGGTCTTGAGAGTGTTAAGCCATGTGTCGAATGAGAGAAGTATTCGACTACACAGCAGTGGTTGAAAGAACAAAGGCTTGACGGCTTTGACGCAATTGAATCGAACCAGAGAAAGAGCTAGAGGAAGACCCAGAGAAACCTTAGAGAAAGAACAGGGTAGCTCAAACTAGGAGGAGTATCTGGCCATTAGGAACATACCGACACGGAGCTGGTGGAACGGCTAGCCGGAGCTAAACTGTCACGGTGGTCCTCGACAGCGAGTGAACTCTACTCTCCAGTAGTGGCTTGAGGAAGGAAGGTAGTCTTCGATCCTCGGAGTAGCTCCATTAAAGCTGGTAGATGATCCTGAAGGGAGGTCTTGGAGTCTTCTGGTCGGAGAGGAGGAAGAGCGATGGCGATGGCAGCTCTGAGGGGTGACAACAACGAAGGTGGCGATGTGATGATGCTCGGCCGGAGTGAGCGCTCGAGCCTAGCTGAAGCTCAAGCTCACTTGGGGAAAGGAAGAAAAAGTGGGGTTAACACTGGAATGGCGGAGAAAAGCAACGAGGGGCTCAGAGCAACTATGTATAGGCACTTTGGCCCGACAAGAAGATGTGGTTGGTGCTGTTGACGGGATGGGCAGCACATGGCAGCTGAATGACGGCCATTAATGGTCGAATGATGTTTCCCCCAGCGCGCGTGCGCACACACACACACACAGAGAGAGAGAGAGAGAGAGAGAGAGAGAGAGAGAGAGAGAGGGGAAGCGCATCTGCTACTGGTCCTATGACCAAATGTTTGTCCTGGCTGATCTTGATTTAGCCAGGAGCTGGTCGGGTCAGACCAGGACCAGACAAAATAGTTCTTAGCCAAAGGGAAAGTAGGGAGAAAAGGAAGGCTAAAAGAAATGGGAACAGGTAGAACAATAGAATTTTAGACTTGCTAAAATTCTGACATTTGCTTTAAGGAACTCTTAGGTGATAATAAATAAAATTATGATAGCAAAAGAGAGAAAGGTACACAAGCAAGTCTCCAAAAATGCAGGCGAGAAGAACAATACTAACTATCACATAAAAAGTTCTAAAAATCCCATATTTTTGCATTTATGGATTTTTGGGCTGTTACAAACCCTACCCCTCTTAAGAAAAATCTCGACCCCGAGATTTCAGTTGAACGGGTGTAAGAAGATAGAACGAAGATGTAAATAAGGACGTTGAAGTGCTCTTGGTAGCTTGCCAACCTTTATGTGACTTCTTGACAGGTCCCCAGTACTGTTGATCCTGGTTTCTGGAATATACAGCAAGCTGATAACCGAGAGTCCTAGGAGGGATAAGAGAACTCCAGGGAAAAGAAAGGAGAACGGAGAGGCGGGGAACATGGAATAGCTACTTAGGGCTTCATTTTATCGATCATTACCTAGTTCCTTACGAGACCATCGCTTATACCTCTCGTGAAGCTGGCCAGTAAGCAGAGGCAACGAGATCAACCGAAATTTATGGTGAACAGTAATGGCAATTCTTGAGACTAGGGATTGTAAACTCCATCATCCTTGTGGACCGTCCGGTTGGTAATGTCTGCCTCGGGTATGATTTACCTCTTAAGACCTTCCGGCTGATCAAATTGTGGACCATTCGATTGAAGGGTATTGGAATCCATTGCCATCCGTTAACTGAAATAAACTTAACTTCATCAATCTATATGCATCCCCTTCAGATCCTGACACTGGCACCTGGTGCAGCTCCTCAGCGCTGTTGTCTCCTGCTCCCTCTATGACAACCTTAAATTTTCCTATTGTTGGATTGATATTAATCGCCCATATCCAAGAAATAGCTAACCTTGGACATACCGCTTTAAATCCATATTCCAATACTCCTATCCTAGTTTCTATTAGAATCCAATCACTTTCCTTTATCCTGTTTATTACCATAATTCAAAATCTAGGCTTATATTACAATCAATGTTACCACCAATTTATAGCTGTATGTAATCATGATGGTTCTATCATTTCTGTATTTCGCTACCACCCTTAAGAAATGTCCACCCATACTCGTTGTTTCTTCAGCCTCCAATAACTCCATCGTTATTATCCACCAAGATCGTAGGATCACCTTAATACAAGGTTCATCATTCTGAAATGCCGATCATAGCATTTAAGTTGGTCATTATCCATCACGATCACCAAGGAACCTTATAGCTGTGATCTGCCATTCTTTATTATTGATCATAATTTTCAATTTCGTCCTTATCCATTAAAGTTATCTAGAAACTGTGTAACTATGATCTGTTATTCTCCACCTGGTCGTGACAGGGACCTCCTGGGTACGGTTGCGACTACGCTTGGAGACCTCCCTGTCGGGTCGTGACACATTACGCCAGCAATTGTCCCTTAAAGCAAGGTCCATCACCTGTTAGGATCAACTTGGGAGCTACTCCGACCAGGACCTCCATGCTAGGAGCAAGACGTGGAGCCCCTCAGCCTCCAGCTACCCCAGCCAAGACCTCCCAGCCTTTTGGGAGAGGTCGTGTGAACCATGTTACGGTGGTGGAAGCCAGACAGCCCCGGACGTCGTACTGGTAAGTTTCTAGTAAATTCAGTAATAGCTACTGTTTTGTTTGATTCTGGAGCTTCACATTCATTTATTTCTCGGATTTTTGCTGCAAAGCATTAGTTGAAGGTTTCAACTCTTAAAACTGCCTTGTTGGTTCAATCCCCCGGTTCGGAGTTAAGTGCAAACCAGGGTTGCCCACAAGTTAAGATGATCATAGAAGGGGTAGGATTTCTAGCTAACCTGATCATCATCGACACCAAGTCCTTAGATGTGATTTTGGGAATGGATTGGCTTATTGATCACCAAGCAATTTTGGATTGTGGTAGAAGAAGCATCACCTTGGTCAGTCTAGTTGGGATTAAAGTAAAATTTGAAGCCTCCTCAGAGAAACATGAAGGAACAATAGTTTGTAGTGTCAAGCCTGTATCTCTAGAAGATGCGCCAGTGGTTAGTGAGTTTCCAGATGTCTTTCCAGATGAGTTACCTGGAATGCCACTAGATCGAGACTAAGAGTTCGTCATCAACCTAGTTCCTGGAACTGCACCAATTTCCAAGAGATCCTACCATCTGCCTGTTGACGACTTGGTCAAGCTGAAGAAGCAGATTGAGGAGATGCAAGCTAAAGGTTTTGTCAGACCAAGTTCTTCACCTTAGGGAGCCCTAGTGATCTTTGTTGCAAAGAAGGATAGTACCCAGTGGATGTGTGTGGATTATCGCTCACTCAACGAAGTCACCATTAAGAACAAGTACCCTCTGCCTAGGATTGATGATCTATTCGACCTGTTGAAGGGAGTTGGAGTGTTCTCTAAGATAGAGTTGAGGTTAGGATACCATCAGTTGAAGATTCGCCAAGAGGATATCCCCAAGACAGCTTTCTCAACCCATTATGGACTGTACGAGTACACGGTCATGTCTTTTGGATTGACCAATGCCCTACTTACTTTATGAGCTTGATGAATAAAGTATTCATGGAGTATTTGGATAAGTTCGTCATTGTCTTTATTGACGATATTCTAGTATACTCTAACAGTGAAGAAGAGCATGAAGAGCACCTTCGCTTAGTCCTGACCAAGCTTAGAGATCATCAACTCTATGCTAAATTCGACAAGTGTGAGTTTTGGATGAAGGAAGTCACATTTTTTAGACACGTCTTGTATGTAGAAGGAGTCGCTGTCAATCCTAGCAAAGTCAAGGATGTGCTCAACTGGGAGTCACCCAAGTCGGTGCCACAGATCAGAAGTTTCCTTAGAATGGTAGGTTACTACCGCAGATTTATAGAAGGATTCTCTAAAATAGCAAGACCTCAGACTCAGTTGCTGAAGAAGGAAAAGAAGTATGCTTGGACGTCAGAATGCGAGCAGAGTTTTCAAGAGTTAAAGAAGCGTTTGACCACCGCTCCAGTGTTGATCTTACCTGATGTTCAAAAGGACTTAGAGATTTTCTGCGATGCCTCACGTCAAGGTCTCGGTTGTGCCCTGATGCAAGAAAGGAAAGTAGTAGCTTATGCTTCCCATCAGTTAAAGCCTCATGAAGCCAATTACCCCACTCACGACTTAGAATTTGCTGCCGTAGTGCATGCTTTGAAGATATAGCACCATTACCTCATTGGTAATCACTGTGAAGTCTACACTGACTATAAAAGTTTGAATTACATTTTCACTCAAGCTGATCTGAATATGAGGCAAAGAAGATGGTTGGAGTTGATCAAAGATTACAATGTGGGAATCCATTACCATCTAGGAAAGGCTAATGTGGTAGCCGATGTCTTAAGTAGAAAGGTCTACTGCAATACTCTGATGATCAAGAAAAGCCAGCTAACCCTGTACGAAGAATTTCAGAAGCTCAAGCTGGAATTGGTTGAAGAAGGTTACTTAGCTGCTCTGGAAGTGCAACCAACTCTCCAAGATCAGATCCGAAAAGCCCAAGGAGAAGATGCAGATGTCATGGAGATCAAAAGAAACATGAAGAAGGGTAAATCCCTAAGATTTTCGGAAGATGAATAAAGAACCGTCTGGTTTGACAAGCGTATTTGTGTACCAGACCAAGGAGAGCTCAAGCAGTTGATACTCAAGGAAGCCCACGAAACATTGTACTCCATTCACCCTAGAAGTAGTAAGATGTACCAAGATCTCAAGGAATTGTACTGGTGGCCTAGCATGAAGCGTGAGATCGCTGAGTATGTAGCACAATGTGACATTTGCCAGTGAGTTAAGGCCGAGCACCAGAGACTTGCTGGACTCTTGCAACAGTTGAGCATACCTGAATGGAAGTGGAAAGAAATTGGTATGGATTTTATCACCGGTCTGCCAAGAACCCAAGCTGGATATGATTCTATCTGGGTAATTATAGATCACCTGATAAAAGTTGCACACTTCATCCCAGTCAAGACCACCTACTCAGGAGACAAACTTGCAGAATTGTATATGGCTAAGATAGTATGTCAGCATGGGGTACCAAAGAAGATAGTGTCGGATGGAGGATCTCATTTCACCTCAAGATTCTGGCAGAAGCTACACATTGTTCTGGATACTAATCTAAATTTTAGTACAGACTACCATCCTCAAACAGATGGGCAAACGGAAAGAGTATTTCAGATCCTAGAAACTGTGCGGACTAGCTACTGATCATGGGACTAGTTCAGAATGCACAGAGGGTCCCGGGGTTGCTTACTCGGGGTCCCGACATCCTCGGAGTGCTATACTCATCTAGCATCGTCCTACTCATCTCGACTAAGATTCCGTTCCTCCTTTCCACCACGCTATTTTGTTGAGGGACGTGTACAGAAGAGAACTAATGCTCAATACCACGCTCAGCACAAAAAGAGGTAAATGAGGTATTCTTGAACTCCGTGCCATTGTCACTGTGAATTGCTCTTAGGGCACCGGGGAGTTCAGAAGCCAAGCGAAGAACAAGATCATGAAAATGATCAAAAACTTGATCCTTTGAAGCAAGAAAGAACACCCAAGAGTATCTCGAAAAATCATCGACTATGACAAGAATATACCATTTGCCACCGACTGACCGAACCCTAGCAGGACCAACAATATCCATGTGAAGCAACTATCCTGGTCCATCAGTCATGACCATAGTCAATAAAGGGTGTGAGGCGGCAACTTACTTGCCATGCCTACAGGGCGCACATACAACATCCTTGACGGCTTTGAGTTTGGGCAAACCTCTCATGAGATCAAGGCTGCTAACTCGCGTCAGATGATCAAAACCAATGTGCCCCAAACGACGGTGCCAAAGCCAGAACTCAGAAGAAGATGCAATTAAACATTTGAGAGATCCAGCAGGAGATTCAGAAAAGTCAGCTCCAAAGATTCTATCAACTCTAGAAATCCCAAAAATAAGCTCACCAGCTGAATCAAGCACACGACAAGTATTTTTCTTAAATCTAGTCTCATAGCCACCATCAAGAAGCTGCGAGATAGAAAGCAGGTTGTACCTTAGCTTGTCCACAAGAATGACGTCCTTTAGGATGAATTTGTCGTTCACCCTGATAGATCTCGTTCCTTCAATTCGCCCTTGTGTATCATCTCCAAAGGTGATGAAGTCATCACCAGTCGACCGCGTGAAGAAGGTGAACCATCTTGAGTCTCCGGTCATGTGGCGTGAACACCCGGAGTCGACAAACCACGTGTTCTTCCCCCTTCTGCGGCGATTCTGAAAATCAAGGCACAGAAGATCGATGTGTCTCAATACTGGGGTTAGTTAAACATGACTTGGAAACCCAGTACTGAGACACACGTTTGCGAGTAGTATAAATAGTAGAATTACTAGCCTTGATCCTACTTGAGGTTCTATCATGAGCAATGGTTACACAAACATGAGAAGCATCCTATCTAGGAACATGATGATGATGAGCATGTGAAACAAATCCTAGTCCAGGTTTCTTCTTTTCTAAATGACCATATCTCATAAAAGCTCTAGGTTGATGAGATAAAATTCTAGCAAGATTTTTTCTAGCATTTTTCAACTTACGCCAACAGAACTCAAGCAAATGCCCATCCTTCTTGCAATAGGTGCAATGATACTTGGTACCACTGGGAGAAGCACCTTTTGGCTCAAAAGATGTTTGGGCAAAACCTGCAGATTTGAAAATAGTTTTTGCAGGTTGGGTTTTGAACTCAACTAAGCCATTTTCCAAGACTTGAATAACATTTGGCTTAGACTTATCTTGGGAAAAATTGTATCCTAACCCTTACTTCTTATAAGGAGTTTTTGACTTGTCTAGAATCATGTTTAACTATTTCTTACCCTTAGAGAATTTTTCTAGTGTATCCTTAAGATAAACATTCTCTTTTCCAAGGTTAAAACATGATTCACAAGTTTTGGCCTTAATGGCTCTAGTATGCTTCTCCTTATGAATAGCAACTTCAAGTTTAAGGGCTTCACATAAAGCATAAGGAGCAGAATCAATTTTGTCCTTAAGCTTGGCATACTTAGCTCTAACTGCTTCTAATATGTCTTTTACTTCTTGTTCATGTTCTAAGCAGAAAGAGCAAAAGCTAGACTCAGCCTTATCAGAAGCGACCAACTTGCTAGATTCTAAGTATTTTTCACATGGAGTAGATTTAACTTCAATTAACTCAGTCCTAGCATTTTCTAGTTGGTGCAAGGCAACATCATGAGCAGTTTGCAATTTAGTAAGTTTAGAGTGTAAAGCATGGCAAGATGAACATTCATCAGCATCAAGATTTTTAGCATTCACAAGTTCTAGTGTAAGATTATCAACTTGTGACTCTAAATCCTTGTTCCTAGCCATGGTGAACTCTAACGCCTTATCCTGGCTAAGTAGTTGCTCAAAGATAGTATCACATCTAGCAGAGAGAACTTCATAGGATGGAGGTACCTCATCGATGTCATCATTGTTGACGGAGTCGGCGATGAAGCACATGCTGGTGAAGTCTTTTGCCTTCCCTTTTTCTTGTCTTGAGGGAGCTCCTCCTCCTTGTCCTCCTCGCTCCCGGAGTCCACATCGCTTATGGATTGCTCTCCAAAAGCAGCAAGGACCCGATGAGCGGCCTTCATGAGCTTGGCAGCATCAAACTTGGACTTGTTCCCTTGAGGCTTCCTCCAAGCTGCCTTCTTCTGTTTGTAGTTGCCCTTCCTTTTTAGCTTGGGGCTATTCGCCCGGATATGACAGAGCTCTCCACACTCATAGCATGTTACAGGGCCACCTCTCTTCTTATTTCTCACGTTGTTATAGGCCCGTGTGAATTTTTTTTGGCTAGAAGGACTAACTTAGCCTCAGGAATACTCTCAAGTTCCTCTCCATGGATTGCAGATAAACAGGCAAGTGAAAATCCAGAGGAAAACTCAGAAGAATCATCAGAAGTTCTTTTAAGAGGGTCAGCCACCAAAGCCATATTTTCCTTCTTAGGATAACTAACTCTCTTGATCTCATGAGTCTTGAGCTTGCTACAGAGCAGCTCCAAAGAGATATTAGAGAGATCGATATTCTCCTCAATGGTAGTAGCCTTCATCTCCCACTCCTTGGTGTTGATTGCAGCCAAGAGGTGGGTGGCATTCTCAGATTGAGAATACTCGATGTCTACTGCTCTCATCTGATTAATCACCTTGTTAAAGCGAGTGAATACATCATCGATGCTCTCTCCAGGACACATGTCGAACTTGTTGTATTCTTGCTTGTAGACCGTCTAGCGTACTTATTTAATTTGGGATGAACCGACATGGTAGGTTTCAAGGGTGTGCCAAATCTCATGCATGGTCTCAAGATTGCAAATCCTGTCATACTTCTATCTACCAAACCCAGCATATAGAAGGTTCTTTGCCTTGTGGTTGTTAGCCAAGAGGGTCTTTGGCCGTAGAGCAACCCTGCAAAACAAGTGGGGCTCAAACAACCTCCCATATGGCTTGACCTTCGCTTTGAAGGAAGACACGCATGCGATTCTTCCAATAGGCATAGTCAAGCCCATCGAAGATATATGGCTTGGTAGAGTACTTCTCCATCGCCAAGTTCAGTGACCGGTTAAGATCAGGATTGAACTAACCGGTCTCTGATATCACTTGTTGGACCGAAAAGGCGACTAGAGGGGGTTGAATAGGAGCACAATCTCTTTTTCTCCTTGAGTGAATTCAACACTAATTTCACTCCAATAGCTATGAAAGCTATGAAGGTCAATATACAAGCACAGTAGAAGACTTGTATTGAATCCAATCAAAACCCCGAAGCAAATAGACCAAAATCACCAAGAACTCAAATCCAAGTGAGTTGGGCGGTCAGACCTTCTTGTAGTTGGCGGTCTGACCTGGAGAGCGGTGAGTTGGGGGGATGGCCAGATGGTGATCAGCTCCATGTACTTCTCCAGCTGTGTGGGGAAACCGGAGATGGGAGAGAATGGGAGGTGGGGAGGTTGGATCGGAGTTGGGATGGAGAATTAGATGCCATGGAGTTGGGGATGGGGGTGCTGCACTGCAGTGCTATCGGGAAGGGGAATGAATGAGATTGGATTGGACTATTGGAGTGTTGGAGACTAGGAGTACAGAGTACACAGCACACCTTGTCTCACATGAGCCTTGAGAGTTGATGTAACGTCCCAAATTTTGGCTTTTCAAAAATCTTTTGAGTAGTTTAGGTCCCTGGAAAATTTCACCAATTTTATTTGAATTAATAAAGCTTAAATAGGACTTTCATAAATCAAAAACAATTTAATATGATAAATCTCAACATCAACTATTATCAAAACTATTTTATTTGGATTCTATGTGCTTGGATATATTTTCTAGAATTTTTCCGAGTGCATTTGCTAATTTCCATTTGCCTTTTGGATTGTCGGCTATTTTCAAAAATAGAAAAAACCTATTTGTAAATCTCGGAATCCCTCTTGGGCCGAAACCCAATTCTTTTCCAAAGCCCGTCGTTTCCTTTGGCCCACTCCGTTCTTTTCCGTGCGGCCAATTCCATCACCCCGTCAGCCTGCCCTTTTTCCCTCGCGAGCAAGGCCGGCCCGACTTGTCTACTTCTGCGTTTCTCAGCCCAGCCACTACGTGGCTTTGCTCTCTTTCCGGTCAAGGCCCTCACCAGCAGCTGAGCTGGCTTCCTCTTTTCCTTCGCACGCGCAGGAACAAGCAAGCCCGCTCGTGCCCCTCTTCCCTAGCGCCGCTCGGCCCGGATCCGCTGCAGCGCCGCCGCCCAGGCGTCCGTGCCCTAGCACGCCTCCCGCGGCACTATAAAGGCACCGCCCTAATGCACCCTCGCCCGCCTTGCGCCGCCGCCCTCGTGCCCTAGCTCGCTCCACCGGGGAAACCTCGGATCGCCGCCGCCGAGGTCGTCTTCTCCAAGTCCGGTGCCGCACCCGCTGCCCCCTCTCCGCCGTCCTCCGCCATGGTGCCTCGTCTCGCCGTCGCGCCCGTGTCACAGAGACCGCGTCGTCGTCCTCTCCGCGTGGCGCTCACCCCTACGCTCCCGGGCCGAGTCTCGCCCGAACTGGCCTCGTCTTCTTCGAGCTCGACGCCGCACCTCGCCACCGCCATCAGAACGTCACCCCCGAGCTCATCTTCGTTCTTGACCACCACTGGTAAGGCCCCATCCCTTTCTTCTCCATCCCTGAGCTCACCGGCCCTTTGCCCAATTCCTGTCGAAGCCGCGCCGCCGCGTCGTTTTGCCGACCTCTCGCCATTGCTGAGCTGTGCTCGCCCCGGGCCTGCCCTCGCTGGTGCTACTGTGTTTAGCGCCACCGCCGCCCGTCGTCACCCGTCGGCCATCCCCGGAGTCACCGCGTCGATGAACCACCAAGACGATGCGCCAGTTCCTGTGTGCTTATTTCCCTTGGGTTGTGTCACACCGATGTGGCAGCAGCGTGCCCCCTCTGTGCGCCTTCCATACGGGCCCTGCCCCTCTCTCTCTCTCTCTCTCTCTCCCTCTCTCTCCATCCGTATGACAACATGGTCCCACCCCGTATGTGTCCTCGTCAGAGCAGTGCCACCGCATTGGCTTCACCGTCGTCCTTGCCTTCTAGCTGAGACGCCGCCACGCCGGTAGGTTCTGCCACCTTCGCACGCTCTCGGCTCACCCGAGCCATGCTTGCCCCGCCTAACGTCGTCAAGACTCAAGACCATCATGTCCAACGCTGTTGTCGCCCTTTGAACTCGTGGGAGCTCCACCGTCTTGACGTCGCCGAAGCTTCTATGGCCATCATCGCCGGCATCTGCCCAAGCCACCGAAGTCGCCATCTATCCTCTATGTCTCTTCCTTGTGGGCCCTACACCCCCTCTCCTTGTTGTGTCTCTGTAGCGATCAGTTTTGCTCTCCAGATCCAATTTTGGACCATGCGTGTGCCTTTGCTCAAAGCCATCTCACCCGGCCACATGCACGCCTCGTCATCACCATCTTGCCACCTCACTCCTTGTCACCCGCCACCTAAGCCACCATGTGGCACACCTACACAAACCCTAAGCCAAAGCTGTATGGACATGGTTCACTGTGAACCTAGTCTATGACCTATGGACCCCGCATGTCAGTCAACCCTTGGTTAAACCCTAGCCATGGACTTGGTCTATGGACCAATGACCCACATGTCATCCTCTTTGTCCTTTTCGGGAATTATTTTAATTTCTGAAATTCAATTATCCAGTTGGTCCCACATGTCATTCTCTAACTTTGTTCTCTCTAGCTTACCAATGGACCCCACTTGTAGGCCTCCCATTCATTCTATTTAATCCGAAGGAATATTCTTTGAATATTCTTTTCTCTCTCAATTTCATCGTTTCATGTGATCTTTCATAGCTCACATCCTTTGCATCCGAACTCCGATTGAGTTCATTCGAATTCCTAAATTCATCTCAATTCAATATCTATTTATCTGAGATTATTATTTAATTTTTGGAGTTTGTTTGCTCTTTGTTGTTTATTTATTTGGTTTATTTGCTTGTTGCGAGTAGACGTTGATACTTCGGGAAGTTCTGATCAAGAAGGAGCTGAAGATCAAGACAATAGAAGATTAAAGATAAATAAGAGTATCATTGCTACAGCAAGGCAAGTTATACCTTTGATCATGTTGAATCCCAGTTTTCTAAAACTACTTTGATTCAAATTATTGTATTTACTTTAAGTATTTATTTAAATGCTTTTGGGTGTAGCTATTATCCCATTTGTTATATCCACCTTGTCTAATTGTATGCCATAAATCTTTGTCACCTAGTTTGGTTTATTTAGTTGGTGCTATTGTATTACCAACGTGGGTTGGTTAGATGTGATTAGATTGCTTAGCCATGCTACGAGTCACCATCTCATGTAAGTTGCAAATATAAACTTGACTAAGTGACTATGGAACTATGTGATAAAAACTGTGTGCACTGTGTGCTATTACTCGTTGATGGCATATGTTGCACTTAACCAACAGGGTGGAAAAGGATTTAGACTAGGGAAAGTGGTGGATACTGTGTGATATTTTGGTGGAGCTATGTGCGTGAGCTTAATAACCTGTGTGCATAGGGATTTGTAGTTTAATTGGAAGTCTTGCCTTGGTCAATTAAGGACTTAACTTTGTGCGCCATTGAACTGAGCCTCTCGTACAACCACATGCCTGGTATGGGACAGGCCTAACTTAGTAAGTTATGGAGTCTTGACATTGATCACTCAGGTTGTAGGGTAGGCTGTGGGCTTGGGTGGAGGTGTGCTACCAAGTAGTCACATCGCGGGGCGGTTCGCCGTGCCCCTGTCTAACGGTGTGTGTCGGATTACTTCCTGTGTGGGGTAGTCTGGCGTAAAGCACATCGGGAGTGTCAATGCTCAAGACGAAGTTTCTGAAAGGTTTTGTTGTGATCAGCTCTGATCCGGTTGATTGCATCTTGTGGGTAAAGTGTACAAACTCTGCAGAGTGTTAAACAATCTATTCGAATAGCCGCGTCCGCGGTCATGGACATGCTCGGGGATTTCACACGAGGGGTAGATTTTCATAAAACTTGGGATGGGACAGCTGTGTGAGATAACTTATGCAGCTGTGTGAATAACTTGTTTAGGCTATGTGTCTTTGTGAAAACAAAGGATAAAACTTATTATTGTTTATTTGTTTTGAATTATGCTTTCAATCTATTACTTGTATTTAAACTGCAAATGCTGTATTTCTGCAAAAGAACCACAGAAGCCATTCCTTTGGAATAAGCCTGCATCTATAATTGCATTTCTGTGGTATGACTTGCGAGTACGGTGTGTACTCATACTTGCCTTATTAAATCAAGCAGAAGTGAAGGGATCGTCAGTCAACAAGGTCTACTTCAAGGATCATGGAGAACTAGGTCACGCACCCCAGCCGATTGCCTGTGGGCATATGGATGGGCATCACTGAAGTTATTCTGTTTCGTTCCGCTACAGCTTCATTGAGCTATTTGCCCCTTTGAAGCATTAATTGTAAGCTTTGACCTTAAGGTCTTTACTCTGATGTTTATTGCTATTTGCCTATTTATTAGTTATCTTTGTATATGGAAATGATATTTCACTGATGTTGCCACTGTGTGCACTAGCGTGATCCTGGACTAGTGCAGTATACACAGAGGGTTCAGAATTACATATTTTGGGTCCCGACAGTTGAGCCTTTGACCGCTCGGCATTAATAACTCTGCTTGAGTGCCTCTGTATATCAGTTGGACTATGGGTGAGAGACTAGACATTAGAGTATCGTATGGGAGAGAGAGACTGAGAGAGACCAGAGATTAGAGATAAGATGGAATGGATCCTGTAGTTTGTTTCCTATTAAAATTTCTAAAACTTACATGGTAATCTTTATATGCTATAGACATTAAGCCTATTTAGGAATTACTAATGTACACTTCTTTCTATAAAAAAAAAAGGAAGAGCGCACCAAAACAAAAAAGAATCAAGAAAAAACTCTGCAACTTACGTTCTCATTGCAACGATGCTGGTTAAAGTGGTGGAAAGAAAGAAAAGACCGAAAAAAGGTTTTAATACCTCTGACGAACCGAACCAAGCAGTCTGATCAACCTTGCCCATCCTCCTCTTTTGTCAACCGTTGAAAGAGTATAGTCCAGGAATGAACCATATCGATCCAAGGTTGTAAGGAAAGAAGAAATGTAAACCAGACCATAGGAATCTTCTGACGAAGTCAATCAGAAAGGACGGTTTTCAACTAAAAATATGGATAAGACCTTACTGTCAATTCAATGTGTAAAACAGGCATTGTTAGCACATGGGGGCGTAGAGCCGAGGGGGAGGAGTACAAACACAACTAAACTTCGAGGCCCATGTCATAACTCTTGATAACGTATCAACGAATATGACTGCTATGAACATCTTCACCCCAAGATTGCAAACGTATATTGGTGGTTATGTTCTCCACCAGAGATGCGTATGCCATATCTTGAACCTTGTTGTTCAAGACGGCATGCAAGCGATTGGTGGATATTTGAACAGTATACGCGATGTCATTCACTACCTCACAAATTCCTCACAAGTGGTAGCCAGGTTCGTGGAGTACTGTGCAACCAATGGGAAGGAGCCAAGAAAATTTGGTCTTAATATGAAGGTGAGGTGGAACTCGATATACGCTGGAGGATCTTGAGATCATGTAGGCGTACGCTGACCTCGAATGCATGAACGATCTTGACATTGATGAGTAGTTAGTATGTACGCATGTTGTTACTGTACTCTTTTCCTTACTCAGGGAACCCCACTCTAGGGCGTAAGGTTTTTAACGAGGCAATAACATTGTATCTGTAAAATATCAAGAAAATTCCACTTTTCTCCCGAAATATTTATGTGCCCATGTTTTTACGCAACTAATTCAATTTTAACTAAGTTTTTACGAGACAGGCACAAGAGGAATGAAGATGGCGGTCGCTGCCACCATCGTCCCCGCCGCCTCCGCCGTCTATAGTCACTTAGGGTTGGGCTTGGGCTGGCACGGCACGGCCCTAGCACAGCGGGCTTTGGGCCGTGCCTAGGCTTGGCCGGAGGCGAGGCGGGCCGGCATAACACAACACGGCCCGACCCAATGCCCACCACTACGCATGGTTATTGGAGGCAACGTTTTGTGGCGGACGGCACCAAAAGGTGCCAGCAAAGCCACGAAGAGAAGAGGTGAGTGCAAGTGTGCAACACATACGAACCACCGGTATAGCATTCAACTCTTGCAATATTTCCCAAGCACCAAATCTTACCACAACTCAACTAGATCAAACAATGTATTCGACAGGATATTGAAAACTTATATATAACAAAGTACCGAACCAAAAAATCAGTATTAAGGGGAGGGGCTTGATGTCCAGAATACCCCCAAACAAAAAGCATCGGTGAAAATGGGATTGAAATCTCTTGCATAATGCAACAACCACCACCTTAATGAGAATACTAAGGGTATGTTTGGTATGGCTCTGCTTCAAGTTTTTGCAGCTCTAACTCTAACTTCACTCTTGAATCCACTCCTATGAAAAGTTGGAACAGTCCGAGAAGGTATTTGGTTAGAAAGTTGACTTCAGCTCCACGAATGACTACACTACCCTTGTTTTGGGATAAAACGGTAAACTAATCCTAAAACAACCAAAGAAATCACTGATCGCATGGACGAACGAACTAATCACGACATATGAATGAAAATGACAGGACAAACGACGTGAATTGATATCGCACGACCACACGAACACTAAACGAACGATGACGAAGCCATAAGGTAATCCAAAAGTACTGTGAGAACCCGGGGTATTTAACTTGTAATACTTAACCATCCAATTGGCCCTAGCATTACAAATCAAATATCCCGACTCTCGGCGCACATGTACTTCCTAGAATTGCAGTACACATACCCCATACAAAAATTAAGCATCCATTCCATACACAAATCATTACAAGCGTACAACTTAAAGGACATACAAGTTCATATTACAAAAGTAGGGCCGACAGGCCAATTGACAAGGTAAATAACCAAAGTAGTAGTGGAAACAAAGGCCATAAGATGGCGATAAACAAAAACCAACTGGTTTGCCCTTACCCACAAGGCAACCGACCGGGCCGCCAAGCTAGTCGTCCTGCACGAAGTCGGTCTCACAATAGTCGATCCCTTGGGGATCAACCTCCTCTGCAACAATTAAATTAATGCAGCTAAGTACAAAGATGTACTCGCAAGACTTACGTGCAGTGTAACAGCCTATACATAGCTACATGCAAGCTTAATCAATGGAGAAGGCTCTAGGTTCATTTTCAGCATAAAGCAAGTTTTCATTTGCAATAATGTAGTACATTTAAAGAAATTTTTGCAATCTGTTTTTAATGTTCAGATAACAGCGAGTAACAATAGATAAATGACAACAACAACCTGGAAGTGACTAACCCAATAGCCACCACAACAATAGCATGAATTACCCGTTCATACCACCCACAACAAGTTTTAATTAAAAGGTTATAGTCTAGTTCTTGCACGACCTTACCAAGCATGTCCATAACCTAGGACGAGGCTATTCGAATAGTTTGAACCCTGCAGAGGTGTACCAATGTACCCACACGTTAGACCGCCTTTTCGCCACATGATTAAGCACACTACCTTTGGTATGCCGGCACGGCTAAGTCCTACGAGACATTTCCAATGGATTGTGCTAATTAAAAGCCGTATGCATGGGGGTTAACCCTTAGTGAAATGCCTCCCCGGCTCTCACCAAGGACCCATACGAAGAGTAGGATACATCGGCCCAGCTCAAGCCGTTGCGGATGCTCCCCTCCTGTCCCATGTTGCAAAAATATATATACAACGACCACCACGCGACTCATTAATTAACACCCCCCAAAGTACTTAGTCAAGAGAGGTCCCATATCCCCCTCGTGTGGTTAGCACACAATAATCGCTTGGCTTAGTGACACAAGTAACTCGGTCCTTGTGGACTTAGGCACCATTCTAGTCACACCCAAAAGATCACACCATCAACCATTGTTCCCAAGTCTGAAACAATTTTATTTTCAGTTTTTGACTTTACAAATTAACAAAGCACAAAGTGCTGGACATAAAGGAATAATAATAAGATTTGTGTGATCAAGATCATCGACTAAGTCGATGACCACCCAATTCTACCTGTAGCTAAGTATTTCTAATCATGACACCGAAAAGACAATAAAAGAGCATAATTCAATCACCGGGCTCTAACTCACCGGCTGTAGGATCAAGGATAACCAACTAGAGGGGGGGTGAATAGGAGGTTTTTAAACTTTTTGACAATTTAACAATTTTGGCCAATTGTCAACTTGGTCTAAGCAAGATATATTCTAGCTAAGCAATTTAACACAATAGACAAACTAGAAATATAAATGCGGAAATGTAAAGACTAGAAATAACCACAATGACACAAGGATATTTTTCCCGTGGTATCGAAGACTTGCCGGTCTTCACTAGTCCACATTGAGGAAGCTTGACCAACTCAAGCCAGCTCCACGAATTAAGCCTTCCCTCATTCACTAGTGATAGCTCTTTTCCTCTCTAGATAGGCGAGCTCCAACCTTTACAAATGCCCGGGTCTTCTCACAATCTCCTTTGAGAAGATCACCGAACCAAACTCCAAGCCGTCTAGGAGACGGCAATCTCCAAGAGTAATAGAGCAAGAGATCTTCACTTGAAAGTGCTCCAATGCCACAATGATCAAACTCAAATAAATGCTCTTGGAAAAACCTCAACTACCTTTGCAAAAGGAATTGAATGCTCTCAATGAGTAGGAAACAATGCAAAGGGCTCAAGAGATGTTAAATGAGGTTCAACTGCACTTCTAGTTGTAGTGGGTGAGGTATTTATAGCCTCCACCTACTGCACTAGCCGTTGGGGCACGAAATCCCCAATTTTTCAGGAGGCGCGGTCAGACCGCAGGCACCCGTGCGGTCAGTCTGGCCCTTGCCGTAACGGTCGACTGTAACGCATTTAATGCACTAAAAAATAGCCGTTACAGGGGGGGTCCGGTCTGACCGCAGGTGAATGCGCGGTTAGTCCGGCCTACAGAAAAACGGAAAACATTTAAAGCACCTACTGGAAAAACCTGACCGTTTGGAAAGACCGGGAGTGCGGTCAGTCCGCACTTATACCGGCGGTCAGTCCGGCCTGACATTTTCATCCAAAAACCTCCTCTGGAAAAAGTTGACCGCGTCCAAGATCCAGGGGTGCGGTCAGTCCAGCCTTAAGCCGTCGGTTAGTACGGCTCAGAGGAATTTCAGCAAAATTGAAAACAACCATTTATTGGAAAATGCTGACCGCCTTCTTTGGTCCCAAGACTCGGTCATCCGCCAATTGACATCACCATCCGCCTCCAAAGAATTTCAACAAATTTAAATCGGGGCCAAACCAAAAACAAATCCAAGATTAAGCCAAATAAGATTTGAGCAATTGTGGCATCATTCACTCTCAAGGTACTCAATTTCTTGGACCCTCTTTATAGTACGACTATCTAGCCTATAACCCGGTCTTCCAACCAATTCACCTAAGACCGGTAAAAATAAAAAGATCCTAGACTATTGTACCTTGTCTTTGGGCCAAATGATCTTCATGTAATCCATTTGCGTGCAATTCCAGGTCATCAAAAACACCAACGGGACTTAACCTTATAAATACTCAATAAACACGTTAATCCCATATTCACATATTGTCATTAATTATCAAAACAATTTTTAGGGGCCTAGATGCTTTCAATCTCCCCCTTTTTGGTAATTGATGACAATACACCTAATATGTGAGAGAATGATTGTTTTGAATATACTATGAGTGTATATTCTTTGATGACTTAACAACGAAAAAATTCTTGCAATGAGCTTAAATGAGTTTGAGAATTATTTCCTTGTTAAATCCTATTTAAAGAAAGCTCCTCCTAAACATGTGCATATAAAAGGTAGAGAATTTTTTGCAAGCACATGGAGATTTTTAGAGAAATTTGGCGGAGTTTCTTTTTCATGATGGAACTTGAGGAAATGCAACAATATATAACATTATAAACATAGCATTTCAAGAGAGTAATATAAGCACAAGATAAACCAACAAGTTCATCAAGATAACATTAAGATTATAGCAAAGTCTTGAACCGATTACAAGCATATAAGTACATGATCATTCAACCAAGCTCATAAACAGTAGAACATTAAGAGTATATAGATGAGGTTCAATAAGCTTACAAGATAACAAAGGAGAGCAAAGCTTATCCTCTAACTATTACACACAAAAGTCCAACAAGCATTCAACATCCATAATAGATATCTAATATAGAATATATAGGACTATATAGCACTTCTCCCCCTTTGGCATCAACTACCAAAAGCTACGAAGTAGGGGGAGGAGGAGGAGCTGCAGTCGACGTGGAAGGGGCTGAAGGAGGATCAATGCGTCGACGATGAGAATAAGTGACAGTCTGCTCGATCGACGAGATGCGAGTGGTGATCTCAGCCATGTCGGTCTGAATCCCTGAAACCAAACCAACCATCTGATCTAGGCGCTGAAGCACAATTGAGTTGGACTGCTTCACAGCTGCCTGGCGAGAGTCCAAAGACTGAGTAGTGCTCTCTAGAGCATCCATGCGATGATCCAGAACCTCCAAGCGACGATCCACTGCATCGAACCGAGACACTATCGTGTTGACGCCAGTATGCAAAACCTCCAACAACAGCGGATCAAGTCCACCCTGCTGCTGAGGAGCGGGCTGAGGAGAAGCTGGAGCATCAACAACTGGGTGAAGAGGCCTGTTCCTCAAGTCTCTCTGGTGGTCACCTTCTGGCTTGTATTACTTGTGAGGAAAGGGAGTGGCACCAATGACTAGAAATATAAATGCGGAAATGTAAAGACTAGAAATAACCACAATGACACAAGGATGTTTTTCCCGTGGTATCGAAGACTTGCCGGTCTTCACTAGTCTACGTTAAGGAAGCTTGATCAACTCAAGCCGGCTCCACGAATTAAGCCTTCCCTCGTTCACTAGTGATAGCTCTTTTCCTCTCCGGATAGGCGAGCTCCAACCTTTACAAATGCCCGGGTCTTCTCACAATCTCCTTTGAGAAGATCACCAAACCAAACTCCAAGCCATCTAGGAGATGGCAATCTCCAAGAGTAATAGAGCAAGAGATCTTCACTTGAAAGTGCTCCAATGCCACAATGATCAAACTCAAATAAATGCTCTTGGAAAAACCTCAACTACCTTTGCAAAAGGAATTGAATGCTCTCAATGAGTAGAAAACAATGCAAAGGGCTCAAGAGATGTTAAATGAGGTTCAACTGCACTTCTAGTTGCAGTGGGCGAGATATTTATAGCCTCCACCCACTGCACTAGCCGTTGGGGTACGAAATCCCCAATTTTTCAGGGGGCGCGGTCACACACCGCAGCACCTTGATCGATCCGACCCTTGCTGTCAGAATAACCGATCGTAACGCATTTAATGCACTGAAAAATAACCGTTACAGGGGGGTTCGGTCTGACCGTAGGTGAATGCGCGGTTAGTCCGGCCTACAGAAAAACGGAAAACGTTTAAAGCACCTCTTCGGAAAAACTCGACCGCTTGAAAGATCGGAGTGCGGTCATCCAAGACTTATACCGGCGGTCAGTTCGACCTGACATTTTCATCCAGAAAACCTCCTCTTTATAGTACGGCTGTCTAGCCTATAACCCGGTCTTCCAACCAATTCACCTAAGACTGGTAAAAATAAAAAGATCCTAGACTATTGTACCTTGTCTTTGGGCCAAATGATCTTCATGTAATCCATTTGCGTGCAATTCCAGGTCATCAAAAACACCAACGGGACTTAACCTTGTAAATACTCAATAAACACGTTAATCCCATATTCACATATTGTCATTAATTATCAAAACAATTTTTAGGGGCCTAGATGCTTTCACCGGTGAAATAAATAACTTATGGTTAGTGGCAGGGGATAACAATTTAAGGGCATCCATGCAATAGGAATAGCTACCTCTAATCGGGAAAAATAACTTTGACACAAAAGCATGCATACATACAATTTGTAAACAAAGTATTAGACTTTAAAAGTAATGGGATTAATATGATCAAACTGCTTGCCTTGCTGTAGATACTTGACTTGCTGCAGAGGATCACTCTCGTATACAACGAATTCGTCGAAACCTATCCAAAAATTTGAGAACACCAATAAGAACGAATAACACCGAGAATACTCAAAAAAAATCAAAATCATTAAAAATTCACAGAAGGTAGATCACGATTTTAGATGAATTTAGGTGAAAGAATTATTCCGTTTGGATTTAGTATGCGAGAGTTATAGTAGTTTGAAACTCAGATTTCAGAAAAATCAAACTAATTCTCATCTGTTACTGTTCACCGAAATTAAATGTTTTAGTGAAAATTTCCAGAGAGGTGGTGCATATGAAATTTTTATGGTAGACATAGCACCACATGAGATGAACAATGGAATTTGATTCACCTCATTTGGAGCTAAGATGAATTTTCTATGATTTTTCAAAGTCACGAAAGTAGTGCACAAGTCATTTGTAGAAAAAGATTTTTCAGAGATAATAACAAGCTCAAAACTTATTCTACAATAAAGTACAGTAACAAAGAAATCCAACAAAACTGATTTCACTCAATTTGGAGTTACAGAGAAATACTTATGCATTTTTGAAGTTAAAACAATTTGTAGTGCAACAATAATATTAAACCTCAAGTAATTTTGCCAAAAGTGATTTCTAGAATAGTAACATGGTTCAACCTATTTTTATAATAAAGTACATGTAAAAGGAAACTAACAAAATTTGAATAATAAATTTTGGAGTTTTTATGATTTAGTTAAGAATTTTCAAAGTTTAACAGCAATTTATAATGTGAAAATAATTCATTTTTGGATCACTTTCCACAAACTATATTTTCCGAGACAGTGACAAGGTGGAAACCTATTTTAAAATAAATTTCACTTAAAATGAAAATTATCAAAAATGATTTCACTGTTTTTGGAGTTAAAATGAATTAGTTATGCAATTTTGAAGTTAATACAATTTTTAGTGTGTAAAATAATGTATTCCGAATTTTCTTAAGGACTAATTACTTTTTCTACTGAGGCCTAGCTAGCCGACGCCTATGATAGGTGGGGTCTAGTGTATAGTGCCATTTTTCATTTTCCAATCTAATTTCCGGTTAAAACTGACAAGTGGGCCCCTCATGTCATTGTCACGGTGCACAAAACAGTGTGTGGACTAAAGTCCACAGCACAGTGCAAGCTTTACGGGGTGCGATTTACTATGCACTAATGGCCTCAGGCCCGCATGTAAGTGATTCAAAGAATCCGTTAATCATTTGATTTCCGACAAAGATACGCTATTAAGTGTTAATCATTGGATTTAATTCCTAATTACGCCGCTACAGTGCGGTTAACACGTCCGACAACAGAGTCGCTGTTACGCTCGTCAAGACGGCAACATCGGCGTGGTGGCCTCACCGCATGAACCAAGGTCGCACGGTGGATAAAGCTCGACGCCCAACCGGTGACCGGAATTTGGTCAGAGAAGGGTTGTAGCGGCGGCGCGACAATGGAGGGCGGCGACGCAAGAATGGCAAAAATGGTTAAACCGTTTTGACGATGCATTGAGCAACCGAAAGCCTTCTTAAGCTCCAAAGAGGGAACAAGAAGCTACCTGAGCCGAAGAAATGGCTAGAGATGCACGGAGGAGCTCCAGCGACGTGCGACCGAACGGCGGCGCTAAGGTTTTCACGAGGGCACGACAACCTGAGTAGGGAGAGAACAAAAGCAAGGTCGGGACCACTTAAGTAGACTTAGGAGATGCTTTTACCGAAAGCAATCGAAGAAAGGCTTACCAAGATGACGATTGGATGAAGAACAGTGGCGCTGGCCGACAAAAGGGGAAATCCAAATTTGCAAAGCTCCTGTGATGCAATGAGGAAATTGATAGAGCGGTTTTCTTAGTTATGCATTGAGACTTGAGATGACGCGCAAGATCAAGCTAGAACCTCACTGAAAGGACAAAAGGCACGGTGATGTCTTCGCGGGGCGCGCTCCAGAGCTAGCAAGGACACGATGGTGCCCTATGATCTACAAACAACGACAAGGGTTCAAATGAGCTGAGATGGAAACGGCATGGAAAGGGAGAGTCGAGGGACAAGGTTGCGTGGATTTACTGCAGAACGGAGCAATGTGAGCTCCCCCCTTCCTCAGCCCCGAAAGGAAGGACGGGGGAAATCGGGGGCGAAGGGGAAATATTATCCTCGGATGAGGACGGAAACGGTCACGGCGTGAGATGGCGAAGGCCTGGGAATGGTCAGCTAGGGCAGTGGTAGACGCGGCCTGAGCGCGCCCGTGCGCGTGGGGAAGATGAACCGGACCGGGGGGCAAGCGATGTCGGCGACAAAGAACCAACATGGATCGAGGGTAGCTCACCAAGGGTTAGGTGGTTCGACCGAGTCCAGATGCGTGGGTCGGACTCGAGCCCTGGTTCAAGTCAAAGCAACAGTGCTGAGTCCGAAGTTTAAATCTGATTTGACCAACTAACAAAAAGTTTGACCGGGGCTCTGAAATTAGAAATAAATTTCTAAAAATTCTAAAATTTTTCAGGGAGGTTCCTGGGACATCCTAGTATCCAAATAAAATTTAAACCCTACTGTTTAAGGATTATTTGCTTAGTTTAAATTCAAACTTGGAAAAGGCTATTGATTTGAGTTTGAATTTTATGTGGGTTGAGTTAGGTTCCAAAAATTTTGGAAAAATTATATTAATTCATGATACTTATTTTATTATTTGATTAAATTATTTTCAGATGATGTTCATAAGTTTTTATTCTTGCTTTCTTTTGGAACCTCAAATCGAGTTGTATGGTTTCTTTGATTTCCAAAATTTCAAGTGCAACAATTATACAAATGCTCCAGAAAAAAAAACAATGCATGTTCAAAAGTTTCAAATTCTCCTCATTTTTATACATTTAAAATACAAACCCAAGTACAATAAATGATGCAAAAGATTCAAAAACACTATGCATGTTAATGAGATGCATACTAATTATCATTTATTAATTTGGGGATGTTACAAGTACAAATTCCACTCAAAATATGCTCCAATAGTGCAAAATTTCACTCAAATAAAATAAACATGTTACGAAAAATTCCATTACAAGAAAAATGTTGATTGACTTGCTTTGTAACAAAGCAATCTAGTTGATAACATGATAGCTGAGAAAACAAAACTAAAATCTAATAGATGTCTAAATTTGTCTTGGAATGCATTCAATCTGCATCATTCTCCATTCTCCACGGTACAAAGTTATCATCGAATATTTATCTTATGACTTATCAATAACCATTTATCTTCTCAACTTGAATAAAATTACAGTCCATAACTAAACCTTTACTAAATCCCTTGGGTTGCAGATCCTCTGAAGAACCGACTTGGCAGAGAAGCTTCATTTGAACCTCTATAGAACATTTCAAAAGTAGACCATGCCAACTGAAAACTATATACAACCCAAAAAAGCACGCATGTTAATTTCTACATGATCACAGCTCCACCTTGACAGAATGTCTTGCAGGTTCCTAACAGATGGCAACTCCACTTTGACAAGTAAGCTCATCCTATAATTAGTAACATGGTGTTGTTCAACTCACAAAATTTCATTGGTCTGCGTAGAGGAGAAAAACAATTACTATAGACAACACTAACATTGTGTATAGCCAGAGGACAGTTGAGAATGAACACTAACTCCATCCTTGAGCATACATAGGCAAAAGAACTATTGTTGTCAGCAGCACTAGTACTGGGTAACATTAAACGTATGAAAAAAAAAAGGAAACAAATTATTAAGTACCTAGCTACATGACCTAAGCAATAACCAGCTCTCAGAACATGACATGTACAAAGACAATTCAGAGAAAAAAAAAACTAAACATTACGATATCCTAAAACAAGTATAAGACAAGAATATGAATTTTACACAACCTTTTGTGCTATAAGATCTAGAATTAACCTGAGAATTAAAACTACAAATATTTCATAGGGAATATGTTTTAATGCTGTATAAGGATATTACTTTTGCACCATGATGCAAAATTTTAGTGCCCTATAGTATACACAAAGGAAAAAAAGCTAGATTGATTAGATAAAGAACAATGCATGTTAAGAAAAATGCCCAATATATCTAGAAATCATTGATTAATGATTACAGAACAATAAGATGAACATCATGGCATTTATCTTTTCCTCTGATTTTTAGCTACTTGCAGCGCTTGTTACTTTTAGTGGAATGGAACTTAAATATCTCTTTCTAGATATCATTATGGGAATTATTGAAGTAAAGCATAGAAACCCAACTCTGCCATCAACTGCATCCATCACAACAACCAATCATTCCTTGATGTCAAGTCCAATTACCTATCGATGATATCCAGGTAATTGGATGTCCACGCGCTCTCCTAGCAGCTATGCTTCTTGAACTTGCAGGCTCGATGAGGTTGCCCGTGGCTACTGTCTCATCCTCCTCACGACCCCCCGAAAGTGGCAGAAGACTACAAACAATATATATATATATATATATATATATATATATATATATATATATATATATACATCAGCTATCACAGATGATTTTATTTACAAACCGTCTGTGCTAGTCATATATCACAGACGGTTCTGAGTTAATAATTGTATATGATAGTCTGCATCACACACGGTTCGAAAATCGTCTGTGATGACTATGGGTCATTACTGACTCATAAACTCAGACGGCTTAGAGAATCATCTGTGATGATGTTTTTGAACCGTCTGTGAAAACCTTTTCTGTAATAGTGTCACCTCCGTGCTCCACGCCATCCTCCTCAAGTCCGGCATGCTCCACTCTCCCAGCTCCTCACCACGTCCAACTCAAACCTACACCACCTGCTCAACGAAACACCCTGCTGTGACGCTACCACCTACGTCACTTGATCTCTTTGTCCATTGCTATCTCGGCGGCCCCCTATATGCCTTTCATGCCTTGTTGGACATGCTAGTCCAGGACGCCGACGAGGATGATGCCATCCGCCCTCAACGAGTTCACTGTGGCGGCGCTCCTGTAGGCTTGTGAGCTTGCCAAGTACAAGAGGTTGGGGTGGATCGGTTTTGTTCGAAGCGATATCCATGGCCGGAGGAAAGGAGACAAGAGAAGGAAGAAGAGGGGGAGGAAGAAAGGGAGGGGCAAAATGGACAATCCAAGTCCAAAAGCAGCAAATCCTTGATAAATAGATGGACACGTTGGTATATGATCAATCACAACGGGAATAAGCCAAACTAAGCAGGTAACAACGGAGCTAATGACAAATCGTAGATGGCTAAACTAAGCAGGTAAGCAATGACATGTGATCAATTTTCTCTTTACAAAATAGGAATTTGTTTAGATTCATGTGAACTAAACATTTTCCTTTCGAAATTCTTGTGGAATTCATATAAAATTATTGTATTATGAACGGGCCTAAGATTTATGGATTAGTTCAATTTTGTGGTTAAGTGGAGTGTCTGGGTTTTATGGATCTAATGTTTTTTTAACCCATTCCAAATCAAAGATTTTTTTTTATGACAAATCAACTATTTCCGATGCAGACAAGAAGTCTTAGGGGACCTGGAAATCCAGAATGTTTTTTTCATGGAGAATCTCTCATCCCAGTGTATGATAATTGATAACAAGCACATGCCTCAAACATGAAAAATGTTTGACATAGAATCATAGAAGTAATATGAATTGATATCAGTGTGGACCTTTTAAGAATTAAGACCGAAGGGCATATTGTGACGACCCTCGGGTTATTTCCGTAAGACCGAGACCTTCTCGGTCTTAAGGAAATAACTCTGGGCCTCCAGTAAATGGATTCCAACTTAACTCCATCTAAGCAAGAGGTCTTGCCCGAACTAGAGCCCCGGTGATCATGCGCGCTGCTCCTCTGCGAGCACTACATGATGATCGGTTCTCTAAATGGTTCAAGCCCACCCTTAGTGAGTTAAATTGGAATTCATGAACAACGAGTATGAGATCATGTTGGCTCCCAAGATCAGCAACCAACACGCTCATACTCTTATTCAACGTTGATTACATTCGTACAACATTCATACAAAGACATAAAGAAAGACATACATCATAATAGTTCAAGTCTACATCGATTACAAAAGGGCCGACTGGCCAAATTCAATTAAACACTTAGAGTGGCAGTGGAAATGATATAAATAAACCAAAAGTCCAGCAAGGTATGCCCATAACCCATCGGCAACCAACTGGGAATTAAATAATAGCACTACTCGTCAGTGTCGCCTAAATCGACACTAACGAGCTCATCAGGCTCGAAGTCTTCTTCACCTGAATTGTTGCAGCTAGGTTAAGTACAAAAATATACTCACAAGTCTTACACAAAGATAAAATTAGTTATGCATATTGGTCATTCAAAGGATAACATTAGTGGCTTTAGTTTTGCGGAAAACGCAACAATTTTCAACCTACACATACTAGTTTTTCAATTGCCATTTCAAAATCAGATTTGAAGTATAAGTAAAGCATGTGATAAAGTAATACATTGACAAACAAATGAATCAAACAAAAACCAAAGTGGCAGCCCACTTTGATACACTAACATGCATGAACTCCCGTTCATACCGAATACCAAGTTGTAACCACAAATTTTAATTCTTAGTCTAACGATAGTGACTCCCGAACTCAAGCGATTGTCCATAACCGTGGACACGGCTATTCGAATAGATTTATCTCTGCAGAGGTGTACTACTTTACTCACACAACTCGACTAGCCCGTAAGCCACCAGAATTAACACACTTCCTAAGGTGTGTTGGCCGGGGAAATCGAGATTTGGTATTTTTCGGCAAGAAAGTGGTATTGAGCCAGGTCCCCCTTGTGAGATGAACCCCTAACTTAGTACAAATGACTGATAGCGCTTGCTAAGCGGGCTCGTAAGTTATGTTGGATATACCGATGCAATGTAAATAAAGAAAAATAGTGCTCCCATGCACACTATAGAAAATTACATCGGCTCCTATGAACAAATGATCGAACACAAATGTCCTCACACCACCTGAGACCCAACCCAATCAAAACGTTCCCCCTACTTGACCAAGCAGCTCCCAACCCGCGTGTGTAAGCACAAGTTTTACTTGAATTAACGACGTCACCAAAGTTCGGTCCTTGTTGGTCCTGACAAGTCAACCACATACCCGATCTCGTGCACGAAGGCACCCTCACTAGCAACCACTTGTCCAGACCCCAAAAATCTTTTAAAATGACAAAGTTTTAACTTAAGTAACAGATACAAATATCTAGAATAAAAGAAGATAAGAAAGTCATGTCTCCTTTAATTGTCGGGTTATTCCCGACAATCAAACTCTCAATCTAGACTTGCATGGTTTAGCAAACCATATATATATATATATATATATATATATATATATATATATATATATATATATATATATATATATATATATATATCACACAACCTAACTTAAACATGTAGGTACTGGAATAATTCAACGATAACCTCAAGAATAGGATACAACTAACTATTCATGAAAAAATAGCGACATAGTAAAAATAGCATGTAAGCAATTATCATTGCACTTATCTAATCAAAATCTAGGATCAATTGATGCAAAAGAAAGTTCAAATGATGCTTGCCTTGCTGGTAGATTAGTTGCTCACTTTCGGCGGCGTAAGAGTCAATGTCAATAGCTTCGGAATCTATAGAATAACGACATGGAATAAACACCGAGAAATACCTCAAAAATATATTTCTCAAAAATGTATGATTTTTCTATAGTGGCTAGTTCATGATTTTAGATGAACTTATGTGAAAGAATTATTCCATTTGGAGTTAGTATGTGAAAGTTATGAAGGTTTGAATATCAGTTTTCAAAAAAATCCAAATTAATTTCAATAGGTTACTGTTCATTCAATTTAATTATTTGGTCAAAATTTGCAGAGCAGTGGGGAGGCAAAGGATTACATAAATAAATAGAGGATATTAATATAATACCAAATTAACTTGGTTCAACTCATTTGGAGTTTTTATGCATTAGTTATGAATTTTCAAAGTTATCAGCTTTTTCTATTGTAATAATAATAGAGTTAAGGATCATCTTACAAAAATATATTCTCTGCTACAGAGACATGTTTGAAACCTATTTTAAAATAAAGTTCACTTAAAATGAAAATTATTAAAATTGGTTTCACTCATTTTGGAGTTAAGATGAATTAGTTATGAATTTTTGAAGTTAATCAAATTCTTAGTGTACACATAATTCATTTCCAGATTTTATAATTGCATTTATACTTTTCTTACTGGGTGCTGCACCAGCCGTAGTCGCTGATGAGTGGGACCGAATGAATAGTGTGTTTTTCTTTTAAAACTCGGATTTAACCGCGCGCTGACAAGTGGGACCCAGCGTCAGTGACTCGGTCCACTGGACTCGGTCCGACCGTGCATGTGCACAGCGCACGGCGCTTAAGAGGCCAGGCCCACACGTTAGTCTCTATGGCAAAATACTTATCTCCTCTGATTTCTGTGCGCGTGACCCACGTGTAAGTGAATCATTACTTTCGTTAAGACATCACTTAATTGCTAATCATTGACATTATGCCTAATTGTCCCGCTACAGTGGTTGTCCACGTACGAGCCGTCCGCATGATTGCTCGGCGGCTCGCCGGCACTACGTGCCACGGCGGAGCCAGCCAAGGCTTGGGATAGCATCGCAATAGCCACGCGCATCTGATGGAAGTGGTTACAGCAGCTGAGGTGACCCGTACCGGCGGCTAGCTGGAGTTGGGCGGTAGTGTCATTACGGCAAACATGCATACAGCAAATGAGCTCCGCAGCGTTCATTTAAGCGGGGCGGGTGCCTGAGTGTCTAGGGGCTACTAGGAGGCTACCTGAAGCTCGTCGGGTGTTTGGGGAAGCTTGGAGTAGCTTGACGCTGGCAATGGCTACACAGCAGTGCGGTTCAACGAGGAGAGGTGAGCCTGAGCAAAACGAAGAGAAGTGAATGGCTGGGATAGCTTAAGGACCATTAGGAGATGCTAAAGGAGCAAGGAATCGAAGAATACCTTACTGAATCAAAGTGGGAGGTGAAAGGGTGTTCTTCGGCCGAAAATGGTCCAATCTTCAAATAGACGAAATCATGTCGTGCATTGGCAAAATTGATTGAGGGGTTTTGATTAGAAGACTAAAGCTCGCATGGTGACGCACTTGACTGATGATAATACTCACCGGAGTCGAAGATGAGACGGTGGTGTCCTCCAGAGCACGCTCTGGAAATGCCGAGAGCACGAAAATGGTCAGAGAGCTACAAGCGAACGCATGAGCTGAGATTAGCCAAAATGGACACGGTAAGGAACGTAAAGAAAGGAGGAACCATCCAGTTCAAGCTTACTCAAGAATGGTGCACAGGGGAGCTTCTTCCTTCTCAACCCCGAGAGAAGGAATGGGTTGAAACGAGGTGAAGGAGGGGGTATTATCCTCAGGGAGATGATGGAGTGGGGGTGGTGTGAAGTAGAGAAGGCTCCGGAGTGGCCAGATCGTGCGGTGGATTGATGGCGTCCATTGGCGCAAGGAATCACCGGCCGTGTGGCGCGTTTCACCTGCGAGTCCAACGGGAGGTTGAAGGCAAAGCTGACAAGCGGGCCCAGTGTGGCAGCGTCTCAAACGCGCGTGTGAGTGACGTTCGGACCATGTGTTTGGAATGTCCGATCGAGATCCAACGGCTCAGGTGCGCCGCGCGTTCAGACAGTCCGAACGGCTCCGCGCGTGTGGACCACACGATTTAGATCGAACGGTCGATCGCGTTCGGCTCCGTCCAGTGCAGCTAGGCGGTTGGGTTTGATCAAGTCAAAGCGGTCTGGCTCGGGTCAGTTCAACAGTGCATAGTTTGACTGAGATTCAAATTAGTTTCTCTACTTTGACCAAAGGTTTAAAATAGAAATAAAATTCTTAAAAATCTGAAATAAATCAGAGGGGTTCCTGGGAAGGTCTAGTGTTCATAAAAAATTCTTAAACCTTACTGTTCATGATATATTTTGTATAGTTTATATTCAAACTTAAAATAGGCCATTGAATTGTGTTTGAATTTTATGGGGTTTGAATTCAGTCCAAAAATTTGGGAAAAATTATATTTATTCATGATAATTATTATAGTATTTGTATAAATTATTTCCAGATGATGATCACAAGTGTTTACTTCTGATTTCATTTGGAGTTAAATATTGAAGTGTAGGTTTAACATTTATTTGAGATTTTTCAAGTGCAATAAATTATGAAATGCTCCAAAACATGATGCATGCTGATGAGATGCAAACTAATTATCCTTAATTAATTTGGGGATGTGACACATATAGCCTCAGATTCATTAAAACTTAAAAAGACAATCTTGCAAGTGAACCACACTTTGTAAGCAAAAAAAAAAAGTAAGAAAAAAAAAGAAGAGGAAACAATACAGCACACATCAGCATCAGCTCAGAGGGTAATACAGGTCCCTGAAGCAACAAAGTTCATCAAACTCGATTGGACAGCAGCAAATCGAAACTGTAGCTTAGTTAGTACTTCATATCAACCGGGTAGTTCATATCAACAGGAAAAGAAACATCAATCAAGAGTTTGTTGTTTCCTTTATCATGAAATTCCTTTGTTCCAAATGGGGACTTAATTCATGTCAATGAGTTCCACTAGTTTTTTTCCTGCTCCTGTGTACCTATAGTTCCCGATGACAAGAAAATAAACTTGCTCACTATGCTCAGCACTCACCAAGATTTTATCTGAACCGTTAACCATAACAATGAAAACTCAACAAAATAACAAATGAGAAATGTGTTTAACATACATGAAAACTCACTTTCGTGCCAACAACGTGAAGGATCTACTGCTGCTTGATGAAAATCCATAAAGTGGAACCACATACAAAACATTGATTTTTTTAGGATGAATAGCTGCGTACACACCCTGTAGTTGATAACTGTCACAGATCTTGGAGAATCAGAAGAGCATTTCTTCATTGCAGCTTTTCATTTCTTCGCATTAATACAAAACCTTTTTTTATTTGATTTACATCGCGATGTATACATATTGCCTCAACTTGCCACAACCTTGCACACCCTTTCCTTGACTGTACAAGTATTCCTGTAGGAAATCTTTTGAATTCTGAACATTTCATGGAACAACTCAAGACCCAGAAAAGAAAAACTAAAAGAACCCAAAACACCAAAAGATTTTAACCTCCTGTTATCTGAAGATCATGGAACTTAACATTTGTTGTGGATCGGATCAGATCCTCTTCGGACACGCCGCTTGCCCATTCTGTTGGGATCAAACACCGTCGAAGGGGAAGAACCGGTGGCCGCTGTGTGCTTCTCCGACATATCAAATCTTGCAGCAGCAGCATTGCCCCTTGCAAGTTCTCGTGGTTGCTCTGCTGGCAAGACATTTGCACCATTTGCTCGGGCAAAACCGCCCAGGCTTCGGATGGCAAGAACCTCTGATGTACAAGCCAAAAGAACAAGCACAACGAGAATGACTAGTCGATGGCAGTGAATCCCCATTCTCATCTCTCTTTCCCTCCCTCTCTCTTCTAACTTGCAGTCTAGTGGTAGAAGAAAGTGGTAGTTTGTGTCTATGTGATGTTGTGCCTATCTGAACTTGAGACAAAAATATGCAGAGTGGAAGCCAAGGAACATCGTGGTACTATGCGCTGTTTGTGTCTGTAGATATAGGGCTTCTTAGATTGCATCCATCATAGTGACGGTAAGATCTTGGTCCAAAAGAGTAAAGCTGAAAGTGATCGAACCCAAGCGATCACTTTATACCACCAAGGCCATTAAACAACAAGCAGTTATCTTCCGAAGTGAAAGAAATTGCACTGCAAACTGAAGGACGATTACGAAGATTCTGGTGGATTTTTTTATATAAAAAAAGTATGAAACTGGCCTCCAGGACAAACTACTAGCCATGGCGGACCCAGGATTTCGTCTATATAGGTGTAAACATTTTTTTGTGATTACGAGAAAGACATATATGCACACACTCCACCACACACACGTGAGCCTCATATCACATGTCTAGAAAGACAGAGAACGGGAATAAATCCGCGACCTTACAAAATATCTACTGTGTGCATAAAGATGCGAACTTAAATGATGACATATTTCAACATAAAAGTTTAAATGACATAATAAAGATTCAAGTGGAACAAATTACATGCTTCTAGTACAACCGACATCACAAAATATTGCTTGTGTTGATGGGCTGCTGACTATTGATTGCTGAGAATAACTTAATGTAATTCATTGTATAGTCTATGTATTATACTAGGTATACATACTGTATAACGAGTCTGCACAAAAAAAATTTAAAGGTACAAATGCATCCCTATGCTCTGGTGTGACTCCGCCACTGCTAGTATAATGCTTTATGCTCCATCAGCAGGGTGTCATCTTTGCGTTTTTACTTCAGAAGCTTCTCTTTGAAGCAAGGAAACACGATTCTCCGTGCAAAACAGCACAAGGAAACACATCTTGCCGTGCTTTCTTTACGAGTAGTTTCTTGTGCTGGAGCTGTTGCTTTATTCTCTTTTGTTCTTTCATCATTCTTGGCTTGTTCTGGGCTGTCACCTTTTGACGTGGATTTAGTGGGTCCCAAAGCAGCCCCGTTCAAAGATCCAAAGAGCAGCCACAGCCGAAAGGATCCTACTAATCCAAGCAACATTCCTTCCTCTTTACTTTGTTTATAACTTGGATAATCCCTTCAGTAATTTAACTTAAAGCACACTTAAAAGTATCATTCACTAGATCATACGAAGCATACTTAGAACAAATGTTATCCGTGAGAGAACACGCCATGCTAATCTTGATGAATGACGAGTGAGATAAGAGATTTTGACAGCATAAGAATGAAAAATATCCTATGCATCATAAAAGTAGGTTCTAGCAATGTAACTGAGCACTCATAGACAACCATGTTTGTAAAGCGTGTTGGGGAATTTAGCTCAAGAAGCAATGGGGCAGAGGAATAAGAACAGAGTGTGTACATTGATCATCTGAGTTACATACAGGCACACATCACAAGTCCTTGTATAGCCAAATGAAACCGACTATAGCAGCTACCGACTTAAGCACGGACAATATATTCTACAGTACATTTTACTTTCCAACTCAACTCAAGCTAGATAATTTACTCTTTAGCTGGTCAATAGATGTATCCAGGAGATGTCCATCTAAGCATGCATTTTACAGCTAATAGAAAATTTTGACGCTCAACTTCACCGACGTGGACTCCAAGAAGGATCCAGCATCCAGCATGGATCATGTAAGGATCAAGCTAGAAGCTTGTATGTGTCAGCAACTATATATGATGATTATCTTTAGAAAATGAATTAGTGCCAACAAACTCCTCCTTAATTCATTTTCTTGAAGCACCAATTAGTTCCCTGCTACGAATAAATTTTTCTCTGGACAAGGCCTTTGTAAAAATGTCCGCCATTTGTTGATCTATACGACAAAATCCCAGTTTAACCTCTTGGCGCTCAACTGCTTCTCGAATGTAGTGATATTTAATTGCAATATGCTTGGTTCTATCATGATTGACCGGATTCTCACTTATTGCAATGGCTGATTTGCTATCACAATAAACTGTAATTGGCTTATGTTGTTTTTTTGCCGATATCTTCATTCATTCTCCTCAACCAGACTGCTTGTGTGACAGCTCGAGCTGCTGCCACATACTCTGCTTCGGCTGAAGACAAAGCTATTATATTATGTTTCTTTGTTGACCAAGAGCGTATACCTGAACCAAGCGAGAAAGCATATCCTGACGTACTTTTTATGTCGTCAAGACATCCCGCCCAATCACTATTTGTGTATTCGATTAGTTTTGAATCTTCTACTAGCTTATACCAAATGCCATAATCTGATATTCCTTTGACATATCGCTCTTATACCAAATGCCATAATCTGATGTTCCTTTGACATATCGCAAAACTCTTTTTGCAGCGGAAAAAATTTAATTGATTTGGGTTACTCATGTACCTTGATAACAAACTGGCGGCGAACATAATATCTGGTCGTGTCGTAGTCAAGTATAACAAGCTTCCAACTAAACTTCTGTAAGCTGTTGAATCTGCTCTATTTGCTCCATCTTCTATCTTCTGTTTCTCATTTGGCATCAAGGGGGTTGCAACTAATTTGCAGTCATGCATTTTGAATTTCTTCAAAATACTTTCTGCGTACTTTTTCTGAGATATGAAAATGCCATTATCATTTTGGCATATTTCTATACCTAGAAAATAATATAGCAAGCCAAGATCACTCATTTCATACGTCTCCATCATATCCTTTTTGAACTCTTGTATCATCTTTTCACAACTGCCAGTATATATCAAGTCAATGACATAACGAGATAACTATTATATCCGTACTTGTTGATATATAAGGTAGGCTTGCTCTTGCTTTTCTCAAATTCTTTCTACATGAAGTACTTGTCAATTTGACTGTACCACGCTCTCGGTGCCTACTTGAGGCCATACAATGCCTTTTTAAGCTTGAACACCTTGTTTTTCCCCCCTTTAACTGAAAATCCTTCTGGTTGCTCGACATAAATCTCTTCTTCGAGATAGCCATTTAAAAATGCCGATTTAACATCAAGTTGATATAACTTCCACTTCTTTTGAGCTGCTAGAGCAATAATTGTTCATATTATCTCTAGCCTTGCAACTGGAGCATATGTCTCATAGTAGTCAACACCAGGCTTTTGCTTAAAGCCTTTTGCCACAAGTCTTGCTTTATATTTTTGAATTGAGCCATCTGGATTTAACTTTGACTTATAAACCCATTTGACTCCAATAACTTCTTGATTATTGGGTCGATCAACTATCTCCCAAGTGTTGTTCTTCTTAATCATGTGAATCTCATATTCCATGGCTTTTACCCAATTTTGTTGCTTTTCTACTTCTTCGAAGCTTTGTGGTTCAACTACAGAGAAGCCACATGACTCAAATATTTCTGCTAGACTCCTTACTCATCTTGGAGCTGATTCTGGTGTACTCAACTGCTTACCAGCACTCGGGCTTGAGCTAGAACTCGAGTTTGAACTCGAACTTGATTCATCTTGACTTGGAGCATCGCCTTGCTCCTGTTGCTCAACCAAAACTTGCGGTTGGCCTAGTGAGATAACCGTTGTCGACAACTGATTCTTTTGAACCTTAGCTGCTTCCCAATCCCAGGAAGCCTTCTCATCAAAGATCACATCTCAACTGATTATGATCCTCTTCTTTTCCAAGTGATAAAGCTGATATCCTTTAGTGCCATCAGCATAGCCGACGAATATACAACTAACACTCTTATCATCAAATTTAACTCGTCTTTGAGCTGGTACTTGGGCATAACAAACAGAACCAAATACCTTCATATGACTAATTACTGGCTTTTGACCATACCATGCTTCAAATGGTGTACGATTTAGAACTGCCTTTGTTATGCTTCTATTCAAAATATAAATTGTTGTATTCACAGCTTCTACCCAAAATGATTTAGGCACACCTTTCTCTTTTAACATAGAATTCGCCATATCATCAATTATCCGGTTTTTTCTTTCGGCAACACCATTTTGCTGAGGACTGCAGGCTACTGTCAATTGCCTTCAAATACCAGTATTATCACAATATTTCTCGAATTCTTTTGAGATATACCCACCACCTTGATCACTGCGAAGTGCTTTAATTTTTTAATTGCTTTGATTTTTCCCCATGACCTTGAATTTCTTAAACACTTCTAGTGCTTCTAACCGTTCTCTTAGAAAATAAACCCATATCATCCTTGTATAATCATCAATAAAAGTGATAAAATACCAATTCTTGCCTTCTGACATAGTTAGTGTTTTAACGACAATATCACTATGCACTAACTCTAAAGGTGCATGTGCTCGCCAAGCTCCTTCATGTGTAAAAGATGCCCTAATTTGTTTGCCGAAAATACAACCTTCACATGGATCAGATTTCAAATTAATGAATAGTAAACCTTGTACCATACCTTTGGTTCTAAGCAGCTTCAAGACTTTGTAGTTGAGATGGCCAAATCTATTATGCCATAATTCAGAGTTATCACCAACCTCACTATGTAAAGCCAATTGAGTGGGATAACTCATTTTTAGTGAAAAATTCCTATTTTCTCCATATCTTCCTTTGCTATAAGGCGGTTCCCATTCTTGCAATCCAGTATTTTGCAAGAGAAATCTTCAAAATGAGCAGCGTACCCATGTTCTAGCAATTGCCCAACACTGAAAGTATCTAGGCCCCCAATAATGGTTTTGGTAATTAATGTTTACAATATATTAAGAGACTAACTTATGTGTTAAGATGTTTAAAGGTTAATCCCAAAGGTTGAATGATGGTATGAAAATAGCAATGCAAAGGTGTTAAAGAGTGTCTTGGCTCAAGCAAAGGTACCATATGATCTAAAGATCCTTTTATAGTATTTTACCGATCTCGGTGTTTGGAGAAAAGATTGGATTTGTAGGCTAGATGCTGTACTACAAAGAGGGATCATAGCTAGTAGCTTGAGGATCTATTTTTGTGCCATCTTGATCAACTAGAAGTCATGCATTGCATTTTATCCTTGCCTCTAGAAAACTGTTCAGAAATTTCGATATGACCGCAAGTATTGAGTGGTATTACCGCAGGTCGGTAAATACCGAAGTTTACATGGCGGTATGTATTTTCCAAAAAGGATGTTTTGAAAGTTTTTCTTGAAAACCCAAAATCGGTATGACCGCATGAGATGAGCGGTATTACCGCAAGTCGGTAATACCAAAATCTAGTTGGCGGTATGCATTTTCCAGAGAACATATTTTTGGGAGTTTTCTTGAAACCTGAAATCGGTATGACTATAGTTCTTGAGCGGTATTACCACAAGTCGGTAATACCGAGTTTTACTTGGCGGTACAATTCTTCCAGAGATGGTGTTTTTCTTGTGTTTTTAATACTCTGGGAATTGGTAATACCGATATAGCCGAGCGGTATTACCGCGATGTGGTAATACCGGTTTATAGTTGGCGGTAATACCGTAACTTTTTCATAATGGCTATAACATGCGCATTTAATGAACAGCAGTTGACTGTTGATCCTCCACTGCAGTAATACCGGGCTTGAACGGCGGTATTACCGTAAATCCTGAATTTTTCAGGAAGTTGATTCAAACGACTAGTTTTGTTGGTGGGGGTTATAAATACCTCTCCACCTGCCTCTAGCTCAGTATTGTTTGAGCATATTCACTCTCATTGAATACCCTTGAGCTCTTAGACACTCTCTACTACTTATTTGCTTTGAATTCCCATTTTGAGGTAGTTGAGAGCATTCAAGTGCATTACATCATTAGTTGATCTTGTTGGCACTTGATTTTCCTCAATCAAACACTTGGTTTATTACTCTTGGTGCTTGCTGGCACCTAGACGACTTGGAGAAGAAGTTGCACTGTGATCACTTCAAAGAAGCTTGTGAAGTGACCCAGAAGGAATTGTGAAGTGGTTGCGTGCTCACCATCTCCAGAGAGGAGGAAAAGCAACTATAGTGATTGAGAGTTAAGGCTTAATTCGTGGAGCCGACTTGATTTGTTCAAGTTTCCTCAACGTGGACTAGTGAAGACCGGCAAGTCTTCGATACCACGGAAAAAAACATCATTGTCTTTGTTGTGGTTTACTCTTCGTTTTTACTATTCCGCATTTACATTTCTAACAATTTACTTGTGTAGAATTACTTAGCTAGAATTTCATCTAGTACCGACATTAGCTCATAATTGTCTTAAAAGGCTTAGTAGTTTTTTCATTGTATTTGTGCTTGGAAGCTTTATTAAGATAATATAGTTTAAAATTGTTAATTAGTTGAAAAGTTTTAAAAACCTCCTATTCACCACCTCTAGTCAGTTATCCTTGATCCTACAAGTGGTATCAGAGCTTGGTCTCTCTAATTTTAGACTTAACCGTCTAGGATAGAAAGGATGGCTAGTGAGGGGATGTTGATAGGCAAGAAACCTTTATTTGATGGCTCAAATTATGCTTATTAAAAAATTAGAATGACCATTTATTTAAAGGCTATGAGCCCAAGCATATAGAGAATTGTTAGTGAGGGTTTCGCTATGGCTCTTGATCCGCTACATCACACGGAACTTGAGGAACGAAACTCGCACCTCAATGCTCAAGCGATGAACACTCTCTTTGGAGCTTTAAATGCAGATGAGTTCAATCGAGTGAGCAACCTTAAAACCACTCATGAGATATGGACTACGCTCTCAGAAATTCATGAGGGCATATCCACGGTTAAAGAAGCCAAATTGCATAGGCTTCGGATTAAATATGAGACAATCACAATGTTGCCTCAAAAAAAATCACCGAGATGTATTCTAGACTCAACAACATTGTGAATGAACTCAAAGGTATTGCCACTAACCTTCTTGATGTTGATATTGTGAGAAAAATGCTTAGGGCTCTACCGGAGAAATATGAGACATTGGTGACTCTATTTCTCAATTCTTCTGAATTGCTAAGGATGACGCCAACCGGTCTCTTGGGCAATCTCATCACCAATGAGTTATACAAGAAGGACATGAAAAAGCTCTTGGAGTCATCTTCCTCCAAAAAGAAGATTACCGCTTTCAAGGCAAAAGCAGAATTAAGTGATGAAGCGGAGGATGAAGAAGAAGACTCCAAAGAAGAATTTGCTCTCCTTGTGAGGAGAATGAAAAAATTCATGAAAAGACGCTCATATCGAAGCTTTAATTTTGACAAGAGTAAGAAAGAGCAATTCTCCAATGACAACAAGCGCTATAGCAATATCTATTGCTATGAGTGCGATGAGAAGGGGCACATTGTCTCTTATTGCCCTAACAAGAAGGATGACAAAGGTAAGTCTTCAAAGAAGAAGGAATACAACGGCAAGAAGAAGTTTTTTAAGAAACTTCACAAAGATAGCAAGAATAAAGCTCATATTGGAGAATGAGACTCCAATGAGGAGTATTCTAACTTCGATTCTGATAATGAAGAATCCTCTAAGAAAAGAGGACTTGTCAGCATCGCCATCAAGGAAGTGCAGTTGCTATTCTCCACTCCTACTTGCCTCATGGCAAAAGGAGATAAGGTAAAATCCATTAATGATAATGAACCTTCATATGATGAATTAATGGATATGCTTGAAAAATTAAATGAATATCTTGGAAAAGAGAAGTCAAAATTTAAAGTCTTGAAGAAAGAGTACATCTCTCTAAAAGACTCTTATGAGGAGCTAAATGAAGCTTATGATTCTCTTCTCTTAAAAAATATTGAAAAATCTTATTCAAATGTTGGAATTACTTGTAATTTAATGAATGAGATGCCTAGAGTAGAAGTTTCTCCAAATGCTATATCAATATCTAGCACTTCTACATCAGGTGATGATTTGTTATCCATGCCATGTTGCTCTAAAATTGAGTCTATTGCTAATATGACTAATACATGTGATTCATTGCTCGTTGTTAAAAATTATGAGTTAAAAGAGCAAGTCACCAAGCTAAGTAAGATCTTGAAAAGATGCTTCAAGAGAAAAGCAACCCTTGACAAGCTATTGAGTGAGCAAATGTGCTCATTCAACAAGAAAAGACTTGGGTTCATTAGAAAGGTAAGAAGCCAATTTACAAGCCCGCAAGGTTTATAAAAGAAAATGGCAAATATTGCAATAAATGCCGTAATATAGGATATTTGTCAAATGCATACTCAATTGCTAATACTAAGTCTTATAACATTTATGATTCTTACTATATGCTTAGAAAATCTAAAGATGACAATGTTGTAGTAAAATTTATTGGCACTTCAATTTTAGGCACAAAAAAGAATATTATCTGGGTGCCCAAAGTCTTGGTCACTAACCTCTAAGAACCCAAATAAATTTGGGTACCTAAAAGAACTTAATTCTTGTTTTGTAGGTGAACTACAAGACCAGTGGAAAACATTAGGTGCTTGATAGCGGATGCACTCCACATATGACCGACGATAGGAAAATGTTCACCGCATTTGAAAATAGAAAAGGAAATGACAAGATCACTTTTGGTGACAATAATAAAGTAAAGGTGATAGGATTGAGTAAAATTACTATCTCAAATGACCTTTCCATTTTAAATGTATCTTTAGTTGAATTACTAAATTTTAATTTGCTATCTGTTGCTCAAATATGTTATCTTGGTTTAACTTGTGCATTTTGTCAAGATGGTGTTTCCATTTTGAATGAAAATGATAATTCTTTAGCTTTCAAAGGATTTAGATTTGGAAATCTTTACTTGGTTGATTTATCCTCAAATGATTCATGCTTGAAAACTTATTTGATTGCAAAAACCTCTTTGGGTTGGCTTTGGCATAGAAGGCTAGCTCATGTTGGTATGATTCAGCTTGAAAAGCTTTTCAAACATGATTTAGTTGTTGGCTTAAAAGATGTGAAGTTTGAGAAAAATAGACTTTGTAGTGCTTGTCAAGCCGGGAAACAAGTCGGAAATTCTCATCCTTCCAAAAGTATCATATCAACTTCTAGACCATTAGAACTCTTACATATGGATTTGTTTGGGCCAACAACCTATAAGAGTATTGGAGGTAATAGCTATTGTTTAGTCATTGTGGATGATTACACTAGATACACATAAGTATTCTTCCTAGACGACAAAACCGAAACCTCCGGCATCTTCCAGAGTTTTGCAAAAATGGTTCAAAAATGAATTTGATTTCAAAATTAAGAAAATCCGTAGTGATAATGGTTCTGAGTTCAAGAACACTAAAGTTGAAGACTTTTGTGATGAACTTAGAATAAAGCATGAACTTTCTACAACCTACACCCTGGAGAAAAATGGAGTTGTAGAAAGGAAAAATCGAACATTAATTGAAATGGCTAAGATAATGCTTGATGAATATAACACTTCTGATAGATTTTGGGTGGAAGCAATCAATACCGCTTGTCATGCCATAAATCGTCTTTATTTGCATTGTCTCTTGAAAAAGACATCTTATGAACTTCTTATTAGAAGAAAACCGAACATTACATATTTTCGTGTATTTGGTTGCAAGTGTTATATCTTGAAAAAGAGTGTTCATCTTTCAAAATTTGCAAGTCGGTGCGATGTTGGTTTTTTACTTGAATATTCATCAAATAGTAAAGTTTATCGTGTCTTCAATCAAAATTTTGGTTTAGTTAAAGAAAAGCATGACGTTCAATTTGATAAAACTAATAGCTCTCAAGAAGAGCAAGATAATTTGAATGATATAGGTAATGAAGCTTTAAGGCAAGCTATGAAGAATATACAAATTGGAGACATCAAGCCAAAGTAAGGTCTAGATGATCCATCATCTTCCACTTAAGTTGAACCTCCTACCTTGTCCACAACGAGTCAAATTTAAATTGATAAAGAGGACAACAAGGAAGATGATCAACCTTCCAACCAACCACCAAGAATTCATAATGCAATTATAAAAGATTATCCAATAAATCAAATATTAGGTGATGTGAGTAAGGGTGTTCAAACTTGATCTCTGTCGATGATCAAGTCGCCGATCTTACAAAATGAAAAGAGGAAAATGGTAGAGAGTTCTTGGGGGAAAATGAGACTGCTCTTTATTGCTATGAACTGGCTATTACAAGGCGGTGGGCTAATCCTAATTACACTGAGCATAATGCTTGCTTATACTATCTAAATCCAATTGTCTGTTGATCTTCCGACTTGGATTTGATCTCCCTTTCTGCCATTTGCGTTCTTCTTTAAGTAGTTGATGAAGTGGTGGCAGTTACTTCTAGAAGTGGGATGAAGTGGTGGCAGTTACTTCTAGAAGTGGCCCTTGTTGGGAAGTGATGCATCCGGTCGGAGGGAGGCAGTGGTTGACAAAGTATCAACCGTTCGACGGTTGTGCACTTGTGAGACACACAACCGTAAGGTGGTTGTTGTCAGTGTCATTAGATTATGAAATGTCACGTGGTATGGACCCAATATGGCATGTGTTCCATTCATCACACGGTATGGAATATACCCGGAGTCAGATCCAGATGTCAATTCAATGCTTCTCTGACGGTCATCAGTCGGGGATCGATCTGAGCCCTCATCCGACCAGGGTATCCTCGGAATAACCTCTAGAATCCTTACGACCACGGAGGTCGTGAGCCTTAGGGGTTACGACCACGAAGTCATATGGACTTTTATTATGTATTAAAGTAATACATCGAGAGTTTAATCCTCGTCAGCTAGCCCCCCGAACTTTAAGTGAATTGGTCATGTGAACACTATCTCCCGATGAAGTCGTACCGGGCAGACCCTAATTTAATGTCGTGACACTCGAGGTGGTCTATATGCACTTTAAAGTTGAGAAACTGCCTTGGGACCCGAAGAGTTTTTCTGTCCGTTGGACAAAAGGGTTTTGTCTATTGAACTTTTTGGGTAACTCCCGATTGCAGTTAAAGAATGACGGCTATAAAATCCCTTAGCACAGGGCTTAGGTTTTTACGTCACGGGGCTTAGGTTTTTACGTCACAGGGCTTAGGTTTTTACGCCTTCTACTTTTCCTTCGACCCTTTTCGTCTTCTTGCTGAGAATTTCTTCCGACCCCCTTTGTTCTTTTACCCCAAATCCTCTCCTAACCACTGTCCTAAACCCAACCATGTTGGATCAAATTACTAAGTGACCGGTTTCTGATCTGAGAGACAAGAAGCTCAGGGCTCTGGAGAAGATTGGGATGCTTCTGGATAGAAATTTAATCAAATGGAGGTCGACGGCCAGAGAACACTTTTCGAGCCATGAGGAAGGGGGATCCCTATTTTCCCCCACCTACATCGAGTGCGGACTGAGGTTGCCAGCTCACAAATTCCTTTCTCAGGTTCTGGAATACTACGGAGTCGAGTTGGTGAACTTGGCTCCAAACTCCATCGCCAACATCAGCATCATCGCCTACCTATGCGAGGCGTACCTGGGGATCCGATCAAATTTGAAGGTCTTTAGGTATTTTTATCGGATGGAGAAGTCGGGGAAGTCGGTGGCCAGACCTGGGGAGTGCTCGCTGCGTCTTCACGATGGGAAGGCTGATAAGTACATCCAGATGTACTCAAAATCTTCGTGGTCGTCATGGAAGAAGAATTGGTTCTATATGACGGTCACGAAAGACGATGGCCTATACTTCATCGGCAAGAGGGCGATTGAGAACATAAATTGGAGGTCGACAGAGAAGAAGGAAGGATAGATCAGAAGGGTGGTCGATGCCATTCAAGACCTTAGTGCCAAGGGATTGACTTCCTGGCACATAGTTAGGGACTTTTCCTAGCACCAGATTAGTCCTTTGAAGCTACGAAAGCATTCGTTGCTCTAGTACATTGGTCGTGACTAAGCGATCAAAGACTCGAAAGATGGTAAGTCTTTGAAAAACTCTGACCAATATATTTTATTTTGGTTGATTATTATTCTTTAACCTTGAAATCTTTCTTTCTTCTTGAAGTCCTCTCTTTCGATGAAGTTAGAGAGCGAATCAAGATGATTTGTGCTGGGGAGCCTGATACCAAGTCTGCTTTCCTGGGCATTTTGGCTATTGTCTCTAATGAGGAGAGACTAAGAAGACTCAAGGTAAACAACCACCTTTTTCTTCATCTATTATGTATCTTCTGATCTGTATATAAACTTTTGCGCTAATATGTAGTCGGTTGGATTGAAGTATGCTAAATCCGACAAGGAAACCTTTTGTACTACCGTTTCGACCGATCCTTGCTTCGAGACCGCACAAGACGATGGTCTTCTGGAGGTAAGACAGAGCATTCACAGATAGAGGAAAATATAATTTAGATGGAAAATAACATCGTCTGATTAAAACTTTGAATTATTTTTTAGACGGGAGAGAAAGAATGTCTGCAGACTGAAACTTCAGAAGTCGTTGGCTCCAAGACAACCATTCAGGATCTAACAGCTGCTACAGTAGCGACTGTTCTGGAGACCAATGAGACCACACCTACCGATCCGATGGTCAGGGATCTCGTTCTCGACCAGTTGGTCGAAAACATTTCTTTCGACCTTCGATTAAAGGACGTGGCAGATCTGACCAACCCCACCAGTCCAAGACCGGCGAAACCGGTCAAGAAGAAGAGGAAGTCAAGCGCGATGGATTTTGCATCTGTGGATATCATGGGGATATGCTCATGATCTTAGGATGATGTGACAATTGTAATGACGTTGAAAGTTTGTCGAAACGCTCATTTTCGGCGAAGTGTCAGTTCTGTCGGGTCACTGGCGGTCTAATCGATCATTTTGGCGGTCAGACCGGCCATGCCCCGGGTGGTTTTGCTGTGAGAAAGCTGGCGGTTCGACCGACTAGGGCGGCGGTCTGACTGGCCAGTGTCACGGTCTGACCGGCTACTAATGAGTGGTCAGACCGGCCGATAAGTAGTTTTGGTTTTTTGAGCTGGGCCAAAAATAGAGGGTGTAGGAAATAGAGGAGATTCTACTACACTTGGCGTCATATTTTTTGGAGCTTCCAGGCAAAAGTTCTATTTGTTTGAAATTTCCAGAGGAGTCTCGGTTTTCTAGGGTGGAATTTTGGCTAAGTCCTAGGGCGGTCGGACCAAAGCTTGTGGCGGCAGTCGATCCGAGCCATGGGGCACGGTCGAACCCGACCTTGAAGTGGTGGTCTGACCGATTGTGTTCTGGTTCGTCATCTTTTTGTGGCGGCGATGTTTGTTCGTTAGGTCAAGATCATGGACTTCTGTGCATATGTGTTGCATAATGCATATTTTCACTAACGTGGGTCAAGTTGTGAAGAACTTGTTCTCAGAAATAATTTCTTTGTCTATTGCTGTGCAGGTTGCTTGGAGGTCAACAACGGTCAACAACGAGGATGATCGGGACTAAGCTTTGAGAGTTGAGGTTCAGAACGATCGAGGATGCCAGGTGAGATCAATGGACTCAAGCATGGCACAGAATGGACAAGGATGACCGAACAGGTAATACGGTACGACGGGTTGGACCAAGCGGCGCGGGGGTCGGTGCAAGTGCCATGGTGGTTTCGGTGGGAGCCGGAACAGAGAGACTTGCTGACATGATGAGAACCGTTGATCAACCTACACGTGGCGAAGCAGGCAATTGCTTCACCAAGTCTAGACTCGGTCTTCGGAGAAGGATCAAAAAGGGGTATTTTGGTAATTTCACCTAAATACCTCCTTGGTGACCCTTGACTAAACCACGGCGCAAGACAACACATGGAGAAGCGGTTTAGGTCAAGTGCAGTTGAAGACGGCGCTTTAAAATGCATGCGTGAGTTAAACCCGTTGTGTGTGGGCTTAACGGGTGCCCAATAGGAATAGTCTTCTAGAAGCTAGCCTCCACTATAAATAGGGGATGGTGCTGTCCAGCACCTCTGAAGCACTTCATTTGGAAAAACCCTAGTGTGTTTTAGGGTTTTAGAGAGAAAGGTGAAGAGGTTAGGTTTCTAGTGAGATGAGTTGATTGTGTGCTCATGGTTTGAGTTTTGTCCTCCTAGATAGAGTGGCTGTAAACCATCTTCTATCTCGAATCAATCTATGCAAGATTCCTCAAAGATGAGTCTTTTTCGTTCTTACTCTTTCTTGTGTGATTTGGGGCTTTTGTTGATCCTTTCGTTCCCTTTTGGTTTTTGCACTTCATCTAAATTGCTGTGACTTGTAGGAACCCTTCTAGAATCATCTTGATCACCTCTTACCCACGAGCAAGTTTTAGATCGCGTTTTTGGTTTTGACTCGGTTCTGGAGCATCCTTCACTCAAACAGAAAAAGGTCGGAACTTTGACATGGATCTACATGATCCTTGATTGAAATAGGTTCCTGACATCCTTAGGAAGGTGTGTCTCAAGTTTGGTCAAGTTTAGAGTCGTAGATCAAAAGTCAGACCTTTTTGTGTTTCGGGCTGCAGACTGTTTTTCCCTGTTCATCGTCAGGAGCGGTCAGACCGCACTTTCAACGCCGGTCAGACTGCCGAGCCATCAGACCGCCAGATGCACGCCGGTCAGACCGCTCAGCTTTGTATGTAGTGAAGTTTTGATGGTTTTGCTTTGGGGTGTTAATTGAATTCAACACAAGTCTTCCACTGTGCTTGCATATTGATCTTCGTAGCTTACATAGTTATTAGGGTGAAATTAGTGTTGAATCCAAGTTAGGAGAAAAAGTGAGCGTACTCCTACTCACCCCCTCTCTAGTCGCCTTTTTGGTCCCACAAGTGGTATCAGAGCCCGGTTAGCTCTTCTCATAGATCTTAACCGGTCTTAGGAGCCATGGCGTCTGACAAGTATTCCACCAAACCACCTGTGTTTGATGGAGTCGATTTTTCATACTGGAAGGCTCGCATGCATGCCTACATCGAGGCTCAAGGGCACTCAATTTGGCTTAAGGTCAAAAATCCTTATATAGTGCCAGCCAATGACGATGTGATCACACCTGATGTGGAGGCAAATAGCAAGGCTCAAAACTTCTTGATTCAAGGGCTTAGTCAATCTGAGTTTGAGTGTGTCGCTCACTTGAGGTCTGCTCACGAGATCTGGAAGACCCTCGCTGACTACCATGAGGGCTCTACCGCGATCAAGGAAGTGAGACAGAACCAACTTATGAAAGAATATTCAAAGATCAAACAAAGGCCTAGTGAATCTTTGGATGAGTTGTGGGGAAGGTTTTCTAAAATCCTTCATGACTTGCGTGCTGTGGATCTTGTGTTCACTGAGTCTGAGAATGCACGTCAGCTCTTGGATGCACTTGACATGAGAGTTTGGGGAATGAAGATCACTTCCATAAATGAAAACACTGTCATGAATGAGCTTACCATGGATAAGCTCTACTCGAGGTTGAAGACACATGAGATTGACTTCATCTCGCGCCTCCCCAAGACAGAGTCGATGACTCTAGTGGTTGACCCGTCTAAGGGTAGCTCTTCTGATTCTTTGGATTTTGGCTCATCTGGTTTTTCATTGTCCGTCTTGCACTCCTTGAGCGATGAGCAGCCAGAGAAGCTACCTGAGGATAACTTAGCCCTTCTATCCACAAAATTCACGAGAGCCTACAACAAAGTGAGGAACAAGAGGAGAAGTAGCCCTGTTACCTGCTTTGAGTATGGAGAGCCAAACCACATTTGGGCCAAGTGCCCTAAGCTGAAGGGCAAGGTGAAGAAGGACTTCCGGAGGCATCCTCAAGCTCGAGATGCAAAAGCCAAGAAGCCCAACTACCAGAAGTTCGTCAACCGGGTCCTTGCTGCTCTTGAGAATGTTGATATGAGCAATGTGGACTCGGGGACGGAGGACGACGAGGATGATTCTCATGGCAAGAAAAAGGCCCAGGACTTCACCGGCATGTGCTTTATGGCCAAGGATAGCCACGATGTCGATTCCTCCAACGATGACGAACCCTACATCGATCCAAACGAGGTACGCCCCTCACTCAATGATATGAAACGCGCTTTGGTTGCTGCTGAACGAAATCTGAAAAAGCAAGCCAAAATGATTAAGAGACAGGATATTATGACTAACAACTTGAACCTAGAAGTGGTTAGGCTCAAATCCATTAATCCTGCTGCTGATTGTGATTCTTGCTCTAGCTTGCATGATGAATTGACCAATCTGAAATATGCTCATTCCTCCATTGTAAATCAACTTAAAGATGCTCTAGATGACTAGAATCTCTCAAACCTAGTCCTAGTCATGTTTGCCTGGATGCTATTGCTTTAGATGTGACTTTAGTAAATGCTCTTCCATCAACTTGCTCAAATTGTGCATTGCTTGAATTGTAGTTGGATACTGCTACTAAGGAATTGCTGAAATTTAATACTAGTCACACTTGCTTTCATTATGAGGATAGTAAGATTAAAATGAAGGAAATGACTGAAATGGTTCTTCATTCTAAAACTGCTTCATGTGAAAACTGTCATAAACTCACAATTAGGAATGATGCGCTAAATAAGACTCTAGAGGAGAAATCTAAAATTGAACAATCCATATCCATGACTTCATCCAAGAAAGTAGTTGATTCTGATTTTTGTGCCTTTTGTACTGAAGTTGGGCATAATTTAGATGAGATACAAGAGGCGTTTAGAGTCAAGTTCAAAGAGCAGTTGGATAGGATTAGGAATGCCTCTTGTGTGTCTTGTGAGGCCTTGAAGGTTGAGGCAGCTCTTTATAAGGAAAGGTATGATAGAGCAATCAAGTCAAATAAGTGTGCCTCATGTAAGGACCTAGCTAAAGAAAATGACTATCTCAAAAGGACTCTTAAGAGATTCTCTAGTGGGAAGAAGAACCTTAACATGATCCTCGATCAATCTAAGGTGAGTGTAAAGAAGAGTGGCCTAGGATTTAATTCCCTAGAGTATTCCAAGAACCACCTATCTAAGGTTGTGAGAGCTGTTGAGAGTGGCAAGTTTGAGGTAGAACCCCCTGAGCCATCTAAGTTAGTCTTTAGATCTGTAGGTTTTGTCCAAACCCCTTCTTGCAAGACAAATGCTTCTAATTCAACATATCAGACTTCTCAAAAGGTCAAGTACCATTGCATCTTCTGCAAGAATGATGACCACATAGTTGAGTTCTGCTTTCGTAGAGCTAAGAGTGAGATGAAAGAGAGAATGTGTGCTTTGAGGTCCATTAGAGGAGTTCCTTCACCTTCTACTGTCTCTAGAGCTAGGCAGCCTGTCCTTCCTGCTAGACATAGGCCTAGGTTTGTTGATGGCTTCTTTGACTCTTTTGGTGGCTCTAGGCAGCATTTTGGGTTAGGATATCGTAAGGAGAGATCACGGGTAGCATCTAGACAGGGGGAGTACCGATCTTTTGGTAGGTCGATTCGGAGAGGCCTAGGTGTCGCTCGTGTGCATTCTTATTATTATCCCACTAGCCATTTTGTTGCTGCTTCTACTACTGTTCCTATGTATTATGTGGCGCGATACTGGATTCCTAAGTCTTTTATCACTAACCCCAGTACCGAGGCACATATGTTCCCTGCTCATGCCCTGTAGGTCCGTTGTGCGAGGAAGGAAGACATATGGCTTGTTGACTCTGGGTGTTCTCGACACATGACTAGAGATTCTAGATGGTTCTCCTCCCTCACACGTGCATCTGGCAACGAGTTGATCACGTTTGGGGATGCTTTCTACTAGGACTATGATAGCCAAGGGCACAGTGCGCGTCAACAACAACTTCATGCTTAAGGACGTCGCTTTGGTAAGTAAGCTGAGGTATAATCTGCTATCTGCTTCTCAACTTCTTGATGAGGGTCTAGAAGTGAGGTTTAAGAGTGGTGAGTGTAGAGTTTTAGACTCGTCAGGTGAGCATGTCTTTGGGATCTCTTGGTTTGAGAGGATCTTTAGTGCTAATTTCAGTATCTCTTCTGATTCCAGTCCTAGGTGTCTTGTGGCTTCTGACTCTCATGATTTATTGTTGTGGCATCGTAGGCTTGGACATATAGGCTTTAACCATTTGACCAGGGTCAGTAGCAAGGATTTGATTAGAGGTTTGCCTAGGCTTAAGATTGTTAAAGACCTTGTGTGCACACCCTGTAGACATAGTAAGATGGTTTCTGCTTCTCATCCACCTCTTTCTTTAGTGATGACTGATGGACCTGGTCAGCTCTTGCACTTAGACACGGTTGGCCCTTCTAGAGTTCAGTCTGCAGGAGGGAAATGGTATATGCTCGTCATTGTGGATGACTTCTCCAAGTATTCATGGGTATATTTTTTGGTTTCTAAAGATGAGGTATTTGGCTGTTTTAGAGAGTTGGTCCTTAGACTAGCAATTGACCTTCCTAGAGCTTTGAGAACCATTAGGAGTGACAATGGCACAGAATTCAAGAACTCTTCTTTTGCCACTTTCTGCATTGAGAGAGGACTTGAGCACCAGTTCTCATCACCTAGAGTTCCCCAGCAGAATGGGGTTGTACAAAGGAAGAACAGAACCCTTGTAGAGATGGCTAGGACCATGCTAGATGAACATAGCACACCTAGGAGGTTTTGGGCTGAGGCGATCTCTACTGCTTGCTATGTGTCCAATAGGGTGTTTTTGAGATCTGTCATAGGCAAGACTTCCTTTAAGCTTAGATTTGGTCATAGGCCTAGAGTCTCTCATTTCAAGATTTTTGGTTGCAAGTACTTCATTCTTAAACATGGCAACTTGGATAAATTTGAATTGAGATGTTATGATGGTATTTTCCTTGGTTATCCTACTCATTCTCGTGGCTATCATGTATTAATTTGGATACTAACAAAATTGTTGAGACTTGTGAAGTCACTTTTAATGAGGCTAGTCCTGATACTAGACCCGATTATGCAGGTACCCAGGTCATTGGTGATCGAGAGAGTATCTTCATCGACGACGACTCTGAGGATGAGGATCCAATCCATCCTCTAGGCACTTCTGAGATGGTTGGAGAGCCTGCTACTACTTCTTAGCTTCAGGAGAGCAGCCTCTTTTTACCTTCACCCGCGCTTCGAGTGGCTCTGCTCCTACCTCCACAGCCCATGAGGTAGAGGCCATATTTGCACCAGGACCTCCTCTTCATATTCAACGACAACACCCACCAGAGCAGATGATTGGAGATCTCTATGAGCGAGTTACTCGCTCTAGGTTTATCTCTCTAGATTCTCATGCACATTCTGCTTTTATTGCATCTTTTGAACCCCGAGATGTCACCCATGCCTTATCTGATTCCTCTTGGGTCAATGCCATGCATGAAGAGCTTGAAAATTTTGAAAGAAACCAAGTCTGGACCTTAGTTGAATCTCCACCTAATCACAATGTAATTAGAACAAAATGGATTTTCAAAAATAAGCAAAGTGAGGATGGGTTAGTAGTTCGCAACAAGGCTAGGCTTGTAGCTCAAGGATATTCCCAAGTAGAAGGCTTAAACTTTGAAGAGACCTTTACTCTTGTTGCTAGATTAGAAGCCATTCGTATATTGTTAGCTTTCGCGACATCTAAGGGCTTTAAGCTTTTTCAAATGGATGTCAAGAGTGCTTTCCTTAATGGTTTCATAGAAGAAGAGGCCTATGTCAAGCAACCTCCTAGTTTTGAAAATCACAAGTTCCCAAATCATGTGTTTAAGCTCTCTAAAGCCTTGTATGGATTGAAGCAAGCCCCTAGAGCTTGGTATGATAGGCTTAAGAGCTTCTTGATTAAGAATGATTTCAAAATGGGAATTGTATATAAAACCTTGTTCACTCTGACGCATGGCAGTGACTTTTTACTGGTTCGGATTTATGTGGATGACATCATATTCGGTGATTCTTCTCATGCTTTGGTATCCAGATTTTCATATTCTATGAGCAGGGAATTCGGAATGAGTATGATGGGCGAGCTGACCTTCTTCCTTGGTCTTCAAGTCAAGCAACTGAAAGAGGGTACCTTCATTCATCAAAGCAAGTACACAAAGGACATTCTTCAGCGCTTCGACATGGGAAGCAACAAGCCAATATCTATTCCCATTGCCACTTCTACCGTGTTGGATCTTGATGAGGATGGAGAGCCCGTGGACCAGAAGGAGTACCGCAGCATGATCGGCTCCCTCCTCTACCTCACGGCGTCGAGGCCGGACATACAGTTTGTTGTGTGTCTATGCGCTCGATTTCAGGCTTCCCCTCGTGCCTCACATCGTCAAGCAGTGCGTCGCATCTTCAGGTACCTCCAGAACACTCTTGATTTTGGTCTTTGGTATTCTTCTGATTCTGCTCTCTCCATTCGGGCTTTTTCTGATGCTGATTTTGCAGGGTGTAGAATGGATAGGAAGAGTACTTCTGGCACTTGTCATTTCTTAGGCACATCTCTTATCTCTTGGTCATCTAGGAAGCAGTCCTCTATTGCACAATCCACTGCCGAGGCAGAGTATGTAGCTGCAGCCAGTAGTTACTCTCAGGTTCTCTGGATCTTATCTACTCTGCGGGACTATGGGTTGTCTTTGGATAGTGTTCCTCCCTTCTGTGATAACACTAGTGCCATAAAAATTACAAAAAACCCAGTGCAACACTCTAGGACCAAGCACATTGACATTAGATATCATTTTCTTAGAGACCATGTAGAGAAGGATGATGTTGTGCTTCACTTTGTTGAGTCCGAGCATCAGGTTGCGGATATTTTCACTAACACTCTTGATTCTTCTCGTTTTGCTTCTTTACGGGGAGAGTTGGGGGTTTTTAGTCCTCTTGGCTTGTTTTGAGAGGGAGTTAGCTCTTTTGCATCCATTGTACCATATTGCATTTTAAAATCAGCAACTTGTATTGTAATATAAGTTCACGGAGCCTTGATTATTATCCTTGTGTGACATGCTTTCCTGTCGTATATCTTGCCATGTCTTGTGCTAGTTTGCTAGATTTATCATAGCTTTTCATGTATAGCTTAGCTTTTGCCATGCTAGCTCTTTTAATTGTGAGAAAATTTGAATTAAAACATGTCTTGTTAGATCTTGTGACTAGTTGTGCCATAATGATCCTCTTATGATTCATGCCATGTCAAATAGGATAAATTGAGTCTTGAACCTAATTTGAGTTTTAGATTGAGCAATGCTAGTTCATAAGTCAAGCGAATGAAAAATGATTTCTTCTGTGCGAAAAAACTGATCTCACCAATTCTTTCTCATGAGACGACTTGCCATTGCACTAGGCATGAACTCAGGGGGAGTTTTGGATGACCTAGACCACTCTCTTAAGCTTATTGCTTGGGATGGTCACGGCACGGCTTGAGATCTAGCACAAGGCTAAGAAAACAAATTGTGAAAATTGGTTGAAGTTTAAGAGGCAGTTGTGGATGGCTCCTAGTCCAGGACTTTCTTTGCTAAGATAAAACCAAAAATCCATTTTAGCAAGTGCTAAATGTGAGTATGCTTAATTCGAAGTGATTGAACAAATTAATTCATCTTTGAACTCATAGCGCTCTACATTGGCCCATTTATAACTTCTTGATTCCATTTAGTTTATTGACATGGCTTGACTCATTTTTGGATAACTTTGGCTAAACTATGATCTTGAGCACCTTGTCATGCTAAACTTTCCCTTTATTTCAATTTATTGCTCTTGTGACTTTAGCTTTGTTACATATGTTTTGCCATGATATGATACAGCTACTTCACATACTATGGCTTGGTATAATACTTGTAGAGTCTTCTTGGATAATTTTCATGGCTCTCTTTGCTAAAAATGAATAAATTGCAGCCATTCATGCTAAAAATGAATAATTTTCATGGCTCATTCATGCTCTACCTTCTTCCATGCATCTTGATGGATCCGTTGTCAAAGGGGAAGACAGATTGGTAAAAATGTTGTGTTCTAGAGCTTTTTGGAGAAATAGGGGGAAAATGAAATTTCCAGGATGATCATAGTCAGGGGGAGCATTTCGTTTGCATTCTTATGATTTTATTGCATTTCTTGGTTCCTCACAATGATCAAAAGTCAAATTGAACAATTGTTCTTTCTTATGGACCTTAAGTGAGATTTTTTACTCTTCTCTGGATTTTGAAGCTTTCTTGCTTTTTTTTGCCTTATCTCACTTGCCTATACTATTCTGAAGCCAGCTTGGTCTTTCCCATTGCTTTCTCTTGTTTATGGACCAAGTTGTGCCTTTGCGTGAAAACTGGAGTAATTACAATTTCAAACCTCCAATTTACATTTTTTAAAAATTGCCAATGTATTCATCAAGGGGGAGATTGTGGATATCATGGGGATATGCTCATGATCTTAGGATGATGTGACAATTGGCAATGACGTTGAAGGTTTGTCGAAACGCTCGTTTTCGGCGAAGTGTCAGTTCTGTCAGGTCACTAGCGGTCTGACCAGTCATTTTGGCGGTCAGACCGGCCATGCCCTGGGTGGTTTTGCTGTGAGAAAGCTGGCGGTCCAGCCGGCTAGGGCGGCGGTCTGATCGGCCAGTGTGGCGGTCTGACCGGCTACTAATGAGCGGTCAGACCGGCCGATAAGTAGTTTTGGCTTTTTGAGCTAGGCCAAAAATAGGGGGTGTAGGAAACAGAGGAGATTCTACTGCACTTGGTCTCATATTTTTTGGAGCTTCTAGGCAAAAGTTCTATTTGTTTGAAATTTCGAGAGGAGTCTCGGTTTTCCAAGGTGGAATTTTGGCTAAGTCCTAGGGGGCGGTCAAACCGGCTTTCAGGCGATGATCAGACCGGCCATGGTACGGTCAGACCGGCCTTGAAGTGGCGGTCTGACCGATTGTATTCTGGTTCGTCATCTTTCGTGGCGACGATGTTTGTTCGTTAGGTCAAGATCATGGACTTCTGTGCATATGTGTTGCATAATGCATGTTTTCACTAACGTGGGTCAAGTTGTGAAGAACTTGTTCTTGGAAACGATTTCTCGGTCTATTACTGTACAGGTTGCTTGGAGGTCAACGACGGTCAACGGCGAGGATGATTAGGACTAAGCTTGGAGAGCTGAGGTTCAGAACGATCGAGGATGTCGGGTGAGGTCAATGGACTCAAGCATGGCGCAAAATGGACAAGGATGACCGAACGAGTAGTTCGGTGCGACGGGTTGGATCAAGCGATGCGGGGGTCAGTGCAAGTGCCATGGTGGTTTCGGTGGGAGCCGGATGGGAGAGACTTGCTGACATGACGAGAACCGTTGATCAACCTACACGTGGCGAAGCAGGCGATTGCTTCACCAAGTCTGGACTCGGTCTTCGGAGAAGGATCAAGAAGGGGTATTTTGGTAATTTCACCTAAATACCGCCTTGGTGACCCTTGACTAAACCACAGCGCAAGACAACGCATGGAGAAGCGGTTTAGGTCAAGTGAAGTTGAAGACGACGCTTTAAAATGCGTGCGTGAGTTAAACCCGCTGTGTGTGGGCTTAATAGGTACCCAATAGGAATAGTCTTCTAGAAGCTAGCCTCCACTATAAATAGGGGAGGGTGCTGTTCAGCACATCTGAAGCACTTCATTTGGAAAGACCCTAGTGTGTTTTAGGGTTTTAGAGAGAAAGGTGGAGAGGTTAGGTTTCTAGTGAGATGAGTTGATTGTGTGCTCATGGTTTGAGTTTTGTCCTCCTGGATAGAGTGGCTGTAAACCATCTTCTATCTCGAATCAATCTATGCAAGATTCCTCAAAGATGAGTCTTTTCGTTCTTACTCTTTCTTGTGTGATTTTGGGGCTTTTGTTGATCCTTTCGTTCCCTTTTGGTTTTTGCACTTCATCTAAATTGCTGTGACTTGTAGGAACCCTTCTAGGATCATCTTGATCACCTCTTACCCACGAGCAAGTTTTAGATCGCGTTTTTGGTCTTGACTCGGTTTTGGAGCATCCTTCACTCAAATAGAAAAAGGTCGGAACTTTGACATAGATCTACATGATCCTTGATTGAAATAGGTTCCTGACATCCTTAGGAAGGTGTGTCTCAAGTTTGGTCAAGTTTAGAGTCGTAGATCAAAAGTTAGACCTTTTTGTGTTTCGGGCTGCAGACTGTTTTTCCCTGTTCATCGTCAGGAGCGGTCAGACCGCACTTTCAATGCCGGTCAGACTGCCGAGCCGTCAGACCGCCAGATGCACGCCAATCAGACCGCTCAGCTCTGTATGTGGTGAAGTTTTGATGGTTTTGCTTTGGGGTGTTAATTGAATTCAACACAAGTCTTCCACTGTGCTTGCATATTGATCTTCGTAGCTTACATAGTTATTAGGGTGAAATTAGTGTTGAATCTAAGTTAGGAGAAAAAGTGATCATGCTCCTATTCACCCCCCCCTCTAGTCGCCTTTTCGGTCCTACAGCATCGGCGCGATTCAAAATCAAGACCAAGAAAAAGACCTAGCATGTATACATGAAATAAAGACTTATGTAATAGTTACCACTGATGTCTTTTAGAGTCTTGAACTACTTTTCTTATTGTCGTTCTAGATCCTTTGGTATTCTGATCGAAGACGACCAGAACACCCTTCACAAGGAAGCTCCTGAAGAGGTCGAGCCAGCCCTCGAGCAGGTGATAGCACCAGCTCAGGAACATGTGGTTGTTCCAACCCCACCTGCAGAAGTAGTGGTGCCAACTCCACCCGTGGATGTGGTGGTTCTTAAGGAATCTCATCAGACTCCGACCACTGCTGAGAGTTCTTCTCGCAAAGTTACTTTTCCTCATCGCTTCCGAATCTTCAATGATGAAGAGCTTAACGAAGCGTGGGGAAGAATTTCAGACCGTCAAGCAAAGATGAGTGTCGACTCAATTTTTGCCGAATATAATGACATAGCAATTGAGGTAATCTTCTGACCACTTTTAATAGCTTTGTTCCCTTGGAAAATACTCAAAGGAGTTTTGCTATGTTTTGTAGCTTTTTGTGGAGAATTTCGTTGTGGTCGAAAGACTGACCCAGCGGATAAAGCTTTTGGAGAAGAGGAACTCTGAATTAGAAAGTAAGCACACTTTTAGTATCTTCTTCTCTCTTTTTTTTTACCATTTGACTCTTTTTTTTTTTAACTAATTCTCCACTTTATCCTGTTTGATAGATTTAGAGAAGCTTAAAGAAGAAGTTATGGCTAAAGAAACTATAATTGCCAACCTTAAAGAAGAATGTTAGAACAAAGACCGGTTGATCGAATACCTGACGACCAGACACAAAGAGGTTCTTGACACCTTTGCGAAGAGGAACGAAGGTAACCGGTTGTAAACTCGACCAGTTTACTTTCTTGTTCTAGTCATATGTACTTATCTTTTGGTTTACTCTTACAGAGCAAACTCAAGCATTGAGGCGAGCCGAAAAAGCTCTTGAGTTCGAGCGTGGCAAAGAGGCAACCTTTGGGCAAAGTCTTGAAGAGAAGGTCAATGCCTTCAATAAGATGCTCTTCGATATGGGATCGGCAACACAACTGCCCAATCTAGAAGATCCTACGGAGAAGATCAACTACCTTGGCCAGCAACTCGAGGACCTCAGAGGTGTCCTTAAGATAACTCGGGAGAACCATGCGTAGACCTTGTTCAATGCTGTCAAGAATGGAGTTATTTTTGCTTTGGCAAAACTAAAAGTCTCTCGGAAATGACGCCTCTCGGACATAAGATCGCAGAAGAAATGGAGGTGGGGTCTCCACGCAGCGATCAGTCTAGTGGCTCTGAGAAGTAAAAGAATGTAATATTTTGACATTTGTAAATAAAACTTACATTTTATCATCAATGAAGTCTTTGTTTTTTTCTTCCTAAATTCGCCAATTACTCATATATTTCCTAGCCCTCGACTGCTTGTTTAGTAGGAGAACTTTACTAAAAAAGCAGTAGACCAAGAAAATGAGCAATAGCTACGACCACGGTACGGAGCATATGTTGATTATGTTATAAAAAATGATCTAAGTATTTCTAGGAAATCAGTGTGGTGGGAACCAGCTTTGGATTTCGACTAGTCTTAGGTCATTTCCATAATCGAAATATTGTGAAGTACCTTGTATGGATGGAAGATGTTTAAGACTTGTATTGATCGATAAGATAATATGTAAATATGTATGCAAAAATCGACAATTGAATTTGTCTATATATATTATCCAAAACTGGTCGTAAGGGTTGCTAAAACTAGAGACTAAAAGAAACACTTCGCGAAAAGTGTCCTTGCTTGAGTTCTGACTGGCAGTGAGGATCGTAATAAATGGACCGTCGCTAGAAAGCTCCTTCCAGTGGGCAGGACCACGTGCGGAGAAGGAGAGACTTCAACTAGGAGGCTTTCTGTGTCCCGACCAGTAGCCAAAACAGGAGTAGAACAAATTGTTGAAGGTAAGAAATGTAGTCCCTAAAATATATAGCACGTATAGTACTATATGTAGTTACCTGTGTGATGCTCCCATTACTCGTATAATTCTTTAAGAAAAGAGTGTAGGTCGTGCGTGAGAACCATTGTTTGAATGGTCACGACCAGGACCTTATGTGTTGGACTTTATGTCGTAGCCATAGAGTAATAGAGATCCGTAGAAAGGATATCAGAGAGAATTTGGTCTTCTCCAACCAATGAGGCAACAATAGTATACAAACCAGATGAGAAGACAGATATATAGACAACATCATTCGTCGAAAAGTAAAGGAAATGCATCTTTATTAAAAAAAACTAAAATAATGTAAATGAAATTATACAAAGAACTTACACAGTTAGTCAATATACCAAGAATTTGACAAAACACGCCCGTCTGACATAGCTAGTCGTACCGAACCAGGTCGGGTGACTTCGACCACAGTGTATAGACCTTTCCTTTTGGAAGAAAGTTTATTGCGATTAGCCTGATTCGGAATTCGTCGTAGAACCAGATCACCTACAGCTAGGCTGCGAGGTTACACCTTACGACTGTAGTACCTTCGCATGGCTTGTTAGTAAACTGTTGTTCATATGAGGGCTTGGTTTTGTCGTTCTTCAAGGAAATTGACATCGTCGAGTCTTCGTTAAATTTGATCATTCTCACTATAACAATCAGTACGAGCAGAGCCTAACTTTAGTTCTAGAGGAAGCATTGCTTCAGCACCATAAGCTAGAAAAAATGGAGTTTACCGGTCGCACGACTGGTCGTGGTTCGAATAGCCCATAACACGAAAGGAAGTTCTTGAACCTAAGTTCCTGACCGTTTCATTAACTGGTCGAACACTCGGCGTTTTATTCCTTGCATTATGATACCATTGGCCCGCTCTACTGCTCCATTGCTCTGCGGATGAGCGACTGAAGCGAAATGTACCTTGATACCTAGATGGTCGTAGAATTCCTGAAAATTTCCGCTAGAGAACTGGGTACCGTTGTATGTGATTATACGACTTGGTATGCCAAATCATGTTATCACATTTTTTGTGAGGAACCTCTTAGCGGCTTCTGTTGTTGTTTTAACAACTGGCTCAGCTTCTATCCATTTTGTAAACGTGTCAATCATGACGAAAAGGAATTCAAAGCCCCCGGGTGCTCTTGGGAAAAGTCTCAGAATGTCTAGTCCCCATGTTGCAAAAGGCCAAGAAAGAGATATGGTTTGCAAAGCTTGTGCCGGCTGATGTACTTGTCGACTATGAAATTGACACTGTACGCACTTCGTCACGAGCTCTTTTGCATCATGAAGGGCAGTTGGCCAGTAGTATCCTTGCCTGAAGGCTTTACCAACCAACGTTCTGTAGGAATGATGTGCTCCACAGACTCCTCCATGAATATTGGATAGCAACTTAATGCCATCCGTTTGAGATATGCATCTCATCAATACTCCGTGAGATCCTTGTTTATACAAGGTACTTTCGATCAGAGTGTATGATTTGGTTTTTCATGCTATACAATCAGCCTCTACATCATCGTCAGGAGTAATGCCATGCTGAAGATAATTGTAGGTCGACGTCATCCATTCTCTACCGTGATCGCGATAGTGCCAACCATCAATGATCTATAGAGCATCCATGTTCTGTGGATCAATTTGTACGGCCTCTAGTGGAACATCTATGTCCTCAAAAAGCTCAACCACCGAGGGTGAATCAAGTTGCTCGAGAAAAACTTCGGGCGGGATAGATGACCTGGTGGAGGCCATCCGTGCCAACTGGTTTGCCAGAAAGTTTTCCTTTCTAGGAATGTGTTGGATCTGAAAATTGAAGAAGTGTTTTTTGTGTTTCTATACTTCTGCCAGATAAGATGACATCTTGGTACTTGAGCATTGATACTCTTTTCTGACTTGATTCGCTACTAATTGAGAATCGTCTTTCACTAGCAATCTGCGAATCCTAAGCAAACGAGTTGCTCGGAGTCCTACCAGTAAACCTTCGTATTTTGCCATATTGTTTGTAGTAGGGAAGTTCAACTGGATGGCGTACTTGATGTGTTCGCTAGTAGGGGATATCAAGACAACTCCAGGCCACGAGCCTTTGAGCATCGAGGAACCGTCAAATTACATTGTCCACTTATCGTGGTGTTCATACTCGGGCCCTTGGGTGGGTTCAGGGTTTGTCCATTCGGCAATGAATTCTGCTATTGCCTGGGACTTGATTGCTGTTCGTGAGATAAAATGGAGGTCAAATGCCCCAAGCATGACCGCCCATTTTGCTATTCGTCCTGATGATTCCCTCTTTCCAAGTACTTGGCCCAAGAGATATCTGGTTGGTACAACCACTTTGTGGGCCTGAAATTAATGCCTTAGTTTCCTTGAAGCCATAAAGAGACCATAGAGCAGCTTTTGTACCTGTGGATATCGTTCCTTTGGTCCATGTAAGATTTCGCTTACATAATATACTAGTCATTGAATGTTTTCACGTTCAATAACCAGCACACCACTGACCGTTTGTGGCGTTGCAGCCACGTAAATTAGTAATGTTTCCCCTGATCTCAGAGAGACTAAGATTGGGGCACTCGTAAGGTACTTTTTAAGTTTCTCAAAGGCGTCGTCTGCCTCTTTAGTCCACTTGAAACTTCTGTATTTCCGAAAGAGTTTAAAGAAAGGGAGTCCCTTCTCACCTAGCCGTGCTGTGAAATGACTTAGCGCTGCCATACAGTCGGTTGGTTTTTGGACTTCTTTCTTTGTGGTCGATGGCCGAATTTTTTGCTGGATTTGCCTCAATACCTCTAGCCAAAACTAGGAACCCAAGAAGCTTTCCAAATGAAACTCCGAACACACACTTCTCTGGATTTAACTTAAGGTTATGTCTTCTTAAGTTACTGAAAGTCATGTGTAGGTCGAAAATATGGCCGCCGGCATTGATGCTTTTTACGACTAAGTCATCAACATAGGCTTCTAGATTTCGACCTATCTGAGGATTAAAGGTTTTCTGCATCAACCTTTGGAAAGTCGCACCAGTGTTTTTTAGACCAAATGGCATCTTAACATAGCAGTAAGTGCCATATGGAGTGATGAAGGAAGTTTTCTCTTCATCTTCTTTACCCATGTTAATCTGGTGGTACCCTGACTATGCATCCAAAAAACTTAACAACTCACACCCTGAAGTGGAGTCTACAAGTTGATCAATGCGTGGAAGGGGAAAGTCATCCTTCGGATAAGCTTTTATTTAGATCTGTGAAGTCAATATACATTCGTCATTTCCCATTGCTTTTCCTAACCATTATAGGATTAGCGAGCCACTCTGGGTGGTCGACTTCACGAATAAACCCAGCCTTGAGGAGCTTGTCAATCTCCGACTGAATTGCTTCCTTTCGATCAGGTGCAAAATGCCGGAGCTTCTGCTTGACTAGTTTTTTATTAGGCTAGAGAGCTAGCCTGTGCTCGATAACCTCCCTGGGGACTCTGAGCATGTCGGATGCCTACTAGGCGAATATGTCCTGATTTGCTCGGAGGAAGGAAACGAGCGACTCTTCCTATTTGAGGTTGAGTCCTGCCCCAACCAGTACCTTCTGGTCGAACGCATCAGTGCTTCTTGGCCCAGACGGAGTGTTGACGCCTCCCGAAGGAGTGCCCTTGCCGAGTGGTACCTCCTTGGCCTAATCGAAAGGCTTTGGCGCCATCTTTGGTCTTGAATGCTTGACTTGTATAGGTGACGGATTAGCTTCCTTGGCCGAAAGCTCATCGACCAATTCAAAATGCAAAAGTAACGTTGTGAATTGAACAGTCTGATGTTTAACGCTAAATGCATGCTTCGTACTAAATACCTGCATGTTTGGTTGCTTGTACCAAATAGTACATATATAGGATGGTCGCAGCAGCGGCGGAGCTAGCGCCAGCCCAAGCCTCGGACTGGCCCAGTGCAATTTGGCCCAAAGTCAGATTGTAGCTGTCATTTTCACGCTCGCATTTTACTTTCACCTGGTAATTTTACGCTGGGCCTCGGGCCATTGCTCCGGAGGCCCGAGCCTAGCTCCCTGGATGGTCGTAGAGAAAAGACAATCCATGTGTTTTGTTGCTTGAAATGAAACATCCTATCCTTCATGCTCCATGCTAGATTTTTTTTAATTTAATACTTTTTAATAATATTTTAAACTTAACCTCTAATGACCTTTATTTCCAATTCCGACTCCTTTGGCCACGCCATGACTCGTGGCGTGGGCAAACCGTTCTGTCACGCCGCCGTCCTCGGCGCGGCCAAACCTGCCACGCAAGCCCTCAGTTGCGCGTTGTGCTAGCGTGGAGGGCTGGTGTGGCAGTAGTCACGCCTACACCCATGGCGTGACAGTCCCACCTTGTCACACCACGATAGTTGGCGTGACAGGGCCGGCCTTTATTTAAAAGTGTTCTCAGATGATGAAATCTTACGTTTGTTACATAAATTGTGGACCAATTGGCACGAAAGATGATAATGTAATGCACAAGTTCACTCTCATGTACCTTATTCTTAGTATTTGATTTTCCACGGACGTCTGTTCCAAAAATTTTAAACCTGAGTTGAGATAGCAAGAATTGAACGGTGCTAAGTGAATGCACAATCCTAGGCACTAGATTTTATTTCGGACCTGCGATGTTGTTAGTTTGAATGAATAGATGGATGATTAGGCAGGCACATCCCATCCTATTGTAATGATAAGTGGTGCTCGTCGCCACTTTGGGGTCGAAGACTATTTAGTGCCTACTTTCAGAACACACATTTTGGACCTTTATTTTTATGTTGTTCCCTACGTTGTTACGCGAAGAATTGAATACGAAAAGACAACGAGATTTGAAGTCGGCTTTACAATGCAGTCACGAATTGAAATAGACTTTATAATAAAGTTGTAAATTACACGGCGCACAGGGTTTGGTTACATGCATAAGCAACAACATCATGCACGATGTAATAACCCGAAATACACCTATGATACGTATGCACCATTTTAGAATGAAAACAAAGTCAATTGGAGCAAAGATCATTAGTTTTGGCAGCCCATCGCTCCTTCCCCTTGTCTCGTTGCTACTCGCGGCGACGGCCAGTCTCGAAGTCACTCATATCCTACGAGACGGGGTGGACAGTTTAATGATGTTAGGATAACACAACGTCGTGCCTAATTAATAATTATGATGCATACTGAACATAACTTACCTCTTGGATCCAGAGTGCGCCCGGGTGATGAGGAGCGGTAGTACGGCTGACATTCTTGGGAAAGTTGCTCCTCCATTGTTTCAGGGGGGGCGGCTTGCGAAAGATCGAAAGCGGATTCTAGTTCCTCTATGTTGCCATTGACTACATTTAAATTGTTTCACAAATCCTCAACAATGATTGTCCTCTCCGCCACAACCTCCAACGACCGGACCTGAGATGTGTGAGCAACCTTGTAACCTCCTTGTACATGTCCCAATCATCGTAGGATAAGATTGACATCAACAAGACGTGCACCTTAGAACCCAGCCCGGCGTCATATCGCCCCTACATTCTGACAACAACCCCGGGCTCATCTCATCCAAAGACTTAATCCTCGTCAGAAGAGTTCGAAAGGCTGGTGATTCTTGAAACACAAGAACAGTCACTTCCATGCCACCAAAGTCCAGACCACTACTTGTTTGGCTAACCGACCCACCAGTACAAACACGTACAACTTTATCCATCTACACCCTCTAATCTCAATTAATAGTGGAAGGGGAAAATTAATGAACGGGTGGGCTTTAATTTTGACAACAATCTAAAAGATATAAACGACGCATATCAACTTAGATTATGTACCCAATATTCTTACAAATATAATTCCACATTACCAACCTATGACAAACCATTAGATCAAAAGTTCAGAATAATTTTAGATGAAAGAAAGATCAAAACTAAGACAACAATGAAGTCGGACCATGATTCACAGGGAGAAGAATGTATAGGTTCTTAACTTTGGCCGCGTAGGGAGGATGGTCAGCGAGCGAACAGACTGCCCACGGGGTGAGGACGAGCGGCCGGGGGAGGACGTCCAGCGGGGGAGGACTACGGCGGGTGGAGGACGGCCGCCCGGGAGGAGGACTGCCGGTGGGGAGAGGACGGGTGGCAGCAGGAGGACGGAGTAGCTTGGGTTGGGCACAGGAGGAGAGAGGGCGCATGGGAGTGAGATGGGGAAGATAGGGAAAAATGAAGAACGGGCTGGGCTGAGAGACCTAAGTCGCCACTATCATGCCATGCGTGTTGGCATGACAAGCTAGCTGGCAAGGGCCACGTGTGACACCCTGATTTTCAGAGCCTTTTTGAAAAAATTTCAAAATAAAAAGAACCATTTTGTTTTGATGAGAATTCAAAGCTTAACTTGAGATTTTCAGAATTTGGGTGTTTAAAATGATTAAAACAAACTTCAACTAACCCTTTAGTTTGGTTCTTTTGGTGTTACTTGAGCTCTCTGGAGCTATCCCTTCCTTTCTCTGTTAGTTCTGCCCTCCTCTTAAGCTCAGCCCTTCTCTTTCCCGACCTCCCTCTTGTTTGACCTTGTCAGATCTCCCCTCGCATTGTGTTCGGATTCCTTTATTTCAGGCCACATCTTTGTTGGCTCGAAACTCCTTGGTTTAGACCCCTTTAGGTCTAGACCTCCTCTCTAGTTCCTCTTCGGTTTTTGACCTCTCCTTCGGGTCACAAGTACCCCGGAGAAGTCCCAAACTCAGGTTTGTGTTTCAAATATCTTTGATCTCTGAAATCTAAATTTTGGATTGAGCTCCCCTTCTGGACCTCTCTCTGGATTGGGCATTCCATTATGCCCAGATCCCCTTGTGTCTGGAACCCTCTTGCGTGTCCAGATCTCTTGTGTGTCTAGACTACCCATGTATTTGGACCACCTTTTGTTGGTTTGAATCTCTTCAAGGTTTAGACCTTCTTGCTACCTGGGCATTTCTTTTATGTCCAGACTCCCTCCCTTGCTGGGAAGCTCCTTTAGGACCAGACCTCTCTTTCGCGTTCATTTGGACCTCCCTGTGTCCACTTGAACTTTCCTCTTGTTCACATAGACCTCTTATGTCCACCTAAACTTTTCGTGTGTTCCTAAGGACCTCTTTGGTCCTTCACCCTGGCAGTCAGGACCTCCCCGGGTTCATCCTGACCACCAAGACCTCCCTTTGGATTTATCTTGACCATTGAGACCTCCCCTGTGTTGGTCTTGACCGTCGAGACCTCCTTGATCTTCTCTTGACCATCGAGATCGCCTCTGAGTTTATCCTGATCGTCAAGACCTCCTCTGGAACACTTTCCGTGGATCTCCTCCGTCGGATCCCTCTCCCTTAGAAACCTCTCTGTCCAGACCTTCCCTTTGTCTGGATCTGATGGTCCAGATCTTCCCTTCATCTGGATCTGATGGTCCAGACCTCCCCTTCGTTTGGATCCAAGGGTCCAAACCTCCTTTGTTTTGTCCTCCTCTGGTCCAGACCTCCTTGGGTCCAGACCTCCCAAGTGCTTGGACCTCCCTGGGTCCAAATCTCCCTCTCGGGTTTTCTCTGGCTTACAACCTTCCCAAGCCTTCGCCACCCTCGTGTGCATCTGAGCTCCTTTGAAATCCTGTTGAAGCTTTTCGTGTTTACTTGGACTTTCCTTCGTTGCTGGTATCCTTGAAACCTTCTCTGGAGGTTCCCTCCGGCACCAACCCGGTAGTACCGCCTGCACCTTGCGGTTCTACCGCTTCTTAGGACCTCCTCTTTGTCCACTTGGACCTCCCTGTGTCCTACCGGACCTCCCTTTGTCCTCTGGGACCTCCCCTTACCTTTATTGGACCTCCCTGTTTCCTACCGGACCTCCCCAGGTCCTCCAGGACCTCCTCCTTGTCTATTTGCATCTCTATTGATCGTGAGTCGTCCGATTTGCATTGGACGGTTTGATCCTGGTGAGACGTTTGGATGGTTCGAACGTCCCACCCTCCCTGAGCCTTACATCATTCTGGGCGGTCCGATCGAAATCCAGCGGTCCCGACCTCCTCCTTGTAAATCTGGACCGTTAAGACCTCCCCCTTGGAGATCTTAACCGTCCAGACCTCCTCCTTGTAGATCTGAACCGTTAAGACCTCCCCCTTGGAGATCTTAACCGTCCGGACCTCCTCCCTTGAAGATCTGGCCGTCAAGACCTCATCTTTTGGAGATCTTGGCCGTCCAGACCTTTCCTTTCTGGCAGATCCTATTGTTAGGACCTCCCGTTAAAAATCCTAACCGTTCAGACCTCCCCTAGATTTGATCCTATGGCTCTAGACCTCCTTTGCGGGTGAGGATCTCCTCTCACCTTTGCAGACCTCCCCGTTTGTAATTGATCTTGACCGTTGGACCTCCCTTTCGGAGATCCAACCGTCTAGACCTCCCTTGCGGGTGAGGATCTCCTCTTACCTTTGCAGACCTCCCCGTTTGTAATTGATCTTGACCGTTGGACCTCCCTTTCGGAGATCCAACCGTCTAGACCTCCCTTGCGGGTGAGGATCTCCTCTTACCTTTGCGGACCTCTCCGTTTGCAATTGATCTTGACCGTTGGACCTCCCTTCCGGAGATCCAACCGTCTAGACCTCCCTTGCAGGTGATGACCTCCTCCTAGCCCCTGCGGACCTCCTCTTTTGCGCTTGCTCTTGACCGTTGGACCTCCTTTTTGGAGATCCAACCGTCAGGACCTCCCCTGTGGGTGAGGATCTCCCCTTGTTCACTGCAAGACCTCCTCAATATCTTCGCAAGACCTCCTCTGCGGGTCTTGGCTACCCCCACTGGGCAGTCACATCCAGTGTTCTTTGCCTTTGACTGTGTCCTGGTGCAAGGAAGTCTTCACCGCATTTAATGCATGTTGTATCACATTAAATGCTCTCACTTTTGCAGTACGCATGTCACACTATTGTCACATTCCTTGCCTACTCCTGTTGTCCTCCTTACCAACTCTTGAAGACCCATAACTTGGGTCAGGTGCATTGGCTCCCGCTATATATAGCTTAGGTAGTCCTCCTTTCTCACTTTCTTCTCCATTTCTCCTCTTTGTCTCAACCGAGCATACCTTGGACCTCCCTCCAAGTTCTTGGGCCTCCTCTCTCGAGTCCCAGGACCTCTCCAGCGAGCTCCTTGGACCTCCTCCCGACCTCTCAATCTCTCTGTTGGTTTACTTTGGATTTTATTAAGATTTCTTTTGGATCTTGTTGGAGCTTTATTTGAGTCATTTGGTTTTCATCGTGTAGATTGTCGAGACCGTGTGGAACCAGAGTTCTGTGAAGGAGAGGAAGAAGCTCAAGACTTTGAGCAAGGCAAGTTACACTCTTGGTCATGTTGCACCCAATACTTCAAATTACTTATGTCGATTTCAAAGATGTATGCATGCCTATTTCACTAAGTTATATTAATGCCCAGCTTTCAGTTCATAGTTATGCCTACTACTTGGTATGACCACTGTCCATGTTGAATCAACCTCATTGTCACCCTAGATAAAATCTGGTTCTTGCAATAGTGAGGACCCGAGGCTTTTAAAGAAATAGAATGCTTAGTCTTGCTTAGACCAAAATCTTGATTTGGGAGTTTTGACCAAAAATATCACTTATTCAAATGATTTTGGCCATGGCATTGGTGTGTCATGGAGGTTTTACAAATAGCCATGGCATTGGTGTGCCATGGAGGTTTGAAAAGCAAAGTAAATGGAAAATAGATTTGGACTTGGGCGAAGCTGGTTGTTTGGTTTGTGCATGTCTATGCACGGGGGGTCGTGTGATCCGATGCCCCAGGGTTGAGGTTTGTCGCCCAAGTCAGTTAAGGACCGGTCTTTGAGACACCACTTGCTAAGCCTATAATGGGCTATGCCAAAATTGTGCAACCACATGTCTCCAGTGTGGGGCGTGGGACCTGGCTAATTAATTTGCAAAGCTCTATCGTGGTTTATCCTGTTGATGCGGTGGGTAGTCATGTTACGACCGTTATAGTCCCACCTAGCATAAGAGGGGACACCCCATTAACCCGGCGGGTTTCTATCCAAGGGGGGGGGGGATTTGCGAAACCTTAATGTGGGTGGACTGCGGTGGAGCGATGCATTGTAAAAGCCTTGTCATGTGCTCTAGACCTCTCACCAAAGGAAGTGTGAGGTGGTATCGACGGATGCCAAGCAAACTAGAGAATTCATGTCATGTGGGTAAAGTGTACAACCTCTGCAGAGTGTAAATCTATTCGAATAGCCGTGTCATGGTCATGGACATCTTGGCAATGTCACTCAAAGTTAGCTCTTGGTTTTGGTTTTCAAAAGAATTATGAAATTTGTTTTGGTGGTTTAACCAAATTGGGTTTGGGCGGGAAGCCATGTGACAGGAGGGTATCCTTCACTATCTTGATGATGAATGTTATCCAACTGAAAATAGATTTGCAAAAATGAATTTTAACTATTGTAACCTGCCTTGAAACTTACTACTTGTAATTGAAATAAAATTGGCTTTATGCAAATCAACCCTAATATGCTTTCCCTTGATATATCCCTATACATGTCATTCTGTTAATTGACGGGTGTAACTTGCGAGCACGGTTGTTGTGCTCACTCTTGCTTGATTCATGAATTGAGCAGGTGAAGATTCCTATGATGATGGAGATGACCAAATCAATTAGGTCGCGCCCTCCAGCCAGTCACCTGTGGTGTAATGGGTGGACACTGTCTTTTGGTTTTTCCACTGCGTTTGTGTGCTCTCGGTTGCTGGAGCTTGTAAGCAACCCTTGTAATCAAACCTCCTTTTGTTGTTAATAAAGTTCTGTGGATGTTTTTGCTGTCACTTGCTTACTGTGAGAACTGGTCGATGATCCTTGGAGACCAGTTTAGATCGCAGTGGACTTTAAGCTCATCCTCAAGCCTCACGACCTCCTCAGGTTGGCTCCTTTCGGACCTTCCTCGTGAGCGCATGGAGCTTGGGGAGGTCTGAGGTCCAACGACCTCCTTAGGGTCGGGACCCCAGATCTCTGGGTGGTTCTATCGGACCTCTCGGGAGGTCTAGAGGTCCTACTAGGATGTCCTCTCGGGACGTCCTGGGAGTCCTATCGGACCTCCCAGGAGGTCCCTGGACCTCTCGGAACGTCCTAGGGGCCCCTTTTCGGACCTCCCGGGTGTGCCCTGGGCCGGGTCATCACACCACGTAAGCCCTCTAGGATGGAACGATGTGCCCGCGAGGGCTTGCGTGGCAGGTTTGACCACGCCGTGGTCGGTGGCGTGACAACACTGTTTGGCCACGCCACGAGTAATGACGTGATCAAAGGGATCAGAATTGGAAAAAAGTTAGAGAGGGGTTAACTTTAAAATATTATTAAAAAAGGATTAAATAAAAAATTTCTCCATGGTGAGATACAAATTTGATGAATTTTTTCTTTTATATACTGTACCATCCCATCTACTAAAAACAACCGAACCACATGTTATAGGACCATAATATTCCATTCAACTACATTCCACCAACAAAACACACCCTTGATTAAGATTATTCTAATTCAATTCATCACTCAACGAACACAGATTACTGCATTTGGAATCATGCATCTAGGATGATCAAGTACTTTATACATGGCCTTTGTATCTTCTCTCAACCAGATCGAGCCTTCTTAGAAAATGCTATAGATCAACTAGTGTTGCTGCATGGTATCTCAGTGCTGATTTTTTGCAGAGAAACCGCCAATTTTTTATCTGTTGGAACTCGCTGGCAACGCACATTTGCAAACTGCACTTTCAACTCCTAAATCTTCTTCTCTTGGGAAAAATGGCTATGTAACATTGTGAAAATTGGGCTCGATATGGCTTAAATGTATGCTTTGCTATGTAACGTTGGTGCCATTGCGAGCAAAAGCAAATATATCTCTTCAAAAAATCCCGCAGGATCGAAATGACCTATATGCACCTCATGGGTTAGGCACTACGTGCTCTTTTTCCATCACCGCCAATTCATGTGAATGGGATGAGCCCCTTCCGCGAGTCGACAGTGGTGTCAACAAGCTGAGCTCGAGCATGATACTGACTTGACTCGAGCTTGCATGCTTGCTGCTTTCAAAGTCTGAGTCTAAAATTGAGCTCGAGGGAGCTATTTTCACAATCCTACCTTCCATACCACGCCTGTGCCACTAGTAAGCTCCTTCTATTAGAGGTTGTTTGGATACATTTTGATCCGACTTAATCGTTTTAGATTGCACTCAGAATTTAAATTAAAATCCCTTCTAATCCGAAAGAATTGGTTCTAATCCCTCTCTATCCAAACAAGCCCTCAGTTGGAAGGAAGAGACAAAGCCATTAGGTTGGGGGAAGCATGATGGAATTATGGTAGCGTTGGTACGTAGAAACTAAAAGCATGAAGGGTATTTTGGTAATTTCCCTGTGTCTCTAAGATTTTAAATCACGAGTTTTTTTTTTCACTCAACATCATATAGGAAACTATACATGTCAAAAATGGCATGTAGCAAAGCCAGGTAGTTTTGGGTGAGGGCAAACACTGCACTTTCATGACGTCGTATAATTAATTCCCCGCTTTACCCTTTTAATGGCTATGGAACAGTAACTCAAATTAAAAACCCAATATATCAATTATGCATTATTTCTCTCAAGAAACACACATTAGTTTCTTGCTACAAACTAGACGATGTAACTCTCTTCAGCTGCATGTGTACACGAAACAATATCATCATGTAGTCTTTTTTTTTTCTTCTGTTAGTATCTATGAGATATGAATTAAACCCGATAGATTTGAGATGATAGATGATAAAATCTAAAATTCAACTTTCATCCTCTAAGCATCTCCCAAGTTACAAGGCTGAAAAACCTATGTCTAATTGGCCCAAAGCCTACAGCAGTAAACAAGTGACGGCCTATGGCCGAACCCTGATTCTTAGGGTTAGGGTTTTAGAAAACCCCCGCGTATGGACAAACCCACGCGGATCCAACAGCCCAGCCCACCCCACCCCGAATCGGCTCAAAGCCTTAGACGGCGCGAATCTCAGCGCCGCCCGCTATAAAAGTCGCGGAGCTCCCTACCATTTCCCCAGCTCCGCCTCCCTCCGCTGCTCCTGACGCACTCAACCCTCCCTCTCCTCTCGCTCGCGCGGCGCAAGAAGAGGAGGCTAAAACCCTAGGGAGCGAGGCGGCGAGCGAGCCGGTGGTCTTTCGCGATGACGGCGCCGGCGGACAAGGGGAAGAAGGCCAAGACCGACGCCGACGGCGGCGAGGAGAACGAGCAGATCGACGGCGCCCTTGTCCTCTCCATCGAGAAGCTCCAGGAGATCCAGGACGAGCTCGAGAAGGTGAGCCGCGCCTCTGCTTGTCCCTCGAGTTTGGGGGCTATTTTTGGTGCGCTGTGATGGGTTGGGGGGTGGTAGGTCCGGCTGATTTGGCGGTGGGTTTAGGGTTTGGACCGGGGGTTTGTGTCGAATTCGGGAGGAATTCCGCGCAGAACTTTCCATGGTTATTAAGGCGGTAAGGCGAGGCGACCCCCTCACATCTTAAGGCGCTAATGCAGCAAATAAAATGAGCATTTTAGCAGCACATATGTACCTTGTTGTTGCCAATTCGTGAGCCCATGTAGCATCCATCCCTTCCTTTCCAATTGCTCTTCTCCCATGTAGCATCCATCCCCTTGCAAGGTTCAACATATAGATTGTTATAAATGTAATAGATACAAATTGTATTCCAATTAATTGAGTAAATACGGATTGAGTATTTGAGTGACATACCTTGTTGACAATCTCTCCTCTCCTCTCTTCTCTTCTCCCAAGCAACAAGCTACATGAATAATGAGCAACATAACAAATTAACAAGCATGACATAAGCAACATAAGTCCACACAATAACATAGGTGATAAGTCCACAAGCTTAGAGTAGTCTAATGGCATAATAGTAGTCCACAACAGTACAACACAAAAGTAGAGAGATCAGTCTCTACTCGGAGGATCGGTCTTGGGATCATACTCGGAGGATGCAATACTTGCACTTGCACTTGCCCTTTTTTTGCTTCTGCATTAGAGAGATCAGAGAAATAATTATCAGTTTAACTAACATTCAGCAATTCACCACAACACCAGTACACCACAACACAGTAGCAGTTCAGCACTTCAGCATAAAGCACCGAGCCACTGATTCGCTCCTCTCATCTGTTCTCCACGCCTCAGCGCAACACAGAGCACACTGCGTCATGGCCACACGCACACACCAATGCGACCGCCTCCCTCCTCTCCCCTTCTCTCCCCGCCTCCCACCTCCTGGAAGAGGGGAGAGAAGGGGAGAGGAGGGGAGGCGGGCAGGCCGGGTCGCCGCTGGAGGGAGAGCTGTTGGGTGACGGTCGAAATAGAGCAGAAAGGAGGGGGGAGGGAGAGCTGCTGGGTGACGAGCGAAACAGAGCAGAGAGGAGGGGTGTACCTTGCTGGGCGACGGGCGACGGGGATGGGCTGGAGAGGGCGACGCTGAGGCAGATGGGAGGATGGCCGCGACTGATGCGTGAGTGAGCTTGTTGTAACTATCTGTTACTGACTTTAGTTATATCGAGCAGCATGTAAATTCGGATTTTAGGATATATAGTATTGCTGTATTGGAAGAAATATATCGATGTTCCAAAAGGCAGTTGGCAGAGACAGCGTTTAGGTGGTCTCAGTGTGGATGCCAGATAATGGTTTATGTTGGACATGTTCCTGTGAGACAAATTAGTAACTTTTTTGGTTTAAAAACACAAAACATGTAGTGTATCATTAAAATTTAAAACTTTGCCTACCATGTTCTACATGTGGATTGCCATGCCCTGTGTGTTGGCCGCCTCCGCCACATCACCTGCCGGCTGCTATGACGGATATGTTGGCTGTTATACCTAACTTGTTCAAAAACAGAATTTTTGGACAACTCAAATAGCTTAGCGGTTTCTAGTCAGTACAATTTGCAATCAATGTTTCCCTATGGAAATAATTGTGGAAATATCTGAAGTCGCATGTCCATGTAGTTGACTCCAGTTTTACCATTGAAATGAAAAAGGCATTCTAAGCCTTGATCCCTGTCTTATCATCGGTACTGTATAATCTCCCAAATTGACTCCCCTTTATACCTTTTGCCTAATACGGCGCTGCACTGTATTTGGAAGATATTAAGTTGATACATATTATAATTATAATTTTGTAAGTGATCCATATTTCTTTTTCTTCTTTTGAAGAGTTGTCCTGTGCCACCTTGTGCTTGCAGTGGGAATAACCATATAGACTGTCAGAAAAAAAAAGAATTATCTGTCATGCTTATGTTTGTTTTATTCATTGTTGACAGGTCAATGAGGAAGCAAGTGATAAGGTTTTGGAGGTCGAGCAGAAATACAGCGAGATTCGCAGACCTGTCTATCTTCGAAGGAGTGACATTATAAAAACAATCCCAGACTTCTGGCTGACAGCGGTTCGTAGACTACCATATTCTACAATAACTAGCTTCCATGTTTTTTTTTTAAAGTTTTGATCAACATGGTCAGATTCTCACCTCTCATCGTATGTGCTGTTTACAGTTTCTGAGTCATCCTCTACTCAGCGAGCTTTTGACTGAAGAGGATCAAAAGGTATCATTGTTCTCTATTATAAAAATTGATTTCAGTATTACTTGAAAAATTGTATGAGCATACCCAGGGAAATAAGAAAGGAAAGCTTCACATATCTGGAACAGTTTTGTGGAATTTTTTAATAGATCTATTTAACATAGAGGTTCTTCTTTTGAGTTATTATAGATATTCAAGTACTTGGAATCTGTTGATGTGGATGATTCTAAAGATGTCAAGTCGGGCTACACCATTACTCTTGTAAGTATCATTTCCACATGCGAATTATGATGTCTTCATTGCTTCACTTGTTCTTACTTGTTTGTTTTTGAACTGGCAGAACTTCTCTGAGAATCCGTACTTTGAAGACAGAAAGCTTATGAAGACATATTCCTTTGCTGATGATGGAACAACCACAATAAATGCTAGTTCCATTAAGTGGAATGAAGGAATGGTATTGTGCTATTTTAAAAGCTATATCTCAGCACTGGTTTAGATGGAGAAAATCTAATGGTGTTCTAATAATACACAGGGAACTGCAAATGGAAATGCTATTAAGAAGAAAGGGAACAAGCGGCCATTGGTTGAGGAAAGGTTAGCTGCATCTCTTGCCTTCGGCAGGATTGTGGCAAATTGTTCTGCAATCCATGAATACCTTGTTAGCATGTTTTATTGTTTATTATTTTCCAACTGGATGCTGATGTTGAAGTATTTGTTGCTGTCTTTCATATTTATAGTAATTTCCTTGACTCTATTTTATTGGATGTTCATGCCATGGTTTAAATAATTGTAAATGATTAATATCGTTACTTCTCTCATGGCCCAACATTCAGTTATTCCTGTGATGATCATTTACAGTTCTATTCTGTACGTCCTATAGTAATTTGTTAAATGCTAGTGGAACTCTTGAGCTACTCCGTTAGATACTCTACTACTGAATATCATTAGCAATTGCACAGAATCTTCACGAAAGTTGCGAAAGGCTGTTATACAGCTATTGCCATGCTGTGTTAAGTGGTTCCCTTCCGTAGTCTCGCTAAAAAAACAACTGGTGGATTTCATAGATGTGTTTTTTCAAAAGGACTTCCTAATATACTTATATTATATATTAGTTGTTTGTCATGAATTTAAACCTCTTGCTATGGTCAGGTGATATACTGTTAAACAGCATTTTCTGGTGTAGGCCTTGTTGCGTGCTTGCTATCTTGTACGATGTTAAAATAGCTTCTCTTCTGTTTTTCTTGCAGTTTCTTCACCTGGTTTACTGATACAGAGCACAAGAGTCTTGCTGATGGGGTGCAAGATGAGGTAACAAACTTATGCTGCTCGTCTGTCTTTTGTTTTTACAAAACTTCAAGTGATTTGATTTACCTTGTTCACTTGGCAACCTGGGTTATGAGTTCTCTGGTAGACCAGAAGTTTGAAGTTTTCATTATGGCAAATTGTTCCTTGTGGGAATGTTTTCTGAGATTTTAACTGTGCAGGTGGCAGAGATCATCAAAGAAGACTTGTGGCCCAATCCATTGAAATATTTCAACAATGTTAGTTTTCTGTTTTGATGAGTCATTCTATTTTATATCCTTATATGAGTTATATCTGGTCATTAAGATCTCTCATTGCAGGAGGTTGAAGACTATGGAGAGGATGAAGACGAAGAGGTAAGCTCTTTAATCTTGTTTGTATTATGGTTTATCTTGGCATTCATCTGATTCTTAGAAAAGAACGAGTTTTTGGCAAATTTCGCTAAACATGTTATAGATCTGTGACCTCAAATCTAAACACTAGATGTACATCATATACGTGAATAATGACCAGTCAAATGCAAGACCATTTTTATAGTTTAGTTGAAAGCAACTACTGTGAGTTTTGCTGACCAGTTTTTTCTTCTTTGATTGTACCTTATTTCTTCTTTTTTGTTTGCAGGGATCTGATGGTGAGGAGGGTGAAGAGGAGGGTGAAGAGGATGACGAGGAGAACTGAGCCCTTGATGCTGGATTTCAATGGTCCTGATCAACTGTTGTCTCCAGTTGGTGGATGCTGTGGCTCTGAAGGGCGAAATTATGTGACCCTTTTGCGAGATTGCTTCTTTTTCCTATTTGACTTAGCTGGAATTTACCCTTAGGAACCGTTTAATGCCTTATGAAGTACGTCGTATTCTCGACTTAAAGGAGACCTCTATATCATAATCTGGGTATATCTATTAAGGCAATTTAACCTGCTGATGTTGGTGGTTGATGTTTGTGCCGCAATGTTATGTTGCGTGGTATGCACGCTTGTTGTCGCTGTTCAGCAAATTTTGCCTGTCGCGTGTTGCTTTGCCTTCTCCATGACATGAGGTTGTGTCAGTATTTTTTATACTCTTTGCTTGTGAGTCGAATAGTGTGCGGGTAATGCTTGGCGATGTGAAAGAGTCAAGGGCATGTTCGGTTCGCTGTCACTGTTACGTTCTGTTGTCACAGTGTGCCTCAACTTACTTAGGTACGTTTGACTGTCTTAGTCAGGTGTTTGTTTTGATGTCATACTTTCGGCGTGCCATAAAAACTTAGACTAGTGTCTAACTTGTTGTAGACACAATTCTTTGTTATATTGTTTTAGGGTGTGTTTGGTTGCTGGAGTTAGCTCGTATGAGTAGATGCAATGTTTTTGGTGTTTAGTTGTCTGGTTGGGTGGGTGAGCCTGACTGAATGGATGTAAGATTTCCTCTCGAGTCAGGTCCAAGGGAAACACTCGATTCGAGCTCTCCTCCTCAATCAGGCTGAGCGTATGTAGGCTGGCCAAAGCTCGTGAGTTTGCTCACCTTCTTCCACGCTAGATACAGGCAATCAAACAATATCTCAGCACAGTCTGGTCTAATAAAAACATGCAACCAAATATCTCATCATTGTATCCATTCAGTCTAGTTAGGTTTAGCTTGGATGACATATACAGATTAGACTGGGGATATATAGACAATCAAACACACCCTTAGTGAACAGGCTCAACAAAGCAAGCTGGAATAGCTGCGCCGTGCGAAACTGAAACATCACACCAACAGCGGGGCGAACGAGATGAATGAACTCGCGGGCATACAGAACCCCAAACCAAAGTAGAGAGAACAAGATATGCAATCAATTGCAACGCTGTTGGAACCTGCAACTTGGAGCTCCATGGGAATCACTAATATGACACGCCGGCCGTGGCGACCAGCCATCGTAATACAGATGCCGCGGTTCCGCCTCTCTTTCACCGGCGGCGCCCTCACCGCCAACGCCCGCAGGTCGCCACGACCAACCAACTATTCGGGCCGTCCCGGCGCGGGAGCCGGACAAGGGAAACAAACTCACCGCCCCCGGAAACAAACGCGCATTCCGTGTGGCTGCCGCGGTTGCTGGAGGCGTCAGGTGCTAGTGACTCGCGAGGACCAGGCGCGCGGTGCAACAAGCTGAGACCTGCACCGTTGAGCCCAAACACATCGCCTGATGCCTTCTGCCCCCTGGCAGTGTCAGCAAAGCCCCCTATTTTTTGAAATCAAGCCGCACACTATACTGGGAGAATAAATTCTACGTCCATCCATGAACAGTGATAAGAGAGTGAGGAGGATCGAACGGTAGGAAGGAGGGGCCTCTCCATGAGGCCTTCTCCAGAAAATTGTTATCCCTATACTGATGTAGCGAGAGTGTAGTTTTAAGACATGGTTGCTGGCCATACCAAACTTTATGTGCCAAAGTATGACATGGCATAGTTTTTTGTAGCCCAAAAATCATTGGCCACAACTATAACACAATATAACAAAGAGTTGTAGAGCATCTTTAGTGTATTGAATCGATGTCGACTCAAAGTCATACTACGTAAACACTCTAGAAACTGATCTTGTTTTTCCCTAATGTATTGAACCGATTTCTACTAATAACTGGGACCCACGTTACATTAAAAAACCACAAAATAATAATATCTTCTCTCAACCGTATTCTCTCCTGTGTTGTTGTTTAATGTTTTGAATCGACTCCTAAGTAGAGTCTGGTTTCATGTATTTTTTTTTGTTAGAATCGACCCTTCCAATATATTGAATCGATTCAATGCCTTCTCTCTATTTATTTGAATCGGCTAAAACACAATATTAAAGATAGTCTGCAATAGATTAAGTTTTTATGGCATGCCAAAAATATGACACTAAAACAAACACGTACTCCCTCCGTTTTCTTTTATTTGATGTTTTCGACCAACTACACTGAACAAAGTAGGCAGATCCGGCTCTAGGACGTCAATCATTACCGAACAGAGGGAGTACTAAAAAAAGTCAAACGTGTCTAAGTAAGTAAAATTAAATCTTTTGGGACGGGCCCGAGGAAAGCCCCTCGTATTCACTCTGACAACACAACGTCACAGTGATAGCGAACCAAACATTTGCCTTAGCTCTCACATCACCAAGCATTACCAGCACACTATTCGACTCACAAGCAAAGAGTACAGAAAACACTGACACAACCTCATGTCACGAAGAAGGCAAAGCAACACGTGACAGGCAAAACTTGCTGAACAACGACAACAAGCGATTTTCTTTCTGAAGTATTTCATTTTTTCGAGACGATGTTAGATATATTTACTTTTATTAGAAGTGTTTTTTTTGTTTGAATGTCTTTAGATTTATTATTTTTTTATTTAGATACTTTCAGAAGTTCTTAGGTAGTTAGAATCTCAAGCTATAATAGAACATCAGTCCCAACAAGACGTGATCGAGATCAAGATTATCAGAGCAAGACGATTATCATAATATTGAGCATGATGAGTCAACACTTTGATAATATTGAACCTATTTTTGAAAAGCAATTATATCTTTTAAAATTATGAAATTGCATTGCTATGATTTATACAAATTTATTGATCTAGCTTGTAGTTAATATCTTAATGATAATTGAGTATAGCCTTTCCATCCTTAAACTTGGACACTATCCTTTGTCACCCTAGAACTAATGGTATACATACTAGTTACTAAGTTCGTATCTAAGTGTCAAGCTTAGCCTTGCTTAGATACATTGATATTGGGGCAATGATTTGCCTCGACATAATTTAAAAACATAAAACTGGATTTGGGCAATCAAGATTGGAGACTGGCTGGTATGGTGAACTAGCAAAGTATTTTAAAACAAAAGAAAGCCAAAAACAGATTTCGACTTAGGCGACTAGAAAGCATGTCAGGTGCTGGGAAGAGCACTACAGTGTGGGTATGGGGAAGTACCGCCCAAGTCAATTAAGGATCCGGATCTTGTGATGACCTCTCGTGTAAAAACAGTGCAACCACAAGTCTATAATGTGTACAATCTGGCTAACTAATTTGTTCGCCTCCTCGTAACTTCACCATTAGTGGGTGTGTGGTGTGGATTAAGGGTAAGGGAGCCACCAAATCACACGGCGCTAGCAGGAGACCTCTCGGGGGTGTGGCCCAAGGAGGTGATACCTAGTGGGTGGGATTGCGTTGAGGTGGTGTATTGTAAAGGCTTTGTGATAATCATCTTAGTCACACACCTATGGAAGTTTGTCAAATAAACATTATAAGTTGATTGTCTCTTGTGAGTAAAGTGTACGAACTCTGCAGCGTGAGAAAACTATCTGGATAGTTGTGCTCACAGTCATGAGCGGTGCCGATAACTTGCTTGAAGTAGCTTTCATTTTTATAAAATAATTTGTGGAAGGGAATGAAAAGATGGGTTAGAGCCTAGAGATTTGAGATGGCCTGGTTGAGAACCAGTGAGAAGTATGGGATGTGACCCAAGAAAGAGCATGAGCATTGGGTAGATGGAGCCACTCAGTGATATAGGAGGTTGGAGCCTCCACTGGTATTTTTACAACAAAACTCAACTTTGTTAAAAACATGTGTTAGTTAAAAATGCTAGGTCTTGAGATTTGCTACTACTTAATCTATTTTAATAAGTGGCTTTATCCAAACAAAAGAACCACAAGCCATTCCTTTGATCAGCATTGCATATTATATAACTGTATTCTATGTGTTGGCTCGCGAGTACGGTTGTGTACTCATGGTCGCTCAATATTATTATTCAGTAAGCATGACAGAAGATTATATGGACACTTATGAGCGTTTGTCAAGACCGGAGATCAAGAAGGCCAAGAACTAGGTCGCAGGCCCCAGTTGATTGCATGTGGGTATATCGTGAGGGTTCCACATGGTATATTTTTATTCTGCTTTCACTGCTGTTCTTTGAAAAGTAATTGGCCTGTTCGGCCACTCTGCAAGTCAAAAGATGTAAGGTATATTTATGCTTGATTATTATTATGCAATAGTTTTGCATTAGCTTCAATTGAATTCACTGAATATGCTTTGGTTTGGTGGGATCAATTGAACAGGGAAGGGTGACGACCTATGACATGGAATGACATGAAGAACATCATAAGAGAGTGATTTGTTTCTCTATACTATGCACGATCTATTCATAACAAGCTGCAATGCCTTAGACAATGTAATCTCTCTATTGATGAATATTGGAAAGAGGTGGAGATGTTGTTGATATGTGCAGGTATGTATGAATCGGAGGAGGCTGCTATGACACTTTTTGGAGGAGCTTAATGAAGATGTACAAGACCGTGTTGAGATGCACCCATATGCCAATCTTCAAGAGTGCATCAAGCATTGCGGTCTGAACAACAACTATTGAGAAAATTTAAAGACAACCGCTCATATTCTTCTCAATCCACTTGGAAGAGTCCAAATCCACATGAGGGAGGTGCTGCACCCACATCCAAACCGACGGCATCATCAAAATCAGCACCACCTTTCCAATGCGATGCTTCTAAAACGGTAAGCTCGGTAAGCAATACAATGAGTAAAACTGCTAGTAGTGTTGTTTCTGATGCTAGGACCAACAATATTACATGTTTTAAATGCCATGATAAAGGTCATAAGATGAGTGAATGTCCTAACAAACACACCATGATTATTGATGATACCAGTGAGCTACATTCTGAGAGTGAAAAAGAAGATGATGTACAATTTGATCATAATGAGGATGAGCCATGTGATCCTACATATTGTGACTTTGAGCATGGTATATCACTTTTAGCTAGGAAAATCCATAAGGAAGGTGATGAGTGCATAGGCACAAATCAGCGACACAACATCTTCCACATACAAGGTATAGTCAAGAGCAAGGTATGCACTTTTATTATTGATGGCGGTAGTAGCCAAAATATTAATATATAGTTTTGACATGATTAAGAGCTTAGGATTATCTATATTCAAGAAACCTAAAGCTTATCAAATTGAATGGTTGAATGAATGCGGAATTCTTAAGGTGACACATGCTGTTAAGGTACCATTTGCTATTGGTAAATATAAATATGAGATTATTTGTGATGTGGTACCAATGAAAGCTTGTCATATGCTTTTGGGAAAACCATGACAATATGATTGTGGTTCTATGAAGAATGGTAAAACTAATCAATATACATGCACACTTCGGGGAAATAATTACACTTTGATTTCTATGTCTCCTAAAGATGTTTTTTATGCTAGTAGTAATAAAAAAACCACACAATTTTATGATTAGATTGAATCTATTGAGACTTGAGTTTTGTTCTTCATAAGAATTGTGTGTTCTTGCTATCCATTGTTCTTGCGAATTCTTGGAGTTTGCTTGGATTGATCGGTTGTGGTCATCCTCTCCATGCATTAGCCTACATTCTGGTTGAGTGGATTGGATCATCGTGAAAGTTGTGGTGTGATTGCTATTGCTATTGCTGAGGTCTTGTGCTTGACACAAGGTTTCTCAATTTTAGATCGTGTCGCTACCTTTGATTTATCTTCGTTCTTCGTGTGTTCATCGTCATCACAAGATTGTGAAACTCCGTATCAGCTTCCCCATTCACTAGTCACCTATCCCTGTACTCCAGCATGGGGCACCTCCCCCTCTACTCCTGTATGGGGCACCACCCGTCATGTTTTCACTCGGGGTGTAACATCTGTCGAACGTTTCTCATTCATGTTTGGTTCATGGAATTTCTCTCCCTGTTCAATACATTTTTTTTTGCGGACGTCTCTACGGTTTGAAATCCTTTGACCCAGGAGGTCTCCCCCTCTTAGTACTTACTAAGAGTGATAAAGTCAGATGTAGAGCCCAAAACCCAGGATGGTTCCTACTCTTTCAGGTGCATTTACCGCTGATATATACGACTTTGTAACTCCTTTATGATCCATGAATAAATCTAGCAGTTGATTTGCAAGATTTTGCAAATCTATTATCCTCTGAACCTCTTGTTCATAGTCTCGAGTGAGTGGATCATTATTATGAACACTATTATCATTCCATGATGGTTCCTGGCATTCCATCTTGGGGTCCTTTCCTCCGCCTAATGCTGGGAATAGTTCTCCATTAAATACAATTTCAGCGTATCTTTCTTTTAGCAAATCCCTTGTCATGGGTTCTAAATACTTTATTATAGATGTAGATTCAAATCCCACGTAAATTCCCAATTTACGGTGGGGTCCCATTGACGTACGCTGAGGAGGTGAGATAGCTATGTAAACAGCACAATTGAATTAACGCATATGGGAAATACTTGGCACTTTCCCACAAACTAGTTGGAAATGTGATAACTTATGGTACATGGATGGCCAGAGTCGCATTAATGCTGATGCATGTAATTCGGCATGTCCCTAGCACGTAGTTGGTAGATTGGATCTAATTAACAAGGGTCTAGTGATCATCTTGATCCTCTTGATTAATGATTCAACAAGTCCATTCTAAGTATGAACACGCGGGACCAAATATTCCAATGTTATGCCTAAGGCCATGCAATAATCATTAACTGCTTTTGAGGTAAACTCTCAAGCATTATCCATTCTTATGGATTGGATCCTATGATATGGAAACTTTGCCCTTAGTGCAATAATTTGTTAAATCAGCTTGACAAAGGCGTAATTCATAGTGGATAATAGACATATATGCGTCAACCGAGTGGATGCGTCTATTGGTACCATAAATTACTTGAATGGCCCATACTTGGGCTCTATAGGTTTGCATATATCCCCCTGAATAAATTACTTGAATGGCCCATACTTGGGCTCTATAGGTTTGCATATATCCCCCTGAATCCTCTCAATGAAACCAGTCAATTCATCTTTGATCTTTTGATACAAGGGTCTCGTAATCAACTTGCCTTTCACACAAGCTTCACACACAAAGTGTGATAGATCAAAGATGTCTTTGGACTTCAAGTTGTGGCCAGCAGAATGTTGTAGTATTTGGCGCATCATATTGTCTCCAGGATGACCCAGCTGTTCAAGCCATGTTCTAAATAGTTTGGGGCCTTTAACTCGGACTCTCCTCGCAACATATTCTTCATCACGTTTACTAAATGTGTAGTATAATCTAGAGGAGAATGTAGGGAGTTTCTCTACTACTTATTCCCAATATCCCTCTCTCTTAGTGAAATGTACTCATAACCATTCTCTTCCCCTGTTTTCATGTGGTAACCATTATTTCGGATATCTTCGAAACTTAGTAGAGTTCTAGTGATTTTTTAAATAATATTATTTTAAAAGATAATTACAAAAATAAATAGTTACCCCCAAAAATTACAAAACTAGGTCCCTATCACCGTTTGAACTGGCGACAAACTCCTGTCGTCAGTTCAACTAGTGACAAGGACCTTGTTGACTCCATGTCGCTGGTCCAACTCCTTGTCGCCAGTTCAACTAGCGACAGGAAGTGAACAGTGTACCTGTCGCCAGTTCAACTGGCGACATGGACCTATCGCCAAACTGGTGATAGGGACACCCTATCCCCTATAAAGATTTTTTAAAATAATCTGTTTTAGATCCACGAGCTCTAGTGGTGGGTGTTGTGTGTAAGGCTGCTGACTAAACGCCCTGTGGCGAGCGGTGGTCTGCTGGGGAGCCTCCCAGTCCTTTAAAAGTTCACGAATGTGCTTCCATTCCTTCTCCTTGTCCATGTTACCTAGGTAGTGTTGTTGGTATGGAGTTCCTGGCCGAGTAGCATTGTATTTATAGTGGGAGCGGACGCAGTTGTAGTGGCTCTATGTCCTACTTTGCAGAGTGAGGTCATGTCGTGCTTTGCAGAGAGTGGTCACATCCTGCTGTGCAGAGAGAAGTCACGTCCTACTCTGCAGAGGGAGGTCAAGTCTTGCTTTGCAGAGAGTGGTCATGTCCTGCTTTGTAGAGAGACGTCATGTCGTGCTTTGCAGAGAGTGGTCACGTCCTGCTTTGCAGAGAGAAGTTACGTCTTGCTTTGTAGAGCGGGGTTACATCCTACTTTGTATAGAGTGGTCACGTCCTACTTTGTATAGAGAAATCATGTACTACTTTGCAGAGAGTGGTCACGTCCTGCTTTGCATATCGAGGTCACATCCTACTTTGCAGAGCGAGGTCATGTAGTTGTATGGGGGAGTCAAGGCTAGAAAGAGGGTGGTGTAGGGTGTCCCGATGCAAACTCCCTCACGTGGTCGTAGTGTGCATTCAAAAAAGAGATCGAAACACGAGACTAGCATAATAATAGTTCTACAGAAATTAATATTTACATAGCATGATTGATATTTAGAGGAACAAATATCTACTGGTGGCCCCTCTTGGGGTGTACCCCGTATGTCGCCCCTAGCCTCGTCCGGGGCGGCTGTTGGCGCTGGTGCAAGTACGTCAGAGGCTCGAGCTGCTAAGGTACCCGACCGACGTGAGAAGCTGGAGGTGGTGCCGCAAGGGGGTCCTACGTCCATTGGGTCGGTCTCGACGCACCGTGTAGCTGTGAAGCCCCCACGAAGACCTGGGTGCCACGCTGGTCCAAGTTGTAGTCCCCAGAGTGTGCCTCGTCGTGCAACAAGCCCCCCTTGTCCCAAAGTGGTGTAGGAACTGTTAAACATTACGTTACGCATGTAATCATGGCGAAACCACGAAATAGGATGTTACACAAGCAAGCAAGGTAGTCATACCTGGTGGCACGAAGGTGGGCGCCGACGACTCTGCGTACTCCTGCACCGTGTACCGGTGCAACTCAGGACCTGTAAGAGAAGATTGCCATTAGTAACTAGTGGGGTTCGAAATAAGGAATCGGAAGTGAATGTGTCATGCTCACCTGCAAACTATCCCAAGGTGCTCCCATCATAGTACCACGATGACCCACTCGCCACGTCCAGGTGAGGAGCCTGTGGCCATGAACCACCATGGCTGACCCCTCGTCCACGCATTGGTGGGTCCGCCGGGTCCCTTGGCGTGCGACAAGTTGCGATCTGGACCCCTCGTCTCGCCTTCTCCACGATCCGCTCCAGGACCCCTCTGATGTCCTACGCCGCCAGGGGGAAGCGCTCCCTGATCGTCATCTGATGTGCGGAGGCTGCCAACTCGAGGATCTCCCGGTGTAGATCCGTTTGTACACGTAATCAACAAGTTGGAAACCGAAATCTTAGAAATTAAATATGAAGTACAGAATGTTCAATACGTATCAAGCGGTGGAATGCGGAGTCCAACTGCGTGGGGTACGTGTCGGACATCGTAGCCTCTGTCGTGGTGGGTCGTCGATGACCCGAATGCAGCGAAGCCTCGTCCAACTGGCGTACTACTCTATGTATTCTGCGTACTCCCCGGGGTCGTAGTGAGCATCCTCCAAGACGACGTCGCTATAGGCACTGAGCCAGCCCTGAACCCAAGGGAACATCCTATCTGCCCAGGAGGTAGTAGTAGGTACTCCCTTCCTAGTGTACCTATGGACAACAAGACAATTATTTGGTCGGTACGTAACAAAGATGGTACGAAAGAAGTAAAGCATGAACTTACCTATGGACATGGGCCAACACCCGCTTCCCCCAGGGGGCTAGGACCTACTGTTGTAGACCGAACTGGCGCATGACCCGCTACACCTAGCACTCATCCACGAAGACTTCGTGCACGAAGGCCATCCGCGTGTACCAGTACACGTAGTCTCGCGTGCATAGGCTCGACATTCCTTTGGGCTCGTGCGCTTGCACCCTCTCCCGAGTGTACGGTCTCTAGATGACACGGTCACCCATCAGCTGATCGAACATCGCAATGTAGTCCGGGTACGACCCCTGCGTAGTGATCGGCGTGTATGTGACCTATGGAATAGAACAACAGAAACTTAGCACACAAAATTGTGATTACATTATGAAAAATAATAAATGTTCATGAAACTAACCCATCGACGACACCACACTGTGCCCATGGTCGGCCGGTCCACGTCGTCGCCCTCGGTGTACAAACTGACCGTGTACGCTCCCAAGTCCAGCTGTGGTTGTCCGATCTGGAAGAGTTCGAAGGACCACAGCTGTAGAAGAAGCGGACATCCTGAGAGGATGGAGCTGTCCTAGGCCCGGTGGCATGCATTGCACAGTGCGTGGTACGACGCGCACATCACGGTTGGACCCCAGGCGTAGGGTTGGATCTCGTCCACCCGCTAGTCCGCCAGCTCACGTGCGTACCGGACGTAGTGCTTGTCGACGCTGTTGCCGTGGGACCCCAGGAACATGACCCACCCGAACAGCCACAACAGGTAGACCTCGAAGTGCCTCCTAACAATATTATCGTCTGTGTAGATCCACCTCAGCGTTGGCCCGTGGGGGCTGCTAAACTCCCTGTACCTGTTGCCTAGCGGCAACACATCCTGGAACCTCACCAGCAACTCTGTGCGCCACGTGGCCAGGATGTCTTACGCCGCCAGAGGGAAGCCAGTGCAGGGCAACCCGGTCAGAAAGGTGACGTCCTAAAGGGTCGGCGCAATCTCCCCGCACGGAAGGTGAAACGTGTGCGTCTCTAGCCTCCAACGGTCAACCAGCACTGTCACTAGGGCCCGGTCGTATGGAAAATGCCTGGACATACAACCAGGACCGTGGTCCTGGTCGTCCTCCCATGTTGCCTCAACCATCCTCGTTGGTGAAAGGAGGCCTGCCGCCCTCAAACTGCGTCGGGTAAGGTTACAAACAAACGTTAGTCCACCCGAAGTAGTCAAGCTACAAATGAGTACATGAAGATCGCAACGACATGTACCTCGGAACTCAACGCGGGTCCACCCTCCATGCCTGATGGGCGTGCATAGCCGCAACACGCTAAGCTCAATCGCCTCGTCGCCCTCCCGGGGGTGGATGGTACTGAGGCGGCTACGGTAATGCACGTCAATGACCGGGTCAAGCAACTCGTACGACCACTGCGCAGCATGGCCTGGGTTTGCCATACCTGAAAATTCAATACATACATTGTAACGACTACGAAACATGTACATAAGGTAATAGGAAGTGGCATTAATTACCTGTCACAAATAGAAATCAAATTTAAGTTGGAAATATTTTGCTTATACGTAGCCTATGTAGTAACTTCGGATTTTCTTTACAATTTCAAAATGTGTCATGCTATTTTCCTAGTTTAAAAATAATTTCCGGCATTAACAATATAATTACCACGCACAAATGGGAAGCTAAATAAAGTTGGGATTATTTTGATTACGCTCTACCTACCCTACTTAGCTACTCTACAATTTTTACAAATTTGTAATAGGTGTCTTCTTATTTCTGCAGATTTATCCTAAATCGTTCGAGTGTTGGAACATTCATAACTTGTGCACGATGAACTAGACTAACATAGCTCAAATGATGCACTACATAATTTGACTACAATTATCTAATCTACTTAATTCTATGTCGCTATTTTTGTTTGCTAACCGACAAGGTTTTGACAAAATGTACAAAGTTGCCAAAAAAATATACCTGCAAGATGGCTGACTGGATCTGATGCTTTGTCTCTCTCTCCTCCGCGATGAACTGGCAGAGCTTCGTTACCTTTCTTCTCTTCCTATCCTCCTCTCTTCTGTTTTTTTCTGGAATTAAAATGACATTTGGACTGATTTTTTGGGGTTTATATAGATGGATCCCTGTCGCCAGTTGAACTGGCAATAGGGAGTTGGACCGATTACATGGAGTCAATAGGGTCCCTATCGCTAGTTGAACTAGTGACAGGAGCCTATCGCCAGCTCAAACGGCGATAGGGACCTAATTTTGTAATTTTTTGGGGTGACTATTTATTTTTGTAAATATCTTTTATTTTTTTTAAAAAAAATTCGAGTTCTAGTTGAGTCTGGGAACAATAATGCATTCTCAATGATTATTTTTACTCCCACGGTAAGACTATTGTGGCTCTTCCAATACGTCAAATGCTACCAGAGTTGCCAGCTATGGCATAATATTGCCAGATTTAGAATTGAATGTCTGAAAATACTTGATATCCCTTAGGATAGAATTTGTGGTACAACTGTCCATAAGACAGAGTTCATGTTCTCCCTCCATTGTACGTCAACTATAAGCAGGAGACAAATAATTAGCATGAAAAAACATTGCATACACAAAAATTTAAACATAAGACATGCAAATGAACTGGAAATACTTTATTTATTTCATGAACTAAAGATTGCAAGAAGTAATTTTAATTCCTAATAGTAATATTGCTGACTAATTCAGGATTGACAAAATTTGGTGTTCAATTTAGTAACACCATTCTAAACACACCATAAATTGACTTCTAAATTTAAGGGGGATAATGGTGATTAATTCTTAGGACTCTCTTGATCCTATTCTGGATGAATATCCAATAACTCATCATTTAGTAGAGGAGAATATTCGTCATCATATAGAGCATTATCGCCTGATTCCTCCCTTAACATAAGTGGATGGGTTTCATTCTCCTCTTGCTCTCCTTCTGCTGGTGCTTCCAAAAAGTGAGTTTCTAGTTTATTCTAGCATTTCATTCTTCGAGAATCTTAATAGAGCTCCACCAGATGCTTAGGTGTCTTGCAACCTTTTGCCTAGTGACCCTTGAGCCCACATTTATAGCAGGACCTATTGTCACCTGGTGATTTCATTGGAGACTTCCCCTTTCCTCTTGCCTTACCTTTCTCCTTGAAGACAAATCATTTAGATTTATTTGCCCTAGTCCCCTTTCCTTTTCCACCGACATTCGTCCTTTTTCCGAATGTTATGCGCCTCAGGTGCACTCTTAAGTTCTTGTAGGATGACCATTATGATTCCTTATGAGGATCTCATTGTGCTTTTCCACCACTAGAAGTGCGGTTATCAGTTTAGAAAAGTTTTCATACCCATTTTCTCCTTATTGTTATGCTAGCACTAGATTTGTAGCATGGAAAGTGGAAAGTGTTTTCTTGATCAGCTGTCCCTCTGTAAAATCTCTTCCACACAATCTGAAATGAGAAATTATCCTATAAAGTGCTGAGTTATAAGCCACGACAGATTTAAAATCCTGTAAGCACAAACTCGTCCAATCATGCTCCCCTGTGGGAGCATTAATTCCCTTTGCTGATTATATCTCTTTTGAAGGAAAAACCACAGGGTTAAAGGATCTCTCTCGGTCAAATACTTATTCTTGAGATCCTTATTCAAATGACCATGTAGGAAGAATATGGCCTTAGCCTTGTCTTCCTCTGGAGCTTATTAGTATTGCTGTGAGGAACAATAGTTTCACTTATGTCGGGACCCGGATTTACACATCCGAAACCCTCTGTGTATTTTTAATTAGTCCCAGATCAGTAGCTAGCTCACACAGGAAGCATCGATGAAATACCATCCATTTATCGATTTAACTAAAAAGATCTCAAAATAACAAATAGTAATATTAACTGGACCTTATGGTTAACGTTTACTTAACTTGCCACGCAGGGCTAAAGAAACAAATAAACTCTTGAAGGACGGGAAACTTGGAAAGGCCAATCAACATGCCCACATGCAATCGAGTGAGGAACACATCCTAATTCACAAAGTCTTCATAGTACTCCTCCTCGAAGAACTCTTGAGTAGCTTGATACTCTTCAACTGAGCAACAAAGTTTAAAGCCGTGAATACATAAAGTACTCAACAAGTTATAGGGAACAATATGCAATTAATATCCATACAAGGCTTGAACAAAGGAATAGCTATATGGTTCTTTTGTAGAAAATAGTACTGATAGTAAATACGCTAAATAGATTGAAATGTGTATTTAAAGGACAATAAGTAAATAAAGTAAACAATTTATTTGAAAACAACTAGTGAACTTCCCATTCATCTCCCAACCAAACCACCTAGTGAACATCTCATCCACCAAGTGAACATTATATTCACCAAGTGAACTCCCCATTCACCTCCCGACACAAACCACCAAGTGAATTCCCCATTCACCAAGCGAACATCATATTCACCGAGTGAACTTCCCATTCACATTTCGGCATATTTTTATAAAGAAACTCTACCTCTCGTGTAAAATCCTTGAGTATGTTGTAGGACTGGAAAGGCGACTAGAGGGGGGGTGAATAGGAGCACTATCTATTTTTCGCTTTAATCGGATTCAAACATGATATTGACTCCAATAGCTATGAGAACTATGAAGATCAATATATATATAAGCATAACGGAAGTCTTGTACTGAATCCCCTTCAAATCCCCAAAAAAACGACAAAAATCAGCATGATGAACAGTACTGATAAACAGTACCGGTCGTACCGGATGAACAGTGCTGGCCGTTCCGATTTTCGGTACAACCGGATGAACAGTGCCGGTCGTTCCGCATGAACAGTAAAATAAGGCGAATGAATAGTAAACAGCCTGAAAACGAAATAAAAAATTGACGTAACTTTTGATCCGTAACTCCAAACTTTACGAAACTTGAAACACACCTTCCTAAGGATGTTAAAAACCTATTCCAAGCGACGATCGAGAAGATCCACGTCAAAGTTTTGATCTTTTTGCATTTTACTGAAGGAGGGTTCAAAAACCGAGCAAAACGAAAACTTGATCCAAAAGCTTGCTCGTGTGTGGATGATTATAAAGATGGCTTTAGATCATACCCCACACATCTCAGCAAGCAAGATCAAGAGGAAAAACCAAGTAAAAACTCTCGGATCAAAGAAAGCCCCAAAATCATCAAATAGAGAGGATGAACACAACGAGACTCATCTCAAGAGATTTGGATGGATTGATTTGAGATGAATGATTGTTGCTTACAGCCACTCCACATGGAGGGCAAAGCTCACCACGTGAGCACACACTCTCAATCCAAACCCTAGAAACCCTAGCCTCTCATCCTTTCTTCCCCAAAACCCTAAACACACAATAGGGCTCTCAAAATGGCCAAAGGGTCTGTAGTGCAACCAGCACTTAGCCCTTATATAGTGGAGGCTAGATCCTAGAGAATATTCCATTAGGGCACCCATTAAACCCTAACACACAATGGGTTAACACACGCACGCATCTCAAAGCGCCGTCTTCATCATCGATTGACCTAAACCGCTTCACCATGCGCCGACCTGCGCCGCGGTTTAGTCAAAGGCAACCAAGGCGGTATTTGGTGAAATTACCAAAATACCCCTTCTCGATCCTTCTCCAAGAATCGAGTCCACAGATCGTGAAGCAATCCCATGCTTCGCCACGTGTAGGTTGATCAACGGCTCCATGTCGTCAAGTCTCTCCCGTCCGGATCCCACCGGCACCACTGAGCACTTGCAACGACTCCCGCGCCACTTGATCCAACCAGTCGCACCGAACTGCCCGTTCGGTCACCCTTATCCATCCTGCGCCCCGCTTGAGTCCTCTGACCTCACCCGGCATCCTTGATCGTTCTGGACCTCAACTCTCCAAGCTTAGTCCCGATCCTCCTCGCCGCTGACCGCCATAGACCTGCAAGCCACCTGCACAGCAATAGACCAAGAAACCATCTCCAGGAACAAGTTCTTCACAACTTGACCCACGTTAGCCAAAACATGCATCATGCAACACATATGCAATGATCAACATGAACTTGACCAAACTCAAAACAAATTCCAAGCTAAATCAACAATTCACTCAAATCATTCCACAAGCGGTACTACCGCCAGTAATCCCCTAGATACAGCCATGCGGTCATACATTCAAAGCATCAAGGGTCATACCGCAACCTGGAGAAATCCCAAAATCTCCCAAACATCCTCTCTGGAATTTCCATACCGCAAACACGCGGTCATTCCGCCATGCGGTACTACCGGCAACCAAAGCCCGGTCGTACCGCTTCTCAAGAAAACCAGAGCTCCTCTGTTCCTCAAGAACACCTCCTCTGGAATTTTGCAACCGCCATGTCACAAACGGTGCTACCGAGTCGCGGTAATACCGCCTTTATCCATGCGGTACTACCGCTCCACTTAAACGCTCAAAAGCCTCAAACCAATCTAGGCCGTCCGATTCCAATCGGACGCCACAAGAAAACCAACGCGGCCAAGGACTCGCGGTAATATCAAGACCTCAAGCGGTCATATCAAGACACCCAGTAGTACCACAGCTTCAAAGCCGGTACTACGATTTACCTGACACTTGCTGAAAACTCTAGATTTCAACAAACTCTCAAAGCAATTGCCAATTGTCTCATCACCTAAGATCATGAGCATATCCACAAGACATCCACAATGTCCTCATGACATCCACATATGTCCATGACCGTGGACATGGCTATTTAAACAGTTTTAACTCTACAGAGGTTGTACAACTTTACCCATAAGAGATAAATCAACTCAAAGTGTCTGACCACACTTCCGTAGGTATGCGACTAAGTGATCATCACATGGCTTTTACAAAGCTCCTTCTTAACCCAATTCTGCCCCCTAAGGTTTCAACACTAAATATCTTTCTGACCAGACAGGGTCCCCTCTTGCGCCATTATGAGTATACGTCTATCCTGTAACTCACGCTTCCAAGACAGAACCGAAATTAAGACATTGCTAATTAGTTAGCCAGGTCCATCCCATACTAGACATGTGGTTGTACGATAAGGCCTAGTTCAATGGTGCACAAGATTAAGCTCTTGACAAGTTACTCAAGCGAGTCTACCACAACCCACAATGTGCTAGCTGCACCCTTTTACTTCACAATCGCTTGCCTAAGCGAAAATTATTTTGTTCAACCATGACCAATGACATACCCCGTCATGTCACACACATTTTAATAATAGTGGCTACCCGCCACAATTCCATATCTCATTAAGTCAAATTTAACATTATTGAACATGTGATTATGAACCTATCGCAACTAAGCATGACTAAGCATCCCTACGATACCCACGTTGGTGATACAATTATGTCGACTAATGTAATGACCATTCTATGGTAACAAGTGATTCATGGTATTCAAATGTTCAATGGAGGCAAAATGACAAATAGGTGATTAACTATTCCCAAAAGCAGTTGATATAAAGATAGAATGCAATTTGATATAAAATAATATAATTTTAAAATCATAGATTCAATATGATTAAAGGACTATGACTTGCCTTGGCATTGCTCAGTTGCCACACTTGGATCTTCAAAACTTGCTTCTGCTCTTGCTCCTTGAAATAGATCGTCTAAACGAGAAAGAAAACAACAGGCGAAGCACAAATAAACCCAAAATAAATTAAAATAAAATCCAAAAGTAGAAAAACCAACTATAAAGAAATAGCTCGATTTTAGATGAATTTAAGAGTTTGAACGGACTAAATCGGAGTTCAGACTACGGAGAACAGACTCTCGGAAGATTTGCCGGAAAGGAAAAAGAGAGAGAGAAAAGAATATTCCCTGGAATATTCCTTCGGACTAAAATGAAAAGGAAAAAGAAAAGGAACTGATAGGTGGGGTCCACCTGTAGGTGAGAGAGAGAGAGAGACAAAGATGGCTGACATGTGGGACCAAGGTGGTTGGAGAGAGAAAGAACACAGAGAGAGGATGACAACTGGGACCCACAGGTCAGAGAGAGAAAGAGAGAGGAAGTTAGAGAGAAGGTAAATAAGGAAGGTAGACAGCGGCTCAAGCGCATGTCGTCGGTGAAGAGCGACGGCGGGGAAACTCCAACGAAAGGAAAAAATGGGTCGCCGGGGAGAAGAGGGTGCCAAGGGAGGTGGTGAGACGATGGCAGAGGAGAGGAACTCGTGGGGGCATGACGACTTCGGTGAATCAAGGACGCCCATAGCAAAGGGAGGTGAGCATGAGCTTAGAGGCGGCACGGGGAACATGGAGAGCACCTTGGAGCGGCCGGAGGGTGATGGAGGTGGCCAGAGATGAAGGAGAAGGATGGTGGAGGGGCATCTCGACAGCGGAGAGAGAGGGAGAAGGGAGGGAACGTGTGAAGACGCACTTGAAGGGGCGAGAGGGCTCACTGACGAGCAGAGGAGGAAGGTGGAGGCGGCGGTTCGGTGACGCTTGAACGAAGATGGTGGATGCACTAGGTAGAATGCGGGCACACGAACTCAAGGATGAAGACGGCTTGGGCGAAGGGCGGAGGATGGTGATGGAACACGGTGGAGAAGACCTTTGATGGCTGGCGGGTTCTCGATGAATTGCCGCGAAAGGGGATCGATTCCAGTGGCCGCACTTGGGGCAAACAAGAGAGGAGCTTGGGGCGGAAAATATGACGCGGAGGGGCTCCTTTATAGGGCTGGATAGGAGTGATTGAAAGGAGCACGACGACGACTCATCTCGAACACGGGCAGTGGCAGTCATGCGCGAAGAGGAAAGGAGGAAGAAGGTTTGGCGATCTTGTGGAAAGCGGAGGCGATCAAGGTGAAAAAGAAAAAGCGGGACAAAAAAGAAAAGCGGCCATGGAAAAGAGAAAAAGGGTTGGGCCAAAAGAAAAATAAATGGACCGAAAGAAAAGGAATTCCGGCCCAAGGAAAAATCCAGAATTAAAATGATTTTTGAATTTAGGAAATCGAATTAAATAAAATTGAGCTCAAAGAAATAACAAATAAATTCCAAAAATTCCTAGAAAATTCTCTAGAACTCAAGAAACCCGAATAAAACAACTTTTAATTTAATTGAAGTTTAAATAAATCACATTAAATTGTTTTTATTTCTAAAAAAATTAAATTAAGCTGGAACTTAACCAAGAAAATTCAAATGGTTATTTTTATTTTTAAATGCTTCAAATGAACTCCAAATTTGGGATGTTACAACTTAGCCCTTTAGAGGCAAAGTAGAACTCCATGTCTAGAGCCCAGGTTAGGTAGTTGCTCCCGTCAACTACCAATTCAACAAATTCTCTTTTTGTGACGTCAGTCTTGTTGCCTATAGCACTGTATAGCAGCATATATGCATAGGTACATCATGTACCACATGAGTCAAATCATGTGTTACAATAATAAAACAACTTGCATGAGTATTAAATATGAAATTTATGGATTTTTAGTAATTTTCTATCAATTTTTTACTAATTTTCTAGGCATAGAACAATTACTGTACTTACAAATTAATAGAAAAGTAATTTCTAGCATTTAAATAAATCACAAAAGAGTTAAATAAAAGAACCATAAAACTTCTGAGGTTTAATTTCCAAAGCTCCATTGAGCGAAAACCCTCATACTTTATTCCGAAAGTTTTGGGGTCTTCTTTGCAAACTTTTTGTCCAAAAGGACCAAATTTTAATAAACCAAGGACTAGCACTTAAAAAAACCGAAGGGATTTTATGCATAAGTGCCAAAGGCCGGTCGGATCCCATCTGAACTGGGCCTTATGGGCTAGAATCAACGGCCCAAATAGGGCCTTTATGCGGCCCGCTTAGTCAGCCTACTAGGGTTTCCCCTAACCGTAGCGTGGCTTAGCCCGAGCGCACGCAGACGCAGACGCAAAGGTATATGGCGGTGGCATCAGTGCGCACAATGACGGTGACGCAAGTAGTGGCGGTGGTGCCCATGAGCAGTGTAGCGTCGACGACATTGCTTGACAGCAACAGCGGCGTCCCGTGGTTGTCTGCACGCCCGATTGGTCCCAGACTGATGCGGCGGCGGCATCCGCTTCGTCCTCACTGGGGACAGAGCTAGAGCCCCTAGCCTTATCCGCACACACATGTGGAGGCAGTGCGATGCTGCGACTGCATCAGCCTGGTTTTACCGCAAAGGTGGCAGTACGGACTCAGAGGCGGACAATAGTGACCATGGCGCGAGGCATTGACGTCGTGCCGTCTCTCTTCTTCTCCGGCAGGCCGGCGTGAAGGAGACGACAACGGTGGAGTACGGAGGCGGCGGCGGCAGCCACAGCACAAAGGCATCGATTTGGCCGATGACATGCAATGCGGAGGTGACACACGACACACCTTGCCTGATGGCGAGATCCTTGCTCCATGGAGCCTGACGGCACGCGCGGAGGCAAGTGACGACGAGCACGATCTTAGTCGGTGGTGCGTAGCAGAGGCAACGCGCTATCCAGTGATGACATAATGTGGAGGCAGCACCCAGTGCTCGATTCACAACAGCAGTGCGCACGCGGAGGCGTGCTGCCATTGCCTAGACGGTGGTTGCTGATGGCGCGTGCGCAGAGGCGCATGGTCAGAAGGACTATCGACGACGATCGGCGAAGGTACGCGGAGGCGTACCCAAACCAATATCGGTGGAGTCTGGCGACGCGTGCATGGAGTCGCACGGCCGGTTGGCTCAGTTGACCGGTGGTGCACTGTGGAGGCGGTGGCAACGGCGCATACATGGAGGCATGCTCTCGGCCCACCGGTGGGATCGATGTCAATGAACGGTAGAATAAAACTAATCTACTAAAAAGAACATTATCGCTAGAATTGAAAATTTAGATCAAAGTAACGTACCAGGAAACCTTAGCTTATGGTGTTATCATGTTGATAACATGTTGTATAATCGAGGTCGCGTTGCCGACGATCTAAACTCTCAACTCACAAATAATAAACAATAGACAAGAACACAACGATGTAGTCTCAACCTTATCTCTTTACCCGTGTCCCTATCCCTCTTTATATAGGAAGTGGAGGTCTCCCTTCATGCATTAATAAGCAATATGACTAAACCAACTAATGAGTCTTGTGGGCTGACAACCTCCTAATTGGCAAAATTTTTACTGTTCTAGCCCTGTAGCAAGGATTAATTTCAAAAATAGCCCTCATTCGCCATAATTAGCAAGAATGGCCCCTGAACAGTGCTCCTACCGCACCTACTAGGGCGTGACGACTGCCCGCCACCGGCGCGCAGCACCTACCCCCGAGGCGCAGGGCGCTGCCTGGGCGCCAGTGGATGCCAAATCCATTTTTTGTAAGAAAAAACGAGAAAACTGAAAATTTTGAAATATAAATATTATTTCATTATATTTTGAAAAAAAGAAACGAAAAAATTGAAAATTTTAAATTTTAAATATTATTTCATTATATTTGATTGAAAAAGAATATCGGTAGTGAGAAATAAGGGCAAGGAGTAGGGTTTTTTTTATCCGAAATGAGGGTTTCGTCATAGTTTGAGCGCATATATAAAAAGGTATGAGGACTATTGGAGTGTCTCCACGATGAAGTCGTCTAAGCGTATACGCGTATATAAATGACGCAATGATGAGGTACTTTATGAAGCTTATACAGAATGTGATTGGAGGGGTTGAGAACGGTCGTTGTGATGATGAAGATGTCCGAAAACATGGAGTCTCTCCTCGATGAAGTCGGTGCGAATGGTTCTTTATGGGATTTCACTAGAAGAGACATACTTGCAATATAGGCTTAGCGGAGACATGGAACAAGAACTACATTAGAGTATGCGGACATAGAAGCACGTTACACGTAGTGACATGGCATGATGGTCCGCTAATTGCTTTAGTCATCCTCGCTACTACTACGATACATCATGACACAAGCATCCTGGACCATATAAGTACACATGCCTTTAGGGATAGTAAAATACATGGGGTAGGACGGGGGACTACTACGTAATGACGACCTCATCGTGGACCGGGCCATTTTCCTTCCTTGCTAGCTCGGCGTTGAACTCCTCGCGGCCTTCCCTTCCCTTGTCGCGGAGTGTCCACGTCGGGCCGGTATGTCAAGTAGTCCATGTCCTGCGATTTCATGATGTAAGTTCATCATATAGTGGAAATCGGAAGAATGATGTAAATTCTTCATAACTCACGCCGCCGACACGGATTACTCCCGGACGATCGGATACATCAGAAGCGGAGCTCACCAAGATGAGTTTTCCTTGCCCTTGACGCGGATCGCCTCGCCGGGCCGGTATGTCAAGTCGCCCATGTCCCGCGATTCCATGATGTTAGTCGCGCAGATAGTGAAAATCGTAAGAATGATGTAAATTCTTCGTAACTCACATCGTGGATACGGAGTACGCCCGGGCGACTGGATACGCTGTGGCGGCCGGGCTTAGCCGCATGAGCCTTCCCCTTGCCCTTGTCGCAGGATTGTCCACGTCGGGCTGGTATGTCGAAGTCGTCCATGTCCTATGATTGTATGATGTAAGTGAAAAACGTAATAAGGATGTAAATTCTTCATAACTCACGTCGTCGATATGGATTATGCCCGGGCGACTACTGGGCTCCTTCGGTGCGTCCTCAACAAGGTCCGGTACGTAAGGTTTCCACCGCACGAAGTTCTCGGCCCGCACCGAGTAGTTCAAAGATATACTGCTGATGAATGCCTGTCGACATCTCCGGGCCGTTGAACCACTGGAAGAAGTGGTAGCGCATCTCTGGCTGCCATTTCATGGGGATGAAGTTAAAACTTTAAGGAATTCAACGTTGACGAAAATCAATGCGCGCGAAAGAAATGCTTACGAGGTGGTGCCCGCACGTGTAGTACGCCCGGGCTGTGGTGGCTGGGTGTGTGGACTGAATGATCTCTGCTGGTTCGCCACACACACATTGCGGGATCGGAAAATGTGGTGGTACTGGAGCATCTTCATTGGTTTATCTGGGTATTGTAGCTGTTTCCTCTTCTGCTTAAGCCAATTTTGCTTCTTTAACATCCTCGCGTAGAAGTTTGCCGAAGAGTCCATAACTGGGTATCTATTGTGTAGTGTTGGGTTTGGTTCAACCCCCTTTTATAAGCCCCATGGTTGGCATGGTGTGGTTAATTTCATGTCCAGTTCTGAAAAGCTCAGGAGGTACATTGTTGTCATGTCCATCTGGTTTTATCACTGCGCAAAGCTGCCCCGTGTGGTCTTGTCATCGCAAAAAGTCTCTCCTTTGGTCTTATCATCGCGCAAAGCTGCCCGCGTGGTCTTGTCACTTTGGAAAGCTACCCCGTGGTCTTGTCCTTTGCGCAAAGTCGTCTCCTTTGGTCTTATCATCGCGCAAAGTCGCCCCGTGTGGTCTTGTCACCGTGGAAAGCTGCCCGTGTGGTCTTGTCACTTTGCAAAGTCGCTCGCTTTGGTTTTATCACTGCGGAAAGCTATCTCCTTTTGGTCTTGTCACTGCGCAAAGCTGTCTCCTTTGGTCTTAAAACTGCGCAAAGCTGCCCCGTGTGGTCTTGTCACTGCGCAAAGCTGTCTCCTTTTGTCTTATCACTGCGCAAAGCTACCCCGTGTGGTCTTGTCACTGCGCAAAGCTGCCTCGTGTAGTCTTGTCACTGTGCAAAGCTGTCTCCTTTGGTCTTATCACTGCGCAAAGCTGTCTCCTTTGGTCTTATCACTGCGCAAAGCTGCCCCGTGTGGTCTTGTCACTGCGCAAAGCTGTTTCCTTTGGTCTTATCACTGCGCAAAGCTGCCCCGTATGGTCTTGTCACTGCGCAAAGCTGTCTCCTTTGGTCTTATCACTGCGCAAAGCTGCCCCGTAGGGTCCCTCCGAGATGAGAACGGCATCAGCGTAGGGTCCCTCCGAGACGAGGACGGCATCAACGTAGAGTCCCTGCGTGGCAACCGCACGGACGATCCGCTGCCCATGCTGCTGCATCTCTGGGTCGACTCGCTCGGACGGGAAGATGGAGGGGGCGAGGGTACGCGACGACGCTCCATCCGATGCCTCGAGTCGTCATCGCTGGGCCTTCCGCAGCTCATGTTACGAACGACCTGCTTGACATCATCAATAACCATCTTCAAGACCGAAAAAAGGCGGTCCACTGTGTTGTTCGTACCCTTTCGAGTTCGGCGGCGCCGATAACGATCTCCAAACGGTCCACCGCATGGTTCTGATACAAACAAAATTTTGTTAGTTAACCCTATTTCGAGGGTGGTTAATCTACTACGTGCTCAACGCATCAATCGCCATTGCGTCTTTGCGGTCGGGTCCATCCCCAAGTCCAAGCGTTCGGCGTGACTAGACTGCATGTCGGGCCGGGGGGGGCGCTTGTCAATCTCGTCCGCGTGTGTCGTACGTACCACTCCAAGTACGTGTCGTAAGTCCCTTCATCGTAAGGCTGTGCCTCCTACAAACTGGAATCAGTGGCCGTCTGCCATGCATATACAAACGGCTGCTGCGTCTGAAGCTAGTCATCGCTCATGCGGCCCTTCTTCGTCTGCCTGAAGGTGGAACAAAATAAATAAATTATGGTACCAACATAACATATGATTAAAGGATCTACAATATTATTAAGCAATGCAATGTACTTACAAGTGACTACACCTCGCAAGCGGTCGCCCTAGAGCAGGGGGGATCTCCTGGTGCAGCTCGAACTGCCTCATCACCCGTTGTGGGTTGTACGGCTCAATCATGTGGGAGAACACCAGATGACAAGTTGTCCTCCAGTACGCCGCATCCTGGTGGCATAGCAAGCTCAAGCCGTCGGGGGCTGTGCCCTACACGTGGGCATCCGTCCAAGGAGCCCATATTATGTCGTCCTCGTGCAGGGTCTCGAATTCATTGCGGAACTCGGGGTATATGCGGCGCACTCTCTCCCTAGCCCACCCCAGTACTGCCACAGTCCATCGGGATCCCATGGTCGGGCCTTCCACGGGATCCTCCTCGTCCGCCTCACCATAGAAATCTTTGTGTGTGCGGGTAAGGGTGGATCAGGGAAGTACGGAAATCTGCCGTCCGACCGCTGGCGTGCTCCCGACCCACAGTTATAACAGTGTGCAACCCGAGAGCTCTGTTCCCGTCTTGCGACGTGAAGCGTCGCCAAAGCCATGATACGTCGCGTCTGATCTGGTGAACCCCAACTGCATCTTGTGTACGTTCTCATCGTCGGCGTCCACGATAGACTCCGCAAGGTGAATATAACTTGGGTACACCATGTCCCCCTGCGTGCTAGGGAACATGACTCACCCGAATATAAACAACAAATATGCAATAAGGTGGCATCGAACCACCTCCTCCGTTGCGTCAATTGGGCAATGCATGAATCGTCGCAGCCAACCGTGTGGAACGCCCTTCGACCTCTCGGGGATAGGCTGCCCGAAACGATGATGGAGATGCGCCTTCCAGTCCGGCCACCTCGGAGGAACAAGCGCGACGGCTCGCGAACGGAAGGCGGTAATGAAGCCGACATCTTGCGTTGTCATCATCTCCCCACCGAAGTGGGCGTGTGGGTCTCCGGCCGCCAACGATCAACCAAGGCGGAAAGAAGAGAGGCATCAATTAGGAAGTTCTGCTCCATGTTCAGCATGCGGGCGAATGCAATCAACCCGGATTGACGAAGCCTCGAAACATACCGCTCGTCCAGCGGCCAGGTCTCCCTCGGTCCCCGTGTCACCAGAGTTGGTGGCCCATCGCCATCAATCCAAGCGTGGCAAATGATGCTTGCCGTCCCATGCCGCTTCAAGTAGGGGTGGTAGAGCACGTGCCATTGCTGCAAATAGACAAAACTAACGAGTTAGCGAAATCTAAACGCGTTTAAGCGGTAAAAAATGCAATAAGCAAAAAATTAAACACGTACTTACCTAAACTAATCAGAACGCGCGCTGCGCTTATGAGCGATTCGGCCGCACGTGTTCATTTATATACGCAGCTTCTGAAGACAACGAAAGACAGCGACGCGATGTAAAGAAAGAAAAAAAGGAAAACGCATGCGCCAACCTTCTTCGCAAAACCATGGCGAAAGCGAGGAAGGGAGATTCAGCGCCAGACGGGGGAACACTGCCTGCCGGCCGGGGCGCAGTGCTGCCACGCCGATGGCGGGGCGGTCGCTCACGCCCGATAGAGGCGCGATAGAAGAACATTTAAGGGCCATTCTTGCTAATTATGGCGAATGAAGGCTATTTTAAAAATTAATCCTTACTACAGGGCTAAAACAGTAAAAATTTCTTAATTGACCTTTGTTTTGGTAAAGTATCCATACATAATCAGATCTCACAACCGGCCCGGTATACAACAAACAAGTCATATTTCAGTTTAACGTTTTCTTAGTTTAGCCGTGATCTGGTACGGTGCATTGTGAATGCACATAATTTCCTACATCCTTGTGACCCCATCGAGGAACCTGACTCCTGAGGCCTACAAAATAGGTCTGCCGAGAAACAACACTCACCTCACATCACAAGTTCACAGCCCACAAGGTCACAACACAACGTAGTGTTCACAAAACCACGTGCAGGCTACCACTGCCGTGGTAATGGCTTCCAAGATTGTCAGCGCCCTCGTGGGACAGTGGTCACCATCAGGGGCGAAGCTAAGCCTCAAACCTCCCGGATAATGAGAGAGGACCAACAAAAATTGACAGCTAAAATCAGAATTGATCAAAGTATTTTGATAGCTAAAATTTGAGTTTAGGCTGAATCGTACTGGATCAGCCCGAGGCCTAGGCCGGTATTGGCTCATACCGGTCACCATCTTTGGATATAGTCGTGGGTCACGCCAAAACACACGACCAGCAAGGCGGCAGATGGTGCAGCTTGCAAAGTAGCTGTCAAAAACTAGCGAGATGTTGTGCCAACGTACTATTGCCCGTCGCGCGTGGTTGCTGGGTTTAGTAATTAAATTGAGGATATTTTACATGTCACTGCAAAGATCATAAGTCTCTTATCTGCCACTAGAAAATACTCTATCTCTTAGATGCCACTATATTTTAAAAGGGGTAATTAGCCCAGTGACATCGTGTTGGGACGTAATCGGAGGAACGACACTCTGTTCGTGACGCACTGGAAAATAACATCGCGAACACCGAATATTATGCCGAATGACATCGCCGCCAGTTACTTTCGTTTCCAGAATTTTTTAAATATCGAAACTAAGCTCAACAAATTATCAATTGTTTTGCGGAGCCTCCCAATAGAGTTTAATTGCTTATGTATTTTTTTCAAAATTTTATACGTTTTGATTTTGTCTCTAAAATTTATTTAAGTATACTGTTTGTAGGAATTATCTAATATCGAAAATGAGGTCCAAACATTATAAATTTTTTCAACCTCCTTACACAGTGGACTTAATTGTGTAATTTTTTCAGAATTTTTACAAAATTAATTAATGCAATTTTATAATTCCTTAAATTATGAAATATCAGACTCCTTACACAATGGACATTATAAAATTGTATTAATTATTTTTAAAAAATTCTATAAAAATTACACAATTAACTCCACTGTGTCAGGAGCCTAAAAAATTCGTAATGTTTGGACCTCATTTTCTATATTAGAAAATTCCTACAAACAGTATACTTAAATGAATTTTAGAGATAAAATCAGAACATAAATTTTTTTTTAAAAAACTAAATAAGTAATTAAACTGTGTCAGGAGGCTCCACAAAAAAATTTATAACTTTTTGAGCTCATTTTCTATATTTAAAAATTTAAAAACGGAAGTAACTAGCGGCGATGTCATTCGACATAATATTCGGTGTTCGCGATGTTATTTTCTAGTGCATCGCGAACGAAGTGTCGTTCCTCCGATTACGTCCCAACACGATGTCACTGAGCTAATTTTCCCATTTTAAAAACCTTGCCCTTTTTTCTATTGTTGACTGGTCAAGTTGTCACGTGGCTATGAAAAGACAATTTTGCCCTTGCGCTCGAACAGACAATGCTCTACATGGTCCACACAATAGTGAGGTAAAGAACAAAGGAAACACAGGCATGGTGCGTGGCTTTGGACAGAGGCGGCGCCGGCGAATGGAGGCTCGACATGCATGAGTGAAGACTAAAATGGGTCGGTGCGACCTCAGGAAGACAATGGATGGCGATGTTGAGGGTGGTTGCGCATGTGGTTGTGCTGGCAACAATAGAGGCGGTAGCCAAAGATAGGGATGACAGTGATGACAAAGAACCAGCGACGTTCCCCAAGAACATGCGCATACATTATTAGGGTTTTGGATGAAGCCTCCTAGAGGCGCATTGTATTGATCGAGCGGAAGAAAAGAACGGGCATGGGCAGCTGGGAGCGGCGGCACACACCGGAGGGAAGTGGCGTGTGCAGCTAGGGGTGGTGACACACATGGGAGAAGGTGGACGACAAGACAATGAGTGAAGGGATTTCGACGGAATCTGATACCATGTTAGGGTTTCGGGTGAAGCCTCCTGGAGGCGCATTGTATTGATCACATATAAATAGATTACAATCTACACATTACAAGAGATATATTCTATCGATACATGAAGATTACAAAAGATATATTCTATCTATACAATAGATTACAAGAGATATTGTTGGTTTGTGAATAGTAACAATATCCATAAATATAGACAGATATCTTGAGACATTTTGCTAACACGCCACCGCAGTCACAGTGTTAGCCACTTGGATGGACCGTGAGGCCGGTACGAAAATTGATGAACAAAGACGACGACAATCCTTTGGTGAAGATGTCGACGAGCTGAGATGTCAAGGGGACATGTAAGACCCGAATGTGACCCAACATGACCTTTTCGTGAACAAAATATAGATCAATCTCAATATGTTTAGTGCGTTGATGATGAACCGGATTGGTTGTCATGTAAACAACACTAACATTGTCGTAAAAAACAATGGTAGCCATGGTGAGTGGCCGACTTAACTCCTGGAGGAGCTGACGCAACCAAGTAGCCTCGGCAACAACATTTGCAATGGCACGATACTCAACCTCTGCACTAGAATGAGAAATAGTATTATGGCGTTTGGAGGACAAGGAAACTAACTTCTCGCCAACATAAAGACAATAGCCGGACATAGAACGACGTGTGTGGGGACACCCAGCCCAATCAGCGCCACTATAGGCAACCAAAGTATCCACGGAGGAGGGGGTGAGACACAGTCCGTAACTAACCCAATATGACAGTAACGTGGATCATGCATATGCAAACAAATATGCGGTATTGCGTATGTGATGTTAGGATGAGTGAATGTGAGATACCGAAGAGCACTGACAATGCTACGATATGCAGTAGTATCAGCAACCGATGGTCCAGAGGTGGCACGAAGTTTAGGTGAAGTATCAACGGGGGTGGGTGTCGGTTTGCACAAAGCCATGCTTGCACAGTCAAGAATAGACCGTCTACAGACCGATTGACAGTGATGCCAAGGAAGTGGTGAAGATCACTGAGATCGGTCATAGCAAATTCAGAATGAATAGAACCAATGATACGTGAGAGTAGAGATGGGGAAGACGCTATGAGAATGATATCATCAACATATAAAAGACGATATGCGGTACCGAGACCGCTATGAAGAATAAAAAGGGAGGTATCAGATTTTGAGAAAGAAAATCCAATGGATGTAATAAAAGAAGCAAAGCGAGTGTACCATGCTCGTGGAGCCTGTTTGAGACCATAGAGGGAACGGTTCAAACGACACACATGAGATGGACGGGAGGGATCAACAAAACCTGAGGGTTGACAATAGTACGCCACCTCAGATAGAGTGCCATGAAGAAATGCGTTTTTAACGTTGAGTTGATGAATGGGCCAACTGGATGAGACAACAACGGAGAGGACGGTCCGAATGGTAGCAGGTTTGATGACGAGACTGAAAGTTTCATCGAAATCGATGCTAGGTTGCTCGAAGAAACCATGTAAAACCCAACGAACCTTATGGTGAGCAAGAGTACCATCTGGGTGAAGCTTATGCCAAAAAATCCACTTGCCGGTAATAATGTTGGCATAGGAGGTGGTAGCACAAGATCCCATGTGTGGTTAGAGAGAATAGCCTGAAATTCATCCACCATGGCAGAATGCCAATTGGGGTCTTTGAGAGCACCGCGGACGGATTTCGGAAGGCTAGAAATAGAAGATGAAGTGGAGGTATGGAGATTAAGCTTCTCACGTGGTGGGACAAGAATGCCAGAACAGAGATGCGTAACATAAGAGTGAGAGGAGCTAAGGGAGGAGTCTACCGCGGTGGGAGGAATAGGTGGAGCAGCAGACAGAGACACCGCTTGCATGGGGTGGAAAAGCTATAGCGGCAGGAGCTGCCACGACAGGCAGGAAGTCAGCGACGGCAAGGTCTAGGATTGCTGTGGCAGGCGCCAGAGGAACGGCTGGTGGGAAAGGTACAATAGTAAGATCAAGGACTACCGCGACTGGAAATAGGGGCGCGACAGGGGCGAAAGTGGCTGTCGCGGCAGGAAGAGCAGCAATAGAGAGAGGAATCTCCTCCTTGGTAGGGAAGGTTGCCATGGGAGATGGCAAGGTAGGAGCGACATGAAGAAAGTCATAATCCGACGAGGAGCTTGGAGAAGAGAGAGCAAACGAAAAGACAGATTCATCGAATGTGACATGATGTGAGAGGATGATCCGACGGGTATTGAGGTCCATACAACGGTAACCCTTGTGATTTGGAGGGTAGCCAAGAAACACACAGGGGACTGAGCATGGAGCTAATTTGTGTGGTATGGTGGCGACAGTATTTGGGTAACAAAGATAGCCGAACACACGAAGATGAGAGTAGGACGGCGGAGTCTGAAACAAGCCTGAAATGGAGTGGAAAATTTGAGAGTTCTTGTGGGTAGGCAGTTTAGGAGGTATGTAGCCGCATGGAGGGATTCAACCCAGAAAGATGGTGGCATGCGTGCTTGAAAAAGAAGCGACCGAACGATATCGTTGACGGTGCGGATAATGCGTTCAGACTTGCCATTCTGTTGGGAAGTATGAGGACAAGAAAAGTGAAGTGTAATGCAGTGGGAGGCAGTAAAATGACGAAGAGCATTGTTGTCAAATTCGCCACCGTTATCACATTGGATGGCATGGAAACGGTGGAGAATTGAGTAGCAATGTAAGAGTGAAAGTTTGCTAGAATCGAAAAAGTGTCAAATTTGAGACGAAGTGGAAAAGTCCACAAATAGTGAGCGAAATCATCCAATATGACAAGAAAATGTTTGTAACCTGAAACACTCGACACAGGAGATGTCCAAAGATCACAATGAAATAATTCAAAAGGGCGAGTCGTTCGACTCGTAGAATTGGAAAAAGGAAATCTAGTATGACGACCTAATTGACAAGCGTGGCACAAGGTGCTATCTTTTATTTGTGGAGGACATGAAATAACGGAGGTGCCGATGAGGTGATGGATGGTCGGTCGGCCAAGGTGGCCTAGTCGACGATGCCATAGGGTAGTGCTGTTGGTGGAGGTGACCAAAGCGCCCGAACTATTGCACCTGAGAATTTCACGCTTGGTTTGAAGACCTTCACGGAGAAACCACAAGTGTCAAAATTGATAGCACAGTGATTGTCAATTGTAAATTTACGAACGGACACAAGGTTATTTTATTAAATGAGGGGTGACAAGAATGTTTTGGAGCTGGGGTGGATGGGTGGATGTGGGAAGAATGCAATGACCGGCATGGGTGACAAAAAGATGATTCCCATCGCTGACGACAATGAGGTAAGAAGGAGGGAAAGGAGAGATATGGGTGTGGTTACCAAAATCTGAAGACATGTGGGTGGTAGCACCAGTGTCCATGTATCAATCGCCGGTGGGGGGCTGCATTGTCATAGTGTCGAAGGCGTTGATGAGGCCGAAGGAGTCCCATGAGGGTGCAGTAGCATGCGACGCCGGGTGGTAATCAGGAGGTGCAGCTGCCTAGTAGCCATGCGTGTGGTCGGCAGCTAGCCTGGTGGCACGAGCGCATAGCGGTGTAGTGGAGTAGGAGCAAGATACAGCAAGGTGAGAAGCCCCTACGGCGAGCTGCCTTGTGACGCATGATGCGGAGGACCACCGGGGTGAGGACCAAGAATGCCGGTTGAGGGCCAGAGCTGAATAGCCTCGATACATGGATTGTAGAAGGTTGGCATCGGTGGTTCGCACTTGTTGCCCTTCACCTTGACTTTTCCGGCTTGCCGCCACTGTCGCCTTGGTTGGAGTAGACACTGGTAGGGCGCTCGCCGGTGTAGCCGACGACTGGAGTATGATGCGTGCACGCTAGGGGTGGCCCGATCTTCACGGCGTAGGTTGAAGAACAAAGCGAATCTTGCTATGGAAAGTGAGGATAACTAGTTGTGAGCAGCGGAAAAATGTAACTAGCTTTAACCTGCCAAAGTTGGATGCGACCAAGTGTTGGGGAGAGACGATCTGAAGCCTTCTGGATTCCGACCCGCTATCCGAACAATCACAGAACCACAATCCGGAACTAATCCACACAAAATGCCCAGAAGCGGAGAGCACGAATTAGGGGATCCCAGAGGAATCTTCTTGTGAATCCAAGAGAACTCACAAGAAAAAGGAGTAAGGCACTCAGTAGTCTTGCTGTAATTTCATATATCAGTTTGTTGAAAAATATCAAAAGTGCCTCCACGGATGGGGGTAGAGGGGTATATATACTAGGAACAACCCTCCTAGCTGGGTATGAACATAAGTCGCCACGTTGGAAGGTGGAAGGCCAACTGGTTGAAGCATTCAAGGAGTCATCTCGAATTCTCGCGCGTTTGCTCAACTTCTGCACAGTCTTCAATAAAACAGTAATAACTCTCTCCTCGGAAGACCAAATGATGAGTCGTTTGTTGGAGGTGAAAATAGACTTGATTATCTTTCCATCCATATAGGTTATACATAGTAAAACATGACAGGTTGGTGCGCAAGCATTCAAGGAGTCTTCAGTTTTCGCGCAGCATTTATCAGCATGTGCAGCTATTACTAAAATGACCATAACTTTCATTACACAACTCCAAATGATGCACGGTTTGAAGCATAGGAAAATAGACTTACAAGCTATCCATTGGTCTGGTGTATTCTGGCTGGAAACATTATAATTCATGCAGATAGTGATTGCAAAACTCGTTGGTTTTCTGGACCTCCTTGTTCCTCTTCAATGCACCTGAGTTCAATCAAAGAAGAGGACATTGGAAGCATTACTAAGTTATTGAGATCTGGAATAAGTCCTAAGTTAGCATTCACCTAATCAAGTATTTGTTGAGCACGTCTTCTCGTGATTGGTCCTTGATATTGTTGGTCCTTGAGAATATCTTGGTCGCGGAGATGATCATCTTCAGCGTGCTCATTGAAGGTTGGGATGTCCTCATCATCCTCCCCTTCTTGAAAAGGAGTCGTCCTCGACTCGTTTGGTCCAAAGTATGGAGAGAGGTCGGAGACATTGAAGGTCTCACTAACGCCATACTTACTAGGAAGATCAATATTATAGGCATTGTCATTGATCTTTTGAACCACTTTGAAAGGACCATCTGCTTGTGGCTGTAGCTTGCACTTGCGCTAGTCAGGGAAACGATCTTTTCTGAGATGTACCCATACCAAGTCACCTGGTTCAAACAACATCTTCTTTCTTCCCTTGTTTGCACGCCTCTCATACAGCTGAGTCATTTTTGCAATATTCTCTCTCGCCTTTTGGTGAATCTTTTTGACATGTTCGGCACATTTGTTTGCATCCAAATTGATGTGCTCCTGCAACGGTAAAGGAAAAAGATCTATGGGAGCAGTGTGTTTGAAACCATATGCAAGTTCAAATGGACAAACTTTAGTGGTCGAATGTACCGCCCTGTTGTATGCAAATTCCACATGAGGTAGACACTCTTCCCACATCTTCAAATTTTTCTTTGAAACAGCTCGAAGCAACATGGACAATGTTCGGTTCACGACTTCAGTTTGTCCATCAGTTTGAGGATGGCATGTTGTAGAGAACAATAGCTTGATCCCAAGCCTTCCCCACAAGGCCTTCCAAAAATAGCTCAAAAACTTGGTGTCTCGATCTGATACAATGGTGCGTGGTACACCATGTAATCGCACAATCTCTCTGAAAAACAATTCAGCAATATGTGAAGCATCATCGCTCTTATGACAAGGAATAAAATGAGCCATCTTGCTAAACCTATCAACCACAACACAAATTGAGTCCCTTCCCCTCTTTGTCCGAGGTAAACCAAGAACAAATTCCATTGAAATATCCCCCCATAGAACATTAGGAATAGGTAAAGGAATGTACAAGCCATGAGGGTTCAAACGGGACTTAGCTTTATGGCATGTCTCACATCGCAATATATATCTCTCAATGCCGCGCCTCAACTTTGGCCAAAAGAAATGGTCAGCCAACACACTCTCAATTTTCTTGGCACCAAAATGGCCCATAAGTCCTCCAGAATGAGCTTCCTGCAAAAGCAATAGGCGAACAGAGCAATCTGGAATGCATAGCTTATTAGCGCGAAATAAAAGGCCATCATGCAAATGAAACTTGTCCCAGCCCTTTCCATTTTCACATTTGGAAAATGGTTCAAAAAAATATGAGTCATGAACATACAATTCTTTGATACTTTCTAACCCAAGAACTTTAGCATCAAGTTGAGAAAGTAAAGCATGACGTCTAGACAAGGCATCAGCTACACCATTATCCTTCCCTTTCTTGTACTTGACTGTGTAAGGAAAAGATTCAATGAATTCACTCCATTTTGCATGTCATCAATTCAGTTTTAGTTGACCCTTAAGATGTTTCAAAGATTTATGGTCTGAGTGTATTACAAATTCCTTAGGCCACAAGTAGTGTTGCCAAGTTTTCAAAGCTCTCATGAGGACATACAATTCTTTATCATAAACAGAGTAATTGAGAGTTAGTTCACTTAACTTTTCACTAAAATAAGCAATTGGCCTACCTTCCTGCATGAGTACTCCTCCAATCCCTATACCACTTGCATCACATTCAATTTCAAAAGTCTTACTAAAATCCGGGAGTGCAAGGAGTGGTGCTGATGTCAACTTAGCTTTCAGCTCTTCAAATGCCTTCTCTTATGTCTCACCCCATTGAAAAGGTATTGCTTTCTTTGTGAATTTGTTGATTGGGGCAGCAATGGTGCTGAAATCCTTCACAAACTGACGATAAAAACCAGCAAGGCCAAGGAAGCTCCTTACTTGGCTTACATTTTGTGGAGGTAACCACTCACAAATAGCTTTTATCTTCTCCTCATTCACCTCCACTCCTTGACCTGAAACAACAAAGCCAAGAAAAACTACCTTGTCGGTGCAAAAGATGCACTTGGCAAGGTTAGCGTACAACTTTTTCTTTCTCAAGACACATAGCACACATTCTAGATGTTCAATATGTTCTTCAAGAGACTTGCTGTAAATTAAGATATCATCTAAGTAAACAACAACAAATTTGCCAATAAAAGCTCTAAGCACATGATTCATCAATCTCATGAAAGTACATGGTGCATTTGTCAATCCAAACGGCATGACCAACCATTCATACAACCTAAATTTTGTTTTGAATGTAGTTTTCCACTCATCACCCTCTCTCATTCAAATTTGGTGGTAGCTGCTTTGCAAATCAATCTTAGAAAAGATAGTTGAGCCACTAAGCTCATCAAGCATGTCATCAAGTCTAGGTATTGGATGCCTATACCTCACTGTTATGTTATTAATGGCTCGACAATCTACACACATTCTCCATGATCCATCTTTCTTTGGGACTAAAAGAACCGGTACAGCACAGGGTGAGAGACTTTCATTTATATACCCTTTGTCGAGTAGTTCTTGAACTTGGCGTTGAATTTCTTTGGTCTCCTCCAGATTTGTGTGGTATGCTGGTCGGTTAGGAAGTGGGGCGCCAGGAACAAGGTCAATTTGATGTTCAATGCCTCTTTTTGGTGACAGCCCTGGTGGTACTTTGTCAGGAAACACTTCATCGTAACCCCGTAAGAGATTCAACACAACACTCAGTAAAGTAGAGGGTAAGTCGTTAGTTGATAAAAGGCTTTCCTTGTACAGGAGTACAAAGAACATGGCATTGGGTTCTCTCAATTCTTTTATATCCCCTTTCCTAGCCATCATCACTAATCCCTCTTTTCCCCGTGTCTTGGTATTTTGCGGCCGTGGAGTTTTATTTGGCTTTGGTTTCACTCGCTCACTATGTTTGTGGTTCTCACTCAAGTGTTTCTCACTCTCTCATTGTTTCTTTTTTAGTTCATCCGTCATGATCTCCTCCAATGTTAAAGGAAGCAAAGTGATACACTCCCCTTTATACATAAAAACAAGGGTATTGGCTCGACAACTAATCTGAACATCACGATCATATAACCAAGGTCGCCCTAAAAGTAACTGGCATGCTTGCATTGGAACCACATCACACTCCACCTGATCTTGGTATTTTCCAATTGAGAATTGGATGGTCACAATGTTGTTCGCTTGTAGTGCTCCACAATCATTGAGCCATTGCATCTTATATGGGGTAGGATGACGTCGTAGTTTTAGTCCCAATCGTTCTACCAATTCTAGACTTGCAATGTTATTGCAGCTACCATTATCAACAATAATGCTGCATACTTTGCTCTTGATGGTGCCTCGAGTGTGAAATAGGTTATGTCGCTGACCATTTTCTCCTTTCACAACATTAACACTAAGCACACATCGAGAGATAAAACAATTGTTGTCTCCATCATCAGCTGGAATAACATCATCATCTGATGCTTCTTCAAGTAGCCCATCCTCCTCTGGCTCACTCTCAGATTCCCATTCTCCTTGTTCATTAACAAGCATGTTTATTTTGCTAGGGCACTCAGAGGCAATGTGCCCACACCCTTGGCACTTATGGCACTTAATTTCGCGGCTGCGAGATGTGGATGCTGCTGCCGATGTGGCAAATGATGCTCCTATTTTTCTAGTAGAGCGTCGATTATCTTGGTGTCCTGCAGGTGAAGAAGCCAACGAGGGTGTAGGCTTGGCAGCAGGAGTAGATGAAGACGTCTCAGGAGGGGCACCTTGAGAACGACGACCAGCAGAGGATGTACTCGGCTATTGGTGACGCCATGGAGCTGAAAAAGAACGGTTCCCAAATGACTGACCACGTCCTTCTTGTTGGATCTTTCTCTCCGTGCGCATAGCCTGGGCAACAAGATCTTGCAGATTGTTATAAGGAAACATCTCAACAAAACCTGAAATTTTATTATTTAGACCATGCAAAAATCTTGCCATCTTGGATTCAGCATCCTCTCGAATTCCAGCACGGATCAAGAGTAATTCCGTTTCTTTATAGTACTCATCCACAGTTTTAGACCCTTGTCTTAACGCCTGCAACCTATTGCGAAGGTCACACTGGTAGCTTGAAGGCACAAAGTGCCTTCTCATCACTTGCTTCATTTCAGCCCAAGTATTGATATGAGAACGCCACGATTGTAGCTAATTTTGTTGCATTTGATTCCACCAAGTGAGAGCATATCCTGAGAATTCAACTGAGGCAAGATTTACCCGCCTTTGATTGGAGAGATTATGGACATGAAAAATCTGATCACATTGCTCTTCCCAATCAAGATAAGCATCAGGGTCTTCTATTCCCTTGAATTTAGGGACGCTCAACTTGATCCGAGCAATATTATCCGGATCATCCCTTTCACGGCGACCTCGAGGTTGTCCTCCCTCACCATGGGCAACACCACGATGTGGGGGTGGATGCTGTCCATAGCCATCATGATCTGCAAAAGCTTCATCATTGTCATCATATTCTTCTCCATACCTGCGACCGTCATGCACATATTGGTTGTTGAAGCGCACATGGTGGCCAAAACCACAACCGTGAACACCTCCCCCATGCTACAGAATATGTGCAGCTGCGCCTTGGCCACAATGGGCACCGCCCCCTCGTCCATCACCCTGACCAAGATCTTGCTGGTCGTGGAAGCCATCATTAGCAGCAGCTCCCACTGAGTTCTCATTAGCGGCTTCACCTTGATCAACAATAGGGTTAGGTTGACGTAGACCCCCACCACTAGCGGCGGGAAGGCGTTCATTGAGCATCTGTCCCATGGCCTGAACCAGATCACAAAATTGTTGCATCTCGGCTCATGTGACCATCTCCCTCATGATTTTCCCCATGTACACTTTCGTTGGAACCTGCCATGTTACCGAAGAGAAAGTGGAATAGGTAATATTTGTGAAATCACACAACCTCACCTCTTACTCACCAATGTTCTTATGCGTTCTCAATGGACAGCAAGAGTGACAGTACCTTAGATGAGATCAAGCGATTGAAAGGACACGAATCGAAACAACCAGCTTCGGGTTTTAGTGGGGCTTGGTGTGCTAAACAAGGAGGGTTGTAGTATTGGAATCAAGTGCCGTAAATCACGCAATGGATACGTGAATGTCACCGGTCCAAAACACCGAAAAATTCAGAGCATGAATCTGAAACTTGCAATTTGACAACCGCAACACAACCCTTCATTTTCTTCTTCTTTTTCTTCTCTTTTTTTTCTCTCTTGTTTTTCTTCTTCTTCTTTTTTTGACACTAAACAGCAAGCTCAACAACTAAAAACAAACATGGTGCAAGATATCGATGGTGACTAGAAACAAGATGAGCACGAACGGCACCAAATTAACAATACTAAACAAAGGCTTGGTAATTTTTTTTTTGTGTGGGTGATTTGTGTACTCTAGGAAGGGAACAAAACAACAAGAATACAAGAACACACAATGGAACACATGGTTAATATGTGGATGGCGAAACCTACCGAGTCAACAAAAGCTCTGATACCATATGATGCGTACATGCTAGGGATGGCCCGATCTTCACGGCGTAGGTTGAAGAACAAAGCGAATCTTGCTATGGACAGCGGGGATAACTAGTTGTGAGCAGCAGAAAAAGGTAACTAGCTTTAACCTGCCAAGGTTGGATGCGACCAAGTGCTGGGGAGAGACGATCCGAAGCCTTCTGGACTCTGACCCGCTATCCGAACAATCACAGAACCACAATCAGGAACTAATCCAAACAAAATGACCAGAAGCGGAGAGCATGAATTAGGGGATCCCAGAAGAATCTTCTTGCGAATCCAAGAGAACTCACAAGAACAAAGGAGTAAGGCACTTAGCAGTCTTGCTGCAATTTCATATATCAGTTTGTTGAAAAATATCAAAAGTGCCTCCACGGATGGGGGTAGAGGGGTATATATACTAGGAACAACCCTTCTAGCTGGGTATGAACATAAGTCAGAATGTTGGAAGGTGGATGGCCAACTGGTTGAAGCATTCAAGGAGTCTTCTCGAATTCTCATGCATCTGCTCAACTTCTGCGCAGTCTTTAGTAAAACAGCAATAACTCTCTCCTCGGAAGTCCAAATGATGAGCCGTTTGTTTGAGGTGAAAATAGACTTGATTATATTTCTATCCATATAGGTTATGCACAGTAAAACATGACTGGTTGGTGCGCAAGCATTCAAGGAGTCTTCAGTTTTCGCGCAGCATTTATCATCATGTTCAGCTATTACTAAAATGACCATAACTTTCATTACACAACTCCAAATGATGCACGGTTCAAAGCGTAGGAAAATAGAATCGACAAGCTATCCATTGGTCTGGTGTATGCTAGCTGGAAACATTATAATTCATGCAGATAATGATTGCAAAACTCGTTGGTTTTCTGGACCTCCTTGTTCCTCTACAATGCACCTGAGTTCAATCAAAGAAGAGGACATTGGAAGCACTACTAAGTTATTGAGATCTGGAATAAGTCCTAAGTTAGCGTTCACCTGATCAAGTATTTGTTTAGCACGTCTTCTCGTGATTGGTCCTTGATATTGTTGGTCCTTGAGAATATCTTGGTCGCGGAGATGATCATCTTTAGCGTGGTCATTGAAGGTTGGAATGTCCTCATCAGCGCCAGGAGGTGGCACCGTGGGAGGCAGTGCCCCCTGTGTTGGCGTCGGTGGAGGACATGATTCGGCCAGATGACGAGTCGGCGAGGAGGGCTGTAACCTAGGTGAGTCGGTCACCATGTTCATCCTTTAGTTCTTCGAGGAGAAGAAGGGACCGAGCTTGGATGAAAGTCGGGAAGGGCTGCATAATCATTGGAAGAAGGGCAGAGAGATGATGATATTTTGGATTCATGCCCTTGATCATGGTGAGCACAAGTCTTTGATCGTTGACGAACTGACCAACATCGCGGAGAGCGTCAGAGAGAGTCTTCAGCTTGAGACAATAGTCGATGGCTGACATACTGCCTTGCACCAAATTGCTGAATTCAGCCTGGATGTAGATGGCGCGTGTGGCCTTGCTATCTTGGAAGAGATTCTCAATCGTGGTCCAAAGAGCGGCAGCTATGGTGGAAGGAGCCATGACGATGTTGAGAATATCTGGGGATATGGATCCATAGATCCAAGACAACATAGTGGAGTCCCAGCGCTTCCAATCGACATCAGTGTTGGTGGAAGTGTCGGTTCCTTAGAGATGTTCCTCGCATGCGAACTTCATGACCGCAACCTCAAAAAGGGTGTGCCACTTCGCGTAGCTGGAGGCGGGAAGCTCGAGGGTCACCAGGATGAGAGACTTGATGTTGCCGATGCTAACGGCTTGTGCCCAGAGGTGCGCATGGGGAGCTGGCGTGATGACAACAAGGTGGTCTTCACTCATGGTGGTTGTGAGGTGGTAGATGCGCACGGGCGGGAGGAGAAGCACACCCTTGCGAGAGGTGGCACTAGACCGAAGAGGGACATGCAATCAGGAGTGTATCGCACAGGAGTAGTGGAGTTGGCGTGCAGCAGAAGGCACCGGCACACGCGAGATGAGGCGTGCAACAGATGACGACGTGCACGCTAGGCAACAGAAGAAAAGAATGGGCGTGGGTAGCCAGGAGCGGCGACGCACACCGGAGGGAAGTGGCACGTGCAGCTAGGGGCGACGACGCACATGGGAGAAGGTGGACGACAAGACAATGAGTCGAGGGATCTCGACGGAGTCTGATACCATGTTAGGGTTTCGGATGAAGCCTCCTGGAGGTGCATTGTATTGATCACATATAAATATATTATAATCTACAGATTACAAGAGATATATTCTATCTATACATGAAGATTACAAAAGATATATTCTATCTATACAAAAGATTACAAGAGATATTGTCGGCTTGTGAATAGTAACAATATCCATAAGTATAGACATATATCTTGAGATATTTTGCTAACATACAACAACAACACGAGGGCATGGGGAGCTCGCTGGTGCAGGTGTCACGGCCGTAGAAGGTTAGTGGAGATGGGGAGGTGGTGACCAGCCTCAGGGAAGAAAACGATTGTTATGGCGACGTGCTATGGTGGTGTGATGGCCGAATTGAAGTGGGGAATAAGGAATGGGAGTGGAGGTGATGCTCTGGGCGAGAAGAATCGCGGAGGTTCTCACCGAGGGAGACGAATTCGACAGTGGCATTGGTTTGATCAGAGATGGTGAATAAGACTCGAGCTTGAAGACGTCGATGGAGAGGGCGCCTAAAGTGGATTGGATGCCCAAGATGGGAGGGGTGAATTGGGTATCTTTTTCGAACTAGACCAAATTTAAAATTTTTAAGGCAACCTAAAAACTACTACCTATCTAAGTGTCTATAGTTTGGTAGTGTGCTCAATCAATTCCTAAACATACTAGTGAAGTTTTGCAACCTAAGTTCCAATCCTACACAAGTCTAGTAATATAGTAATAGAAAGAATAAGAAATTAAGTGCGGAAATGTAAAGGGGACAAGAGACAACCAAATTTTTTTTACCAAGGTCTTGGAGATTTGTCGATCTCTCCTAATCCTCATTGGAGCACTCTCGCAAGAATATAGCTCCTACTTGAATCCGTGCAGCGATCCATGCAATCAAGTCATGGTAGTCCTCTCTAAATAGGTGGACTCCAAACCTTCACAACCCTCCCGCTGCCTTCCACAAGCTCCTACTTGGAAGGTCATCAAGAGCATGCCTCCAAGCCGTTTAGGAATCACCAAATTCCAAGACCAATAAACCCAAATATGTCACTTAATCCCAGCAAGGTCAAGCAACTAGAAGTGATACACGCTAAGGCCTAATCTACTCTCACACTCTCAAAATCTCAACTTGAAGCTCTTCAGTGCCATTGAACTCCTCAATATGCAAGCCACTGTTTTTGAGTCACAAGAGTGCTATCTTGAACGTCCATGATCCACTTATATAGCCTCTCCATTCAAAAACTAGTCGTTTGACATATTTTCTGAAAAGTGTCTGTAGATCAGGATCATCCGCGTCGACTTGGATCATCCACTTCAGTTCAATTTTCCTCGGCCCCAACGATTCAAAAACTAGCCAATATATCGACCCGGATCATACGCCTCGACCCGGATAATCCATGTGATTCAGATCATCCACTTGAGATGTATTATCCACCTCAGTGAACTCACACCGTGGAACATCTATGGAAGAATGGTATAAGTCAATGAAACGCCTTGGCCCGGATCATCCGCCTCAATGCTTCGCAACCAAAACTTTATCCTTGGCACTCTCTAGCTAGAACCAACCTAATCAAGCTCAAGCTACTAGACTTGAACCCCCCTTAATAGTATGGCGAAAGCAAAAACAAGAAACATCACTCGACTCCTTGGATCATTCCTAGACACAAGGTCCTTAATCTTTATGCAAATTATGCTTTGCCATCATTTGCATACATAGGGATCCATGGAAGTCTAAGAACAACCCAAATTCAACATAAGACCTAACTAATCTTAACAACACTCAAACCGAAGTTAGTCTTAATGATTTATGGGTCATTAATCATCAAAACCACATAATCAACGAAATAAGGGCCTAGATGCTTATACCGCCAGATCTGAGTTCACGAGGTCGGCAACGTCTAGGATCAACGGATCTGGCCCCAACGGTGAGGAAGATGGTTGGCGGCGGGTGGCTGGGGCATGGGTTGCGGGAGGAGGAGGTGGGAGTCGAATGGGAGGAGAGGAGGGAGGTGGGGGAGAAGAGATAACGATGGGAGTCAGGTGGGAGGAGGAGACGAGGGAGGTGGGAGGCAGTGGTGCGGATGGCTGGAGAAGAAGAGATGACATCATAGGGGAGTGGAGGAGGAAAAAGACAAGGGTAATTTGGGCATTTTGGAAAAAAAATCTGATGAGAAAAATTTAACGGAGTTGACAGTAGCGGCAAAAATGGATAATGTTTGTGAAATGTAGTGGCGTATAAGGGATAGAGCATTTTGTAGTGGCAGATTACTGAATCAGGAACATTGCAGTGACATAAAAAAAATTCCCAACTAAATTTGTGTTTGTTTGTGTGCCCATACAGCTTCTAATACTCGTGTGATAACTGTTTCATCGGCAACAAGTCCAAATAATAAAGAATCATGGAGTGTCACTTCAAGGAGAAGAGGAATACACCGATCCCGAAGGGGCTATACCAAAGACATCAACACGGGCCCCAAGAGAGAGGATACCAACACTGGCGAAGGGGTCCCAAACCTCAAACTCCTATTAAAGCACCAATTGCACCCACAAGTCAAGCACTTTGTAAAGCAACAACAAAACACGACGCAACCCTACAAACAATGAAGTCTGGGGCCATCTATCCACAAGGCAAATGAAGAGAACCATGACTCTTCTAGAGGCTCGAGATGCAAACATTAACACCAGAGTGCTCATCACGACAGCAGTCACACCACGGCTCACCAATGTGAACCCACCACAATATTACTGAATGTGCCAGCAGCCCAGCTCCAACTCAACACTAGACGACCACCACTATCAAGACAAACCACAACAAAAGCATGTGGAGGCATAACCAACACAAACAGGACAACCGGCGAGACCACTTCGGGGAGAGGAGGGTGGCAGCCCCTCCACTCACACCACAACGAAAGGGACAACAAGCATAAAACGAGCCGATGGCAACAACTCCTCCCCCTTCCTCCCAACTGTTCACTGACGGTGACCTGCCTGCTTAGGAACCTGGAACAACTGCAACTCACGGGGCATCCACGATGGTCGGCCTGCACCTCGGAGCCATGACCCAACACCGAGCGCCCAAAACATTGGCCTCCAACAACGACTGACATGTTGCACGGCATGGGCGGTCCTGGCTGGGTTCATGGGTGTTCAACTGAACACCCAAAATTTTTAGACAAAAATTCAGTATATATAAGGTATAATATATGTATATACTAGAAATTAGGTTAAATCAACATGTAATGTCCTCAAAAGCCCATTCCGTCGGCATCTCACTCGCAGCCCACTTGGCACTCGCACAATCCACCAAAGCCAAGGCATTCCACATTCGGTCACTGTTTCAACCTTCCCCCACAATGACTCGGCCCAATATCTCAAGGCTTATTTATTGGCAAACCACAACTCGATCTCTCTTTCTCTCGACGCACATCTATCTCTCAAAAAACACACACGCATACATCCTTGCCGTTCGTCTTGCGTGATAGTGGCGGTCATGAGCCACGCCAACAGTGGCGTGGCGGTTGGCGGCTGCAGACTCTGACGGCCTAGGAGAAGGGGAGGCTGAGAGAAGGGAAGGAGCACTGTGGCGCTGTGGCAGCCTGCTCACCTGCTCCGAGTGACCGAGCTCCGAGTGCAGCGGCCATCGCGGTGGGAGGGCCGGCGGGGAGAAGCACTCCGTGCGTTGCTCCGAGGACCAAGGCTCTAACTCTGAGCGGGTGGTGCAATGGAGGTGGTCTGGCGATGGACCGGAGCTAGCAACTAGGGTACGCCGTGAGCTTGGCTGGCCGGCGACGGCGGCGGGGCAAAGCGCGTGGGCGTGTCCATTTGGGCGATCGAGCGACCGAGCTGGCGAGCCCTGACCCCCGAGCACAGGTCTTGAGGAGTGACGACTGAGCCATTGAGGTGAAGTATCTAATCCCAAATCCATAATTCCCAAATGGTCAAACCGGTTTGAAAAATGAATTGTGGTTAACGAATCTTGTATTTATGTGAATTGTAGATCTTAGAGCGTTAAAAAGTGTACAGGGTAGTTCAGATTATTACATTATTGGCTGACACAAAAATGAGGCATTAGATTGCCCTCATAAAATTTAATCTTATATAAACACATTATACTTTGAGAACTTTCAAGTATCCATGTGGAGTTCTTATTAGATAGGAAGATTCTAAGCAATAACAAGCTAATTGTAACAGATAATAGAATATCTAGACCATTTTTAGCCAAAGCAACTAAACTTTCAGCTCAGTTGAGAGCATGAGACTAATAGATAACTCTAGATTTAAGTTAGATTAGCAGGCTGTAGCAAATGATGGTGGCATACTTCAGCAATATGAACATAAATTCATCTAGACACACCTATATAATTTATCGATCTCAACTTCTTAAGTTATACAAATTCATGTGATTAATTGAACTTGCAAACTACAAATTCATGGGCCGACGAGTTAGGCTGCATACGTCAATAGCAACACATGTACATCTCCAATTCTCCATTCATCAATTCCTCGGTCCCAAATCCCAAATTCCCAATTCAATATTTTTTTCTTAATTATTTTGTAATTTCTCTCAATTATTTGTGGTGTTATTTCTAGTACGAAAAAATTGTACTTTGTTTCTTTGCTATCATGGACCTTTAATTTTTTTTTCATTTAATAATATTTTATTAACTCCGAACACCCATCCGATAAATCCTGGGTCCGCCACTATTGCACGGTCCAAGCGCCTCCAACAATACAGCAAGAGCAGACCTTTTCCGCAAGCACGCCGCACGGTGAGCGAACGCCGAAGGATTGAAGGAGGCGGCGGAATGCACCTTCGCGCCGCACGCCACCTCGTGGCGCATACGCGCCGGCGACGCACCGCCTCAAATATGGGGATTTGTTTGTTTTGCTGTTGCCCCGGCACGGCCTAGGTTTGGTGAGAGAATCATAACAGGGCTCAGTTTAATTTCTAGTTTTTTTTTGTTTTTGCGTGGAAAATTCCTAATTTTAGCCAAGGAAAAGGGTAAAGAATGTGAGTTTCGCCCCTCAGGCTACGAGGAACCGTGAAAAAGTAATTTCGCAAAAACTTTACTGGAATCAACTAGTGAACTTTCACGGTATAGCAGCACCCTTTCAAGTCCGTTCATAAATATTGTATCCATGAAAACAAAGTTCTGCACGGACAAAATTTTACCTAGGCCACGACACTGTGAAAACGCATGAACCTGAACCATTCAGACAATATTCTTCAGCAAGCTTTGAGGCAAGTTTATGTTTCAACTGGAAAACGGCTGTTTGCTCTTTGACACTGGCGTTCCAAACCAATTTTTTGGCAATGCCAAAACTTGGAAAATGCCAAAATGTAGGCAAAAGAATGGTGTTTGGATGATGGGTATACCAAAAGTTTGGTAACGCCGAAATTAGGGCGGATGATATGGGCCGTATTAGATTTCTTTGGTATTTACCAAAATTTCTTTAGTGTTACCAAATTTTGGCTTCAAACCAAATGGCGGCCAATTCTTCGAGGCATTACCAAATTTTGGTAAGACTAGTTGGGGCTACATACCAAACAGCCCCAAATCCACACTAGGCATCTCCATCTTGTGGACATGATCGGTAAGCATGTGCATTGAACAACGACAAAAACATATCCATGTGTTTACACTACTACAAAAAGGCTAGTATTGGACGTCTCATCACAGACGGTTGACCAAAACCGTCTGTATTAAATACAATCATAGATGATTTTGGTTTAGCGATCGTCTGTGTTACTAGCTGCGCTGAAAATCATTTGTGAAAAAGTAATATCATATACGGTTCGTGTTGAAAACTGTCTGTGAAGTATCACTAAATATCACAGGCAGTTCTTGTTCAAAACCGTCTGTGATACTTTACACATGATTTTCAACACGAATCATCTGTGACTTCCCGTCCTCATCACAGACGGTTCTGAACAAAAACCGTCTATGATAAGTATCTCCCTGATTTTACCATGACTTGAAATGTCTAACTTTCTGATTTTACCATGGCATTTCAAGTTACAGAGTCAGGTAAAATCGGGAGATACTTATCACAGATGGTTTTTAATATGAACCGCCTGTGATACTAGCTCATCACAGACGGTTTTTGTTTGAAACCATCTGTGATTCGCGAAATTTTTTGAACACTTGCGCAGGAGTCGAAATGTTTTGGCACTGTTCTTGTATATTATACCCACCCCGTCTTGTATTCTATCAGTCTCTCCCTCTCCCATCCCCACGCCAAGCTCCGGCGACCGCCCTCAATTCCCCGGCGCGGTTCAGCTAGGAGACGCAACAGACGAGGAGGAGCAGGAGGAGGGACGCGCAGGAGCTCCATGTTTGCCGCAGGAGGTAGACTGCCAGAAGGTACGTGTATATCCCCAAAACATACATAATTTGTTGGCTATTTGATGGTTTTTATTTTATTTGTACCTTTTATGATTTAATGTCAATAAAAAATGATCTTAATTTTGTGTTACCTAAGGTCAGAGCGCCGTCGGAGGTTTTCGGTCGTCTCTCCTTTTTCTTGCCGACGAGCTTAAGTCGAATTCGGACGACAGGCAAGAACAGTTTGTGATATGCTGGTGAGGTACATAGAGGAGCTCACAAGACCAATCCAAGAAGCCGATGAGTTCTTCAGGAGCTTGGAGGACAGATGGTTTCTAGCTAGTTTAACTTTGTAATTTTATTCTTTTTTTTTCCATTCGGAGGGGACGTTGTAAAACCTTTTAGTTTCCCTTTTGCTAGAAACCGTCTGTGATGACCTCGTGTGTTTGCCATCGGAATTTTAATTGGATTTTAGTTGTCTTGCTAGAAGTTGCATATGGAAACTACTGTCCAACAATTGATTGGTTTTGCTCAAAATCCCCCTTTTTTGTAATAGAAAAAACTATCACAGACGGTTCTGAACAAGAACCGTCTGTGATATAGAACCGTCTGTGATGATCTCTTGTCATTATTGACCTATAAACTCAGACGGCTCATGAAACCGTCTGTGATGATAGTTTTGAACCGTTTGTGAAGACTTTTTCTACAGTAGTGTTACCTAGCTAGATGGTTATCCTTTTAGCTTGAACAACATGCAGGTTCAAGCCACAAAGTAGACGGTCCTTTTGACCTTATTGCTGTACCCCTATACTACTACATACAGTACTGTGACATTGTCTTTGGAGAAAAGATTTGGCAAAGCCTGCCTGATTCATACTGCAGAGTTCATTTTGAATTTTGGTCTATCACCGCACCAATTATATTTGCTAAAACAAGCTGTCAAATTAATTGGATGGCATGCATATATGGCATTGGTCCACAAAATTGGTAGGCCTATATTGTGGCAGGTTATTAACATGGGAATATGGTTAATCTAAGCATTATTATGGAAGGAAGATACTATGTGCGAAGAGATATGGTAACTGATATCTCCAGGATCACCTGCTTGATCATATATTTATTCTGTTGAACAATTTATTTCTGCATTATCCTCGTCCGGCCCTTCTTGGCACACGTTTCACATGTTTTCTTAAGATGACTTTTGACATGGTTTGATTCACTGGTAAAGTAATGAGCAATATCGGCGTTGATCATGTATCAGATTTGACAGACGGTATTGAAAGATCAATCTGATATGGTACATTGTTAGTGCTCTTTGCAGAATTTCCTACACAATCGTGACCCTGCAGGAACCCGAGCTCCTCAGACCTATAAATAGAAGGGCGCAAGCGCAAGAAAGAACACACCCCTCACATCACAAGTTCACAGCCCACAAGACCACAAGGTCACCACGATACAAGGCCGTGTTCACAAAACCACGTGAAGGCTACCACTGCCATGGCAATGGCTTCGAAGATTGTCAGCGCCCTCATGCTGCTGCTCCTAGTGCTCGCCGTGAGCGAGGGCCAGGTCTTGCCAACCCCCTGCTGCCGCTTGAACTGCTGCGACGGCAAGCCCGAGTGCTGCGACCCCGGCCCCGAGACAGCCGCCGTCGGGGCCACCTTGCCGGCCGTTGCTGTGGCAACCGCCAAAGCACAGCCAACCGCGGCGGCAGATGGCGCGGCTCGCAAGGTAGCTGCTGGAAACTAGCGAGGTGTATGTACCGATGTACTAGTATACTACTGCCCCGTCGCATGTGGTTACGGTGTAAATCGGATACATATAGTATGGGAAACGATAGTACACAGATTTATGTGGTAAATAAAAAAAATCGGACGTTTCACTTTTCCCGTGAGGTCTCAGAATTTTTTTTAAAATAATCTACTTTTTATTCGAAATTACAAAAATATTCCGACGATATTTTTTTTTACGGAAATATACGTCTGTCGCCCAATGGTTGGACGACTCAAGCCTATCGCCCAACGGTTGGGCGACTGCAAGCTTATCGCCCAACCGTTCGGCTTTAAAACTGCACAGGAGCTGGACCGTTGGCATCATCATTACAGTTGCCGAACCGTTGGGCGATAGGATCGATCGTAACCGTACTGCGACAGCATGTTCGATCGTCCCAACGGTCTTGGCGATCATTAACTATATATATGACTGCGCTGTCCCCTGACAGATCTGTTTTGGAGAGGCGAAACAGTTTCGCTCGCTGCCAAGGAAGGAGAAGAAAGAGAGGAGAGGAGAGGAAAAAGAGGAGAGGAGAGGGAGAAGAGGAGGAAAATTTCGACTACAAGGTAAGTTTGTTTTATTTTGTAGTGTATTCTTTTAGTAGGTAAATAGTTTAGTTAGAAAAAATAATAGTGTAAGTAGCGCTCGTAGGAAACTGTAGTTAGAGAAAACAAAGTAGAAAATCGAAATGTTGTTGATTTGTATGTAAGTAGAAGCGATAAAAAACTTTAGAAAATCCTCAAACACCGAGCGCATAGTAATAAGATAAAATAAATAGATGCGAGGACATTCAACTATAGTGTTTGATAGGATACTTCAAAGGAATCGAGTTTCGGTGATACTTTTGCAAATATACGGGAATATAGAAATGTTATTTGCATATAGTCAAACCCTTTGGACAACTATTAAAATGGCATACAAACTTTATTCCTTCGTGTACAAGAATTGAAGCATCGTAGGGCGTTCTCGTCGCCATGTGACTAGCCGGTCTTGATCTTGCCGTAATGTAGTGTATTTTTGTAGCAGGTCAAATGCCGTGTAATGTAGTTGATTTGTCGTAGGAAACTTTATTTTGTAGTGTAATTTTTTGGGTAAGTAAATAGTTTATTTAGTTAAATGAGTAGTATAATAGCACCCGTAGGAAATTGTAGTTAGAGAAAAAAAATAGAAAATCGAAATGTTGTTGATTTGTATGTAAGTAGTAGCGATAAAAACTTTAGTTAGAGAAAAAATAGTCTGTGAGGGAGTATTATTAGTGCTGTTTGTGAGATGTATTGTAGCAGTGTCGGTGTGTGCGTGGCCGACTATTATTGGGTGAATAATGCGTGACCGAGCGCATATGTCGGGACCCGAATTTACAATTCAGGACCCTCTGTGTTTAACGCACTAGCCCAGGATCACGCTAGTGCACACAGTGGTAACAAAGGTGGAAATCGATCCATACAAGCGAATAATAACATAAACGAATAACTTTGATTAATAAATAATGGTTTTGACCTTAAGGTCGAGTTTACATTTATTCAAGCCGCGCGGGGCTAACAGAGAAAGATAAACGGCGTGAAACGAAGCGGCGGTGGCACCCATCGATTCGCCACAGGCAACCGACTGGGATCAAGACCTCACGATCGGGCACCTTCAAGATACTCGTCCTCGAATGCTGGTGAAGACTCCTCCTCTGCTTGATTCGTCAAAACAAGCGTGAGTACACAACCGTACTCGCAAGCCACACCACAGAGATGCAAAATATACATGCTGGCTTTATACAATGGAAAGGCATTCTGTGGCTCTTTTGCAGAAATGCAACTTTTGCAGTTGAATACAATTAATAGATTGAAAACAAGTAAAACAAATAGACAATAATAATTTAACAATTTATTTCACAAAGACGCACACAACCTAAACAATTTTAGCACATAGCTGGATGATTTAAACCACACAGCTCCCTTCCCACACAGTTTTATGAAGATCTACCCCTAGTGTGAAATCCCCAAGCATTGTCCATGACCGCGGACGTGGCTATTCGAATAGTTTACACTCTGCAGAGGTTGTACACTTTACCCACAAGATACAATTAGTGTAGCTAGCACTAATCATAACAAAGCATTTCGGACATTCATCTTACTATGCTAGGCCCGTCCCATAACAGGCATGTGGTCGTACAGGTGGGGCTCAGTTCAATGGCGCACATGGTGAGGTCCTTAATTGACCAAGGCAAGACTACCACCATCCCTATGCACACAGCTTATCAAACCCATGCACACAGCTCCACCAAAATAGCACACAGCCCACCATATCACACAGTATCCACCACTTGCCTCAGTCTAAATCATTTCCCACCCAGTTGGTTTTAAGTGCAACACATGCTTTACAACACATAGTGCACACAGCTTTTATCACATAGTTGCATATTCACTTAATCAAATTATAATAGCAATCTACATGACAAGTGATTCGTGGCATGGCTAAGCAATCTAATCGCACTAACCAACCCACGTTGGTGCTACAATATACCAACTAATATCAACTAGGGTGACAAAGAATTTAGACATAGCAATTTCAAGGAAGGCATAACAATTAGGAATTTACATCTACACCCAAAAGCATTTAAATAATTACTTGAATTAAAATGCAATAATTAAAATTAAAATACTTTTAGCAAACTGGGAATCAAGATAGTCAAAGGTATAGCTTGCCTTGAAAAGGATCTAGGAATTGATCTTGGTCTTGGAAAGGTCCTTCTTCTTCAACTCTTCCAGCAGCGTCGAAGTCTAATCGTAAACGAGACAAACAAACAAACTAAATAAATAACAGAAGCAAATAACTCCAATAAAATAATTAAAAATCTCCAATAGATAGATCTGGATTTTAGACGAATTTAGAAATTTGAATGGATGAATTTGGAGTTAGGATGCAAAAGATATGGGGTTTCAAAGTTTAAATCTAAAGAAAACCTAAAAATTGGATTTCTGGAATTCGAATTATTTCTTAACAGAAAAATCGAATATTGTGTCAACATGACATCAGCATGACGTCAGCCCCAGGAATTTCGGAAAAGAAATAATAAAAAAAATCGACATGTGGGGCCCACATGTTAGTGGCCTGACTCACAGTGGACCAAGTCCACCGAGCCTCTGAATCTGGTTTGAAATTTGGCCGGGCGACCACTGCGTGGCGTGGCGCGACGCTGGCGCCACATGCTACGCCACGCGCGTGCCATGGAGGCGATGGCGATGAGGTGGAGGTGGCGTGGGCGGCGGGCGGCGGCAAGATCGACCCAATGGTCCCGTGAACGGCGGCTCTCCCATGAGGTGGGTGGCACCGGCGTGTAGAGGACGCGAAGGGATCACGGGGTGGGCTCACGGGTACTCGAGGATGACCGTGGCGGCCGTGGCGAGGTTGAGCGGCGCATGGTTACTGGCTCGACTCGGCAGACAAAGCGCTAAGGTGATGCTCCGGTGAAACGAAGGTGTCCCTCGGGCTCCCCTTGCTCACGCGATGTCGACGGTGCAGGCGTCGAGGCTCCGGCGGCTTCGGGCTTGCCGGAATTGCTCGTTGGAGAAGGTGGCGGCGGAGATTGGATCTACTGGTTTTGTGGCGGCTAGGGTTAAACACAAAGTGAGAAAGGAAGCGGGCGAGGGCTTCCTCCCTTTATAGAGGCGGCTCGGGAGCGTCTAGAACACGGACGCCCAAAACGGCCATGTGGCAGCTCAAACTAACTCCGCGATTTAAATCGGAGACGATGAACGAAGAATCAAGGTGGGGCCCGCTTGTTAGTGGTCAGGGCTCGGCGGCGTGAGTGAGAAAGGGCGCTGCGAGGTGCGCGAGTGCGGCGAGGATCTGAGCGTCCAACTCAGATCGGACGGTGGAGATTGAAGCGAAGCGCGAGGAGAGAGGGAGAGAGAGGCGGACAGCAGCGAGATCGCCGTCGATCTTGATCCAACGGTGGAGGATGGATGGGCTGCACAGCGCCTGGGCCGGAACAGGAGAGGGCTTGGGTTTAGGCCCAAGTACTGTTGGAGATTTTAAATAGGTTTTTCTTTTTAGGAAAATACCAGAAATTCGAATAAGCAATGGAAATTAGCAAATGAACTTGAAAAAATTCTAGAAAATTCCAGAAAATATATCCAAGCTCATAGAATCCAAATAAAATAGTTTTGACCATTGTTCATGTTGACTTTAGTCATATTAAATTGTTTTGTTGCACAAAGTCCAATATTAAGCTTTTAAATTAAATTCAAATAAATCCAAATAGTGAATTTTCTCCCTACTAACTATTCAAAAGGTTTTTAAAGCTCTGGAAATTGGGATGTTACAGCATAAGGAGGATGAATTATTTGTATAAACTAATTAGTAGAAGTAAATTAGTATGAACTAACTGACTTAGGTAATTGGTAGAAGACCGGAATGCCACTTGTAGCATTTCGGGTTGCAAGTTAGCGTCCGAATCGGATAATGCCTGCTATGGAATAGCTCGGTTTTAGGTTGAATCAATATCGCATCACACGCTCATTGCGGCCTCTCGCCTTAGGGAATGAATGACGCCTTGATCATCTTTGTCGTGTAGTTGTTTAATTTATAGGCGAAGGGCCTTACAAATGTAAATTACAATGTAGCAAGATTTGCATGTCGTATGCTATGTGACTAATTGCAATGTTGGAAATATTTGCGACCATACAATAAGTCATGCCTGTACCCACTACATTGAAAGTGCATTACGGTGTTGGCACCGCTCGTGAAGGTCCGTCGCGTGTTGACTTGAGCGGTTTTCAAGCCACTCTGGTACACCTTGACGGCGAGAATGCACGAATTGAAGATGTGAAGCACCGGTGACCGCAGCTTCTCTTTGAACCACGAGGTGTGCGGCGTCGACATACAAGGGCTTTGGAGCCGCCTCCCACGAACATCGGTTGGGAGTTGAGAAGACCGATGCGCACAAAGAAGGTGTGGAAGGGCTTTATAGAAGGATGTCGACGCGCGTGGATATGAGTGTGTGATACTTGTGCAACCATGCCCAAAAGAAGTCAGGCGAGGCCCCACGGATATCATCCGGGTGTTATGGCGGCTTCGGGTGCCCAAAGATGTTGGTGAAGAAGAGGACCCGGAGGGCTGTGTTACGAAGAGTTCAGAGAATGTTGGTTGTGATGAGCCCGACGCGGTACATACAGGAGCGGAAGATCGGGCACCGCATGGTGAGCCTACAGGACAGGCTGATGAAGGAGAGCATAGGGATTACATATTGCATCAAATGGAAAGCGATGACCGGATGGCCTTGGCTGAAGAGGAAGCTTTACAAGAAGACGACGAGGAGGGCGCCCGATGAGGACGGAGCTCCCATCCCCTGAATGGAAATGATTTGATGCCGAGGGTCTATGTATGCACGACGAGCACGAATCGCCGGGGAGTACCATGCCACGGAGGTTCGGTTGCACTCAATGTTTGTCGATAAGACATCCTTGCAGATGCCATTAAGTATGGGCTATGTCTATGCAACGAACGCGTTTGGTCGTCAAATCTAGCCAAGAGCAATACACCGTGAAATGCGAAAGGTCGGTTGTCCTTGGCGAGTGCAGCAAGATAGACCAAGTATGAGACTCATTGGATTGTCTCGAAGGTGGAGCCGCTTTCGTGCATGCTCAAGCAGTTGTTTTGTGCGTACATCGTAACATAACGCCGACATTCATAGCTAATTTGATGTATGGAGAGATAGTGGAGAAGAAGGATATGGAGGCCAAGCACATTATGGTGGCTATTGAGAAGAAATTCAAGTACAAGATCAGCTATGGGAAGGCGTGGCGTCGAAGCGTAAGGCTTTGGAAAGACGGCTTGGATCTTTTGAGGCGTCACGACAACCTTCCTCGTATGCTTGAGGTGCTTTGCAGAGAGAAACCGGGCATGTACATTGTCAGAAGGACATGCCATCTAAAATTCATCGAGGTTTTTAGATATTGCATAGGGCCTTCGTAGCCTTCGGTCCCTGCATCGAGGCTTTTAGGCATATGCTGCCCATGATCTCAGTTGACGGGACCTTTTTGACTAAGAAATACAAGGGGCAGATCCTTACCACCATAGGCGTTGACGGGAACAATCAAATTCTGCCATTGGCCATCGCATTTGTCGAAGGTGAGAATGTCGATACCGGTTGTGGTTCCTTCGACATCCGAGGGTGGGAGTTATTGAGCACGCCCCGGTGTGTGCGTGATCCATGATCGCCACGGGATGCTCAAGGCCATAAAAACACTTCAGAAGACCCGAGGAGCCGCTCCCTTTGCGGATATGAGGAGTAGATGGTGTATTCGCCATTTGGGGCCAACTTCTTCAAGAAGTTCCCGGCAACCCTTGGTGAAGCTATTCAAGAGGTCAAGCTATGCAGAACCAAAGAAATATAAATTTGACGCTTATGGGCGCCGCCGACGAACACAAGAGAAACACGTGGGCGCGAGGAACCAGGAGCAGAGTCTGACCCATCGTCCGAGGCAGAGGACCTCGAGGAACATCGAGTGCTTCTCCCATCGGATCGAGGCCCAGCCATTGGACAAGTGATCTCTGCGCCGACGACACGGACGGGCAAGGTACGGCATAATGACCACTAACCTTGCGGAGGTGTACAACCGGGTTCTTAGGGGCCTTCGTTCTCGGCCCTCGCCGCCATCGTGGAAGGTGTTCTCGACAAAGACAATCGGGTATTTCAGGAGAGGCATGCAAATGCCGCACTTCATGCCACGAACCTCAAACACCGTCTTCGCTCAAGATTACGGCATACATGCAAAGCGAAGACACAAAGGGCTGATCGCACCACGGTGTACGTGATGGGCAATATGGAGCATCGTTTCGACGTGCTCTTGTGGGATAGAGCCGGATTTGGGACGGCTCATTCTCTTGTCACCCACGAGGTATGCCTTGGAGATCATGTCAATGAGCCTAGCAGACGTGCAACAAACCAAAGCTCTTACACAAGCCATGCTCCCATGTGCTCGCCGCATGCGGGACTGTGCGTATGGACCCTTTGAACTTTGTGTCCGAGTACTTCTTGAAGGAGAGGGTGGTGCAGCGTGGATCGGCGAGCTTAGGGGCTTGTGGTTGTGGGTAACCGCCACCTTGGATATTGCAAATAGGATCTCGGATTCCGGATATTGGCATGTCAAGGGTGGCAAGGGTCGTCAGCAGAGTCGTCAGATACCAATGATATGGACGGCACAAGCCGAGGCGTTGGGTAGACGCCGCGCAACGCAGCTGAGAGAGGCACCTGACCAGATGATGCAAGGCACCACCGAGGAGTAGGCATCGCTATGGTTTATGCGTTAGCACTTCTTCCGTGTGCAAAGTGGGACCAAAATTGCAAATCAGTGTACATTGTCATTTGTACTTTGTATTGTTTATGTAACTGTTCTACTACTACCCAATTTTCATTTGATGTACGTAATGCCGTAAGACATGTATCGTATGTTGCACGTAATGTTTATTCAAAGACCGCCCCGGTAGCCTAGTACTCTTTGATTTGTTTGTTTGCAAGTTAAATTTACTCATTCGTTACACTCGATGTTTTATTTCCGCGTATTTGCTAACTTAAAGTTGTTTTGCAGGTATGGCTCACGGATCGGATCGAGTTTCACCTCCCGAGGAGCGATCGACCGGTACATCGCGCGTCACGTCGTGTCCCTCATCCTACGGGCCGCCGACGCGATCGTGTTGGGTGATCCGCGACGCGACACCTCGTGGCTCGGAGGCTAGACCCACGCCGACAGCAGTGTTAGTATACATCCACACTATCTTCTCGCCAAACGCACCTTTCATCTCGACCTTTTGTTCCTTCGCAGTGGAAGGCCGGGTCTACTACCTATCGCCCGGATGGTGCAGCCCGCGGACGAGGGCGAGCGCAAGCAAGACTGCGGTCGGCGGCAGCGAGACGCCCATGCCGCCGTGAGGCGATCCGACGCTTCCCGCTCGACCGCTCCTGCCGATAGCTCTTGTGGACCGTGGCGACGAGACTCACACTTTCCATCTCCCATTCGGGAGATGGCCCCTACCCCGCAGACGTCTCCACTTCTTGGCCTCCCTATCGCGGAGGTGCCGCCTTCCAGAGCCTCCCACAACCGCACGAGGACCTTCAGGCAGGTTTCAAGGAGTCCTCCCACCGTCTTGGGCGGTCGGGTACTAGGTCTTTCCGGAGGCACTGAGGCACGCCCGCCCTTGTGGTGGTTGTCGCAGCTTCGCACGTGTTCCACACCGTGCTTTCGTTAGTAATGTCGCGCCGTCCTTTCCGTCATGAGGGTCTTATCAGATTTTTCGTTGTGCACAAGTCGAGCGGATGGACCTCACGCGACGACACCAGCAGTGTCACACCACCTCGAGGCGTGCTTGTTGTGGCTGTTTGGTTGGGTCTTGTTCACCAGCGATCCGGCGACACCGCCGACGCGAGGCTCATCACAGACACGGAGGCCATCGCCGACGGGGAGGGCCCCGGATCACCGGGTTCGGTCGTGCTTTGCGCCACCTATCGCGGCTTGTGCGACGCATGCTTCAGGTCGAGACCGAACTCCATCCTCACGGGGTGTCCTCTCCTACTGCAGTTGTGGTCGTTTGAGCGCTTTAGCCTCGGACGGCCCCTATTGGACGACAGCGCACCGTACGGGATGGAGATGTACAACGCAGACAAGGTGGACCGACCGACGATGGGCTCTCTCTGGTGCCAGCGACGGGTACGTACTCTTTCCCGCGACTAATTTCTTCGTATTACCGATCGTCGTACCTAATATCCCGTGTGTTCGCAGGTGCAGTTCGCGCCGCAAGACGCGGTGACACGCAGGCGTCTGAGCCGTTCAGGAGTAGCGATTCGATCGCCTCACGGCGACGATGTTCGCTGGGAGCCATACGCGCCTCAGGAGTTACTTTCCCGCGCTCCCCACGGCCTGTCCTTGCTGTGCTTAAGTAGACCGAGAGTATCGGATGACCCGCAGGGTGCTTGTCTTCGACGTCTTCGTGGAGGACTACGGGGCGCATCGTGTGATGCGCCAGCCAGCCTCTGGCGCAGAGGTTCCAGACAGATTAGGCGTGCAATGCCCGAGAACGTGCACTTGTGAGTAATCGGCATACATGAGTTGTTTTTGTTGTCGTCTCTTATGCACGACTGCTAACTACATGTTACGTCTTGCAGCTTCAGTAGGAATGGAGTCCGCCGTGGCACGAACTGGGGGAGTAGGATGGACCCGTGGGTAGGGCAGTGGGAGGACGCACTACAGGACCGAGTGCAGGAGGACATCCCCTACGACGACACGAGCTACGACGAGTACATTCGCTGGTACGCTCCTCAAACACGTACTAGGCTCGTGCTTGCTGCAGACGAGCCCGCACCACGTGTCCCGGCACCGACCGACACGCACCACAATGCATTTAGCGCAGACGCACAACGCATGCGCTACATCCAACTCCAAAAATTTCGCTTGTGGTATCCGCCATTACGCTTTCACCGTGTCTTCTTTTTCGATGTAGGCGGGCATGGTCTTGAGCTTGACGATCGCGGCTCCCCGGCCGCAGAGGTTCACGGACGGTGTGGAGGGCACACGCGAGGACACAGCCCAGGTTATTCATTGTTTTGGACAGCAGGCCACATGTATTTTCGGCTTGTTGTCGTGCACCAGGCTTCTGGAGGTTGGCATGCTCCAGCCTGGTTCACAGTCCGTCCGTCCGCCGGCCCGTCCGGCAAAGACCACAAAGAAAGCGGGAGGGTCACCAAACCACGCCCGACATCGACGCAGCATCGATGAGGTCGCTCGAGCGCACCACGCCCGACATCGACGCCGCCGACGAGGCCGCTCGAGCGCACCATGTCCGACACCGCTGAGGCCTGAGGATGCCGGAGGTCGCCGCGACAACCCGTACACCGCCAGCTGTCAAGACTACGTCATGCCACACTTCCGTGTGGACAGCTTTCTACGCGCCATGGCGCTAGCCGAGGGTACGTCACGTCTCTGTTGGTCAGCACGCTTCGCGTTTTTTTATGAAGTAACAATATTTTGCTGTGCAGGTACATTGCCCTATGACGATGTGGACACGCATCACGTGGACGCGCAGGACGTGGACGCGCTGGACGAGGACGCACAAGACTTCTTGGTGGACAAGGACCCGACACCTCAGCCCACACCCGCTAAGGTTCTGTCCGGCTCACAGCTTCTCGGTGCGCCAGCACCCACACAGCAGCCAGTGCTGTCCACCCCTTTGCCTCTCGGTCCTTGTCAGATCAGGGCTCCAGACCGTCTTTCCCTCTCAGGGCCGAGGCCCCGACACCCCGCGCAGAGGAAGGCGCCGAAGCGAGCCCGTAGGGGAGGACGCGGAGGTGGACTGGGCGGTGGCGACGCGGGAGGGGATGCTGGGGGTGCGGTTGGGGGGCTAGTAGGGGCGTGCGACTGCACTGGCTGTACATTTCTTCTTTATGTGATACTTAAATTTTGCACTTAATATATGACGTGGACAGTCCCGCGACAAGAGCGAGGGAAAGGCTCATGCGGCTGAGCCCGGCCGCCACAACGTATCCGGTCACCCGGGCGTAATCCATATCCACGACGTGAGTTATGAAGAATTTACATCCTTCTTACGATTCTCACTATACAGTGCACTTATATAATGGAATCGCAAGACATGGACGACTTCGACATACCAGCCCGACGTGGACAGTCCCGTGACAAGGGGAAAGGGAAGGCCGGCGAGGAGTTCAACGCTGAGCTACCAAGGAAGGAAAAATGGCCCGATCCACGCAGAGGTCGGTCATTACGTAGTAGTCCCCGCCCTACCCCCATGTTATTTACTATCCCTAAAGGCATGTAGACTTACATGGTCCTGATGCTTGTGTCGCAGCAGTACCCTAGTAGTAGTGAGCATGACTAAAGCAATTAGCGAACCATCATGCCATGTGACTATGTGTAACGATGTACGTCCAGAGACTCTAATGTAGTTTTGGTTCGTGTATCCGCTAAGCCATCAAAGCAAGCCTACATTGCAAGTATGCATCTTCTAGTGCAATCCCGAGAAAGAACCATTCGCACCGACGTCGAATCCTCTATGTTTTAGGGCATCTTCATAATCACAACGAAGCGTTCTCGGCCCGCTCAATCATATCCTCGCACATGATAATATCACTTACCTTTCTACTTACAACTCATCACTATCTCAATCGTTCTCCCAAACTTCTCTGTAAATTTTGTGCACTACAACAATATACGATGATCACAAAATGTTATTATGAGTCTCACAAATTTCAGACTGCTGATATTCTCTTAAATTACAAACACACCAACCAACATCGCCACAACACTATTATTTTGAAAATAAATAACATCATACAATCAGATTTGCTAAATCAAATACAAAAACAGAGTAGACCCTGTCGCTTTACGGTTCGGCGACAGAACTGTCGCTTAAACCGTCGGGCGCATCAAGTGCTTATGCCCAACGGTTCTTGCGATAACACTTCGATCGCCTAATAGTCAAGCGATCGACCCCAATCGCTCAATCGTTGCACAGACGGTTATTTCTATTAAAAAAAGAACGCTAGAATATTTTTGTAATTTCTAATAAAAATAGATTATTTAAAAAATTCAAGTACGACATCGACTACGTGCCTACATACGCGATATACGCTCAAACGACTTCATCGAGGAGAGACTCCTCAAGATCGTAATATCACTTACCTTTGTACTTACATATCATTATCGTCTCAATCGTGCTCACAAAATTCAACAGTAAATTTACCGCACTACAACAATATACAACGATCACAAAATGTTATTATGAGTCCGACAAATTTCAGACCCATGATATTCTCTGAAAATAACAAATGACCAACCAACATCGTCACAACACTATTTTTTCAAAATAAATAACATGATACAATCAGATTTGTTAAATTTAATTAACCTACAAAATGTAATATTCATTACAACTCAATTAAACAATAATTAAAATGTAAAAAGCAGTTGGAGCCTCCTATCGCCTTAGGGTTGGGCGACTGGACCTCCTATCGCCTTAGGGTTGGGCGACTGGACTTGTTGCCCTATTGTTAGGCGCTATCGCAGCGTAAATGCCCAAGGGTTTGGGCGACTGGTTTCAGTCGCCCAACTGTTGCGTGATTCAATTTCAATCGCCCCACGGTTCGGTGACAGGAACCAGTCGCTTAACTGTTAGGTGATTCCACTTCAATCGCCCAACCATTGGGCGACAGACGTATATTTCCGTAAAAAAAAATATCGCCGGAATATTTTTGTAATTTCGAATAAAAAATAGATTATTTTAAAAAAATTATGAGGTCTCACATGCTATCCATTCTTGGCACATGTTTCACATGTTTTCTTAAGCTGACTTTTGACATGGTTTGATTCACTGGTAAAGTAATAAGCAATATCGGCGTTGATCATGTATCAGATTTGACAGACGGTATTGAAAGATCAATCTGATATGTTACATTGTTAGTGCTCTTTGCAGAATTTCCTACACAATCCTGACCCAGGAACCCGAGCTCCTCAGACCTATAAATAGAAGGGTGCAAGTGCAGGAAAGAACACACACTACAACATGAACACCCCTTTAGCAACGCATATATGCGTTGGTAGAAGTATAAATAAATGTTGTTAGGGTCTATACCAACGTATTTATTATGCGTTGCCATTGAGGCCGTTGCGAGAGTCTATTACAATAGATAAACAAGCGTTGGTAATAGATATGAATAGGCGTTGCGAAGTAGCAACAGATATAATCAGGTTGTAACAACACTTATATGCGTTGGTACTTACCATGCGTGGATGACTTTTACTATTTTGACAATGGATATAATTATATTGTCACAACGCATAGAAGCGTTTGTATTTACCATACAGATGACTTTTGGTATTTTGGCAACAGATATAATTAGGTTGCTGCAATGATTATAAGTGTGTAGAAATCAAAGTAAAAAAATCATTATCAACCGTAGCATGGTAAAAAAGAACACTCATGTATTAAAAAGAAATTGTTGCATTACATAGAGAACCATCCACATAAGACATGATATAAATATTTTGATTGAACATCATTTCCTAACATAATGAAATCTAAATATAATGAAAATCGTCTGCCCATGTCACCATTCTCCACCTTCATTCAACATATCATCAATTTATCTTATCAACCTACAATAAAAAATTGGAGTCCATTAATGCACCATTAGGAAGAAACAAAATCACAATATTAAAGTAACAAAACTAAAAGAAGTAGTGTATTATATTATTTTGATGCTCGGCCATGTTCATGAATTCCAAACAGTAGAGAAGTGAACTAACCTTGTGAAAAAGCACATTTCTAGGTTTCAAACTCTCCATATCCAGCCACATCTTGGAGTCTACAGAGGAATGGAAATGGCCAAATATAAGGAACTCATGTGAATCAAAATTATGAAATTTGAAACAGTCAATCAATGATGCCTGAGCACTGCACTGTTCATGTAACAAGCAAGCTAAGTTACGGCAAGCATACCTTGAGTTGAATGTCGGTCCATTATTTTTTCAAATGATGGCTAAATCCAAACTGGAGATTAGAGGAGCAACTGATGGAGGACCGGAGGAGGGAGGTGGCGACGGCGGCGAGGGAGGATGGAAGTAGAGGTGGATGCCGCGACCATCCCACAGTGCGCATATCCTAACACTAATTTGCTGATACCACCTTCATCTAATAGTGAGTGGTGAAATGGTACTACAAACCCAAAGAGTGCTAGCCGGTGTGTCTTTCATGCCGAGTCCCTCGAATCAAAACAAGAAAGGATTTGGTGCACTCATCACGCGTAATTGTATGGGCGGTGCTTCAAAATCAGAAGAGTACAATGCAATATAGGAATTGAGAAAATACCGAGCGCTTATAATGTTATACTTCTATAACCACTAGAAACTAATCATACCTTAATGAAGAGAAAACATAAATTGCTACCAATACTTACTCACCCCCACCTTAGGTTCCTCAATGAGAACATCCTCTTGGGAAAATCCACCAATTCCAGAACACGGAAATGGTTTTTAGAGAAAAGAAAGCACATGTCGATCAAACGTCACAGAACAATCATCTCTTCCATGATTTCAGTCCTTTCAATTCAATGCAATTGCCTCCAAAGATATACACCGGCGAGTGGTGACATGTAAATTGCCCCGAAAAGTAACACCAAGATTACAATGAATGATTAATTACAAACACACGAATGCTTTTATGATCTACCAAGATACTAGTAAAGTTGCATTCAAGAATTAGTAGTTGCCATAGAATACATGAAAAGGAATAGTACATAAGCTCGATTTCCTTTCTTTGTGAATGTTAATCACTTCAAGATCCCTCAAATGAAAGGTATAAAAGATATGTTCATATTTCAATATCACGATTCATCTATTCAAGAAGCACAAGTATAATGCTCCCACCATGGACTCACCACGAGACAAATATTCACCAAAGAAAACAAAAACCACTTCAACCTTAACATATCGACCATCGCCGCTATAATCGTGTAACACCGAATAGTCCTCGCTCCTACACAAAACCAACAGCTCCAAACCTCCAAATTTGCGATTTTTATTCGGTATAGAGACCAACCAAAGACCCAATTCACCTAATTCTTAGCACACGACTCTACTTCCGATCAATCGTTAAACGCGTCTACCCTAAACCAAAGAACGCAACACACGACTTTGGAGACGAATTAGAACAAAAAGAAGCCCCATTTTAGATCCAAAACACATTTCGACCAAACGATCCGAAACGGCCGTGGCATTTCTCTTGGATCCGAGAAGTAACCACAAGACGAGCCCTCTCACCGGCGGCGATAAGGTATTTGATCCCGGCGAGGTCCCCGATGGGCCACTTCCCGGCGTCTCGAGTAGGTGAACCGCAGCTGCGTCTCATGGCGTGCCCACCGCCGATCCACGCCGCCAGCGGGCCTTGCCGCCGTATCATCACGCCTTCGCCGCCTCGGCGGCGTCTCGCGGGCTAGCCACCGCTCAAGACGGTAGAGCACCATGGCGCGCCCACCGCCGCCGCCATCGCCACCGCCCCATGGCGACTCACCCTCACCGCCGGATGGTCGATTCGACGCGTGAGGGGCACTCTGTGACTCCCAAGATTTTGTAGGATTAACCCGCAAGAATTCTCTTCCGTAAACAAGGTAAACAAACCCAAACAAACTGAACAAAACCTCGCGTGTAGTCGATGACCCCAAGCGCGCCGCCCGAGTCCTCCGTGGGCTGCAGCGCGCCGCGACCACCTCGCCGCCGCCACGCCGCTGCAGGGCCACCGCCTCGCCGGATCTCGGCGCCCCCGGCGCCAAGGCGCCATGGCCGCCAAGATGGCTATCCTCCGAGGGCTAGCTAGCGGCGGGGCACACCAGATGGGCTCGGGGAATTGGGGCGCAATGAAGGGCGCACTACAAAGAATAAAGAGAAGTCATGAGAGGCGGTTGCCAAAAAATTAGTGGGATCGGGAGAGAAAATGGTGGGATAAAAAAGATGTGAGAAAAAAATGGAGGGAATGATTGGAGGAAGATGAAAATAGTTTTGAGAGTTGCACAAAATATTTAGGGAATGATTGGAGGGAGATGAAAGTAGTTTTGGGAGTTAAACAAAATATTCAATTTCAATTGAACCAGAATTGGGTCTAAGCTCGTGCATAGCACTGGATCGGCACCCGTGGCTATAATATTACTTCATAACATATGTTATCTGTAGTCATCCAAATGATTTATGATGAATATATTTTGCAACGCATATTATGCGTAGCCGTAATATTACTTTGCAACGTATGTACACAGCGTTGCAACGTATACGTTGGTAAAGGGGTGTTTATCTAGTAGTCACACACCTCACATCACAAGTTCACAGCACACAAGACCACAAGGTCACCACGATACAAGGCCGTGTTCACAAAACCACGTGAAGGCTACCACTGGTGTGTGTAACATCCCAAATTTTGTAAGTTTTTGAAAATTTTCAAAATAAAAATAACCATTCGATTTTATCAAATTGTTAAAGCTTAACTTGAAATTTAGTAAATTAAAAACAATTTAATGTGAGTAAATCAAACTTCAACTAAATAAAAAAAATTATTTTATTTGAATTTCTAGTTTTATCTTGGATTTTTTAAGACCTTGTTATTTCCTTTGAGTTCTTTTTATTTCTTTTCAGTTTTCTCGAATGTCGCAAAATTCTTTTAAAGCTTTAGAAATAAAACAAACCATTTGAATTTTATTGAAGTAATTAAAGCTTAAAGTGAAACTTCCAAAAATAAAAACAATTTAATTGACGAAATCAAACATTAATTAAATTCTAAAACGAGTTTATTGTATTTTTTGGGTTTTCTTGGATTCTATTCAAGTCTTTGTTGTTTCTTGCAACCCGGTCTGTTTTATTTCTTTTTTGCTTTTTCAAAAATTATTTTATTTTTTTTAAAATTTAATTTAAATTGGGATTTCTTTTGAAGCTTTAAAGATGAAAACAATCGTTTGGATTTTATCGGCTCAATTTAAAGCTTGAATCGAATTTTGAATGAAAAACATTTTAAATAGCTAAAATAAACTTCAACAAAATCTAAAATTATTTTATTTAATCTATTCAGTTCCAAAGTATTTTCTAAAATTTTCGTATTTAATTTAATTTTCTGAATTTTCTTTGAATTTCCCCCCTTTTTCTTTTGTCTTGCCTCCTTTCTTCTTCTCGTAGCTTCCTGCTACATCTTTCTCTTGCTGCCTATTCCCTGCCCCCTTTGACCCGGCTGCCCAAGCCCATCCCCTTGCACCATGCCCTGCTGCCTCCCCTCCCACGTCGCTCCTCCATCCCCCCAAGCCCCTGTCCCATGCCGCCCATCCCTTCCCCATGCCACAAGACGTCCCCACGCCAGCACCGCCTGTCTTGTCTGCCGGCTCCCGTGCTCCCCTTGCTTTGCTCCTCCTTCCTCCCCTCCTTCTATTTAAAGCCAACAGCTCCCCTACCTCCTCTCCTGTTCCTCCCCTCCTCCCTTTCTTCTCTTTTCCTCTCCACCATTTCTCCAACCAAAGTAAGCAGTAGTGAGCTCCATTTCTTGTTCTCCAAAACAGCAAGCCACTTCCTCCCTCAAGGTCCCTCTCCGGTCATCCATTCTCCACGCCAACCGCGTCACGGCAATCCCCTCGGCTTCCTCTTCCATCATCGCAGTGGCCATACGAGTTGCTTGACCCAGTCATTAACGTGCATCATCGCAGCCACCTCAGTACCATCCTCCCCCAAGAGGGTGAGGCCGCGATTGAGCTTGGCGCGCTACGGCTGTGCACGCTCATGAGGGCGTGGAGGGTGGACCCACGTTGGGTTTTGAGGTACGTGCAGTTGCAACATTCGTGTACTCAATTGCAGCCTAATTACTTTGGGTGGACTAACATTTTTTTCTCAATCTTTTCGATGCAGTTTGAAGGCGGTAGGCCTCCTTCCACTAGGGAGGATGGTTGAGGCGATGTGGGAGGACGACCAGGACCATGTGGGTGGTGGTCGTACGTCCAGGCACTTTCCGTACGGTCGGTGCCTCCTGATGGTGCTAGTTGATCGATTGAGGCTGGAGACGCATATGTTTCACCTCCCGTGTAGGGAGATGGCACCGACGCTTCAGGACATGACCTTCCTAGCTAGGTTGCCCAAAGAGGGCTTCCCCTGGCGGAGCACGACATCCCAGCCACGTGCCACATGGAGTTCCTAGCGAGGTTCTAGGGGGCTCTACCATCCGACAGTGGCTACAGGGAGTTTAACAGCATGCACGGGCTGACGCTGAAGTGGATCTGCCAGTTCTATGTAAGTCTTCATAACTCTTGTCCTCCCGTATCAATTGATTTGTGCAACTTGCTGATGTGTATCTATCTTCTTGCAGCTAGAGCGTATGGCAGAGGATGCACTCAAGCACACAGTGAGGGGACACTTTGTGGTCTACTTGCTGTGGTTGTTCAGGTGGGTGATGTTCCTAGGGTCTCACAGTGACAGCGTCGACAAACACTACATCCGGTACGCACACGAGCTGGTGGACTGGAGTTGCAGGACATCCAGCCCTACGTCTGGGGCCTGGTGGTGGTGTGCGTGATGTACTGCAGACTGTGTGATGCGTGCCACCAGATTCAGGATAGCTCTGTCCTCTTCGGATGCCTACTGCTTCTTCAGCTGTGGTCCTTCGAGAGTTTCTAGATTGGACGACCACAGCTGGACCTGGGCATCTACGCAGTCACCATGTATGCTGAGGATGACGACGTAGACTGGCCAACCATGGGTACGGTGTGGTGTCGCTGACGGGTAAGATTTTTGAACTTCTATTATTTTCCGTAATGTAATTAAATTTCTTGTGCTAAGTTTCCGTTGTTCTGTTGGATAGGTCACCTTCACTCCGATCACTACGCACGCGTCCTATCCGGACTATGTTGTGATGTTCGATGAGTTGACGGATGACCACGTCATCTGGACACTATACACTCCCGATAGGGTGTACGTATGTGCACCCGAGGCCTATCGAGCCTTCGCACGCGAGACCACGAGTATTGGTACACGCGGAGGTGCTTGGTTCATGACGTCTTCGTGGAGGAGTACCACGCACACCGGGTGATGCATTAGTTTGGTCTGCGACAAGAGGTCCCAACACCTTGGGGGCAACTAGTGACACCGAAGGTCCATGGGTAACACGAGGCGAGGCATCGAGCTGGCGTCCGGTCGTAGACCGAGGTAGGTGGAGGACCCACCTGTGCGTGGACGGGGGGTGAGCCACTGTGTGACACGTCGAGCGGCTCCTCACCCGGACGTGGCGGGCGGGTCCTTGTGGCACCGTGTTGGGAGTACCCCAGCACAGTTCGTAGGTCAACATGACAAACTCATGTCTGGTTGCTTGTTTCTGTGAAGACCTGTCTCGGGAGCTCCTGGAGATAACTCCCAGGACCTCCCAGGGGGTCCGACAGGACCACCTGGAGGCCTGGGAGGTCCTCCAAGACCACCCGAGGAGGTCTCCCAGGACCACCGGGAGGTCTCCAGGACCTCCCCAGGAGGACTCGAAGGTCCACCCAGAGGTCCTCCAAGACCGCCCAAAGGTCCCAACCTCTGTGCACCATGAGCTGGTCCCTGGATCAGAAACTAGCTAGCACAAACTTACATTGGTGACATAACAACCATACAACAAACTCAAAGATGAAGCAGACAAATTAATTTTATTAACAAAAGACCTTATGGTCAAGCTTGTTTACAGAGGTGCCACGCATGGCTAACTACAAAAGGAAAACCTGCAGCGGAAACAAAAACACGTGAAGGCCATTCGGCAAGCCCACAAGCTACCGAGTGGAGGACGTCCCTTATGCGCAAGGTCTTCAAAAGAGCTCCCCTTCAAAGAGCGCAAGACATCTTGGATCTCCTTCCTCTGTTGATTAAAACAGAGGGCACAAGCCATGAGTACTTTGAATGTACTCAGCAAGCCGTGGGGAAAATGTATGCAATTAATATTTATGCACGGCTTGACAATTGAGAGCTATAGGGTTAATTTGCATAAAGCAATATTTGACAGTGAATATCATAAGTAGATTGCAAAGCTCAAGTTAAAAGAGATATACATAAGTACACTTGTTTTTTCAAAGGAGGTCGTGAGCACCAGCTCACTCCCAAGACCACTCCCGAGGACCTGGTCACACCCACGACCACTCTGGAGCACCCACTCCTGAGCCCAAGACCACCCAAGAGCTCCAAGATCTCTCCAGCACACCCACCCTGGAGCACCCTGGACCACTCTAGAGTTTGCAAGACCTCCACGGCCCACCGCGGACATCATGAGTACGTTGGAGCCATCTAGAGCACTCGCCGATATCCATAATCCAACCGTGGCCCACAATTTTAGAAAAAGCCTACCCCTCGCTTGAAATCTCCAGGCGTGTCCATAACCGAGGACGCGGCTATTCGAATAGATTTACTCTGCAGAGGTGCACAACTTTACCCACAAGAGGCAGTCACTTGATATTTCACACGTTACCTTGGACATGTGAATCAAGTAGAGACTACCACCGGGCTTTTACAAAGGTCCGTTCTGACTCAGTTCTACTCGCTAAGGATTCGCCTAAATCAAGCCCCCTCTTGCGCCATTCTCAACCATAATAGAACCGAATCAGAACATCCCTAATTATTACACCCAGTCCACCCCATAATGGACATGTGGTTGCGTGGCATTGCCCAGATCAATGGCTCACAAGGTTAAGTCCTTAGTTGTTGCTCAAGCGAGACTGTCCACAGCCTAGTGTGACTCCAGAGCACCAACCCCGGAGCACCCACTACTCACTTCATGCCTTCTCGCCCAAGCATAAAACAGTTTTGAGGTTCTTACCGGCCACTGGACCACCCAGTCCTAGCACAACAACAATTAACAGAGGTGGCAAAGCCACGGTTCCATAGTTCATTAAGCAAGTTTAACATTGTTGGGTTCAACCCAGCCAAAGGACCACCCAGTCCTTGGCACAACAAAGTTTTAGTTAAAGTGACAACAAATGTCGTGGCCTCACACAGGGCCACACTTCATTTTAATCAGCTACACCGGCCGCTACTACACAAGCCACAACTGGTGCGCTGGGGGTAATCTAATAGTGATGATTCATGGTGAGAACGACGTATACTAAGCATGGCTAAGCAAACACAATACCCATGTTGGTAAACAAGAATGTCCAACTAAGAATACCCATGCTACAGCTTTAAAAAGGGAACATGTCAACATGTTGATTGCAAAGTAATCAAGGAGGTACAAAAACAAGTAGGTAATTAACTAAGCCCAAAACCATTTTTATACAACTAGCAATGCAATTTATATCAAATCAAAATATTTTTGTAAAAATGGGTTCAAGATGATCAAAGGTCCACGACTTGCCTTCGGTGGCAAATTGCTGGGCTTCAGAGAAGGTTGCTGGATCCTCGAGTTCTTCCGCGAAACTAGAATCTACACGTTCGCAAAGAAATCAAATAAACAAGACAACTCTCGACAAAAGAACTTAAAAGACTCAAAAGAACTTAAGCAAATCTCAACCAAAAACTAGGAAAGCAAGAGTTCTCAGCGAGAGAAGAGGTCCAACTCGAAAGAGGGTGGTCTTTCCAAAAAGACCAAGACATGGCTGAGAGGCGATCATGGCCAAGAGGGTGGTCTTTGCAAAAAGACCAGGAGGCGGCCATGAGCGGGAGGGTGGTCTTTGCAAAAAGACCAGCTAGGACCACCAGGGTGGTCTTTGCAAAAGAGCCGACAAAGACCATGAAGGTGGTCTTTGCCAAAGGAGATCCTGAGGGGATCCCGAGGGGGAGGTCCTGAGGAAGACACGACTATTCCACGTGGTCGCAAAAAGAACACGACCACGTAACGTAGTAGTGAGAAGAATACGATCACACGGTGTGGTCGTATGAACAAGAAAAGATAGGCACCAAGAAACTCACCAAGGTTGAGAACTAGCTCGAGGACAGGACAAGATGAAGGAGCTGACCCGGTGGCTGGACGACAACCAGCTGGAGGTGACGGAGAGGTCGTCGCAGAGGCTCCGAGAGACCCTTGATGACGAGGAGGCGACGACGCCGCTTCAAAGGGTTCCTTGGCAAAGCTTCCGGCACGGAGAAAACTAGGCAGAGTTTGCTAGGAATAACGAAAGGAGGCTCATTTAGGCTATTTTTATAGCCGGAGATGAAAGAGAGAGAAAGAGAGAGCCACAGAGAGACTCAAAGGAAAACGGGTCAAAGGTAGGTAGGAGTCAGGGCAAGTGTCACGACCGATCTGGTGGAGGATAGCCAGAACAGGATGTGCTGTAAAAGAAGGGAACAAGGAGGGAGATTAAGGTGCCACGCAAGTGACCACGTAAGTGACCGTAATGTGACTCAACCGACATTAAACGCACAAGGGACTTATGTGGCGGAGAAATGTAAGTGAGCAGGACTGACATACGGAGCTAGTCAAACTGGGGAAACAGTTCAGTCAAAGGGGGGGGGGTGATCGCGACCAAAGGGGAGGTCGTGACCAGGGAAGGAGTTCGTGACCATCAAGGGTGGTCTCAACTGCAAAGATGATCTTTGCAGAAAGACCAGAGGTCATGACCTCAAGGGGAGGTCTGACCGCAAGGGTGGTCTTTGCAAAAAGACCACGGGGAGGTCCCGAGGACAAAGAGTCTCAAGGGAGGAGGTCGAAGGGGAGGTCGTGACCCACGGGAGGTCTCGGCAAGATGACAAAAAAGGAGGTCGCGGCCTCAAAGGGAGGTCGTGACCAAGAGGGTGGTCCTGACCACATGGGGTGGTCATGACCAGGAGAGTGGTCTTTGCAAAAAGACCGTAAGGGTGGTCTTTGCAAAAAGACCAAAAAGATCCTGAGGACGAGGGGGTCCTGAGGCACAAAACAAAGTGTGGCGAAGCGGGGCCGTTCGATTTGTATCAGGCGGTCCAAGAGGGATATGAACGTTTGGACCACCAAGCGCTTCACTCCCAACCGGGCCGTCCAAACTCGATCGGGTGACTCGAACTGAGCGCGCTCACGCGAGGAAAGAGGAAAAGACAGACGGGCGGTGAGGTCCAAACAAAAGAGAGGTCTGGACCCTCCGATCCAAACAAGGGGGAGGTCCTGACGGTCAAGATCAACACAAGAGAGATCCCAACGGTCAAGAGGAAGCAAAGGGAGATCTCAACGGTCAGGATAAACACAAGGGAGATCCCGACGGTTAAGATAAAGCAAAGGGAGATCTCAACGGTCAGGATAAACACAAGGGAGATCCTGACGGTTAAGATAAAGCAAAGGGAGATCTCGACGGTCAAGACCAACATAGAGAAAGTCTCAATGGTCAAGATTGAGATCAAATGAGGTCTTGGCGGTCAGGATGAACCTGAGGAGGTCCTGACGGTCAAGATGGAAGGGCCAAGGAGGTCCTAACGAACCCAGGGAGGTCCAAAAGGACACAGGGAGGTCCAAAGAGACACAGGGAGGTTCAAATGAACACGAGGAGGTCCGAGAAAAAGGGAAAATCAACCCGAATTTAGAATTTCAAAGTTCAATGATGTTTGAAACACACAACTGAGCTTGGAATACCTCGGGGGTAGTCGTGACCCAAAGGGGGAGGTCAAAACCAAGGGAAGGTTCAAACGGAGAGGGAGGTCTAAACGGGGAAGGTGGGTTTAGATCAAAAAGGAGGTCTAAACCCCAAAAGAGATTCAAACCAACAAAGAGGTCTGAAGAGATTCAAACCAACAAAGAGGTCTGAAGGAGGTCTGGACTAAAGGAAAGTCCAAGCAAAAGGCACAAGGGGAGGTCCAGAGAGATTAAGAGGAGGTCTGGACCTTCAGATCCAAACGAAAGAGGAGATCTGGACAGAGAGGAATTCCAAAGGAAAAGGGAAGGTCCAAACAAACAAGAAGAAGGGGAACAACACCAGAGACCAAGCAAACGCAAAGGGAACCAACTTTAGATTAGTTGAAGTTTAGCTTAGTCATTTTAAACACCTCAATTTCTGAAAATCTCAAGTTAAGCTTTGAAACTTCAGCAAAACCAAATGGTTCTTTTTATTTTGAAAATTTTCAAAAACTCAGGACAAACGGGACGTTACAGTTTCAAACTGCAGTAGTTACTAATAGCAATTTTCTCTGGCAGGTCCTGAGTACCACCCGTACACACAACATGTGTACGTAGAGTGGTCCGCTACCTTCGCGCACCTAGGTATGTCTATCTTGTTTACACGCATGCAGAACGTATTAACTCGGTATGTCCGCCATGTTTACATGCTTAACTAACTGTTTCACAGATCACGCACCCCTTTAGGAGGAGCTGGTCTCGCACGAGGAGTCACTCTTGGGGGGACTACGATTTCGACCTAAGTGGTGGTAGGCCTTCACGCGGTGAGAGCAGCCAGGTCTCCGTGGCTTTACAGCTGCACGGTGCACCCGAACCGACCTAGCCGACGCAAGTGTAACACCCCAACCCAACACTGAGCCTGGAATGCCACTAAACTACCCTAACAAAAAGATTTATCTCCATTAACAATAAAATTACCACAAGCAGTTTAATATTAAACCCATCCACAGGTCACAATAACATAAGAATAAGGACATAACCGACATACAAAGTTAACCTCTAGAAGTATAGTAAGATAGAAATCCAAAATTGGAGCAAAACCAATCGATTAAAATCTAAGATATGAACAAACAAGTTCTAAACCATCATCTAGAATTAATCCATATCCATCATGACTTAAAAATGAAACCATCATGTTAAGGTAAAATTCCTCATGACAAGTGATCAAATATTGGAGTGTGTGATGTGTTCCATCATGACTTAAATGAATAAACCATCATGTTAAGGTAAAATTACTCGTGGGGGCTTGATATGCAATGAAATGGACAATCGACATTTTTTTTTCATGATGATCATCACATTATCGAGAACATATAAGCAATACGAACTAAACATTCTTCACATGAATAATCTTAATAAGTATTCATCGAATCAAAGGATATTGCCAAACATCCAATATCACTCTAAAATGTACTTGTCTTTCGAGTTGCGACAAATCATAATAGAGTGAGGGTGATACCAAACCCAAAGCCACTCCACCTACAATAAATACCCCACTCAATACAAGCCTTGGCAAAACAAATCAGCGCTTAATATACAACGCCCCTACCTGCTCTCAAATTCCACAATTCTATCCTGGCATTAAAACTACCAAACTTTCAACTCCCACATCAAAAAATATTAAATCATATCATTATGGAATCTATACACAAATACCAACAATTTCTTAGGTGATCAAAAGTTTAGATTAATTTTTCTAAACCCCCGTTTTTAAACCTAAAGACAGATCTGTCATCTTCGGTACTACCGACTTAATAATTTCATACTTTTTAATGTATACATGCAAAAATAATGATCTAGTACTTTTCAGAATCCATAGAAAATTATCTACCATAATCTAGTAATGGTAAACATTTTATGCTGCCATTAACTTTGTCAAATCAAAGATTTCCCACGACTGCTTCCAATAGCAACTAGGTTCTAGACTACAGTTTTTCAAAAATCATAACTTCTATTCTACCCATCGAAAAATCGTGTTCTTGGACTCTCTGGAATCCTTAATAAGTTATGTACCTTGTTTGTGCAGATCAAAACCCTGAATTAACCCATATTATAATTCTAATCTTCAAAATTATGCGCTCTACCAGAACCTGACGAACTGATGAGAACTAGCTTTAAAAAAGTATAACTTAATATTTACGACACCAAAACTACCAAACCTTACAACTGAGAACATGTACTTAAAATTACCTACAACTCTGTAGTTATGAGTATTAACAGATTCTCGTATTAAGGAACCCTAAATTCCCCTTTTCGAAATTTGCTACAGGAGACAACCTAAATTCGCACAGCAGATATCTAAGAGGCATAACTCCCTAACCATTTATCCAAATTACGTGATCGAGCACTCTACGGAAATAAAAAACAGAGACCTACAATCCTCTACGAAACGAAATTCCCAAATTTTGCAGCTACAGTGCCTAAAATTGCAGTGCAACAGAACTGGCAGATTACCGATCTATCAAACAGATTCTACCAATCAACCAAACAGGTTCTACTGAATGCTAAGCAGAAAAGAAGTATTAGAATCGTCACACTTGGAGATCAAGATGACGAACGCGAGATCCCAGCGAAACTCCTCCCTTTTCTTCCTCCGTTCCTTCTTTCTCCCTCTTCTCCTTCCCTTCCCTCTTCTCCTTCTCTTCCCTTTGCTTCTGGCTGGCAACACACTAGACAACAGGGATACTGTTTGGGCGGAAAGGGCAAAAAGGGGACTAAGGGGTGGCGGTTGGAAAGAAAATGGGGAGGGGTAGGCGCAATGGGGAACCCCAAGGCTAGGGTTTGGCTGCCCCTTCCTCTCTTGGGCTGGCTCACTAAAGACCAAATGTCATGGGCTGAAAGCCCATGGCCTAGGTTTTCGAGTTTAAGCAAAAAAAAAACCCTCCAAACTCTTGTTAAATCCATTCTCTAAAACAATTCTCCTCTGTAAAGTGAAACGAGATACTACAGTCTACCCCCTTAAACAGAATTCGATCCTAAATTGTACTCGTCGATCTACACAAAAGAACAACCACAACTGAAACTAAATAACAATTAACGTGTACCCAATGTGAACAATTTTGGATAGTGCTCGCTCATGTGAGATTCCAATTCCCAAATCGCTTCCCTTTCGGATTTATGGGACCATATTACCTTGATGCATACCAGCATTCTACACCTCAACACTCGTCTCGACCCTTTTCAGGTACACTCAATGGGCAGGACTTGAAGGTACGGTCTTACTCGTTGGTCAAAAGCTCTAACGAAACCTCACACTTTAGATCTCTCAAGTACTCCCTCAGCACCGGAACATACAAGACGTTGCGTACCCTGCGCATGGATCTGAGATGGTCCTAGCGATATGCCATCTTCCAAAATCCCACAATTTCCAGAAACAAACCAATGTACCTTGGGCCAACCTACCCTTTGGTATCAATCCACATAACCTGCACATAACACCCGGAACTCTGGTTCCCTCTCTCAAACAATTACTTCACCTTTGCAAGGAGCACCTTCTTTAATAAGGGACGCACAAACAACTCGCCTTAAACCAACTCTCTTACAAAAATAACCCAACTAAAAAAACGAAGGATTCCGATTGCATCCACGCATTACCAACTCCCCACCAAAAGAGTCAAATCCAAAATCGAAGATTTATCACGAAACTTTTCCACTTTCCAAATAGGCAGTTTGCAAATAAACACCACGTCAGCCAAAGGAGAAATCACTCGAATACCCAAATCAAACACTTCCTTTATTTTCCTGAACCAGAAAGAACCACCATGCCAACATAAAGCCAAATCAAATTATAAATGATCTCTATTATACACACACAGCTCAAACAAGAATCAAGAGAGCATTTCACTACCCGAGAAAACATTCTTTTCTCAATTTTTCTTGTAGGAATAAACTTTCTCTCAAATCACGAGATTCCAAATCATCACACTAACTCCTTCCTTTTGACCGGTAAATTCAAAGTGATGCTCCACCCGAGAGCATTAGCCACACTCATTTAGAGGGACTCTACTAACCCACAAAAAGATACTATAATCCACTCCTCTATGAAAGGAATTATTTTGACAAATAATTCACAACGCACCTCAATATAGATTTCACCCACAATCACATCACATGAATATTTTAAAGATAAACAACTTGAAATTCACAGCATATACACTCATTTACTACACCCAAAGGATGCTATCAATGCCCATCGCGCTATTCGGAATCTACTTTTATTCTACTATTTCCACATATAATCATTGGGAAACCAAGGTTCTAGCATAAAACACAAGCCCAAATTCAGCCTTCAAGACTCCTATGATGAACTTCTAATACAAATGACAGGAAATCCTCAGATTCGATGTCTAAAATTCCCATAATCGGAACATAATAATTAACATCAACATGTAAACATAATCTTGAGCAAATTATCTTTAGAGAGAGGGTTCCTCCATACTTATCAATTCCATTCCGGTACCAGCCGGAATGGCCGAAACATGCCAAACCAACACCCAAACCGGCACACCATAGCCTCAATCCCGTACAGGCCTCAGTACCGATCAATACTAGTCAATACTGGCCATTGCGGTCCATTTCGGCCATTTCGCCATTCCGGTCATTCAGGTACTGGTAAAAAAAAATCAAAATTGAAGTGACCACTTCTTTGAATCAGTTCGGAAGGTGAAATTATGCTAGACTAGTCCTTTATATTTATGCTAGACTACTCCTTCGGTAAGTGAAATTATGCTAGACTATGGTAAAATGTGTGAAATTATGAACTCATGTTGTATTATTTAACTACGTACGACCTTTATATTTATGAAGTAATTGAACTATGTATCATTTTTATTCTATGGTTATGTATTTGAAGTGAGATTCCAAGTGAAATTATGTGTGCATATAACTACACACACACATTGATGAGGATCTAATAATCCTCATTTATTTATTTATCTATAATTCTTATTATAGATATTAATTCTCGCCTGATCTCCGAGCTATTCGTTGGCTGTCGTGGTTTCAACCAGTGAACATGGAGAAGTTTGATGGGTCACAAAATCCCATCGAATTCCTTCATATTTATACGACCGCTGTCCGAGCAGCAGGAGGAGGAGAGCATGTCATGGCGAATTACCTTCTAACTGTGCTTGAAGGGTCTGCTCAATCGTGGTTGCCAAACCAACCACCCGAGTCAATCTATTCATGGCAACACCTCTGCGACCTTATGCTCGCCAACTTCCAGGGCACTTACAATCGCCCTAGAAAGGAGGACGCCTGCAGAGGATGAGATAAAACGACCACGAGACTTTACACCAATTCATCATGCATTTCAGTCAGGTTCGCAATTTGATTCTAGAGGTTTCTGACTCATCTATTATTAGGGCCTTTAAGCAGGGAGTCCGTAGCAGAAGTATTATGGAGGACATCACTTTGAATCCCCTGGTCGATATGCGACTGCCGCGGAAGCAGTCGAATGGAACAAAACCATCGATCGGGATGACAAAGATCCTCAAGAAGAGGGCGAAAGCAGCAAGAAGAAGGATAAGAAGGTCAAGAAATTCAAGAACAAGGCGAAGGGCCAAAAATCTCAAGTCAATAGTTCTAAAGAAGTCTTGGCCGTAAGCGATAAGGAGCCACGAAGTTCTAAGACATACTCTGAATAGGGAAAAGGTAAGCACTCCAAGCAGAAGAACGACAAGCCCAGGTGGTGTCCTTTCCATAAAAAGGAAGGGCATGACCTTCGCAACTACCGGGTTTTCCAAAAGAAACTCGAGGACTACTACACCGGCAAAGGACCACTCCCCATACTCGAGGAGGTAGGACAAACAAGTGGTCGTAAGAAGTAGAATGATGACGAGGAGATGTCGTTCCAGGATCCAAAGCATACCATCGGCATACGAGTCAAAGCGATAATTCAAAGCCGTCGCATGAGAGGTAAATTCTATTGACGCTCCTCTTTTCATTAAAACACCGAAGTGGTCAGAAGTTCCCATTTCTTTTGAGAAGGCGGACTGTCCAATCCCTTTCACTCGACCAGGTCGATATCCGATCATGTTCGAGTCCACCATCAACAACTATCGAGTGAATCGTGTGTTAGTTGATGGTGGCAGTTCGTTAAATATTCTATTTACAAGTGCCCTAGACGAGATGCAAGTACCACAGACCAGAATAAAACCTGTACGATACTCATTCCATGAGATCGTACCAGGATCTTCGGCCAAACCCATTGGCCAAGTTTCTCTTCCTGTCATGTTTAGTTCTCCAAGCAATTTCAAGACAAAGAAAATCTCCTTTGATGTGGTCGATTTCGATACGGTGTATAATACCATACTTGGATGACCGACTTTGGCACGATTCTTAATGGATGCTCACTACGGGTATCAATGTCTTAAGATGCTAGGTCCCAAAGGAGTGATCACAGTATGCTATGACAAGAAGATGACGCTTACATGCGACCACAAGTCTCTCAAGATGGTTGGCCAGATACCGATTCGAGAAGCAAGCAAGGGGCAGCATTCGACCAAGCAGTCAAAGGCTAAAGCTGCGCCAAAGCTGAACGATCAAGTCAAGGAAGTCCCTCTAAATTCAGAGGAGCCCCCAAGACTTTTCGCATCGGGGTCACTTCCGACCTCAAATAGGAAGACGCCCTCGTCACTTTCCTCTGAGCTAATGTAGATGTCTTCGTGTGGCAAGCATCTAACATGCCTGGAGTCCCCAGGGAAGTGATTGAGCACAGGCTAGCTCTACGACCTGACAAGAAACCTGTAAAACAAAAATTACGGAGATTTGCACTTGATCGACGAGAAGCCATCAAATCAGAATTGGACAAGTTGCTTAGAGCAGGCTTTATAAGAGAAGTTGACTACCCAGAATGGTTGGCTAACCCTGTAATGGTTAGAAAGTCTAACGGTAAGTGGTGTATGTGTGTAGACTTTACTGATCTCAATAAATCTTGTCCAAAAGATGATTTTCCTTTACCTCGTATCGATCAGTTGGTTGATTCTACTACTAGTTGTGAAGTCTTAAGTTTTCTAGATGCATACTCTGGTTATCATCAGATTAGTATGTGTTTAGATGATGAAGAAAAGACCGCATTTGTTACACCATTTGGGATATTTTGCTATGTCAAAATGTCATTTGGTCTAAAAAATGCTGGCGCATGTTTTCAACGCTTGATGCAAACGACTTTTTCACCTCAACTAGGCCGAAATTTAGAAGCCTATGTTGACGATCTAGTCGTAAAAAGCATCAAGCAACTCAATCATATTTCCAACTTGCAAGAAACATTCGATAACCTCAGAAAACACCGCTTGAAACTCAATCCCGAAAAGTGCGTGTTCGGAGTCTCTTCAGGAAAATTGCTTAGATTCCTTGTATCTGCATGAGGAATTGAAGCAAATCCTGAAAATATAAAGGCCATTAAAATAATGCGCCCTCCGACCACGAAGAAAGTAGTCTAGAAACTCACAGGGTGTATGGCAGCTTTAAGTCGTTTCATTGCATGACTGGGAGAAAAAAGGTCTTCCTTTCTTCAAACTTCTAAGGAAATATGAGGGTTTCGAGTGGTCAAAAGGGGCAAACATAGCCTTTGAGGATGTCAAGTGGTATCTTATGAGTGCTCCTGTTTTGGTTTCGCCGAAACCAAAAGAGACGCTCTTAATTTATCTAGCTACCACGCCACAGGTAGTGAGCGCAGTACTGGTCGCTGAATGTGAAAACATCCAACAACCAGTTTACTACATAAGTGAAGTTTTACATGGGCTTAAGGAGCGATACCCTTAGGTTCAAAAACTTCTATATGCCCTCCTCATGTCTTCGAGGAAACTGCGGCATCACTTTTAGGCGCACAAGATAATTGTGACATCTGAGTTTCCCTTAGGAGTGGTCCTCCAGAACAGGGAAGCAGCGAGATGCATGGCAAAATGGTCAGTAGAACTTGGAGAGTTTGACCTCCATTTCGTGTCTTGAATGACCATTAAATCCTAGATCATGGCAGACTTTGTCGCCGAATAGGCAAATCCTAAACCTGTTCAGGATCCCTAGTATGATACCCACGACCAGTGGACGATGTATTTTGATGGGTCACTTACGTTAAGTGGCTCGGGGGCTGGGGTGGTCCTGGAATCTCCTACCGGAGAGACCTTAAAGTATGCTATTCAATTACACTTTCCTGCCACTAACAACGTGGCATAATACAAAAGTTTGTTGGCTAGCATACGAGCAGCGAAAGCGCTCGGGATTCGACGACTACTCATAAGAGGAGACTCTCATCTGGTCGTGAATCAGGTTGGAAAAGAGTATCAATGCTCTAATTCTACCATGTCTCAGTACTTATCGGAAGTCCGAAGGCTTGAAAAGCATTCTTTCGGTTTCGAGTTGCAATATATCCCTCGAAAGGATAATTTTCTCGCTGCCTAGTTAGCTCGAATAGCCTCTTCCCGATATCAAGTACTGCAAGGAGTCTTCTTGGAGCAGCTCCAAAAGCCGTCTCTGGTTGAAGCACTAGAAACACCTCTTATTGAGACAACATCTCTAGAGTACGAGGATACCTGGATGAATCCCATCTACGAGTATCTTCAGAAAGGTACACTACCTAATGATGATCTTGAGGTAGATCGTTTATCCTAGAAGGCAAAAATGTGTACTTTGGTCAAGGAGTCCTCTATAAATGAGGCACTTAAGGGGTACTCATGCGATACATATCGCAGAAAGAAGGATTACACCTCCTTCACGACATATATGGGGGCATCTGTGGAACTCATGCTTCTTATAGAACACTGGTCGGAAAGGCCTTTCGGCAAAGTTTTTACTGACCAACAGCCCTTTATGATGCCAAAGAGCTAGTTCAGAAGTGTGTACAATGTCAGTTTCATAGCAGGCAAATACACCGACTAGCTCAGGCATTACAAACTATTCTTTTTTCATGGCCTTTTGCGACCTAGGGTCGTGATATCCTAGGGTCGTTCCCAAAAGCACTAGGCAGCTTTGAGCTCCTTTTTGTGGTTATTTATACGTTCACAACATGGATTGAAGCCGAACCTGTGACTAGGATAACAACGAAAGCCGCAAAAAGGTTCATGATGAGAAGCGTGATTACTCGATTTGGTGTTCCTAGTCGAATAATTACAAATAATGATAAGCAATTTTCGAGCGCAAAATTTTAGAAATTTTGTGATGAGTTGGGTATCAAGTTATGTTATGCTTCTGTTGCCCACCCACGGAGTAATGGGCAATCGAAAGAGCGAATGGCCAAATAATGCAGGGCATAAAAACCCGAGTGTTCGACCAGCTTGTCAAACGCTCAGGGGTTTGGGTACAAGAATTACCCTTAGTATTATGGGTAGTTCACATGACTGCAAGTCGGGCTACAGGTGAAACAACCTTTTTCCTAGTTTTTGGAGTTGAAGCCATGCTTCCACCAGAACTAAAGATCCGGTCGACAAGAGTCAAAACCTTCATCGACTCTACCTAGGAACAACTTCGAGTGGGTGATATTAACCTGCTCGAAGAGAAGATGAATCAAGCCTTGATCCATTCAACGGTCTACCTACAAGCCCCGCGTAAATACTACGATTGTAAGGTCCAACCTCGCAGCCTTGCTGTAGGTGACTTGGTGTTGAAGAAAATTCAATCTCAGTCTAATCGAAATAAGCTTTCCCCCAAGTGGGAAGGTCCTTACACAGTGGTCGAAGTTACACGACCAGGTTTGGTACGACTGGTAATGGAGGACGACTAGGTTCTCTCTAATTCTTGGAACATCTACTAGTTATGCAATTTTTATGTGTAACTCCTTACTATATCAATAAAGTTTCAGGTTCTTTCACTCTTTATTGTCTTACTTTTAAGTAGTGCTTGGATAGTCTTTCAATCATTTTTATACACTCAGTTTTTCTTTACACTGGTCGAATAAGGGTAACATCACCTAGTCGAAGTCTTTTCTCTCTACACGTGGTCTTGCCCACTAGAAGGAACTTCCTAGTATCGCCTTGTTCCTAACTTTTGCTACCAATACAAAGAGACTGGGTTTAACAAATTTGGTCGAAACATTCTTAAGCCAGCTCTTTTTAACCTTAGTCTATTTCTTCATTCATTTTGAAAAATACTCTAAGCAGAGTACACTTTTGTAATTTGTTCGACTACTTTCAGTAAACTCAGTTTGTTACAACTGGTCGGAGAAAGACACAACACCTAGTCGAAGTCTTTCCTCTCTACACGTGGTCCTGCCCACTAGAAGGAACGTCCTAGTGTCATCTTGTTTCTAACTCCTGCTACCAGGGCAAACCTATCGAGTCTACTAAAAAAGGTCGAATGAATTTTAAAGGTACTCCAGACGTTTGTCTAACTCAAGTTGCCACTCTTGATTTGATTAATCTAGTCAGAGAGGGTAACGTCACCTAGTCTAAGTCTTTCCTCTCTACACGTGGTCCTGCCCACTAGAAGGAACTTCCTAGTACGACTCATTCCTACTCTTACGACCAGTGTATGATAATCGTGATCAAATCACTATAAGTTAGCCAAACCTCTCTTTTTTTAAGAAAACCCTTTGTACACTATTTACTTAGTTTATCTATACAAACTAAGCAAATAGTTGGGGGCTAGGATAAAGTCATTAATATGACATCAATTCTTAGTCTTAAATTAAATTTCCTTTTTCTATTTATTATCTTGTGAGTTACTAACTACTCGACAAGATAATTTGCAAGAAAAAGCAGATATATATATTCATAACTAAAAGACTTATCTTTACAAGTTTTCCTATTACAATCTACTCTGATGAAGGAGATCCAATTTGCATCTCCTCCATGACCTTCTGGCTGACTGGCTTCACCTCTTCGATCAAACAAGTTGCTTCTGCTTCCGAGCAGTCAAAGTCATCCTCGATTGGTTGAAGATCGAGATTACGGTCGTGTGCCTTAAGTTTTTCAAGGTATAACCTACTGCACCTTCGACCACTTCTCTTATCGAGTCAGCCTGGTTGGCCTTTAGAGTAGCTATTAGCTCCTCTACAGCTTTGACTTGCTCTCCATGGTGTCGTCAAAAGGAGTCACCTCCTTAGCACCAAGTCCCCTAAGTACATTGTTTAGGAGGGATATGTTATCCTAAAGGTTGATCTTCATCGACTTCATCTCCTCTTGACTATGAGTTGAAGCTTCGTGGAGTCGCTTGATTTCAACTACTTGCTCTGAAATAGAGTACGACCAGTCAGAAGCATATCCCTAAAACAACTCGTAAGCAACACTGGTTGCCGGTAAAGAGCTACTTACCTGCCAATCGAGCAACAAGTTGTTTAACCTCAATTAGGAGCTTACCCATTTCGACCTCTTTTTCTGAAAAGAAACAAGAGTTAGATAAAGAATAAAAGATCATTATCATAAGTAGTCTTAAGTTCAGAAATTACTATTTATCTCACTCTGCAGATCAAGAGCTGCAGAGTTAGCCTCCTGAAGTTTCTTCATCAGTTTGAGATTTTCATCCCTTAGCTTCTCCGTCTCGGCCTTCTCGTGGTCGAGTGCGTCAGCTAGGGATTTTTTGTCACTCTTAAATCTACAAAGGTTAAGGATAGACATGAGAACTGCACAAGTAGTCGAGTAAAAATGACTACGAATGGCAGTAGCTTACCATTTCTCTGCCTGCTCGCAGAGTTCAGCTTTTTATTGTCGTAGCTATACAAGTTGTCGATTGTATTCACCAACAGTGATGATTTATTCCAAAGCTTTCTGCATAAAGAAAGACAATGAGAAGTGGGAAACAAATCACATATGTAAATGTTTGGCATCAGATGCTTACATTTATAGTTGTTCGAGCAAACATGGAGAATACTCTTGTGGGATCCTTCAATTCATCGATCTCCTCAACTCGGTTCCACCACACCTTTTCGAGATGTTCATCATCAAAAATATTCCCCTGGTTAGGAATATCCTTAGGGTGAGGAACTCAGTTATGAGACCTAAATGCAGAAGGCCCCACAATGGAAGTAGGTCCAAAAAACTCAGAGAAGAAGTTGATGTACTCTTCTTCTTCTTCTTCTTCTTCTTCTTCTTCGATAATGGTAACTTCTCCTTGAGGACCAGAAGGAATGTCTTTGATGAATTCCTTCCCGGCGCGATGGTCGGAGGCTCCATCACCACCTCTGTTAGGTGCTTTCATCACTTTGTTAGCCATCTCCGTACTTGCCGCCACGACCACCTGAGTGATCATACTAGCCTCAGTGGCAATGATTTATCCCACCATAGGGGCAGGGGCTGATCCCTCAATCGCCTCCATTGTCCTCTCTTCGACTGCAGGAGAAACAATTGCTATCTCTTCGACTACAGAAGAAGTGGTGATAGGTTTTTAAAGGGGGGCGCCCTCGGGGGCTGGAGGAGTTAGGCTGAAATCATAGAAAGGAAAACATGTCAAATTTGTAGAAAGCAAAAGGTAAATACTGTTCTTATACTTTTGTCTTTTTACATACCTTCAGTTCCTAGACTTGATCTTGAATCCAGATGAAACCTTTCCTAAGGAAGATTTCTTCGACTTCTTCTCTTCGACCATATCTAGTCGAAATTCAAGTAGAGAAATGGGGACTGCCATGACCATGTCTGGTCGTGGGTCCTAAGTGAGAGCTGCTGCTCCTTGACCCTCCTAACTCGCCGGATGGTCGAGACCTGTCTCGACCACTTCGAAAGCAGCACTTTCCTCTACCGTAGGCTCTGCTGACGCAGCAGTGTCCTTCACAAAAGATACAAAACTTTTTCAGTTCTCCCTTTCTAGTCACTTAACAAAGCCGGAGAAGCTGAGACTAAACAAATCTTGTTATCATAGTAGAAGGGTACCTTGGTCTTGGGGGTTTTGTACTTACGAACTTCAATCGCTTCGATCGCCTTAGCCTTCTTTGCAGCAACAATATATGTAAATAATTTCACAAAGGGCCTGGTCAGATCAAAACTTGAGTCCGCCTCTTGCTTGTCAACGGTCTTTTCAAGTCGACACTTTTTGGCCGGAGGAGCGTTCACTTACTCTGCTTTCGTGCCAATAACCATCAGTCTGACCTCTTGGTCGTCCTGACGGTCTTTCATGCCTACTTTCTGTAAAGGTCAGAAAAAGAAACTTTCCTTTATGGTCATAAGACCTTCTACAACTAATTTGTGGTTGTAAGACATTCTACGACTACGAGGGCCCAAATAAAGAATCCATCCTTGATTACCTTTAGGCGTTCCTCCTTCGCCTTGGTGGATATGACCGCTAGGATTCGAGGAGCCACTGCATCAGGTGGCGGAGCTTTCTCGCAAATGAGCTTGACTCAGGCGTCAATCTCTGTTTGAGGGAGATCTGCGCAAGCAGATAGAACACTCAATAGTTAGGCTTGAGATTAATCAAAAGAAAGCTAAATCAAAAGGTTACTTACTTTTCTGATAATCTCTAATCGAATCATTAGCTCCCGAGTACAACCACATGGGATGTGCACGTTTCTTCAAAGGGCTAATGTGGCACGTGATGAAATCCTTCACCACGTGCCATCTGGTAAGCCCCTCTTCCTTCAAGTCTTTGATGGCTTGAATGTAGGGGCCGATCCGGCTAAGATCCTTGGGAGTCGAATCCAAGGAAGAAATCTTTTCAGCCTTCCCTCTGAAGAAAGGTCGTCTTCACCGGGTCGCCTCCCAAGAGAACCACTTCTTCTTCCACCCCGCCACGCATTTAACGGATGAACATCTGAATGTACTCCTTGGACTTCCCGTCATGGAGCTTCATACCGTAGCTCCCGGCGATTCCAGACTGTATGCTCATTCCATAGTAGTATTGGAATAGCTCCAGGTCTGGAAGGATCCCAAGTCGCACAAGTACACGAACACGCTCAACATTGTGATGGAATTAGGAACGAGGTTCACCAACTCCACCCTAAAGTGCTCGAGTACGAGTGTAAGGAAGGAATGAGCAGGCAATCGAAGGCCACACTAACAGTGTGCCTGAAAAATGGAGGTCTGACCAATCTCCCCCAATGCCAATGTTGCTCGGCAGCTTCAATCCACTTCACGAATTTCCTCTTATGAATCTTCTCAGAAGCAACCAAAGCTTTTATCTTGGATGGATCCATATCCGATTCTGCCCACTTAGAAGTAGCTCTGGTCATTTTAAGGAGACGATTTGGTTGGCGGTAGAGAGCGCAAGAGCTCGATGAACAGTGCAAGCAATTGGGGAAAAGTAAAAGCCCTAAGCTGCGCTTACAGTGCCTTCTTATAACCGCACGATTGAGTTAAAGATTGTGGGAACTCAACAATTGCCACCTCTTCGAGAAACCGCTCCAACGGACATGTTTGTGAGAGTCGATTGAGATTCTTTAATTTGCCTGTTCGAGAAGATCGAGTCTGTCTTCACACCTCAAGCGAAATTACCTTCTTGACCAAGTCTATTTCTGGTAAAATGAAATACCGGTCGGAAAAGCGTTTACTATTGACCACCATTCTATGACCATGGTATAATCGTAAGCTTTTCTATGACTACTTTGTGGTCGTAAAGCTTTCTACGACTCAATTTTTCAAGTAAGTTATTTTCACTTGAAGCTGCAGGGCTAGATGACGAGGATCTAATAAGTTTAAACAATGTAATGTATTGGAAAAGATAACTTCTAGATTAAAATCCTCTAAGACAATGTAACATCCCAACTGTGTAATTAGGGTTAATCAAGTATAATTATATGTGTAGAAATTAAAACTTTTTCTCACATCTTGAAAAACCCTAAAATCTTATGTAATTCTTGTCCAAGAGTTGTGTAATCCAAAACACAAAGCTCTTGTTGACCAAAAATCAAACTCATTTTCCAATTATCTTAAATCTTGTGTCAAACATTTGGAATATATTTTCCTTGGTCCCAAAACTGATATGGGACCCTCTGAAAAATATCATGAGTTATAACACTTGTTGATAATTTTGGAGGCAAAACAATCCTTTAAACAACCTTCGTGAATTTCCTGAGAAAAATGCATCACATAATAACCTCTGGAAATTTTATGCAAGGTTGATCTCATTATCAGCAAGCTCCAGTTAAAATTTCATTAAATTTGGAGTTCATTTGCTATCTCAAATAATTCTGCTAAGTTTCAGCTGTTAAAAACTAAATTTAAAAGCCTACACTGCTCCTTGGGTTAGCCATATTCAAAGTTGGTCCAGCCCAACCATGTCTCGCACCTCGTGAGACCTCATCTCCACCTTGATCAAATGCGGTAGCTGGATTTACATCCAACACCACGACCTCCTCATGATCAACACCGCAAGGACCTCCCACCTCATGAGGTCATTGCCGTTGGATCGATGATCCATGGTCATGACCTCCCACGTGTTTAAACCTCAAAGACCTCCTCGAGTGTTAAACCATCGCAATGAGGTCATCCCACTTGTTGAGGTCGTGCCGCTGGATCAAATCCAACAGCCCACGACCTCCTCCTCAACATACTCGGTCAGTCCTCCCATTTCGTGAGGTCATAGCCCTTGGATCCAAGATCCATGGCCCCGACCTCCTCCTCTCAACCTAAACTAAACAAACCTCCCACCTAACCAAGGTCGAGGCCGTTGGATCGAGATCCAACACTCACGACCTCCCAGCGCTATCAAGCGCTCACAACCTCCCCATCTTTTGTTGTGCACCGTTAGATTAAAATCTCACTCCACGACTTCCTTTGTCTCATGCGCACTGACCTCCCGGCAAGACGTGAGATCGTAGCCCTTAGATCTAAATCTAAAGGCCCCGACCTCCCTTGTGCGTTATGCAAGCTCAGACCTCTACCTCTTTTGATCGGAACCCTTAGATCTAAATCTAACGGTCTGACCTCCCTTGCTCGCTATGCATCATATCGAGACCTCCCCATCGTCGGTGCCCTTGGATTTAAATCCAAAGGCCATGACCTCCCTCATGTCCTTTTGATCGCGTGCAGTTAAGTCCTCACTGGAGGTCCACACCGTTGGATGGAGATCCAACGCCGGACCTCCCTGCCCTTTTCCTCACGTGCGTTTTTGCGATTAAGAAATCGGAGGGCCACGACCTCCCCATCTTGATCGTGTGGTGGGACCTCCTCCCACCCACTTAAAACATAACGGTTCAAAAATTGATCCGATGGTTAGGACCTCTCCTGTGTCTTATCCAACGGTCACCAAGACCTCCTGTTCTTCTCCTTCCTCTGGCGCATGCGAAGCTCGGCGGTGGAGTGTCTTGCGCCAGCCTCAGGCACCTTTAATCACTCTCTGTGACCAAGCATTTAATGCAGTCGACTTCCGCTTTTCAGTCAAGACAGTGGGCTGTCACCCCGTCAACTTTACATCTTGTCCAATGTCCTAGACCGTGCCATGGGCCAAGCTCACCATGAGCTTAGCCAGTGGTCCATGACCTCCTGTGCCCAAGTATAAAGCCCCATTGGGTTCCTCCCGTAGCTTCTTTGGCACTCCTTCAAGTTCTAGCTTGCACTGGTGCCTTCTAAGCTTTGCTCTTCCACTCACCTCCCATCTTGGCTGCCATTGTTGAGGACCTTGGAGCTTCTCGGTGCTCAGAGTTCCAGTGGCTCCCTCTTTCAAACCTTGCTCACTCTTGCTCCTAAAGACCTCTTGGAAGTTAACCCTAACTTGAATTGTTTGGGCATTTTTCAGAGGTGGACAAAGTCGAGCTTGGGGCTGGAGCTTTGGGCTGTGAAGCTTCACTGCCTTCCCCAACTCCGGTCATCACCTCCACGACCTCCCGAGCACCTTAGGACCTCCAGTACACCCCCGTTAGTCCTTTAGATGCCTTGGCACCCGCTGAATGCATGTTGCGGAGCTTTGTTTCTTGATACGCTTGATTGTCGCGCTGAGCTCCATTTTGCATTTTCGTAGTTTGGCCGTCTTTGGTCATCTTTTGACCTCTCCGGCTCGGCGGCGCTCAAGGCCGTCGCCGCCGTTGAGAGGAGGACCATTGTGCGCATGGTTATTGCGGACCAACGGTATCATTGGACCTCACCGCGGGCTCTACATCGCCGGCGAGATCACTTCTTCACGCCGGGATTTTGTCGGACGTCCCGAGCGTGTCATTGTCGTTTTAGGACATAAATTCACCGTTTAAATGCCCAATCATTGCAATCATGGGGTTAGCGATAAATGCCATTAAACCCGCTCTTGTGCGCATTTAAAACCTCCCTCGCGGACCTCCTCATGGTCCCGCCGCATTTATTCATGTCCAAGCGCGTGCGAAGTTAAAGCCGCTGGTGCAGGGCGCCCGGACCTCCTCCGAGGAGATCCAAGCGCCCAAGACCTCCCTGCGCAATCATAGCCGCCGAGACCTCCACGGAGGTCTCAGAATGTTTAGACCTCTGCTTAGGACCTCCCGAGGCCATCTCACCTTTCATGACCTCCCGGGTAGATCTTGACCGTCAAGGTCCTCCTCGACGATCTGGACCATCAAGGACCTCCTTGAACATCTGACCGGCCCAGACCTCCCCTGTGAGGTCCCGACGATGTAGATTTTCCTCGGGGAGATCTTGATAGTTTGGACCTTCCTTTGGAAGATCTCAACCGTTGAGGACCTCCCTTTAGATCTGGGTCCGCTCCGACCTCCTTTCAGGCCTTGGGTCCGTTGGATTTCGTGATCTCGGCCCCGACCTCCCTCACCTCACGCATGTGCGTTGCTAGGAGGTCCAGACCTCTGGACCTCCCGGCGCGTGTCAAGTTGTTCACTGGGAGGTCTCGAGCCGTTAGATCTAAGATCTGTGGCTCACGCCCTCCCATGTCCTTATGGGTTTTAGAAATTCCAATGAAGTCTTAGTTAAACTGAAATAAGGTATAAACTTTAGAATTTCATATCTCTTTCATTTTAATTCCAAATGAGGTCATTCAAATTGTGTTAACTCTGTATTGAACTTGACTTTAATCCAAAAATGATTGTAAGTCGAGTTCAGCTTCAGAGCACAGTTTTGCCATTAGATTTTAAAACTCACTTTAAATATACACTCAAATTGATGCTTAACTTGTAAAATACATAACTAATGCTCTATAGATTATTTTTGGGTGAGACCAACTTTGTTGGTTTCTCTCTTAGTGAACTCACTGTGAAAATTAGTTTTGAGCTTGTTGCTGTTATAAAATGAGAACTTGTGCATTATAATTTTGTTCAAGTTCTTGTTTTTGAAAAATTATAGAAAGTGCAATATAGCTCCAAATGAGATGAACTCAATTGTGTTATTCATCTCATGAGGTGCTGGTTTTACAGTAAAAATTTCAGCTTCACTTCTATTCTAGAAAATTTTGCGATGAACAGTAACATATTTCTAATTAATAGGCTGAGCAGAATTGATTTCATCATATCTTTTGCATTAAGAATCCAAATCAATTGGTTCTTGTTGCTAAATTCATGATAAATCATTGTCTTGCTGCTGTAAAATTTTCATAGCTTTCGGAGAAGTTTCTCTGTTGCGTCTTTTTGGTTTTTCGTCGTTCTTATCGGTTCTTTCTCGCTTTTCCGTTAGGTTTCGACATTTGTGGTGATCCCGAGAGTGACCCTCTGCCACAACTTGGCCAGCAACAACAAGGCAAGCAGTTTGATCATTTCCATCACTGTCCCATTACTTTAAAGCTTAATATATCGTTTTACTTCTATGTATGCATGCTACTTTGGTTAAATGTCGCTAGCAAGCCTATAGTTGCATAATCTGTAGGAATTGTTCATCCTCTACTACCATGAGCCTAGGTTATTTGCTGTGGTGGGAGCTCGTTGGATGAGCTCTTATCACTTAGTAGTTTCGTTTTAAATTGCTTAGACATGCTTAGTTATCGGTAGAAATGGGCGATCATCGACTTAGTCGATGGTCTTGATCACTCAAAACTGATTATTACTCTTATATGTCCAGCACTTGTGCTTTGATTAATTTGTAAAACCAAAAACTGAAAATAAAGGATTGATTTAGACTTGGGCATATTGGATGGATGGTGCGGTTTTTGGAATGTGGTAGTATGCCTGAGTCATTAAGGACCGAGTTACTTGCGCCACCGCTACGAGCAATTTTATGCGTGCTAACCACACGAGGGGGATATGGGACCTCTCTTGACTAAGTACTTTGGGAGGTGTTAATTATGAGCTGGTCGGTGGGTATGTTTTAATAAAATGTGTGTGTGTGGTGTTGGGAGGAGCATTGGCGAGACCGGCTAGGCTGTCTAATGTGTCCTTATCCCGTGGAGTTCTTGCTCGTAATTAGCATCGCCCATTGGAAATGTCTCGTAGGACTTAGCTGCGGCATACCAAAGGTAGTGTGCCTAAAGGAAAGGCGGTCGGCGTGTGGGTACATTGGTACACCCTGCGCAGGATAAAACTATTTGAATAGCCTCGCCCTAGGTTATGGACACGCTCGGAAACGCCCCGTAAGAACTAGACTCAACCTTTTAATTAAAACTTGATGGGTTGGCATGAATGGATGCTCATGCTATTGTTGTGGTGACTTGGGTTAGTCACTTCCAGGATGTTTTTGTTGTTGTTACTATGTTATTATCTCGTTGTTACTTCAACATTTAAAAATGCTTTGCCAAATTGCCTTCAATCTATTATGTTATTGCAAATAAATGTTTCTTTATGCTAAAATGAGTCCAAAGCCTCATCCACTTAAATAAAGCTTGCATGTAGCTATTTATAGTTCTGTTATCTCACACGTAAGTCTTGCGGAGTACTTTATGTACTCATCCGCGTGGTTGTGGCATTTTTTTGTGGCTTTTGTTGCAGAGGAAGAAGGAGAGCTCCAAGAGCCTCTCTTTTGTGCTACGTGTTGCGCTTTCTTGACGACTAGCTTGGCGGTCGGTCGATGCCTAGGGTTAAGGCACACCGATTGGCTTTGTGTTATAGCCATCTTTATGGCACTTTTGCTTCATTGTTATCTTTGTAGAATTGTTGCTATTTGGCCTAAGGGCCCTCTTTTGTAATAGCTTTTCCTTATTAACATTAACTTCTGGTTTGTTGCTTATGTTCTATGTGTTGTATGGAATTGATACATTCTTTTGGTGTGAGGTATGTATACTGCATCCTGGGGAGTATACATCTCTCGAGACCGGGTTTATTTGGTTGATAATACTAGGGTCAATTGGATGACTAAGTATTATGAGCTTAATAAACGTCGGAGTCTCACAGACAACATTCAAACAAATCCTTAATTTAACAATCACTAACAGTTAGATTAATCTATTGAGGTCCGTTAATCCAATTTACCAAAGATGTTTACCAAATTTATCACTCTTAATGATCAACCCAGTTCATAATTGTTCCACGCCTCTTAATAACTCTATTGATTCTAATTAGGTATAGCCATACTCATAATCACAGTTCATCAAGAACTATTAGAGGACAACGTCAACTTAATCGATTTTACTTCCAAGGATACTAGTTAAGATTAATTATGTACCACGCCATTGACCCCACTTGATACCAATACCATAACAGTTTATTTGAACACAATCTCTAACTTAACCATAACAGGATATTGCAAAAAGGGCTTTGACGCTTTCTTTCATAAAAAAGAAGTTTTAAACACCATACTCAAATTACCCTAAAAAGAAATACATAGGGCCAAAGCTTCCTCGCATTTAAGAACTTGCAAAAGAAAACTCCCATTAACCAAAGTACCAAGCGATTAAACGAGTTATGTTTTCCAACAACAAAAGTGGAACTCCTCAATAAAAGACCAACCTTGTAAATCAACCATGTTTATAAGCAGCAAAACAACTCATCATTCGGGAGAACAAATGATTGATTTATGGAACCAATAAAGACCAATGAAAACCCTTCAACTACAATGTAACCATTAACCCAAGAAAATTCATCAACTGCAACTGTAACAAGAATAATCAATCCAAACTCAAGGAAGACAATAACATCCCAAAGAAACCCATCCTCAACGCCTGTTACTAGGCTACCCGAGGTAAATACTTCACTATTCCCATACCATGAACGGTTGCACAACCTGTCCACAACCACGATCTCTACCTCTCAACATCACTGTCAATACACATAACAATCATATAATCAAATCAAGGAACCACAATAAAAGCACGGATCATCAATACGACATAACGAAAACGTAAATGCAATGCTCGACCCATTCCCATCCTACTGTGCACTAGTGTGTCAAATTTTAAGTTGATTAACCATTAACAAATTTTAGTTAATTTTACTAGTCCTAAAGCAAATTTTAACAGATTAAGTTTACCTAAGTTGTTAATCTATTCATAGTGGACCTAAAACCCACTCTGATACCAACTATAACACCCTAGCCCAACACTGAGCTTGGAATGCCACTAAACTACTATAACAAAAAGATTTATCTCCATTAACAATAAAATTACAACAAGCAGTTTAATATTAAAACCCGTCAACGGGTCACAATAACATAAAAATAAGGACATGACCGACATACATAGTTAACCTCCAGAAGCATAGCAAGATAGAAATCCAAAATTGGAGCAAAACCAATCGATTAAATTCTAAGATATGAACAAACAAGTTCTAAACCATCATTTAGAATTAATCCATATCCATCATAACTTAAAAGAATAAACCATCATGTTAAGGTAAAATTCCTCATGACAAGTGATCAAATATTGGAGTGTGTGATGTGCTCCATGTACTAACCCTTCCCAAGAAGCATCATCAACAATTACCTAAAAACAACAGTAAAGTAAGGGTGAGTCCACGGCTCAGTAAGTACAAAATAGAATAATAAAAGAGGCATCATCTTAATATCAATTCATTTCCATCTCTCTCAATATCTCAAACCACTTTTCATTTTTCAAGAATACAATGCAAATCTTGCACATGCCACAACTTCACTTCTGCTTATACCGGTATAGCGGAGTGTAGCACCCGTCGGTGTTCACTCATGCCCACATTCTCAAATGCAGGGACCCAAAGCCTGTCCTTTTTCAGACCGGGATCCATTGCACGTCCTCTTTCAGACGGGGATCTCATTGCCCATATCTTACATATAGGGACCTCATTGCCCATATCTTACATATGGGGACCACAATGCCCACTCCTGTGGGTTATGTCATTTCAACATGAATGCTTGACATGCAATGAAATGGATAATCAACATTTTTTTCATAATCATCATCAGATTATCGAGAACATATAAGCATTATGAACTAAACATACTTCACATGAATAATCTTAATAAGCATTCATCGAATCAAAGGATATTGCCAAACATCCAATATCACTCTAAAATATACTTGCCTTTCGAGCTGCGACAAATCGGAATGGATTGAGGGTGATACCAAACCCAAAGCCATTCCGCCTACAATAAATACACCACTCAATACAAGCCTTGGCAAAACAAATCGGCGCTTAATATACAACGCTCCTACCCGCTCTCAAATTCCACAATTATGTCATGGCATTAAAACTACCAAACTGTCAACTCCCACATCACAAAATAATAAATCATATCATTATAGAATCTATACACAAATACCCATACTTTCTTAGGTGATCAAAAGTTCAGATTAATTTGTCTAAACCCCCGTTTTTAAACCCGAAGACATATGTGTCATCTTCGGTACTGCCGACTGAATAATTTCATAATTTTTAATATATACATGCAAAAATAATGATCTAGTACTTTTTAGAATCCATAGGGAATTATATACCATAACCTAGTTATGGCAAACATTTTATTCTACCATTAACTTTCTCAAATCAAAGTTTTCCCACGACTGCCAACACCAACTCAGTTCTGGACTACAGTTTTCCAAAAATCATAACTTCTATTCTACCCATCCAAAAATCATGTTCTTAGACTCTCTGGAATCCTTAAGAAGTTATCTACATTGTTCATGCAGATAAAAACCACGAATTAACACATCTTATAATTGTAATGTTCAAAATTATGCACTCTGTCAGAACCAGACAAACTGATCAGATAGCCAGCTTTCAAAAATCATAACTTAATATTTACAACTCCAAAACTACCAAACCGTACCACTGCGAACATGTACAGAAAATTACCTACAACTGAGTGTTAAAATATTCTCGCATTAAGGAACCCTAAATTCCCCTTTTTGAAAACTGCTGCAGGAGACAACCCAAATTCGCACAGTGGAGATCTAACAACCATAACTCTCTAATCGTTTATCCAAAATATGTGATCAAGCACTCTATGGAAAGAACAAATAGAGACCTACAATTCTCTAGGAAACAAAATTCCCAAATTTCGTAGCTACAGTGCCCGAAACTGCAGTGCAACGGAACCAGTAGATTACCGATCTGCCAAACAGATTCTACCGATCTTCCAAACAGGTTCTACCGAATGCTAAATAGAGAAGAAGTATTAGAATCATCACCCTTTGAGATCAAGATGACGAACACGAGATCCCAGTGGAACTCCTCCCTTTTCTTCCACCCTTCCTTCTTTCACCCTCTTCTCCTTCCCTTCCCTCTTCTGCTTCCCTTCCCTCTTCTCCTTCTCTTCCCTTTGCTTCTGGTCGGCAACACACAAGACAACAAGGATACTGTTTGGGAGGAAAGGGCAAAAAGGGGACTAGGGGTGGTGGCTGGAAAGAAAATGGGGAGTGTGAGGCGCAATGGGGAACCCCAAGGCTAGGGTTTGGCTGCCCCTTCCTCTCTTGGGCCGGGTCCCTAAAGGCTAAACGTCGTGGGCTGAAAGCCCACGGCCCAGGTTTTCCAGTTTAAGCAACCCCCCCCTCCAAACTCTTGTTAAATCCATTCTCTAAAGAAATTCTCCTCTTTAAAGTAAAACGGGGTATTACAGCAAGATCCTCTCGCAACACACCCTCAGGCTACTCGAGCCTGTAGAGTGCCTCTGCTTGGGCCTTTGACCTACTCGAACCAGCGCCCACAGGTGCCCCGGACGAGGCCAGGAGCCACGCATGGGGTACGCCCTAAGAGGGTCTGCGAGTAGATACTAGTTGTAAATATTAGTCAGCCATGTAAATATAAATTTATGTACAACTTACATTATGGTAGTGTTGTGTTCTAATACAGTTTGTTCTTGTGTGCACGGGTAACCACATGAGGGAGTCATCATCGTGACACCCCTTCGTTTCAGAACTTAAGGACCGCACCAAGTCACGCCACACACTACCATTTTTATAGACCGAGATGACATCACACTATGCCAAACCACCTTTTCAGAGCGAAAAGACCACACTACGCCACGTCCCCTTTTCAGGCCAAAAAGACCGCACCCTGTGACGCCGCACGCTGTAGCTTTTGCAGATCGAGTTGACAATACACTACGATGCTACCTCATCACACCGAAAAGATCACACTATGCCAAACCACATTTTCAGACCAAAAAGACATCACTCCGCCACGCCCCCTTTTCAGACCGAAAGTGATCGCACTATGTCACGCCACACGCTGCAGCTTTTGCAGACCGAGTTGACAACACATTCCGACATTACCTCATCACACCAACAAGACGACACTATGCCAAACCACCTTTTCAGACCAAAAAAGACCTCACTCCATCATGCCCCCTTTTCAGGCTGAAAAGACCGCACCCTGTCACTCCACACGTAGCAGCTTTTGCAGACCGAGTTGACAACACACTGCAATGCTACCTCATCACACCGACGAGACCACACTATGCCAAACCACATTTTCAGACCAAAAATACATCACTCCGCCACACCCCCTTTTCAAACCGAAAGAGACCATACTATGTCACACCACACGTTGCAGCTTTTGCAGACCAAGTTGACAACACACTGCGATGCTACCTCATCACACCGACAAGACCACACTATGTCAAAATACCTATTTAGACCGAAAAGGCCTCACTCCGCCACGTTGCCTTTTCAGGCCGAAAAATACTGCACCCTGTCATGCCACATGCTGCAACTTTTACAGATCGAGATGACAACACATTGCGACACTACCTTATCAGACTGACAAGACCACACTAGGCCACACCACCTTTTCAAACCGAAAAGACCACACTCGGCCACGCCCCCTATTCAGGCCGAAATAGCCCATTATAAAAGGAGGGAGAAGAGAAGTGGAGAAGAAAAGAGCTGTAGGATAACACTACACCACCACACCCAACACATCACCAAAGCTCGATTCACATAACTGTGAGGAACGAGATGTCGGACTCATCGGTGAACTTCTACATGAAGATCCTATAGAAGCGCAAGTGGCTTACCGAGAGGGCTCAACCCTATCTGGATTGTTCTATGAAAGATGTGCCGGTACCACCGGAGTTTCCATGCTCACAATGTGTGTTCGAAGATCATCTAGTCCACACACCCAGCGACAGCCGCCCGGGAGTACTACATGTGTGGTCATCACATCGTAAGTGAATCTTGCACACACTTAGATTTTCCACATCTTACATTGTATTCCACAAATCCCTAACTACATCTGCACATAATGGTAGCCGGAGATGCGATGCAACTTCTTCCAATAGATCAATGGTCCGGATATGTACGATAGGGCATTCATCTAGTAGAAGTACATACTAAACTATTCGATGCGAGGTGAGACCTTCAAACACGGGAAACCCTACGCACCCAACCCGACTGAAAAGGTACCGGAAGTTGAGTTTGACCGGGCTGAGCACACGACGCACAAGGGGAAGGCTCCTGCTAGTGAGACCGACGACCGTCCTAACACTCCCTGTTGCTCGAGCGCAGTACGGATCGAAGAGGTAAGTTATGTTCAGTACGTATCCTCAATATTAACTTGGGCCTATGTTGTACTATCCTAATATTATTCAATCGTCTAGCCCGTCTCGTAGAACATGTCTAACTTCGAGACTGGCCAACGCCGCAGAGGGTCTAGAGACAAGGGGAAGGGAGCGATGGGCTGCCAGGACTGATTGATTTCGTTCCAATCATATTTTTTGAATTCCAAAAAGGCTCGCATGTATCATAGGTGTATTTTGGTTTGCTCATTTGTGCATTGTTGTCGTTTCTAATGTATGTAACCAAATCGAGCGCACTATGTATTTCATAATTAAATTATGAAGTCTTTCAAACTTAAATATCTTTTCTCAGATATTTCTACTATTACATATTACGTAATCTTTTTCCAAAGAAATCAATTTTGTAAACAACACAATCGGGACAACAACGTGCATGGCAACCCGAAACCCAATTTTTTTTCATTACGTGTAACAGTCCAAGGTTCTGTTACCAATTTAAAATTAATTAAATTTATTATTTTATTACATTTCACGAAATTTGAAAGAATTTGATTTCTTTATTTGAATTTCTGAAGTTTTAAAAGTCAAAAATAAAATTTATTAAAGTTTTTGAAGTTTTATTTGAGTTTAAGTTGAAAATAAAAATGTAATTATTTTCTAAAATTTTAAAAGCTTTTCTTTAAATTGTTTAAAGCCAAAACAAATTTAATTTCAAAATCTATTACTAACTGTAAGTTGGAATTATTTTATTTAAGTCCAAAATAATTCTAGAGATTTTTGTGAATTTTCTCATAATTTTTAATTTTATTTACTATTTCCTAAAGTCGATTTGATTTATCGTAATTAAATCAATTAGAAAATCAAAAGAAATCTTTAAGCGATGAAGTGGGCCGAATTCGCCAAATTTCAACCCTATGCATTGCCAAGACCTCGCCACTTTGCTCACACCGCGCGGTCACCCCAAACATCCGTGGCCGTTGGATCGTCATCGGACGATTCACGCGCACGCTTTCCTTTCCTTTCTCCGTTGACGCCGACAAGTGGGGCCCGCTACAGTGCGTCGTCCCCGTCCTCTCCTTCTTCCTCGCGCTGGATTTCTTTCCTCGCGCGACCGCCATTGCTGTGAGTTCGAGTTCCACCCGACAACGGACAATTCGGCCCGATTTAACCGCGTAGATCCCACATTCTAGAAGCCGTATCTCTCCGCAACCAATTCTGATTCTTATCTTTTCAAATTTGAGTTTGAATCTCGTTCAATCTCCTTATCCCCTTTCGGTTCCGAAAAGAACTCCGCCGCCGTTACGCCATCTGGAGGCCGCCCGAGCCCCTATAAATAGCCCTAGCGTGCGCCCTTCTCTTCTCATCCCAACGCCTCAGAGCGCCTCTCCCCAATCTCACTCTAGAGCCCGGATTTTGAAGTTTCTCGCCAGTGGTGAAACTTCATTCCTTCTCCGATTCTGGCGCCACCATCGACGCTCCGCCCTCGATTCCGCCACCGTCGGCATCGCCTCATCGTCGCGAAGTCGGTGCTCCCACCCATTCATCGCAAGGACCCCAGGAACCTCTACTTCACCGTCAACCGTACCGCGCCGCCGCCTCTCACGTCACCGCCGGCCAGCTAGCCACCCTCCGCCGCCACAAGGTAGTGTGTTGAACTCCTTGAAGCGCCCTCTTTCGCGTTCGCCTTCCAAGACGGCCGCTTCGACGCGTAACGCCGGGCGAGCCTGGCCATCGCGGCGCCAGCATCTCGCCGGTCCGACGTGGCGCTGCCACATGGGCGCCACCTCATGGCCACGTGTGCGCCACGTCAACCATTTCGCCCACATGTGTGCCACGTCAAAACCCCTAGAGCCAAAGGCCCCATGGACTTGGTCCATATGATTCGTGTCTATGACACGTGGGGCCCACACATCAGAAATTCTTTTTAATTCCTTTAATCCCGAAAATCTCAGGGCTGACGTCAGCCTTGCGCAATAAATGGATTTTCCTTTAGAAAAATAATTCGGGAAATTCATTTAATTGCAGATTTAGGGTTTAAACTTCTAAAATCCATATCTTATGCATCCAAGCTCCAAATTGGGTGATTCAAATTGCTAAATTCGTATAAAATCATTATCTAGATAAATAAAATAAAATTATTTTATTTGGAGTTAGTTTGAATTGTATTTTTGAATTTATTTGAATTTCATTTGAATTTGTCATACTTTCGCGTATAGACTTCGACGATTCTGGAGAGTTAGATCTTTCAGAGGATTTAGAGAGTCAAGACTTCAATGAAGGCAAGTTATACCCTTGACCATATTGCTCCCAGTATTTTAAAGTTATTTAATTCAGTTTTTAAAATTATTATTGCATGCATACTTTTAATCAATTATTTTAATGCCCTGTTTAAATGCTTGGTTATTCCAATACCTTTGGTATGGCCAATTTGATTATTGATTGTCTTGCCCTTGTCACCATTAGCTAAATTATTATGAAAAATATTCACATGCTTAGCAAATGCTTAGACCATGATTTGATTTTGGGAGGATTTAGCCAAACCATTACAAATTTGTTTAAAATTAAATCTATGGTATTGTTTTACCATAGAGAGTTTATAAAGGTGGTTTTTGCAAATAAAATCAAAAATGGTTTGGACTTGGGCGAAACGGATGAATGGTGGGTGCAGGTTTATGCATGGGCTTAATTTGGTTAAAATTAAGACCTAGGGTTTGATTTTGAAAGACACCCAAGTCAATTAAGGACCGGTCTTTGAGTCGCATCTTGCTATGCCTCACCGTACCACCACATGTCTTGTATGAGCAAGACCTGGCTTATTAATTTGGGATACCTCATAGATATTCGTGCCGTGTTGTATGTGTGGGTGTCGGTTAGACAATAGTCCCACCTGGCACAAGAGGGGGCTCCCGGAGGACGGTCAGTCCAATGGAAGCGAAACCTTAGCGGGCATGAGTACTTTGAGGTAGATCATTGTAACGGCCTTGTGATAATTGCTTTGTCACACGCCTTAGGAAGCGTGGATTGGTCGACACAAAGAGCATATTATCTCATGTGGGTAAAGCTGTACAAACTCTGCAGAGTAGAAACTATTCGAATAGCCGCGTCCGTGGTCATGGACATGCTAGCAAAGCCACTCCGAGTTAGACTTGTTTTTGGTTTTAAAATGATTTCAATAGATGATTTCAGGATGTTAATCCTTGTGGTAAAATTGGGCGGTTAGCCATGTGATAGGAGGGTATCCTTCACCATTCAAATATGGAGGTTATCCACACTATAAAACTGTCATTTAAAATCTGATTTTAGATATAGTATAAAAAATGGCCTTGGAAATTAATATGATTATTTAAAATTAAAAATGATGCTTTATGCAAATAAACCTTGCCAATACCCCTTGTTTACTTTATGCATGCATTCAATTTGTTACTTGACGGGTGTAACTTGCGAGCACGGTAGTAATGCTCACTCTTGCTGAATAATCTTTATTCAGGAGAAGACTTCTACAAGGATGGTGAGGATCCAGACGCTTAGGCTACACCCCCAGACGATTTCCTGTGGTAAGTCGTGTGGCCTACTACTACTGCTTTGCTTCTACTGTGTTTTACTTTATTTAGCCTCAGGCCCTTTGTAATAAACTCTGGATCATTATTAATAAAGTGCGTGATATGTTTTGATTATCACTTTTGTTTGACTGTGTACACTAGAAATCCTAGACTAGTGTATGAGTACAGAGAATTCGGGATCCTTCGCTCCCGGGTTCGACATTACGCTCCGAAGGGGGCTATTTGTGCTATTGCACCACGAAACTCATATTCCAAATTGCGTCGCCGATCTTGCACTCCCTACTTCAAATTTCGTTATCTTCTTCAATTTCGGATTCTGAACTACGTGGACACTATAAGGTATTACTAAAAAAACTTTGTACAATATACTTAATCTTTAGACATAACATAATTCTCTAGACATAAATTTTAGAAAATTAAATATAGAGCTCTATCGCCATTTTGAATAGCGACAGGGATCCTATCGACGACAGGGTCCTATCGCCATTTCGAACAACGACAGGCTTCTATCGCCAGTTCAATTAGCCACATAAACCTCTCCCTGCTGTTTCGATTGGTGACATACACCTATATTTGTAAATAAAAAAAATCGACTTGGTCCCACCTACGTTTGGAACGAATAAGAATTTGTTCTGTTGAAAACAGGACAAAACCGTCCAAACTTGCCGATCATAAATCCAAACGTACTTTTACTCTGGAGTCTGGATCAAATTGGTCCCACTACTTACATGCACGATTGGTCTCCTTAATTCACAAAATGGGTACAGTCCGAACGCTAGTGTCGTACGTCAGGCTCCAACGTTGGATTTCAGAAGATGATCTTCAACAGTCCATCTTGTGTCCATCTCGCGCGAGCGAACCTCCTCCCAAACATCTCCCACAGCACAGATAGCATCAAAATACAGAATCATTAGGAGGGAATTTGAATCGCAATATTTTTTTCAACGAGTCGCAACATGTCAAGAAACAATATGCAATATTTTTTTTCGACGGCCGCAACATTTTTTTCAACGGGTTGCAAATTGTTTTTCAACAGGTCGCAACATACCAAAAAACAGTTCGTAACACTTTTTTCAATGGGTCGCAATATATCAAAAAATAGAATGCAACAGTTTTTTTTTACAGTCGCAACATTTTTTAAAACGGGTCACAGTATTTTTTTTTCAATGGGTCGCAACATATCAAAAACAGTTCGTAACAAAACCAACCAACCAAGATTGTTCAGGCCCAAACCGTCCCCATTTTCAGAACCAACCAAGATTGAAATCGCAAGAGAAGTGAACAAGCTGCTACGAGCAATGAGGGTAAGAAGAATGTACGACACCGACGTTGACTTTATCGGGGGACGGGTCGACGAGGAAGGCCTCGGTGACACCGAGGATGGGGGTCCTTGGCTGCCGGTTCGATGTGCCCAAACAGTGACGCCATCGCTCTCGTCGGCTCGCTCGGAAGCAGGGGCAGGGCCCTGCGCCGCTGGATAATTAGCTCGGCCGGAGGGGAGAATGGATAGCAGAGGGGGAGGAAAGAAATCTCCTGGAGGAAGAAGAGAAGAAAGAGAGAGAAGAGAAAAGAGGAAGCTAGGAGGAAAAAGGTGGTTATGTTGAATAGGGGAAGACTCCAAAAGTGGCAGGGCGCTTGTAAGTATTGAGATGGTGATGCATTAATAAAATCACTATACGTGGACGAGGTCTAACCGTTTGCTCCGGACGTCCTAATCCTATCAATTTGCTTCACAGAAACATTTCGGTGGGGTCTTAAAAGAGAAGCAGAAGAATTCACTAGAGGGCAAGGGTGACGGACTAGCACAACGTTGCTGAGAGACACATGGACGAGGAGAGATACGTTAAGAGGTGCGCGGCCACCATCGTGCGGAGCACGGTAACCGCGCATGTACCGACGTACATACGACGGCCGCGCCGATCCCATCGCGCAGCGTGCGCGCGTGGAGCTAGCCAGCGTCCCCGGTAGCAAATACGCGCCCGCGCCCACCTTAGCTTCTGCTCTTCTCAGTTGTCCCCGAACGACTGGCGAGCGCTGCTTTCCTGACCGCGCGCTAGCTTCAGTGACTTCAGGATACTGCCGCGCGTACGTGTGACTGTGTGAGCGCCTCACCTCGGCCAGACGCGGAAGCGCACACATGCCCGCCCGCTCGGTCAATCTGTCCATGGGCCGTGGGGTAATTCCTCCGTTCGCTCTCTTTCTTGATGCAACAAAAGGCCCTGATCCTTTTGTCATGTGGATGGTTAAGGGTCCAATAGCCTAGTTAGGTCCAGTTGACTCCATTACTAGGCATAGGCCTAGACTAAGAGACCTCAAATATCCTACCGGGTAATTCGGCACAGATTTGGAGTGAGACCAAGGTGGCCACGTCGCTCCGATTTTTCTTGGCCGTCCGATTCCCTGCGTCTTCCTTTCCGACTGTGCGATATTTTTTGTGAAGCACTCACTTGCGTTTCCTCGTGTCGTCGTCTCTCGTCCTCTCTTCTCCCCTTTCTCCTCCCACCTGCTCGGCGCTGCCTCTCCCGGAGCACCAGCGTCTGTGGATTCCGATAGTGCCACCGCATCCATCTCCTCTCCCTCCTCTTGTCCTCCTCCATCCCGGACTCCTCCCTGCGGCCTCCGGCTCCTCCCAGACTCCCCACACCGTCCTCCTCCTAGTGCTTCCTCCTTGTGCCCAGGGGTGGAATAAAAGCTCATTAGTGGGGGTCATTGGCTTGGTTCAAAATTGCTTCAATTACACTTATTAATTGGTTAAACATTAAAATAAGACAATTTCAAATGAAATTAGATTTCGCTCTGGCTTGGCTCGGCTCGACTCGTTAGCTCGGTTCTAAAAATACTTCCAAACTATAAATAAAATGATATTAAACCAAACTGTGTCAATTTTGAGAAAAGCTCGATAAGACGAGTATCTGGCTCGATATCCACGCCTACTTGTGCCCCCCTCCTCTAGGTGTTTCACAGCGTGCCCCTCCCCTCCCCGCCCCGCTTCCTCCACCATTACTGCAGCTGCCTCGCCCGCTGCCTCCGTTCGGCCGAACACCCTTGCCACCGCCGTCTTCCCCGAGCCTATAAAAGGGCACCGCCGCCCTTCTCTACCCTCCCTCCCCTCACTCTCCTCCTCCATTCCCCCTGCCTCCGGAGTTCACTCGCCAGGCACTTCGCAGGCGCCACTCGCCAGGCGCGAAGCCGCAGCGCCAAGCATCTTGGCTCGCTTCGCCCGTCGGCGGCCGACGCCGAGGCCGACCGCGCCATTGCCCTCGACCCGCGCCGCCGCGACCGCCATCCTCAAGGTGCTCGCTCTCGATCTCTGTGGCCACCACCTCCCACACCAGGCGCTTGACATCGCCTCGACTGCCGCTATGCGCGCTCCCTCGAGCCACGCGAACTCGCCAAGCGCACCGACATCGTGCTCGTGCTCCACCGCCGTCGCTGCCGCCTCAACCAGGCCGCCGCAGATCTCACCGAGGCCGTCCTTGCCATCGCTAGCAAGACTGCTTGCTTCTTCTTGCCATCGGAGGCCTTGTCCATTGGACTGGCAGTGAAGCATAGTTTTTTGACTAGCTTGTTTCAGCTTGTTGGACTGGCAGGACCTGGATGGCGTCCTCGGCCCGCCGCAGGGCGGCCACATCGTGCCTCGAGTTCCGCCGCCGCCTCGAGATGGACTTCGAGGCCCGTGAGGCCTTCCAGCACCAGGTGCGCGAGGAGCAAGAGTGCCGCCGCCAGGAGCGCAAGGTAAAAACAACTCTTGCTAGAATTCCGTCGAACATGTTCCAGGCCTTACACGGTGCATGGTAGGATAGGCGCAAGTGATGCCCAACACGGATGCTAGCCTGGTGGAGTTCCTCCTCGACACGGAGGCGCGCGAGATCGAGGTGGAGATCGGCAGGCTCCATCCGAGGCTAAACCAAGCCTTCTTCGACCATATCCAACGGCAAATTGCACACATCAAATTCTCAATCACCAAAACAACGGTATATATATACATAGCAAGAGGTTCTTGTTTCTATTCCATCTTTCTTAGGTAACTACTATATGTTAAGTTTCACCAAAAGCAGTTCTCTTTATACACGGGAGATGGAAGACAGATTGATAGAACTAGAAGCGATGCAGGAGGTTCTGCTTGAGGGAGTCGGTCAGTTAACATCTTCCATTGAACTACTCAAAACTTGTAACATCCAAAATGTATAAACAGGTGTGTGTTTCAAATGTAAGAAAATGTGTAGAAATTAAAACTTTTTCTCACATCTTCAAACTCTTGAACATTGCCATAATTGTTTTCAAGAGTTGTGGAGTTCAAAAACCTAAACCTCCTGTTGACTAAAGTCAAACCCTAGGACAGCCTTGATGAATTTCTGGAGAAAATGCAGTGCATAAAAACCTCTGGAAATTTTATGTAAGGTTAATCCTAGAGTGAGGAAACTCCAGTTAAAATTTCGGAATTTTTGGAGTTAGTTTACTACCCCTAAAAATTTCTCCAACCTCAGCCTTCAATTTAAATTCAAACCAGGCACGGTTCCTTGGGCCTGAGCCGCTTTCCAAGCAGGTCGGACCCAACCGCATTCCTCAGCCCAGTCCCCCTCCCTCGCGAGGTCTTGCACCATTAGATCCAGATCCAACAGCCAAGACCTCCGCCTCACCCAACCGTGCCCTCAGCTCACCGCGTGGTCCTCTCCCCGTGCGAGGTCTTGTGCCGTTGATCAAAATCCATGGCCATGACCTCCTCCTTAGCAAACACACCCGCCCTCCCCAACAAGATTGTGTTGTGCGCCGCTCGATTAAAATCCACACCACGACCTCCCTTGGTGCCATGCGCACTGCACCTCCCACCCACCGAGGTCGCGGTTCGTTGATCCAAATCAACGGCCACGACCTCCCCTCTCATCTCATCGCCGTTAGATGGAGATCTCACGGCCATGACCTCCCACCTCTTTTTTCCGTCGCAAGAATCGCCACGACCTCCTCCTCTGTTCAAATACTTTTGGATGTAAATCCAATGGTCCTGACCTCCTACCTCTGTTCGTCGCCGTTGGATCAAAATTCAACAGCCACGACCTCCCTTGTGTCATGCGCAACGCCCATGACCTCCCCTCATCGTGGTGTGCCGTTGGATCAACATCCAACCGCCATGACCTCCCTCCGTGTTGTGCGCAACAGCCACGACATCCCCTCAATGTTGTGCGCCCTTGGATGTAAATCCAATGGCCACGACCTCCCCTCCTCATTGTGTGCCCTTGGATGAAAATCTAAAGGCCATGACCTTCCCCTCACTTATTAAAGTCACGCGCTGCGGTTAAGTCCTCCCCATTGGTTCCAACGGCCAGGACCTCCTATCCCCTTACCGCGCGCAACCTCCTCCCTTTCCATTTAAAACTTACCGTTTCAGATCTAAGGTGTAACATCCTGTTTTCCTTAAAGTTCTTGCCAAGTTTTCAAAATAAAAGTAACCATTTGGCCTTATTGAGAATCCAAAGCTTAACCTAAGATTTTGAAATCTGGAGAGTTCAACTGGAATTAATCAAACCTTAACTAAGCTCTTTGTGGTCGCTCCTGTCGGGTTGTGGCTCTCTGTGGTGTCTTTGTCGCCTTTGGGGTCATGGTTCTCAAGCCTCTCTGTGCCCCTGGTTTATCTCTTCTCTCTTAACTTCCTTTGTTGGTTTGAATCTCTTTGAGATCCGCACCTCTCGCTTATCTCTCCTCTGTTCGAACCTCTCCCTTGCTTGGGGATTTCTTATTCTTTCATATGACCCCGGCTGGTTTGTGTTTCAAAACCTCTTTGGGCCCTCCAAGCCACGCTTGGTTTTGTTTCTTTGGACCTTCCGTGGACCTCTCCACGCCTCTTGAACCCCCGAGTGTCTTGGGCGCCTAGAGTTTCTCTGGACCTCCCAAAGGCCCTCCCGAGACCTCCTCCGATCTATTTGGACCTTCCTAGCGTTCAAATAGACCTCCCCTAGTCCCCTCGGACCTTCCTTTGTCCTGTGGACCTCCTTAGCCGCTCAGACCTCCCCTTGTTGAGATCTAGCCGCTCAGACCTCCCCTTGTTGAGATCTAGCCGCTCAGACCTCCCCTTGTTAGGATCTGGCCATTAGGACCTCCTCTTTGGAGATCTTAGCCGTCCAGGTCCTTCCTTAGTTGGATCCAAAGGTTCCGACCTCCTTAGGTCCAAGACCTCCTTAGCGCTTGGACCCATCTTTCATTCTTGTGGCCGTATCGCTTAAGGCTTTGCCCTCATTACCTTAGGACCGTCTGATGCTGTTCGGATGGCCCGATCCTAGGGCACGTTTGGATGGTCCGAACGTTCCTTTTCTTTTTGGGCCGCCCGATTCCAATCGAACGGCTTTGCTTTGCTACGCGTTTTCCTTTGTTTCCAGAACCTCTTCCTGGTTGTTTAGTGTGGTTTTGCTTATTTGGTTTTCTTGCGCACGTGTAGATCACGAGATTGAGGAGATCTTGGACCCAACTCTCTCTACTGAAGGCTCTCCACTACTTGACCAAGGCAAGCCACAGACCTCCTTTTGATCATCTTGAACCTAGTTTTGCAAATGTATTTCGGTTTTACTTTATCATGCATGGCTATGTTTATAAGAAAATGGTTTGGGCTGTAGTTACTTGCCTACTTGCTGTTATGCCTCCTTTATACCTTGTCTCCATCATGTTGTCATGTTCACCTTGTGAGCCTTAGGGTGGATATTTAGTTGGTGTTCTTTGTTATTTGCCAACATGGGGGACCGTAGGTCTTTATAGCCTTGCTTAGAATACGTGGTTCGGTCATATCATGCTTCATCTCTAATAATCTTGACTAATGACTTATGAAATGTGTGGTTGGTGCCACTGTTGAGCAGCTATGGCAGGACGCCTAAGCTGTGTTGACTGTGGTGTGAGATCACTTGGTTAAAAACTGTTGTGCCAAGACTGGGTGGTCTTTTGGCATAGGTTAATACAAATGGTTTTGCTGAGGCAAGAAGGTAGGGAGGAGTAGTGGGTGCTATGCACACCGGGTTTGTGGAAGTCTTGTCTTAGCTCAATTAAGGACTTCACTTTGTGTCTGTTGAACTGGCCAAACAAAGGCAAACCACAAGATCATTTTATGGGAATGGTCTGGCTGAATAATTAGCAATGAGATGGCTTGGGGCTGTTGTGGTTGAGCGTGTGATTCACATGGCGCAGAGGGGCACCCCACAACCCCGTGGATTTCTAGACCACTAGAGGATCATGAAACCTTAGCGGGCGGCGAGTCGGCTCAAAGCTTTGTAAAGGCCTTGCTGCGCTCTCTAGACTGCCACCTTAGGAAGTGAACAAGGGTGACCTGAACCCGTCCCCGCTAGAGAGATCGTGGATTGTGGGTAAAGTTGTACACCTCTGCAGAGTGTAAAGATCTATTCAATAGCCAAGTCCTTGGTCATGGACATGCTCAATGAAATGGTGCAAGGGGTAGCTGTTTCAAAGCTTGTGCCATCGACACTTCCGCGAGATGCCTTGGCTTTGCCTCAAGAGACCTTGGCCGGCTCCAGAGGGGTCAAGGTTGGCTCGGTAGTGGTCCAGGTTGGTTTGGACCTTGGAGTGGGTGCTCTGAGTGGGTTTTGGTAAGGACCTGGTCAAGGGTGACCAAACTCCTTCATTTTGGTTGTGGTACGTGAGTTGGTGCTCACTCCCCTTTTAAACATCAAAAGTATTATGTACTATGATTTCACCTTGTCGCTTTTCAACTGCTTTCTATTATTATTGTTCAAATCGCTTTATGCAAACTAACCATACAGCCTTCAATTGGTAAGCCCTTGCATGATTATTATTGCACCTTTGCTCTGTGTGACTTGCTGAGTACATTCCAAGTGCTCATGGCTTAAGCCCTGTGTCAAAGCAGATTATGAGGATGATCAAGTGCGAGGCGCGCTGTATATCTTCGAGGAGGAGTTCTTCGACGACTAAGCTACCTAGGACGCCCTCCATGCGGCGTACTGTGGTGCTTGTTGGATGGCTTTTGCGTGTGTTGGTGTTTGAGCCCTAGAGCTCCTTGTTGCCAGTTGTAAGTCCTCGTTGGTTTTGTAAGCCCCTCGTGGCGCACCTCTTGTTAACAAGCTTGACCTTAAGGTCCTTATATATTAAGTTTATTTTGCCTCGCTTCATCTTTGTTGACCTTGTGGTTGCGATATTGGCTTGTGTTCTTGTGTGAGCTAGCTCTGTTGTCCCGGGACTAGCTCGGCCAGCACAGTGACAGACCACCAGGAGGTCCCACGGATTTAGCCTCGGGAGGTCCCGGCTGACCTCTCTAGTGATGTACCTAGAGGCGCAGGCTGAGTGGGTGGCGCCAAGGCCTCCAGAGGTCTTTATGACCTCCGGGAGGTCGATGGCGAGCCAAGGCCTCCAGGAGGTCCTCAAGACCTCCCGGGAGGTCCCGCACTCCTCAGATTGCACCATGCGGTGCTATCGCCTCCTCCTTGTGGTGGCTCCAATAGTAAAAAAGGGTCCTCCCGGACCTCCTATGGTGCATCACAGGGTGGGTCGTCACAGTTGGTATCAGAGCCTTGGTCGGCTGTAGGACGTGGCCATAGGTAGAAAGGTCGATTTAGTTCTGATTCAAAAAGTTATTTTCTAAAACAAAACAACTTAAAAATTGGTTTGGAGGTTCTTTCCTTGTTCTGGTTCTATGCTGTGCTTATCTTGTCTAAATCTTTTCTTATCCTGTTCTACTTCCAACTTAACTCCTTCTTTAGTTCTGTTATCTTGTCTCTGCTGGAACCTCGATTTTAAGTCTAACATGACCTCCTTGCCTTTGTAATTTCCATAAGGCCGACCGTAGTAAGGTTAGGGTTAGTGGACCTAGTCTGAGTCTCGCTTAGCTTTGGTCTTTAAGACCTCTGTTTTGAAGTTTTGTTGCCTCTTTTGGGCCCCCCTGGCCTTTCGGTTTTCTCTTGGGTTTAACCAAGTCACCCCTTATAGCTGCTCTACCTTTTTCTCTGCTCTCTCTTATCTTGCTGCTTTATCCCCTTACCTTTCATGCTTTCTTTCTTACCTATTAAACTTTTAGAGTTCTATCCAGATGGTGCAGACTCCTCAGTCCACAAGTCAGGGTGAGCCCCCAGAACAGTTGCCACCACCCCCACCTCCTCCAAAGGCGACCACAGACCGGTTTTGGGCGCTTTATGGCAAAGACAAGCCCAAATGATGAGCTCCATGATGCGTAACATGAACCAAATCATAGCTCAAGAAAGCCGGACTACCAATGCTTTACTTGCCATGATGAGCCGTAATAGTCAAGTCAAGCAATAAAGCTACCACCTCCACCCCCAACTCACCAACAAAGGCTATCGAGTTCTTAAAGACACGCCCGACTACATTTTCCAAATCCCGAGCCCTTAGATGCAGATGATTGGCTGAGATCAACCGAGAAAAAGTTGGATATTGCTCGCTGTGAAGATAGGGAGAAGGTTTTGTTTGCCTCACATCAACTGGAAGGACCTGCAGCTGAGTGGTGGGACACATTTTGTGCCTCACATGCTGACCCCCAGAGGATCACTTGGGCAGAATTCGCAGCTGCTTTTCGTCACTCGCATGTCCCCGATGGGAAGGTAGAGATGAAAAAGGAAGAGTTTAGAGAGCTCAAGCAAGGCAGCATGTCAGTAAGTGAGTATCTCACTAAGTTTACTCAGTTGTCACGTTACGCTCGTGAGGACGTGGCTACAGATGATGCACGGCAGAAGCGTTTTAGGCGAGGCCTCCATCCCAGTCTTAAAGTTCAAGTTGTTGGCAACGATTATCCTGACTTCCAGCATATGGTGAACAAGGCAATACTCATTGAGGAGTCCCGAAGAGAACTTTCGGAGTCTTTCAAGAGGAAGGTGCCGCCTTCCAGTGCCCAACAAAGACCTCCCCAGCGCCACAAAGCTATTGTGCAGTACCAACCCAAGTGCCAAGGACCTCCTGGACCTCCCAGGACCTCTGCCAAGACCTCCCGCCACTTGTCTCAAATTTCAACACAAGATCATCTGGCAGCACTAAGTCAACCCTAACGACCTCCACAAAGAATGGGATTACTCGCTTCAAGTGCCACCAAGTGGGGCATTTTGCCAATCAATGCCCATCAAGACCGAGCTAGCCAAAAGACTTCTACTTCAGACCTCTCTCGCCAAGACCTCTCAGTCAGAGGACCTCCTCAAACTAGGACCTCCCAGTCCTTTGGGAGGGGACGTGTGAACCATGTTGCAGTGGAAGAAGCTCAGACCTCCTCGGGCGTAGTACTAGGTATGTTCCTAGTAAATTCAAAGGCACACCGCAGCTTTGTTTGACTCGAGCTTCCCATTCGCTTATTTCTGAGTTTTGCCAAAGCACCGGTTTGAGTTGTTGCTCTTAAGTCTACCTTGTTGGTTCAATCCCTACTCGAATTGAGCACGAACCGTGGTTGTCCACAAGTTGTTGGTCATAGAAGGAGTAGAGTTTCTAGCCAATCTTATCCTTTTGGACACCAGTCCCTAGATGTGATCTTGGGCATGGATTGGTCAAGCTAACCACCATGCCATGTTGGATTGTGGTAACAAAAGTGTCTCTTTAACCGGCCCTAGTGGCACCACTGTGAAGTTTTCGACCACCTCAGAGAAGCTCCAAGGAGCCCTATCCTGTAGTTCTCAAGTTCAAGCATTGGAAGATGTCCCTGTGGTCAAAGAATTTGTGGATATGTTCCCTGAGGAGCTCCCAGGAATGCCTCCAGACAGAGACCTTGAGTTCGTCATCAACCTTGTTCCAGGGACCTCCCCCATCTCCAAAAGGCCCTACAGATTGCATGTTGATGATCATGTGGAGCTAAAGAAGCAGTTAGAAGACTTGCAGAGCAAGGGTTTTATTAGACCTAGCTCCTCACCCTAGGGAGCCCTACCATTTTGTGCCTAAAAGGATGGCACTCAAAGGATGTGTGTGGACTATGTGGCTCTCAATGATGTCACTATCAAGAACAAGTATCCTTTGCCTGCATTGATGATTTGTTTGATCAATTGAAGGAGTCATTGTGTTTTCAAAGATAGATTTGAGGACGTGATATCACCAACTCAAGATTCAAAGGAAGACATCCCTAAGACAAACTTTTTCGACTAGGTATGGGTTGTTTGAGTTCACTGTCATGTCTTTTGGGCTGACCAAAGCCCTCGCTTATTTCATGAATTTGATGAACCGAGTGTTCATGGAGTACCTAGACAAGTTTGTCATTGTCTTCATTGATGACATTCTAGTTTATTCCAAGAGTGAAGAGGAGCATGCAAGACATCTCTTTTCGGTTTTGGAGAAGCTGAGAGCTCATCAGCTCTTTGCCAAGTTTAGCAAGTGTGAATTTTGGCTAAAGGAAGTGGTCTTTTGGGGCATGTTTTGTCAAAAGATGGAGTGTCTGTCAATCCCATCAAGGTGCAAGATGTGCTTAATTGGGAACCCCTAGGACAAGGCCTCAAGTCGAGTTTTCTTGGTATGGCTTACATTACAGTAAGATTTATTGAAGGCTTTTTCCGTGATTGTAAGACCTCTAACTCATTTGTTAAAGAAAGAAAAGAAGTTTCTTTGGACCTCGACAGAACAAAGCTTCCAAGAGCTTAAGAAGAAGTTGACCTCTGCCTCAGCTTTTGGTTCTTCCAGATGTCGTGAAAGATTTTGAGGTCTATTGTGATGCATCAAAGCAAGGACTTGGCGTGTGTTCTAATGCAAGATGTAAAAGTGGTAGCTTATAGTTCAAGACAGCTTGAAGCCTCATGAAGCAAACTACCCTACTCATGACCTAGAGTTAGTCAGTGTGGTTCATGCCTTAAAGATTTGGCGCCATTACCTCATTGGTAATAGGTGTGAAATCTATATCGACCACAAAAGCCTAAAGTACATCTTTACTCAAGCAGATCTGAATTTGAGGCGAGAAGGTGGCTAGAGCTTATTAAGGACTACAATGTGGGAATTCATTACCACCTGTGCAAGGCCAACGTGGTGGCAGTATGCCTTGAGCAGAAAGTTTATGCTAATACTTTGACGATCAAGGAGAGCCAGCCTACTTTGTATGAAGAATTCTTAAAGCTTAGACTTGAGTTAGTTGAAGAAGGATTCTTAGCAGCACTTGAAGTGCAACCCACATTGCAAAAACAGATCAAGGCAGCCCAAGATGGAGATGCTAACATCCAAGGAATCAAGGCCAACATAAGAGAAGGGAAGGCTGCAAGGTTTTCTATAGATGACCTAGGTGCGGTCTGGTTTGATAAAAGGCTCTGTGTGCCCAATAACACAGAGCTCAAGGGTGTGTTACTTAAAGAAGCACATGAGACATTGTATTCTATACACCCAGGAGCTACAAAAATGTACCAAGATATCAAGGAATTGTACTGGTGGCTGAAAATGAAGAGAGAAATAGCAGATTTTGTAGCCAAATGTGACACTTGCCAAAAAGTTAAAGCAGTACACCAAAGACCTGGAGGACTTTTAGTACCTTTACCCATACCCGAGTGGAAATAGGAAGAGGTCGGAATGGACTTTATAACTGGTTTGCCTCGTACCCAAGCTGGTTTTGATTCTATTTGGGTCATTGTGGATAGGCTAACAAAAATGGCTCACTTTATTCCTGTGAAGACTACCTATTCTGGAGACAAGCTGGCCGAAATCTACATGGCAAAAGTTGTGTGCCTTCATGGTATTCTAAAGAAGATAGTCTCAGACAGAGGATCCCAATTCACCTCAAAATTTTGGCAAAAGCTACATGATGCTTTGGGCACCGATCTCAACTTCAGTACAGCATACCACCCATAAACAGATGACCAAACTGAGAGAGTTAACCAAGTCCTTGAGGACATGCTGAGAGCTTGTGCTCTAGAGAGGCAATCCAGTTGGGACAAGATGTGACCATATACAGAATTTTCCTACAATAACAGCTACCAAGCGAGCCTCCAAATGTCCCCTTTGAAGCTATTTATGGGAGAAAGTGTAGGACTCCTTTGTAATCGACAGACCAGTGAAGGCCAAGTTCTTGGTCTTGACCTACTAAAAGAAGTCAAGATCAAGTGAGGTCAATAAGGGAGAAGTTAAGGACCGCTCAAACTCGCAAAAGAGCTACGCAGATGTTAGACGCCGGACCTAGCTTTTGCCCCTGTGAGAACAAGTCTACCTCAAAGTGTCACCTCTCAAGGGTATGCAATGTTCAGAGTTAGTGGGAAGCTTGCTCCAAGATTTATTGGACCTTTCCCAATTCTTGCCCAAGGGGTGAAGTGGCTTACAAGTTAGACCTCCTCCTCAACTTGTCGGGTGTTCACAATGTCTTCCATGTTTCACAGCTTGAAGAAGTGTTTATGGCCAGAGGACCAAATGCTTTTAGAAGTCAGGACCTCCAAGAAGACCTCACCTACAAAGAGCACCCCATCAAGATCTTAGACATATCCGAGAGAGTTACAAGGAACAAGACCACCAAGTTGTGCAAGGTGCAATGGAGCAACCACTCAAGCCGAGGCAACATGGGAGCAAGAAGAGGACCTCAGAAGGAGTTCCCCACCTATTCCCTAGCTCACTCAATCTCGGGTCGAGATTCCCTTAAGGGGTGAAGGTTTGTAACGCCCGCTTTTCCTTAAAGTTCTTGCCAAGTTTTCAAAATAAAAGTAACCATTTGGCCTTATTGAGAATCCAAAGCTTAACCCGAGATTTTGAACTGAGAGTTCAACTGAATTAATCAAACCTTAACTAAGCTCTTTGTGGGTGTTCCTTGTCGGTTGTGGCTCTCTGTGGTGTCTTTGTCGCCTTGGGGTCATTGGTTCTCAAAGCCTCTCTGTGTGCCCCTAGTTTATCTCTTCTCTTAACTTCCTTTGTTGGTTTGAATCTCTTTCAGATCCGCACTTCTCTTTATCTCTCCTCTATTCAACCTCTCCTTGCTTGGGGATTTCTTATTCTTTCTTAAGGACCCAAACTGGTTTGTGTTTCAAAACCTCTTGGGCCCTCCAAGCCACGCTTGGTTTTGTTTCTTTGGACCTCCCGTGACCTCTCCACGCCTCTTGAACCCCCGAGTGTCTTGGGCGCCTAGAGTTTCTCCGACCTCCCAAAGCCCTCCTCGAGACCTCCTCTCGATCTATTTGGACCTTCCTAGCGCTCAAATAGACCTCCCTAGTCCCTCGACCTTCCTTTGTCCTGTGGACCTCCTTAGCCTTTCAGACCACCCCTTGTTGAGATCTAGCCGCCAGACCTCCCTTGTTGAGATCTAGCCGCCGACCTCCCTTGTTAGGATCTCGCCATTAGGACCTCCTCTTTGGAGATCTTAGCCGTCTGTGTCCTTCCTTAGTTGGATCCAAAGGTTCCGACCTCCTTAGGTCCAAGACCTCCTTAGCGCTTGGACCCATCTTTCATTCTTGTGGCCAGACGCTTAAGGCTTTTCCTCATTACCTTAGGATCGTCTCGATGTCGCTCAGATGGTTCGATCCTAGGGCACGTTTGGATGATCCGAACGTTCCTTTCCTTTTTGGGCCGCCCGATTCCAATCGAACGGCTTTGCTTTGCTGCGCGTTTTCCTTTGTTTCCAGAACCTCTTCCTGGTTGTTTTGCAAAGACCACCTCCTTGTTCCTTGCTGGTCTTTTGTAAAGACCACCCTCCTAACCTTGAATATTCCTGTTGGTCAGGACCTCCCATGCACCCTTTTGATCTGGACTGTTGAGGTCCTCCCCTTTGAGATCTTGACCCTAAGACCTCCCTTGTGGAGATTTGAGTGCCAGGACCTCCTCGTGGTGACCTTTGAGGACCTCTTGTCCAGGACCTCCTCTTGAGTCCTTGGACCTCTTGTCCAGGACCTCCCCCTCTGAGTGTCTTGGGCTTCTTGCCCAGACCTCACAAAGGGTCTTTGGCGGATGACCCTTGCGGTGGGGCCACCTCTTTGACTAGTGGTGCACCTCTTGACCGGCCCCACTTGCCACCTCTCACCACCTTGTAATTATTGTTTTGCCTCAGAACTCAGGCGCATTTAATAGGGTCGGGTCACATTAAATGCAACACATCCGAGGTACTTTATTTCAATTCTTTTAGGGCAAGCCCCGCCCTAGTTGTCCCGATTGCCTACACGCCATCGAAGTTTTCCTTGTGGTGCACACTACCAACTCCGCTATATATAGCCCCCGAGGGCGTGCCTTTGTAACCTTTTTGCTCATTCCTTCCTTCATCGCCTCTCGCTTCTGGTTCTTCCTTGCGCAAAACCTTCCCCATGAGCTCTTTGAGGTCGTGTTAAGCCTCTTGGTTTCCTTTGGCCGAGTTGGTTTGAGTCCTTTCTCGTTCTTTTGAAGTTCTTTGGCTTAGTGTGGTTTTGCTTATTTGGTTTTCTTGCGCGTAGATCACGAGATTGAGGAGATCTTGGACCCACTCTGCTTCATCAAGGCTCTCCACTACTTGACCAAGGCAAGCCATGCACCTCCTTTTGATCATCTTGAACCTAGTTTTGCAAATGTATTTCGGTTTTACTTTATCATGCATGGCTATGTTTATAAGAAAATGGTTTGGGCTGTAGTTACTTGCCTACTTGTCGTTATGCCTCCTTTATACCTTGTCTCCATCATGTTGTTGTCGGACCCGGAACGAAAGATCCCGAATCCTCTCGTGGTTCATACACCACCCGTGATTTCCTGTACACAGCTTGCAAAAATGATAACATAACCAAATCTCGATTTCATTAATAGTAAATCGAGTTCGATACAAATGGGGCATGAAGCCAAATAAATAAGTAAATAACACAAATGAAATAAAAGATAGTAGTAGGCAGAACGATCCGCCACAGTAATCGCCTAGGGCGAGTTTAGGCATCGTGTCCTCACCGCCCCGATAGTAGTCTTCTCTCAAATTTTGTTGCATAAAGCAAGTATGAGCACAACTACTGTGCTCGCAAGTTACACCCAATATGGAATTGTAATGCATGCATAAGGTAAACAAAGGACATTGGCGGGGTTATTTTATGTAAAAATGTAGCTTTAATTTAAATAATCGTAATAGATTGCAAGGCCATTTTCATACATTAACAAAAATCATATTTTATGTGACAATTGAATAATGTGGATAACCTCCAAGAAAGGTGATGGATATCCTCCAATCACAATGGCTAACCGCCTAATTTTCCCACAGACTAACCATCCCGAAAACATCTGTTGAAACCATTTTAAAACCAAAAACAAGTCTAACTTAAAGTGGCTTTGCTAGCATGTCCATGATCATGACGCTGCTATTCAATAGTTTTCTACTCGCAGAGTTTGTACAATTTTACCCACACGAGATATTATACCCTTTGTGTCGGCCAATCCACGCTTCCTAAGGCGTGACAGAGCAAATATCACAAGGTCGTTATAATGATCTACCTCACAATACTCATGCCCGCTAAGGTTTCGCTTCCATTGACTAACCATCCTCCGGAGCCCCTCTTGCGCCATGTGGGACTACTGCCTAACCAACACCCACTCATACAACATGGCACTAATATCTATGAGGTATCCCAAATTATTAAGCCAGTCCTTCCCATACAGACATGTGGTGGTACGCTTTGGCATAGCAAAGGAACGCCAAAGGTCGGTCCTTAATTGACTTGGGCGTCTTTCAAATTAAACCTCGGCTTAAATCCTAACCAGATTAAACCCGCATAAACTCGCACCCACCTTTCATCCGTTACGCCCAAGTCCAAACCCTCTTTATTTTATTTAGTAAAACCACCTTTACAACAATCCTATGGTAAAACAATACCATAGGTTCAAGTTGAAACAAGTTTGTAAAAATTTATAAATCCTCCCCAAAATCAAAATCATGGTCTAAGCATTTGCTAAGCATTTCCAAACAATTTATCTATGGGGACAAGGGATGACATTTCAATATTCAATATTGGCCATACAAGGATAGTTGGAATATCTAATCATTTAAACAGGAATTTAAAAATACTTGAATAAAAGTATGCATGCACTTAGTAATTTGAAAACTGAATTTAAATAACTTTAAAATAGTAGGTGCAAGATGATCAAAGTATAACTTGCCTTCGCTGAAGTCTTGAAATTCTAATTCTTCGGAAGAATCAAATTCCCCGGAATCGTCGTAATCTAAACGTGAAAATACGACAATCAATTGAAATTCAAATAAAGACAAGACATTAATTCCAACTAACTCCAAATAAAATAATTATATTTTATTTAGCTAGATAATAATCTTATAAGACCTTATAAGTTTGAAACATTCAATTTGGAAATATGAAATAAAAGATATGACCTTTGCAAGTTTAAATTCTAAATTTGCAAACTAAATAGTTTAATTTAACATGACAATTTCAACTAATTCCAAATAGACCAATTCTAATTTATCAAGCTAAATAATCTTTTTATAAAATTTTAGAAATTTTAATTCACTAAATTTGGAGTTGGAATTCAAATGATATGAATTTTCCAACTTTTAATTTAAATTTGGAATTTAAATGGATTTCTAAATTCTAAAACATAACCAAACTGAACTCCAAATTGAATAACTATATTTTATTTAGTTAGATAATAATTTTCTAAGATTTTAGCAACTTGAATCATCTACTTTGGAATTATGGTTCAAAATATATGAATTTTACAAGTTTAATTCTCGGATTAGTGGTTTAAATTATTTCAAATTCAAACAGACAGTTTAAACTTACTGCAATTCAAATTTTTATATTTTATTTAGCTAGGTATTAATTTTATACAATTTTAGAAATTGGAATCACCTAATTTGGAATCGTAATGCAAAAGTTATGAATTTTACAAATTAAATCCTAAATCATTATTTAAATCAATTTCTGAATTATTTTTCTAAAGAAAAATCTATTAATGCGCAAGGCTGACGTCAGCAAGAATTTCTGGGATTTAAAAGAAATTAAAAAGATTCTCGACGTCGGGCCCTTTGTGTCGAGACGCGGCTCATGTGACCAAGTCCACGCCTTGCACACCGGAGGGTGGTGCGTGTGTGACGTGGTCGCCACGTGGGCGCCACGTGATTGGGTGTCTTTGGCGTGCCAGGTGTCGGCGCCGAGGTGGCGCACACGCGGCCATGCCACGCTGGCCAAGACGCCGGCGTTGCTACGGTGACGGCCTCGCCGGCGCTACGCGCCACGGCGAGGCGTGCGGGTGGTGCCAAACGCGAGAGGGAGTGTCGCTGAGGATGATGCTCACCGGAGATGCGCGAGGGTGTGGCGGAAACGGCGTCGGCGGCGAGCTTGAGCGGCGGCGGCGCGGGGTCGACGGTGAAGGAGGGGTTCCCGTGGAGCTCCGGCGACGTGGACGGGTGCTCCGGCTCCGCAACGACGCGGTGGTGCCGAAGATGTGGTCGGTGGGTCAAGCGGGACGACGGCGCCGGAATCGGAGAAGAACGGAATTCGGCCGCCGGTGAGGAACCTCAAAATTCCGGCGCTACAGAGGAGGAGGGGAGCGATGGTTGGTGGGGTTGAGTTGCGGTGGAGGAGGCGCACCCGGGGGTGGCTTTTATAGGGGTAGCGGGCCCGAGGCGCGAGGGATCGTGGGGATCGTGCGCGACCGTTGCGGCGAGGTGGCGCACGCGGGCGAGAAGAAAGGGGAGAGAGGGCGAGGGGGTGGGGCGGTTCGTGGGGGCGGTTTGTCAAGCACGCCGCAAGGGTCGGGTGGTTGGGGACGCCAATGTGAAGCTTCGGTAGCGTGGCAATGGCGGCCAAACGGCTCGCTTCATGAGGACGAAGGCGAGGGAGAAGAAAGCGGGCGGCGGTAGGATTAGAATCCGACGGCTAGGATGAGGTGGAGGCGTGATGCGATGCGGCGGATCTGCGCGATCAACTGGAGAGAGAGGAAGATGGGATGAGAGAGATGGGCGCGCACGTGCCGTGGCGGGCCGGAAAGGCCGTGGGTGATAAACAGAGTAGGCCGATGGTTTTACCCGAAGGATTTAAGGATTTTAATTGATTTTCAATTTAACATAACCAGATTAATTCATTTAGGCTCTAGAAAATAGCAGATTAATCCCAAAAATTCTAGGAAAAATCATTTAAGTTCTTAGAATTGTTTTGGACCTAAATAAAATTATTCCAAGTTAAGGTTGACAATAGATTTTGAATTTAAATTTCTTTTTGGCTTTAAACAATTTAAAGACAAGCTTTTAAAATTTCGAAAATTCACAAATTCAAATAAGTTTTAAACTTTAACTAAATTTGAAATTTTGGGCTGTTACAAACCTCCCCCCCTTAAGGGAATCTCGACCCCGAGATTCGTGGATTGACCGCAAGAAGGTGGGGATACCCCGCCTAATATCCTCTTCCCGCCCCAAGTGGCTTCACTTTCGTGGTGGTGGCTCCAATCGAACTTTGTATGAACGGATGATCTTGTTCCGTGACACGCCTGCGACGCCCGTAATCTTGATCGGTTGCTCCACATAGGTGAGGTCCTCTTGAAGATCAATGCTTTCCGTATGGGTCCGATCTTCAGCACTCAAGGCACTTCTTTAGTCAGGAAACATGGAAGACATTGTGGACGGCGGATAAAGATGTCGGTAGCTCGAAATGATATGCAACTTCACCTCTTCTCGCCAATATCTTGTAAGGTCCCACAACTGGGTGCAAGTTTTCCTTGGTTCGAACCTTCTTACTCCTGAGTGGAGTAACTCTAAGATAAACAAAATCTCCTTCAAAGAAGGTCAACTCTCACGACGATTATCAAGATAACTCTTCCGCTTCGGTTTGAGCTACTTTCGATGTTCTCTTATTGCCTTAACCTTGCTTTCACTTTCTTTGATCAACTCGCCCAAAGAACCGATGCTCTCCTACTTCATCCCATAGAAGCGGAGTTCGCATTTCCGCCATACAAAGCCTCAAACGGGGACATCTCAAGACCGGCTTGGTAGCTATTGTTATACTAAAAATTCTGATAGGGTAGATTCTTGTCCCAACTTTTTCCAGAATCCAAGGCGCAGCTCAAGCATGTCTTCAAGAATCTGCTGACTCGTTTCGTCCGCCATCCGCTCATGGATGATATGCAAGGTCAAATTGAGTCCGGTTCCCAAAGCTTCATGCGACTCGCCAAAATCTTGACGTAAATCGTGATCCTCTCGTTTGACACGATCTTCTTGGGTACTCCATGCATGCACTATCTTGGCCATATACAATTCGCCACCATCGCTTCGGTAGGTGGTCTTGATCGAAGGAAATGAGCTACTTTAGTTAACCGATCAATTATCACCCGATGGAATCACATCCCGATCGAGTCCTAGGAAGTCCGTGATGAAATCCATACCAACTTCTTCCCACTTCCACTCGGGATCGGTAACGGTTGTAACAAACCAATGGTCTTTGATGTTCTCGCTTGACTCACGACACACATCACAACTGCCACTTAACTCAAGAATTTCCGCCTATGTCGACTCCACCAATATCTTTCCTTAAGATCCCGGTACATCTTGGTGTCGCCAGGTGAATGGAATAAGGCGACTCATGGGCTTCCTTCGTAATCGATCATGAAATCCTGCCGATCCCAGACGCAGATACGGCTCCCGAACCACATCGTTCCTTCCTCATCTTCGTGAATCTCAAGCTTTGCCTCTTCTCATATTCTTCTTGATCTCCTTGATGTCTTCATCTACCAATTGCTTTTCTTTGATCCGACTCAAGTGTTGGTTGAACTTCCAACGATTCACACATCCTTGCTCAACAATCTCCAAGTTCGGATGCTTCAATTCTTCATATAACTCGCCGATTCTCCCGAACCAAAATGGTATTGCAATACGCCTTTTCGCTCAGGGCATCCGCAACTACATTTGCCTTGCCCGATGGTAATGGATCTCAAGGTCATAATCCTTTATCAATTCCACCATCTTCTCCGACGGAGATTAAGGTCGATTGGGTAAAGATGTACTTCAAACTCTTATGATCCGTGAAAACCTCACAAATTCTTACCGATGAGGTAATATCGCCAGATCTTCAAGGCATGGACAATCGCCGCTAACTCTGTGTCGTGAGTTGATAATTCCTTCATGTGGCCAAGAATCGACGGATGCATAAGGACGACTTTGTCTTCTTGCATCAAGACACGTACCGAGTCCTTGACGAGATGCGCCGCAGAAAATCACAAAATCCTTGTGTATATCCGTAGGACCAATACAGTCTTTGAAACTAATCTCGCCTTCGCTTCTGGAAACTTTCCTCACAAGCATCTCGTCCATTCAAATTTCTTTTCCTTCTTTAGAAGTTGAGTCATGGGTCTTGCTATCTTGGAGAAACCTTCAATGAATCTGCGATAATACCCACCAATCCAAGGAAGCTTCTCACATCGGTGACAGACTTGGGTTGTTTCCAATCCATTATCGCTCGACTTTAGTCGGATCTATCGCCACCCTCCCGATGACACAATATGTCCAAGGAATGCCACTCGACTTAGCCAAAATTCGCACTTGCTGAATTTGGCATAAAGTCGGTGCTCTCTCGAAGTTTTCCCAAAATTATCCCGAGATGGTCCTCATGTTCTTCTTCATTCTTTGAATAGATAAGAATGTCATCGATGAAAACAACCACAAACTTATCCAAGAATTCCATGAACACTTTGTTCATCATATTCATGAAATAAGCAGGCATTCACAAACCGAAAGACATTATCAGAACTCGCATAACCCATATCCGTGGTGAAAGTCGCTTTCTAATATCTTCCGTCTCGATCTTCAATTGGTGATAGCCAGATCTCAAATCAATCTTCGAGAATACACTTGCTCCTTTCAGTTGATCGAACAGGATCGTCGATCCTAGGTAGCGGGTACTTGTTTTTGATTGTCACTTCATTGAGTGACCTATAATCCACACACATCCTCATACTATTGTCCTTCTTCTTGACAAATAATACAGGTGCTCCCCAAGGTGATGAACTGGGTCGAATATATCCCTTGCTCCGCAATTCTTCAATTTGTTTCTTCATCTCTGCCAATTCATTGGCCGCATTCTGTAAGGTCGCTTCGAGATTGGAGCGGTCCCTGGGACTAAGTCAATTAAGAACATGACGTCCCTGTCCGGTGGCATGCCGGGTAGATCATCAGGAAAAACATCCGGGAATTCTTGCACTATTGGTATATCTTCAAGCTTTAATTCCTTCAAGCTGGTCAGAATGGAACTTTCTCCGGTACAGATGTAGGTCTTGGGCTTGAATTCAACTGTGACTCCTTCCTCATTGGTGAGAGTAATAGACCTATTGGCACAATCTATCCGCCCTGATTCTGGCTAGCTACCCATTCCAAGTATTACATCCGACCTTGAGAATGCAGGACTATTAAGTCTCGCCATGAAGGAAACTCCTGATATCTCGAGGTAAGATTCGCATAGAGAATCGGTTCTCATTTACGAGCCCGGGAATGGATTATCATAGGATTACTTAATGGAGAAATAGGTAACCCATTTTTGCCCACAAACTTATTGGATACAAAAGAATGCGAAGCTCTAATCAAACAGAATCGATGCGGTATCATATTAATGAGAAACGCATCAAGCACGACATCCGTGTCGCCTGAGCTTCCTTCGCTGCGGACGTGGTTCACACGCCCTTCGTGGAATCGCTCGCCGCTTTGGGGTGCCGCCGTGGCCGGTACTCCCGATGCTTGGCTCGATTGGTGTTGCAGATCGCCGCTTTTTCGCACTTGTTGGCATAATGTCCATCCTCGCTGTAATGGAAGCATGTCACCCCGCCGCCGATGAAGTTGGGTTCTTCATTAAACCGCCTCGCAGATGCATTGTTGCGAAGCCGAAGAGTTGGAGCGCCAGGCTGCATCGAGCTCGGGTGTAGAAGATCGAACCTTCCATTCTCGAGGTGGCCGAGGCCGAGCAAAGCGAGGCTTGGGTTGCCCTCCGAGTTGAACTTCGAGCGCCATCCTCCGCTATGTTCTCCATCTGCAGATGTTTGGCCTCTGGCGAAAAGCTTTATTCACTAACCGCCGGAAGTCGCAGTAGTCATTGGAGACCACCGGGTCGAGATCTCATCGCTCAAACCATCCATGAACCTTTCTTGCCTTTCTTCATCACTAGCCACGCTCGCGGGGCATAGCGAGCAAGTCAAGTTGAACTTGTGCAGTATTCACCCACCGTAAGGTTGCCTTGTTTGAGCGCTGGAACTCTTTCTTCTTTAGGGTCATTATCCTCGGGATATGTGCATGGCGGAAAGCTCGCACAAACTCCGCCCAAGAGATAGTCTGTAAGGCCAAGATGGGAGATGTTGTAGTTATCCCACCATTCCGATGCGGGACCGGTGAGCTGGTGAGAGGCAAACAGGACTCTCTCACGATCAGTACACTGAGTGATATCCAGCTTCTTTCCGATAGCACGAATCCAGTCATCGGCATCCATCGGCTCTGTGCTGCTGGAGAATGTCGGTGGGCGCATGCGCATGAAATCTGCCATGGTCAATCTCTGCGCGGGTGGGGGTGGTGGTGCAGTCCGAGTTGTTGCTTGCACATTCTGCACGCTGTTGAGGGACTGAGCCAGGAGGTTAATCAGATGGTTTTGGTTTTCCATCATCTGACGCCAATCTGGTCCTTCAGCTGGTGGCGGTGGTGGTTGCTGCACGGGATCCTCCTGATAATCTGGCTGCTGTTGCTCGACCTTGACACCGCCATCGCCGCAGACGGTGGTCACCATCTGCTAGAACTCCAAAGATTAGGAGAGGTAGACAGATAGGGAAAGGTAAATTCAAGATCATACAAGACAAAAGGCAGATTTTTCCAAGAAATTCTTTTATTAATTTATTTTATTCAAGATTATGGCTACCACAAGGTATTAGTAGCTCATAATTCGCAACTAAGGATCGAACTAAAGGAAAGATAACAACTATGGGGTACTAGGAGTATAGTCCGGCTCACTAGAGCTAGTCTCGCCAGCCTTGTAGCTAGCTAGCTCCGCAGTTACGGTCTTCAGCTTCTCCTCTGCCTCCTGTAGTCTGTTCTGAGCGGTGAGCAAATCATTCAAGGTGTTTCCGTAGGCATAATCCAAAGCCTTAGCCAGATCCACCGTGTGTCGGCCGGGGAATCTTCGCTCTAGCGGAGTTGAAAGTACTGCCGAAGTCGGGTCGGAATGTGCATCGGGTAGTAATGAAACCCGTGCCTCAAGGCGATGATTGTAGGTGTAGCGAAGGTGGCGGATCGCTCTCTTGCCGTGATCTTGCATGCCATCATCAAAGTTGTCGCGTCGGATCGGAGCGCCAAAGACGGGAAGACGGTGTCCTGCGAGGTTGGAGTAGATGAGCACCTCTACTCTCCACAACCGTTGTTCTTCCACCGTACTTGAATCCTTGGAAAGTTGGCCTCTTTCGGTAACCAGTGTGTCAGATCATTTCCCAAAGTATCTCGCCCGCTTCGAAGAAGGCTCGTGGGAAGTAGCGTCCCAGATCTCACCATCTAAAATTTTGAGATAGAGATAAGTTAGTAAACATTTTAAAGAGAAAGGTTGAGAATGACTCGATAGACTCAAAATAGTTTTTGCTTTTGAAAATAAGTCCTTAGGACAATTCTAGAGCCACGCCCCACAGATTTACATGGCTCGATACCACTTTTGCTCTGACCGGAACGAAAGATCCCGAATCCTCTGTGTTCATACACCACCAGATTTCCTGTACACAGCTACAAAAATGATAACATAACCAAATCTCGTGATTTCATTAATAGTAAATCGAGTTCGATACAAATGGGGCATGAAGCCAAATAAATAAGTAAATAACACAATGAAATAAAAGATAGTAGTAGGCAGAACGATCCGCCACAGTAATCGTCTGGGGCGAGTTTAGGCATCGTGTCCTCACCGCCCCGATAGTAGTCTTCTCTCAAATTTTGTTGCATAAAGCAAGTATGAGCACAACTACCGTGCTCGCAAGTTACACCCAATATGGAATTGTAATGCATGCATAAGGTAAACAAAGGACATTGGCGGTGGTTATTTTATGAAACAAAGCAGCTTTAATTTAAATAATCGTAATAGATTGCAAGGCCATTTTCATACATTAACAAAAATCATATTTTATGTGACAATTGAATAATGTGGATAACCTCCAAGAAAGGTGATGGATATCCTCCAATCACAATGGCTAACCGCCTAATTTTCCCACAGACTAACCATCCCGAAAACATCTGTTGAAACCATTTTAAAACCAAAACAAGTCTAACTTAAAGTGGCTTTGCTAGCATGTCCATGATCATGACGCGCTATTCAATAGTTTTCTACTCGCAGAGTTTGTACAGCTTTACCCACACGAGATATTATACCCTTTGTGTCGGCCAATCCACGCTTCCTAAGGCGTGACAGAGCAAATATCACAAGGTCGTTATAATGATCTACCTCACAATACTCATGCCCGCTAAGGTTTCGCTTCCATTGACTAACCATCCTCCCGAGTCCCTCTTGCGCCATGTGGGACTACTGCCTAACCAACACCCACTCATACAACATGGCACTAATATCTATGAGGTATCCCAAATTATTAAGCCAGTCCTTCCCATACAGACATGTGGTGGTACGTTTTGGCATAGCAAAGGAACGCCAAAGGCCGGTCCTTAATTGACTTGGGCGTTTTCAAATTAAACCCCGGGCTTAAATCCTAACCAGATTAAACCCGCATAAACTCGCACCCACCTTTCATCCGTTACGCCCAAGTCCAAACCATCTTTATTTTATTTAGTAAAACCACCTTTACAACAATCCTATGGTAAAACAATACCATAGGTTCAAGTTGAAACAAGTTTGTAAAAAAATTTGGCTAAATCCTCCCCAAAATCAAAATCATGGTCTAAGCATTTGCTAAGCATTTCCAAACAATTTATCTATGGGGACAAGGGATGACATTTCAATATTCAATATTGGCCATACAAGGATAGTTGGAATATCTAATCATTTAAACAGGAATTTAAAAATACTTGAATAAAAGTATGCATGCACTTAGTAATTTGAAAACTGAATTTAAATAACTTTAAAATAGTAGGTGCAAGATGATCAAAGTATAACTTGCCTTCGCTGAAGTCTTGAAATTCTAATTCTTCTAAGAATCAAATTTTAATCGTCAGAATCTAAACGTGAAAATACGACAATCAATTGAAATTCAAATAAAGACAAGACATTAATTCCAACTAACTCCAAATAAAATAATTATATTTTATTTAGCTAGATAATAATCTTATAAGACCTTATAAGTTTGAAACATTCAATTTGGAAATATGAAATAAAAGATATGACCTTTGCAAGTTTAAATTCTAAATTTGCAAACTAAATAGTTTAATTTAACATGACAATCTCAACTAATTCCAAATAGACCAATTCTAATTTATCAAGCTAAATAATCTTTTATAAAATTTTAGAAATTTTAATTCACTAAATTTGGAGTTGGAATTCAAATGATATGAATTTTACAACTTTTAATTTAAATTTGGAATTTAAATGGATTTCTAAATTCTAAAACATAACCAAACTGAACTCCAAATTGAATAACTATATTTTATTTAGTTAGATAATAATTTTCTAAGATTTTAGCAACTTGAATCATCTACTTTGGAATTATGGTTCAAAAGATATGAATTTTACAAGTTTAATTCTGGATTAGTGGTTTAAATTATTTCAAATTCAAACAGACAGTTTAAACTTACTGCAATTCAAATTTTTATATTTTATTTAGCTAGGTATTAATTTTATACAATTTTAGAAATTGGAATCACCTAATTTGGAATCGAGAATGCAAAAGTTATGAATTTTACAAATTAAATCCTAAATCATTATTTAAATCAATTTCTGAATTATTTTTCTAAAGAAAAATCTATTAATGCGCAAGGCTGACGTCAGCGAAGAATTTCTGGGATTTAAAAGAAATTAAAAGATTCTCGACGCGGGCCCTTGTGTCGAGACGCGGCTCATGTGACCAAGTCCACGCCTTGGCACACCGGAGGGTGGTGCGTGTGTGTGGCGTGGTCGCCACGTGGCGCCACGTGGGATTGGGTCTTTGGCGTGGCGTTGTCTTTGGCGCCGAGGTGGCGACACGCGGCCATGCCACGCTGGCCAAGACGCCGGCGTTGCTACGGTGACGGCCTCGCCGGCGCTACGCGCCACGGCGAGGCGTGCGGCTGGTGCCAAACGCGAGAGGAGTGTCGCCGAGGATGATGCTCACCGAGATGCGCGAGGGTGTGGCGAAACGCAGCGTCGGGCGAAGCTTGAGCGGCGGCGGCTGGGTCGACGGTGAAGGAGGGTTCCGTGGAGCTCCGGCGACGTGGGCGGTGCTCCGGCTCAACGACGCGGTGGTGCGAAGATGTGGTCGGCGGGTCAAGCGGGACGACGGCGCCGAATCGGAGAAGAACGGACTGCCGCGGTGAGGAACCTCAAAATTCCCGGCCTCAGAGGAGGAGGGAGCGATGGTTGGTGGGGTTGAGTTGCGGAGGAGGCGCACCCGGGGGTGGCTTTTATAGGGGTAGCGGGGCTCCGAGGCGGCGAGGGGATCGTGGGGATCGTGCGCGACCGTTGCGGCGAGGTGGCGCACGCGGGCGAGAAGAAAGGGGAGAGAGGGCGAGGGGGTGGGGCGGTTCGTGCGGGCGGTTTGTGCGCACGCACGCAAGGGGGTCGGTTAGGGGGGACGCCAATGTGAAGCTTCGGCTACAGGGCAATGGCGGCAAACGGCTCGCTTCATGAGGACGAAGGCAAGGGAGAAGAAAGCGGGCGGCGGTAGGATTAGAATCCGACGGCTAGGATGAGGTGGAGGCGTGGCGCGATGCGGGCACGGATCGCGATCAATCTGGAGAGAGAGGAAGATGGGATGAGAGAGGGGGCGCGGGCCGTGTCCGGGCCGGAAAGGCCGGTGTGGGTGATAAACAGGAGTAGGCCGGGATGGTTTCGGCCCGAAAGGATTTAAGGATTTTAATTGATTTCTCAATTTAACATAACCGATTAATTCATTTAGGCTCTAGAAAATAGCAGATTAATCCCAAAAATTCTAGGAAAAATCACATAAGTTCTTAGAATTGTTGTGACCTAAATAAAATTATTCCAAGTTAAGGTTGACAATAGATTTTGAATTTAAATTTCTTTTTGGCTTTAAACAATTTAAAGACAAGCTTTTAAAATTTCGAAAATTCACAAATTCAAATAAGTTTTAAACTTTAACTAAATTTGAAATTTTGGGTCACACAGCTTGTCATGTTCACCTTGTGAGCCTTAGGGTGGATATTTAGTTGGTGTTCTTTGTTATTTGCCAACATGGGGGACCGTAGGTCTTTATAGCCTTGCTTAGAATACGTGGTTCGGTCATATCATGCTTCATCTCTAATAATCTTGACTAATGACTTATGAAATGTGTGGTTGGTGCCCTTCGTTGAGCAGACTATGGCAGACGCCTAAGTCAGTGTTGGATCGTGGTGTGAGATCACTTGGTTAAAAACTGTTGTGCCAAGACTGGGTGGTCTTTTGGCATAGGTTAATACAAATGGTTTTGCTGAGGCAAGAAGGTAGGGAGTGAGTAGTGGGTGCTATGCACAGCTGGGTTTGTGGAAGTCTTGCCTTAGCTCAATTAAGTACTTCACTTTGTGTCTGTTGAACTGGGCCAAACAGTGCAACCACAAGATCATTTTATGGGAATGGTCTGGGCTGAATAATTAGCAATGAGATGGCTTGGGGCTGTTGTGGTTGAGCGTGTGATTCGTTGGCGCAAGAGGGGGCACCCCACAACCCTGTGGATTTCTAGACCACTAGAGGGGATCGCGAAACCTTAGCGGGCACCGAGTCGGCCAAAGCTTTGTAAAGGCCTTGTCAAGGCTTTTCTAGATCGCCACCTTAGGAAGTGAGCAAGGGTGACCTAACCCGCCCCGCTAGAGAGATCGTGGATTGTGGGTAAAGTTGTACACCTCTGCAGAGTGTAAAGATCTATTCAATAGCCAAGTCCTTGGTCATGGACATGCTCGATGAAATGGTGCAAGGGGTAGCTGTTTCAAAAGCTTGTGCCATCGACACTTCCGCGAGATGCCTTGACTTTGCCGCCAAGAGACCTTGGCCGGCCCAGAGGGGTCAAGGTTGGCTCGGTAGTGGTCCAGGTTGGTTTGGACCTCTGGAGTGGGTGCTCGAGTGGGTTTTGGGTAAGGACCTGGTCAAGGTTGACCGAACTCCTTCATTTTGTTGTGGCGTGAGTTGGTGCTCACTCCCCTTTTTAAACATCAAAAGTATTATGTACTATGATTTCACCTTGTCGCTTTTCAACTGCTTTCTATTATTATTGTTCAAATCGGCTTTATGCAAACTAACCATACAGCCTTCAATTGGTAAGCCCTTGCATGATTATTATTGCACCTTTGCTCTGTGTGACTTGCTGAGTACATTCCAAGTGCTCATGGCTTAAGCCCTGTGTCAAAGCAGATTATGAGGATGATCAAGTGCAGGACAGTGCAGACCTCTTCGAGGAGGAGTTCTTCGACGACAAAGCTACCTAGGACATCCTCCACCCGACAGTCTGTGGTGCTTGTTGGATGGCTTTTTATGCTTGTTGGTGTTTGAGCCCTAGAGCTCCTTGTTGCCGCCAAGTCCTCGTTGGTTTTGTAAGCCCTCGTGGCGCACCTCTTGTTAACAAGCTTGACCTTAAGGTCCCATTATATATTAAGTTTATTTTGCCTCGCTTCATCTTTGTTGACCTTGTGGTTGCGATATTGGCTTGTGTTCTTGTGTGAGCTAGCTCTGTTGTCCCGGGACTAGCCTGGGTTGCACAGGACAGACCACCAGAGGTCCCACGGATTTAGCCCGGGAGGTCCCGGCTGACCTCTCTAGTGATGTACCTAGAGGCGCAAATGAGTGGGTGGCAGCCAAGGCCTCCAGGAGGTCTTTATGACCTTCTGGGAGGTCAGTGGCAGGCCAAGACCTCCAGGAGGTCCTCAAGACCTCCTGGGAGGTCCTGGCAGACCTCCTCGGTATTGCACCATGCGGTGCTATCGCTCCTCCTTGTGGTGGCTCCGCAGTAGTAAAAAAAAAGGGGGGGTCCTCCCGGACCTCCTATGGTGCATCACAGGGTGGGTCGTCACATAAGGGCTGTGACCTCCCCGCCTTTCTCATCCAACGGTTGATGTGAGGTCCTGTTCTTCTCCTAGCTTGGGCGCACGCGTGCGCCATGGCAGAGGAGGGGTCGATGACTGTCCCATCCCCAACAAATCTTTTGTCACAAGATTTATTGCGTGTCGCCTTTCCGCCTCAGACTGCCTCCAACCTGCCACCCGTCACCTCCACATCTTGGTGGAGCCATGGACCGAGCCATGGGCTAAGCTCACCATGGAGCTTAGCCCTAGCCCATGACCTCTGCCTCCCTGAGCTATAAGACCTCCCTTGGTTTCCCACCTTGGCTTCCTTTGCACACCATCGAGCTCAGCTTGCACTGGCCAGCTTGCACCACTGCTTGGCCGAGTTTCTCCTCCTCGACCTCCCCAACCGCCATTGTTGAGCTTGGAGCTCCTCGGTGGCACAGGTCCCCGGGCTTTCTCTCCATTTCCTTACTTCAATTTGAGCCACTCCCTCTGTGATCACAATCCTAACTTGTTTGGTTGGGACATTTTCAGAGGTGGCCTAATTTGGAGCTTAGAGATTTTGGCCGTGGAACACCCCCTTCTTCACCATCGCCGGTCCTCCTCTCCCCAAACCTCCTCAGCACCTCCAAGACCTCCAGGTAACCTCCTGGTAGTCCTCTAGATGTTGGGCACCCGCTTGTATGATGTTGCGGAGCTTTCCTTTCATTTTGTCGTTTGGCCGTGCCTCACCGCGCCGCCCATCTCCGGCTCGCCGCCGTTCTGGGCCGTCCCCGCCGGTGTGAGTGGCACCATCGTGTGCGTCTGGCTATTGTGGTCCCGTCGGTGCCCTCAGTGTGCGCCGCCGTGACCCATCTCGCCGGCGACAAGCCGTGGAATACCCTCGGGTTTTGTCGGACGTGTACCAGCGCTGGTTGTTGTCGTAATTGGACATCATTAATGCTCAACCTCCGAGTTTATCCGTGCTAATCATTGGGTTGAATCAATGTCGGAGCGCGCGTGCGCTGGGTGCGTGGTCGCGGGCCGTCCATATCGAGATCAGCGGCCACGACCTCCTCCCCGTTCGCGTGCGCGAGGTCCAAACGCGCGGCGCGTGAGCGCGTGTTGCCGGGAGGACATGAGCCGTTGGATCCGGGATCCACGGCCCATAGCCTCCGAGCTCACATGCGGCGCGAAAGACGATGATCAGCAGTCGTGAACCGTTGGATCCAGGATCCACGGCCCACGTCCTCAATCTCCTGCGGGTGCGTGTGCGTTTTCACCGGGAGGTCTTGGGCCGTCCGATTGAGAATCAACGGCTCATGTCCTCCCCCTTCGTTATCGTTTTTAGGAATTTCCCGAAGGACTTATTTGTGAACTGAAAAAGGTAATGAACTTCAAAAATGCATAACTATTTCATTTTAAATCCAAATGAGGTGATTCCAATTTTGTTAGCTCTAGTTTGATCTGGGCTCTATTCTAAAAATGGTTGTGAGCTCAGTTCATCTCCAAAAAATGGATTTGCAACTTAGTTAAAAATAGACTTTAAATGTTACATTAAAAATTCATTTAACTTGTAAAATGCGTAAGTAATTCTCTATAGATCATTTTTGAGTGAATCCAACTTTGTTGGCTTCCTCTGTTAGTGCACTAAATGGTAGAATAGGATTTAGGCATGTCACTATTTTCAAAAAAATTGTGGGTGCATTTTAGTTGTACTCATTTTCATGTCGTTGAAAAATTATAGAAAATGCATAATAGCTCCAAATGAGATGAATCCAATTGGGTTGTTCATCTTATGAGGTGCTTGTTTTACTGTAAAAATTTCAATTGCACCACCCTTATAGAAGTTTTTGCTAAACAATTTAATTATGGTGTATAGTAGCAGACTGCATTTTTAGAGGCTGAGCAGTTTTGTTTTGCTCATATCTTTTGCATTGAGAATCCAAATCAATTGGTTCTTATTGATAAATTCTATAAAAATCATGCTCTTGCTGCTGTAAAAATTTCAGAGCTTTTGGAGCAAGTTTGCTGTGCTGTCTTCTTGATTTTCGTCGTTCTTATCGATTCTTTTCGCCTTTTCGATTAGGTGTCGACGAGGGTGTTGATCCCGTGAGCGATACTATGCAGCAAACTGAGCAGCCCCAGCAAGGCAAGCAGTTTGATCATATCCATTTTGTCCCATTACTTTAAAGTCTAATATATTGTTTTACTTGTATGTATGCATTGCTATTTTGTTGTTAAATGATATCGTTAGTGATCCTATAGATGCATATTCTGTAGGTAAATATTCATTCTCTACTACTAAGCCTAGGATTATCTTGCTGTGATGTAGAGTTCGATGGATGGACTCTTATCACTTAGTAGTTTGTGTTGATGATGCTTAGAAATGCTTAGATAACGGTAGAAATGGGCGGTTGTTGATATTATATCGATGACCTTGATCACACAAAAATTATTATTCCATTATGTCCATCTTGTGCTTTGTTACTTTGTAAACAAATAAAATGAAAATGAAAACAAAATTGTTTCTTGACTTGGGCACAATAGATGTTGGTGTGACGTGTTGGGTGTGATGGAATGGTGCCTATGTCCCCAAGGACCAAGTTACTTGTGTCACTGAGCCAAGTGCTTATGCGTGCTAACCACACGAGGGTATTGGGAACCCCTCTTGGCTAAGTACTTTGGGAGGTGTTAATTGTGGGTCGCAGGTGGTTAAAACTGTTTTTATAAGGGGAAGAGCACCTGCAGTTGCTTAGGCTGGGCCGGTGTCTCCTATCCTTCGGGTTGTCGCGACTCATAATTAGCGCCATTCATTAGAAATGCCTCAGAGGACTTAGCTGTGCTTCAAGCACACCAAAGGTAGTGTGCTAAATAGCTTGGCGAAAAGGCTGTCGGACGTGTGGGTACATTGGTACACCCCGCAGGTTAAAACTATTCAATAGCCTCGCCCTAGGTTATGGACATGCTTGGTAAGGTCGTGCAAGAACTAGACTCAACCATTTAATTAAAACTTATTGGGTGGTATGAATGGGTAATTCATGCTATTGTTGTGGTGGCTATTGGGTTAGTCACTTCCAGGATTGTTGTTGTCCTCTATCTATTGTTATTATTTGTTGTTGTCTCGTTGTTAATTGCAAATTAAAAATGAATTGCAAAACTGCTTTGAATCTATTTAAATATTGCAAATGAAAACTTGCTTTATGCTAAAATGAGCCTAAAGCCTTCCACTTAAATAAAGCTTGCATGTAGCTAACTATAGTTCTCATATACTACATCGTCGGTCTTGCAGTACATTTTTGTACTCGCTTGTTTTGCTTAATAACTTTGTTGCAAAGGAGGTAGAGCCCAAAGGGCTTTACTTTTGTGAGATGTGTCATGTTGGGAAGACTAGCTTGGCGTCTTGGCCGATTGCCTTGTGGGCTAAAGGCAAACCTTGTGGTTTCTTGTTTATCGCCATCTTATGGCTTTTGCTTCCATTGTGTTATCTTTCTTAGTCGTTATTTGGCCTACGGCCCCTTTTGTAATAACTCTCTCTATATTATGTATGTCGTTGTTTTATTCTAGTTCGTGCTTTGGTTCTATGTCTTGTATGACATTGATGCACGATTTTGTAAAGGGGTATGTATACTGTATTTCTAGGAAGTATACATATCTCGAAGACACGGGTTATTTTGTTTGTGATGTTAGGGTCAATGGATGACTAAACATTACAAGCTAAATAAACCGGGGTCCTCACAAAGTTGGTATCAGAGCCATACTGACCGTAGTAACCCTAGCTTGGTCGTCCTGAGGATATTTTGAAAAACTTATTTTCAAAAGGTCAAATGGTTTATGAAAGCTTAAGTAAATTCTCTAATTTTACTTCTTACCTATCTTAGCTTTCTTATCTCATCTCACTCTAATTTGAGTTTTAAAAAGTTGCTTCCCTCTCCTTCCCTCAAAAGATAGCGTTATCGTTTAATTGGGTTTTGGGAATCAATGAGGTTGGCAAATTGAAGTGTTGGCTGCCCTTTTACAAGGTTTTGAAGTTTCTGGAGTCGGTGATTTCGGCTAAGAGCTTGGATGCAAAATCTGGACAGCAAGCATCAAATTTCCGGACAGCAGTCTCAAAGGTTCTAATTAGGATAGATAATAAGAGAATAATTCAACTAAAACTTGTGGGAATAAAAGGGTAAGATGTGATACTAGTTAGCTAAGTATCTAACACATAATTTATTGGTTTTACCTTGCTTTGTAGTAGTGTTAGAGCTAAAATAGCTTGCTGAAATTTTTCCTTCTCTACCGATTACTCGTCATTCAATACGGGTTTGTCGTGTCGAGAAGTTGGGCTTTAGTCTCGTGTTTCCTTGCTATTTCTTTAGCCTTTTTGTAAACTTTTAGAGTTGTGTTCTTGTTGTTTAATTTGGCTTTCGATTAGGGTGATTTTTCATTCCCCTAGTCGATGGCTTTCCGCTTTCTATAGCTTCTAATTTTCGGATTTTGTTGCTAACCCCCTTATCTTTTCAGCAGGATGGCTGGAAGAACTCGTAGTAGTCAGGGTCTGCCAGTTGGTTCAGATGAGGAGCTTCCTCCTCCTCCTACCATGGCCGAGGTTCTTATGCAGATTGAGCGCAACCGTTCGGAGGACAGAAGAGTGCTGGAGGTTATCGCGCGCAACACCTCCACTCTTTCCGGTGCCTTTGGATGAAGGGGAGAAAGTGGACATCAGCCGCGTGGGGGACTTGTAGAGTTCCTTCGCACCCAGCCGCCCACTTTCTCCAGGTCTGAGGACCCATCGATGCGATCGATCAGCTTGCGTCAGTTGAGCGGAAGCTCAACATCGCCGCTGCAGAGCAGGAGAAGGCACTGTTTGCATCCCATTAGCTGGAGGGTGCAGCTCTTTCATGGTGGGAGAACTTTCTCGCCATGCAGCCCGCAGGCCACACCGTCTCTTGGGAGGAGTTCTGTGTTGCCTTCTGGCGGTCTCACATCCCTGCCGGTGTGATGAAGCTGAAGAAGAAGGAGTTTTCTGCGCTCAAGCAAGGGCGCAATTCGGTTACGGAGTACTTGTACGAGTTCAACCATCTAGCTTGTTATACTCCTGAGGAGGTGGCCACTGATGAGGCCAAGCAGGAGAAGTTCATGGATGGCTTGTCTAAGGAGCTTCAGGATAAGCTCTCCATCGTTGACTTCCCCGACTTCCAGGCCTTGGTGGACAAGGCCATCGTCTCCGAGCATAAGGGAAGGGCGATGCGTGACTCCCGCAAGCGCAAGTGGGAGACTCAGAAGTCTTCCCATACCAGCTCTTCTCGTGCTCACTTCGGGCAGTCTCAGGGGTCCCACCCTCAGGCTTTAGCACCCCCGAGGTCGTCAGCACCTGCCCCTCATCCTCCGCAGGCCGTGCCCCAGCCACGTGCACCTGCGTGTCAGCCTGGTGGCCCCCGCAACCCAGCTGTCAGGGTCATTTGTTTCTTCTGCAACCAGAAGAGCCATTATGCAAATAATTGCCCTAAGAAGACTAGAGCGGCCCCTCGTCCTAATGGAGGACGCGAGCAAGGAGGTGGATCTTCCCAGGATTTGAAGATTGTCCCCGCAGCCCAAGGCGTGGGCAGTGGCCGCGTCAACGCCATCTCTGCTGAGGAGGCACAGGAGGCACCTGACGTCGTGTTGGGTACGCTTCTTGTTAACTCCCATCCTGCTACTGTTTTGTTCGATTCAGGAGCATCTCATTCTTTTGTATCTCAGTCTTTTGCTACTGTTAGTGATCTCCTTTTTGCTCCTTTGTTGGTCCCGTTGCTCATTCGCCTCCTGCTCGGAGATGAGAGCTGAATTGGAGTGTCGGAGGTTCTGCCGAGATTGAGGGGGTAAGATTTTTGGCAAATCTTATTCTCCTCAATGCAGCGAGCTTAGATGTGATTGTGGGCATGGATTGGTTGTCCTAGCACATGGGGCAAATCGATTGGGTCCGGAAGCTCATCTACCTCACCAGCCCTCCATGGCGAGTTCGCTACCGGTTGCCAGTCCACATCTCTTCATACCGGCGGCCAGCTCCGGATATTCGTGAAGTCCCAACGGTATGTGACTTCATGGATGTCTTTCCCGAAGATCTTCCGGGGATGCCACCAGTTCGAGACCTCGAGTTCGTCATTGAGTTGGCTCCCGGTACCGCCCCGATTTCCAAGAGGCCTTACCGGATGCCACCGAATGAGTTGGTGGAGTTGAAGAAGCAACTTGGCGAGCTTCAAGAGAAGGGTTTCATCTGCCCTAGCTCATCTCCGTGGGGTTGTCCGGCCATCTTCGTAAAGAAGAAGGACGGTACTTTGCGCATGTGCGTCGATTACCGTTCGCTTAATGAAGTGACGGTAAAGAACAAGTATCCTTTGCCCTGCATCGATGATCTCTTTGATCAATTATCTGGAGCTCGAGTCTTCTCCAAGATTGATTTGAGAGTGGGATATCATTAAGTTCGGATCCGACCTGAGGATATTCCCAAGACGGCTTTCTCTACTCGTTATGGTTTGTACGAGTATACCGTCATGTCGTTCGGCTTAACCAATGCTCCTACCTTGTTCATAAACCTCATGAATTCGGTGTTTATGGAGTATTTTGATAAGTTTGTCATGGTCTTCATCGATGATATTCTTATCTACTCCAAGAACGATGAGGAACACGTCGAGCATCTGAAACTTGTTTTGGGCAAGCTGCGTGAGCACCATCAGATGCGGTTCAAGCAAGTCGCGTGCTCGTTGAAGGAAGTGGCCTTCTTGGGCCATGTTTTTTCAGCAGGAGGCGTAGCCGTTGATCCTAGCAAGGTCAGCGATGTGCTTTCCTGGAGTCAGCCCCGTTCGGTAACCGGCGCGAAGTTTTCTCGGTTTAGCGGATACTATCGCCGCTTATCGAGAACTTCCAAGATCGCTGGCCGATGACCGAGTTGCTCAAGAAGGAAAAGAAGTTCGTGTGGTCCGCTGATTGTGAGGAAAGTTTTCAAGTACTCAAGATGCGCTTTGACCACCGCTCCGCTTCGTTCTTCCCGATATTCATCGGAGTTTTGATATCTTTTGCGATGCTTCGCCGAGGCCTCGGTTGTGTCCTTATGCAAGAAGGCAAGGTAGTGGCCTATGCATCAAGGCAATTGAGACCTCATGAACTCAACTATCCTACCCATGACTTGGAGCTAGTCATTGTGATTCATGCACTTAAGATTTGGCGACATTACCTTATCGGTAATCGTTGTGAGGTGTATTCGGATCACAAGAGCTTGAAGTATTTGTTCATCCAGCCAGATCTGAACCTCAGGCAAAGGAGATGGTTGGAGTTGATCAAAGACTATGACGTGGGTATTCACTACTATCCGGGCAAGGCTAATGTCGTTGCCGATGCGCTTAGTCGTAAAGCGCATTGTAATGCCTTGTTGCTCAAGGAGCATCATCCAACCTTTCTGGAGGAGTTTCAGCGTCTCAACTTGGAGGTAGTTGAGCAGGGATTCCTCGCTACCTTGGCTGTGCAACCAACCTTGGTGGATCGGATCAAGGTCTAAGACCCTCAAATATTGAATGTGTCAATTAAAATTATACCGTAGTATAATTCTTAATTAAGGAACAAAGTAGGTCCTTCATTAAAATCATACTAGAAGTATAATCATAATAAGTAACAATTCCAACATTCGGTTCCTTGATATATGTCGTGCAATAGTTCCTGTGATTAGTGACTATTGCACATATATCCTTAAACAACCTTGCATCAATCACATACACATCATAAATTCACATAATTATACATCAGTAGTTACATCTCAAATTCGGTTGCTACAGTACCAGGTTTGCTACAGTAACCGAAATAGCTACAGGAGCAGATGACTTTTGGTCATCACACAAAAGAACAACAGCGGAAACAAAATATAAACCACCAATGGCCCCATCACCCCGCAGGCTATTGCGTGGAGACTAGAACTAGCATCACTCGTTAGCATCACCCTGATCGGCGCTAACGGGCATCTCATAAAGAAAACCATCTTCACCTGCAACAAGAGGTCATAAACCCTGAGTACGAAAGGTACTCAGCAAGTCTTACACAAACTAGTAAGAAAAGTGTTTGATAGGACCTATACAAAGGAATAGAATTTTATATGCATAAGGTTATCAATGTAAGGCTTAATTGGTTTAAATTTGCATAAAGCGATACATCTTAACCTACCGTATTAAGTTTTAACAAAGCAACCTTTAATAAACCAATTTGGACTAAATCAAAGTAATTGAAAGAATAATCATAACAAGACAAAGTAAGTCACAATTCAATATCAACCATGCATGACCCCATCATGTCGAAATTATCCCCAACACCAACTTAGAGCAAAATCTATACAGATGACATCAATTCAAGTATCGTCTGTGAATCGTGGACACGGCTATTCAATAGTTTTATACCTTGCAAGGGTGTACATCTTTACCCACATGACTTAGTTAGCCCGTAAGCCTCCTAATAATAACACACCGCCTTTGGTGTGTCGGTAGGTAAACTAAGATTTGGTATTTTTCAACAAGTTGACACTATTGAGTTGGATGACCCATGTGAGACTAATCCCGCTTAAACAACGATCGATAGCATATATTCAACCGGGCTCACATGTTGTACCAGAATGCCGACCCAATCAATTAAATGCAAACTCGTGTTAGCCACACATATTAGACCGCAGTCGGGGCCCTGAAGGTACGTACATGCGATAGAACACATCTATGCCCTTACCCTTCTAAGAACATCTGATATCAATATAAGCTCCACATGGCATACGACACGGCCCGAAGACTTAAGCATCTATGCCATATGAAATCAATACATGTGAGCACCCGGATGTTTATTAAGCTCATAATACTTAGTCATCCAATTGACCCTAGTATTATCAACCAAATAAACCCGGTCTCGAGAGATGTATACTTCCCAGAATGTAGTATACATACCTCACAACAAAAGAATGTATCAATTCCATACAACACATAGTACATAAGCAACAAACCAGAAGTTAACATTAATATGGAATAGATATTACAAAAGAGAGGCCCTTAGGCCAAATAGCAATAATTACAAGAAGATAACAGCGGAAGCAAAAGTGCCATAAAGATGGCCAAAACAAAAGCCAATTAGTGTGCCTTTACCCACAAGGCAACTAACCGGACCGCCAAGCTAGTCGTCAAACCCGAAGCACAACTCGCAAGAGTGAAGCCGACAGACCTTGATTCTTCCTAGTTCGCAACCATCGGCGAAATGCCCTTCTTCGCCACAGCTACGGCAAAAAGGAGGATTTTCATCCCAACCACTTTTGTCGACCTAGTCCGGCCGGTCCGCCTGCACATCCTCGCTATTAAGAGATGGGTTAACACGAAACCCAAGGACTAGAAGTTGAAGAAAGCGAAAAGGATGCCAACGACTAGGGAACGGAACATCACCCTAACCAAGGCCAACAAAATAGATAGTACAGATCCCTACCGAAGTTAATAATGGATTAGATGATAGTAAATGTAAACTAATGAAACAAGCAGGATAAAAGAAGTTATAGGGAGCATAATAAAGGAGAAACAAAAACAGCAAGGAAATGCACTTTAAAAGCTCCCAAAATGACTCCAAAACAGCAAGGAAGACATAAGATTAAAGGCCAACTTCCCAACACAACTAACTTGTATTGAATGAACGAGTAATTGGTTGAGAAGATTAAAAATCAGATTGTAAGATGAGATCTAAAACTATTAGAGAGCAAGGTTAATGCAGCGAAATAAGTGCTAGATACTTAGCTAGCTAGTATCACATCTTACCCTTTTATTCCCACAAATTTTAGTTGATTCAACCTCTCATTTTCTACCCTATTTAGAACCTTTGAGCTTGCTGTCCGAAATTGACGCTTGCTGTCCAGATTTTGCATCCAAGCTTCCAAATAAATTGGCCATTCGAAGCTTCAAAACCTTGTAGATGGGCAGCTAACACTTCAATTTGCCAAACTCATTGATTCCCCAAAACCCCATTAATCGATAACAACTATTTTGTAGAAGGAAGAGAGGAAAACAACTTTTAAAACTTAAATTAGAGGAGATGAGAAGAGAAAGCTAAGATAGATGAGGAGTAAAATCCGAGAATTTTCTTAAGCTTTCAAAACTCATTTGATACTTTGAAATTAGGTTTTCAAAATACCCTAAAGACGACCAAGCATGCGTTACTACGGTCAGTATAGCTCGATACCAACTTTTGTGAGCACCGGATGTTTATTAAGCTCATAATACTTAGTCATCCAATTGACCCTAGTATTATCAACCAAATAAACCGGTCTCGAGAGATGTATACTTCCTGAAATGCAAGATACATACCTCACAACAAAAGAATGTATCAATTCCATACAACACATAGTACATAAGCAACAAACCGAAGTTAGCATTAATATGGAATAGATATTACAAAAGAGAGGCCCTTAGGCCAAATAGCAATAATTACAAGAAGATAACAATGAAGCAAAAGTGCCATAAAGATGGCTAAAACAAAAGCCAATTAGTGTGCCTTTACCCACAAGGCAACTAACCGACCGCCAAGCTAGTCGTCAAACCCGAAGCACAACTCAGAAGAGTGAAGCCCTTGGGGCTCACCTCCTTCCTCTGCAACAAAAGCCACAAAATGCCACAACCACGGGCAGATGAGTACATAAAGTACTCCGCAAGACTTACGTGTAAGATAACAGAACTATAAATAGCTACATGCAAGCTTTATTTAAGTGGATGAGGCTTTGGACTCATTTTAGCATAAAGCAAGTTTCATTTGCAATAACATAATAGATTGAAGGCAATTTGGCAAAGCATTTTAATTGTTGAAATATCAACGAGATAAAAACATAGTAACAACAACAAGACAACCTAGAAGTGACTAACCCAAGTCACCACAACAATAGCATGAACTCCCCGTTCATACCAACCATGTCAAGTTTTAATTAAAGGTTGTAGTCTAGTCTTGAACGACCTTACCAAGCATATCCATAACCTAGGGCGAGGCTATTCAATAGTTTTATCCCTGCAGGTGTACCACTGTACCACACGCCGACCGCCTTTCCTTTAGGCACACTACCATAGGTATGCTTGCACGGCTAAGTCCTACGAGACAGCTTCCAATGGACAATGCTAATTACGAGTCGCACAACCCACGGGAGAAGGAGACATCACACAACCTGCCCGAAGCTAATGCTCCTCCCACATCACACACACATTTTATCTTTAAAAACACACCAACCGAGCGACCCCAATTAACACCGCCCAAAGTACTTAGTCAAGAGGGGTTCCATATGCCCTCGTGTGGTTAGTACGCAAAATCGCTGGCTTAGTGACCCAAGTACTCGGTCCTTAGGGACCCAGCATACCACCACATCCAAAAACCGCACCATCCATCCAATATGCCCAAGTCTAAATCAATCTTTTATTTTCAGTTTTTGATTTTACAAATTAATCAAAGCACAAATGCTGGACATATAGGAGTAATAATCAGTTTTGAGTGATCAAGACCATCGACTAAGTCGATGATCGCCCATTACTACCGTTATCTAAGCATTGCTAAGCATGACACCGTAAAAGCAATAAAAGAGCATACTTAAATCACCGGGCTCTAATTCACCAGCGATATTAGTAACTTATGGTTTGTGGCAGGGGTAACAATTTAGGGGCAACTATGCAATAGGAATAGCTACCTCTAAACGATAAAATACTTTGACACAAAAGCATGTATACATACAAGTTAAACAAAATATTAGACTTTAAAGTAATGGGACAATGATGGAAATGATCAAACTGCTTGCCTTTACTGTTGCTGGCCAATTTGTGGCTGAGGATCGCCACGGAATCAATACACTGCGGCACCTAATCGAAAAGACGAAAAGATTCGATAAGAACGACGAAAACAACAAGGACAACACAGCAAACAAACTCCAAACACTCTGAATTTTCTACAGAAGCAAGAGGATGATTTTTAGGGAATTTAGCAACAAGAACCAATTTATTTGGATTCTCAATGCAAAAGTTATGAGCAAAACAATTCTGCTCAGCCCTAAAAATACCAAACTGCACTATTCACTAATTTAATTATGAGGCAATATTTTCTAGAAAAGAAGTGAAGCTAAAATTTTTACTGTAAAACCAGCACCTCATGAGATGAATAACACAATTGGGTTCATCTCATTTGGAGCTATTATGCATTTTCTATAATTTTTCAAAAACGAGAACTTGAACAAAATTATAATGCTCAAGTCCTCCTTTTTATAACAGCAACATGCTCAAAACTAATTTTCTTAGTGAGTTCACTAATAGAGGAAACCAACAAAGTTGGAATCACTCAAAAAGAATCTACAGAGCATTAGTTGTGTATTTTACAAGTTAAACATTAGTTTGGGTGTATATTTGAAGTTAGTTTTAAAATCTATTTGCAAAACTGTGCTCTGGAGCTGAACTCAACTTACAATCATTTTTGGATTAAAGTCAAGTTCAAGACAGAGCTAACACAATTTGAATGACCTCATTTGGATTTAGAATGAATTAGTTATGATATTTTGAAGTTCATACCTTTTTCAGTTTATAAATAAGAGTTCACTGGAATTTCTAAAACCAAAAGAGAGGGGGAGGACGTGAACCGTTGATCTAAATCAAACGGTCCAAGACCTCCAGAGGAAACGCAAGACGCTCACAAGAGTCCAAAGAACACGGGCCGCTGATCTTGGATCCAATGGTCCATGTCCTCCCCGCCACGCCAAGAATGAGGGGAGGTCGTGGCCGCTGATACCGCATCCAACGAACCACAACACAAGAGGGAGGACCGGGACGGTCCAGATCAAACGAGGGAGGTCCTGGACGGCTGAGATCTTCCAAAGGAAGATCTAAACTATCAAGATCTCCCCAAGAAAGATCTACATCGTCAAGACCTCTCGAGGGAGGTCCTGGACGGTCCAGATTTTCCAAGGGAGGACCTTAATGGCCTAGATTGTCCCAGGGAGGACCTTAACGGTCAAGACAACAACGAAGAGGTCTTGGGCGGTTCAGATCCACTTGGGGTGGTCCTGAACGGCCAAGATCTAACAAAGGGAGGTCCTAAGCGGCTCAGATTTCCACGGGAGGTCTCAGGCTAAGATTTACCCGAGGAGGTCTACAAGGTTAAGAGGACCTCTGGGAGGTCCTACACGTGGAGATCAACACAGGGGAGGACCTCAACGGCTAAGATCTCCCACAAGGAGGTCCTAGCGGTCAAGATCGCAAGGAGGAAGGTCCTGGGTTGTCCCTACAAAAGACCGGGGTGGTCTTTGCAAAGAGGACCCCGAGGGAGGTCCAAGATGGCTAAGATGGCCCCGAGGAGGTCCCGGCCGAGACCTAAGATGGACAAAGACAAGACCTCGCACGCAAAGACTAAGGACACATTAAAAGCTACAATGATTGGAGGTGATTAGCCAAAATGGGGAGGTCTTTGTCTTAACGACAAAGGCACGGTGCCATAGTCGTCCGACAAAACCCCGAGAGGCTCCCAAGGCTTGTCGCGGCGATGAGGACCTCACCGGTGCCATCCAGAGCACCAACGCAGCGCAATAGTGTTATAGACACGCCAGACCATTCCCTGCCATGGGTGGCCTCGAACGGCGACGAGTCAAGATTGGCGCAGAAACACACGGCCAAAACACAAACAATGATAATGAGCTCCGCAACAGACATCCAAGCGTGTGCCCAAGAAAAGCTCATAACGACATACACGCTGGTGCCAAGATCTACGGGACTACGGAAGGGTTACCCGGAGGTCGCGGAGGTGCGGAGGAGGTTGGGGACGGAGGACCGGGGTTGGGGAAGAAGGGTTGCTCCACGGCCAACTCCAAGCTCCAAGCTCCAAGTTAGGCCTCTTCGAAAATGTCAACCCAAATGGGGTTAGGGTTAACTCCAGAGGTCCAGGGAGCACAAAGTGAACAAGAGGTTGAAGAGGGGGCCATGTAGCACCGCCACCGAGGAGCTCCAAGGACTTCAACAATGGCGGCCAAAAAGGGTAGGTCAAGGGGAGGAGATGCTCGGCCAAATGCAGCAAGGCCAAGCTCAATGGTGTGTAAAAGAAACCAAGGGCAACAAGGGGGGTTTTATAGCTAAGGCAAAAGAGGTCTCGACCACGGGTTAAGCTCATGGTGAGCTTAGCCCAAGGGAGGTCCACGGCTTGGACAGACGTGGAGGTGACAGAGCAGTGCTCACACAAACGACTTAGGGGCTAAAAAGCACCGACCGCATTAAATGCCTGCAGGCAAAGAGCCGTTAGACAAGACAGATCACTGCCTCCTCCACTGCCATGGCGTACGCGCGCGCCAGAGCTAGGAGAAGAACAGGAGTTGCCCACCACCGTCCGATTAGAAATGAGGGGGAGGTCATGACCCTCAGATCTAAAGCGAAACGGTAAGTTTTTAAAAGGAGAAGGAGGAGATCACAGCCATTGGATCTGGACTGGGGAGGTCGTGACCCTCCGATTTCCATAATGCGAATGCGCACGTGGAAAAAGGGACAGGGGGTCCACGGCGTTGGATCTCAATCCAACGGTGCGGACCTCCTGTGAGGTCTTAACCGCACACGAACTTAAGAACATGCGGGGGAGGTCATGGCCTTTGGATTTAAATCCAAGGGCGCACCACCAAAGGGGAGGTCTTAGCACTACGCGTAGCGCACAAGAGGTTATGGCCATCAGATTAAGATCCAATGGTGATGAGAGGGCGAGTGAGGTCTGAGACGTTGCGCAAAAGACAAGGGAGGTCAGGACCTTTGGATTTTTGATCCAACGGTTCTGATCAAAAGAGGGGAGGTCCCGAGCTTGCGAACGCACAGGAGATCATGGCCTTTAGATTTAAATCTAAGGGCTACGACCTCACGTGCGCGGGGAGGTCTAATGCGCACAAGACAAGGAGGAGGTCGTGACCGTGGATTTTAGATCCAACGGTGCACAACATGAGATGGGGGAGGTTGTGAGCGCTGGATATTATGAGGGGAGGTCGTGGGCTGTTGGATCTGATCCAACGGCTACGACCTCAACTAAGTGGGAGGTTTGCTTAGTCTAATAGTGAGGGGAGGTCAAGGTGGTTTGAGCTTGCGGGGAGGTCAGGGCCATGGATTTTGATCCAAATGCCAAGACCTCGATGAGGCGGGAGGTCCCGACCGAGTATGTTGAGGAGGAGGTCGTGGTCGTTGGATTTAATCCAATGGCTACGACCTCAACAAGGGGATGACCTCGCCGCGATGGTTTAACAAATCGAGGAGGTCTTTGAGGTTTAACACATGGGGAGGTCATGACCATGGATCAGCGATCCAACAGCAATGACCTCATGAGGCGGGGAGGTCTTTGCGGTGTTGATCATGGAGGAGGTCGTGGCGGTTGGATGTTAATCCAACGGCCACGACCTGATCAAGGTGGAGAGGAGGTCCGACGAGCCGGGGAAAAGGTTAAATGGACCAACTTTTGGGAAAGTGGCTAACCCAAGGAACAAAGTAGGCTTTTAAGTTTAGTTTTTAACAAATTGAAACTTAGCAGAATTATTTGAGATAGCAAATGAACTCCAAAATTCATGAAATTTTAACTGGAGCTTGCTGACAATGAGATTAACCTCACATAAAATTTCCAGAGGTTATTATGCAATGCATTTTTCTCAGGAAATTCATGAAGGTTGTTCAAGGATTTGTTTTTCCTCCAAAATTTATCAAACAAGTTTTACAACTTGTGATATTTTTCAGAGGGGTCCCACATTAGTTTTAGGACCAAGGAAAATATTTCCAAAGGTTTGGCACAAGATTTAAGATAAACGGAGAATGAGTTTGACTTTTGGTCAACAAGAGCTTTGTGTTTTTGGATTACACAACTCTTGGACCAGAATTACACGAGAGATTAGGGGTTTTCAAGATGTGAGAAAAAGTTTTAATTTCTACACATATAATTATACTTGAACAAACCCTAATTATACATTTGGGATGTTACAATACACATGTCCTTACTCTCCTGTTTCCAACTCAATAGTATTAACCCTTTACTTAACCAAACAGTACCCATACACTGCGTGTGGAAGTACGTTGGGACTTGAATTAAATTGTCAGAGTTCAGTCCTTGATCAACCCAGACAAGACATCCACATTTCCCAATTCTCGTGCACAAAGGCACCATCACTAGCATCCACTTTTCCAGATTTGAATTAATTATTAACAGGATTTAGAATCATTTCAAATTCAAATAAACTGAACAAGGATCAAAGACAAATACCAATTATTTGTTGTTCCCGTGTTTGACAAGTTGCTTGTCAAACACTACCGTTCTATGGATGCATGGCTAAGCCAAATGGAAATCGATATTAGCATATCACAAACTACCTTAGGTTAAGTGTATGATTCAATTTAAGGTAAGCCACAAGATCAAAGTTATAACTAACTAAGAACAGAGCACAAATAGTTTTTAGAAAATTGCATGCAACAAAGGTCACCAGATTTTATAACTCTACAGCTCAAAAGATTAGGATCAACATGGTGCGAGAGGAAGCTTGCCTTGATAATAGTATACAACCTCTTGCTCAGGTTCTTGTGGTTCAACAAACTCAGAAGAACCAGTATCTAAAATCAGAAAAAAAAAATCCAATAAACACAAGAACTTACAGAGAACAAAATGAAAAAGAATGCATGATCAAATGATAATGCATGGGTAGCAATATGCTTAAACTATATTTAATTTATCAAAGATAATAACCCATAGGTACCATCTAATGATACTTACTACCCGATTTTAATTTTAGCTTATAGCTACGATGACGTTTTAGACACTAGAACAGGACAGCAACAAATAATTCAGTTTCTTGGTTTAACTCTATATAACTGAAATACTACAGGATAGCTAAGTGTATTAAAGCTTGTATTGTGAGCTAACTAATCATTTAGTGCCATTAATAGCAACTTATGACTTTAGATTTTTGTTGTTTGTTAGGTCGGTTTGACTAATAACCAAAAACAAAGAACATGCATCTTACCACTTTCTTGCTGATTAGCAAAGCTACGTAACACTAGGGCTTTAAAGTGGAGCTAATACTACCAAAAGGTAATTAATGCCATCATTCCCTAGTGCTAAACCTAACCACCCGGTTTAAAAAGAAGAAAAAGACAAAAAGTGACTTTGTCGGTTTACTCAAAACAAGAAAGGACTCCTTTCCGCACTTCGGTTAAGTAGAGGAAATACATAAACGATGAACTTAATTAGGAGTTAGAGCTAATCGAAGTCCCAAATATCACAACTTATTAATGCTAATCCCGACCGGCATTACATGTATGAAATAGAAATTTCATTATTTGTCTGTTTTAGGTGACAAACTAACAATAAGGAGGTTTACATTAATAAAGGAACCGGGGACTCTAAAATTTTGAAGAAAGGTCTCGGTCTTTGCTATAGTTTCTCTTAGGACCTAAACAACTAACATACTTGGTATGAGAAATCTAAAGTTCTTGAAAACGATATGAAAGACCGAAAAGTAATAAAAATAACTTTTCGCTTAAAAGAAGTTTGGAGTATCACATGAACCAAAGGAGTGGTCTAAGGAACTAAAGATGTTCTTAAAGAGCTTTAGAAGATAAGACTCAAGGTCTAACTCACCAGCTAGGGTTGGAAAAGAAAAGTCAAGGTCTTGGTCAACAAAAGAGGTCCAGAAACCTTTTTCCTTGTGCTGACCAAAAAGAAAGTGATGGAACTGAGCTCTAAAGATCATTAGGTACATTCTTGCTAAGGAAAGATGGAACTCAACTCACCCAGGTGAGGTTTTCCAAAATGAAGCTTCACAGGGTCAAGATGACAGAGAGAAGAACCTCAAGTCCAACCTACAAGAAATGACCAACATCACATTAGCATGAGAGTTAGGTCTTCTTGAAGTTGAACAATGGTAGAAGAACCAGAGAGCTTCACTGGAAAGAAGATAAGGATAATGAGCTCCTCCTTGGTCAACAATGGTAGGAGTCCCTGACTAGGGTTTATATAGTGTACAGAGGTTAGTAGAGCAACCGAGAATTATCTAGAACCAAAGAGGTGGCACTAAGGATAGAGATTAAGAGAAAAATATCTTCCAAAGCACTGTGCTCTACCACCATTCCGACCACAACAAAGGCCTCGATGAAAAACCAGAGAGGAATCAAAATTATGTCATCGACGCGTGGGTCCTGTGGTTTATTCTGACCATGCAACGACGCAAAGAATCCGTCGACGACGAATCCGCTCGACCGAAATGAGCGGCCGAGATAAGATGGCCAAAACGCTCAATCGGTATCATAACCCGAGCCGCGGCGATCGCAAACCAACGGTCCAAGATTTCAAACTCACTGCGCGCTTGCCCCAAAGGAAATCACCGTTGATCTAAAACCAGATGGTCGAGATCGCGCGGGTTCGGCTCGGTCCGAACGCCCACGATCTGCCCGCTTATTGAAGATCAACGGTGCATAGCCACCCGAGGTTTAGGCTCGCGTCGACGCGATCGGGCGCGCCGGTTGCAGACAGGTTGGACCTAGCCGTATGGCTCGGTCGCTCTGATATTAGGTCTTGACTTTAGGCCTGACAGTTTGACCAGATCGATTAAATTTTTAAAAGGTTTGACCAGCCTTTAAATATAGCAAATAAATTTGTAAAATCATGAAATTTTGCAGAATTGCTACTCGATGATATATCCCCAAATAAATTTTGAAACCACTGATTCTTCTTTATAAATACATAAATAATTCCTTTAGACCAAATAGGGTTTATTTAAAGGCAAGTATTTTTCGAAAATCAAAATAATTTCTAAAAATTCCATAAAAATTGTTTTTGGCCATAATAATTCATCCGGTTTTCAAATAAAATATTTCCCAGCCTTGATACCAACATTGGATGGTATTACCTTTTGAAATTTTGATCAAGTTGAGTTTATAAAAGAAATTTGGAGAAACTAGGTTGCAACTTTGTGCCTAATTTACCAAAATGAACAAGGATGCTATGAACAAAGACCTTATTATCGCTTATTAGGGTCGAGGTCATTACACAAGGCCGCCAAAGAATCGGATGTTTGGAGTGACCAATCAGCGTAACATCAAGAACGGAACAGCCAAGTGCTTCTCAGAGGATGAGCTTGGTGTTGTGAGGTTCGGACAGCGCTTGGTGGTTCCAAAGGACATGTATTTGCGGGACTTGATCCTCCACGAAGCCCATGATTCTCCCTTGTCCATTCATCCCGGGGCCACGAAGATGTATCAGGATCTCCGTCAGAGATTTTGGTGGACCCGAATGAAGAGGGAAATTGCCAGGTTCATTGCCAAGTGCGACGTATGTTGTCATGTGAAGGCCGAACATCAGTGACCAGCCAGTCTGCTTCAGCCTTTGCCAGTGCCTGAGTGAAAGTGGGATTCGATCGATATGGATTTCATCACCGGTCTACCCACGTCCCCGAAGAATAATGATGCCATTTGGGTCGTCATCGATCGATTGACTAAGGTGGCACATTTCCTTCCCGTCAAGACTGACCTTCGGGTAGGTATTTTGGAGGAGCTCTACATAGCCCGCATCGTGAGTTTGCACGGTGTGCCGAAGACGATTGTGTCGGATCGTGGATCTCTATTCACATCTCGCTTTTGGCATAGTTTGCAAGAGGCTATGGGAACTCGTCTTGCTTTCAGCTCAGCATATCATCCCTAAACTGATGGTCAGACCGAGAGGGTCAACCAAGTTTTGGAAGACATGCTCCATACTTGTGTTCTTTCTTATGGGAAGCATTGGGAGAAATGCTTACCATTCGCCGAGTTTTCTTACAACAACAGCTTTCAGGCCAGTCTCGGCATGGCTCCTTTCGAGGTCTTATACGAGAGAAAGTGCAGAACCCCGTTGTATTGGTCTGAGACCGGTGAGAGACCTTTCTCTGGTCCGGACTCGATCAATGAGGCTGAGAGTCAAATCCAGCTTATTCGTGAGCGTCTTCGCACAGCTCAATCCAGGCAAAAGAGCTATGCGGATCGCCGTCGTCGTGAGTTGAGTTTTGAGCCTAATGACTTTGTTTATCTCAAAGTCTCTCCTTTGAAGGGCCATCAACGTTTCGGCATCAAAGGCAAGTTAGCTCCTCGATATGTGGGTCCCTCCGCATCATCAAGAAGAAGGGAGCTGTTGCCTATAAGTTGGAGTTGCCTGCTGCACTTGAGGGGGTACATGATGTGTTCCATGTGTCCCAGTTGAAGAAGTGCCTCCGTGTTCCAACTGAGGAAGCTCCGTTGGAAGCTCTCGATGTCCAAGCAGATTTGACCTATCGCGAGCACCCTGTTCGCATACTCGAAGAGGCTGAACGAAGAACAAGGAACCGTTCCATCAAGTTTCTTAAAGTTCAATGGTCGAACCATTCCGTGGATGAAGCTACTTGGGAAAGGGAAGATCGTCTGCGTGCGGACTACCCCTCTTTCTTTTCCGAGTGAGCCAAATCTCGGGACGAGATTTCTGTAAGGAGGGGAGGTTTTGTAACATCCAAAATGTATAAACAGTGTGTGTGTGTGTGTGTGTGTGTGTGTGTGTGTGTGTGTTTCAAATGTAAGAAAATGTGTAGAAATTAAAACTTTTTCTCACATCTTGAAACTCTTGAACATTGCCATAATTCTTGTCAAGAGTTGTGGAGTTCAAAAACCTAAACCTCCTGTTGACTAAAGTCAAACCCTAGGACAGCCTTGATGAATTTCTGGAGAAAAATGCATTGCACAAAAACCTCTGGAAATTTTATGTAAGGTTAATCCTGGAGTGAGGAAGCTCCAGTTAAAATTTTGGAATTTTTGGAGTTAGTTTACTATCTCTAAAAATTTCTCCAACCTCAGCCTTCAATTTAAATTCAAACCAGGCACTGTTCCTTGGGCCCGAGCCGCTTTCCAAGCAGGTCGGACCCAACCGCATTCCTCAGCCCAGTCCCCCTCCCTCGCAAGGTCTTGCGCCATTGGATCCAGATCCAACAGCCAAGATCTCCGCCTCACCCAACCGTGCCCTCAGCTCACCACGTGGTCCTCTCCCCGTGCGAGGTCTTGTGCCGTTGGATCAAAATCCACGACCATGACCTCCCTCCTTTAGCAAACACACCCTTCCTCCCCAGCGCATTGTGTTATGCGCCGTTGGATTAAAATCCACGGCCACGACCTCCCCTTGGTGCCATGCGCACTGCACCTCCCACCCACCGAGGTCGCGGTTCGCTGATCCAAATCAACGGCCACGACCTCCCCCTCTCATCTCATCGCCGTTAGATGGAGATCTCACGGCCATGACCTCTCCACCTCTTTTTCGCGTCGTGCGCAACCGCCACGACCTCCCTTCTCTGTTCAGCGCCTTTGGATGTATATCCAATGGTCTTGACCTCCTACCTCTGTTCGTCGCCGTTGGATCAAAATCCAATAGCCACGACCTCCATTGTGTCATGCGCAACGCCCATGACCTCCCCTCATCGTGGTGTGCCGTTGGATCAACATCCAACCGCCACAACCTCCCTCCATATTGTGCGCAACAGCCACGACATCCCCTCAATGTTGTGCGCCCTTGGATGTAAATCCAATGGCCACGACCTCCACTCCTCATTGTGTGCCCTTGGATAAAAATCTAAAGGCCATGACCTTCCCCTCGCTTATCAAAGTCGCGCACTGCGGTTAAGTCCTCCCCATCGGTTCCACGCCCTTGGATCGCAATCCAACGGCCAGGACCTCCTATCCTCTTACCGCGTGCAACCTCCTCCCTTTCCATTTAAAACTTACCGTTTCAGATCTAAGGGCTGTGACCTCCCCACCTTTCTCATCCAACGGTTGATGTGAGGTCATGTTCTTCTCCTAGCTTGATGCTGCGCGCGCCATGGCGAGGAGGGGTCAATGACTGTCCCGTCCCCCAACAAACTCTTTCTTTCACAAGCATTTATTGCGTGTCAGCCTTTCCGCCCCCACAGACTTGCTCCAACCTGCCACCCGTCACCTCCACGTCCTGGTGGAGCCATGGACCGAGCCATGGGCTAAGCTCACCATGGAGCTTAGCCCTAGCCCATGACCTCTGCCTCCCTGAGCTATAAGACCTCCCTTGGTTTCCCCCCTTGGCTTCCTTTGCACACCATCGAGCTCAGGCTTGCACCGCTCAGGCTTGCACCACTGTGCTTGGCTGAGTTTCCTCCTCCTTAGACCTCCCCCAACCGCCATTGTTGAGCTTGGAGCTCCTCCGTGCACAGGTCCCCGGGCTTTCTCTCCATTTCTTACTTCAATTTGAGCCACTCCCTCTGTGATCACAATCCTAACTTGTTTGCTTGGGACATTTTCAGAGGTGGCCTAATTTGGAGCTTGGAGCTTTGGCCGTGGAACACCCCTTCTTCACCATCGCGGTCCTCCTCTCCCCAGACCTCCTCAAGACCTCCAAGACCTCCTGTAACCTCCGGTAGTCCTCTAGATGTTTGGGCACCCGCCAGGCGATGTTGCGGAGCTTTCCTTTCATTTTGACGTTTGGTCAGTGTCTCACCGCGCCGCCCATCTCGGCTTCCGCTGCGTTCGGGCCGCCGCCGCGGTGAGTGGCACCATCGTGTCTTGCCGGCAATTGTGGTCCCGCTGGTGCCCTCGATTTCGGCCGCCAGGACCCATCTCGCCACGATAAGCCGTAAATACCCTCGGTTTTGTCGGACGTGTACCGGCACCGGTCGTTGTCGTATTGGACATCATTAATGCTCAACCTCCGAAGTTTATCCGCGCTAATCATTGGGTTGAATCAATGTCGGAGCGCGCGTGCGCTGGGTGCATGGTCGCCGGCCGTCCATATCGAGATCGTGCCACGCCTCCTCCCGCTCGCTGCCGAGGTCCAAACGCACGGCGCGTGAGCGCGCGTTGCCGGGAGGACATGAGCCGTTGGATCCAGGATCCACGGCCCACGTTCTACGAGCTCGCGTGAGCGCGAGTGTGCGATGCCGCAGGTCGTGAACCGTTGGATCTAGGATCCACGGCCCACGTCCTCAATCTCCTGCGGGCGCGTGCGCGTTTTCACCGGGAGGTCTTCGGTGCATTTTAGTTGTGCTCATTTTCATGTCGTTGAAAAAATTATAGAAAATGCATAATAGCTCCAAATGAGATGAATCCAATTGGGTTGTTCATCTTATGAGGTGCTTGTTTTACTGTAAAAATTTCAATTGCACCACCTTTCTTGAAGTTTTTGCTAAACAATTTAATTATGGTGTATAGTAGCAGACTGTATTTTTAGAGGCTGAGCAGTTTTGTTTTGCTCATATCTTTTGCATTGAGAATCCAAATCAATTGGTTCTTATTGCTAAATTCTCTAAAAATCATGCTCTTGCTGTTGTAAAAATTTCAGAGCTTTTGGAGCAAGTTTGTTGTGCTGTCTTCTTGGTTTTCGTCGTTCTTATCGATTCTTTTCGTCTTTTCGATTAGGTGTCGACGAGGGTGTTGATCCCGTGAGTGATACTCTGCAGCAAACTGAGCAGCCCCAGCAAGGCATGCAGTTTGATCATTTCCATTTTGTCCCATTACTTTAAAGTCTAATATATTGTTTTACTTGTATGTATGCATTGCTATTTTGTTGTTAAATGATATCGTTAGTGATCCTATAGATGCATATTCTGTAGGTAAATGTTCATTCTCTACTACTAAGCCTAGGATTATCTTGCTGTGATGTAGAGTTCGATGGATGGACTCTTATCACTTAGTAGTTTGCGTTGATGATGCTTAGAAATGCTTAGATAACGGTAGAAATAGTCGGTTGTCGACATTATGTCGATGACCTCGATCACACAAAAATTATTATTCCATTATGTCCATCTTGTGCTTTGTTACTTTGTAAACAAATAAAATGAAAATAAAAACAAAATTGTTTCGTGACTTGGGCACAATGGATGTTGGTGTGATACGTTGGGTGTGATGGAATGGTGCCTAGGTCCCCAAGGACCGAGTTACTTGTGTCACTAAGCCAAACGCTTATGCGTGCTAACCACACGAGGGTATTGGGAACCCCTCTTGGCTAAGTACTTTGGGAGGTGTTAATTGTGGGTCGCAGGTGGTTAAAACTGTTTTTATAAGGGGAAGAGCACCCGCAGTTGCTTAGGCTGGGCCAGTGTCTCCTATCCTTCGGGTTGTCGCGACTCATAATTAGCGTCATTCATTGGAAATGCCTCGTAGGACTTAGCCGTGCCGGCACACCAAAGATAGTGTGCTAAATAGCTTGACGAAAAGGCGGTTTGACGTGTGGGTACATTGGTACACCCCTGCAGGGTTAAAACTATTCGAATAGCCTCGTCCTAGGTTATGGACATGCTTGGTAAGGTCGTGCAAGAACTAGACTCAACCATTTAATTAAAACTTGTTGGGTGGTATGAATGGGTAATTCATGCTATTGTTGTGGTGACTATTGGGTTAGTCACTTCCAGGATTGTTGTTGTCCTCTATCTATTGTTATTATTTGTTGTTGTCTCGTTGTTAATTGCAAATTAAAAATGAATTGCAAAACTGCTTTGAATCTATTTAAATATTGCAAATGAAAACTTGCTTTATGCTAAAATGAGCCTAAAGCCTTCCACTTAAATAAAGCTTGCATGTAGCTAACTATAGTTCTGTTATACTACACGTCAGTCTTGCGAGTACATTTTTGTACTCTTTTGCTTTGCTTAATAACTTTGTTGCAGAGGAGGTAGAGCCCAAAGGGCTTTACTTTTGTGAGATGTGCTGCGGTTGGGAAGAATAGCTTGGCGGCCCAGTCGGTTGCCTTGTGGGCTAAAGGCAAACCTTGTGGCTCTCTCTTGTTTATCGCCATCTTATGGCTTTTGCTTCCGCTGTGTTATCTTTCTTAGCTGTTATTTGGCCGGTCGGACCCTTTTGTAATAACTCTCTCTATATTATGTATGTCGTTGTTTTATTATGGTTCTATGTCTTGTATGATATTGATGCACTATTTTGTAAAGGGGTATGTATACTGCATTTCTGGGAAGTATACATATCTTGAAGACACGGGTTATTTTGTTTGTGATGTTAGGGTCAATGGATGACTAAACATTACAAGCTAAATAAACCGGGGTCCTCACAAAACTGTTGTTAAATCATATCTAGATAACCATTTGTAGCCGTAATCTAACGATTCATGGCACCCAGTAAGTTCTCAGTTGTTAAATAGTGGTTGGCTTCACAACAATATGGGACTATTGTAGACCTGCCTAAGTCTACAATAGCTTATCCAGGCTGACCTAGCCTGACTAAGTTTGGTTTTACACCAGACATCTTTTTCCTAGTTGTTTGGGATTGACTAACCTAATTTGCCCTCGTGTTCGAATCGAGCTCCTTAACCACATTTCATTCTTACAACTTATAACTTCTCATATAATATACTTTTGTAGTATATTTTCTTATACTCAGTTCTGCTTCACATTTTTCAGATGCCTCTAGAAATACACTTCTATGATGTGTCCGAACTTATGGCTAATGGTGCTCATGGGAAAAAAAGATGAGTTAGCATTAACAATTGGTAGCAAAAGTTTGAGCAACGGCAGCATCATGTACATAGATCTGGATTCATTAAGTGGAAGCTCTAAGCAAGTTGGCACCGGCTTAATAGGATTAGACAATCTTGGAAATACATGTTTCATGAATAGTGCAGTTGAGTGCTTGGCTCAGACTTCAAAGTTGGTTGACTATTTTCTTGGAGATTACTACAAAGAAATAAACCCTCATAACCCACTGGGGATGAAGGCTTGTTGAAGTTTCTTTGACAATAAACATACTTTATTTATTCTTGGAATTTATTATTTTTGTTTCCTTAGGACCTTAACTCAATTGAACAATGTTTCTAAACAGGGCTGGCTCGCTTATGCATTTGGAGATTTGTTGAGCTAAGGGCTCTTGACAGAACCCCAGTTGCACCTCGCAAATTTAAGGCAAAACTTGCATGCTTTGCCCCACAATTTAGTGGCTTTAACCAACATGATTCACAGGTTAGTTAATTTTTTTTTAAGAGACACAGATTGGCCTCGCCCCCAAACACACACTCCTAAATATTTCGTAAAGTTGGCCCGATTCCATGATTGGCAATGTGTTAGTCTCTTAATCCTACCAATACCACTTGTAATCATTAGCCTGCACTTCAAAGTTGTTGTTCTACCGTGCTAATCCTATTGATGGTTTGCAATGTCCGAGCTTATGGTGTTTTTAAAGGGTCAATTCTTTCTATCTTTCTCTTGATTTATAGTTATCTAGCATTTTAGCAATAACTTGCATAATTATTTACCTCAATTTTTTAGTACCAATGAAGTGGTTCTTAGATTACTTTCCTTTGCTGTTTGTAGGAGCTTCTTGCTTTCCTATTGGATGGACTAGGTGAAGATTTGAATCGTGTCAAATGTAAACCATATTCTGAAGCAAAGGATTCAGACGGCCGTCCAGATGAAGAGGTCGCAAATGAGTTCTAGGGCAACCATTTAGCCCGAAATGATTCCATTATAGTTGATATCTGCCAGGTTAGTCTATATGTCTGCAATGGCTCTATTTTCTAAGAATGTACTGACATCCATATCTTGCTATAACAAAGCTTGTCACTACCCAATTGAATCCTTTCTATTTTTTTTCTATTACCTGCGTAGGGCGATCCAAATTACTAATTTTCTTTTGGTAAATTTTTTCTATACATACACAAGAAATTTCATAACTCTACTAACGTTTACATTAGGGGCGACGGTGGGGAAACTATGTGTATATCCCACTCAGATCCACAACTATACAACTATAATAATACCTGTGCACCCAATTCCCTACCAGTACCCAACTCAGCTTGAACCTTGAATTATCCATATGCAGTATTGAGCAGAAAATTTGCATTTTTAACCCAAAATTGCTTATGTTACATTTTTGTACAAGAAAAAGGAGAGTTCATGGTCTCATTGGAGCACCCTTCTGCACATGAACACTGCCATATCATGCCAACTGCCAAGTCACCATAAATCTCACTACAATGGCTACTTGATGGAGCTTTCCATCAAACTGTGTGAATCGCCTCTTGCTGGAGAGTCCAACCCAATCATGCCATTCTCCCCAATGTTTCAACCTTCACTTGATGGAGCTCCTCAACAAATGTCAAGATGTGGTTATTTCTGATGGACATGGTATGGTTGGGACTTGGGACAAATTAACACGCCCTTGAAGTCGCTTATTGCCCATATCCACCCATTTATTTAGTGGATTGCACTGATAGGAGAAATAGACCCCCTTTTCATACCCATGTATTACGTGTGAGGGCACTAATATATCCATACCCATTATTTGTGGGGTGGTACGGATGTGGGTAGTGAATAATTGTTTTTGCCGGCAAATTTAACTCACATGCATTTGTCTTGTATTGATTATCTTTGGTGCTTCATTGATGTACAAGACAAGTCAACATTAGTTTGCCCCGCTTTGCGTGAAAGTGTCTCTAACATTTGACCCATTTATGTATTTATCTTTGCCCCTACCTTCAACAATGATGACAATGACCATAATAGTTTTTAGCATCGATGGCACTACTGGCCATCTCCTTACACTATAAGTGTGCCAAAATATGGAGATACTAATACCCTTATCAGTGCATTAAGCAATGCCTGTTTGCTGAGAGACGATGAGCGCCTCCTGGTTGCCGAGGTATTCCTTCTTCCTGTTTCGAAAGCTACTAAATATGCCCTGCGTGTTTCCTTATTGTTTGATGATACCGTGCAGGTCTACAATAGTTCCATTATCCGGTACTGGGAGGAACCTTCTGAAGTCATCTCCTTAATCAGAGATGGAGATTATTTGGTTACTTATCGACTTCTGAAAGACAGTGAAGATGCTCCTATAGTGGTTTTTAGATACCAACATATGGAGTAAGTACAATCTACTCCTTTTATGTTGTGTAGATCTAACTGTCAAAATTGGATATCGAACATAAAAAATGGAGTGCGCCACTTTGGAGTCTGGCAGACTACTAAGGCATCCTTTACACTCCAGGGAATTACTTGCTCGCCCCTACATCCATTTAATGCTTGCTATAGCAAAGAATTGTGGTTATGCTTATGAATTCATGAGAACTTTGTCATTGCTTAATTCATATATCCTTCAAATGGGAGAGGACACTGCTTTCCTAGCCTTTTATCAAGTGAAAGTACAGTCTTTGAGTTACTGACATATTTTAGTTCAAACACTACACTTTCGCTGATGAACATTTATTAGGTGAACATTTATTATTCAGTTTGCAATTTGTAGTATATATATATATATATATATATATATATATATATATATATATATATATATATATGATGTCTATATATATATTCAATATATATATATCTTTTTATATATATATATATATATATATATATATATATATATGTGAGTCTGTCTTCCCATTGCTTCACTTGTGTCACTTGTGTCTACAGAACATGGTAAAACGTCAAACTTAAGTTTCGGATAAACACTTTCTCTTGATATTGATAAATGCTTTGGGTAGCTCCACTACCAAGATATGAGCACTAGTGAGATGATTGCAAATTATAGGATTGGATCAAGCGATCGATGTTGTCTGTAAATCCTACAATGTCATTATTGGCCTTGGACATGCCGGTGGCAAGTTACCATGTGGAAGCCAACCAATGTGAAACCCTCGTCACAATATCGTGCCATAATGTCCCTATGGATCGCTGTTGCATTTGACAAGAGGGCCATCTTAGGAAGTATGAGGTCAGACATTCTTCGTTGACGTGCTTTACCCTGGATTTTAACCGAGAAGGGGTTGTTAGCTCATGTAATGGATCTCAAGTGGAGATATATAACAATTCTGGTGGCCAGGACTATAAAATTTATATGAATCATAGAATAATGAAGGGGTACCAGGTTGGGAAGGTTTTGTTTCGCCCTTATGAGGATATCTTGCGAATTGGTCGTTCCATGGGCCTTTCTTCCATTCTTGCTCCTGGGTTTGATGAGCCAAACTTTGATACATTTGTCAAACACTGTACTGTCACCAATGAACATTTATCAGGTGAACACTACTGATAAATGCTATAGACCTGCCTTTGTCTGATCATATTAAACAAATCTTCATCTCAGCTTGCTATGCTTGTTTCATACAACAAATTCTCAATTTCATTATGCTCCTTCTGCCTTTTATCTTTTATAAAACTACACATAAAAATGTCCAATTTTTTAAACTATTTGTTGTTGCATATAGACTTGCATTTCTCTCTCTTTGGTTGCTCCGTACATCATAGCTTATAGTATAGTAACATATTTCCTTCTGATTATACTACATCACCCTACCCAAACTAAACATATATTTCTCTTCCATGTCTTAATGTTTTTACCTCCTCTATTAGTATACTGATTTCGCTCTTCGTTGATATCCCAAATCCACTCTTCAACTCGACTTTTCTTCACTCCGGTATACAACGAGCGCACAAAGTGCGCCCAGGTAGTGCTTTGTTTTGCAACCCGGCCGAGCATAGCCAGGCTAGCTTGGAAAAATTGACCTACGGTCTAATGCTAGCTCCAACAGCCTAGTTAAGCTGAGTGTTTTTTTTCCAGTGGAAATCGGATTTGATGAGTTGGCCTCCGCACAGGGAAAATGCTTCTGCGACAGGAAACCGGCTACTAGTTAGGAAGTGAACATAAGGTATCTGGCTTGGTTACCTTGGTGTGCTACTAGTTAGGAAGTGGTGTGCTACTAGTTAGGAAGTGAACATAAGGTATCTGGCTTGGTTACCCTGGTGTGCTAAGAGCATCTACAATAGTTTGTTTCTTAGCTTGTTACTAAGAGAAGAAAGAGTACTCAATCTAATAAAAAGAAATAAGTCTTTCAATGGATTGTTTATTGAGCATGTGTCTACAAATTTAATTGCTACAAGTGTGCATGATTCTTGATGATCAATAATGAAGTACAACTTTGTGGCCTACATGTTTTAGCTCATTTATCATATCAATAATGAAGTCGGGCTGCACAAATGATCTAGTGTATATTTTGCTTTAAGACAGTGGGACCCACAAAACGCGTTGTTAGGTAACAAGTAAGTCTCCAATAGAGTATTTGGTTGTTTCTTGTGCCTTGGTATTAACAATTTGCTAGTTTCTTTATCTAGAAATAACCTCACCTTCTCTCATCCACATCACCTAAATACTGATGTGGCAATCTCTTAGTAATAGCTGACGTGGACTGTTGTAGATGCTCTAAGCAGCTCAAATAAAACTAGGTAACTAGGTTCGATTTTGCTCTCTTGGCCCAGCCCGACCCAGATTTGTTGAACGAATCACAAGAAAGTTTAATTAAATTTCTAGATTTAGCCAAGCAAAAATGGTAACCAATTGCGAATTTCGCCCATGAGGCCACAAGAGAAGGTGACAAATGAATAGTCTGTTAAGAAACCGAGCCCAGGCCAGCAGTCCTGGCCCGCAATGGGCTCTTCATTCATCCAGTAGCCTATATAAAGAAGGAGAGATCCCAACCATTGTATTACAGTTTTATAGAAGAGCAATAAAGAGAAGCCAAAAATCTCATCATATCGCTGTGTTCAATCTACTATTCAGTTCTTGTGTTCTTGCATTGTTCTTACGATTCTGAGTTTGTCTACGAGGTAATTGCTCGGACTGGACTCGCCAGCGACGGTTCCTCAACACGTTATCAGCACGATCGACTCTCCTCGGATCGAAAGGTAACCGTCGAAGAACGACGCTCGTAGATCAAATCGTTTTTTTCTAGATTGCTTTCAATTCCGCAATTGTTGCTTTCTAGATTGCTTTATCTTACGGTGCAAATCCGCTCTAATTTATCGCGAGCCAACTTGAAGTCGCCGGCCAATGCCGATCGGTAAATTGCATGAAAGAGTAGATGATGCTTGCACTGTAGATTGCAAATACGTTATAATCTACCGTGAGCCGACTTGAAGTCACTGGCCAAGTCGATCGGTAATTGCATGAACAATAATTGCGTGTCAACAGTATGAAAAAAAAGATTTGGCCGACGCCCCATACGGCCTAGAGCCGCCACCGGCCGGCGCCGCCCCTGCATGGGTTCCCACTACTACCGTCGGCCCAGAGCCGCATCTCCACCCGCCAGCCTCCACCGCCTAGAGCCGCCACCGGCGCAGTCCCACCGCACGGCCACAGCATCGCTTGAGAGAAAAAAAAAAAAAGGAAGGAGGAAGGGTGCTGCTGTGGCCTCGCACGATCACCTGCCCCGGCGCCCGCCTCCATCAGCCACGCACCGTCAGTGGCCCTACACGACCACCACCAAATTTCGCCCACTGTCACAAGGTCCTTTGGCCCCATACTACCACCAAAAAAAGGTGATTTTGAAAAAAGGTCCTTCGGGATTCTAAAAATTCTCGGGATCCTTACGCGAATAAGGAATTTTTGCTAGAAGGCACTCGGACTCTCTAAAAATTGCGCGAAAAATTTCTCAGAATTGAAATTTAGCAGTTAAGCCCCTGGAAATTGCAGAATTCGCCGAAAATTCACATTCCAACAGAAAAGGGGATCGGGAATTCAAATTTTGAATCGATTTTAGCATTTGAAGCATGTTTGGCTTTGTTATTTTTATTTCTATGCAATTTATGTATTGTATTTACTGTTTTGATTATCTGTGATTGTTTATATTGATTTTAATCACACCCAGAATGCACTAGCAGAGGCATTAATTAAAAGAATTAAATTTATTGCCTGGCCGCTTTTGTAGAATTATAATTTACCAACTACATGTTAGGGACACGCAGCAACTCTCATCAATTTTAGACCATCATCATATAACATCTATTCACCTATGCAACTAGCGCAAGGGTTAGCACCACAAATCTCTCATCTCCGCAGGTTTGGTTGCAAGGTTTATGTACCTATACCACCACCCACAACGAACTGCAATGGGCTCTCTCCGAAAGTCTGGGATATATGTTGGTTATGAGACATCATCCATAATCTGGTATTTGGACCCCATGACGGGATATTTGCATACAGCCCGCTTCGCTGATAGCATATTTGACGAGGATTGTTTCCCGTCATTAGGGGGAGGAAATCAACCCCTTGATGAAAAATATCAGGAAATAGAGAAGTCCAGAAGATAATTGAAGTTCAGAAGATAATGAAAATCTATGCACATGACCTGCGCACTAGTGAAGCAAATAGAGAAGTCCAGAAGATAATTGAAGTCTAGAAGACAATTGAATTCTAGAAGACAATTGCAGTCCAGAAGATAATTGATTTGCAAGCATTAGCGAATCAACTGCCTGACCACTTTAGTGATTTGAAGAGCGTGACCGAGTCGCATATGCCTGCACGTAATGCACCGGAGAGGGTTGAAATACCGATGAAGGTATCCCTAATCCCATCCTAAGGCATCAGAAAGGACGAGAACTATAGCCCCTCGAATCCAAAGTAACCGGGGACGCCTGGTGAAAAAGGATAAGAAGGACGTGACACAACCGATCACCGAAGTTCCCCAGAACCAGAAGGGGAGCCAGTTGAGACCTGGCACCAGTATGAAACCTTTAGTAAAAGACATACCGGATTTGAATATTCCCACAGAGGGAGACATCAGCATGGATGTGTGCGCACACGTCGGAGCTAAGAAACTAAAAGGACTTGCCCCCGCAATTAGAAGCAGCGATGAACGAGTAGAAGCATTAGAAGAATCGCCCCATGAAGAAATAGCTATAAATTATGTGACCACGGGAGAATCTATGAATAGAACAACAGCCAATATCGATATTTATTTTGCATAAAAAATTGCCACAATCATCGATCTTGATCCAAAGCCTGCATCACTCGCTGAATATAAGAAAAGATCAGATTGGAAAGATTGGAAGAAGGCAATGGATGCAGAATTATTATCTCTGAATAAAAGAGAGGTGTTTGGGCCTATAAGCCACACGCCTCCCTATGTGTACCCCGTAGGGCATAAGTGGATATTTGTTCGAAAGAGAAATGAAAATAACGAAGTTGTAGGATATAAAGCAAGTTTCATTGCACAAGGTTTCACTCAATGACCAGGAGTTGATTATGAAGAAACATATTTTCCGGTCATGGACGGAACCACCATTTAGATATTTAATCTCAGTGGCTGCTAACTTGAATTTAGAAATAAAATTGATGGATGTGGTAATCGCATACCTTTACGAAAACTTGGATTCGGGCATTTATATGAAGGTACTCGAAGGTATCCATGTCCCGAACCAAGACAGAGCAAATAGAAATATGTATAGTGTGCAACTCAGAAAGTCACTGTATGCACTGAAGCAATCATGCAAAATGTGGTATAATCGCTTAAGCGACTTTCTCTGCAAGAAAGGCTACACGAACAATGAGGATTGTCCCTCTGTATTTATACGATGATCTCATGATGGATTTTGTATAATCTCAGTATATGTACATGATCTGAATATTATCGGAACCCTAGAAGGTATTAAGAAAGAAAGCTCTTACTTGGAATCGGAGTTCGAAATGAAAGATTTGGGTAAAACAAAATATTGTCTAGGCTTGCAACTTGAGCATACCCCTGAAGGGATATTAGTGCACATCATCAACCAACCCACCAAATTACAGTAAACCATGCTTTGGCAAATAATGCGCTCAATTTTTCATATATAATGCGATTTCATACGATGCTTATTCCACCACAAGAAAAGGTATCAAGAATCTACAAGATATATATATATATATATATATATATATATATATATATATATATATATATATATATATGTGTGTGTGTGTGTGTGTGTGTGTGTGTGTGTGTGTGTGTGTGTGTGTGACATAATGCTCGAGTTCACATATATAGATCCGACATGAACAACATATTCGACTTCAAATTCAAAAGCTAGGCATAAAGGATACATCTAACCATTACAAGCAATTGAACCACAAACTAGTTCAACATGAAAAGTTCAATTTTTCGGAGTGAGTGCTTAGTACTTAATAATGCCTTGACATTCTTTTCACAGATGCAAGATGCCTTAACATTCCTAACTGGACCTAACAGTTTCACAGATGCAAGATTCTCCTGTTATGAAATTTTGAATTTTATATATATATATATATATATATATATATATATATATATATATATATATATATATAGCTTCTACTAGTGCACATGTGCTGTCTGAACTATAAAGTTATGTACTTCTATTGCATGGCCAGCCATAGTTGGGGTCATAAGTATAGCAATGGTATGTATTTTGACATGTACCAGCTATAATTAAGTATCTGCAAAGTCAGAATAGGTGCATTGAGATAGGCGCACCGATAGATATGAGTAAGAAGTTGCAACTATCATAAGAGGAAGTGGCATTACAGCTGAAGATCATCACCAAGGAGGTCTACCTTCCCTGCTGTAGAATGGCAGCATGATGGATCCTAACAATGGATTTGAAGCAAGGAAGAGGCACTCGAGTCAATTGTTAACTCCAAGTACGTGTCACTCCAAGTACCATGTTCAACATCTTTTTGAATGAATCAACAGGGGTGTTCTCTAGCTTACATCCCCATTCCCAAATCTTTTTGGTCTGTTATCGATATTAAAAACAACCTAATCAAAAGAACTTAATAAGAGTGACAATATTAATAAAAAATGAAAGAGTGACAATATTAATAAAAAATGAAGCATGTAAGACATAACTTCCCCTACCAGGCTACCTCTAATCATTTCATTGTAAATGATCTAAAACAGCCATTAAGTGCACCATAAATGACATCAACAAAAAAACTTACGCTTTTTCTAGCTTCAGAAGATAATATCTGAGCAAGCATCAACTGTGGGTGGCAGAGGAGGATCGCTGGGAACAATAAAGACGGAGAGAGGGAGGATGGCATCGAGGAGGAGATGTGTATGCAGAGCACAAAGCAGACTGTGTTGGACCAGCAGGTGTTGCACGTTGATATCAGGTAGACCAAGAACACCTGCACGGCAGCACATGAATCAGAATTACCCAATCAATCAATTAATTCAGTTCACTGATTCCATATGGTAGCATCTTCACAATTTAAGATCAGTTGTCCATACATGTCCGTTTTAATGTATTTAAGGAAAGTGTACACAAGCAGTTGCCTATTTGCCTGCCCGGGGAAGTTATGTACCAATGATCAATCGATAAATTTAATGTCAGTTATCAATGCAAGAATGCACAATTATTTTCTGAGAATGCTATGCAATATCTAATATGCAATGCATTTTTACAACCAAGTGATAAATCCAGATTTCTTGGTTCCAAATGTGTGTGGATGGGGGACATTAGTTTTGCAAGAATTCTAACTGAGTGGTCAAACATGTGGTATGAATTAAGGACAGAATGGCATAAGGAACACTAAAGAAAGGTAGAGATGGCTTCGGGACAAAATGATTGGTTACAGGAGAAAATGCACTGTTTTTGTTTTGTTACTCTTGTTTCACAAGGCTGTAATCCTTGCCTTCTATAAGGTTGTTTTAGTTTTTTTACATGTTAAATGGCAACACAAGTTGAAACCAAAATCAAAAAGGGCAAGTCGATCAATTATTCAGTGATTAATTAGAAGCATTAAAAATTCCCCTTCCTCAGGATGGCTATGTTGTCTCAAAATCTTGATACTATCTGGTCACTGTAAGCAGGTTGCTATTGTTTGTTGGCACAGTTTTTGATGAAGAAATTAACAGAGAAGGTTAGGTGTGGTTCAGAAATGAAAACAGTGTGATTTGTTTCTTTTTTAAGCAGAGTTTATTTATGATGTAGAAGAATGGTAGCTGGCTGATGCTAGTCAAAGCAAAAGGACTGGAACTAAGGTACTGATAGTTGGGTGGGAAGCAAATAATGTTGGGACAGGCATGTGCATAGCATAGCTAGTTGATAATGAATCGTGGGTCAGAGAAGAGAGAAAACTCCCTGGATGTATAGACAGGTTGCTCAATTCAGAAAGGGAATTAAACATATTATCTTCAATTGTATTAGAAGTTTAACTTCATTTCAAAAGATATATGGACAAACAAGTCTCTAGTAAGTAATTCATCATGTTAGAAAGTAAAGTGTGAATCTTACAAGCTTCTGGGGAGTAGGAGAGGTTGCACCTGAGGTCACTGGCGTCAGGATCGGTCAGGATCGGTGAGGGAGAAGAAGGAGGAGGATGGGGAGGCGGCACCGGTGGTGGTGGATCTGCAGCAGTGGCGGAGTGGGGGACAGCAGGGTCGTGTGTGGTGGCGGTAGACAAGGAGGATGCGCCGACTTGAGTGGATGAGGCGGCTGCGGAGGCAGTGGAGGAGGGGGAGACGGCGGAGGCGGTGGATGGGCGAGGGAGGAGGGGGGTGGACCTGGGAGGCGGTGCCGGTGGCAGTGGATCTGCAGTAGTGGAGAAGGGGCCGGCGGGGTGGGGTGTGGCGGCGGGAGACGAGGGGGAGGCGTCGGGATCGGCGAGGGGGGAGGAGGAAGAGTAGGACGGGGAGGCGGCACCGGTGGCGGTGGATCTGCATGCAACAGTGGAGGATCGGAGAAGGAAAAGGAAGAGGAGGGGTTAGCACTGTGGAGGATTGGGGATCGAGTGGGTCGGGGATAGGGTTAGCGCTTGCGCAGCGAAAAAAAGGGCGCGCGGCAGTGGAAAAAAAAGGGCGTGGCAGTGCTTTATCTCCTGAGTGTAAGCAAGACTATTACACTCGGGATTCTATTTCACACTGTTCAGACCCGTTGGTATTCCGTTTCCATGTGCATTACTGCTGGCTCCCGTCTGCATCTACCGAGTGTAATATAAAACACTCGGTAAAGTTTCTTCTCCCGAGTGCTAACGTTACGTCCCGAGTGTCGTATTGATCGTTTTAGACACTCGGTAAAAATATAAGCACTCGGGAAATACTTAGTTTCTGGTAGTGAATGCACATGAGTTATGCTACTTTCTTTTTTTAAAAAAAGATGGGGAGCAACTTTATGCCGTGCCTTGCTGGTATCCTTAGCCTTTTGGGAAAGAAGGTGTAATGTCACAGGAGCCAGGAGGTAATTAACCGTTGTGGCTGCATTGAGTGGCAGTGCGTACGTACGTGTTGCGTTGAGTGGCAGTGCGTACGTGTGGCACCCCTCCTACTGGACTTCACGGCTCACACACACACATGTACTCAGGCGCGCACTGTCCTGTGGCAATTGGCACATATGCACGCACGCCGCACGCAGCATGCACGTCACTCGCGCACGAAGGCTGCAGGGATTTACAGCTGCCGCCTAGGATGATCGATCCATGCGTGCCGTGCCGGACTCATGGGGTCCCTCCTTGGGGTCCCCAACTCGGATGCTTACAAAAGGGCCCCCCTCCTCAGCTACGCCTTCGTGTGCCTGCAGTTCGTTTATACTTGTAGCTCTGCGTCGATCTAGCTAATTAAGCCCAGTTTCACAAGGAAAACCTTCGGTTTTCAGACGGAAATGGCGTCTTTTGGTAGGCCGGGCTCGTCCACCGACAACGTCCTCGAGCCGTTTACCGACGTCGATGACCTCGTGGAGCCGCGCACTTTCACCTCGGCAGAGATACAGCTCCTTAGGGTACGTACCGTATATATGCACACTAGTTATTCTAGCTAGCTAGTACCAAGTTCCAATTTCGCCGGTAACCGGCGTTATCGGCGGGGGCCGATAAATTTCAAACAATCCCTCGAAATTTCAGTTTTAATGAATTTTGTCCAAAAAAATTCGAATTTGCTTGAATTTTATTCAATTTTGAATTTTTTTATTTAAAATCCAAAAATTTCAAATTGAAAATCCGAAATTGGCCGAAATTTTTTCCGAAAAAACCGGTTACCGCCGGTAACCGGGCCTATCGGTCCCTTCCGAAAAAAAATTTCAGCCGGTAGGAAAAACACTGGTCGTATCCATGTGTTGCCTATACTAGTGTCTTTTTTACGTTAGATTTGTTTGTGTTAATTAATTCCCCACTTGTTTAACTGAAAAACAATTTAATTAATAGCATGTTTAGAACACGTGAATTTCTTAGAATTTTCGCATAAATTTTAGGGAATCAATACAATTCCCTGCCAGGATTGCTAGCAAATTCTCGTGCTGCAAACTAACATTGTGTAGTTGTGTGTGTGTGATGCACCAAGTTAATTAGCCCTATTTTAAGCAAGGGATCTCTTGTAGAGCATAGGTTGGTCGTGTAGGAAAAAAGAAGTGAGAGAAAAAAAAAAGTCATGGATCTACTTGTATTTCACTTCTTGATTATCAAATTATTTACATATTTTCTTTGGGGTGGGTGCTTATATATGATTAAAAAACGCCATGAAGCATAGGCAAAGCATATATGTTCGTATTAGTACTTCTTCTTTTGAGACCGTGCTTATGAATAGCTATACTACAGATCAATCTCTTAGTTGTATGTTCGCAACAGCTTATGAATAGTTGTGTATTTGATAATATAGCTGTTTCTATACAACATTTGTTGGTTATCTATGTAAAAAATATTTAACCAAGCACAGGAAAGATCTACATGTTAGGGTTTCAACATAGATGAGGGTTGATCATTCAGAATACTTTTTCACCAAACAGATCATATATTTGCGAGATTTAACTCTTACTCGATCACCGCAGGAGGAATATTTTAGTCTGTATGGCCGCAACGGTGCTCCCAACAACGTTCACCACGAGGTAATCGCAGCGCACGCAAATCCTTCCAAATTAACTTTATTTCGTTTTTGTCGTGGTCAGGTACCTTTCTGTTCTCTAGAGGTGACTCACCTTTGATCGAACTGCACTCTTTCGACATGCATGGTTCACAATGCATGCATGCATTTCGGTAGACGACGTACATAACTGACTGGAACCATTTGATTACTGACTGGCTGACTAGTTCTTATACTGCTTCGAGAAAAGAAAAGAAGCTAGAAGCACCATATGTATATAGCACTTGTGTTCATTTAGTTGATTCGCTTCAACCTTTGGCAAGCTTGTTTGCGTAGGATTATTACTTATGCAGATGCATAAAGTTTTCTCTCTTTTATACTGATGCCTCCTTGCACGTGTTTGTATATATAGGGTACTGCGAATCCTGGAGCTGACGTCCCTGGACGATCGAACCGGGAGACGACTGTGAACAACCCAGCTGAAAATGGCGGCGTGAAGGAGACGGCGAAGACCACCGCGCCAGCTGCACCGAAGAAGTGAGCTCCGTGCGTCGGTCCGGCCGGCAAGCAAGCCTTCTTGTCTGAGCGTCTCTTCTAGCTATATATTCAATAAATCGGGCACCGGTAGAACCCTTTGTGTGTGTGTGTGTGTGTGTGTGTGTGTGTGTGTGTGTGTGTGGACCTAATATCGGTAACCTCCGTGTGATGCTTGCATGCGTGGTATGCTTATTAATAATTTGGTGTGTTTGCATGCCAGAGTATATATCTGCCAGACTGTGCTATCTTTGATTTCAATCATGTGTGTGTTGCATGGCAGAGTATCTGCCAGACCGAGCTATCTTAATATATTCCAGTCATGTTTGTGGTGAGCTTTGTTGGCATGTTTAATTAGTTAATTGCATATCGCTTGGTATACTTTGATATGAAGCTTTATTTCCCAATGCAATATTTACCTCAAGGTGATTCGTGCATGCAACATATATAGGGAGAGAATGGCTGCAGGTCCATCCATGCCACTGCATTGACAATCGATGGTCCGGAAAAATATCTATCCCCACATTTGTTTTTTATCTCCACAGTGGAGGGGAAAAAAAGGAAAGGTAATGTTTGTTTTGATTGGTTAATTGTTTAAGGGCGCGACTAGTGCTCGGATGTACGACCCGAATGCTAACGCCGTACACCCGAGCAGAACATCCTTGTGTGCTAAAACGCAACAAACATCACCGTGAAACATCATCTGTGCAACAAGAGACATCATCTATGTGTTAACAAACATAAACATCACCGTGAAACATTATCTCAAAGAACATCAGAATCAAAAACAAAGCATTTGAAAAAAAAACGTATTGAAAAAATTTGCAATATCACCATGAATAGTATGCAACAATTTTTTTCTACAGATGTAACACTTTTTTGTCTATAGATGCAACATTTTTTTCTCTACATATGCAGCATTTCAAATAACAGTATGCAACATTATTTTCAACGAGCCGCACATTATTTTCAACAAGCCGCAACGTCATAACATTCGCAACATCAGAACATTGAAGAAGAGAAAAGGGTGAAGGGAAAGCCTATGCGTGTAGAGAATCATCTCAAATCACAAGCTAAAGCAAGATAAAAATCATGAACTAGAAAATAACAGGTAGGGGAAGAGTAGTAGTAGAGGGGGAGGGGGGCTGGCCAGCCACGGATCCAGAGGGGCGGCCAAGGCCTGATCCGACTGGGGCTTGGCTAGAGGAGGCCAGGGCCGAGCTGGGGAGGCCAGGCGAGGCACCAGGGGCACAGAAGACAGCGGCACCAAAACACAGGAGCGCCGAGTGGCACGTAGCCAGGTGCAGGGGAGAGAGACCGGGCGCCAGAGAGGAGGCACAAGGGCAGCAACGACTGGAGGGAGGAATCCATGGAGGAGTCGGCCAGGAGAGCAAGGAGCCAAGATCCAAAAGAGGGAGGAAGAGTCTCAGCCTCTCACCAGTGGAATCAAACAAGGATAAAACAAGCAAAAAAATTCTGATGAAATGGATGGGTGGAGGAGGATGTGAAAAGAAGTAGTAGCCGCGGTGGGTGGCGCTAATAAATGAGCGTACGGCTCCTAGGGGGGAACGGACATATGTGTCTTATGATTTCATATTGTTTAATGTAAACCGTCGAAATCGCAATTGGACAGCCCAGGCGTGACGTGTAGTTAACAACTACAGTGGATCCCAGTCCTGTCAAACCCTATTTTTACGGGCTAATTTGGGTAGACAGGGATCAGACCAGCCAATCATGTTTCCCTTACCCATACCATACAAAGGGATTGAGTCTATCCCGTTCATCCAAACTAGTCCTATAAAACTAGACTCTGGTAGTGCAACATTGTCCAGAGCCCCATGAAATCCTCAAACCTGCACCATACTATTATTCCTTCCCTTCAAGTACGTTCAGGTGAACACAATGCACGTGACGGTACAAGAGACGATCGAGCTGCATCGTACCATTGCATGGGCCAACCTATCTAGAAGACTAGAACAACTACTAGGAGAACTTGAACACCATGTCATGCTTGAGCGCCTGCCCCGGCCTGACGATCTGCGACGGGAAGTTGGGGAGGTTCACAGCGTCGGGGAACCCCTGCGTCTCCAGGCACAGCGCGCCATACCGCCCGTACACCTTGCCGCCCTTGCCCCTCACCCCGCTGAGCCCGTTGCTCGTGTAGAAATGCACCCCAGGCTGGTCGACCCTCGGCCGGACGCGCCGTCCCGGACGGCCGCCACCCGCCGCAGCCGCTGCTCGCCACGCTCCGCCGCGCTGGCGCCGTCCACTGCGTAGTTGGTGTCGTACCCTGGGACGCCGCGGCGCAGGAGCCGGCCGATGAGCGCGCCCACAGCCGCCGGGGAGCGGAAGTCGTTGGGCGTGCCGGCCACGGGCGCGTTACGTCCAGCCGCCGGCGTCCACGGGCGTGTACCGGGAGGCCAAGAGCTGCACCGCCTCGCCGAGGATGCTGCTGCTGCCGTGGCCGCCAAGGTTCCAGTGGGCGTTGTTGGAACACACCCAGGAATCACACACTCTTTTCCCTGGAAGAAGAAGAGCACGGTAAGAAAAACACAGAGATACACTGGTTTCGCGAGACCGAACTCAACTAGATATCCTTTTTCTCTTTTTTACTTCTACTCAACTCATCTTAGCGGATTGTTTACACGGGCTTAAATAATGCATACGCGCGCACACACACACGGACTAAACCACCACTAACTGACTCCTATTCCTATGGATCAGAGATCCTACTAACTTGCGGCCATACTGCCGCAATTAACTCACCGTATTAGTCGTAAGACTCGGACTTCACACAACTCAACTAACTAACCTCACGACTGGCACTAACTACATGCAGCTATTTATCTCAAGCATGCACATGCATCACTCAACTTTAACAAAATAAAATGCATACAACAAGATTAGTTCCAACAATCACCCCTTAATCTTGTTGTCGTTATTTGAGCAGCTTCTCGCCGAGCTTCAAAGTAGTGCCGGTTCATCATCGGCATCTGCCATAACAAGATGTGCCGCCTCCTTCGGCGTGCGGCACTCTTTAGCATAGTGCTCATACTCTTGGCAGTTGCAGCAGCATAACTTCGCCTTGTCAAAGATGCTCTTCTTCTTGCCGGTACCATTGCGGTTCTTCATGTGCACTAGCCACTCCTCCTCCGTGAGAAGGAGGTGGCCACCTTCACGGCCATCTTCACCACCGTTGTCATCAAGCTCGTACCGCTCTTCCACTGACTTGAGTCTTCCGGTGAGCTCCTCGACGGACAACGTCTTCAAATCGATCAGTTGCTCGATTGTCGGGACCTGACCCGAGAGGACCCGGAGAAGTCTCTCAGGACCACCCAGGAGGTCCAACCGAACCACCCGGAGGTCTAGGAAGGTCCTCCAAAACCTCCCAAGAGGTCCCCCAGGACCTCCCGGAGGGCCTCTAGGACCACCCAAGAGGACTCAAAGGTCCACCGGGAGGTCCACCAAGACCACCCGGAGGTCCCAATCTCTGTGCACAATGAGCTAGTCCCAAGATCAGATCGCTGGCTCGCACAGACTCAACATCGGTGTCATCACATCCGTACAACAAATTTAAGATGAAGCAGACAAATTAATATATATAACAAAAGACCTTACGGTCAAGCTTGTTTATAGAGGTGCCACGCAGGGCAAACAACAAAAGGAACACTCGCAGCGGAACAAAACACAGCGTGGAGCCACTCGGCGAGCCACAGGCTATCGAGTGGAGGACGTCCCCTAGTCCACGAAGTCTTCAACGAACTCCTCCTCATAGTGCTCGGAGCACCCTGGGAGATCTTTGGCTGCTGATTAACCAGAGGGCACAAGCCATGAGTACTTTGAATGTACTCAGCAAGCCATAGGGAAATAAATACAATAACATTTATGCAAGGCCTAACAAAGGAAAGATGTATGGTTAGTTTGTATAAAGCAGCATTGGTTGTAAATACGGTAAGTAGATTGCAAAGTACAAGTTGAAAGAGATAATACATAAGTAAACAAGTTCTTTAAAAGCAACACATGACCACCCTGGTCATGAGCCAAACCACTCGGAACCAACCACAACTTTTTAGAAAGATCTACCCCTTGCATGAAAGAACTGGGCATGTCCATAACCGAGGACGCGGCTATTCGAATAGATTTTACACTCTGCAAAGGTTGTGCACTTTACCCACAAGACACGAAGTCCTCTAGTGGGTTGGGCATCCGTCGATACCCCTGCTCACTTCCTTTGGTAAGCAGTCTAGAACTCGTGACAAGACCTTTACAAATGTCAGTCCTGACTTGATTCCGCCACGCTAAGGATTCGCCATTCTGGGCCCCCTCTTGCGCCTTTTTGACCACCATGACAAAACCGCATCAGGACCTTACTAATTAGTTGGCCAGGACCACCCCACACTGGACTTGTGGGTGCACGGTAATGACCCAGATCAATGACGTACAAGGTTAAGTCCTTAGTTGGCTGCTCAAGCGAGACTATCCACATCCCAGTGTGCACAAGGCACCCACTACTCACCCCCTGACTTCTCGCCCGAGCATAAAACATTTTTGGTTCACCCGGCCAAATGACCACCCTGGTCCTAGCATTCAAATTTTAACAATAGTGGCATTGCCACAGTTCCATAGTTCATTAGTCTGGTTCAACATTCTTTGAGTCATGAGATCGAGAGACTAACGTCTACTAGAGCATGGCTAAGCAATAAAATGCACCCATGTTGGTATACCAAAACATCCAACTAAGATAACCCATCATACAGGTATCCAAGGGTACATGTCAACATGTTGTATTCAACGATACCAAGGAGTTATTATGACAAGTGGTGATTAACTACTCCTAAATCTATTTTTATAAAACTAACGATGCAAGTTCATAACAAAACAATATACTTTTTGCAAAATGGGTTCAACATGATCAAAGGTCTATGACTTGCCTTCACTGAAGAACTGAGCTTCTTTGGTTGAAAATGCTGGGTCCAGGAGGTCTTCAGAACAACCGGATCCTACATGCATGAAAAGGAACAAAGTAAGGAAAACAAAACCACAAAAACTCTAACGAAAGAACCCAACTAAGCCAAAAAGAAAGACACGGGATCAAAGCAATGGTAGGAACTTGAATCACTGAGTTGGAGCTCCAATCAAAGAAGAAAAATCTCTTCCGAGGGAGGTCCAAGGCACTGGGAAACAAAAGGAGGCAAGATGCCTCTCTGGTGCTTTATATAAGCACGGGGAGGTTCGGAGAAGAGGACGGCGCATTAAGTGCGAACGACGGGAGCAGGTAATAAAGGGAAAGGAGCGAGTAAAAGAGGTGTCAAAAGAGGAAAGACAAGGTATAGTGGAGGTGACAGCATTTAATGCGACACTACAGCATTAAATGCACGAAGACACCCGCAGCACTGAGACGCGACAAGAGGAGGAAGAAGGTGAGCAAAGGACCTGAAAAAGTGGTCCCACTAGAAGGGTGGTTATGACCATAGATGGCGGCCTTGACCAAGGGGGGGTGGTCTTTGCAAAAAGACCGATAGGGAGGTCACGACCCAAAGGAAGGTCGTGACCCAAAGGAGAGGTCTGGACCACGAGGGTGGTCGTCACCCAAAAGGGTGGTCTTTGCAAAAAAGACCAGGAGGAGATCACGACCCAAAGGAGAGGTCGTGACCCAAAGGAGAGGTCTAGACCACGAGGGTGATCGTGACCCAAAAGGGTGGTCTTTGCAAAAAGACCAAGAGGAGGTCGCGACCCAAAGGGAGGTCGTGACCCAAAGGAGAGGTCTGGACCACAAGGGTGGCCGTGACCCAAAATGGTGGTCTTTGCAAAAAAGATCAAGAGGAGGTCACGACCCAAAGGGAGGTCATGACCCAAAGAAGAGGTCTGGACCACGAGGGTGGTCGTGACCCAAAAGGATGGTCTTTGCAAAAAGACCAGGAAGGTGGTCTTTGAAAAAGACCAAGAGGAGGTTGTGACCCAAAGGGAGGTCGTGACCCAAAAGGGTGGTCTTTGCACAGGATGCCTATTGCCATTGTAACAGATAGAGATCGAATATTTACTAGTCATCTCTTCCAGGAGATTTTCATAACACTGAAAGTGTCTTTGAGGTTAAGCAGTGCCTATCATCCTCAAACGAACGAGCAAACCGAATAGGTTAATCAATGTTTGGAGGCATACCTACGGAGTATGACTTTTTAGGAGCCGAAGGAGTGAATGGCTTGGTTGACAATGGCTAAATGGTGGTATAACACCTCTTATCATACTTCTTTGAAGATCACACCCTTCCAAGCTTTATATGGATATCCACCTCCTTAAATTGGAGAGCTGTCTATCCTGTGTAACATTTCTGATGAAGCTAGAATTATAGTGGAGCAGAAGGAGCACATGATGGAGCAGCTTAAGGCCAATGTACACAAAGCTCAAGAGAGGATGAAACAATTTGCTGATAAGGACAGAGAGACAATTTCAAGTGGGAGACATGGTCTACCTCAAGATGCAGCCCTACAGGCAGACTGCTTTCAGCTTAAGAGGTCCCCTGAAACTTAGATCAAAATTTTATGGACCCTTCAGAGTACAGAAAAGGGTGGGATTAGTGGCATATAAGTTGCAATTACCTAAAAATACTGCCATTCACTCCGCTTTCCATGTGAGCCAGTTGAATAAACATTTGGGATCACACGCAGTTCTGGACAGAAGGGTCATACCACGCAAGAACAAACCTGTGGCTCAGTGGTTGATTCAATGGTAGAATTTAGGGCCTGAAGATGCAACGTGGGAGGACACAGTGTTCATCCAGAGAACCTTTCCAAAATTTACACCTTGAGGACAAGGTGTGTCTAGGCATTGTCAGATCCGTAGAAACAAGCAGAATTGAAAAATTCAGAGAAGTTCATTGAAGAGGTAAGTCAAAGAAGCCAAGAAACAAAGATAACTCTTCTATAGAGGTGTTCAAATGTTGCACGGCCTAAGTTTCAGTCGGGCTTGAAAAACACGGTCTAAATTTGGCAGGCCCAAGCTCGAATTCAATCTTACCAAAAGTTGTTTTTCTTATTAAAATATATTGTTTAAATCTTTTTTGGAATAAAAAATATTTTTTTAATTCATTTTCAGGACTAAAATAATAGTTTTTTATTTTTTTTAATTGATTTTTTCGGAATTTCGAGCCGGGCCGGACTTAGAGTCCCAAGCCTGGCCCGAACATGATCGGGCTCGGGCTAGGCCGACGGGCCGGACCACCCGTGAACAGGTCTACTCTTCGGTGACTCCACTTAACCCAGGAAGGACGGTGCGGATGCGTGACGGGATATCTGAAGAAGGATCTAACGAGGGCAAAACATTCTAGTCATCACTGGGCAGCATCCTTCGTTGTCGTTTTGTGTTTTTCATCTGAACTTTAAGTACATTCAGTTTTTACCTTGCTTTGTAAACATTCCCTCGGTGAATCCCTGGCTATATATAGTCCAATGGTGTGGTAATGAAGTAAGAAGAACAGCATATTCAAGTATTTAGTTGTTAGTCTTATAGAACTCTAGAGCACTTTCCCCGCCGCCTCTTCTCTCCAAGAAAATCCTCAAAAACGGCCTAGTTGGTTTATCTGAAACTTCCGGTCTTGTCAGTACGCCACGGCATGGTCAGATAGTCACATCACATATACAGCCAAATGAAACAAGCAGATGAGCTTTCTATAGCCTGAACTCTGTGAAACCCTCTGCCAACTCCGTTTCTGATCATGCAGATTGCAGAGTAGAGTACTTGAGAGACATGATTCTTTCACAAGGAAGACGACTACAGGAGTCCCCGAGGTTCTGAGGATTGCAATTTACAAGTTCCTATTTCTTCATGATATTGTTTGTACTTGGTACCAGAAATATCACAGATCCCCAACCGTATCCAGATAGACAGATACAGTTATTAAGGAAAGATATTTGGAGATCGCAAAGCTTATGTAAGGAAAGTTATTTGGAGATTGCAAAGCTTATGTAAAGTGGAGAAGACATTGTAACAGAACTAGATTGCTGATAAGAAATCGAACAGATGAAGAACACCAACCAACATCATACATTTGGAACTCAGATCCAGGGGCGGAGCTAGGGCTCAGGCCTCCCGGGCAATGCTGAGGCCCAGCCAAAAATTACCGGTTGAATGGAAAATTTTCAGCGTATAAATCTGAGGGATGGGCCAATGCATGCTGGGCTGGCCCGAGGCATGACTTCCCTGCTCAGATCAACCGCCACAACGACACAAGTACAAAAGCCTATCATCACCCACCTCATATTTATCTTCGACAGAGTTACTGAGAATCATCAGCTAGATAATCCAGCAGATTGTCGCAGACGTGAAGTCTGATTTTTACATACATCTTTTATTCACAAGAACTTCAGCATAAAAGCTTTTCCCATCCCAAAAGCTTTCGGACCTGCCACGAATTCAAAACATATGAAATCCCCTGACGAATTTATGTCTCGAATCCGACTATTGGCATAATTACACCAAAAACAATCTATAAAGCACCATACCAATCTAACAGCTACTCTTTTTTTTAAAAAAAAAAAGAACAGCTATATAGTAGAAACTGAAATTTAAGCATCAAAGAGTCCAGAGCGCTGCTGCTTCAGAGCTTGTCGACGTCAACGTTCCTGAAGCTCCCGCCGAGCAACGACAGAAGGCCACCGCCGTGCACCCTCCCCTCGGGAACAGCGAGCCCTCCTCCCTCTCTGCCCCTATCCGACGACGGCACGGACGACGACGAGGACTTCATAGAGAGGGGAACCAGCACCTGAGGAGGTATCAGATCCTGCCTCCTCGCCGTGACCACGGGCGAGCCGTCGCAGTCCGACACCGTGCTGACGCCCGACGACGAGTAGTCGTTGTTCACGGCGCTGGCAGTGGCGGCTGCGGCCGACGACATCACGATGCCGTGGAAGAGCCCCGGCCCGATCATGCTCCCGCCGCCGTTCTTTCCTGCCCCGCCGCGGCGTTGCTGCTGCTGCGAGGCCACCAGCGTCCCGTGCGCGGCGCAGAGGCCGCTCCTCCCGCGGGCGAACTTCTCGCAGCCCATGCCCCACGTGCACCGCTTGCCGCCGCCGTGGGCCTTGCAGAACTCGGTGCTCCCCTGCGCGCTCTTGCCGCAGCCGTCCACCTTGCACCGCTTGCCACCGCCGTGCTTCACGCAGCAGTCCGTGCGCCCCCGCGCGCTCTTGGTGCACCCGGGTACCGTGCAGCGTTTCCCTCCCCCGTGCGCCACGCAGAAGCTGGTGCCCCCGTGGACGCTCTTAGGGCACACGCCGCCGCCTTGGAACATACAGCGCTTCCCGCCGCCGTGCGCCTTGCACAGCGGCGTGCTGCCTTCCGCGCCCTTGGGGCAGCCCTCGAAGACGCACCTCTTGCCGCCGCCGTGCGCCTTGCAGTAGAGAGTGCTGCCCTGCGCCCCCTTGCGGCAGTCCGGGTACTGGCACCTGCGGCCGCCGCCGTGGGAGATGCAGAGCCCGACCCTCCCCTCGGCGCTCCGGATGCAGCCCTCGACGGCGCACTGCTTCCCACCTCCGTGCTTGATGCATCGACCGGACTTGCCCCGCGCGGCTTTAGGGCAGCCATGGTGCCCGCACCGGCGGCCTCCGCCGTGGGCGATGCAGTAATCCGTCTTCCCCTCGGCGCTCTTGGTGCAGCCGAGCTGCTGGCACCGCCGGCCTCCTCCATGCGCCTTGCAGTAGGCCGTGCGGCTCTCGGCGCCCTTGTGGCACCCGGGCTTCTGGCACCTCTGCCCACCTCCGTGAGCAATGCACAGGCCTGATGCACCTCTCGCACCTTTAGAGCACCCTTTGAACCTACACTTCTTCGGATGCCGGCGATGAGCCAGCTGCCCAGGATTGATAACACCCGTGACAACATCAGAGCTCACACCAAACGAAGCCTCCGTCATGGTCGCTGAAGGTTCAGGGCTGAACTGAAGGCGGCGCTGAGCATGATGAGTACTGTCATTGGTGCTGTCCGTGTGATCTTGCAGATCCTGTGCTTCTAGCTGAGCCTCTCCAGCAACACACAGATTTGGCCGAGGCGCGAAGATCAGGGACGGCATGTAGCCACCGGAGCTCCTCCTGGCGGACGTCGAACCCTCGTCAACAACGGAGAAGGAGATGATGTTTCCGGTAGGCGCTTCCGAATGTTGAATAATTGCTTCAGCATCATCACCTTCGTGAAGCCCAAGGCTCAGCATCCCAGGATCAGTGAATGAGAAACTCCGGCCAAACAAAGTCACCGGTGCTTTCGACTTGTTCTGTGCTCCTCCGGTAGGCTGGTGATCCGCGGAGTTCAGGTCCGGCGATGGACCCAATCCAAGAACCAACCTGCACCCGTCGTCTTGTGCAAACGCATGAGTCGGCCTCCGCGTACCTCTGCTCCCATGACTGCAGTTGTCCATTGCTGAACCCCGGAAGTCCAGGGAAAATGAGGTCTGACCATGGCTGACGACTGTGTAGCCCCGCACTGAGTGCCCCATTAACACTGAAGAGCTATCCATTCGAGGCTGGTTTCCACGGTGAAGGATATCCGCGAAACCGCTATTCATCTAGGCTAAGTACTTTTATACAGTGAAGGTGGTGGAAGAAACAACAACAAGAACAGTATCTCTGGACAGCAGAAGATCAGGTGTTTGATCTTTTTATATGGGCACTGTAGAGTAGACGAAGTCAAAGAATATCAGCAGCAGTGAAGTACCATTGAGTCCACCACTAACAAAACCCGACGTGTCCGCCCGATCCATTACCGTCTGGCTTCTGAAATATTATGATCCAGAAGGTCTCTGACAGACTAAACCATCTGATATAATAATGTTCTCGGGTAGTTGAGCATCAAGTAGGAGCAGAGGAGAGCTCAAACGCTATGTGCCAGTAAAAATCTTCAGAATACAATAATACTGCAACAGAATGGAAATGGTAAGTCGGCTAAAGTTCATGCTCCAAAAGACAGAGCTTAACATAACTTTAGATTAGTAGTATCAAATGCATATAGGCGTGAAATTTACTAGCGAAAAAAAAACAAGTAATGACGCGCAGCAGAGAACTGAAAGAACAAATCAGTAGAAGGATCAATAGAAAGAACAAATCATCGACTCTTGGGGACGACTTTGAATTGCTGAAACTGAAGACCATTAGGGGCTACAGGAATGCTCTGACTATCTGGTTCCAGTGAAATTTGGACTGTTATTATCCACTTCATATGTTCGACATCTGTTCTAACAAAAACCTTAGGAGTTTCGGGAATTATAAGAATTATTATTATCGACCACACCAACCACAAAATACTATGGAATGTTTGACAATCATCAAAAGGAAGACTAAACTAGCAGGCAAACAAAGGTTTGTGGTAGAGAATATTGATCAGATGCAATTTAGCTCGACCAGAGAAGTAAGAAGCATCACCATTACTGTACTTGTGTTGGGGGAGGGGTCCCCGCGCTCCCTCCAGGTCGACGCCTACATCAGTCCGATTGACGTCAACCAAAAAACTAGCAGCGCGGCATGATAGTTACGCAAGGCGACGACAACGTGAAATGTAGCCTCGGTTGCGTAACCAAGCCCCTCTACGCAGCCAGCACATGCGACATTGGCCGGCGGGCCCGACATGGGCAACCCCACTCAACCAGAAAAGACGAGACTACCCTTAGGGTTTTCCTAAAAGTAGGATCATTTATGTAAACTCACACCCTTCCCCCTCCCACCATATAAATAGGACCTCATTATAGCATGACGGGGGACCCCACTTGTACATGATTACACACTTAAGCAATACAGGTTGAGTGATTCTCGTGCACACTTACGCTTTGTCCCCCAGTTACGCATTCTCGGAGGTCGACGTAGCCGACCGGAGGTACCACAAATTTACTATCTAGACACGTATCTATGACAACTTGAAAAGCTGGCTCACTATAAGGAGATCGGCAAGCATAGGAATAAGTCAATATATGACAAAGAACTGTAACCAGGACCTTAAAAAATTGGCCTTCTATTTTGTTGGCAAACCACAAAGATTATGTTATGTATTGAGGGGTAAATGGTAATATTAAACAGAATGGGCATACAGAATTGAAGCAAAACCCAAAGTTCAACCTAACAAGTAATTTAAACAAGTTTGGTAGATGTAATTTTGTTATTACCTCATCGTTAACTATACCTTTAGAATATGAAGAAATAAAAAAGCGTGCCAAGCACACAATAACATAAGTCAAAGCTTCCCTTGCGTAGGAGCCACATATCAATAGAGGCCCACATCATTTAGTACTTCACAAAATGAGTTTGCAGTTTACACAACAGGTGTCTAAAGTCTAAACAACTTGACTAAAATTTTGAGCTTCTCTAACTATGAATACCCCAAAAATCATGCTCAATATATTGAGCAGATAAATTGAATCACACAAAAAAAAAATTAAATGAAACCGGCAGGAGCTTTGCCCGTTATATTAATAGAGAAGAGGTGGTGCGAAACCGCACGGAACCAAAGTTAAAGACAAAAGACCTTAATTACAAAGAACTAAAACACTTCAGAGAAAAAGCCCCTGCTAGGAACCAAGCTCTCCCCTCTTCTTTGATCTTGGCTAGGAGATCAAGAGGCGCTATTGCTCTATTGTTAAAGATTCTATCGTTTTGCTCCTTCCAGAGCTCCCAAGAGATTAGAATCATGGTCGTCGTCCTAGTCTTCCTAAGGGAACCTGACGCCATAGTCACGTTGGTCCACCAATCAAGGATGTTCGCGCAAGGGGACCAGGTGGAGGGTTGAAGGCTATCCGTACCCATCCAGTCTGCTATAAGCTTCCAAATACGACCAGAGAAACGACAATGTACGAGAAGGTGCAAGGCTGATTCCGGAGTGTGTCTACAGAGTGGATAGAAACGATGGTTTGGCCACTCCCTTGCTTCGAGCCTGTCTGAGGTCCAGAGTTTGTTTTGGATTGCTAACCAAGCGAAGAATTTACCCTTCGGAGGTGCTTGGGTTTACCAGATTAACTGTTTGAAATTGGTCGCTATGGAACCCAAGAAGTATAGAGCATAGGCTGATCTAGAAGAGTAGGATCCATTCTGACTTTGTTTCTAAGAAATCTCGTCCGGGGTGCCTTGAGTCAGATGGATTTGGTTGATTTTAGTCCACGGTTGTACGAATTGATCGATGTATGGGACTGAGAGTCTTGTTGTAAGGTTGATGTCCTGCACCCATCGTCCATTCTGTAAGGCCGAGAACACAGTCTGGTGCTTGCAAAAAGAAGAAGCAAAAATCATGGGGACTATGTCTTTAGGGGCCTTTCCAAATAACCATGCCAAAAACTAGAATTTAGCCGTTTTACCGTCCCCAGGGAGATCCTTGTTGCCGTCGCAAAAAGATTTCGGTCCGAGTACCCAGGGTTTGGTTGGGTTCTTCCAATCACACAAAATTTTAATGCATAATAACTGATGAATCGGTGAAACACCATCACCTTCCTCACCATCTTGTAGAACTAATCAATTTAGAATTTGTTCAAGTCGTACCTAATGTCTACAATTGTACAAGAAGATCCCTCTGCAGTACAAACAGCTGGGTCAACATTCATTCATAACTATGAGCAGATTTTCTAGGACAACAGGAAGCGCCCATCCAGTTGACTATACGATCTAACATTCCAGTACCCACGGCCCTGGAAAAGAACACCAGAGGTATGGGGATGCTACCTCTCTGACTTGGTTGAATTCAGCTAAAGCTTCATGTAAGCAGCAGCCATGCCAACAAGCAGCCGTGACCACAAACATGAGCATCACTTGAGCCTTGGCTTACATGAGACAGATTGGCAGTTCTCCCCCCAAGAAATTGTTATTCTAGCGGGACTCGTACCTCTAGAAATCATTGGGGAAGTGGAAAAAACTTGAAGAACCATAGAATACTGAAAGATCAAAACATATCCTGTTGGACTCAGAGTACCTATATGTAATACATGTCCTGGACAGAAGTTTAATGAAGAGAGCATTTAACCTCCCTAGGGTGTGGCAATTTGTTTAAGGACTATGCTGTCAGACAAGGAACAAAGCAAAGTTTTTAAGTTTTGAGACCAAAAATTGATCAAGGAACAGTTTCAATTTTTTATTTATGCAGTAGGCATCAAAATGGAAAAAAAAATATACTTCACATGTAACTCAAAAAACAGATATTGAGCCTGTGTCTAATAGATGAGAAATGAAAATTTTAACCTGTGGCCAAGCCATATATCGGGCTCAAATCGCACACAGTACCGGAAGTTTTGCAGAACAATACCAAAACCTGATAAAAAATCCTAACGAGTCCAAAATCTAGATACAGGACTCCGCTCCTACTACATCATAAGCCTCAGAAACCCAACAAAAATCTCGTGAATTTCCACGAACCAACCAAGCAAAAAGAACGGGGCACAGGACAGATCTAAATAAACCGTGCAGGAATTCCCTAATCAAAGACATCCAGGACAGAAACCTCTAGACCTCGGATCAGGACTCGGAATCAAGAACTGTCTCTCAAAAGCTAACACAAACAGAGGCCTAACCAAATGTTCTTAGGACTCTGTACGGCGCTATCTATCAACAGACAAACAAACGAGAAAGAAAAAACAAGACGGAACAGAGCAACATAGAACCAATCCTGAAGCAGAGACGGAGAGAGAAACCAGGGAATCACGGAAGCAAATCCTCTTGGGGAGGCCCCTCCCCCACACCGTTGAATCATCTCCCTCACCTCTTGTACTGTAGCGAATAGACGGCGGATGCGAGGGTCTTCCCCGAGGCCCCGTGGCAGAAGATTTATTTTCGGGAATCACCTAGCTTAGCATCTCCATGGAGGAAACTTTGGTGGCTATGTGTAGAGAGAGAGAGAGACGGCGTATTTATGGCCTCAGGGTGATGGTGCATTGCGGGAGGGGGCTCGTGGTCGTGGGTGCGCGACGTCAGATGACGGGGGCGTTTGCGGCAGACGGCGCTTTCCCACGCACGCTCGCACCTGGCTCCAGTCGGCTCGGCGCAGCCTGCAGCTGAGCTGACATGAATAGCTGATGGCTTACACTGTCACACACACTACCTCTCTCTCTGTGGTGTATATTTGTTTGGGCTTTCGCGAGGGCCCCATTTGGTGGATTTTTCTCCGGTCTGGCGAGTGGTTACTTTTGCAGAATTGTGACAGCACACTGGTAGGTTTGAAGGGGAATATTGATTGTGATATTTATAGCACCTCAATATTCTTGCTAAGACAGTATTGTTGGATTGGTACGGTATTCTTCGCTTTGCGTGAAAAATAGCCCATAATGTAACAACTCGAAAGAACATCCTGCGAAGCCTTGCTTTGTTTCTTATTGTGTACGGCTCATATATGGCACGTCTATTATATGATTTTGTGTGTGATCATATTGCCCGTTGTTACGCTGCCGCGGAATCCAACAGTTTATCTAGAGCATCAAATGTATATGCTTGAAGCTAGTCGCTAGCATATGAGGAAAAAAAAATCGTGAGGCTTCTTTAGTAGAGAATTTGCTCTCAATTTCTCTTCTACGGATCATAACGGGATTGTTTAATCTCCTCACCAACCACACATGCTTAGACAAATATATCCAGACCTTACGCACAAAAAAAAGGACTAAGACAGTACAGAATATGCAAGAAACTGGCCCGGCAAGTGAATGGAAACACGGGATCTGGACCAGCTAGCTCCCCACCCCGTCCCTTTCAACAAAAAGAAGAGGTTATGAGGTATCTTAAGAGATAAAAGGAGGCCAGGAGGAGGCGCAGCCAAGCAGGTCACGTCGCCGTTTCCTTCGTCGCCACAGGATCCGTGCGAGCCGCGCGGCGCGTCGTCCGATCGTCTCGCCGGGCCGCATCGTTGCTTGAATGCTCGCCCGCACGATCACGCGCCGAGCTGCATCAACCGCTCGATCGTCCGCGCCGCGCGTCCAGGCAGGCCCACGGACAGCGCCACGCGTGCCTGCCGCTCCTCGTCACGCAGCTCGCCCTCGAGTGCAGCGCGTTCTTCCTCTGTGCGCGTAGGCGTACGCGCGCCAGGCTCTAGTCATCGGAAAAGGCCTCTGCAGCGACGCGATGATGTGATTGGCTAGAGCATTACGTGCACAAGTTGCATCTCTCGGGGCCTCTCATTTTGGATCTTTTCGATGAATCACCAAGGACTTGAATTGGTTCGATTGGTAGCCAGATAACTGTGGAGAGTGGACAATGCATACCTATTATTGTTGCCCGCGCGGTCTCCACTTGCACACTATCACCCGGTACTGACGTTTAATTGTATGTTAGGGAGTATATATATTGGCTGCTTTTTTTTTTGCGTCATAACAAGTAGGAAGAAGTCCATATGACACCCTGAAATATGGTGGTACAGCCATATAACCCTCTAACCTAAAAAAACCGGCTATTTAATCCTCTAACGTTGCAAAACCAAGTCACTTAACCCCCGGGGTGGTTTCGGAGTCGGTTTTGCCGCCGTGGCGACTGACATGGCTGCTGGCTCAGCATTTTTGGCATTATGACGACTGACGTACCAAGAGACAGAGAGAGATCAAGATAGAGCAGAGGAGCAAGCGCGGGGAATCTGGCAACTGACAGCAACGACAACCGGCGGCTTGGGAGGCGACGGTCAAAATGGGTAAAGAGCGTCCAACTCTTCGGCGGGTGCGGAGGGCAACGACCTTCTTGAGGTAGGCGACGTAGACCTGTAGTCCCTCGTCAGCGAGGGCGGGTAGGGGGGAGATGCGGATGAGGCGGAGCACGGCTTGGTGGTCCTAGACATCGACTGTAACAGCGAGCTTCCCCCGGCGGCTGCTACGGCGGTCTCGTATACTCGGACGAACTCGATGGGATCAGTGTCGCCCGTGGTAACTTCGTGAGGGGTGGGCACCGGATCCACTGGTTCCTTCCCCAAGCGGTAGTCAGCCTCCTTTGCAACTCGTGACACACTGGCTCCTGGGTTATCGCGCTTTCTCCCATGACATCGAGCGCAGCAAACACCTATCTTCGGGCTTGGGTGAGTTGCGCTCAAAGGCGGAGCGCTTCTTGAGTTTTGGGGGGCAGCGACAAGATAGCTTGAGCATGGGCCGCAACCAGCTTCGTTTGGAGGTCGTCAGTGACAGGCTCCTCCGGACATGGGGGCAATTGAGCACTTGCTCGAGCCTCCTCCAGTCGACTCCTTAGCTCCTTGATGTGTTGGGCAGCACGGGTTGGTCGCGGTCATGTTTTGACTCGGGCTCTTTCGAGCTGTGCGTAGAGCTCGGTAGCTTGGCGTGCTTCAGTGGCGGCGCGTAAGGCTTCGGCTTGCGCTTCCCAGAGTTGCCTATGGAACTCCTCCATCTCTTCACTAGGGTTGGCACAGATACCTCTCTCCGCGACTTCAGTTCTGTCGGTGACTTGCGCTCCGGTGGATGGAGGTCTTGCTTCGGCTTGGGGTCTTTTGAGTTGCGCACGGAGCTCGACAGCTTGGCGTGCTTCGGCAGCGATGCATAAGGCTTCGGCTTGCACTTCTCAAAGATGCCTGCGGAGATCCTCTAACTCCCTCTCCATCTCTTCGCGAGGGTTGGCACAAACATCTCCCTCTGAGGCTTCGGTTTCGCTGGTGACTTGTGTTTCGGTGGATGGAGGCCCAACGTGCGCCACAATGCTTCGAGCTGCGACCCAGCTCGACTTTGCCCTTTGGGGCCGGTACGTGTCTTCCCTAAGCACCTCGGTGATGCTTCGAGCCTTCTTCTTCGCCTTGTGTGGCATGGCTTCTCACTCAGGTCCCCACGGACAGCGCCAACTGCTGTAGATACGCGTCTACGGAACGAGGTGTGAACGAAGCAATGATCCCCCTTCAATTGTATTGCTCAAGCGTGAATGATGTACAAGTGGCCTCCCCCCTCATGTTACAATGGGGTCCTGTTTATAGGATGGGACTCGGTTACGTAACTTCACCTTCTCTCTCCGTGACTTCGGGAGAAGGTGAAATTACATAAATGACCCTAATTTTAGGGCAACCCTAAGGGTAGCTTTGTCCTTTTCGGTCGAGTAGGGTCACCCATGCCGGGCCCACCGATTGACGTTGCACGTGCCGGCTGCGTAGAGAGGCTTTACGCTTGTCAGCTATGTAGAGGAACTCAGTCACGTAACCGAGGCCACAATTCGTGTCATCGTCGCCTCGCGTAACCACCATGCCACACTGCTAACCTTTTGTTGACGCTGGTCGGACCGATGTAGGCGTCGACCTAGGGGACGTGGGGACCCTGTTGGAGATATGCCCTAGAGGCAATCATAGAGATGATGATATTTCGTTGTATCCATGATTTAATAAATGTTCCTTGAATATTACCTTTGTGTTGATTAACAAGTATGTGACTTGTTTGTGAAACTCTTTACTTGTATGGTTATTCTAAAGTTGTCCCTAGTCGGAGTTCATGTGAGGACACACGTGAATGATGGATTAGCACATGTATCGGTTGATGACCATGTTTCACAGGTCATAGACATGGAGATGTCAAACCAATAATATGGACACATGTTTAGAACATGGGGTTGGACCGACCCAACATGAGACATAACAATTATACTTATGGTTCTCTCTACACAATGTGTACGCCTTTGTCCTTAGACCCGAGATTGTCGCATGTACTTGAGATGTGAATCGACCTACTTAGGGGCTATCAAACGCTACTCAAATCGGGTAGTTATAAAGGTAGCTTTCGGGTTTGTCATGAAGCATGCCGCAAGGCATGGTCGGTCGAGATGGATTTGCCCTCTCTACCGAGAGAGATATCTCTAGGCCCTCGAGTGATCGGATCCGAAAATGCATGGCCATGCTACTTAAGGTTAAGAGTTAACCTAGTAAGGGATTCCGGATCACAGATCGAGAAAGAGTGGTCACTTGGAGCTCGGCCCAAATATCGTGAGGCAAAGGGATTGGCATGTACATAACGCTGTGATGGTTCGTCCGATATGATCTTTGTGTATCGCTTAGGAGTTGGCACGCCTTGCTAGAGGCCGCTACCAACTATTGACCAAGTATGTATACTCGCGTCATGTCTAAACATACGTGAACCTATAGGATCACACACTTATGGGTGAAGCCTAATTCGGATTGGATCCGACTTAGATCGAAAGATTGAGTCCTAATGGGCCTCTATTAGTAGAAGCCCATTGTAAGGACGCCTATAAAAGGAGGGCAAGGGCGCATGTGTTGATGATGGGTTTTTCGTGACATCCTCAAACCTGGCCGCCACCCTCTCCCACGCCTCTAGTCGCCGCGCGGATCTAGTAGTCCGCGTCGCCGCTTCCTTCCGTGCGTGTGGATACCTTTGGAGGTGCCGATCAGAAGCGCTTGGACGAACCGCAATAGAGGAGTCAGACGTGGGGCCGCGACGAGGACGAGGAAGTAGTACGACTACTCTACCCCGACGTCTTTGCATCAACTTAGTACGACTACTCGCCTGACGACGTGCTCCATCAATTTCGCGCCTCTGGCGTCTAGTGGTAAGACCGTGATCTATAACTGCAGTGATCTTGGTTTACGGGTAGAATTTTTATTAATTTGCGCTAGTGTAGCCTACCCGTATCCCTACAGACCCCTCCCAACAGTGTGGAATGGAAGTGTTGAGAAATAGCGGTAGTCGTCACATTGCTGACTTGTAGATCAATCCATACATGAGCAATCAAATGATGAACACCAGAGAGAGACAATGAACAAAAGCGTATAGAGTAGGATCAATAATCTTTATTCATCTGTATCTCACTTGTACATGGGGGTCCTCATATTTATAGCCCACAAAGGGGCGAAAGCCCTCCAGAGGCGGTTTAGTCTTTTGCCCATACAATTAGGTTTTATAACACTTCCCCTTGGGTAATAGACAATGATATGTAAATACTTCATTAAAAACTTTTTCCAAAAACCCATTGGGAAAAAAAGGAATGGAGAAAAGAGTACATTACATCCATAAGTTGCATTACACTTGTTGCCTCACTAAAAACCTTTATGTGAGAAAACTTCAAGAAAACTCATTAAGGAAAAGAGTACAACGTTTAATCTTTGGGATCCAATATTCAAGATTTTGGATAAATCCTTATGATTTGATAAAGGTCATGATTTAGGGATTTACTCCCCCTGAACTCTGCAACTCTTTAAACCGTCTCATTCCAATGCCATGAATGCATCTTTAGAAACTGGATGCAGGTAGAGACTTGGTGAATAAATCAACTGGATTTTCACAAGACTTTGTTTGCAGGATTTTTACCTCACTATTTTTCTGGATTCCATGAGGATAGAAAATATTTAGGAGCAATATGCTTCGTGCTGTTCCTCTTGACATAACTCATTTGCATTTGTGTAATACAAGCATGTGGATATCATGGGGATATGCCCACGATTTTAGGATGATGAGACAATTGGCAATGGCACTAAGGGATTACGGAATCACCCGTTTTCGGCGTTGCTCCAGTTCTGTCAGGCCTCTGGCGGTCTGACCGGCCATGCCTTGTGTTGCTTTTCTGAAATGGTGGCTGGTGGTCAGACCGACCGAGGTGGCGGTCAGACCTGCCACTTTATGAACTTTGGAATTTGGAGCTGGGCCAAAAATAGAGGGTGTAGGCAAGTGAGAAGGTTCTTCTGCACTTGGTCTCATAATTTTTGGAACCTCCAGGCAAAAGTTCTATTCGTTTGAAAATTCCAGAGAGATTCGGATTTCCAAGGGTGGAATTTTGGCTAATCCCATGTGGCGGTCGGACCGGCCTTTGGTTGGCGGTCAGACCGGCTAGTGGGCGGTCCGACCGCCAAGGGTGGCGGTCTGACCAGTTTTGGCTTGTTCATCGGCCAACTCGGTGGCGATGACTGTTTTGTTAGGTCAAGTTCATGGGTGTCATTGCATATGTGTTGCATGATGCATGCTTTGGCTAATGTGGGTCAAGTTGTGAAGAACTTATTCCCAGAAATGGTTTCTTGGTCTATTGCTGTGTAGGTTGCTTGCAGGTCTATGACGGTCAACGGCGAGGTGGATCGGGACTAAGCTTGGAGAGCTGAGGTCCAGAACGATCAAGGATACCGGGTGAGGCAGAGGACTCAAGCGGGGCGCAGAATGGACATGGATGACCGAACAGTGTTCGGTTGGTCGTTGGTTGGATCAAGCGGCGCGGGAGTCGTTGCAAGTGCTCAGTGGTGCCAGTGGGATCCGGACGGGAGAGACTTGACGACATGGAGCTGTTGATCAACCTACACGTGGCGAAGCAGGCGAGTGCTTTGCGCGGATGGACTCGGTCTTTTGGAGAAGGATCGAGAAGGGGTATTTTGGTAATTTTACCAAATACCGCCTTGGTGACCTTTTGGCTAAACCGCGGCGTGGGTCGGTACATGGTGAAGCGGTTTAGGTCAATCGTTGATGAAGACGACGCTTTGAGATGCGTCCGTGTGTTAACCCATTGTGTATTAGGGTTTAATGGGTGCCCTAATGGAATATACCCTAGATGCTTAGTCTCCATTATAAATATGGGTGTTGTGGGCTGCTTGAGTGCTGCTGAAGCCAAAGAGAGAGCCAGCCCAAAACCCTTGCTTTTGGTTGCCCTATTGTGTGTTTAGGGTTTTGAGGAGAAAGATGAGAGGCTAGGGTTTCTAGGGTTTGGATTGAGAGTGTGTGCTCACATGGTGAGCTTTGTCCTCCATGCGGAGTGGCTGTAAACAACATACATCTTCTCAAATCAATCCAAGGAAGATTGCAACAAGATGAGTTCTTATTTGTTCTTCCTCTTTATTTTGTGATTTTGGGGTTTTCTTCGATCCGCGGGTTTTTGATTGGTTTCTTGCGTAGATCTAGCTTGCTGTGACATGTGGGAACCTGTCTAGGATCATCTAGATCATCAATCAACCATGAGCAAGCTTTTGGATCTAAGTTTCGTTTTTGCCCGGTTTTGAACCCACCTTCACTCATTTTGAAAAAGGTTAGGACTTTGGCTTGGATCTGGACGATCGTTGCTTGGAATAGGTTCCTGATTTCATTAGGAAGGTGTGTCTCAAGTTTGGCCAAGTTTCATCGTGTAGATCAAAAGTTAGGCCGATTTGAGTTTCAGCTTTTGGCCGTTCATACGCTTACGACGAATCCGTCCGACCGATTTTATCGGCGGTCGGACCGCCCGACCAAATTAAGTTTGGTTGTTTTTCTCAGTTCTTCAGCCAGTCGGTCAGACCGCTCTGCCTCTGTGATTCGAGGTCTTTTGATTCAATGCTTTGGGGTTTGGATTGAATTCAATACAAGTTATCCGCTGCACTTGTACTTTGATCTTCATAGCTTCCATAGCTATTGGAGTGAATTGGTGTTGAATTCGATCTTTGTAAAAAAGTGAGCGTGCTCCTATTCACCCCCCTCCTCTAGTCGCCTTTCCGGTCCTACAAAGCAGCATTATCTTCATAGATAATTTAGGAGGGGTATTGACGATATTAATGCCACAATACTTTTGAATGTGGTTAATCACACGTTTGAGCCAAACATATTCAGGTGAGGCTTCATATAGTGCTATAATCTCTAAGTGGCTGGTACAAGTAGCTACCAAGATATGCTTAGATGACCGTCAAGATATGGTTGCACCATTACAAAGTAATATAAATCTATTCTAGGACTTTGCACTATAGAAATTTGACAGATAGCTAGCATATCTTTAGGGTTTAGTATTGATCATCAGGATCTATGCGTGATCTTCATGATCTTTGCATTGTCAACCGACTGGATCTAAACTGTTAAGTAGTAAAACCTTCAAAGTGAACTTAATCAGTAATCATCGTATCAACACCATCTAGGATTGACTAAGATGTTCAAAATCTCAAGTATGATGATCAGTGTTTAGCATATGCTCCCCCTGAACACAACTTCCGCTGAAGTCTTGTTGCTCCAATGCCTTTCATACATTTTTCGAAAATGAACATAGCCAAGAATAATGTGATCAAATCTACTAGATTGTCACGATGCGGAGTCTTACATACAAATATACTATTACTCATCTGAAGGTTTAGGACAAACACTATTCAAGAGTAATATGTTTAACTTAATTATCAAATGTCACTATTTACTTATGTAACACAAATAGATTATCCTTGCAAAGGATATAGGGTAATACTAGTTGCAAAGTCATATGCCTTCCAGATATGATTTATCAAAACCTTTCAGAGTCTTAATATTATGTAACTATCCCTGTGTGGTTAAAGTTACAACGAATAGTTTGTTCTGCAGAACTATAAAGTATAGTTCTACCACTCTAGAGTAAAACATAACAAGTCTTAGTTTTGGCGTTTAGGGGATTAATTGTTAGTATCACCAATGTATGTCGTACCTTCATAGTACTAGAGGAAACTACCATTCCACTAACTTCTGGTGGAAGATGCACTTTATAAGTGATTGTATGATACACTTCCAGTCTTTATGTTTCTCATTTCATTCTATGTGATCTTGATGGGTCATTGTCCACTCCTAGGGATCATATAATCATTAGTGTGATTAAGAGATCAACTGGTAAAATAATTTTCTTTCAAGGAGATGCTATCTTCTGAGAGATGTTCTTACTGCATGTAAGGAATTATTGGGTATGAGTTTTATATATATTGCGATTTTGTTTTTCTTCCTACTAGGAATTTTGAGTCCTTCGAGGATTTCATCAAGGACTTTCAAAATCCATTAACAGCATATTTTATTCATGCCATTTGTCAGAATTATTATACAACAGAACATTATTTCATTCATAATAGGAGAGTAACGGTCTCTATGGGGCTTTAGAACCAGAGCTTCACCACTTCATTATATTCATAATGACCCATCAACTCTGAACTACCTGGTTCCAAGACTTTTATTTAGCAATTTTGGTTTAACCTCATATATTTTCATTATGTGCCCCGATCAATCCATACATGAGCAATCAAATGATGAACACTAGAGAGAGACAATGAACACAAACGTATAGATAAGGATCTGTAATCTTTGTTCATTTGTATCTCACTTATATATTATGGTTCTCATATTTATAGCCCACAAAAGGGTGAAAGTTCTCTAAAAATGGTTTAGTATTTTATCCATACAACTAGATCACCCCAATTATGATGGTGGAACAAGTAATTTGTATTGCATGGCCCCTAGCTCTCACCTTCTGCTGCTACCCAGTAGCAGAGCCCCCAGAGCCGCTCGATCAAAGCTCCCGGCTAGTCTCGCCCTCGGCCTGCGTGACGGGCCCGTCTCGCCGTCCCCGCAGGCGATCCGCCGTAACGACCACGCGTCGAGATCCTACCGGCTCCCCCTTTTACGTGCCGTTCACGCGTCCCCATTAAAAACAACTCCCCACCCTCCGGAGCACTACGCCCTCCTCGGAATCGCTTCCCACATGTCAGTGACCTCCCCAGTAGGATGCCTGGTAGCTCTCGGTGGGCCCGCGTCCCCGCGCGCGCGGGGAAGGCGACGAATTAGGCAGCGGGCCTCTCGCCGCCCGCCACGTGGGATCAGCTCGTAATCAAGGTGGGAAATGGGAGTGCTAGCTTACTCTATATCGATCGGGGCCAATGATTGGCGCCTCTTGTCAGGCAGGGTTGTTGATAATGGAGTTGCTTACGACTTGGAAAATGAAGGTATTAACATGCCTACAGGAAATCTTTCACGTGCTCTATGCTTATTATCAGCGTGATGACTCGGTGCCCTGACCCCTGAGGTAGTGGTGGATATCGAGGTAGGTAGTCGTTTTATCGAGTTTTTTTTAAAATTGACATGGTTTGGTTTAGTATTATTTTATTTATAGTTTGAAAATATTTTTACAACCGAGCTAACGAGCTAAGCTGAACCAAGCTAGAGTGAATCTAATTTTATTCGAAATTAACTTATTTCAATGTTTAACCAAATAATGAGTTTAATTGAATCAATTTTGAATCGAGCCAAGGAGCCCAACTAACGAGCTTTTTTTTCACCTCTACTCTAAGCTACCAAACCATCTTTTAATTCCAGCGTTCACAAGAAAGAGATGTGTTGATTTAGCCAAATGGCATGCTAATGATTTGTAGGAGGGTTCACAAGAGCTGCTGCCTGATTAGAAAAGTAGGAGAAACTAAATATTCTAAGCAGCGGATTGCTTTTGCAGAACCAGCTTAATTTGGACCGAGCTAGGTACACACGAGTGACTGTAGATTGCTGATGTTAACCACAAGTCTAATTGCTGATTCTAGTTGGAGATAACATTGTCTCTAACATATACTACATCATCTTTAGAGACAACATCTCCAATAAATAGTCTCTAGTACACTCTCCAACATTTATATTTTATAATTTTTCTTTGAAACGGGTCTACATCTCAATTAAAGTAGTAGATTAATGTATTATGTCTTGTTTCGTGTGCACGACAGTCTCTTCAAAAAAAGACGATATGTGCTCTCTCTCCTCTACGTAGAATTTTATTAATGTGTTATAGCTAAAAGACAACAACAAATGTACTATTGCAGATGCTCTAAGTAGGCTGAGCCACCTTTGCAATTTAAGTGATAGCTGAGTCGACTCATGCATGGCTTACCAATAAATACCTGTAAACTGACGTCCTACGTACCACCATCCTAAATTCCTAATGCCACAAAAGTCTAAACCACAGGATGCAAGAACTATGACATCTCATGTCTTGTTCTAGAGCTCCATCATAGATCCTCCATCCATTACTAGTTTTAGCTGTGTAACTAGTTTGGGACTTGGCTTCCACACCAAAAAGAAAGAAAGAACTGTTGGTGCAAATAAAACACTAGATTCAGTGGTCTGAATATTATCTACCGCCGGTTGCTGCTTGTTTGGAGTTACATGGAGCCAAGCTCGGCAAATAATACCCTATTTGCCTTTTTTATATGCTGTGGATGCATGCAACTTGAGTTAGCAATAAGTCAGATCATGGATTTTCCACTTATCTGCAATAAGAATATACCAAGTTGGGCAAAATCAAACTATACTATAATTTGCTCCACCTTTTTTGTAGTACAACTGCTTAGTCAAGTATGACAAACCATCACTAAAAGGTTTGAACACCTCCTTTCATAAAAGAGAGGTATTAAACTTGAAATAATCCAAAAGAAATACATAAAGTCATAGCCCTCACATTTTAACGAACTTGCAACAGAAAACTTTCTTTGTCCAAAATATCAAACGAATAAACTGTCATGTTTTCCAATAAGAAAAAAAATAGAACAACCATGGAGATATCAATCTCATCAATGAACAATGTTCATTAGTAGCAAAAGCAACCCAACGGTCGGAAGAGCCAATAATTACTCCATAACACAAATGAAGACCAAGTGAAATCCCAACATCTGCCTTGTAACCAATATCCTAAGAAAATTCATCATCCGCAACTATATCCAGAATTGGCCTAAATCAAGCTCAAGAAGAGTACAACTTTTCTAAAGAAATTCACTCTCAGTACCTGTAACTATAGTACTCGGAGTAACCACTTCACTAATCTCATACCACGAACGGTGGTGTAACCTGGCAAAGCCCAGGGCCACAACCTCAACCTCTCAACAGCAACTATCATCACACATAACCATCATATTAATCAAATCATAAGCATAATCAATTCATAACAACAATGCTCAATGCGACATAACGAAAACGTAAATGCAATGCTTGACCCATTCCCATCTTATTGTGCACGGTGTGTCAATTTAATGATTCAATTACCACGGGTCTAATGTCCGCTCTGATACCAACGATAACACCCTATCTCAACACTGAGCCTAGGATGCTACTAATCTAACACATCAATTCAATTTACTTCTATCCACTACCAACTAACTGCAAGTTTTTCAACATCTAACAAGCTAGCATTAATCAAAACTATTTTGAATAACAAGATTCTGGACATAAACCATGTTCTAATCATCAATTTGCAGAACCATAAGAATATATCAGGATTCTTCAAAATTCTTTTTCAATGAAAGACTAAGCAAGTCACTTGAAATATTATAGCGTGTAAGAATAAATAAATCAAGTTCTAAAAGGTTAAAGCATAACAGTAACGTCCACAAGACATACTTGACTAAACCAATTACAAAACTCAATCATCACGAAGGATGAACACGGTCTGAGAATAAAAGTAATAGCAGGATCATTTGAGTTTAAGTAAATGAGCTATTTTATTTGCCATGGATTTTCATGAGTGAAGTGCACCATCAACAACAAGCATGAGTCCACGACTCAACAAAATACAACAGTGTAATAGACAAAACAACATGAACGGTAGTGAAGATAACAAATCATCATATAAACATCAGCAAGGAATCCATAACTGAATCTCTTATGCTTTCATGCAATGCAGATGACAAGAATGCAACTTTCTTCCTTCTTTGCAATTACCAGTAATGCAGAGTAGTGCATCCGTTGATGCATACTCAAGCCTGTGCCCTCAAGCACAGGGACCTCAAGCCCACACTCCACGAGTGTGGGGACCTCATGCCTGTCCAATACATGATGGGGATCTCATGCCCATCCAATGCATAACGGGGACCTCAAAATAATCAATTCTTGGTTACCACGTAGTCTAAGATTCAAGAATGAATGTCATGATGCAAATAAACTTAATATTCTCAACCCATCATGATAGAATAACATTCAGTGGAAAAATCATAGATAAATTTCCATACAATTAAACCATGGCAATTATCATGAATTTAATACCACAAATACACTACACTGCTTGCACTTGCCTCAACCGCGAGACGGATGACGACGAAAAGAGGACACTATCCCCTGGTTCTCACCACCACCTCGCATTCGTAAATCATACTAAGAAAACCATTCAATTACACAAAGCATAGCAATAAAACTAAACGAACTCATTCGCTCCTATTCGCAACCCAACATAATACCATTATATTGCCAAGTCCCAATCTATCCAAAACAGACAGCCACCAAAGAAAAACCATAACTTTTGATTTAAAACTCCAAAAATCATGAACTCAAGTTCTTTGGAATCTAAACACACATACACACAAATTCTCAGGTGACCGGAAGTTCAGATTATTTCATCTCAACCCTTGTTTTTTATCTCCAAAGATAGTTATGTCATCTTCGGTACTATCGACTTAGAAATTACATATCTTTTAATTGGTACGACCAAACACAATGACCTAAGTCATTCTGGAATCTACAGAGAACTAACGTCAATAATAAATTTATTATAATTTTTTCATTGTGCAACGAAAGTTGCTAACAAAGCAATCTTTCCCGACTGTCCCCAACAGAAGGACAGAACTGCAATGAATAATTCAAAATCCCATATCATTTGTTCTACTTGTCCAAAAAATACGAACTTGGACTCTCTGGAATCATTATGAAGTTAACTATCTAAGTCATGGAAACCAAAAGTCCAGATTCATCCATTTACAAACGTTAATTTGCAAAACTATGTTCGCTGCCCAAATCCCAGAGACTGAACGGGCACTCAGATTGCAAAAATCATAACTAAATATTTATCCATCCAAAAATTGTGAAACAAGACTTTATAGAAATCTATCACAATTACCCACATAACTCTAGGAGACCCTAACCCCTGATTTCACTTGGAACTAATTCAATCTTACGGATCATCAAAACTACAGAATTACCGATCTACAACAGCAAGGTACTAATATGATTTTTTGGCGACAAATCACATCTAAAAGAATTGTAATGACTAATGGGGAACACGAGTTTACCCACAAATTCTTCACTGGACCTCCCTGAAGTCCTCGCGAAGATTCCTCCTTTCCTTCTCCCTCTTCCTCTTCTCATTGATCAGCAGCACCCAAATGGCCTTTCCCTGATTTTCCTCTTGGCCGGTAGTAGGGAGGAACACAGGGAGGTGGGGAGGCGCTACAGTGGTTGCCGAGCTACAGTGTGGTGCTATAGTGGTGGCCGAGCTACAGTACTTAGGGGGTGGTTAGGGTTTGGTTTCCCTCTTTTAAGCCTGTTCCCACTTGGGCCAAGGCGCTATGGGCCAAAGGCCCGGGTTCTAATACTCCTCCTAAATTCTGAATTTTTTCTTTCTATTTCTATTTAATTTCAGTGCTAATCACTTATTTGTTTTATTTTTAAATGGGGTATTACAGTTCTATAATATCGTTGTGATCTGTCGATAAAAAATGAGATGATGTTGTGCCGAATGTTTTCCAATATCATTGTGATTTGTCCACAAAATATGTGGTCAAAAATAGGCAGTAAAAAAAGGTGTCTGTCGCCAGTTGAAATGGTGACAGGGTCCTGTCACCATTTCAATTGGCGACGGGGACCTCCCTGTCCCTGTAGCCAGTGCCTAGGTTGCTGTCGCCATTTGAAATGGCGACAGGAACATTTCGCTATTTCAAATGGCGACAGTAGGCTAGTTTTGTTTTAAAAAAAACTGACTATTTATTTTTGGAATTTTCTTTTAAAATAATATTATTTCAAAAAAAATCGCAGCATTGGACGGGCACAAAGGTTTCTCTGAATATATAAGTTGTTGCTCAATTATCAATGCAAAAACTAGAAGGTTTTGTAATCTTGGGAATTTTGCAAAAAAAAATGCATGTATGTAGGGGGTTTGTCAAAAACCCATATATATCTCAAAGTTCGTAAAAAAAAAACTCACCTGCAAGTTATATGTGGTTGCAAATCCCTCCCCCCCCTCCCCCCGGATCGCGTCCAAGTCCATCCAGACCACGAGAATCCTCCCACGTGACCGCAACATCGGCGATCCCCGTTGGTCGTCCTTCTTCTTTGTCCCTCTATTATCTCGCTCTTGTGTCATACTTTATTCTTCCACACTTGGCTTGTGCCCTACCCTGCGTTGGCATATCTTCCCTACTCATATTTCACAAGACCAGTCTACTGAGATTACCACGCAAGCGCCATCTTCAGCAAGCAAACTGAACGTTGGGGGAATTGCAACCACATAGAACCACTACCGGGCTCAGCAGCTTTGCCGAGTGCCGGTGGCACTCGGCAAAGCACGAGAAACACTCGGCAAAGGCTTTGTCGAGTGCCACCCACGGCATATCTCACACGGCATAGTTTCTGACGGCAAAAAGCTCTTTGCCGAGTGCTTTTCATCGAGCACTCGGAAGCGGCTTTGCTTAGAGTGCCGAACCGACCCTCGGCAAAAAAAAGGTGGTGGGCGGTGAGAACACGGTGACGACGTCGCTTGCCGAAAGTGCCGGGACGGAATGGCACTTTCGGCAATGTTTTCCATTTTGCCGAGTGTCGTGATAATGACACTCGGCAAAATCTTAATCTTTGCCGAGTGTCATGGTAAAAACACTCGGCAAAATAACGTGCTTTGCCGAGTGTTTTTACCATGACACTCGGCAAAGATTAAACACTCGCAAACTATGTTCCCGAATGCTCGAAAACGTTATTTTGCCGAGTGTTTTACCATGACACTCGGCAAAGTTTCCCTTTGCCGAGTGTAACACACGGCAAAGTGGCCAAAAACTGACTATTTTAATTGTTTATTGCACCCCACTCAAACAAGTCACAATATCACAGATATATCAACAAGTAATCACCACAAGTAATCACATATAGTCCACAATATATCACATATATCACCACAAGTCACAATATATCACATATATCACCACAAGTCACAATATATCATATATATCACCACAAGTCACAATATATCACATATCACAAGTCACAATATATCACATATAGTCCATCATTCACCAAGTTGGCCACCCCGACTGATGTGATGAGTCATGAGGCACATCATTCGAAGCCACCATTGATTCTCGCACAAAGGAGAAGAGATTGCATGTGTGAGACAAGATTTAAGGTAAAGCAAAGCACAAGCGAAAGCAATAAACATGGTAAGTAAAGAGCTCAAGGTAGAGAAGGCAAACTCACAGGAGTAGTTGCAGGAGGAGGTGGAGGAGGGAATAGCTCCGGTGGCAGAGGTTGACCCATCCTCTCGCCAAGACTTTGCATCCATCAAACATCTGCTCCATCCTCTCGCCGGCCTCATTCCTCTGCCGATCGGCCTCCATCCTCGCCGCCATCTCCTGCCGTAGCCTCTTCTCTTCTTCCAGCTGGGCCTACAATATTCCACCCCAATGTTACAATGCAAAGCAAAGGTATGTAAAAATTAATGAACGCGAATAAAACAGAAATAACTCGAGTGCCTCCATCCGGATCAGGCAAAGTCCGTGGTGGGCGTATGGCCGGGCTTGAGCTCGTGCTCCTTGATCGAATCTGGGAGAGAGTGGGAGTAGTGGCCGTGTCGAGTGTGCTGTCGCCAATCCAGGATCGCCCATGCTTCTTGCCTCCTCCCACCCTCATGACGACTTCTCCATCAAGATCCCGGTGCTCGGATCGTACTCGCCCATGGACCGCCCTTGCCATCGATGTGTACTCACCGAGGCGGTCAGGATCGGTCGCATTGTTGTACACCGAGGGCGGGTCCTCCGGGTTGTAGTCGACGTCGGACGTCGCTTGCCCTTGTGGGCCAAAGCCCATGCCTTGAACTGGAGCAAGGTGGCCACCATGTGACGACGATCGCGAAAAAAACAAGAAGATGATTAGAAATTATGCGAATTGAGCGTTATAATAAAGAAATGAATTAGCGTACCCATGTAGCCGCCAATTGCCGAGGCTACTGATTGCCTTGATGGTGTGGTGCACTGCATCATCAAACGCCGCCCCGACAAGCGCCAGCGTCTCCTCCCACTCGGCGGCGCACCACTTGTCCACCATCTGCCCTCAAAGATCGAGATGCCGGGCGCACCACCACGGAGGCACCTACACGCCATCAAGTATATGACATATAAGAAGATCAAATTAAGCGTACTTAATCTCGTAAAAATCAGATTAATGTTCTATATTTACTGTATGTATTCTTCCCGTCACCTCATGTTTCTTGCTTGAGTTTTGTTGATCTTCAACCAAGGTAGGTAGCGTTGTATGTTACGATGGCACGGACGCGCCTACGTAATGCATGTCCTTCACGAGTTTATAACGTGCTTTGTGAGCCACACTAGCCGCCTTGGCCTCATATCCTCCCGGCATCTCAAGAAATCCTGCATATAGACGCGATGTATCCAAATATTATTTCAAGAATGTCCAATGAATGCGATGTATTGAGCAATGTAGTGCGAGGAAGACTTACCCACACCGACCGTCACCCGCCGCCTTGTTGGCGAATACCCCGCCATCCCGATCCGTAAATCGGGAAGGCGACGAGTGGTCCCACGTAGGCCGGCTCTCGCCTCCGCCAAACGCAACCAACCAGGAAGTGTAGCCTCGCACAAAGACCAGGATGCCATTGACATGGCGCTTGTGATCACCGCACCACAAGCGCCCAACCCCCGCCCAAGTGATTAAGATAAATTATTAGTTTCTATTGTGATTTTCAACATATCAAATGAAAAAGTAGTGATAACATCTAAAGTTACTTACCTAGCCCCAGTGGGTTGAATCAGCGGGCGTCTCTCACGAGGTATCGGTCGCCTCGGGAGGGTCGAGGACCTCGCAACCAGACACCCGACGAACCAGGAGGAAGCGGAACCCCCGCCCTCCTCCTCCTCCTCCTCCGCCTCCGCTCCTCCTCCCGCCCCCCTCAAGAGTGCTCCTGCTCCTCCTGCTCTGCTGCTCCTCCCGCTCCTCCTACTCCTGCTCCCGATCGCTTTCAAGATCGGGTCGTTTTGGTAAAGCGACCTTACGCCTCATACCGCCCACCATCTTTGTTCAATCACCGCAATTAAAAAGAGTAAACCAATAAGCACGATAAACAAGACGTACTTAGAAAGAGATGCAAAATAAACAAAACATAATTAGAAAATAACAAAGTATTACATGTATTAGAAATAATCGTAATGATCGGATTAGTCGGATCATAAGTCTCATCATCACTATCACCATGTCCATATAATCAACAATATTCGAAAGAGCAATGTTGTCATCACCGTCATTGCCTAAATGTAATCGTTGAAGTAATTCTAAGTCCTTCACATTTTGAACCTCATCTCCGGCGTCCTCGTCAACAACCCTTTCATTGTCTACTTCCATTCCGATCGCTTTGTTAAGTCTATCTCAAAACTCCTTCTAGCCCCTCTTCTTGAAAGAACTCTCCGTCATATGTGTTTGGGTCAAAGTTGTAATCTTCATTGTTTAGGACAGGTAGTTTACCGTGTGGCGATACCTTGTACACAACATCCCAACCCTTAAGACGGTCGTCTTTTTGGCACGGTATGAGAGATAATAAACTTGCGTGGCTGTTGAGCCACAATATACACATCGTCTCTCGGTAAGACGGATGATCGCTCAATTTCGACTAGCCCAAGATTAGGGTCCGTCTCGTTACTTGAGGATCAAACCAATGGCATTTCAATATGACAGATTAAGAGGTTTGCAACCATGAAACGTGAGTTCAGATATTTCTTCAATTCTTCCATAATACTCGACCCCATCAAGGCCAGCGTAAAACTCCTAGATTTGTGGTTCTTCGATTGGGCAATGACTCGCTCATGTCTTGTTGTGTGAAAGCGATATCCATTCACGCTATAACGGTAAATGAGCTTACCCTATAGGCACAGCCATCGGCAACCTGTCTCAACTCGGCGCTCATAGACGCATCGATTTGGCCCTGCAAGCTCAAGCAGGATAGTTCATTATATTATTCGCCCGTACGAGCAACTTGTAATGTCAAACTAAGTACGAGCTAAATTGGACAAGACCTTCGCTTGAACCAAGAAATGAAATCGACATTCCATTTCCGCACTCGCCTAAGAAGGGTCTCGGCTTCTGCGGGGTAGGTTCCTTGATTCACGCCGAATTGATGATGAAATTCCCTGCACCAACGAGAAACAAGGGGGTTGGATGCAGAATAGTGACTACTCGAGAACAAGTTTGTTGACAACTTACCGCATGTACGGCTCCACTTCGGAAAGGTTGTTCAACACATATAGCATGATAGTGCGCCACTCTTCATGTTTCAAGGTCTTGGGGGTCGCATCACTTGCACTTCCGAGTTGCCCTCGGAAAATGCTAAGGTTCGATTCATTTTCGCCAGCATTGTAACGAGGGGGTGGATTGTGCACGCTAGGAAGGTTGTCACCATAGTACGTTGTTGTGAAGTTTGACACCTCCTCCAAAATGTATGCCTCTGCAACGGAAGCCTCAATTTTGCATTTATTTTTACATTTAGTTCGATGAACCTTTAGACATCTCTCAATTGATAGCACCAACGGCCTCAAGACGGGCCCCCATTCGTGCCTCATACGGAGGTGCAAAATCAAATGTCAGATCGGATTGAAGAAGCCGGGTGGAAAGATCTTCTCCAACTTACAGAGCAACACAGTGCCATTCTTTCCAAGTCTGCAATCACGGTCCGAGATAACTCCTTGGCACAAAGTCATGGAAGAAATTGCTCAACTCGCCAAAGACTAGCCGACATGCTTAGGGACATAGCCTCGAACCATCACCGGAAGAAGCCGCCAAGCCATATGTGGTAGTCATGACTCTTGAGCCCATTGATTCGCATAGTAGATAAGTTCACTCCCCTCCTCGATTCATTTGCATACCCATCGTGGAACATTAACGCTTGGAACCATTCTAGTACTTCCTCCTTTGGGGCCCGGTCAAGACGAATTCGCCTTAGGCTTTCTCCATGTCCCGCCGCCTCTAGGAGGCTTCATTTCTTGCTTTGGTCTATCGCATAACGCTGCGATCCACTCTAGCCTTAATGTTGTCCTTTGTCTTATCAGGAATGTCCATGATTGTTGCCCAAAGTGCCTCGGCGACATTCTTTTCAGTGTGCATTACATCAATGTTATGTGGAAGAAGAAGGTCATCAAAATAGGGGAGCCTCAACAAGCCCGACTTATGAGTCCATGCATGTTGCTCACCATATCCCACAAAACCACCTTCTTGATTGACCTCGAGAGCATCTATCTGAGCACGAACCGCGGCACCGGTCATCATCTGTGGTGCAGGGTCTATAACTACGACACCTTTCGTAAAGTTTTTGATGTCTCGTCTGAATGCATGGTCAAGAGGGAGGAATTGTCGATGTTTGTCGAACGAAGAATACTTGCCACCCTTCAGCAACCAAATGAACTTCAGAGCTGCCTTGCATACTGGGCATGGGAACTTCCCGTGAACACACCAGCCGCAGAATATCCCATACGCCGGGAAGTCATGCAGGGAGTAGTGGTACCAAACATGCATTTTGAAGTTTCTCTTTGTAGCTCGGTCGTATGTCCATACCCCTTCCTCCCAAGCACGGACCAATTCATCAATCACAGGCTCGATGAACACACCCATATTATTCCCCGGGTGTTCAGGAATTATCAACGACAAGAATATGTTCTGTCGTTGGAAGAGGACGCCGGGGGGGAGATTGAGGGGGATAACGAACACGGCCAACAAGTGTATGGGGCGCCATCATTCCATAAGGATTGAACCCATCTGCTGCCGCCAAGAACACGCACATTACGAGCCTCTACATTTTCTCACGATGAATCACATCAAAGTGGGTCCATGCTTCACCATCGGATGGATGTACCACTTCTCGTGATTGTATCGACGCCCATTTTTGTGCCATGTCATCTGCTTTCATGGTTTCCTCGGTCATGTATAGCCGTTGGATCCTCGGTATGAACGGAAGGTACCGTAGGATTTTCACGGGGATCGCAAGCTGCCTCTTCTGACCATCACCAGAGTCTACCTCCAGGAACCTAGAGGATCCACACTTTGCACAGCATTTTGCTTCCGCTGTTCTTTCCTAAATAGGATGCACCCTTCTGACAAGCATGTATCTCGCCATATGGCATCTTAAGTGCACGAAGAGTTTCTTTGACTCGTACATGCTCTTTGGCAGAATGTGACCCTCCGGAAGCATGCTGCCAAAAACTGTCAACATAGCATCGAAGGCGTCTCGACTCAAGCTAAACTGGGACTTCAAGGCCATTACGCGTCCAATGCCATCCAGTTGAGAAACCTTCGTCTGGCCGTGAAGGGGTTTCTGTGCCGCAGACAACATGTCGTAATACGCCTTTGCGGTTGCCTCTGGCTCCTCCTCCTTACGTCCTTCAGCGAAGTGTGCTTCATGATAGTCATTTAACATGTCTCCTACCCCGCCATCAGCATCATAATCCTCGACGCGTGGTCTCACGACCTCCTCTCTCATACGATCGATTCACCGTGGTAGATCCACCGTATAGTCTGCCAGAATCCAAACTTGTAAAGATGTTTACCCATGACCTCCTTTGTTTGTCGACGCGTGTTTGCACATCTGCCGCAGGACACCAAGTGGCACGCGCTCCTTTAACCTTGGCAAATGCTAGTTCCAAGAAAGCATCGGTCTTCTCAATCCATTCATCGGACAACGAACCCTGACTTGAGCGGCCCGTGTACATCCACTCACGGTCATCCATCCTCTAACATATCAGGGAGTAATATAAGAATCAAATGCATCTACACGATCTTTCTCCTATCTAATAGGTGAAGATAGGTCCTAATCCACGAGGATCGTAGATGAGGTTAGTTTCCATGCTCTACTCTATCCGAGACATTTTTGAAGATTTCCCATTGTTCTCCAAATACACGCCCCGGCAGGAGATTGTGTATCCGGAGAACAACAGGAGATGTCAGCCAAACTCACTACGGATCGGAGTAGACCATGGAAACTAACCCCATCTACGATCCTCTGCTATCCAAAAACGTGGATAATTGAAACAGATACGGTTATAGATATGCAAAGATCTCGCATATTTCCAACCGTATCTCTTTCGAACGGAGACGCCTAACTAGGTTACGCCTAACCGAGAATAAATTGGGCCGACCAATCAGAGAATGGCATTCAACAAAGTGATATAGCAATAACAAAGTGATATACCAATCAAATATGGCATTCAACTCCCCCTCATTCTTTAGAACATTAACACATCAGTATAGCAATAGCATCTTTCATAAAATATAACCAAGTGATATATATGTCACTAAAACATCATAGACTAAGCCAAGTAACATCGCCGACTCGCTAAATCGCACAACACAAACACAAGGAGATCCACGAAACTAACACCGATAACTAACACATTTCACAAATGATGAGACCTAAACATAGATTATTCAATGACAATTACTAACACAAACTAATCACACCACATTTAACTAATACAAAGATCGCAACATCAACAAAGATGATCAGAATCAAACCATCGGTAATGCATTTAATTGCGCTTCTTGAACAAATTAACATAGCACAATCACAAGCATCCATCACAGCTCATAATTCACCAACATCACGTAACTGCACTAACATTCACGGTTCACAAATCACGGTTGTATAATTAACGAAGCACAATTAATGTAAATTAGAGCATTGATTAAGAAAAGTAACAAGAGAGGAAGAGGGATTGGGGTAAACCGAGCAGAGCAAGAGTAGATGAAGAAGAGCAGAGGAGGAGCCGATGGAGTGGAGGGAGTTGTCGCCGTCGATGTCGGTGAAGAGGTGGCGGCCGGAGAAGAATCGTCATGGGCGGCATGCATGGCGGGCATATGGGCGGGCGGCGGGCGCGGGCGGCATACGGGCGGGCGGGCGGCGAGGGCGGGCGGCGGGCGGGCAAGGGCGGCGGCGGCGCGCGGCGGGCGCATGGGCGCGGCATGGCGGGGCGGTGGCGATGTTGGTGGTGAAGGTGCTGGCCGCTTTTGTTATGGATTGTTTGCCGAGTGCCCCGATCCGCACTCGCAAAGCCCTCCTTGCCGAGTGTCGCCCACAAGGCACTCTAAGAACACCTCCTTTGCCGAGTGTCGCCTGCAAGGCACTCGGCAAACAATTTTTTTAATAAAACTTCCTTTCTCTCTTTCTTTTCCATAACGTGTTTTACAAATTTGTTCAATGTACTTGAAAATACCTTGTCAAATTCACTCAACAATGCATATTCGATGCTTCTACAAACATTAGACCATTATTTCATGCGATTATAGCTCAAATTCAATTTATATCATTTAAAATTCTATAATTGCGCTTTAAAAATTAAAATTATCAAACAGATCCGAAAAATTACCAAAATTTCACATGAAACAATCTCTTTTGTCTATTGCCTATACAAAAACTTTTGTAGTCAAACCACAATTCGATCATTCACTTTGACTCCAAATCTTATCAATCCTTCTCAACTCTACGCTTCTTCTTCGTAAATGCTTCGGTTTGTAAGCATCAGACGTGACAACTCATGCGAAATCTTATAAATTTTAACCACAGCCTCCACGTATGATATCATGACATCTTGACAAATCTCATGATTTTCAGACTTTGTTTGCTTTTTAAAAATTTAAAACCATTCTACCAAACGCTCGTGGTCGTGTTTCCTAAACAAGATGTTCAAATTCCTTTTCATTTCACGTAAGGCCTCAAACCGGCTGAATAACATGAATATCATTTTTCTACTCATTTTTTCCTATTATTTGAATCAATTGCGCTCAAATTTGACTTGATTCAAAAATTGCTTGAAATGCAATTAATTAATTAATTATAGCAAACAAATAGAAAAATATACCAAATTTTAACATGGAGTACCATATGTTGTATGTGGAGAGTAGAAAAGTTTGAAAGGTAGGAAAGGAAAAGGTTTTTATTTTTTTGCCGAGTGGCGCAAACAAAACACTCGGCAAAGAGCTCTTTGCCGAGTGTCAGCTCCAGACACTCGGCAAAGTTTTAACGGCGGCGGCTGACATCTAACGGACGGCGGTTGGTGCCGAGTGTTTTATGTTTGCCGAGTGTTTTATTGGCAACACTCGGCAAAGAGTGTCTTTTGCTGAGTGTTTTATTGGCAGCACTCGGCAAATATATTTTTTGCCGAGTGTTTAATTTTCGCCGAGTGTGACCATGGAGGCACTCGGTAAAGTGGTTGTTTACCGAGTGCCCGATAGATTGCACTCGGCAAAACTCCAGACACTCGGCATATTACAGCTTTCCGGTAGTGAACTTACGGATGTGTTTTTGACGAACTTTGAGATGCATGAGGGTTTTTGACAAACTCCCCTACTTGCAGGTCATGAGTTTTTGTAAAAATCCCTATAATCTTGGTAGCACTTCACGTACGAAAAGAGAAGTTCAATTCATACGAACTCTCCTAGGCTTCACTGACATATTAGACCTTCCAAATTCCAACCATCAGTAATACCCATCTTTCAGCGAGTGTAGAAGATTTGTACGCATATATAGCACCTCGCTACTATAAAACATAAGGCTGAGATCGATGCTTGCATTGGTGGGTGAACTGTGTTATGCGATTACACGCACAGCTTATGCATGCATGGGGCATGTTACCCCGGCGGGAAACCAACCATCGGAATTCGATGGTTTTGGTAGTGAGAGAACCTAAGAATGGTGAATGATGGAGTGACGTAGGGTTGGTCGATATGACTAATATCCGGCTTTATAAACAATTGCCGTCCACGTAACCGAGCACGTACGGCTGAAGAAGAAAACGGGAGATCGATGAATGCGGCTCCAGCTCGATTGCACGTAACGAGGTATTTAGTTGGCGATTAAAAATCAATTAAGTGTGGCCGTAGCCTAACGTACATCACGTCAAACTACGGTTTTTGTACGCTGGGGGTGGCGGAAAGGCGCCGCGCGCGAACGTCAAAGTTTTGCCTTTTGTGATGGGCAAAAGGGTAGAGCGCTGCGTAAAATAACTTGTTTGGATTTCATTTCTTTTTGGGAGGAGCTAGCGGCTTATCAAAGTGCCTATGAGACAAGGTGCTAGATTTCCTAGTCGATTAAATCGTGTCATCAAATGTGATAGTGACTTCCAATGATAGAGCTTTAGGATATTGGCGCTCTTAGCTTTTGTAAACTCTGATTTGCAAGTTGGCGATGACAAGTTTCTCCTGTGGCCATCACTTGATGAGGTGAGTTATTGTTATCTACGAGCAGAATAACCCTTCACATTTCGGAAAGAGTACTTTTGGCGGTGTAGTTTTTTCTATTGCCGAGCTCAAGAGAAAACTGAGTCTTGGCTCGAGCTCGAGCCTTGAGAAGTCGAGAGTACCCAGCCATGTGTGATCTCCTATTATTAAGACCACGGGCAACAAATAAACTAGACCAATCTGAAAATATTAGACCCTTCTTATTTCTTAGTTATGCATTTTTTATAGGATTTCATCGTTATACTCAACAAGTAACAACAACAACAAAAATGCTGCGATAAGTTGTTAATTTACAGAAAAATGACTAACTCCAATATGCTCTTACAAGAGCGAAGCTAAGAACTTACAGAAGATGATCATGCATACTACCTGAGGTGCAACTTCTAGATCAGAAACTAGTTAGGTTTGCTTGTGCCACACAATCCTTCTATGTTATAATTCTGAATCAGTGTGTCCGATCCAAATCCCACGGCAATATAGCCTTTTTCTACCTAAAAGGTAGAGAATTCTCTACCTTATGACCAAGGCGGAGCTAGGTCTCGGGCCTACCGAGCAATGGCTCAAAGCCTAGTGAAAAATAGAAGGTAAAAATCAGAATGAGAAACGTATTTTGACAGCTGCAATATGATTTTGGGCCAAAAAGCACTGGGCCGGCGCTGGCTTGGCCCCTGCTTATGACCATTGTATTAAAATGGTTGTCAAGAATTACAAAGTTAGCGAAAAAGAAAAAGAAAGGAAAGCAAAAGCAAAAACAAAAACAAAAGAAAAAAAAGCTATATAGACATGGGATTTAGAAGTAATGACTCTACAATAAGAGGTGACCGCACTGTCGAAGGGAAGTATGGTGCTCGGTTTTAGTCCTGTAGGTCCAGAGGCTAATGTAGTCTTGGATCTGATGCTGCATCACGGTGGCTCCATTTTTAGTATTTTGGAATACCCGCTTATTTTTCATGATTCATAAAGAACGAGTGCAGGCTGCAAAGCATATGGGCCAAACTTCGCAGTAGCTCGTTGATTGTGCTGATACTCTTTCCATAAATTCTAACATGTCCTTGGAAGAGGTAGCTTCTGCTGCTAATCCTAGTTTTTTTTTCAGAGATGATCCATAGCTTTACATCGCCGAATGATGTGATCAATTGTCTCTAATGCCAGGCAAATGTCGCAGTGAGGATTTGTCATCCATTGCTTAGTTGTCATATTATCCTTAGTGTTTAGTTTTCCTTTGAAAGCTAGCCATAAGAAGATTCTGTATCTGTATGGGATTGATCTGTGCTAGGTATAATTTGATGCTTTCCATTTTAGGCCGTGGAACGATAGGATTTTGTACACTTCTGATGTAGTTACATTGGCCATGGTCGAGGCGATGACTCTTTAGTCCAGAGTTCCCTATGTGAGGTGCTACTCAGACAGAACATGTAGCAAAGCCTGGTATTCCAAGAGCGCCTGCTGTGATAGAACTGGATGAAGTGAAACTGCTCAGTTGTTACCCACTAATTGTGAGCTAGATGTGCAATTCGGATTAGCGGCATACGTGAACATAGTGGGAAAGCATAAATGTAATATTCCTATGGATGCCCAATAGTCCTTCCAGAACGAAGTAGTATGTCCATCTCAGATTATGACCCTTGTCATTTGCGTAGTTATCTCAATGACAGCTGATAAAGTTTTCCAAATTGTTGTGTCTCCCTGCCGAGGCTGTATTGGTATGTGGTTTCAAATATATTGACGTCTTAACCAATTGAAGCAAGGTTCAGTCGATCGAGTTTGATAGTAACTTTCCTGTCGATTTCATGATCAAAGATTTGTTATGAATCCATAGATCACATATCCCTAAACCCCCTTGCTCTTTGGGCTGTACTACGGTGGTCCAAGCGACAAGGCAATGTCCACCTTGAATCTCCTTATCTCCCTTCCAGAGAAAGGCTCTTCTGATTTTGTCAAGGCTTCTATGCTGCTGCGCTCCGGCCATTCGATGCAACTCATGTAATATGTAGGTATTGCTCATAGTACAGACTCTTCCTCCAATCCGGACACCCAACCTGCCAGTCCACTGTCTACATCGCCTTAGTTTGCTGCCGGTACGCCATCAAGAATTAATAAATGGAAGTACCCAATAATAGTGAACACTGGGTCAAATTTAGTTTAGTATAGAGCAGGAGATTCCAGCTCCCCCGTCGAGTAGAATTCTGCTTCTAATTATTATTGATGCAACTTGACATTTTTTATAAATAAAAAAAGCATCAACATCATAAACTCAGAATATATATGCAGCTAGCGAGCATTTCCAGGTCGAGGCATCTGTTCAAGAGAGTTATGTTTTTTTCAACTTTCGATTTGGTTTAAATCGATCGTATTTCGGCTTCGGTTTAGCGGAATTCTGTCGTCACGATCTCATTGCCAAGTAATAATGCACAAATCAGTGGTCTCCGTGCAGTAGTACCTTTTCCTGAAGGAATGTTTCAGAGCTCATCTCATTACCAGATGCTATCAGATAGAGCAATCCAGAATAGCTCGTATCTGCACATGCTAAGCCCATCAACCGTCCAGATATGAAATCTGGCCCTCCAATGGACCGCGCAGCCCATCGCGCGTCATCCACAACCAATCTGCTCGATGGGCTCCGAACAACCAGGCAACCACCTCCGGAGAGCCACCGGCCTAACAACGCGACGCTTCTCAATCTTGGTACAAACAAAAGCCTCGGCCGGCCGTGTGACACGCGCGCGCTATAGGAGAATCGAAGCAGTGCGAAGCCGTGCACGGTTCCATACCAAAACCAAAAAGGCTCGGTACCTGTTTGGATATTACTTTTTTTTTCTTTCTAAACCGTAGTATTTGAAAACCACAGTTTTTATAGTACTAATCATAAAATACTACAGTTTACGAATACCACAGTTTTAATGAAAACCATGTTGTGTTTGGCAAATGCAGGATGCAACACATTGTTTTCTTTAATTGTTAGCCTAACTAGTCATTATTTACGAACATTTAAAAATTGCATAGAATATGCATGCATGGGAGCTATTTTTTGAGCGTGCATTTCTATCATAGCTATGTTTCTGTTTGCATGTTCTGATTTTATTTGAATATATAGTACCTTACCTACTTTGAGGGTTTTGTAAATATTAAAAAAATGTTATATCTCTAAAGTACCAATATTAAAGATAGTAATATAAGCTCTAGTTCTATGTACATATGCCGCAAATGAGAAAGGTCCTGTAGAGAGATGATTCATAAATATATCATGCTATATACAAGAGTATGTACAGATCGGCCGACAATCCAATTTAAAACGGAAACAAAGAGAACATCTGCTTCTATCGGTGCTTGTTTATGTAAAGACCCTATACTAGGATTAACCATACAATAGAGCATACGGGAATAAATAGATGTGATGGAGGCGCGCCTCCGGATGTTAAGAAAAAAAGAGGCCTCGAGTGGATTTTTAAAAACTCAAAAAAAAAATCATGGTATCGAGAATACTGTGGTTTTTAAAACTATGTTATTTATTGTATCCAAATATCTCAAAGTTTTCAATACTTCAACAATTTTGAGAAACCATGGCATTGTCTAAGAGCACGTACAATGCTGGTGCTTAGTACAGAAAAACTGATTTTTCTTGTCACGTTGAACAAAAAAGGTGTTTATTTTGTAGCATCGATATTTGATTGGACACCGGTGCTTAAGAGGTGCTTATGTATATAACTATATATAATTAATAGATAATGCAATCATCTAAATACCTACAAAAGAGATGTTTGCATTGGAAGAACTGATTTTTACATAGGTGCTTGATAACGTTGTTATATTCTCTTTCTTTAAGCACACGTATATAAGTATTTCGTATTGTACATGCCCTAAAAACTCCAAACAGTCGATCTGGCAGGGCTTAGGGTTTGTTTGGTTGGTGCTCTGGATTCCATGTCTGGGAAAAAGTGGTGCCTGAAGGTAACCTGAAAAGTATATGTTTTTTGCCTGATCAGGCAAGCCTTAAGATATAGGGCTTGTTTGGTTGGTGACCTGGATTTTATGCCTGGGGAAAAGTGGTGCCTGGAGGTAGCCTGGAAAGTAGATGCTTTTTGCCTGGCCAGACAAATCTAAAGATGAGTTGTTTGGTTGGAAACCTGTATCTGGAATTGGTGAATAAAAAATAAACCGTTGGATCGAAGCAATGAACAGTAGATCGAGCTGCAATGAACAGTAATCGAGCTGCCTGGGAGGCAGAGCTCCCAGGCGCTCGTTTTCTCCGCCTGGACGCCACGGCTCACCAGGGCTGCAAGCAAACATACGCCAGGCAGGAAGCAGGGGCAGTCCTGGCTAGGCAAATGACGAGCAGGCTTGAAAGCAAACAGTCTCATAGTGTTTGGTTGATGACTTGTACCTGGTAGAAAGCCTTCACTGCTTGGAGGAAGTGCTTAGACCAGGGAGATAACTAAGTTTGCAACCAAACGATTTCCTGGCAGACATCTGGCAGTGTCCTGATCAGGCCACCGCGTCCAGGTATCAATCCAAAGACCCTTAGCAGGTGCGCGCGCACGTTGCCGGGGCAGGTGGTGGTCAAGTCCGCGGCCTCTGTCCACGCGACCAAGCGCACGTAAAACGCACTGGGAAACAGTCAATAGGGCGCCTACGCCGGCACGCGCGCGGCGTAGCTAGCCACTACTACATATGTCAGTATGTCACCACTTCACCCCTAATGACTAACGTACATGAAAACCGAGCAGCATTTGGTATGGGAATCAATCGACCTGCAGGCAAATGGAGTTGTTTTTTTGTTTTTGTTTTTACGAGGAGCTATGCCTCCAATTTCATCATGTAGGTGCTAGACCACGCTATGTTTTTAACGGTACAGCGGTTTTATGTTGTTTCATGAAGTTTCAGATATTTAAAAGTTCTAAATTTTGAGTTTGAAGTTTCGATTAGATTTCAACGTGTTTCAGATCTCTAGAAGTTTCTAGAAGATTCCAAGAATGTTTCAAGCCCAAGTTTTAACAAGTTTCAGATTTATGCAAAAGGATTCATGAAGTTTCATGTAGAAGGTTTCATGCAGAAGGTTATATGCAGAAGTTCTTCCCCATATCTGCAACTTGGTTATATACAAAAGGTTTCATAAAGTTTCAAGAAGTCTCATGAAAACATTTTAAAAGTTGTTGGTTTCAGTGAGTTTCACGTATTTCTAGAATTTCCAGAAGATTTCAAGAAACTTTCAAGCCCAAGTTTCAACAAATTTCAGATTTTGAAACTCAAGTTTCAGACAAAAGAGTTTCAAGAAGTCTCGTGAAAACATTTTAATTTTTTTTATTTCAGTGAGTTTTGCGTATTTCTAGAAGTTTCCAAAAGATTTCAAGAAAGTTTCAAGCCCAAATTTCAACAAATTTCAGATTTTGGAACACAAGTTTCAAGAAATTTTAGCAAGCCTCAACAAATGCTTATATATTGGAACTCAAGTTTCAACAAGTTTTAGACAAAAAGTTTCAAGAAGTGTCAGCAAGTTTCAACATATTTCAAGAAGTTTCATAAAAAACAAACAAGAGCAAAAAAAAATCCCGACGTGCTCACCCACGGCCGCGCGACCGCTCACCACCACAGCTCCGCGCTCGCTAGGACGTCGTGGCCATTGGCCTTCCCACCTACCACCGAGCTCACCCGTGGCTCCATGCTAATCGAGCTGCTGTGGTCGTTGTAGGGTCAAGGATAACTGACTAGAGGGGGGTGAATAAGCGGTTTTTAACACTTTTGGTTAAAAATCTAATTTTTAGCATATAATGAAATGAAATTTGTTATCACAATTCAAGGCCTAAATAATCTAAGTCTTTCTAAGTGCGCCAACATCTCTAGATTAAGCTAAGCAAACCTAATCAAGAGACAAATAATTGCTATGAAAGTAAATGCACTAAGAGAAGAGCAATAGGAATAAACCACAAAATAAAGACAAACGATGTTTCCTGTGGTCTTGGAGACTTGCCGATCCCTCCTAATCCACGTTGAGGAAGCTTGAACGAATCAAGTCGGCTCCACACGAGTACACCCCTTGATCACTAGTGGTAGTTTTTCCCCACTCTTGATAGGCGAGTTCCAACCTTCACAATCAACCGGATCTTCTCATAAACTTCTTGAGAAGATCACCGATGCACCTCCTTCAAGCCATCTAGGAGGCGGCAACCTCCAAGAGTAATAAACCAACAACGCTTCACTTGATGATGCTCAAGTGCCACGAAGGTCAAACTCAACTTAATGCACTTGGAAACACTCTACAATCTTTGGAAGGTGAAAAGTTTGCTCTCAAGGAGTAGAAGAAGAAGCAATGTCTCAAGTGTATTCAATAGAGGTTCTAAAATCACCCTTGCTACAGGTGGAGGGGTATTTACAGCCTCAACACCCTCTACTAGCCGTTAGCACACGAAACTGTGCAAAAAAACAGCAAGCCCGGTCAGACTGCGGGTATGAGGCCGGTCAAACCGGGCTATAGTATAATGGTAAACTATGCAGTAATGATTGCTATAGAATATACCCGTTACGCTGGGTCCGATCAGACCGCCCACACAAGGTCCGGTCATACCGGGTTCAAGAATATCTCAAAAACGACGAAGATTGCTTACTGGAAAAAAAAGTTGACCGTGACGGTTAGACCGGGGCCCCGGTCAGACATGCCAAGAACTCGCGATCAGTCCGAAGTGATGAATTCAACAACAAACGCAAAAACAACTCTGTTTGGAAAAAGTTGACCACACGATCAAACCGGAGGTTTGATCAGACCGGCGTTATGCCCACGGTCAGTCCGGGAAGCAAATCAAAGGAGTGACAAGGGAAAAATGAGCTCTCTGGAAAAAGTTGATCGCCTCAGCGGACTGAGGTCCCGGTTAAATCGGCTGAGTGCCTGCAATCATTTCGGCCAAAAATTATATCAAGGAATTTTCATGACTGTGAGATCAAATAAGAGTCCAAATATGCATCCAACTAAGTTTGAGCAGTGTGTCACAATTCGCTATCAAGCTACTGCCTATTGATATCTCTTTATAGTACAGCTACCTACACTAGCAATATGGTTTTTTAAATCTTCAAACACCTAGACCGGTAAAACTATGAAAATGATCTTATTTAACTAGATACCTTTACCTTGAGCTAGATCATCTTGATATCCATTCACCGGGTGCATTTTGTGCTCTTTTTCTTACATCTGGGACTAACCCTTTTAATTACTTGAACAAACATATTACTCAACAAATAATGATTGTCGTTAATTACCAAAACCCTAAAATGGGGTCTAGATTCTTCACCCGCTCACCTCCCCACGCGTCACTGTGCGTGCCTTCGGTAGCCGCTTCCACTCACCTCGCTCTGGCCGAGCCCGCTCACCGCCACTCTCCATCACGCTAGACCGTGGCCTCCCACATGCTTGCGGCCACTGCTCGTTGCGTGTCGCTCGAGGACCGACCCACTACCCACGCACTCGCCTTGAGTGAGCTCGTGGCCACCACGCTCAGGTGAGCTCACGGCCGCCATGCAAACACTGCAGCGGCTCGCCCCACCAACTCGCTGCTACTAGGCGTCTGAAACCTTCAGATCCACCGGTGACAAAGCCGGCATGGACTCGAGTCGCTTCAATGGTGGCACCGCTGCCTAACTGTGATAGGGCCGTTAGATCCAACAGAGGGTGACGACAGAGGAGGAAGAGGTCTCCGACGACAAGCACAGCGGCCAACCATCACCATGAGAGAGAGAGAGAGAGAGGGTGGGGGATTGGAATGGGAGTCATCAGTTGAGAGGGGAGCAGAGTTGTTTGTCTCGTGGATGTGGGGATCGATCGAGTGTTGGAGTCGTTCATTCGATGGTTCCGATCCAATGGGAGGAAGCTATACCGTACAATTCGAAGAAAATGGTACACTGTTTTCTAGTTTTTCTTGTTTCATTAATGAAATTGAAAGTACCAACATCTTACATGACGCATGACAGAAAATAAATCTCCAACCTCCTACTAATGACGCCCACGGTCCATAGAATTTCCTAATCTCTCCCATATCCTCTCATCAAACTGCTACTGCTACGGCTACTGGGAGTTTTACAACCACTAGTTTATTTATTACAAGGATTTCAGAAATACCATTCAGAATTTCTACAACCACCTACAGAAGATACTAATGCCTTCCTCTCAGCCATTTTCCAAGCGCAGGATTGCCGGGCCCAACCATGTCTTCTACTGAAAGCTTCATCTACCACCTGCCACAGTTACTTGGATCCCTGCTTCAGCAATGCGCACATCTCTTCCTTCTGCAATCCAGTCCAATACTCAATCCAATTACACACCGTGTAAACTACATGAGAAGGATCAATTGGCAATTTACTTTGAAAACAAGCCATATTCCTTGTTCTCCAAATTGCCCATAAAATCGCAGCTACACCTGCTACCACAAAACCTGCAGCCAAATGGAGTTGGTGACGGTGCATGCAACGAATCTACTCACATTGTCATCTGGGTCAGAAGGGTTGTACATGCTCTCATCATCCACTCCAACATGATCCTCTTCCTCACTTTCTGGCTCACTCACATTATCTTGTTCACTCCTATTATCTGGCTCACTCACAATATTGGGTTCACCAGTATGTGGAGGCTCAATTTGTGGCTCACTGTGGTAAAGGACTACAACCTGCAATTCATCCTGAGGTGGAGGTGGGGCAACTGAACCATAGCTAGCTTGGCTACATGAATCCATTGCTAGGTTGACAATAGTGATGCAATCCGGCTGTGATACCTCCATGCCTAGCAATGGATCACCTTCCCAATATGGAGCTACATCCATTACCTGCACATTCAGCAAGACCTTTCTAATTTTTTTTCTCCAATGCAAATGTGATTTCCAAATCTGCATCAAAGCGTATGTCGACGTGCTCGCTAATGGCATCATTCCAACAGGACACAGATAGATATTGCCGACTTCCTCACTTGAATTCTAAGCGCAAGAAGGCAATGAAATCCGCCATTTTGAAATTCCCAAAGTCTATTACCTTTTGCACCCACTTCCACTTAGCCTTGTTGTATTCGATCCTATTCCTATCGGGCTTTGCTATGTACAAGCCGACTCTAACAATTAGCCGAAAGCCTTGGTAGGATCCATCCTACCGCAAGAATGAAACTGATACATTGCAAGAAATAAATAAAGCACCATCTACTGTAAATAATGCAATAAAATGTGAGAAATCACAAATCCCCATTCCCTCAATATCAAGCACAATTCAGAAATCCGAAACCCTAATTCCCCTTTCCCAAAATACTAAGCACGATTTAGAAATCCTTACCTGTCTAGCACCCACGAAGCCGAACTTGTCACATCTTTGGGGAACCTCTCTGCCATGGTCTTCGCCGGACTCCTCAATCCGGGTTTGCCTGGACTCATCTTGCTCCAACTCGATCTACTCATCGTGGCATGCTTCATTCTCAGGAGAGGAAGATGTTGCAGAGGAGTGCCAGTGGCGGAGTGGACTGCTGGCGGCGGCAGTCGACTGGAGTGGTGGCAGAGGCAGAGCGGGGTCATCACAGTTGTGGAGTGGAGTTGTGGCGACCAATTGGGAAACCAAGAGAGAAGGGGAAAAGTGGGGGATGCGCGACCGATTCGGTTGGGATTAGGTCTAGGTCACACGAGGAGAAGAGGGGCATTACTGACATTTCTTTTTTCTTTTTGGTCTCTCACAACCAGTCCAACGTGACTTAACGACAGTGAAACTGACGACAATGTCATTTCCAATAATTTCAAATCTTTGGGGCGCTATTTTGCACTGCGTCACTAAAAGGATGTTATTCCTCTAAATACGGCTGAATGCGATGCTACTGAACCAATTTTTCCTATAAATTACTCTTTCACCAGTATGAGACTAAACTATTCATACTTTGAAATTTAAGGAACGAATAGGCATTTACACTTATGCGCCCAATTCTAGCACTAACCTCTACCATCGCAGCAGGTAAGAGAACCTCGGTTTAACACTTGTTAATTTGGGTTACTCTCAAATGAGATTAACATTCCTGCCAATTTGCTGTAAGCGACACGGAAGAATGGCAAATGCCAGCCACGGAACTCTGCAAATTAACAAAGGTGACGACGTACTCGCAATGAGTCAATGCTGTACGCTGTAGCTGATTGGCCACAGCATTTGGAAAAAAAATAGTTGCAAGTAGGAGCTAGCCAGCTATTTCTGCCATCTCTGACCAACCACCGATCGAGCATGCGAGCTCCAGTATAATGCCGGCCACCGGGCATAGTACAAAACAGTCGGACAGGTCACCGAACCATTCATGCTCCCGGTTCACCGAACCGGCGGTCTGGTCAGCCCGTTGGACGCTTCAACCGCGGTCCATTGTAACGTTATATAACTCTGTATCCCTCATATAACACATGAATGGCGTGAGTGAGTTTACTGATTTGAAGTCGCTCAGCCAAATATGCAACTGCATTCGGTTTCAGTTCCAGATTGTGTCGTGCTATACTGCCATGCATGTTATGCGTGCTGCTGTGATCTCCGTGCATGTGTTCGCGTTTTCCGTTGCTGCAGCCTGCAGGGACGCGGCGGGGCGCCGACGGCGACCGGCGGACTCCCAACCTGGGCAAACACAACAGATGCAAGAGGTACGTGCACATGGCGGACCATTTTTGACATCTAAACCTGTTTCCGTTAATCAAATTGGTCGTTAGACGAATCCGGATAGTAAAGTAATTAACTCCATGTTTAATCAGGGATCTAAATGGTACAAGATGTTCGTGTTTAAAGGCTTGCAAAAGCTAGAGACTAGAGATTCCATTACTAACAAATAATTACTTAGAAAATGACTAACTTGTCTAACAGAGGGAAGCCAGAAACTTATAGGTTTAACTTCCAAATTTAGTGCAAAATGACACGATCGAGTGCAAGCTTAGGGGCCTTGGGTGCAATTTTACCCGAGTGTTTTTTTCTCTAGAAAGGGCAGCAGGAAAGCTGGTAGTGTAAAAGATACAGGGAAAAAACTGAAGAAAAAAAGGGGAAGTAAAGACTTTACAGATGGGCTTTAAGGGCGGCCCAGCCCAAACAGCTAGGGGTGAATTACCGTTTGCAAATTCTTCGCTCCTGCCTCTGCCCGCATCCTAACCTAATTTCGTCTTTCAATTGTAATAAAAAAAAAAGGGAGCGACTAAGGCTCACGTACGGTATGGTTGGAGGCTTTCCATCGTACTCTAGCACAACATTGTTATACAATATGTATAACAATTTTAATCATGTGTACAACAAAATGTACAAATAAGAATAGAATGCCAATAAAAAAGATTAGAAAAAAAATCATATTCTCATCGAAAATTGCATGAAACCATCACTATAGAACCTAGCTGCCCTTTAAAACTAGCTCAAATATCTCGATCAAACAAATTTCGATGTTACCACATTGCAACATTTAAAAAAAAATAGCGACAACATCTGAAAATAATTATTGCAATATTTTTTAAAAGACTGCAACAAACTAGGGAGGATCATGTAACAATGGAGAAAATGGACCACATCAAAAATACCTCTTGCCGCAACATTTGATGCAACAACAATCAAAACACTTCATGCAATATTTCAAACCAACTGTTGCAACAAATTGAGCAAACGCCTGCAACAAATCGTATCCGGATGAGGCACCACAGCTGCTCACTGACGGCGTCGACGTACGGCTCCCCCACACCCGCGAACACGTTGATGCAGCGGCGGTCACGCCCCAGCGCACACATGTCGACCACGATGCCGACCGGGGCAAGGGACTGCCCGCGAGTGGAGTGGCCCTGTCTGTGTGGCGCCATAGGGAACGGTGCCGACGAGGACGCGGAGAACCAGATGAGCACGACGATGTCGGTGAGCATTGCCGGTGGAAGACCACATCCGGTGCGGCCTCGACGATGCGACCAAAGTCCGACGACGCCCTCGCCATGAGTTGCGGTCGGTGTGGATCATGCCGAGGGCGAAGAGATCACCATGCAGGCCAACTGCAGACATTGGCCGGAGCTGATCGGCGACGACGGAGAGGAAGTTGGTGGCGACGAGTGCAAGCTAGAGACTTTGCTGCTTTAGGGGTGTGTGTGTGTGTGTGTGAGAGAGAGAGAGAGAGATTTATGCTAGGGCAAAAGCAAGATAAGGAAGAGACAGGCATGGGAAGTTAGGGAAGAATAAGTGGATGAGGGTGAAGCGGATAAGGCGTCTGTTTTTTTCTCAAGTGTTAGTGGACACGAAGCATACAAACAGAACGCTCAAATCGTACGTCCTCACTGTATCACTGCCCATTAAAAAAAAGAAACCTCATCCTTGAGTTCATTGATGTATTTAACCGAGTTAAACAAGCACTTTAGTTTGTATTATATATATCCCCACACTGAAACAGATGTTTCCCATGAGCATTATTTGATTGCTATTCTTTTTCTTCGATACTATAATGTTGACCTATGCATGGTGTGTGTGCCTCTGCGTTACCTACGGAAGCAAGAACAGCGAAAACCCATCCTCGGCGAGGAGGGGGGGTGGCCCAGTGATCCGGTACAAGGAAACGGAGGGCAAGGCGGACAACATAACGGGGAGCGGCCTGATGCTCGTGAACTCGTTGATCATGTAAACAAGGCAAATCAAACATCAAACCATACTCTACACTCGCCGATGTAACAGAGCAGGAGCGAATCTAGCAAGAGAGCTTCATCAGGCTTCAGCCTACCCTCCAGCGCTCAAATCTGCCCCCTACCCCCACCCAACCTCCGGCAGCCATGGCCTTGGTTGCCTCAACCAACTTACAAGAAGAAGGAGCCAAGGAGGGAAGTCAGGAACAAAGCATTTGTGGGCCTTGCACCCTTGCCGAAGTGGCCCACAAGGCCCAACTCCACCCCACCAGTCCCTTCCTCACGCTCTCTTTTCCCCGTTCGGCCGTTCCCAAATCCATCGAGACATCGAGTGACTGAGGACGTACCAGAGTCCAGAGTTGGCCACAACTAGTGGCGATGAGGGCCTGAGGCAGTGAGGGCCAGAGGCGGCGAGGCGGTGAGGGCCCGAGGCGGCGAGGCGCCACCGAGGAGAGGAGAGAGCTAGGGCAGGGGAGCTACTGTGTCGGGCAAGGAGGGAGCTGGGGCGGGGGAGTCACCGAGGCGTAGCCGGACCCCGGAGGAGGCCGAGGTAGGGAGCCAGGCGCCGGCCGAGGTAGCCGCCGAGCCGGAGGAGGCTGGATTTGGCCATCTGGGGCAGGGGAGCCGGAGGAGGCGAGGAGAAGGATGACTAGAGGAGGGATCTGGGAGTGGAGGAGCCAGAGGAGGGCCGGAGGCGAGGAGGGAGAGCGCCGGAGCCCGGAGATAAGGAGGAGGGGCAGCGGGAGCCGAGGAGGCGTCAAGTTGTTGGGGGAGGAGGCCTCTGGCCTGGGCTAGGGTGCTGGGCTAGTAGGCTCTGTCCTCTGTGACTGTGAGGTGGGGCGAGGTGAGAGGAGAAGGAAAGGAAGTAAGGAACCGAGCCACCGAGGGGACTTGTTGCTGACTGCTGGGATCTGTGACTGAGGGTTGAGGAAGTCTGAAATGCCAAGGTGAAGTTGAAGATTGAAGGAGCTTTGCTAACTGCTGTCTACTCATCTACGGGTAATGTGGTAATGTGGTATATAGACTATAGTGTTAGAATTTAGTCAATTAGTCAATTTCTTACAATATAGTGTAGCATTGTGGTAATGTGGTATATAGTGTTAGAATATACTCAATTAGTCGATTAACACTTTGTTAGAATATATTGTGGTATATAGTGTTAGAATATACTCAATTAGTCGATTAGCACTTTGTTCGAATATATTGTCGTAATGTGGTATATAGTGTTAAGAATATACTCAATTAGTCAATTAGCAATTTGTAAGAATATATTGTGATCATGTAGTATATATTGTGGCCTCGTGAAAGTCGTGATTCAAGCTATCGTCTTAGTGGTATGATTTTTTATTTTGAATGTTCGTGATCATTTAAGTACAATGTGTTATTGTATCACTAATTTTTCTAATATTGATGCACAAGTTGTTACCTACTTGAATCATATTTATATGTTTTGGAGATATGCTTTCCATTAGTGAGGTATTTTCATTGTATTTCTTTTTTTTTGTTTGTTTTACTTTGTTTTTATTTATATATAAATTTGATTGTATAAGAATATAAAACTATGTTTATTTTTAATTAGTTTAGTCAGGCTACACTCTATTTCTATTCTGGCTTCGCCGTCGTAACGGAGACTCGCTAAGTCACGAGGAAGATTCTACTTCCTGTGTGAGACACATGTAGTGCCCATCAGCCTCACTCTAGCCAACGAACAGGTACGGCTTCTCGTTGATACCTCGATTTGATAGACCTTCTTGTTGAATGTCGATGAAAAAAGAAAGCTAGAGAAGATATTTTTAGCATCACCGCTAGCCGTGTTTCTCTGCATATATATGTACGCCTTTCTTATGTGTGCGCATGTCCTTTCTCATGTATGCGCATGTGCTGCAAGCTTTGATTTATCTTTTTTTTTAAGCCATCAAGCTTTGAATTATCACTGATCTAGGCTAGCTGTGTATATCGACATCTGCATGAATACATTGCATCCAATTGAAAAACGAATTATTAGTCCTTACTCCCCAGTGGTGTGTTTGGTTTCAGGAGTAGATTGCTACAGGATAATCCTATCGTGGCTCCTTAGGAGCGGATTGCTACAGTATAATATATGTATTATATATATAATAAAATATACTCTTAATTAGGCCAACCAAACTACAACTCCCTCTTAGACCATCAAACCACGTCTTCCTCTGGCGTCCCTCAACCTCAAACTAGCCTATGTGATGGACGGCTCATGGTCACGCATCCTTTCAACCTTTGCCCTTTGGGCATTGGACCATTTGGCCCAGCCACAATAAGATCATTCTCTCTCTCTCTCTCTCTCTCTCTCTCTCTCTCTCTAACTCTAACAATCAACAGATAACAGTCGACTCTCACTTCTCTCCCTCTCTCGACACGGCAACATGGTCACGACGAAGCCAAACGCGGCGGTGATGCGTGGCGGCAGGGTGAAGGTCGGAGGAGCAAGGCCAGGCGCCAACCGTCGGGGGGGGCTGCCGTGGCACCGAGCGACGCTGTGGATCGGGCAACCGAAGCTCTGCGCCTTATGCCAGCCGAATGTCGTGGTACCCAAATTCCCAACAACAGGGAGGTGGGTTCAATAAATTATTCTGTTTTTTTTTTGCTATTTTTACATTGAACAATATTTTTATAACCACGAACGCTCGTTCTTGGAAATCCAATTCCATGGCTCTAATATTAACTTTATTTGGAATAAGTTGTCCATCAGGCCATCGTCATGCTAGAATAGCATCTGGTCCACAACTAGTTCGGTAGAAAACACCTATTTTGCCTACCACAACTCGATCCTAAGGTGAAGGATATATACCAAAGATAGTTTCGTCTTAACTAAACGTGATTGAATAATCTTCCTAAATGTTAACCAGTGCAGCAATTTTATCAGAACACCCGTTTTTCCCCCTTCTTCACAAACAAATCAAAGTAACTTCGTAAATAGTAAGTGCTGGGTACTCACGGCCAACTGCCGACTCAAGGAAGTAACGACCACTTCTCGTACATGTTCGGAAATGTCAAGAGCATGAGCTCTCCGCTGATAATTCTGTTAGGTCCGTGTGATTGACACTTCTACGGTCCAAATGGGACGAACATAGTGATGGACATCCGTCCTAACCTTGTTGGGGGACTTGCCACTCAGTTGTATATATAGCACATCACATCAACGTGCCATTAAGCTCAAGCTTAGAGGAAACTTGGAAAATTGCGACAACACGCCTGTCATTTTCGGAGAAGGCATGAGCGTTGACTGGGCAATTAGAAGTCTTTCCTTCTTGGGCGGGAGTTTCGTTACAGTGCCATGGAAAAATCTTTCGGTTATCACTACGGTTCAGAGGCGCCAACCGTTTGATAGCTCAGCCGATGTGATACCTGGTTGTTTCGTTTGGCTAGGTTAAAGCTCAATTCTACCGACTAAATGTGGGTTAAGTTATCTGTAGACTTGTCTATGGTGAAACAAATAAAAATATTTTCCTTATGTGATGGAACTGTTTACAAAACTTTAAATCACGACGAAGAGGTGCATAGCAAAAGTAAAATGCGTGTAGGACAGATAAAAGGTGCTTATTTTGTGCTATCGATACACGAGTGCTTATGCGTATAACTTCTTGTAATTAATAGATAATACAACGGTGTCTGCATTAAAGGAGATGACTGGGAGAGTTTTCTCTTTTATTATCTAAAAAATTAGAGAAGATGACTCTTACGTAGGTGGCTTGATGAGGCACGTACATTCCCAGTTCAAACACCGTATAAAAACACCTTGTACAATCCTCTGCACTGTATCTTACCTTTTTTTTTTCAATCCCAAAATCTTATCTTTACTGTACAAGTCTTATGAAAGCCATGCTAACTATCAGTGGCATTGCAATCAATTCAACCACTAGCCCATCGTTACTACCGGCATCCATCCAGACTCCAGAGTAGACCGGCTCGGTCAAGCATTTTGACCAGGCCCGACGTGCAGACGCGGGGCCCACCGGCATCGAAAGGGCAGGGAGCACACGCGGACACATCGCACGTTTGTGCCAAACACGGCGCACCGTCTCCTCCTGCTGCGTGGCGGCCTACCCATTGGCTGGGAGCCCTGGAGCGACGAGGGACAAGTGGGCCCCGTAATAGAGCTGGCCTTCTGCACTGCTAGGGTAGACCCGGCCCACGGGTTCGTGTCACGGGGGCAGGCTTTTGACTATTCTCAGCTGGCCTTACGCCGGGGTGGGGCCCAGGGCGCAGCGGCGGAGAACTGCTCCCTGGACTTGCCGTACTGCGCCCATGCCATCCCAAAATATTTTCGTATCTCTTGGGTTCCACCCCTAACGACCTTGCTACAGAGAAAAGGTTCCTTACTATACCACGGCACACATGTCGGCACGATATTTTTTATTTTTTGGAAATATACCATCCCGTGTCCGATACAGAGAACAAAAATAAAAAATATGACGTATGTTCATGTGACCATCGACGCATGTCCACTTGACCACCACGCCTCACACCACAAACACTCGTTCCTTATCCTCAATCCCTGAAACAGCTTCGTCCATTCCTCTTCATCGACTTGTATCTCTATCCCTCTCCCTCAATCTCTATCTCTCTCAAATCCATCGGACCGATGAACTCCGATCGAGCTTACGTCACCGGCAAGCTCTCACCTTGCTCCACGCCTGCTTTTTCCCGGGCGTCGCACTCAAGGAGTTCGGTCGGCGATCAGAGCTTGCTGCATCTCATGCTCGAGAGAACATCTGCCGCAGCTAGAGCTCTCGTGCGGAGGTGTCCCCTCCCGAGGAACGGGTAGGGCTCACTGGATCTGCCGAGGCCGGAGCTCTCGTGCGGAGGTGTCCTGTCCCGAGGAGCGGGTGGAGCTTGCCGGATCTGCCGAGGTCGGAGGAGGCGGGGCACGGTAGATGACCAGGAAGATAGGGTGATGAAGCGATGGTGTGAGAGACATCCTCCACCGGTATCATTTTCTTGTTTTATTGCAGCAAGTTCCAAATTGTTGCACTAAGTGTTTTTATTTGTTGCAATGTGATGTTGTATCATGTTGTAATTAAGGTTACAAATTTGTTGCAGTGGGGTGTTAGTTTTGTTGCAGCATTTTTGTTGTGTTTGGTTGTGTGCAACCGTGGGGATGAATTTGTTGCACAAGGAATTTGGTGTTAGTGTTGCATGGCGATCACATCAATGTTGCGCCTAATTGAAAAATTTGTTGCAAGTGTCCCATGTACTAAAAAAGTTTGTTGCGCCAATCATCCTCCGGAAAAGCTGGAGCTACAGCCCTTCACCATTTGATTATTTCTTCTTTGAACTTCTTTGATATGTTGCGACCGTTAAAAAAATATTGCGACCGTTGAAAAAAAAATTACACACGTCCTTTATTTTTGTTGCACAGATTATTTTTGTTGCGCCTATCACATGACCATGTTGTGCTTGTGAAATCAAAATGGTTCATAAGTAAGTTTAAAATGTTGCAAATTTATTGATTTTGACCATATTACGTTGCATCTTTTTCGGCCAAATCCTAATTTCGTTTTGCTTCTCTCAGTCGATCGACTCGACTCTTTTCCCTACCCCTGGCCTATCACTTTGTTTCATTCTTCCTCTCTGCACCCTCGCTTGAATGAAGATACCCGATCGGTTTGCGTATTTGTTGCATGTATGAATTTTTTTGTTGCAAACATTGTGCCCATATGTTACGTCGGAACGTACGATGGAAAGCTTCCCATTGTACGTCCGAGCGCTAGTTGTGCCCATCTTTTGGGGGGTATATCACTAAGAACTAGACCTGGGCATAGGTCGGTCGTCGTGTCAAGACGCAAGACGAGCACGATAACCATAGGTCGGACCGCGCCGCCCCGCCCGGCCAAGACGCCATGCCGTCTTGCAAGACGTCCGAATCGCTCTCCGGCGAGCCCAAGCACGCCCAGAGCCCACCGCCTGCCGCCGCCGCCGCGGCCGCCCAGCACGGTCCCGCTGTTGCCGCCGCGCGATGTCGCCTGTGGAAACGAGGGATGGTCAGGGTGGACCGAGCCACCGAGGGGCTAGGGAGGAGAGGACTAAGGACATACGACCTCACCTGGGCACCGTCGCCGTCGTCGTGGAGGACCGCCGCCGTCGCCGTCAACCTCCACGCACTAATGCACGTGTTGGGTTGATCTCGGCTAACGACTCCGAGATTCAGGGAGCCACACCGCCTCAAGCCGCCGCCAGACTTCTCTCGCTGCCGTTGCCGACAGAGCCATTGCCGCCTCACAGCGTCTTGCCGCCACGACGCTTACATCCCTAATGGAGTCGCCGCCGAGCTCCCGATTTTATTGGGAGGAGAAGGGAGAAATGAGATTAGGGTTAGGTTTTTGGTCTTTTATATTTTGTTGGATCCATCCTCAGCCGTCCGATCAGATCCAACGGTCTACATTCGCTGGAACGTTCGGACTACCGGAGGTATCATCAAGATCGAGCCGTTCATATTAGATCGGACGGTCCACGTTGGCGGAGAAGTTCGGACCGTCCGAACGCCCCATCTAGATCAGACCGTCCGTATCAGATCCAACGGCTATCGCACATTCGGAATGGTGGAGTGGTTTTGATCGGCTGATTTTCCAGCCGTCCGATCAGATCCGACGGTTGTGATTGATTGGAGCCGATGGAATGGTTTTGGGTCATGCTTAATGGGCGCGCGATGGGAAGCAAGCAGGATCTAACAAAGGAATTTTCATTTTCCAATGCCTTTTTATGTTTAAGTGTGTTTAAGTCTATGCACTGTTTTTAATTAATGTTTTGTTGCCCAATAACAATGTATTATTACCATTTTTTATGCTTTGTCTCTAATTAAAATTGAACCAACGAGATATTTTGATTAGAGATTTTATGTTTTATTTTGGCATTATGTATGCACATGATTACATTCTGACCAGCGTTGTTTGTAGTCGTGTGTCGCCATATTAAATTGTTAAGTTCTTTTTCACAATCAACATTAGACATAACAAAAGCTCAGTTTCCTGAGACAGGCAGCAACACAAAAATATTCAGGGGAATAACTAAAATTTATTCATTGTTTCATACAGTACAAATACAGAGTTTGCTGTCTCGTTAAAAACCTTACCCCCAGTGTGGGGTACACCTGGTAAGGAAAAGAGTGCAGCAACTACATACACTGATACACATAGATAGACTAGTTGACATCGAGATTCTCTAGGTCGGCTATCGCCTCTGCGATCTCCAGATCCTTGAGCTGATGTTGCGTCCGTTCATCTGCTCTCTCCCAGTCTTTGAGGCATGTGAGTGCCTCAACCATCTCAGGTGTGAGAGACGACCTCCTTGGCTCGATGATCCTCCCCATCGATCGAAGTGGCTTCCGATGAGACAATGACACCGAACCACAAGTACATCTCGTGCAAAATGTGACAAAGACAGATAAATACTCGTGGTTCTTCCACCACAAGAGGAGGTTGACATCATTGCCATCCGCCAAGTCAAACTCGTGTCCGCAAAAGGTGTGTCGAGGTAGTGGTTGATCTCTACTCTCGGATTCCATTGAGACCGGGTCGGCGCACGAGAAGATGAACTGGATGCCGGGCCTTTCAGCTTCTTCCAGACATTGGAAGCGCTCACATTGCGTTGTCCTCGTTGCGTTGTTGAAGCATTTGTTCTCGATTGACTTCTACTACCAAACTTTTCATAATACAAATCGAAAACTCGAAAAAGCTCATCATGAATGTGAGTGTAAGCCTCAGAAAAATCTAGATCAAATGCCTCCTCAATTCCCTCGTAATCCCCCTTCAGATCTGCTAATTTTCTCTGAGGGTCCATAATTGTACCAAAACAGAAGAGATGTGGGATAGCTTGAAAATATTTTAAAAAAATTCTCTGCATTGGTTCAATAATAGGTCTGAGAAGGGCATCATCTCTGTTTTCCTTAAAATCGTTAGCGATAGTCCAAAGCCACTCGATGACTAAGCAAGAAGTAGGATAGTAAACACCAGATAAAACTGTGGTTGCATCGTAAAATACTTTCAAAAAAAATCACGAAAACGACCAGCAACTAGCCAATTTGTTTCAGTAACCAACTGCTTACCAGAATTAGTATTGACAAAGAGAGTGATGATGTACTCGTACTCCTTGCACCACTCCAACATAGTATACATGGAGTTCCACCGCACCTTCATGTCCAGGTTGAATTTCCTTGGCTTCTTATTGTTGGCCTTGCAGTACTCCTTGAACTGGGCATATCTTGGACCTGAAACTGTAATGAACTGGATAGCATAGCGTATGTTGTCTAGACTAGGTTTCATTACCTGCAAGCCTGCCTGCACGATGAGGTTCAAGATGTGGCACATGCATCTCTGGTGGAGGACGGAACCACCAGTGTAGGATTCCAGATGCGGTGCGAGGAACTCCATGGCCGTCGTGTTAGCTGAGGCATTGTCAAGAGTGATGGCAATAATTTTGTTCTCTATTTTAAAATCTTGAATTACTTCTAATACGCGTTGTGCGATGGCCTCTCCGGTGTGTGCCTCATCGATAGACCTGAACCCTATAACTCGCTTGTTCAAGTTATAATCGTCATCTAAGTAATGTGCAACAACACTAAGGTAACCCGCCCTTTGGTGGGATGAAGTCCATATATCGGAGGTTTAAGCAAAAGAAAAGGTAACTTTCAGGAAGTTTTCTTTCAAACTTGACAGTTTACGTTGGTAGAGTTCTAATATGTCTTGAGCAATTGTTTTCCTACTTACGTGTCGGTATTGCGGGCAAAAACCACGCTGGATCATTCTTTCGAAACTAGAGCTTTCGCCCGTCCTAATCGAAAGATCCTCAGTAACTATATATCTAGCAATTTCGTCTCTAGCTACCTGAGGGTTGTACATCTATGTACTTACCGAACCATCGGCCCCAAAGTTAAGCTGGGTCTGGACATTCCCTCGTTCCGTCCGCCCAGTCTCTATCTTCTTCAAACACGCAACGCGTGTCACTTGAGATGACATGTTCCTCCACCTGAGCGTGCAGACAATTTAGCATGACAATATTTACATGTAGCATAAGGTACCTGACGCTCGTCCTCCATTTCTATGTTGTACTCCATATGCAGCCAACACCATGCACGTCGGCCGCCGGAGCTTCCACCCGTTGCATGCACCGTTGCATCGGCCCCGACGTTCGGGGTGGACACGTCCGGGGTGGAGACGTCGGCATCCTCAAAGCCCTCTGTTCCATCCATATGTTGATCATCCATACCATAGTCTCCCATGTCCGGGGAGAGTTGGCGAGGATCGATCTCTTGCTCGTGCACTTCTTCTAGGGAGGAGGACTAGGAGTGCGAGGGCGCTTTCATCGCCTCCGCCTCTGCTTTTCTTCTTTCCAAACATACTGGAAGACTTAGAGAGCAAAGAGAGAGTAAATAGAGAGCAAAGGGAGAGCACAAGTAAAGATTGTTGTGTGGTGCGGTGAACAAATGAGGAGGGGGAGAGAATTTATAGGCAGGATTGCAGGAAGAGTTCACGAAGAAGAGGTATGAACTGCAAAAACCATAAAGTCCACAACGTCTCTCTGCTACCATCTTATCACTGCAAAAGAAAAGGCTGATACACAATGTCACAAGCACATTGCCACACTACACCCGCATTGCCACACGTCTCTCAAGTCTCATCCTCTCCTATCTCTCTGGTCTCATCGACCTTCTCCCAAACCCACGCTGCACTAGCACTGCCGCAGCCCAACGTCTCTTGTCCTCCTCCCTCTCCGGTCTCCATCGCCCCCAACGGCTCTCTCCCCACGTGGCCACGCCTCCCTCGACTCCAACGGCCGGCTCCCTCTCCTGATCTCCTCGGTCTCAACTCCTCACCCCGGCGCCTTCGCCTCTTCCACTTCCCCTCCCCAATCCCCTTCCCTCTCCGTCCGCCTCCCTCCCATCTCCGGTCTCCATCGCCCCAAGGCCCCAACAAATCTCTCCCCATGTGCCTTCGCCTCTTCCACTCCCCGACCGCCTCCCTCCCCTCTCCTCTCCTAGCGGCGTCGGTGAGGAGGGAAGCCTTGTCCATGCGGGACACGGTGGGGAGTGGGGACGGCGGAGCGGAGGTTGCAGAACTGCTGGGCACTGCGTCGGGGGCTCGAGGCCGGGAGGATCGGTGGCAGCTCCGAGTCTGAGGAGAGCGAGCTTCGCATGGGCCACCGCCCCCCGTCTGCTCCGCGCCGACAACCCAGGCCCCAAGTCCGGGTCCATCTCCAACGTCGCGCCAGCACCATGGACCTCCTTGGCTGGAGCTCACGGCCCGCCGACGCCCCCTAGAGGCCAGATCTAGATGCGCCCCTCGGTCAACGTCGTCCCCGACCCCGACGCCTCCCCATTGGAGTGGTGAACTGGTGAAGTGGTGATGAGCAAAAAAAATTTGTGTGCTTTTTGCGTTCGGATGTGATTGTAATTTTGTGAATGATTCAGTTTTTGCATTTGATTTGGGATTGGAGTGTGCATTTGCGTTCGGATGGGATTGGAGTTTGCGTTGCGGCCGAGGGCGGCGACGGAGAGGCGCGAGCGCGACTGAGGACAAGGTGGTGGCATGGTGCCGGATCATTGGTGCAAAGAAGGCCGCTGGCCCTCCTCGCCAGATGCATGCCGCGTGCTTGCCGTGCCTCGCCACACAGCCGCCGCTTCGAGCATGAACGCGTCATGCCGGCTTTGGGCCCTCCGAGCACGAACGCGTGTCGTCGTCGTCATCTTGTCGGGCGAAGTTGTGCCCAAAGACGCCCCTAGGTGTCGTCTTGCGTCTTGCACGGCCCTAATAAAGATGTTCGGGTCGTGTTGCAGCTTCCACTGCGGCGCGGCCGTGCCGTGGGCCGACCCGCAGAAGTCCTAGCCTATGCCCAGGTCTACTGAGAACTAATGGATCTTCAATAAGTTGACCAAGTTGTCTATTGGTTGTGTCTCATCGAACACGAGAGGATAGATATGGAGGGGAGAGGCGCGTGTGAAGAAATGAGTTGTCTCTCCTGCACAAGACGACCTTCTCGTGCAAACCTAGGAACTAAGAGAAGACACTGTTAGAATGTAGAGAAGGAAGTTTGAAGCGCCCAAATGAAAAACTGAGCTCAAGTTGAAGTCGGAAGAAGCAACTTACCGGTGTCGATTCCTTTATGAGCATTAGGATCAGAAGGAGCGGCCAGGATGAAGCAAGCGAAGCGTTACTACCATCCAACGCCTCAAACTTCGATTCTTAAACCTCTGTTGGAGTTAGGCGCGAAGGAACACTGTTACCTGTAATGCATTTTCGTTAATGAACTCTCTCTTGTTAAGTTACTTTGGCTGAGCACTATATAAGCTCACGGTGAATCTTGTAAGGATATTCTGATATGTAATATGGAAGTAAAACCCTAGCCGTCTCATCCTATCTTACATCTCGCCCTCATCTCCATTCTGTGATTTCTCATCCTTGTTTCTTCTTGTTCTTACTGAAAGTGGCCGATGTCTTGAAGATCCTGACAAGATGGTATCAGAGCACTGATCTTGGCTCCAAATCTGACTGTGGACAGTAAGAGCAAGGGTTTGGGAACTTGTTTCCCTGTGAAACTCCGGAGCTCGACCTGTTCTTGAGTAGATTTGGCGGAACTATGGAAGAAGAGCAGAAAACTGTATCGGGTTGAGGAACATCCTTTGATTCCTTAGTAAAATCCCTGATTGGATCTGCGAATCTGGGAGATGGCTAAACATGGGAAGGATGATCTCGTAGAAGAAGGGCATCAACCGTATGTCACCAAGGTGGAGTTGGAAGAGGTGAAAAGAAGGGTGGATCTGATGAGGAAAGGTCAAGAGGAGCACAATCAACAGATGGAATAGTATAGCAAGCAAATGAGTCAGCTGACTGCTGTGGTGAATGCCTTGGTACTTCGTTTGACTCAAGGTAGCCAAGAGATTGAGGAGCCTTCTGATCGGCACTCAAGTTATAGAGGTAATTTCGGATACCACAACTTCTCCCCAATAGCAAATTTCTCTCCTTGTAGTGTTGTTCGTCCAGGAAGTGCAGCTTCACCCGTTTGTGGAGTTAGTACCAATCAGATCCATTTTGCTAGCACAACACTGAGCCTAGAGTTTTTGAATCCTTAAGGCTTTCCGGTAGTAGAAGCTAATTTCAATCCCACCTAAAAACTGAGTACTGATAAGCAGTGGAGGAGCCAGAATTTTTTTAAAGCCTGGGCAAGCCACAATTACACATCATGCAAATCCAGAATAGTTTTAAAGCAAAAAAACAGATACGATACATAACACATATAAAAGTTCATAGATGAAAATAAAAACGAGATATGATAACAAACAACTCACTAGACACTACCAAAGTTGCGACGAGTCGACAATAAAAGTCCAAATATCCAATCGCACAACCAAAAGATAGTAAGAGACTCTACAAGATAAAAAAAAATATGAATTAGTAAGTCATATAACTTTAACTTGAAAATATATTCACATCGGAGATAATGAAACATACCGATAATGTGCTAATTAGGCAAAGGCCTACGAGGCAAATGTCCTTTCCTTTTCTTCATGGCTTGAAACCGTCGGGCAATAACATCATCATCAAGTTGTTTAAATATGTTCCGCTCGGTGTAGCATATCATCAAGTCATTGAACCAATCATTATTGATCTTGTTGCACAATTTAGACTTGATAATCTTCATTGCCGAAAAAGCCCTTTCAACCGATGCCGCTGACACCAAGAATAACAAAGCCAACTCAATGAGTTTGTAGACCAATGGAAAAACCAAATATTTCTGGTTTCAACCATCTTTGTAGCCAAGCTTTCAATATCTTTACAAGTAGAAAAGGAAACATGCCTTCTCACATGATGGATGTAAGTCTCAAGTTGGTGACTTATGATTGCACGATCACCACTAGAGAAATCCGCATGATAAATTGTAGTGAGGCGAGCAAGCTTGTCAACATCAAACTTGGAAAAAGAATTCTTTGGATCAAGACATGAGAAGCACACTAATATCTCTGTAGATGCTTCACTAAAGCGATGATTCATCTTAGTACATATCTTGTCAAGGGCAACATAGAAAACCTCAACTCGGTAATAATGAAGATTAGTGTAAGTCTTCCCATCACACCTCGAACAACCCCTAACTGGTATTTGTTCATCAATATTTGGCACCGGAATACCTTTGACAACACAAAATTGTTGGACCTCATCAAATAAGTCCTCCCAACCACTTTCTCTCATGGAGGTCAACCTAGCTTTGACATCATGAACTAATTCCATAGCATGAACAATATTTATATCCTTCCTTTGCAAGACTTGTGAGAGCTCATTTGTGATGGAAAACAACTTTAACATAAGCTTCAAAAAGAAAGCAAATTTGAAACTCTCCATTTTTTCTATCAAACCCACCGCTTGAGATGGTCCACGCCCAACCTCATCTACCGCACTAAGCACATGTAACACCGACATCCACATTTGATCCAAATGAAGCAAAGTTGTATGATGTGAACCCCATCTAGTATCCCCGGGTCTAGCGAGACTTGTTTGTTGATTCAAGCCTCTTCCACTAAATATCTCACCCCTCTCAAGCATATCCAAAATATTTTGATGATGTTCTTCCGTCAATGCATCCCTCCTCTTGCAAGATACACTTGTTGTAGTCACAATCAAGGTGACATACTCAAAGAAATCATGAATGGATAAGCAACAACTAGCAACAGAGACAACAACCAATTGCAAACGGTGGGCAAAGCAATGAACATAGAAAGCATAAGGGTTTTCATCTAGAATTTTTCTTTGCAAGCCATTAAATTCACATCTCATATTTGAAGCCCCATCGTATCCTTGCCCCCGTAGCCTATGAATGGATAACTTGTAACGATCTAGAATATCAACAAGAGCTACCTTTAGTGCCTCCGATGTAGTCTCATAGACATGATATAGAGCAAAAAATCGTTCCACAAACTTCCCTTCATTGTTCACATACCTATAACAAAACAATTGCAATAAGGTTAAATTGAAGTATGGAATAACAATGGAATAATAGGTAAATAGAATAATGAACCACTACTAACCTCAATATTACCGCCATTTGCTGTTTGACGGATATGTCGCGCGACTCATCGATAAGTACGGAGAATTGTCTATCACCAATCTCTCTCATAATCACATCGGTGACTTCTTGTGCGCAACATTTTGAAAGATCCTTTTGAATTTCAGGAGCAAGCATCTTGCAATTTTTTGGGCCACGGTCAAAAGCATGCGTCACTTTTTCATTCTTATCTTTGTACCAATCTATCATTTCACAAAAGTTACCCTTGTTCAATGAAGTAGAAGATTCATCATGGCCACGAAAAGCCATGCCTTGACCAATGAGAAATCTTGTACACTCTAAAGAAGAAGTCAAACGGATTTTATATTGTTCTTTGGATTCCTTGGTTGCACAAGAGAGCTTACTTGACACACTTTGTCTTTGGTTATGAAAATCATCACAATGCAATCTTGCCTTATTGTGGTCACTTCTTACACCACCAATATGGTCGGGCAATGCTTTGTAGGCATGCTTCCAATCACTAAACCCGGTTTTGGTGAAGACTTCAGAACCAAAGCGTTGATTATTTCCCGGATTAAAAAGAAAGCAATAGAAACAATATGCCGCATCTTGAGACTCGCTATATTCTATCCAATCATACTTCTTATACCAATCTTTTGAAAATGCCCTCCACAAACATCCAAATTGTTTGTGAGGAAAATTCACAATTGGTTGGGTTGGACCCTTCAAAATATATGCTCTTCTCCCTTGGTCTTGAACATCCGGATGGTAATCATTTATTTGTTTCCTAACAGCGGGATCACACATAATTTCATCCGGATTAAACACATCCACCTCATCATTAGCCATATTTGGTTCATCTTCATCATTTGGTTGTGGATCTTGTGGTTGCGGTTGCGGTTGCGGTAAGCTTCTCGAGTCAACCAAAAACCTCCTCATTTCTGAAATTTTAACAATTCTCATTATCTCGATGCTTAAGGATTGTGCATTTTCTACTAGGGATTGTGCATTTTCTACTAGAACAACAAAGTCCTATAGATCTGCTGAAAATAAGCAAACGCATGATGAATCAAATATATCAACTTAACAAGCAAATGCTAAGCAGGAGCGAGAGCACATGCTGATTGCTGAATACAGATCGTTACCTTAGAGGCGACTACGGTTGAGCTCACATGTTGTTGCTCCGCCGGCTCTACTTTGCTCCCGCTCCGTCGGCCACTGCCAAGGCTGCTTCTTTGCTCCCGCCGCCGGCCGCCTTCCTTCAGCCCTCGCCTCACGGTCGCGGCCAAGGCTGCTCCCACCGGCCGCTCCCCTCCCACCTGCTGCTCTGCCTGCTGCTGCCATGGCCTCTTTCATTCGCTGGCTGCCACTTGCTGCATGCTGCCTCGCTGCGCTGCCCATCTCCGCCATGCCATTTCCCGCCGCCCAAGGCCAAGGCTGCCGGCCGCCGCCTCGAAACTCCATTGGGGTTGGATTTGGCGAGTTGGGGAAGGAATGGGGATTGGGACTGGAAGGGGATTGGGAAGGATGAACTGAGGAGGCATGTGGTCGGCAAAGCCCGAACACAGGCATGACGGCGCTGCCCAAAGAACAAAAATGGAGCTAGCTGCCCATTAGCGCGTGGAAAGTTCTGCAATGCCGGCCGGAGGGGTGCTACATCCGCCCCTGCTGATGAGCACTCAAGTACCTCCCTTGCTATCCCAGTCGATAGGCAATATTATTCACACCACAACTTGCAATTTGAATCAGACAAAGGTCCAATTCCAAAGCAGACTTGGGGTCACAAAGAACAATGGTCCACAAGAGTGACAAGTTCCCCTACCCCTACCTTTAATGAATATGCTAATCTGGAATGGGATGAAAGGATGGAACATATGGGTAATAGAAGCCACCAATTGGAGAATTACAATTATAGGACTTTTGCCAGGGGTCCTAAACTCACCTTTCTAGAGTTTGATGGAGAAAGAGTGGATGCATGGATCAAGAAGGCAAACATGTAGAACGATGTCTCTTTATTACCAGTCTTGAAAAGCTGCTTTTTGTTGTTTGCTTTGTTCAGTTGGTTGTTTTTGCTTGTCTCCTCCCTAGTCTCTTGCTTTCTCTTTCCTCAGCTGTTGAAGCTCAGACAAGATGGTCACCACCAGAAATGGTAGTGGCAGCTCAAGCAATCGGAACCGGCAAGCTAGGGATGAGCCTGAGAACCCAGCCTAGTGGAGTAACCAGAATAGAGGAGTTGACAATGTGCAGGAGCAACCAGCCTCACAGCCACCACCTCCTCCAACAAAAGGTCCTAGCTGGACCCAGATGATGGCTAATCAAGCTCAACTAATCAACCTGCTCTCACAATCCATTGCCAACACCCAATCTTTGCAAGCAACAGCAGCAGCTCAGCCACAAGCTCCAATTCCATCTCCCCCAAGGGCCAACATAGCGGAATTTATGAGATTGCGCCCTCCAACCTTTTCCAGCAGCGCTGAGCCAATGGAAGCTGACGATTGGCTTAGGGCAGTGGGCCAAAAATTGGACATGGTTCAATGCTCAGACTGTGAGAGGGTCTTATTCGCCTCCCATCAACTTAGTGGCCCAGCCTCTAAATGGTAGGATAATTTTAGCCAATCCCATGTTAATGATCAAACCATCACATGGGATGAGTTTGTGCAAGCTTTTCGTCGAACCCATATTCCTCTGGGCATGATGTCGTTGAAGAGGAAGGAATTTCGTTCATTGCGTCAGGGCAGCAGCACTGTCAATGAATACCTCCATAAATTTAACCAATTGGCTCGGTATGCCCTTGAAGATGTTGCTTCGGATGAAGCTAAGCAAGAGTTCTTCCTGGAGGGACTCAAGGATGAAATTTCAGTGCTCCTTATTGCCCAGGATCACTCTAATTTCCAGCAGCTTGTTAGTAAGGCTATTCGGCAAGAGGGCAAGCTCCAAGAGATGGAGAGCCGAAAAAGAAGGAAAGCTGCACAGAGGGTAAACCCTGGGGCTTTTCCTAAGCCTAGGACCTCCTGTGTCCAAATTTCACAATATAAGACCTCCTGCACCTCCTCCTCAAGAACCTCTGGGATATCACCGCATACCAGCAAATCGACTTATCATAAGACCTCCTCTGGAAGCCAGCACCAACAGAAGATTTCCACAACCTCCTCAGCTGGGGTGACTTGCTTCTTTTGCAATGAGGTAGGGCACTATGCCAACAAGTGCCCAAAGAAGCAGCAAGCTCATGTCCCAGCCCGAGTCAATCAAGGAGCTCCATCACGGGGAAGTGCCTCAAGTGTGAAGCCAGCAGTGCAATTCACGAAGGGTCGTGTCACACATGTCACGGCTGAGGAGGCGCAAGCAGTACCTAATGTTGTTCTTGGTACGTTTGCTATTAATTCAGTACCAGCCTTGGTTTTATTTGACTCTAGGGCTTCCTATTCTTTTGTTTCAAGCAGTTTTGTGGGGAAATATGGGTTACCTATATCTCCTTTAGCTAACCCTATGATAATTCATGCCCCAGGCTCAGAAATGTGGACTAGTTCCCAATGCCCAAGCCTTACTTTGGAGATCTCTGGAGTTCTCTTTTTTGCAGACTTGATAGTCTTGCATTCCCAAAGTTTAGATGTAATTCTTGGAATGGATTGGCTAGCCAAGAATCATAGACAGATAGACTGTGCTAGTAAGTCCATCACACTCACCAATGATCAAGGGATACAAGTGGAGTTCATATCTAAGACCCCCCCTAAGTCAGGACCTCTTTTGACCAGCTTGAAGGAATCGAAGTTAAAAGACCTCCCAGTGGTCAGGGAGTATCTGGATGTGTTCCCTGAGGAATTGCCTGATATGCCACCAGATAGGGATATCGTGTTCCTCATTGATCTAGTCCCTGGGACTGCTCCTATATCAAAAAGACCTTATAGGATGCCAGCTAATGAATTGGTAGAGTTGAAGAAACAGATTAAGGAGCTGAAAGATAAGGGGTTTATTAGACCAAGCTCTTCACCATGGGAAGCACCAGTGCTGTTTGTTAAGAAGAAAGACGGTAGCTTAAGGATGTGTGTAAACTATAGGTCACTTAATAAGGTCACCATTAAGAACAAATATCCATTGCCCAGAATAGAGGACCTCTTTGATCAATTAAAAGGAGCAAGTGTGTTCTCCAAAATTGACTTAAGGTCTGGTTACCACCAATTAAATATTAGACCAGAGGACATGCCCAAAACTGCTTTTACCACAAGGTATTTGCTATATGAGTTCACTGTAATGTCATTTGGGTTGACAAATGCACCAGCTTATTTCATGAATATGATGAACAAAGTGTTCATGGACTTCCTGGATAAGTTTGTAGTTGTATTTATTGATGATATTCTTGTCTACTCTAAGAACAAGGAAGAACATGAATGCCACCTTAGGGCTATCTTGGAAAGGCTTAGAGGGCAACAGCTCTATGCCAAATTTAATAAGTGTGAGTTCTGGTTAAGACAAGTGGCTTTTCTTGGTCATATTGTATTGGCCAAGGGGGTGGCAGTTGACCCTTCGAAAGTTGAAGCTGTAATAGAGTGGGGACCACCCAAGACAGTAACTAAAGTGAGAAGTTTCCTTGGACTGGCTGGCTATTATAGAAGATTTATTGAAGGCTTCTCCAAGATTGCTAGACCTCTCACTCAGCTTTTGAAAAAGGAAAAAAATTTGAATGGACTGAAACCTGTGAGCAGAGCTTTCAAGAATTGAAGAAAAGGCTTGTCACAGCTCCTGTCTTAGTCCTACCAGATATACATAAAGATTTTGAGGTATTTTGTGATGCCTCTCATCAAGAGCTGGGATGTGTGTTATGCAAGAAGGAAAGGTAGTGGCTTATGCATCTAGGCAGTTGAGACCTCATGAGGAAAATTACCCAACACATGATCTAGAATTGGCAGCAATTGTGCATGCCTTAAAGATTTGGCGGCATTACCTCATCGGTAATCGCTAGAGATATACACAGACCACAAGAGCTTGACGTATATTTTCACCCAATCAGAGCTTAACCTCGGGCAAAGGAGATGGCTAGAATTGATTAAGGACTATGACCTTAGAATCCATTATCACCCAGGCAAAGCCAATGTAGTGGCAGATGCCCTAAGTCGAAAAGGGTATTGTAATACTATGATGGTGCAAGAGCAGCAACCCCAATTGTATAAAGAACTAAGACATCTTAACTTGGAAATTGTGAACCAAGGTTGTGTGAACACTCTGGAGATTCACCCAACAATTCTGGACCAGATCAAAGAACATCAGGGAGAGGATGAAGATATCCAAGAGATTAAGAGGAACATGAAGAGGGGTAAAGCCTCGGGTTTCTCTGAAGATGAGCAGGGAGTAGTGTGGTTCGGTAGTCGGATTTGTGTGCCAAAACATCAAGACATCAAGCAACTTCTCTTGGCAGAAGCTCACGGATCACCCTATTCCATTCATCCGGGCATCACCAAAATGTATCAAGACCTCAAGGAAAGGTATTGGTGGGTCAGTATGAAGCGAGAGATTGCTAGATATGTTGCTCAATGTGATGTATGTGTAACATCCCAAATCTTGGGATTGTATTTCAAATGTATTAAAAATGAGGAGAATTTAAAACTTTTGAAACATGCATTGGTTTTTGTGGAACTTTGCATAATTGTTGCATTGAAGTTGTTGAAATAAAAAAAAACATACAACTTAAATTGAAGTTCCAAAAGAATGAAGGAACAAAAACTTGTGATGATCCTCTGGAAATAATTTATTCAAATACTAGGATCATTATCATGAATTAATATAATTTTTCCCAAATTTTTGGAACCAAATTCAACCTCTAGAAAATTCAAACACAAGTCAAAGGCCTATTTTATGTTGGAATTTAAATTACACAAAGTAAATCTTGAACAGTAGGTTTTCAAATTTTATTTGGGAACTAGGTTGTCCCAGGAACCCCCTGATTTATTCCAGAATTTTTAGGAATTTATTTCTATTTTTAAAGCTCTAGTCAAACCTGACTTGTGTTAGTCAAACTGATTTGAACTTCGGGCTCAGTACTGTTCCTCCGACCTGAGCCACTCATCTCGACCTAGCCACCTAGCTGCACCGCACCGGAACCAAACGTCACCAGCCGTCCGATTCGCAGTCAACGGCCCTGATCTGTGCACCGTTCGGACTGTCTGGACTTACCGAGAGATCTGGCCATCCATTTCTGATCATGCGACCCCAAATCGACCGAGTCCTTTTCGCCAAGCGTTTCGACATGAGTCGCTGATGCCGCAGCCCAGTGTCGCCCATCCCTACCTCACCGCAAGCGGCAGAGTCCGTGCACCACGCGCGCTACCAGCTCTTCTGGCGCCCGTCCCCGCCAGTCACGCCGTGAGCCACCGCCTCGCCGACCTATCCGGAGCGTCTTAACTAACGCCGCCTCTTCCTTCGTTCTCTTCCCGCCAAAACCCCTCTTCCCCTCCATTTTCCTCACTTTCCTCTCGGTGGCGAGGAAAGGAGGCAAGCTTTTCACCTCCTCCCAGGTAAACTCCACGCCACTTTGTCCCGTGTCCTCTCCCTGCCTCGCCGCATCCATCCTCACTGATGTGAACTCTCTCCTTGGTCTGTAGAGCCGCAGCGTGGTGGTCGTCCTCGGCGTCGGTAAAAGCACCTAGAGCACCGCCGCTGAGTGGTATTTCGCCCCGGTAAGCCATTCTCCCGTCTTAACGCGTCATCTTGCGTCCCTTAGCCTATGAATCTTTTCCCCTCAACTTATTGGTCCAATGGATCACAGGAGCTCACGAATTCCGGATTTCCTTTTTCTCGGCCGCAAGGACACCTTTCGTCTTCGTCTCCGGCACGGTGAGCCTCTACCAAATTCCTCTCTCGCACACCGAATATTAGCCTCACTGGTGCTGTCTATATCTTCTTTTTCACTCATTCTTCCTCAGGACATCCTCTCCGCGGTGAAGCTCAGCGCCGCCGTCACCTTCCTCGTCGCCAGGCATCCTCCGGCTACCTGGTCCTCCCCCCTCCACCTAGGTAGGTTCCCTAACCTCTCCAGTAGCTTGTGCGCGCGTTATTTGAGCTAGGGCGAGGCCGAAACGCAATTGCCGTTTTGGCCGTACCTTCTCCTCCGCGCCATCTCGTCGCACCACCACGTTAGGTCACCTTCGACCTCACCGCCGGTGTCTACGGGTGCGTGATAGTGTGTAGGTTCCGTTTTGGTGCTTGTCCGGCGCCGCCATAGCCTCTTTCACGGCCACCGCTGGGAAGCTTCATGGCAGAAGGCCGTTGTCGACGAGCCGACAACCCCTGTAGCGGTTTAATTAGGAGTTAATGACGATGATTAATAATTAATGATGTATCTTTGTCGGAAAAGCAATTAATTAGCTGATTCTTTGAATCACTTACAGGTGGGCCCGAGGCCATTAGTGCACAGTAAACTGCTAGGTGGTCCATAGACCGGTGCACTGTGCTGTGGACTTTAGTCCACACACTATTTCATGAACCGTGTGTATGACGTTTGGACCCCACCTGTCAGTAGTAATTTAAATCGGAAGTAAAAATGGAAATGACACTATTTAGTAGACCCCACACGTCATCCTCTGTGGCTAGCTCTGGGCTGGTAAGAAAAGTCTTTAATGCATGTATAATTTCCGTAATGAATTATTTATGAACTGAAAATTGGTTAAACTTCAAAATTGCATAAGTAATTCATTCTAGCTCCAAAATTGATGATTCAAATTTTGTTAGTTTCCATTTTAAATTTACTTTAATATAAAAATGGGTTGAATCATGTTACTATTATAGAAAACACTTTTGGCAAAATTACTTTAGGTTTAGTATTATTGTTGCGCTAAAAATTGTTTTAACTTCAAAAATGCATAAGTATTTCTCTGTAACTCCAAATTGAGTAAACTCAACTTTGTTGGAATCCTCTGTTAGTGTAGTTTATTGTAAAATACGTTGTGAGCATGATACTGTTACTGAAAATCTTATTTTGCATGTAACTTGTGTACTACTTTCATAACTTTGAAAAATCATAGGAAATTCATATTAGCTCCAAATGAGGTGAATCAAATTCCATTGTTCATCTCATGTGGTGCTCTTCCTACCATAAAAATTTCAAGTACACCACTGCTCTGAAAATTTTCACCAAAACAATTAATTCGGATGAACAGTAACCGGTTGCAATTTAATTGAATTTTTCAGAAAACTGACTTTCCAACTGTCATAACTTTTGCATAGAACATCCAAATCAACTGATTCTTATTGCTAAATTCACGTAAAATCATGATCTACCTTATGTGAATTTTTCATGATTTTTGGATGATTTTGAATTTTTGGGTCTTTTCGGTATTATTCGTTCTTGTTGTGCTTTTGAATTCTTTCGGTAGGTTCCGACGATCCTATTGTTTACAAGAGTGCTCCTCTATAGCAAGAGAGTAATCCCCAGCAAGGCAAGCAGTTTGATCATAAATGTCCCATTACTTTCAAGTCTATTACTTTGTTTACAAATTGTATGTATGCATGCTTTTGTGTCAAAGTTTATTTTCCCGATTAGAGGTAGCTATTCCTATTGCATGGTTGCCCTTAAATTGTTCATCCCCTACCACTAAACATAAGGTATTAATCTCGCCGATGAATTAGAGCCCGGTGGTTGAATTATGCTCTTTTATTGTCTTTACGGTGTCATGCTTAGAAATGGTTAGCTACCGGTAGAATTGGGCGGTTATCGACTTAGTCGATAACTTTGATCACACAAATCATTTTATTACACTATGATCAGCACCTTGTGCTAAATTGCTTTGAAAACTAAAAGTGCAAATGAAATGATTTAGACTTGGGCAAGTGGTTGGATGGTGTGATATCGGGTGTGTGAATGTCTTGCCTAGGTCAACAAGGACCGAACATCTTGTTTCACCAAAACCAAGCATAATTACATGCTAACCACGCGAGAGGGATATGGGACCTCTCTTGACTAAGTACCTTGGGCGGTGTTAATTATGAGCTGGTTGGTGGTTGAAAAAGGAAATGTTTGTGATAGGAGGGGAACATCAGCAAATCGGCTTGAGCTGGCTGATGTGTCTTTCTCTTTGTTGGGTTGCGGCTCTTAATTAGCATCATCCATTGGAAATATCTCGTAGGACTTAGTCGTGCCGGCATACCAAAGGAAGTGTGCTAATCTAGTGGCGAAAAGGCGGTCTGGCGTGTGGGTACATTGGTACACCCCTGTAGGGTATAAACTATTCGAATAGCCTCGTCCTAGGTTATGGACACGCTTGGGATTGGATTTGCAGGAGTTAGACTCAACATTTTGGAATCTTAATTAAAACTTGTTGGTGGTGGTATGAATGGGTAATTCATACTATTGTTGTGGTGGCTATTGGGTTAGCCACTTCCAGGATGTCTTGTTATTATTGTTACTTGTTATATCGCTGTTTTTGTCAAATAAAACAGATTGTAAAATTACTTTAAATCTATTACATTATTGCAAATGAAAACTTGCTTTATGTTGAAAATGAGTCTAGAGCCTCCTCCACTTAAATAAGCTTGCATGTAGCTAAATATATAGGGCTGTTACCCTACACGTAAGTCTTGCGAGTACATTTTTTTGTACTCATTTGCTATGCTCTAATTTAATTGTTGCAGAGGAGGAAGTTGAACCCCAAGGGTTCCACTTTTGCGAGATGTGTAGTGGTTTTGACGACTAGGTTGGTGGCCCGGTTGGTTGCCTTGTGGGTTAAAGGCACACTACTTGGCTTTTGTTTATCGCCATCTTATGGCACCTTGCTTCCGCTGTTATTTAAGACTCTTTAGTTGCTATTTGGCCGGTCGGCCCCTTTTGTAATAACTCTATTATGTATGTCTTTTGAATTGTTTAGTTGTACTTTGGATTCTATGTGTTGAATGGAATTGATGCATAATTTTTATATGGGGTATGTGTACTGCACTTCTGGGAAGTACATATACGCCGAGAGCCGTGATATTTGATTTGTAATGCTTGAATCATCTTAATGGTTAAGTATTACAAGTTAAATACGCTGGGTTCTCACAGTATGCCAGAGAGTTAAAGCTGAACACCAAAGACCAGCTGGCTTATTACGGCCTTTGCCCATACCCGAGTGGAAATGGGAACAAGTGGGTATGGACTTTATCACTGGACTACCTAGGACCCGATCGGGATATGACTCAATATGGGTGGTGGTTGACCGCTTAACTGAGGTAGCACACTTCATACCAGTCAAGACCACCTATTCAAGCAATGTTTTGGCAGATTTATAGATGGCCAAAATTGTTTGCTTGCATGGGGTGTCTAAAAGAATAGTGTCCGACAAAGGATCTCAATTCACCTCAAGGTTTTGGAAAAGCTTACATGAAGCTCTAGGGACTAAACTCAACTTTAGCACAGCCTATCACCTCCAAACAGATGGGCAGACAGAGAGAGTGAACCAAATCCTTGAAAACATGCTCAGGGCTTGCGCCCTAGATTTTGGAAAGAGCTGGAATAAGAATTTGCCCTATGCTGAGTTCTCATATAACAATAGTTATCAAGCTAGCTTGCAGATGTCCCCTTTTGAAGCTCTATATGGTAGACCATGTAGAACACCCCTTCTGTGGGACGAAGTTAGAGAACATCAGCTCCATGGCCCTGAATTGATCAAGGAGGCTGAAGACAAGGTGAAGTTGATAAAGGAACGATTGAGAGTGGCCCAGTCCCGATAAAGGAGCTATGCAGATAATCGTCAAAGGGATTTATCCTTTGAAGTTGGAGACTTCGTCTATCTCAGAGTGATGCCACTTCGGGGGGTTAGGAGATTTCAGACAAAAGGGAAGTTAGCACCAAGATTTGTCGGGCCATACAAGGTCTCGGCAAGGCAAGGTGAAGTGGTCTATCAACTAGATCTTCCAGAGTCTTTATCGGCAGTACACAATGTTTTCCATGTATCACAGCTAAGAAAGTGTCTTCGAGTGCCAGAAGATCAAGCCACTCTAGAGAACATTGATCTCCAAGAAAACCTCACTTATGTGGAGCAGCCAATCAAGATCCTTGATGTTGCAGAGCGGGTCACTAGGAGCAGGACCATCCGATCATACAAAGTCCAATGGAGCCATCATCCAGAAAGTGAAGCCACATGGGAGAAAGAGACAGATCACAAGACTAACTATCCCTACCTCTTTGCTGGCCAAGCTTGAATCTCAGGGTCGAGATTCCCTTAGGGGGGGGGGGGTAGGTTTGTAACACTCTGCCTTTTGGAGCCTTTTTGAATTTTCAAAATAGAAAGAACCATTTTGTTTTGATGAGAATTCAAAGCTTAACTTGAGAATTTCAGAATGGACTTCAATTGACTAAACCAAACCTCAACTAAAGACTCTCTTTTGGTTGTTGGGTTTGTTGAAGCTTTGGTGATCCCTTCCCTTCTGTGCTGGTTTTACCCTTCTCGGGTCCAGGCCTCCTTAGGTCTAGACCTCCCAAGGGGTTGGATTTTCTCCGGCCCAGACCTCCCTTCCTAGGTCTAAACCTCACTTGTGTTCATTTGGACCTCCCCGTGTCCTTCAGGACCTCCCTATGTCCTCTGGGACCTTCTCTGTGTTCATTTGGACCTCCCTCGTACCTGTTCGAGCCTTCCGCTTGATCCAGACCTCTATCGCTTGTGTACCGTTCGATTTGCATTGGACGGTTTGATCTTGCTAAGACGTTCGAATGGTCAGAACATCCCATTCCTTTGGAACCGTCCGATCCGTATTGGACGGCCCCGATCTGTTGGGGTGTTCGCTCGGTCCGAACGGCCTTGACGAGGATCTAATAATCCTCATTTTATCTTTTATCTATAATTCTTATTATAAGTAAATATGACGTCATGTGGTCCCTGGGTATACCCCTTAAATTTACAAGGGAGAAGTCTACTAGGTGGTCGTAAGTTCTTCTACGACCACCCCCATAGTCGTAAGTCTTGCTACGACTACCTTATGGTCGTAAGTTCTTCTACGATCACTACCCAGTCGTAAGTTATTTTACGACTACCTCATAGTCGTAAGTCTTGCTACGACTACCTTATAGTCGTAAGTTATTCTACGACCAGGTCAGCTACGACCACCTTATGATCAATAAAACCTACAGGCGAGTGGGTCCAATTGATTAAGGAATCCAAACAGTCAACATACGCTGTTATTATGCGAAATAATACCCATCATCTCTAACAAGTAAGTGCCTGGCGGCATAAAGGAGTTACCATCCCGATAATTATCAGAACGTCAGATTCTTTCGATTGAATGAGGCGTCTCTTCATCAGGGGAAAACGGCTATTCCTTCACGACTATATACAGGCAACGGTCAGAGAGGGAAAGGGAGGGGCAATCGAGGCGTACACACACGCTATCGAGGGCTATCAGGAAGACAAGTGCTATCATCTGTAATAGTCTTAGTTTTTCTCCTGATTGTTCAGAATACACTCAATACCATACACACATAGGAGTAGGGTTCTTATTCTCTCTAGAGAAGGCCTGAACCTGTATAAAAATACCCGTGTCAATCTCTCTGCGTGATTCTATTGTAGGAGACCCCCCTGAATCAAACAATCTTTACGTAAGATCGGTTCTAAAACACCGACAGTTGGCACCGACCGTGGGGATCTTCCGGTAATCTCTTGTCAACATACTCTCTTTTTCCCAAATCTCATGCACTCATGGCAGGAGAATGGAACGGGGAGAACTGGTTTGACTTGGCAGATTACGCAGACGTCGACATGGATGCTAGTTTCGATTACGAGCTGAGTATCAACTCATCCGATGGTATTGCTGCCTCTGGGGATCTTTCCGCAGATCCAGGAGACAATGCCGCTGATGGAGTTGAGGAGGGATCCTTATCCCCCACAACAGTACATCCAACAGAGGAATCAACCCTCTCAAAGGACAAGGGTCAATCTGACCAGGACTACACCCAAGCGGACTCACAACACGACGAGAGTTTTTCCTCCAAGTGTCCGAGTCCCCCTAAGGCGGTCCGACTTGGTGAGACAAGTTCTGGAAGCCACAATTCCAGGACTTCACCAGCATCTGGTGATCCTCTCTCTCCGGATGACGCCAGAGAGAGCGGGATCAAGCATGCTTTTCCTGCAAATTCAACCATCTCTCCGCAGATCACACCTGCGGATGGAGACGGTTATAACCCAGAGTTCCCCTACCTGGAGGGGATTACTCCAAGTCGCCAAATGGTGTCTCTCGACTACTCCTTAAGCGGGGAGGCCTCGAGCGCAAGTGAGAATCATCAACGGGAGGTCTTCGTCCTTCCCTCAAATCAAGGTCACTCTTCTAGAGACCGAGCTAGGGACACTCCCCGAAGATCACGCACTGCGCCTCCTCGTGACAATGGCAAGGGCACCACCGATGGCAGACAGGACCAACACCTTCATGAACGTGAGGGAAATCCTCGACATACTCGCACTCCATTAAGGCAGTCTCAAGAGTCTGACATGGAAGATCTTGAGGCTATTCGACGAAAGAAGATTGCGACCGTAAGAATTTGCTCGGCGCATCCAATATCAATCGAGGAAGCTCAAGAACTCCAAAGACATCAATGACTTGCTCGAGAATCCAACTCGAGAACTCACCCGAAGCGCCAGATACGATCTTTTGTCGAAGAGATCGCACAAAGGCTTCGGTCCACGATGGCAAGATCGAAGCACTCGCCGACATCATTCGAGAAGTCGTATAATACGACTTCTTCACTACCATCGATCAAACATATCACCACGAGAGATCGACGCAACAAGAAGTCGATCGATCTCCTACTCGGAGAAATGTCTTTCGAACGACTGATGATCAACAAACCCCTCGGAGAGGAGATAGCTCAACATTCCGACATGGAAACCTGCAGTAGCAGATGAACTACGAGGAGTATTCCCCTCGTAGGACCGAGACCTATTACAGTCAGTCAACTCACATCGGGTATCGTCGAGTACGACCACCTGATGATGTCAACCCTTCTTTCCTGCAAAGGAGGCGCCAACAAGTTATTACTGGATGTCAGGCATTTTCACCTGATCTCCGAGCTATTCGCTGGCCACCTCGTTTTCGACCAGTGAACATGGAAAAGTTCGATGGATCCCAAAATCCCATCGAATTCATTCAACTCTATACAACAGCTGTCCGAGCAACAGGAGGAGGAGAACATGTAATGGCAAATTACCTTCCAACTGTGCTCGAAGGGTCTGCTCGATCGTGGTTACTAAACCAACCACTCGAGTCGATCTATTCTTGGCAACACCTCTGCCACCTTCTACTGGCGAACTTCCAAGGCACCTACAATCGTCTTGGGAAGGAGAACGACTTGCACCGGATGAGACAGAACGACAACGAGACCTTGCGCCAATTCATCAAGTGCTTTAGTCAGGTTCGTAATTCAATTCCGGAAGTTTTTGACTCATCTGTCATTAGGGCTTTCAAGCAAGGAGTCCGTAGTAGAAGGATAACAAAAGATATTGCTTTGAATCCTCCTACCACTGTCACCGAACTCTTTGAGATGGCCGATCGGTATGCGACTGCCTCTGAGGCGGTCGAGTGGAACAACACAATCGATCGAGAAGACAATACCTCTCGAGAGCCAGGTGACATTGGTAAGAAGAAAGATAAGAAAGCAAAAAAGTTCAAGAACAAGGCGAAGGGTCAAAAACTCCAAGCCAGCGGTTCCAAGGAGATTTTTGCTGTAAATGATAAAGAGCCACGGACCTCCAAGCCGCACTCCGACCGAGGCAAAGGTAAGCACCCCGATCGAAAAAATGATAAGCCTAGGTGATGTCCTTTCCATAAAAAGGAAGGACGTGACCTTCGTAACTGTCGGGTCTTTCAACGAAAGCTTGAAGACTACTACAACGGCAAAGGACCACTTCCCACTCTCGAGTAGGTAGGACAAACGAGTGGTCATAAGTCGTCAGACAACGATAAGGAGATGTCGTTCCAGGATCCGCAACATACCGTCGAGCACATCTATGGGGGATCATCGGCATATTTAATCAAAGCGACGACTTAAAGTCACGAACGTGAGGTAAACTCCATAGATCCTCCTCTCGTCAATAAATTATCGAAGTGGTCAAGTCACCATCTCCTTTGAGAAGAGTGATCGTCCGATTCTTCGACTTCGACAGTCGGATCCGATCGTGGTCGAACCCACCATCAACAATTGTCGGGTCAATCGAGTTTTGGTTGATGGTGGCAGCTCGTTAAACATCTTGTTTACGAGTGCCCTGGACGAGATGCAAGTACCCAGGACAAAGGTAAGACCGGTACGATACTCTTTCCATGGGATCGTACCGGGATCTTCAGCCAAACCAATTGGCCAAGTCTCTCTTCCTTTAGGGTTCACCAAGTAATTTCATGTAACATCCCAATTTTCAGAACTTTAAAAATCCTTTGAATAGTTAGTAGGGAGAAAATTCACCATTTAGATTTGTTTGAATTTAATTTAAAAGCTTAATATTGGACTTTGAGTAACAAAACAATTTAATATGACTAAAGTCAACATGAACAATAGTCAAAACTATTTTATTTGGATTCTATGAGCTTGGATATATTTTCCGAATTTTCTCGAATTTTTCCAAGTTTATTTGCTATTTTTCATTGCTTATTTGAATTCTCAGATTTTCTAAAAAGAAAATGTATCTAAATTCACAAATCCTCTCTGGTAGAATCTTTTCACCCCAATTCTCTTTCATGGCGTGAGGCCCGCCATGCCAATTTCAGCCTTCAACACACAGTCTGCACAGCGCCTTTCGCTGCCGCCAGTGGGCCCGCCTTGTTTGAGTTTCGTCTTCGCCGCGTTCTTCTCCAAATACCCGCCCTCAACCGCCTCGAGCTCACGGAGAACCTGCCAACGGACGCCTCCAACCGCCCATGCGTTCTCCGCGCGCGCCACGACACCCCACGACCACACCGCCACACCTCATGACCTCATCTCTCGCGGCGGTTGCGCCCGCCCCGCAATTGCCGCCGCCACGACCTCCACGCCGCCACGCCACCTCGAGCTCCTCGACCTCTATAAAGCCACCCGGGATCGCGTCGCCTCCGCAACTCCAACCCCAACCCACACCTCCTCTCGAGTCCCAGCCGCCAAGAATCGAGCTTTTAGAGTTCTCGCCGCGGTCGATTTCTTGAATTGCGCCTCTGCCGCTTCGAGTCGTCGCCGACGCCACCGCTGATTCGCCAGGACGCCTTGGCCGGTGCTCACTTCCGCCAGAGACCCTCGAGGCCATGTCGCCGTCGAGCCTGCACCTCCTCCTCCGCCAAAACCTCACCGCCGCCGCCTCCAACCCCACCACTCGTAAGTGCACCCCTAGGTTCGCAAAAACACAGGCTACCTCCCAAGACCACTCATCGCCGCGTCGGCTCACTGTCACGGGACCCTTGGTTCCCGCCGCCGCCGCCCCGCCCACGCACGTCGGCGTCGGCTCGGCCCGTGCTGCGTGTCGACCCATGTGGCGCCACGTCGGCAAGTGTGCGCCACGCGTGCGCCTTGTGGCGATCACCCCGCCTCAGATTCAGGGCTCGAGACCCAGCCATCTGGAGTCGTCACCGACATGTGGGTCCCACATGTCGATTAATTCTTTAATTCATTTATTCCTGAAATCCTTCACGACGCCACCTTGCGCAATAATTAGAATTTCCTTTAGAAAAATAATTCGAGAAATTGTTAAATAACCGATTTAGGTTTAAATTTGTAAAATTCATAACTTTTGCATCCAAACTCCAAATTGGGTGTTTCAAATTTCTAAATTCATATAAAATTTAGATCTAGCTAATCAAATCAAAATTATTTAAATTTGACTTTTGTTTAAATTTAGAAATTCATTTAAAATTCAAGAGATAGGTTAAAACTTGTAAAATTCATATCTTTTGAATCCCAAATCCAAATTGGATGATTTAAATTGCTAAAATCTTAGAAAATTATTGTATAATTAAATAACATATAATTATGTAATTTGGAGTTCAGTTTAGTTTTAGAATTTAGAATTTATTTAATTTCCAAAGTTAGGTTAAAATTTGTAAAATTCATAATAATTGAATCCTCACTCCAAACCCATCCTTTCAAATTTCTAAATTTGTCTAAAATCCAGATCTATCTACTGGAGATTTTTTTTAATCATTTTTATTGGAGTTATTTGCTTCTGGTTTTTATTTAGTTTTGTTTGTTCGTGTCGTTTGCGAGTAGACTTCGACGTCTTTGAAGAGTTGAAGAAGAAGGACCTTTCCAAGACCAAGATCAATTCCTAGATCCTTTTCAAGGCAAGCTATGCCCTTGACCATTTTGCTTCCCAGTTTAATGAAAGTATTTTAATTCAAATTACTGCATCTTAATTCAAGTATTTATTTAAAAGCTTTTGGGTGCGATGAGTTAATTCCAAATTGATATGCCTCCTTGTGTAATTGTTAAGCCTTGATTCCTTGTCACCCTAGTGGATAATTAGTTGGTAATATTGTAGCACCAACGTGGGTTGGTTAGTTGCGTATTAGATTGCTTAGCCATGCCACGACTCACTTGTCATGTGTACTGCTGTTATAAATTGACTAAGTGAATATGAAACTGTGTGAACAAACTGTGTGTACTATGTGTCTTTGTGGCATATGTTGCACTTAAATCAACCGGGGTGGAAAAAGGTTTTGACCGAGGCAAGGGGTGGATCTTGTGTGAAAGGGTGGACTGTGTGATCGTGTGAATATTAAAAATCTGTGTGTCTATGTGGTTTAGTTAGTGGAAGTCTTGCCTTGGTCAATTAAGGACCTCACCATGTGCTTATTGAACTGAGCTTCTGTGCGACCACATGCCTGTTTTGAGACAGGCCTAGCATAGTAGGATAAGGTATCTCAAATGCTTTGTTATGATTAGTGTTAGCTACACTAATTGTATCTTGTGGGTAAAGTGTACAAACTCGCAGAGTGTAACTTAATCTATTGAATAGCAGCGTCATGATCATGGACAATGCTCTGGGATTTGACACTAGGGGTAGATTTTCATAAAAGCTGTGTGGGAAGGGAGCTATGTGATTAAATCATCTAGCTATGTGAATAACCTCGTTAGGTCGTGTGTGTGTCTTTGAGAAATAACTTGTTAAAATTATTATTGTCTATTTGTTTTACCTGCCTTTAATCTATTAATTGTATTCAATTGCAAAAGTTGCATTTATGCAAAAGAGCCATGTAATGCCTTCCTTTGTAAAAAGCCAAGATATATATATTTTGCATCTCTCGTGGTGTGGCTTGCGATAGTACGGTGTGTACTCACGCTTGTTTTGACGAATCAAGCAGAGGAGGAGTCTTCACCAAAGATTCGAGGACGAGTACATCGAAGGTGCTGATCGTGAGGTCTTGATCCCAGTCGGTTGCCTGTGGCGAACCGATGGGGTGCCACTACCGCTTATGTTTCATTGCCGCTTATTTCCTATGTTAGCCCTCGTGGCTCAATAGTTGTAAACTCGACCTTAAGGTCAAAACCATTATTTGTTAATCAAAGTTAATCGTTTATGTTATTATTATTCGCTTGTATGGATCGATTTCCACCTTTGTTACCACTGTGTGCACTAGCGTGATCCTGGGCTAGTGCGTTGAACACAGAGGGTCCTGAATTGTAATTTCGGGTCCCGACAAAAGTGGTATCAGAGCCAGGTTGACTATAGGTCTTGACCTTAGTTAGATCGGCCGTCTTTAGAGTGTCCAAATTATTTTCTAAAAGAAAATTAACTTACAAGATTAATGAATTGCTTAACTCCTCTCATATCCCTCTTGACTCATCTATTGCTATAATTTCTTTCCTCTCCCCGCTGTTTTATCGTGGTTCTTACCTCTTGTCTTTCGTGGCAGATGCCTTACCTTCAGACCTTCGGAGATTGCAACGGAGGACTTGCCGCGAGTCAGGAAGCCGCCGCAGACACTTGAGGCTTCGACGCCCAATGTACCGTGGCGGCAAGTATATGGTCAATCTGACGAGATCGTGGTGTCTCCGCCACCGACGGTCACGCCAGAGGAACACTAGAGGCACCACCCTTGGACATCTCGGTCGGAGGATCACCTTCACGCAAGGAATCCAGAGTCGCCACGCTGGCCATTCTCCGAGTCCGCCACATCTACGCGGAAGAACTACGAACACCGCTCTTCGCTACCATCCCGAGCCGCTTCAGGAGCTATTCGCACGCTTTCCGTCTACCAACGGGAAGGCAATGCCACTGGTGCATCTTGCACGTTCCACACCGCCAGAGGAGTCGCTAGAGATGGCCGCCACCGAGCCGAGGTGCGCCTATCGAGCCCGGGAAGAAGCCGAGAAAGGATCGCTGCCTTGGAGCAAGCTCTCTACGGTCAACATGAGATCAAGATGATCAAGAGGAAGATCCGAAGAAGTTGAAGAGGATCCAGAGGAGATTCCAGAGGATCCAAATGAGCTCAAGACAAACCAGAGGAGCCACCAGACTGCACTCCAAACACACTGCTCCAAATGCACCATTCCCGGACATCGTAACCGGTATGAGGATGCTGCCACTTCGAGTCTACACCAGCAGAGCGTCGCCGTGGTTTTGGAGGCTTTCTCGAGTAGTTCGCTTAAGTTCCAGCTTAGTCGCTTAGCCGCTTCCCTTTTCGAGTCGCCCTTTAGGCGGTAGCTTGTGTGCTTAGGTTCGCTTTATTTTCCTGCAGTGCAAGTATGAGCCGCAAAGGCCCTTAGGCATTTGTTGCGACCATGCTATTAAGCTATTAATGAAGATTATTTCATTCAAGTTTCTTGAGTCAGGTTTGTTGGGTTTAATCTATCCCCTGTCTAGTTCTTAACTCACCTCGTGTTTCTACCTTATCTAACCTATGGAACCTCACTAGATGGTTCGGACTACTAATCTTGCCGCCGCAAGTGGATCCGGAGCCCAAGGATCAAGGCAATGAGCAAACCCCTATGGGAACAAGTACACCCAAGCACCACCCCGGACTTGCGTAACTTTGGAGCTTTCATGGCAAAGACAGACGCAGATGATGTACACCATGATGAACCAGATGCGAGCCATGAACAACAACAACAACCACAACCATCATCGTGGAGGAGCCCCAGGTTGCTCGGGGTCATCGTGACCATCCAAGTTGGTCAATTCATGAGGACCCGTCCGCCAACTTTCTCTGGACATGTCACGCCAAGAGAGGTCGATGATTGGCTTCAAGCGTGATTGAGAGGAAGCTGCTGATCACCCAATGCAACGATCATGAGAAGGTTTTGTATGCCACCCATCGATGGAGGGCATAGGCTGGCGAGTGGTGGGAAAACTTGCAAGGCTGACCCATGGAGCACCGCAGAATATCACTTGGGAAGAATTCACTCGTAGCCTTTCGCCAAGATATCATGTACCAAGGCATTATGGATCCAAGAAGGATGAGTTCCGTGCTCTCAAGCAAGGGACTATGTCGATGATCGACTACTGAATAAGTTCTCCCAACTAGCTCGCTATGCTCCGAGAGGATGTCGCTCCGGCTGTGTCTCGCCAGAGTCGCTTCTTGAAGGGATTGAACTCAGATCGCAAGTCAATCTACTTGCTCACACCTTCCTGCATTTCCAGAGTTGATTAACAAGGCGTTAGTCATGGAGGACAAACGCAAAGAATCGGAGGACCACCGCAAGCGAGAATGGCTCAAAGCGGAAGCCACCACCACAACAAAGAGAGGGCAAGGACAAGCCCACGCTAGCTTAATCGCTTTCACCTCGAGTTCTTTCAGACACTGCACCACCTTCAAACCTCGTCCTTTTGTTCAGAATTCAGAACCCAACACCACCAACCCCACCTCAGTGAACAACAACCGCAGAATGAACCAAGAGTGTGTTACAATTGCCGTCGGCCAGCATTTTGCTAATCGGTGTCCTCGAAGGAACTATCACTCCAAATTCGCTTCAACCTTGGAGCAACACCGCCAAGACCCCAAAGCAAAACAACCAAGGAGTTTCTCGGGGAACCACCAACCAGAGGAACGCCTCGGTCGATGGTCGAGGTCGTGTTAATCACGCCACTCGAAGGAGCCAGAAGCACCAGACGTTGTACCGGGTAAGTTCCTAGTAAATTCAAGACTGCCTGCTTACGCTTTGATTACGAGCTTCGATTCGCTTGTTTCGAGTTTTTGCAACTAAGAATAAGTTGGAAGTTGTGCTCTTAAGCTTAACTCGTTAGTCCAACACCGAGCAGAGCTAAATTCTAATGTGGGTTGTTTAGGGCTGTTACTCATAGTTGGAGTTGAGTTTCTAGCTAACCTAATTATTCTAGACACCCAAACCATAGATGTCATCCTTGGCATGGATTGGTTAACCAAGCACAAAGCCGTCTCGATTGTGGCGAAGAGCCGCTATAATCGAGGATACCAAAGGAAACAAAGTGGAGTTCCTAGCTACCTCGGCGTAAGGGACATTTGATAGTCAATAGCTCAAGACCGTCGCGTGGAAGATGTGCTACCGTCAAGGAATATCCAGATGTGTTCCCGGAAGAATTACCAGAATGCCACCGATCGTGACATCGAGTTTGTCATCGATCTAGTGCCAGGAACAGCACCCATCTCGAAGAGACCGTATCGGATGCCAGCCGATGAGTTAGTAGAGATGAAGAAACAGATAGAAGAACTTTTAGAGAAAGGTTTTGTGAGGCCTAGTTCGTCGCCATGGGGAGCGCCAGTCTTGTTCGTCAAAAAGAAGGATGGAAGCATGAGAATGTGCATCGACTACCGATCCCTCAACGAAGTCACCATCAAGAATAAGTACCCATTGCCCCGGATAGATGATCTGTTTGATCAAATGAAGGGAGCCAGAGTGTTCTCGAAGATTGATCTGCGATCGGGTTATCATCAGTTGAAGATTTGTCCTAAGGATATACCTAAAACCGCTTTCAACGCGATACGACATTATGAGTTCCTAGTCATGTCCTTTGGTCCGACTAATGCCCCCGCCTATTTCATGAACATGATGAATAAGGTATTCATGGAGTATCCGGACAAGTTTGTAGTCGATTCATCGATGATATTTTGGTTTACTCTAAGTCAAGAAGAGCATGTCAACATTTGAGACTAATTCTAGAGAAGCTCGTGGAGCATCGGTTGTATGCTAAGTTTAGCAAGTGCGATTTTGGAAAAAGGAAGTGGATTTTCTTGGTCATGTAATGACAAATGCAGAGAGTAGCAGATGACCCCAAAGAAAGTTAAAGTCAGATACATTGGGAACAACCCAAGACCGCTACTCGATTCGTAGTTTCTTGGGATTAGCGTGGATATTATCGCCGTTTCATTGAAGGATTTTCATCAATTGCTAAACCTCTTATGCAATTGTTGAAGAAAGAGAAAAGTTTACTCGACCCCACTTGTGAAGAAAGTTTTCAAGAATTGAAGAAGGTTTGACTTCAAATTTCAAAGATTTTGCCGATATTTGTAAGGATTTTGATATCTATTGTGATGCTTCACGCCAAGGATTAGGATGTGTCCCGATGCAAGAAGGAAGAGCGGTCGCTTATGCGTCAAGGCGTAAGGCCGCATGAAGAAAATTACCCTACCCATGATCTCGAATTAGTCAGTAGTGCATGCTTTGAAAATTTACGCCATTACCTCATCGAGAATCGCCATGAGGTATACACAGATCATAAAAGCTTGAAATATATTTTCACTCAATCGGATCTGAATATGAGATGAGAGAAGATGGTTAGAGTTGATAAAGGATTATAATCTTGGAATCCATTACCATCCCGTAAAGCCAATGTCGCTGTTTATGCCTTGAGCCGTAAGAGCCACCGCAATGCTTTGGAAGTGAAAGAGCCTTGTTCGTAACTTCAAGAGGAATTCCGTGTCGGGCTAGAAGTAGTATCTGAAGGATTCAGAGCAAACTTGGAAGTGCACTACTTTGGAGAAGCAGATTCAAGGCTCAAATTAAAGACTCGAGTTCTCCGACATTAAGAAGAAGATGATGTAAGGGAAGTTCAAGGACTTCACAAAGGATGATCAAGACATACCGTGGATCAATGGACGATTTATGCTCCAGATATTGATGGATTGAGACAAATAATTCGAAGGAGGCCCATGACTCAAAGTATTCGATTCACCCCGGTAGTACTAAGATGTATCGGGATGTTAAGAATAAGTTTTGGTGGCGAATTTGAAACGGACGCCGCAGAGTTCGTTGCCTTGTGCGATGTGTGTCGAAAGTTAAAGCGAACATCGAGGCCAGCAGGTGCATTGTAACCCTTGCAGATTCCAGAGTGGAAGTGGGAAGAAATCGGAATGGATTTCATTACCGGTTTACCCAAGACTCAATCGGGTTACGATTCGATTTGGGTAATAGTGGATCGCTTGACTAAAGTTGCCCATTTCTTACCAAATAAAACCACTTATTCAGAGATCGTCTAGCGAGCTATACATGGCAAAGATTGTCGGTTGCATGGTGTGCCTAAGAAGATAGTGTCGATCGAGGATCACAATTCACCTCCGATTTTGGCAGAGTTTGCATGAAGCCTTAGGGACTCACTCAATTTCAAGATCGCGATCATCCCCAAACAGATGGACAGATCGAAGGGTTAATCAAATATTGGAGGATATGCCGAGAGCTCGTGTTCTAGCAAATGCCACTCGCTGGGATAAGAGTTTACCATATGCGAAATTCTCGTACAATAACAGCTTATCAAGCCGCTTTGCAAATGTCACCGCTTGAAGCTTTGTATGGTCGTGCTCAGAGAACCCGTTGAACCGGTCAGAACAAATTAACGCATATTTTGGTCCGGATATTATTCAAGAAGCGTAAGAGCAAGTGTCCATGATCGAGAGAGATCAAGATAGCTCGACGAGGCAGAAGAGTTATGCCGACAATCGTCGTTGACCTCTCGCTTTTGAGCCGAAGATTTTGTGTATCTTCGAAGTTACGCCTCGAGAGGTGTGAAAAGGTTCCATGCCAAAGGGAAACTTGCCCCTCGGTATGTTGGTCCGCTCAAGATTTTGGAACGCCGTGGAGAAGTGGCTTATCGCTAGAGCGCCACAATCGCTAGCGAGTACACGATGTCTTTCACGTCTCACCAAGAAGTGTCTTCGTGCCGGAAGAACAAGCACCGTTGGAGTCAATTGAACTAAAAGAAGACCTCACCTACAAAGAGCAAATGGTCAAGATTCTCGATGTCGCAGAACGCCTGACTAGGAGCAAGACAGATTCTTTTTGCAAAGTGCAATGGAGTCACCACTCGAAGGTGAAGCAACGTGGGAACGTGAAGAAGAGTTGAAAGCCGAGTTCCCTAGCCATTTCTCCAGCTTAGCCCAATCTCGGGGCGAGATTCCTTTAAGGGGGGGAGGTTTGTAACATCTCAATTTTCAGAACTTTAAAAATCCTTTGAATAGTTAGTAGGAGAAAATTCACCATTTAGATTTGTTTGAATTTAATTTAAAAGCTTAATATTGGACTTTGAGTAACAAAACAATTTAATATGACTAAAGTCAACATGAACAATAATATGACTAAAGTCAACATGAACAATAGTCAAAACTATTTTATTTGGATTCTATGAGCTTGATATATTTTCTCGAATTTTCTGAAATTTTTCCAAGTTTATTTGCTATTTTTCATTGCTTATTTGAATTCTCAAGATTTTCTAAAAAGAAAATGTATCTAAATTCACAAATCCTCTCTGGTAGAATCTTTTCAAATTTCAATTCTCTTTCATGAGAGGTCCGGCCCCATTTCTCATACATTGTTACCACAGACGTCTCGCTTTCGCTCACGCCAGTGGGCCCCTTTGTTTGACCCTTCGCTTCGCCGCGTTCTTCTCGGCCGCGCCGCCCCACAACCGCCAGAGCTCACGGAGAACCTCGCTAACGGACGCCTCAACCGCCCGCGTTCTCGCGACGCGGCGCCACGACACCCCACGACCACACCGCCACACCCCGCGACCCCTCATCTCGCGGCGGCCGCCCATCGCCCCGCAATTGCCGCCGCCACGACCTCCACGCCGCCACGCCGCCAGAGCTCCTCGACTCTATAAAGCCACCCCGGATCGCCGCCTCCGCAACTCCAACCCCCAACCCACACCTCCTCGAGTCCCAGCCGCCCAGAATCGAGCTTTTAGAGTTCTCGCCGCCGGTCGATTTTTGGAATTGCGCCATTGCCGCTTCGAAGTCGCCATCGACGCCACTGCTGATTCGCCAGTGACGCCGCTGGCGGTGCTCGCTCGCCGCCAGAGACCCTCGAGCGCCGTCGCCGTCGAGCCCGTACCTCCTCCTCCACCAAAACCTCGCCACCGGCCGCCTCAGTCAACCCCATCCACTCGTAAGTGCACCCCTAGGTTCGCAAAAACCTGGGCTACCTCCCAGTACCACTCATCGCCGCCGGCTACGCGCTGTTCACGGGACCCTTGGTTCCGTGGCGCCGCCGCCGCCGCCCACGCTGGCGTCGCCTCGACCCGTGCTTACAGCGTGTCGACCCATGTGGCGCGCGTCGGCGTCCACAGCGCCACGCGTGGCGCGCCTTTGCAGCGATCACCCCGCCTCAGATTCCAAGGCTCGGTGACCCGGTCATCAGGAGTGGGTCACCGACATGTGGGTCCCACATGTCGATTAATCTTTAATTCATTTATTCCCGAAATCCTTCACGACGCCACCTTGCGCAATAATTAGAATTTCCTTTAGAAAAATAATTCGAGAAATTGTTAAATAACCGATTTAGGTTTAAATTTGTAAAATTCATAACTTTTGCATCCAAACTCCAAATTGGGTGTTTCAAATTTCTAAATTCATATAAAATTTAGATCTAGCTAATCAAATCAAAATTATTTAAATTTGACTTTTGTTTAAATTTAGAAATTCATTTAAAATTCAAGAGATAGGTTAAAACTTGTAAAATTCATATCTTTTGAATCCCAAATCCAAATTGGATGATTTAAATTGCTAAAATCTTAGAAAATTATTGTATAATTAAATAACATATAATTATGTAATTTGGAGTTCAGTTTAGTTTTAGAATTTAGAATTTATTTAATTTCCAAATTTAGGTTAAAATTTGTAAAATTCATAATAATTGAATCCTCACTCCAAACCCATCCATTCAAATTTCTAAATTCGTCTAAAATCCAGATCTATCTATTGGAGATTTTTTAATCATTTTATTGGAGTTATTTGCTTCTGGTTTTTATTTAGTTTTGTTTGTTCGTGTCGCTTATGAGTAGACTTCGACGTCACCGAAGAGTTGAAGAAGAAGGACCTTTCCAAGACCAAGATCAATTCCTAGATCCTTTTCAAGGCAAGCTATGCCCTTGACCATTTTGCTTCCCAGCTTTATGAAAGTATTTTAATTCAAATTATGCATCTTAATTCAAGTATTTATTTAAAAGCTTTTGGGTGCGATGAGTTAATTCCAAATTGATATGCCTCCTTGTGTAATTGTTAAGCCTTGATTCCTTGTCACCCTAGTGGATAATTAGTTGGTAATATTGTAGCACCAACGTGGGTTGGTTAGTTCGTATTAGATTGCTTAGCCATGCCACGACTCACTTGTCATGTGTACTTTGTTATAAATTGACTAAGTGAATATGAAACCGTGTGAACAAACTGTGTGTACTATGTGTCTTTGTGGCATATGTTGCACTTAAATCAACCGGTGGAAAAAGGTTTTGACCGAGGCAAGGGGTGGATATCTGTGTGAAAGGGTGGACTGTGGATGTGTGAATATTAAAAATCTGTGTGTCTATGTGGTTTAGTTAGTGGAAGTCTTGCCTTGGTCAATTAAGGACCTCACCATGTGCGCTATTGAACCGAGCTTCTGCACGACCACATGCCTGCTTTGAGACTGCCTAGCATAGTAGGATAAGGTATCTGAAATGCTTTGTTATGATTAGTGTTAGCTACACTAATTGTATCTTGTGGGTAAAGTGTACAAACTCGCAGAGTGTAACTTAATCTATTCAATAGCGCGTCATGATCATGGACAATGCTCGGGGATTTGACACTAGGGTAGATTTTCATAAAGCTGTGTGGGAAGGGAGCTATGTGATTAAATCATCTAGCTATGTGAATAACCCGTTAGGGTCAGTGTGTGTGTGTCTTTGAGAAATAACTTGTTAAAATTATTATTGTCTATTTGTTTTACCTGCCTTTAATCTATTAATTGTATTCAATTGCAAAAGTTGCATTTATGCAAAAGAGCCACGTAATGCCTTCCTTTGTAAAAAGCCAAATATATATATTTTGCATCTCGTGGTGTGGCTTATAGTACGGTAGGTACTCACGCTTGTTTTGACGAACCAAGCAGAGGAGGAGTCTTCACCAAAGATTCGAGGACGAGTACATCGAAGGTGCCTGATCGTGAGGTCTTGATCCCAGTCGGTTGCCTGTGGCGAACCGATGGGGTGCCACTACCGTTTATGTTTCCGCTGTCGTTTATTTCCTATGTTAGCCCTACGTGGCTCAATAGTTGTAAACTCGACCTTAAGGTCAAAACCATTATTTGTTAATCAAAGTTAATCGTTTATGTTATTATTATTCACTTGTATGGATCGATTTTCACCTTTGTTACCACTGTGTGCACTAGCGTGATCCTGGGCTAGTGCGTTGAACACAGAGGGTCCTGAATTGTAATTTCGGGTCCCGACATTTCAGGACAGAGAAAATCTCCTTTGATGTGGTCGATTTCGATACGGCATATAACGCCATACTCGGATGACCAACTTTGGCAAAATTCTTAATGGCTACTCATTACGGGTATCAATGTATTAAGATGCTAGGTCCCAAAGGAGTAATCACAATTCATTGTGACAAGAAGATGGCGCACACTGCGATCAATCCGATCCTCGAGATGGTTGGACAAATACCAACTCGAAAAGAAAGTCACCTTTGACCAAAGAAATCGAAGCCTAAAAAGTCGCACCAAAGCCGAACGACAAGGTCAAAGAGGTTCCTCCGACGCGGGAGCCCTCAAGATCGTTTCGCATCGAGGATACTTCCGACCCCAAGTAGGAAGACGCCCTCATCACCTTCCTCCGAGCTAACGCAGATATCTTCGCGTGGCAAGCATCCGACATGCCCGGAGTCCCTAGGGAGGTGATCGAGCACAGGCTAGCTTTACGGCCTGACAAAGTACCCATAAAACAAAAATTACGGAGATTTGCCCCTGATCGATGAGATGCTATCAAATCGAAATTGATAAGCTACTTAAAGCGGGCTTTATAAGAGAGTCAACCACCCGTAGTGGTTGGCTAATCTGTAATGGTTAGAAAGTCAAACGGCAAATGGCGTATGTGCGTAGACTTTACTGATCTTAATAAAGCTTGTCCAAAAGACGATTTTCCTTAACCTCGCATCGATCAGTTGGTTGATTCTACTGCAGGTTATGAAATGTTAAGTTTTTTAGATGCATATTCTGGATACCACCAGATCAATATGTGTCTAGACGATGAAGAAAAGACCACATTTATTACACCATTTGGTATATTTTGCTATGTCAAAATACCATTTGGTCTAAAAAATGCCGGTGCTTCTTTTCAACGCTTGATGCAATCGACTTTTTCATCTCAACTAGGCCGAAATCTAGAGGCCTATGTTGATGATCTAGTCGTTAAAAGCATGAAGAGACTTAATCATATCGCTGACCTGCAAGAAACATTCGACAACCTCAGAAAACATCGCTTAAAACTCAATCCTGAGAAGTGTGTGTTCGGAATCTCTTCAAGAAAATTTCTTGGATTCCTAGTATCTATACGGGGAATCGAAGCAAATCCTGAAAAGATAAAGGCCATTCTCCAAATGCGCCCTCCAACCACAAGGAAAGAAGTCCAAAAACTCACATAGTGCATGGCGGCTTTAAGTCATTTCATCGCACGACTAGGAGAAAAGGGACTACCTTTCTTTAAACTTCTAAGGAAACACGAAGGTTTTGAGTGGTCGAAAGAGGCAAACGCTGCCTTTCAGGATGTCAAGAGGTTCCTTACGAGTGCTCCTATTCTGGTCTCTCCAAGGCCAGAAGAAACGCTCTTAATTTACCTAGCTGCCACGCCACAGGCAGTAAGCGCAGTACTGGTCGTAGAACGTGAAAACGTACAACGACCGGTTTACTACGTAGTGAAGTTTTACACGAGCCTAAGGAGCGTTACACTCAGGTCCAAAAACTTCTATATGCCCTCCTTATGTCTTCGAGGAAACTGCGGCATTATTTTCAAAGCACAAAATAGTCAGTGTCGTCCCGAGTTTCCTTGGGAGCGATCCTCCGAATAGGGAAACAATGGGACACATGGCAAAATGGTCACGAACTTAGGAGTTTGACATCCATTTCATGTCCCGAACGGCCGTTAAATCCCAGATCTTGGCAGACTTTGTCGCCGAATGGACAAATCCTGAACCTGTTCAGGATTCCCAGTACGATTCCCACAACCAGTGGACGATGTATTTTGACGGGTTGCTTACTTTAAGTGGCTCGGGGGCTAGGGTGGTCCTGGTATCTCCTACCGGAGAGACCTTAAAGTATGCCATACAATTAAACTTTCAGGCCACTAACAACGTGGCAGAATACAAAGGTTTGCTAACTGGCATATGAGCTACGAAAGCGCTCTCGATTCACCAACTACTCGTGAGAGGAGACTCTCAATTAGTCGTGAATCAAGTCGAGAAAGAGTACCAGTGCTCTAACCCGACAATGTCTCGGTATTTATCGAAGTCGTAAGCTAGAAAAGCATTTTTAGGTTTTGAGGCACAATTCATCCTCGAAGGATAATTTCCGCATGACCCCGGCTTGCTCGAATAGGTTCTTCCCGATCTGTAGTACCAAAAGGAGTCTTCTTAGAACAACTCGAGCCGCCCCTCGTCGAAGAACCGAGACACCTCCTATTGAGACGGCCTCTCTAGAATACGAGGATACCGGATGGCTCCCATCTATGAGTATCTTGAGAGGGTTCCGGACCAAGACGCGATCCCGAGGCGCATCGCTTATCCCAAAAAGCCAAAATGTATACTTTGGTTGAAGGAGTCCTCTATAAACGAGGTACTCAAGGGGTGCTCATGCGATGCATTCCGCAGAGCGAAGGATTAACACTCCTTCACGACATACACGGTGACATCTGTGGAAATCATGCTTCCTATAGAATGCTGATCGGTAAGGCCTTTCGACAAGGTTTTTAGTGGCCAACAGCCCTGTACGATGCTAAAGAGTTAGTTAAAAAGTGTGTTCAATGCCAATTTCATAGCAGGCAAATACACCAACCAGCTCAGGCATTACAAACGATACCTCTATCTTGGCCTTTTGCGACCTGGGGTCTCAATATCCTAGGACCGTTCCCCAAAGCTCCAGGAGGTTTCGAGTTCCTTTTCGTGGCTATTGATACGTTCACAAAATGGATTGAAGCCGAACCTGTGACTGGGATAACAACAGAAGCGGCAAAACGGTTCATGATGAGATGCATAATTACTCGATTTGGAGTACCGAGTCGAATAATTACAGATAATGGTAAGCAATTTTGGAGCGCAAAATTTTAGGAATTTTACGACGAGTTGGGTACCAAGTTATGTTATGCTTCTGTGGCCCATCCCCAAAGCAATGGAGCAGTCGAACGTGCAAACGGTCAAATAATGAGAGGAATTAAGACCCGAGTCTTCGACTAGCTCATCAAGCGCTCGGGGGCTTGGGTACAAGAACTACCCTCAGACAGGGCGGTTAAATGCGACTACTAGTCGACTCTGAGATGAAACACCATTTTTTCTGGTTTTCGGAGCTGAAGCCATGCTTCCTCCAGAACTAAAGATACGGTCAACACGAGTCGAAACTTTCAAAGACTCCAACCAAGAACAACTTCGAGTGGATGGAATTAATCTACTCGAAGAAAGGAGAAACCAGGCCTTAATCCGTTCAGCAGTCTACCAACAAGCCCTGTGCAGATACTACGATCGTAAGGTCCAACCTCGCAGCCTTGCTGTAGGTGACCTGCTATTGAGGCTCTACCAATCCAAGTCTAATCAGAATAAACTTTCTCCCAAGTGGGAAGGTCCTGACACAGTAGTCGAAGTTACTCAGCCAGGGTCAATATGATTGGCAATGGAAGATGGCCAGGTTCTCGCAAATTCTTGGAACATCGACCAGTTACGCAAGTTTTATGTGTAAACAACCATTCAGACAATAAAGACTCAGGTTCTTTCTACCTCTATTGTCTTACTTTTGAGTAGTGCTTTCACAATCTTTCGACTACATTCCAAACACCCAGTTTTCTTTACACTGGTCGAAAAGAAGGTAACATCACCTAGTCGAAGTCTCTCCTCTCTGCACGTGGTCCTGCCCACTAGAAGGAACTTCATAGTATCGACTCGTTACTCACTTTTGCCGTCAATACAAAGAGCTCGGGTTCTTTTTTGGTCGAAATATTTTTAAAGCCAGCTTTTTTCCCCTTAGATTATTTCTTCAGTTATTTTGAAAAGTATTCTAAGCGGAGTGCACTTTCTTAGATTTATTCAACTGCCTTTGGTGTATTCGATCCGTCTCAACTAAGTTGGAGGAAGAAACACATCTAGTCGAAGTCTCTCCTCTCTGCACATGGTCCTGCCCACTAGAAGGAACTTCTTAGCATTGTTCAGTTTCCTACTTTTGCTACCAGGACAGACTTATCGAGTCCACCAAGGAAGGGCGAACGAATTTTTTGAAGTCCTCTAGACATTTGCTTAACTCGAGTTGATGTTCTCGATTTGATTAATCTAGTCGGAAATGGTAACATCACCTAGTCGAAGACTTTCCTCTCTGCATGTGGTCCTGCCCACTAGAAGGAACTTCCTAGTGTCGATTCGTTCCCACTTTTTCGACCAGTGCATGACAATCGTGACCAAAAACTACAAGTTAACCAAACATCTCTGTTTTCAGAAACCCTTTTTAACACTATTTACTTAGTTTGTCTAAACAAACTAAGCAAATAGTCAGGGGCTAGGATATAGTTATTAACCTGACTTCAATTCTTAGTCTTTCTTTCGTTAATTATCTTTTGGGTTACTAACTACTCGACAAAGATGGATTACATAATACATCAACAAAAGCTTGTTTTTCACAGGTTTTTTATAAACTACTCTGAATAGGGAGAGCCCAGTCGCATCTCCTCCGAGACCTTCCTGCCAACGGGTTGCATTTCTTCCATAAGACGACTTGCTTTCCTCGTAGGCGGTCGAAGTCGACTTCAATTGGTCAGACATTAAGGTTGGGGTCACGAGCTTTAAGTTTTGCCAATACATAGCTTACTGCACCTTCGACCGCCTCCTTGATTGACTCAGCTTGGTTGGCCTTCAGAGTGGTCACCAGTTCTTGCAAAGTCCCAACTTGTTCCCCAATAGTACTTATGTGAGCAGCTATTGTATCATCTTGAGGAGTTTTTCCCTCACCACATAGCTCACCAAGTATATTGTTCAGGAGCATGATGTTGTCTTGAAGATTAATCTTCGTCGACTTCATCTCCTGTTGGTTACGAGTTGAAGCCTCGCGGAGTTGTTTATTTTCGACCACTTGCTCTGGAAAGAATAAGACTGGTCAAGCAAAAATAAACTCCTAGAGGAGAAAACAAAAATAATCACAGGTAAAAGCATTCCTTACCTACTTGTCGAGAATCTAACTTCTTGATTTCTTTATTATGGGAAGCAATGGTCTCAGCATGCCGCTTCTTCCATAGTTTGATGTCCTTTGCATTTTCCCTAGCAATACGGACAGTCTCTTCAAGGATCATGGATTTTTCCTGATCCCTAGTTTCGAGCCTTCCCAATTCGAGCTCAATTTCTAAAAAAGAAATGAGAGTTAGAAAAGGGAAAGAACTCGTAAAGGACTACAGGTAAAGAATTGCTTACCTGCTCGTCGAGATTTTAGCCTCTCAATTTCTTGATCTTTATCTTTGGCTATACGAGAAATCTCGTGAATAACCAAAGTTTTATCTTTGACTTTATTTTGAAGCTTTCTCATGTCGTCTTCTTTTCCTGAAAAGAAGCAAGAGTTAGGTAAAGATCAACAACATAAACAGTCTTAAGTTCAGCACTTACTGTTTAGATCTTCCTGCATTTTTACAGTTGCAGAGTTAGCCTCTTGAAGCTTCTTCAAGAGGTCTCCTACATTTTCCCCTAGTTTTCTCGACTCCTCTTTTTCATAATCGAGCGAGTCGGCCAGGGTCTTTTCGTCGCTATTTAACCTGTAAAGGTTAAAAGTAGACATAAACACTATTTAAATAGTCGTAAGTCTTTCTACGACTAGCACCTAGTCGTGAGTTTTTCCACGACAAGTCTCATAGGCACTGTATAAATAGTCAAGCTCTAAAACAACTACAAATAACAGTGACTTACCACCTCTCTGCCTGTTCGCAGAGTTTCGCTTTTTCCTGTCGTAGCTCTATGAGTTGTCGATGATATTCACCAACAGTGGCAGTTTGTTCCAGAGCTTTCTGCAAAAAGAAAGACAGTGAAAAGAAAGGGAAGGCCACGTATATAAGTATTTTTAAATACTTACATTCATGGTCGACCAAGCAAACATCAAGTAAACTAATGATGGACTCTTCAGCTTGTCTATCTTCGCGACTTGATCCCACCAAACCTTCTCAAGACGCTCATTGTCAAAAGTTTCCCCTCTATTGGGAATATCTTTGGGATGAGGGACTCGACCGCGAGATCTAAAAGCTGGAGACCCTACGATGGAAGCAGACCCAAAGAAATTAGCACAGAAGTTGAAATATTCCTCGTCTTGATTACTCAGAATCGCAGCTTTTGGGTACCGGGAGGAACGTCTTCAACGACTTCCTTTCGGCCGACGGTGGTCGCACATCACCACCTTGGCCAGAGGTTTCTACGGCTGCCTCTGCTGTCTCCACGACCACCTCAGTGGTCGTAGCTACTACCTCAGTAGTCGTAGCTACTACCTCAGTGGTTGTGGTAACCACTTCAAGAGCCACGACTTCCTCCACTACCCGGGCTGTGGATGATCCTTCGACCACTTCCGCTGTCATCTCTCCAACCGCTGGAGAGGCGGCAATGGGCTTCTCGATAGAAGCGTCCTCGGGGGCTGAAGGAGTCGGGCTAAAATCAACAAAAGGAAAGCAAGTTAGGTTGTGAAAAGCGAAAGGTAAATGCTGTTCTTACACTTTAGTTTGTTTCACATACCTCTGCATCCTGGACCTTACCAGGAACTTAGGAGTTATCTTTCCGACGGAATATTTCTTCGACTTCTTTTCTGCGACCACGTCTGGTCGGGGTTCAAGTTGAAGAATGGGCTCAGCCACAACCACGTCTGGTCGTGGATCTTGAACATGGACCATCTTTCTGGTCTCCTGACTTTCTGGATGGCCGAGATCAGTCTCGACCGCTCCAAGAGCAGCGCTACCCTCAATTGTAGGCTCTGCTGGATCAGCATTGTCCTTCACAAAAGACATAAAGTCCTTCCAGTTCTCCTTTTCTAGTTGCTTGACAAAACTAGGAGTGGCAGAAACTGTGAAAGTTTTCTTGTCATAATAAAAAGGTACCTTGGCCTTGCGAGCTTTATGCCTAAGAGGTTCTTCAGCCTCCTGAGCTTCAGCTGCTTCAACCTCGGCTTCTGTTGCAACCGTGTTTGTCGCAGACTTTGCCGAGGACCTGGTCGAAATAAAGGAACTTGAGCTCGCTCCTCCCTTGTCGGCGACTTTTATGAGTCGACGCTTTTTAGTCGGAGGAGCTGAGCCCTTGTCCATTATCATCCCTGCACCGATGGTTATCAGTTCGACCTCTTAAATGCGTCTCCGACGGTTTCTATACCTACTTTCAGAAGAAAAATGTAAAAGAAGAATCAACGACCGGTCAGAAGATTTTCTCGACCGAAGATCGAAATGTAAGCTTTTCTACGATATTTCCTTGATCTTAAGATTTTCTACGACCATTACCTAGTCGTAAGTTCTTTCTACGACTATGAAGTCCTAAGGATAGAATCAAGTTTTGATTACCTTTAGACGCTCCATCTTTTCCTCTATGGATAAAACCGCAAGGATTTGAGGAACTGCCATTCTGAGTGGCGGAGACTTCTCACAAACGAGTTTGACTCGAACGTCAATCTCTGCCTGTGAAAGATCTGTGTAAACGGATAAAGATATTCATTAGACAATTTTGAAGAAGACCAAACCGAGAGCTAAGTCGAAAATCCACTTACCCTCCTCATAGTCCCTGGTCGGGTCTTTTGGCCCTGTGTACCTCCACATAGGAGGTACTCGTTTCTTCAAAGGGCTAATCTTCCTCCATCCCGGCTACGAAGATTTAGTAAACATCTAAATATACTCCTTCGACTTCCCGTCATGGAGCTTCAGACCACAACTCCCAGCTATCCCAGTTTGTCGAGCTATTCCATAGAAATATTGAAAGAGCTCAAGGTCCACTGGAATTCCCAGGTATGCCTCACACATATATACAAACACACTTAGCATTGTGATGGAATTAGGACCGAGGTTCACCAATTCCACCCCAAAATGCTCGAGTACAAGTGTGAGAAAGGGTGGCGAGCAATCGAAGGCCACACTCACAATATGCCCGAAGACGAGATTTGCCCATCTCCTCGACGGCCAATGCTATCCAGATGTCAGAAACCACTTCACGAGAACTTTCTTTGGAATCTTCCCGTCGACTAGGGCTTGAATCTTCATCATCCATCTCCGACTCACCCACTCGAAAGTTTCCACCATTTCTCTCGAAAGGGAGATTTTCGATTGGATTGGCGGCGAAGAAGGCACGATTGAGTTGGTGGAGAAGACAAGAACTCGATGAACAAAGAGGAGCGATTTGGGGAAAAGTAGAAATCCAAGTTTTACCCCGGTAGTATTTATAACAAGATGTTCAGAAATTTGGCGTGGCATTCCAAAGGTTGCCACCGCTTCGGGAACCGTTCCAACGGACAGACTTGTGGAAGTCGTTTACGATTCTCTAACTTGTCCGTTCAAGAAAATCAGGTTCGTTTTTACACCTCAAGCAAAATTACTTTCTTGGTCAGATCTTTTTGACCAAATGAAATATTAATCGGAAAGGTTTTTCTTCCGATCACCATACTACGACCACCTCGTGACGTAGGAGTTTTCTACGGCTATTTGATAGTCGTAAGCAACCTTCTTGACCAAGCATATTTCTGGTCAAAGTAGTACACAAATGTCGAAGAGTTTTTCCTTCGACCACCTTTCTCTGACCTCTCGTGGTCAGTAAGACCATCTATGACTCCTTCACCAAGTAAGTTACTTTCACTTGAAGCTGGGGGGCTAGATGACGAGGATCTAATAATCCTCATTTTATCTTTTATCTATAATTCTTATTATAAGTAAATATGACGTCATGTGGTCCCTGGGTATACCCCTTAAATTTACAAGGGAGAAGCCTACTAGGTGATCGTAAGTTCTTCTACGACCACCCCCATAGTCGTAAGTCTTGCTACGACTACCTTATGGTCGTAAGTTCTTCTACGATCACTACCCAGTCGTAACTTATTCTACGACTACGTCATAGTCGTAAGTCTTGCTACAACTACCTTATGGTCGTAAGTTCTTCTACGACCAGGTCAGCTACGACCACCTTATGATCAATAAAACCTACAGGCGAGTGGGTCCAATTGATTAAGGAATCCAAACAGTCAACATACGCTGTTATTATGCGAAATAATACCCCATTATCTCTGACAAGTAACTGCCAGGCGGCATAAAGGAGTTACCATCCTGATAATTACTGCAAACGTGCGTCCGTTACTGGATTGAATGAGGCGTCTCTTCATCAGGGGAAAACGGCTATTCCTTCACGACTATATAAAGGCAACGGTCAGAGAGGGAAAGGGAGGGGCAATCGAGGCGTACACACACGCTATCGAGGGCTATCAGGAAGACAAGTGCTATCATCTGTAATAGTCTTAGTTTTTCTCCTGATTGTTCAGAATACACTCAATACCATACACACATAGGAGTAGGGTTGTTATTCTTTCCGGAGAAGGCCTGAACCTATATAAAAATACCCGTGTCAATCTCTCTACGTGATTCTATTCTAGGAGATCCCCCCCCCCGAATCAAACAATCTTTACGTAAGATCGGTTCTAAAACACCGACATGCCCAATTGCCTTGACCCGTTTGATGGAAATCCAATGGCTCCCGCTTCTCCCACTTCTTATCTCGCTATCGCTCATCCCCCTTGTTAGATTGGGCCGTTAAGACCTCTCCTTTGGAGATCTTAACTGTCCAGACCTCCCCCTTGTTAGATCTGGCCGTTAAGACCTCCCTTTGGAGATCTTAACCGTCCAGACCTCCCCCTTGTTAGATCTGGCCGTTAAGACCTCTCCTTTGGAGATCTTAACCGTCTGCACCTCCCCTGTTAGATCTCGCCGTTAAGACCTCCCGTTGGAGATCTTAACCGCCTGCACCTCCCCTGTTAGATCAGTCGTTAAGATCTCTCCTTTGGAGATCTTAACCGTCCAGACCTCCCCCTTATTAAGATCCGGGCTGTTAAGACCTCTCCTTTGGAGATCTTAACCGTCCAGACCTCCCCCTTGTTAAGATCTGGCCGTTAAGACCTCCCCTTTGGAGATCTTAACCGTCCAGACCTACCCTTTTGAGGATTGGACCGTCAGGACCTCCCCTTACCTTTGCGCGATCCCCTCTAGGTCTCCGCAGGACCTCCCCTTGAGCTTTGACTGGCCTCATTTGACAGTCACACTCCTATTTCTTTATCCTTTGACCGTGTCCTTTGCGCATGGGAGTCTCCCCGCATTTAATGCCTGTTGTATTGCATTAAATGCTTCTACCTTTTTGCAGCAATCGTGCTATGCTTTTGTCCCATCTTTGCCTGCTCCCATTGTCCTTTCACCAACTCTTGAACATGTGTAACCGTGGGTATCTGGGCGGCTCTGGCTATATAAGCTGGGGCAGCCCTTCCCCTTTACCCCTTTGGCTCATTTCTCTTGGACCTCCTCCAAAGCTCTCTAGACCTCCTCCTGAAGCTTGGGACCTCCTCCAGTAGCTCCTTGGATCTCCTCCAAACTGACCTAGCCTCTCTGTTGGTTTTATTTTGAAGTTTCATTAAAGTTTCCTTGGATTTTATTTAAGCTTTGTGTTGAGTTGCTTTGGTTTTCTCGTGTAAATTGTGAAGACACTGAGGAGCAAGAGCTCTCTGAAGAAGAAGACGTCCAGGCCTTTGAGTAATGCAAGTTACACTCTTGATCATGTTGCACCCATTATTTCAAATTACTATGTTATGTCTTAAAGGTTTATGCATGCTTACTTTACTAAGTTATTTCAATACCCGTCATTAAATTCATAGCTATACCCAAATCCTTTGTATGGCCCCTGTTGACCTTGAATCAAACATATTGTCACCATAGGAAAACCTGGTTGCTACATTAGTGAGAATCAGGAGCAATTGTGAAATCGTATGCTTAGTCTCGCTTAGACCAAAAGTATTTAATTTGGGAAAATTTTACCAACATGACCAACTGATGTCTAAAGTTTTTAGCCATGTCATTGGGTTGTCATGGAAGCTTCTAAATGTTTTTGGAAAGCGAATAAAAGGAAAATGGTTTTGGACTGGGGCGAATTGGTTGCTTGGTTGGTGCATGTTCATGCACGAGCTCAACTTGGGTAGAGTTGAGGCTCCGGAGTACTATGGTTGTCGCCCTAGTCATTTGAGGACCGACCTTTGAGCGTCCCTTTGCTAAGCCTATAATGGGCTATGCCACCACCGTACAACCACATGTCTCCAGAATGGGGCGTGGGACCTGGCCAATTAATTTGCAAAGTTCCACCGCGGTTGTTCCACTTTGATGTGTGGGAGGTCTTTCATGGCCTATGGTCTTTTATAACCTATGATTCCCACTGGCGCAAGAGGGGGCTTTTTCGGCGGGTTTCTATCCAATGGAAGTGAAACCTTAACGAGGAGGGGCTGTGGTGGAATGATGCATTGTAAAGGCCTTGTCATGAGCTCTAGACCTCTTACCTTCGGTAGTGAGAGGTGGCATTGACGAATGCCAAATAAACTAGAGGAATCATGTCGTGTGGGTAAAGTGTACAACCTCTGTAGAGCGAAAACTATTCGAATAGCCGTGTCCACGGTCATGGACGTGCTGGCAAAGACCACTCAAAGTTAGATGTTGGTTTTGTTTTCAAAAGGTTTTGGATAAACTGTTTTCTTTTTGGGATATCTATCCCATGGGCCGGGCAGGGAGCCTTGTGACAGGAGGGTATCCTTCACCACCTTGACGATGAATGTTATCCAACTGAAAACTGAGATTCACACAAAATGAATTTTAAATACTGTATAATTGCCTTGGAACTTAGTATATGTATTTAAAATAAACTTGGCTTTACGCAAACCAACCATATTATGCCTTCCTTTGAATATCCATGTATGCATGTCATTTTGTTACCCCCTCAGGTGTAATTTGCGAGCACGGTTGTTGTGCTCACTCTTGCTTGAAAACAAATTTTTGAGCAGGAGAGGACTTCCTTGATGATGACGAAGACCGGATCAACTAGGCGCCCCTCCCAATAATTACATGGTGTATTGGATGGACTTGCCTTTTGTTCCGCTGTGTATTTTTTTTGCTTTTATCGGTCTGTAAGCAACCTTGTAATCAACTCTTTTGCTGTTAATAAAATCTCGTGTGGATATGTGTTATCACTTGTAATTGCTGTGAGAACTAGTCATTGATCCTTGGGACTGGTTCGGATCACAGGAGGGCTAGGACTTCTCCAAGTACCGTGACCTCCTCGGGTTGGTCTCTGGACCTCCCCCAGGTTTGGTCGTGGTTCTTGGGGAGGTCCTGAGCCTCAAGACCTCCTCGGTCGAAACCTGGACCTCTGGGAGGCTCGAGGACTACCCGAGATCCCTGGACCTCTGGGAGGTCTGGTGGACTCCCAGTGAGGTCTTGGAGAACCTCTCGGGTAGGACCCCGGTGGGTCGTTACCACGACTTTTCATGCAAAGAAACAATGAGAGCACGCTTCATCCTATATTGATATGTTTGAGGGAGCTATGGCTTTGGTGAGAAGGGACAACCCACATTTGCCAAAAGACTATTACATAAGAAGCTTTCTAGCCGTCTTGAAGGATTACATCCAGAGTCATTCACAGCTACAAAATCCAATCACTTTGATTGATGCTTATTGGGTAGCAAAAAGGTTGGAACAGTCAAATCCTTTCAAAAGGACAGAGCCTAGTGCCTTCAAGGGGACTTTCAGAGGCAACTCACAATGGAACAACAAAGGAAATACTTACAAGAGTACCAAGCTAGAACAAAATAGGAGCACTAATGCCACTGGGGGCCAAAACACAGTCCCAAGGAATGATGGGAGGTGTTTTAGATGTAGTGAGAAGTGGTATCCGGGGCACAAGCAGGATTGCAAAATGAATCAACAAGTAAGGGCTATGGTCACACAGGAAGAAGAAGAGGAAGAAATAGGGGGACAAGAAGAAGGAGAAGAACCTCAGGGACTGGAACAGATAGAGGAAGAAATGCAAAAAGAAGAGGAATCACCCTTTCAACTATCAGTACACACTGTACAAGGTACTAGTTCTGCCAAACAAACATTCACTCTCAATGTTCAACTGAACAAGATCAAAGGGACTGCTTTGGTTGATAGTGGAAGCAGTGGTACTTTCATGGACATTAATATGGCATTGAAAGCAGGGTGCTCAATTCAAAACAATTCTACTATGAGGGTCATAGTGGCCAATAGAGAAACATTGTGGAGTAAAGCAAAGTGTGAGAATTGCAAATATACTATACAAGGGGTAGAGTTTAGCAATTCATTAAGAATTTTAGACATAAAGGGATATGATTTTATATTGGGGGCAGATTGGATATATACTCACAGCCCTATAGGTCTCAACCTCAAGTATAGGGAACTACGTGTGAATCATTATGGCAAAGGCAAGGTTACATTCCAAGATGAAACACAACCTGTAGCAGATTGCATTGTACCTATAGAAAAGTTGCAAAAACTACTGGACAAAGGAGTTATGGGAGCAGTGGTATATGCTTGTAACACCAAGGATGAAGACTGCACAAGGATAGTCATTCCAGCTGAGATAACACCTATCCTGCAGAGGTTTCAATGTATATTTGTGGAACCTAAGGAGCTACCACCTAACAGGAAATGTGATCATGTCATTCCCTTGAAGTCGGAGGAGAATCACATCAATCAAAGACCTTACAGCTTGCCTTTCCATCAAAAGAATGCTATGGAAGAGATTATTGAACAACTACTAAATGCCAAAACTATTAGGCCTAGCGTCAACCCCTACTCTTCTCCCACCATATTGGTCAAGAAAAAGGATGGGAGATGGAGAATATGCATTGACTATAGACAACTCAATGCAAACACCATTAAAAACAAATATCCAATTCCAATGATAGAGGATTTGTTGGATGAATTACATGGAGCTCAAGTATTCTCAAAAATAGACTTGAGATCTGGATACCACCAGATTAGAATGAAGGAAGAGGATGTTAAGAAGACAACATTCAGCGCACATGTTCCCACATTATGAATTCATCGTCATGCCATTTGGGTTAACCAATGCTCCTGCCACCTTCCAGGCTTTAATGAATAAGATCCTATCTCAGTTTTTGAGGAAGTTTACTTTGATATTGTTTGATGATATCTTGATATATAGCAAGTCGATGGAGGAACATGGACATCACTTAACCAGTGTGCTAGAGGTCCTTAAAAGAAATAATCTTTTTGCAAAGAGAAGCAAATGTGCCTTTGGACAGAGACAAGTTGAATACTTGGGGCATATCATTCATGGGGAAGGAGTAGCCACCGACCCCACCAAGATGGTAGCAATAGAAAAATGGCCTAAACCTCAAAATGTCACCCAGTTGAGAGGCTTCTTGGGCCTCACAGGATATTACAGGAGGTTTATACAGAATTACGGAGTCATATGTAAGCCATTGTTTGAAGCACTAAAGAAAAATGCATTTATGTGGCAAGAAGCTCAGAATTTGGTTTTCTTAAGATTGAAAGAGGCAATGACCAGGGCAACGGTGTTAGCACTACCTAATCACAGTCAACCATTTATTTTGGAGGCTGATGCAAGTGGATATGGAATTGGGGCTGTTTTGATGCAAAACCACAAACCTATTGCATTCATGAGTAAGGCATTAGGTCCTAAGGTTGCAGCATTTTCAACTTATGACAAGGAGGCCTTGGCTATTATTGAAGCTCTCAAAAAGTGGAGGCATTACTTTGTTGGATCCACTCTGATAATTAGAACCGACCATCAGAGCCTGAGGTACATTCATGAGTAGAAATTAATGGAGGGAATACAACACAAGTTATTGATCAAATTATTGGGTTATAATTACAAGGTAGAATATAAAAGGGGCCGGGAGAATAGAGTTGCAGACGCATTATCCAGAATCATTAGTGAAGAAAAGTGTTGTGCAATCTCGGCAGCTGTGCCAATTTAGATTAATAAAATTCTTAGCAGCTATGAGAGTGATGACCATTACAAGGAGCTGATTAGAAAGCTAACAGTGGATCCTCTTGCTGAACCCAATTATACATTGAATGGTGGAATACTGAGGTACAAGAAAAGAGTGGTAGTAGGAGCCAACTCTGAGCTAAGACAACAACTAATCATGTCTTGTCACACCTCTGCACTGGGGGGGGGTCATTCTGGAGAGAGAGCAACATACCAGAGGTTAAAACTATTTTTCCACTGGATTGGATTAAAACAAGCAGTTGTAGCCTATGTTAAAGAGTGTCCTGTCTGTCAAAGGAACAAGAGTGAACACACTCCGTACCCAGGATTATTGCAACCCTTACCAGTACCTGAACAAGCTTGGACTCACATAACCATGGACTTTATTGAAGGACTACCCAAATCAGAAGGCAAAGATGTGATATTGGTAATAGTGGACATATTCACTAAATACTCACATTTCCTTGCAATGAGCCACCCATATACTGTCCAACAAGTTGCTCACGAGTACCTTAATGGTATATATAAATTGCATGGGCTGCCGGCTGTTATTGTATCAGTCCGAGACAGAATTTTCATAAGTAATCTTTGGCAGGAATTGTTCAAATCCTTAGGGGTAAAACTGAGGTTTAGCACAGCCTACCATCCTGAAACGGATGGGCAAACCGAGAGGGTCAATTAGTGTTTGTAAGGTTATCTCAGGTGCATGTCATTTGCTAGTCCTAAGAAGTGGAGAAACTGGTTGCCTTTAGCTGAATGGTGGTACAATACCAGCTATCATACAAGCTTGGAAATGACTCCCTTTCAAGCCCTCTATGGCTTCTCTTCCCCAATGTTCATTGAGGTTATACTACCTGTTTCACCTAATGAAGAAGTGAGAGGTTTACTGCAGAGAAGGCAAATAGCAAACCAAATTATCAAGGAGAATTTGATGAAGGCTCAAGAGAGAATCAATAAATATGCCAACAAAAGAAGGAAGGAAAGAGAGTTTGCATTAGGAGACCTGGTGTATCTTAAGATCCAACCATACAGGCACACTTCTCTTTCCCTGCACAGATCTTTGAAGCTGCATCCTAAATTTTATGGGCCCTTTAGAGTGATGGAAAGAATCGGCAAAGTGGCTTACAAACTTTTACTACCCGAAGGTTGTCAATTACACCCGGTGTTCCACGTAAGTCAGCTCAAGAAGCACATTGGGCCCGAGGTAATTCCTAGTTCAGAGCTCCCTCTTGTTGATAGCGATGGAAATGTGAAAGTCTACCTGGCCTCAATTCTAGAAAGAAGATTGGTACCGAGGAACAACGAACCCGTCATCCAATGGCTAATACAATGGGTAAATCTACCAATGGAAGCATCCACTTGGGAGGATGCAGATTTCATATCCCGGGTATTTCCTAATTTCCATTCTTGAGGACAAGAATGATTTGAAGAGGGGAGTGACTGTCAGAATGTAGAGTAGGAAGTCTGAAGCCTCCAAATGAAAAACTGAGCTCAAGTTGAAGTCGGAAGAAGGAAATGACTGGTGCCGATTCCATTATGAGCGTTAGGATCAAAAGGAGCGGCCAGGATGAAGCAAGCGAAGCGTTACTACCATCCAATGCCTCAAACTTCGATTCTTAAACCTCTGTTGGAGTTAGGCGCGAAGGAACACTGTTACCTGTAATGCATTTTCGTTAATGAACTCTCTTTTGTTAAGTTACTTTGGCTGAGCACTATATAAGCTCATGGTGAATCTTGAAAGGATATTCTGATATGTAATATGGAAGTAAAACCCTAGCTGCCTCATCCTATCTTCCATCTCGTCCTCATCTCCATTATGTGATTTCTCATCCTTGTTTCTTCTTGTTCTTACTGAAAGTGGCCGATGTCTTGAAGATCCTGACAGACACACACGTTGGAGGGCACTTGTCTCGTCGCGACGCGGTTTGTGGGCCCTAACGACGCTTGTGACACAACAGTGACCACCAGCACAGGCCGGCGACGACCTCTCGACCACGGCCATGCACAGATTCAACTGGGAAAAGAAGAAGAAAGGTAAGACTCAATAAAGAAACGAAGAACTCAATTAAAGTTATCCCCTGCAGAACCAATAAAACTTAAGTATTTGACCAAATCGAGCAAGGAAAAATGTTTTTTTGGAGATGAATTGGGCTAGTACTCATGGATCAGGTCATGAATTTGATCACCTCCATGCTGCGCATGGCCGCGCTGCCTGTAGCAACGTCGATGACGACCAAGATTCGCCGCACAAACTGAGCCCCGCCTGAGTTCGCCGGCTCACCGAGATGGATAAAATGGATTCGGGGAGGATGGAAGTGATGGCCAATGCTGACCATCAGCGTGATCGGACGATAGGGAAGGAAAATTTGGCATGGATTTGGATACAATTCCTGCCAGAATTGAGAACATACTTGGCTAATCGTGGGTTTTCCTAAATGGGTAATTCCTTATTTGCCATTGGAAGTTGGCGAGCTCCCAAAAATATCATCGAAAAATTGCTCATCCCTTTTTTGCCACTCGTTCTCAATTTTAATCCCCTTTTTGCCACTCCGGTCAGTTGATCGTGGACTTGGCCATTGACTTGGATGCGAAAAGACGATTTTGCCCCTAAGTATACTGAGTTCTTTAGGGAATTGTTTGTCATAGTAATATAGTTCCAAAAATTATGAAATTTTTAGAGAAAGTTTCTGACATAATGTAGATTATTGTGTAATTTTTATAGGGTTTTATTTGCAACATATTTTTCTCTAAAATCTTTCAAATTACAACAAAAATTTAAAGATTTTAGAGAAAACATGTTGCAAATAAAACCCTATAAAATTACACAATAATCTAAACTATGTCAGAAACTTTCCTAAAAATTTCATAAATTTTGGAACTATATTACTATGTCAAACAATTCCCTAAAGATCTCAAAGATACTTAGTGCAAAATCTTCTTTTCACGCCCAAGTCAATGGTTAAGTCCACTATCAACTGACCGAGCAAAAAAGTGATTAAAGTTGAGCAGTGGCAAAAAAGGATGTGCAATTTTTGACAGATTTTGAGAGCTCGCCAACTTCCAATAGCAAATAAGGAATTAACTCTTTCCTAAACTAGTACCCTACACCATTGATCAACAATAGGCTTAGTTTACTTGGGAATTTCGATACTCCAAAGTCCAAACTTGGAAATTTTGTAAGAATCTTTACAAGAATCTCATACTAAACAGATCAAATCATTCTAGAATTGTTTAGCATCCTACGTTCTAAATAGCGACTAAATTAATGGAAAGTGGAGCGTTGAAAAGAGGCGCATACTCCCAAGTTAGGCAGTTTCACATGCTTGATCCCTAGCTATGCAATAGGCTCATGTGAAATTCTTTGCTTTTCTAGGGCATGCCACTTTTTATGCACAACACACTTGTTTTTATCAGAACACATGAAAGTAAAGCATGCTCAATATTCCCAACATAAATAGGCCTGTACAAGAACAAGGCATGCTTATTCAGTCCGACACGTCCTGTGATCCTTTGCTTGAATCCAAAACCGGACATACTCCCAATTAGCTCAGCTATTGAGTTTAGGCTAACAAAGAGAAGATATCAAACGCGTGGCCACTCAAAGGATGGAGTAGTACTATTGGAAACAGTGATAGTAAGTTGTAGTAATAAGTGACAAGACCGGGCGTACGAGGACCGCGTCCACGAGATCCCCGGCGCACCCACGCCGCCACGTCAGCAGATGCCGCCGCGACCCCTCCTCCTCCCCGTATTCCTCCCACTAACCCCATCAGGTCACCACCCACCCCCATCTCAGACAGCCCCTCGTATCCCTTCGCACCGAGACCCAATCACTTACATGTGGGTCCACTGTTTACTCGGCCCGCATGTCAGTCACGTATCAGAACACGGCACGCCGTAGCCTTCCTCCTCGGCGATGGTCCCGTCGCCCCGTAGAACAATTTAGGTCGGAGCATACACACACGCTCTTCAAACTTAAACTAGAAGTTACAGAAATTTATCGCACCCATTCCTCTCCGTTTTTTCCCCCAAAAAAAAAAGAGAAAAAATATCGCTTCCATTCGGGAGAGAGAGAGAGAGAGGAAGCGGTCGAGTTCTCGACGGAAAGGCGGCGGCGCAGCAGATCGGGTCGGGCCGTACAGCTCGGGTGAGGGACGGTTGGGCCCGCCCATGCGTCGGTGAGGTGGGGCCCACTTGGTGCTCGAGTAGAAATGGCGGCGGCGGCGGCGCTGGCGGGGAGGTGGTGGGCGGTGGTGTTGGTGGTGGGGGTGGGGGTGGGACGGGTCGTCGCCAACACGGAGGGTAAGTTGGGCTGATCTGGTACATAGCCGTTGTGCTGTTCTATTTGGTTTGCTTTGATGTGGCGATGGTGGTTGCTTGGTGGTGAATGGTTAGTGGCTTCCTATTGCTTTTGTTAGGGAGTCTGGGCTGAGGGATTTGAGGCTTGAACTCTGTAGGGGAGACGGAATAATTGAGTTCATGATTTTTTTTATGTTTAATTTGATTGTTTTATTTTGTAAGTGCTTTATATACGCTGCTTAGTATATCTCCGTGTATCTGTTGTGTTTTTTTTAGTACTCTTTTTTAGATAAGCTTCAATTATAATAGGGAGCAAATGGAACGATGTAGTTGTGTTTAGTGGCTTTGAGTGGACAAATATTGGAATTGGTATGAAGGAAATTTTGTGTTCGGTATAACTGATTTTCTATGCTATATACTTACTACTTTCTGTTGTTTGAGCGTTCAGTTCATCATGGAGCCCCTTTTCAATAATTTTGTAGTAAAGTGCCACACGTTTGTATCGTTTGTTTGGTTATAGATAGAATTTTAGTTACTTTTGGATTTCAAATCAAAAGAAAGGCGTTTTATGAGAACTTGCTATTTTAGTATTTTGAATTTGAGGTGAGATAATTTGATTTGTTCTGTGTTTGCGTCAGAAGCTTGTAATGACTAGTGACAAGAAATGGTTTGTTACATCCTATAATTGAACAGTACAGGATGTGTCACCTTGCTCTACCATAAATAGAAGAACAGCAGATCCTAACCATTGATGAGCCGCTTGCAATAGCTAATATTTTTGGTGTTTAGGAAACCTCAATTACATAGTTTTTGCCCAGGATACCTGTTTCTTTGTAAAACTTTTGCCTACAGTCATTGCTAGTAAGTATGTATTCATGGTAAATTTCTCTATGACTGCCGATGCTAATGTAACCTTTTGTCCATAGGTGATGCTTTGTATAGCCTGCGACAAAGCTTGAAGGATACTAACAATGTTTTGCAGAGTTGGGATCCCACTCTTGTTAATCCTTGTACATGGTTCCATGTTACATGTAACAATGATAACAGTGTAATCAGAGTGTAAGTTGATGAAAAAGCTCTCATTTATGCATTCCAAAGGGTTAAAGATGTTCTCATCTTGATTATAAATTTTTTGCTCTTTTTCAGTGATCTTGGAAATGCACAATTATCCGGTGTATTGGTGCCACAGCTTGGGCAGCTGAAAAATCTCCAATATTTGTAAGTTATGGATGTCCTATTTTTTGCTAATTGTTTCAAGTTGTACACTAGCAGTTAATAATACATCTTACACGCAACTTCAGTATAAGGGCATCTCCATCCCTTGGCATCTAGTACTTTGCTGAAGGCGAGCCACATCATATAACATCTATATCTTTTTATTTACTCTAGCCCTTAACATCTATTTTACTTTTTTTATTTAGTCTAACCCTTAATATCCCCACCTGCATTGCATCCCCACTAGCGTCTCGGATGGAGGTGACCTAAGTGATATATTTCCTAAACGTATCAATGGAGTTGCTGTCTTGCCGTTCAGATATGATGCTTGTGCACAGCAGAAATGAACTTAACCTTGAGATGAACCTTCCTTCATTTGTTTTAGTTTGATGCCCAGAAACCCTGCATCATATATGCTCACTGTTTCTGGATTTGCTACCATATTTGCAGTGACTACGATAAATGCTCGATTTTTTAGATTCATACACCTAGGTGCATGACAATTCAAAGAGGTCATATCCTGTGTTTCAAAAAAAGATGTCATATCCTGCAACCATGCCACATTTTGCTTTATATTCTGTGCCTGCTTCTGTTTGTTAGTTATATAGCATAGATTTCCTCCTTTTGAAATGTGTTTCTTTACATCTGCGAACTGATTTGTATTCTCTTTGTAATAGGGAGCTTTACAGCAACAACATAAGTGGGACAATACCCCCTGAACTGGGCAACCTAACTAATCTGGTCAGTTTGGATCTATATCTGAACAACTTCACTGGCATTATTCCTGACAGCTTGGGGAATCTTTTGAAGCTTCGCTTCCTGTAAGAATACTCCTTTTGTCTACTACCACATCTGTTGTTGCATATTTCTTGGTGCTACTTTGATGTTGTTTAGATTCTTTTTGGTTGATCTGTACTTCTGACTCTTGTGTTTAGGCTTGTAATTTTTCTCCTTTTTTGTATAATGGGGCTTGGAATCTCTGTCAAGAATGGAAAGAGATATTCTTATAGAAACACATAAATGTACATGCCATGGTTCATGCATTGATTTGTGTGAAACTTGTTTTTAAATTTATTTTTTTTGCTGCTTTCTTTTCTCATAGAAGGATTTTTGGTGGTTGTTACTCTTTTCTTTTCTTTTCTTTTCTTTTCTGTTTCTATTTTTGACTACCTTATTCTAGATTGAATGGCAGTCATACCATTCAGTTTTTCTGTTTTCTGTTGCATCATTTATCCCTTATATATTTATTCTGTCACTAACATTTCTTTGTTTCTATGCTTACTTGGAACAATAGCCGTCTTAACAACAACAGCCTGTCAGGTCAAATCCCTAAATCCTTGATCAATATAACTACTCTCCAAGTACTGTAAGTTGCATGTTGTACTCATTCATAGTTCTCCTTGAAGGTTTCGTTATGTGTTGGGATGAATATATATAACACTTTCAATAATGCAGGGATCTCTCAAACAACAACCTCTCAGGAGCAGTTCCATCGACTGGCTCCTTTTCGCTCTTCACCCCTATAAGGTCTTGTACCTGCATAAAATTTAATGATGCTTAGCGTAACTGCATCTTCAGTTCGGATGATGAATCCTACTTTATTGTCACAGTTTCGCCAACAATCCACTTCTCTGTGGTCCTGGTACCACAAAGCCCTGCCCTGGGGAACCTCCTTTTGCCCCACCTCCTCCATTCAATCCTCCAACGCCACCAGCTCAATCAGTAGGTAATTTTCTGATTCTACTTGAATTTGATATCTTATCAGTACAGTAGAAAAATCTAGCATTATGAGTGACATGTGCTTGCTGGATTTTATCTCTCTTCCATTAGGTGCCTCTAGCACTGGAGCTATTGCTGGTGGTGTTGCTGCTGGTGCTGCATTGGTGTTCGCTGTTCCTGCAATTGCATTTGCATTGTACCGCCGTCGTAAACCTGAAGAGCATTTCTTCGACGTGCCTGGTCTGTTTCATATACTAATAGTGTGTTTTCATACTATCCATGCTACCTGTTTTGCTCATATGTCGCGTGTCGCCCCATTTTTCTTCAGCTGAGGAGGATCCAGAAGTTCATCTTGGTCAGCTTAAGAAGTTCTCATTGCGGGAGCTTCAAGTTGCAACTGACAATTTTAGCAATAAGAACATTTTAGGAAGAGGTGGTTTTGGAAAAGTGTACAAGGGGAGGCTTGCAGATGGCTCATTGGTAGCAGTGAAAAGACTAAAAGAGGAGCGTACACCTGGTGGTGAGCTTCAATTTCAAACAGAGGTTGAGATGATTAGCATGGCGGTGCACAGGAACCTTCTCCGACTTCGTGGTTTCTGCATGACACCTACTGAACGATTACTAGTCTATCCATACATGGCTAACGGGAGTGTCGCATCATGCTTGCGAGGTACTTTGTTCTTTCTTATAATCAATGTATTCTAAATATGGTTGCTACAGCCAATGAAACAATTTAAATATTACCTTTTCTGCTGTGAGGATATGCTGAGGTGTACCTGTTTTCATTGATGGTGCTAGAGCGCCAGCCATCTGAACAACCGCTTGATTGGGATACAAGAAGACGAATTGCACTTGGATCTGCAAGGGGACTCTCTTACTTGCACGATCACTGTGATCCCAAGATCATCCATCGTGATGTCAAAGCTGCAAATATTCTTTTGGACGAGGACTTCGAGGCAGTTGTGGGTGATTTTGGGCTTGCCAAACTTATGGATTACAAGGACACTCATGTAACAACCGCTGTTCGTGGAACAATTGGGCACATTGCTCCTGAGTACCTTTCCACTGGAAAGTCCTCTGAGAAGACTGATGTTTTTGGCTACGGGATCATGCTTCTGGAGCTTATTACTGGACAGAGAGCATTTGATCTTGCTCGCCTTGCAAACGATGACGATGTTATGCTGCTTGACTGGGTAAATATTTTTTCTTCTCAAGAGTGAGCATAAATTATCATCACACTACAGCTAATGCTTTTCTTATGATCATACTGCCTTGCTGTCTATGGGTTCTATTTTAAGAGTACAATTTTTTTAATGATTGGCACCAAAGCCCCTGTAATCATGAACTGTCCTTAGCCCCATTCACTTGTTATATAGAGGGCACACATTGGTGAGTGTCAAGCTGGCAGTTCACCCTTCCAGGGGACATCAATTATGTATAGAATATGCTAATGTGCTAGAGACAACCATTTCTATCGTATGCCTGATACATTATTAAAAAATGTCAGATTATCAGAACAACTAAAAAAACCGACTCTGCTCAATGCACAAAACAACTGGCTAAATGAATAGCTCAACTGCCTATTCGACAGGTGAAAGGATTGCTGAAGGAGAAAAAGGTTGAGATGCTGGTGGACCCGGACTTGCAGAGCAACTACGAAGAGACCCAGGTGGAGTCGCTGATCCAGGTGGCGTTGCTCTGCACGCAGGGCTCCCCGATGGACCGTCCCAAGATGTCTGAGGTGGTGAGGATGCTCGAAGGTGACGGCCTGGCAGAGAGATGGGAGGAATGGCAGAAGGTGGAGGTGGTAAGGCAGGAGGCCGAGTTAGCTCCTCTCCGCAACGACTGGATTGTCGACTCCACGTATAACCTCCGCGCGGTGGAACTGTCCGGCCCAAGGTGACAGGCATCGTTCTACGATTTAGACGGAATCCAACATTTGATCGGCCTATTCAGTCTAATTGCTGCTTGTGTATATGAAAGGTAGCTGGTCTTGTTAGCGACAATTTTAAGGGATGACATTTTTTTCCCTCGTTTCCTTGCTAGCCTCAGAAATTGGGGTAGGCTGCTGTTGTTTGTCAAGGTGAAAGTTATACATTTGAGATGAATTTGCGAAACATTGTTGTAGTTGTCTGGTGTATGTTGTAGCGGGGTGCCATTGTACGTTCAGTGTACAAACTCTGTTGTAGACTTGTAGTAAGGGCATTTTTTTTGCGTCTTGCAAAGCTGTTTCCAGTTATTAGCACATGTGCAATAGTGTGATGTTAGTTATCTCTAACGCTGTCACGTAGGGTTGTCACGTAGGATTTTTTATTATGTGAAGGAGAGAGGAGTATAGAAAATTTAGTCATCTCATACAAGAGTTGGCTTGGGCATAAGAACATCGGTGATATAGACAATTAAAAATTGCATTGTATTGGAGGATGCGTCTGACACATATTTTGATGAGATGGATGTGGAAGGGTATAGGATAAAAATTTGATAAAAAGGTGACGTAGGGTGTAGAGGGTTAGTGCCAAGGACAAGCTAGAGGGAAGCATTGTAGAGAATTTCACTTGTGGTCTCTAGATGATATGGATATATTTATAGACAATAGCTGTCTCTAGCATTATAAATGCACCAATGAGGGTAAGGGTATAAAATTTTCTTTTTGAAACCAGGTACAAGATAGTTGGTCATGTTATACTGTATATAAATTAGTAAATTACTCCCTCCATTTGCAATTACTTGACATTGGGAGTACTAGCTTTCTCTGTCAACGTCAAGTAATTAAAATTGGAGGGAGTACAAAGAACTTGCCGGATCATCCCGACACATTGTAGGATCGTTTCCTGACATCAAAGCGAATGAATTATTGCAACAATGGCCATGTTAGTAGGTAGCTATAAAGGCATGTACAATAATGTGACGTCAGTTCTCAACCAACTTGGCCACGTTGAATTTTAGTGAGGTGGAGGAGAGAAAGAAATCGAGAGACAACCCAAGTCGAGACGACCTTGGCATGAGAACCAACACATCATAGTGTATGTATACACAATATAAGTGGTGTTATGTGAAAAATATTTACTCAACGGATAAAAGACCATCCGTGGTCTATCAACTGTTTCTGTTTCTGTCGTCTAATTTTCGCCCCTCGTATTCAATACTGTTTAGAACCGGTTCTCTAACGGGCAAAACCATACTAATCACATCCTTAGACAGGTATCATAGGTGATTTTTGCCAGGATGGCTGCTGCATCATCACTTGACCCCATGTCGGTTGCCACATTGACCTTTTGGGAGAAGAGAATACAAAAGAAAAGAATCGAAATGGGGAAGAAGGAAAGGAAAAAAAGATGAGGCGGAGGAGGTAGGGCTGACATGTGGGGTCGAGGAGATAATGTGGCAGTCAATGTGGTGAAAATCGCCTATGATTCCTACCTAGGGACATGATTTGCATGGTTTTCACATTTGAGGGACGGATTTTCAACGGTATTGGATAGATTAAGATTGCTTACAACTAGTGGTATCAATTATCAGCTGAACCGTAGAACAATTGTCATCAACTACATACCATGGCTCGAGAGATAGGATCACCTTATGCAATGATTCGTTCACTCTTGGGTAGTTAGATGATTCAAACTAGAAAACTCGGCTAGGTTTCTGGTTCTTTATGGATTCCATAACCCCGACATACTTCGTGCACTTGCGGTATTTTTATTGCGTGTATAGAACGTCAACTGTTGATACTTAAGTGATTTTTGGTGCTCCCGTTGAATGAAAAATAGTTCAAATAGTTATGTAAAATTCCAAAAACAATTACATATAGGATACAATTTATCATTCCACAAAAATTCAAATCCAAACTCGTTTTATAAATTGAGAAACAAAAAAAGACACATTTCAGTGAATAATAGCTTTAAGTGATTTTTGGCGCTCCCGTTGAATGAAAACTAGTTCAAATAGTTATGTAAAATTCCAAAAACAATTACATAGATGGGGTAGGATACAATTTATCATCCCACAAAAATTCAAATCCAAACTCGTTTTATAAATTGAGCAACAAAAAAAAGACATATTTCAGTGAATAATAGCTTTATATTTTTCCTTTTTTTATTTCTGATTTTCTTTTCAGCAGATTGTATTTTTTGTTTCTCAATGTGTAGATCTAATTTGGATTTGAAATTTTGTGGGATGATAGATTTTATCATACTCTATCTATGTATTTTTTTTTTTAAAAAAAATTACATAACTATTTAAACCGTTTTTTGAGCAACAGGAGCACCGGTAACACCAAAAACGTTGGAAGCACTTAAAAGTATTGGTTTTTTTGTTTCTCAATGTTTAACGGGAGCACCGGTAACACCAAAAACATTAGGAACACACTGGAAATGTTCTGGGGAAAACACCTCTTACTCGGAACATCCAATTAAACTACCTAAAACTGGCATTCATGCTGACTTAGCATGCGAAGCAAAATCTTTTTTCCGGTAACACCAGGGAAGGGAATTGCAATGTAAAAATGTCAATTATACACTATGTACATCTTTATCTATTACACCGCATCTACATACAGTTATCATACAGCAATGGCTAAGCTACGTCACGTCGGGGGGTAAAATTGCACACAATAAAACCAAAAAAAGGGACGATAACCGCAATGTATGACACCGAAAAATGACGGGTCAGCTCTCACCGATTGATGATGAACTCAGGCAGTGCCGGTTATCAATCTCTCCTGTTGGTCCAGCTTCCTCACCTTAATCAGACCGACCAGGACTTGTAGCCCGAAGAACGCGCAGAGAGAGTATGCAATGGTTGCTGGCATCTGCAATGGATGATTGAAGGTGTGGTGAAACTATTGTGCGCGAGTAGATTGATGAAAGGTGAATGTTGTTTCTTTGGAAACTTACCCGGATCGAATTGAGGTACAGAACGGTAGCGAAGTTTACCAAACTACCCGCAGCAACTCCCTGGGTGACACACAGCAGCATTTCAGGACAGAGAATGACATGATGATCATACAGAACACAAAATAGGAAGGCATGTGTGCATTATTGAAAGAGCTAAAATGGTTTTCGTCCAAAAAACACAGCCAATCTACCTTAAGATTGATTAACATTTCTAAAGAGATTCCAAGGCAAGCTACGTGAATTTGCATGAACTCACTATCAACTCCATGGGCAACCTTGTACTTTCATGGTTCAGCATCAAGTAACACAACATAAAACTAAAATGATTGAACTCACATATCCAATTGTTTTCTGTACAGCTGCAACTCTTTGAAATGATCTTTCTGATTCCAATGCTCTGACACGAAGCTTGAGATCACCTTGCTCCTGTTATATAAAAAAAGTAGACCATTAAGTTCAATGTTACGCACATTCTTAAAAAGTTATATGCGTAAATGGCACCAGTAAACCACATAAAATAATAGAGCAAAAAAGTGTTGTTGGTACCAAACGCTCAACGGTTTGTGCAAGCTTTTCAACTCTGTCAGGTTGGCGAAACAAATTGTAGAATGCACGGGACTGCCTTTCCCATCTCTTCTTTGCATCCTAAGGTATAATAAAATCAAGAGCACTTAAAAACTCTCAATGTCCATACTCACACTAACAGATGTGCCATCAATTAGATAGGTTAAAATTTTGGACCAAAGGCTAAAACTTGCCTTAACAAGTACTTCAACACCAGCTTCGTTAAATCTTAGCAATTCCATGGCATATCTAGCAATTTCAATGGATGTATCAAGTCAGACCCAGAATAGGCCAAGCTGAAAATTCTAGTCAATTAAGAACATGAATAAATGCTAGTAATGGAGAAGGCACTCACGGCTTAGCAATCTCTGTAATATCAAACCTAGGATCTAGACCTTTCCCAATACCATCCAGTACTGCACAGAATGGAGAAAGCATGAGGAACCACGACAGTACGTTACAACCATGTTTCTCCACATGTAAAGTTATCAGACCTGAGAATGCTCTGACCACAAATGTAAAGGTGGCAGGAAACCGAAATGGTTGATCGGCAGCAATTGCCAAAAGATCCTCTCCTGCAAAATTTTGATTCAAGTTAACTAAAAGCAAACCAGTAGAATTACATACACTTTGACATGTTTCCTTCTATCATGTTTTTCAAGAGAAAAAAAACCCAGTTAATTGCTTTTTAAATCCCAGTTATCTGATAGGTCGCAGAAATCATTGATCCATTACCAATAGCTGCAAGTCTCTGCTTCTTCTTTTCAAACTTCTCCTCCTTAGTTAATTGCTTTTTAAATCCCGGTTCTGCAGCTGCCATCTCTCTCTCTTTCCTTTGTGTGGCTAGACGCTCTTCAAAGCTATAAAATAGATAAACAGAACAAAGTGAAGCTAAACATAAAAAAAGAAACAAATACTACTTGTAAGTAATTACGAAAGAGCATCTGTTATGAACTAGCACAGCAAGGGGTAAACAGCCGTCAGAGAGAGGTCGGACGGCGATGACTTGATATAGAACGACGCTAGGTGAAGGAGGGCACCGATTGGAGGGAGGAATAGATCTAGAATAGCTGGTCAAGGGAACGACCACAACTGGACTTTAGGAACTAGGAACTTGTCTATTCATCTTTGCTTTATGCCAACGATTACAATATGTGTCCTTATATAGAGGGCTCTTCTAACAATTATAGATAAAATTAATCTAAATGATGACCTTCCTAACTAATAGATAACCTTCCTAACTAATAGATAATCCTCCTAACTAATAGATAACATTTCCAATTACCTAATCTCTATATAAGGAAACTAATCAATTATGTAAGGAAATAGATATTCTTACTGAGGAATGCAATCCCCCATAATCGTAATGCTACAGCACCATGGTACTGTTCATGCGCGTGAACAGTACCACCCATGACACTACTCCCCTCTTTTCGCGACAGCTCGTCCTCGAGCTGTGGTGGCGGCCATGGCTGAAGCCCTAAGAGACCCTATGTTGACGAGAGATCGTGACGCCAACGAAACATTGCATGGAAGATGGTCCACAACGCTCCAATAGATAACAGTGAGGACTGCGGCCCCTTGGCGTGTCTTGATGTTGCAGGAGGCGTTGATGGCATGGACAAGCTACGCGGGGCAGCAGCGCAATGTTGTCGTGGTCCTAACACCTGCCACGCCTCGCACTTACGAAGGCACGATGTCGACGGGGCACGTGGAGAAGACAGTCGTTCGGCAGCGGCCTTGTCCCTCGGCGAGGGCACTATTGGTGCAATCACAGGCAGCGAAGTCGACGATACGGAAGTCACCGGCGAAATCAGAGACGCCTCCGGTGGTGCAGATCATGCAGTAGCTGCTGCCCGTGCATTCTTCTTCTCCTTTTCCATCAGCTTGACCACCATAGCCGCCATGTCTGCCAAGATGGCTTTCATGTCGTCTACGCCGACACTCATCTCGTTGAGGGTGGCCCTCATGGCCTTGAAATTCTCGACAGCAGAAACCATGGTGTTGGCTCTGATACCAAATGTTATGAACTAGCACAACAAGAGGTAAACATCCGTCAGAGGGAGGTCGGACGACGACGACTTGACATAGAACGGCGCTAGGTGAAGGAGGGCACCGATTGAGGGGAGGAATAGATCTAGAATAGCCGGTCAAGGGAACGACCACAGCTGGATTTTAGGAACTAGGAACTTGTCTATTTATCTTTGCTTTATGCCAACAATTACAATATGTCTCTTTATATAGAGGGTTCTTCTAACAATTATGGATAAAATCAATCTAAATGATAACTTTCCTAACTAATAGATAACCTTTCTAACTAATAGATAATCCTTCCAACTAATAGATAACATTTCCAATTACCTAATCTCTATATAAGGAAACTAATCAATTATTTAAGGAAATATATATTCTTAATGAGGAATGCAATCCCCCATAATCGTAATGCCACAGTACCACGCTACTGTTCACGCACGTGAACAGTACCCCATGACAGCATCTCTCAGGAAAAAAGTGACTACCTATTAAGGAAAAATTGAGCTGTTCTTCTGACAGCTGTCATATCTCCGGTAGGAACAAGGACACCCATTTGAATCATTGCTTGAAGCACCTGCAGGAATACACACTCAAATGTTTTGCAAAACTTCACAAGGTCTAAATTAGTGTTTGCAGGTCATATGCCTAGAGAAACTTACTTTATCAGGATCCTTTTCATAAACTCCATAAAATGTTTCAAGCAATCCTTCCCGGATATTTGGACTAATACTGCAAGAATAATGAAGATTAGAATAACCATGCTGTAACTACATAAATGGAAGTTTACGGGAAACAAAGAGATTGTATGCAACCTTCCCATCATTCCAAAGTCGTAGAAGATAAGCCTCCCACCATTGACATCATCAACAGCAATGTTCCCTGGATGCTGTAAAGAAAATCACCATTAGCTTTTTTATCAGCACATTGCTGCTGCATTTAATTGAGATACTAAAAAGGAGCAAAAGACAATACAAATGATTCAATGTCATGAAATTTGTTATGTCAGAGGCAATATGTATTGAACTCTATATCTGTATTGAACTTTATGTCAATGGCAGACACACAGAGAGTTTTCAATAAGTTCGCATAAGCAGGCTAGCACTTTGCCAAAGAGGCCATGACATAGCATAGACCTCAGAACTACATTGATATAGTTTTTCTTAGTGCAAAATCATCTGTGTTATTCATCTGAATACATGCTAGTGCAATAATAGAAATGATGTACAAGTGACAAATAATGGGATAAACAACTACAACATTATTCGTGGATTATAGTACAACTAAACTAACCGGGTCAGCATGGAAAAACCCATGAGATAAGATCTGCTCAAGGTAGGACTCAACAGCATACCGGCCTAACCTGAAAGAGATTAAGGTTGGCAACATAAGCAACCAATGTCAGTTGGCACAGCAAATTAAACCCATGGCTGACCAGTATTCAACAATCAACACATACTTTTTCCGATCAACTCCTAACTTATCTAGCTGCTTTATCCTATTTATTTTGATTCCTGGGACGTATTCCATCGTTAAAACCTGCAAAGGAGAAAAAAGAAACTTAGTCTTATTTTCTGTTCTATGTTACTTGAGAATCTATTTAAAAGTTTATGTGTAGTAGGAACCTGAGGTGTAGTATACTCCCAGTAAATTTCTGGAACCTTCACATAATCCATGTTTTTGAAGTTTTCAGAAAATTTTTCAGCATTAAATGCTTCCTTCGTATAGTCTATTTCCTGAAAACAACCATAAGATGATTAGATAATTTGGTTTGATGCTAAATACTTTCTTTACCAGAAGAAACACCAGAAGTCAAATAGCTGACTCAAAACAATTTTTCTAGGAAATATGTTGGCATGAAGAGTGTGTCAGGGAGAGCATGATGAAATGGATTAATAGTACAGAATTATGCCAACTTCAAGATGCAAGCCTCTCAAGTCACGCGTGGGCCTCACTAATATGTAAGCATTGGCAGCTATACATGGTTTTGTAATACCTAGAGAATTCTTATTCTACCTATTCATCAAATGATGTCAGTACTTTCATTGAGGTAAGATGTCTATGTAAATTGTTAAATTTGTTAAGATGTGCTATTGTAGAACAGACTACGTTTCAAAAACCTAAGCTTTGAAAAGCATGAGATAACAACAGAACATATGTTGTGAAACACAAGACAATACCACCTAAGTGGCTAAGTCATAAAGTTACCTGATATAATACAGATGCACATTCATCATAGATAGCAACCCAGTCTCTCTTGGCGCCATCTGACTTCGGATCCACTTTCTGAAGGTATTCTGCTATTACCTAGAACAGAATCAGTTGATCCATCAGCAAATGGTTTCAAAAGAATTCATATTTAAGTAGGTGACAGACATAATATTCCCAGTTTTGGCTATAATAAATAATAATAGAGAGACACAATATGTTTGAGGAATATACACATTTAAGTGACTTACCCTTAAATTCTTCAGATCAATATCAAACAGATCTTTCAGACCAGGCCTTTGCACTTTGATGGCAACTTCTTGGCCATTCAGGCATGCCCGATGAACCTGGCCTGCCAAAAAGGGATAGATTATTATAGTGTCAAGTTGCTTAACCTCAAATGGCTTAGTTTTACTCCATTTTCACAAGTATATCTCCAGAGTATGCAAGCTTATTACCGAGGCTAGCAGCAGCTATTGGTTCAAAGTCAAATCGATCAAATATCTCACTCACAGATGCCCCCAGCTCTTCTTCAATAATTGATACAGCTGTCTCTGAAGGAAATGGAGGAACTTGATCCTGCAAAAGAGCGAAGGGTTCCATGATTCCATGATAACAATAGTATAAACATAGGACTGTTAATTACCAAAAAATCTAGAAAACACAAGAGAAATTTTAACTACCACACAAGACATAACAGAAATTTTCTTCCTTTTCATTAGACATTGGTAGCTGCTATTCTGCTAGAGCAAAATATGGTGGGGACAACCTGAGACTGACAATTTTGGTTATCTACTAGGCTGATCTAATGATCAACTGAACTGAAGTTCGATACGTATTTAAGCGTAAATTTGATAGAGAGTGCCAACAGAAGACCCAGTTAAATGCTTTCGTAATAGGAAAGTACACATTTCCTATACCAATCAAAGACTGAGATGCCGATTTGCAACTAACCAATAGCCACCACAGTGTCAAAGCATATCTATAAGCACAATAAGGTTCAACATACAAACCTGCAATTCAGATAACTGATCCACATATTCTTGTGGAAGAATATCCACTCTGGTGGAGAATTGCTGCCCTACTTTGATAAATGTGGGGCCTAATCTCAAAATACTCTCCTTCAGCCACTTGGCGAGAACTTTCCTCCTCATTACCCTTTTCTCTTCCGTCATTCCCCCTGCAGAAGTTATTACAGATGTTTAATGAAGCTACACAATTTTGTACTAAAATCTAGGTAATTCCTCGACATCAAGGAATGTCTTATGCACACAAATACACAACTTTACACAGAATATATAGGAAATTTAAGGACATCAACGAACATCATTGAGTGAGATATATATGTCTAGTACTGTAGTACATAAATAATATGCAATATACACTGTTTTATAGGATGAAGGATTTTATTGAACTACATTATTTCTATATATGTCTAGTACTGTAGTACATAAATAATATGCAATATACACTGTTTTATAGGATGAAGGATTTTATTGAACTACATTATTTCTGCAAGTTTTATAAACTTCTTCTGCTATGAATGATCAGATATTAAGTAAGGTAGTTTTGTTTTTTTAGAACACATAACTAAAGTGTGTGATTACACTACATCACAAAAACCATGGACTAGCCTGTTATTTTCGCTAGTACTAAAACAAATTCTAAATCTGCCTCTCCCCTTCAGTCGCTTTGCTAACACATATACTAACACTAAGAAACATGTAAGGTCACACCTGGTTGCTGAATAAAAATTAATTGTGTAAAAAAACATGATGACTCCTAAAAAGATGACCATGAGCTATGGTAACTAGCCCAAAAGGGTGTAAAAGAATAGGATTGACATTTAATGGAGTAGGTAAGATAAAGAAATCCAGGCACCTAAGCTTGGTTGCGTCCAACCTTAGAGTATCGTTTTTGTTGGTGTGGTAAGTTACTAACCTCGATAAGTGAACTTCTGGTTGTTCAGCCAAGCCTTGAATATAAATGTAAAAACAAAGCCCCATATTTCCAATGTTCTTTGAATTGTCGAATAGGTTTTAAACCGATTCCAACGACCACCAGGAGCAACAGACACCTGTAAGATTTAGATGTTCAACCCCAAAAGGAAAAGCAACAATAGTGGCACAAAGAACTGTTTTTTGCTTCAGCTGATTGTAAATGAAGAACAATATTAACAGAAATCATTTAAACTAAAATGTGCATTGTGGGAAATCATGTCGCCAACCTCAGATAACCTGACAATCCCAAACCAATGCAGTTCCACATATATTCAACCTGACACAATAATTTAACTGATTCACTTATTGCTTTTGCTCCCACTACCCATTGACTGAGCCCCAGCCCCAGCACCTATCACTGTGCTCATTTCTGACGAAATACCATGCCCTTAGTTTGCTCGGACCTCCATATAACTGTGCTTATTTCTGTACTACTCACATTACATTGGCGTTACCATAGTCAACCTGAGCCCTCATTTCGTCAAAGCAACGTCACACTCCAGCTTAATTCAGGAGCTGCTAAAACATTTGCACATCTATCTTAAAAATTCACCTCAGGCATGGCATCCCCGCCGCTCTGCTTGAACCAGGCGTCCTCCTTGCCGATCTCCTCCACCCTCTTCTTCCTCCTCCTCTCATCCTCCCCCGGCGCGGAGGCGGACACCAAGGCATCGCTACTCTCGGAAGCCGCGGGCTTCACCGCCGCGCCGTTCCCGCTCCCGTTGCCGTTGGACCCGAGGTACGCCTCCACCGCGGCATCGTCGTACCCGCGCCCGCTCGCGCTCCCGTTGAGCCCGTACTCCCTCGCGTCCTCCTCGGCCGGCGCGGAGGAGGGTTTCTCCTCGAGCACGGCGAGGACGAGGCGGAGGCGGTCCCGCGATGGCTGGCGGAAGCGGAGCGGCGGCCGGGGGCGGGGGTGGAGGCGGAAGCGGCGGAGCCGGAGGTGATCGGGGACGGAGAGCGAGGTGGAGGCGACGAGGGAGGCTGCCGCGGCTGCGACGGACATGGCGGGGGCTAGGGTTTGGTTGGGGGTTTGGGCGTGTGGCGGTGTGGGTGGGGGAGTGGGAGTGGGAATGGAGGCGGAGGCGGAGGCGGAGGCGGAGGGGGAGGGGGAGTGGTGGGGAGGAGGCGATGCGAGGCCAGAAGCGGGAAGGGGGAAGAGGAGGTGGTGGGAATGGAGCCACGTGGGAGGCACGGAGGATGAGGCGATCTTACGTGGAGGGTGACGATTGGGTGTCAGTGGGGCCGGACGGTGGGGATGGATTCCGTGGAATGCTTTCAGGCCTCTAGTTTTTTCTTTTCTTTTTTCGTTTTAGTGTTTTCTTTTCGTTGCCTTTTTGTGACCTTTTGGTTGGGGTTTGTGCCGTTCTGATGCGGATGCTCTGTTTGTATCTGCCAAGTGCCAAGTGCCAAGTGCCCCCCTTCATGCTGTAGCAATCCAGCGAGCCTGTATTGTACATCTGTACATGTGTGCGGCAAGTATACAGCGAGTGATTTGTGTTGCGTGTCGTGTGTGCAGACCACAAGTTTACTAAGAGAAGATACGACACCTGATGCCGAACCCTCGATTAAATTTCACTCGTTAACCCAGGATGAAAATGCAAACGAGTTGGCATGTTCTGTGTAAGATACGACAAAGATAAGAGCTACCGAATCAAAAAAAGTCGCACGTAGTCCAGATTTATTGTATGCTTATAATTCGAAGGTCATGTTCTGTGTTGTAGCACCGTCGGATCCGTGGCGCAATGGTAGCGCGTCTGACTCCACAGTTGCGCGTTCCATTCACATCGGGTTCAAAACAAACTCAAAGATATCGTTCTGTAACGGCCGATACCATCTGATATGTACCATATCGGTACCTAAATCACTACAAAGCAGTCATGTGTTTTGTATCGGTCAATACCGGTCACACTGATTCGATACCGGTCATAATGGCTTTGACATCGAACAATACCGGTCATACCGACGAAGTTGATAATATCGTCTATAATACTCATTGAGCTATAAGTTATATTTAATTTTACTACTATGTATTTGGAATAATAATGTCTTTGGAATAATATTACAAGTAAAATTTGGTGTGCATATAACTAAACATATATGTGCTTATAAATATATATTATTATAGAAAACTTCAAGATGGTACGTCGGTATAGGCCGGTATAGGAATGTCTCGTTACAAGAGCCAAACCGGTATGTCCTCCGGAATGGCATTGACAAGTATGGTTCAAAACCCCGATCCTATCCAGATTCCTTTTTTAAAAGTAGCCCCTTCAGCTATCAGGGGCCTTTTTTTTGTGCCAAATATGGTTGGATCCAGCAAAATCAAGCCTATTAATCCCGGAGTCTTCCCAGATTTCGGTCATTCAGCCTTATGTTGGGCCAAGCCATGAGCCCATCCATCTAGAGATGGCAATTGTGCCCAATTACCCGCGCCCACAGGCAAATGCCCTAATAGAGGCGGGTATGAGTGTCTTTTTTGTCCACAGGGCACAATTCCTTGCCCATCGGGCAAACGGGTGCGAGCATAGGTGGGTTTCACCTGTGCCCGTCTCGCCCAATTATCCGCCATCTCATTCCCAACCTCCGCGACTCGCCTCATTTCCTCCCGATCCTCTTCTCCTCACTCCTCTAGTAAATGCATTTCGCCTCACCTCCTCCTCCTGGCCGTAAATGCCGCTTGCCTCCCTCTGTAACATCCCAAAATTCCTGAGTTTTTGAAAATTTTCAAATATTTTAAAAATAACCATTTAGTTTTATTAATTTGCTAAAGCTTAGTTTGAAATTTAGAATTTAAAAGCAATTTAACTTGAATTAATCCAACTTCAATTAATTCAAAAGTTTGTTTAATTGAGCTTTCTGCATTTTATTGGATTTAAAAGTCAAAAATATTATTTTAAGCCTTTTCTTGGATTTTGTTGGTTTTTAAAAGAGGTTTTCCTTTTGACCCTATGTTAAAAATAATTAATTGCAAAAATTAAAAACAAGAGTTAAGCTGAAAATATTTTTATTAAGTTCTAAATAATTCAAAAGATTTCTGTGCATTGTTCTTGAATTTTTGGACGGCTTTAGCTATTTTCTAAAAAGGTTTTTTGTTTTTCGGTATTTATTTATGTCGGAAATGTGACGACCCGACCCGAGCTTCACCCGAGAGGTCCTCCAAGACCTCCCTGGGAGTCCACCAGGATCTCCTAGGAGGTCCAGAGGATCTCTCGGGCAGTCCTCCAAGGCCTCCTCTAGGAGGTCCAGCCGGACCTCCTAGAGGTCCAGAGAACTAGCCCGAGGAGGTCTTGAGACTCAGGATCTCCCCAAGAGCCACGACCAGACTTGAGGGAGGTCAAGAGACCAACCCGAGGAGGTCATGAGACTTGAAAAAGTTCTAAATCTTTTGTGATCCGAAATAGTCCCAAGGATCAATGGCTAGTCCTCACAGCAATTACAAGTGATAACATACATCCACAAGTGACTTTATTAACAGCAAAGGAGTTGATTACAAAGTTGCTTACAACCATGACAGCAAAACAAAATACACAGTGGAAGCAAAGCCAAGTCCATCCAATACACCACAGGTAATTGGCTAGAGGGCGCGGTCTAATTGATCTGGTCCTCATCATCCTCAAAGGGGTCCTCTCCTGCTCAATTCATCAAATCAAGCAAGAATGAGCACAACAACCGTGCTCGCAAGTTACACCCGTCAATTAACAGAATGACATGCACAAATAGGTATCTCAAAGGAAGGCGTAATATGGTTGATTTGCATAAAGCCAAGTTTGTTTCAAATACAAGTACTAAGTTCCAAGGCAAATAACAATAATTAAAATTCATTTTCTAAATCTTAGTTTTCAGTTGGATAATATTCATCACAAGTGGTGAAGGATACCCTCCTGTCACAAGGCTACCCGCCCAGAACCAAATGGATAGAAATCCAAAATCAATTTCACAAGTCCTTTGAAAATAAAACCAAGATCTCACTTTGAGTGGCTTTGCTAGCATGTCCATAACCGTGGACACGGCTATTCGAATAGTTTTACGCTCTGTAGAGGTGTACAACTTTACCCACACGACATGATTTCTCTAGTTTGCTCGGCATCCGTCGATACCACCACTCACTGCCAAATGTAAGTGGTCTAAAGCTCATGACAAGGCCTTTACAATGCATCATTCCACCGCAGTCCATCCCCGCTAAGGTTTCGCCCACCCTACGGATAGAAACCTGCAGAGATCAAGGCCCCCTCTTGCGCCAGGCGGGACTAACATAAGTCATAAAACGATAAGTCCTCAAAGACAACCCACTGCATCAGTAGGATCAATCGTGATGGAACTTTGCAAATTAATTAGCCAGGTCCTGCCTGCACAAGACATGTGGTTGCACGATGGTGGCTAGCAAGATGCGGCTCACAAACCGATCCTTAACTGGCTTGGGTGGCTACCACAGAACCCTGGGCCTCAACCCTACCCAGGTTGAGCCCGTGCATGGACATGCACCAACCAACCAAACCAATCCGCCAAAGTCCAAATCCATTTGCCATTTCTATTTTTCCAAAACCATTTGCCAAAACCTCCATGACAACCCAATGTTATGGCTTTAAAAACACTGGATACTTTGGTCTTATGGTGAAACAGTTCCCAAATCAAGGTTTTGGTCTAAGCATACATTTTTCAAATGCCTCTGGTTCTCACTATTGCAAAAACCATATTTTTATCTAGGGTGACAACAGATTGGTTCAGTATCGACAGTGGCCATACAAAGGAATTAGGCATAACTATGAATTTAAAGACAGGTATTGAAATATCTAAGTAAAGTAGGCATGCATTATTATTTGAAATGGAACATAAATATATTAAAATACTGGGTACAACATGGTCAAGGGTGTAACTTGCCTTGCTCAAAGGCTTGTGTGTCTTCTTCTTCCTCAAAGAACTCTTGCTCTTCGGTGCCTTCACAATCTACACGGTGGAAAACCAAAACAACTCAAATAGAGTTTAAATAAGATCTAAAGAAACTCCAATAAAACACTGAAATAAAACCAACGGAGAAGCTAGGTGATCAGGGGGAGGTCCAAGGAGCTTGCTGGAGGAGATTCGAAGCCTTAGAGGGGAGGTCCAGAGAACTGACTGGGAGAGCAAGTGAGTGGAAGTGAGGTAAAAGGTAAAGATGAAGGGTTGCTCAAACTTATATAGCTGGAGCTGCCGAGATTTCCAAGGGTATACGTGTTCAAGAGTTGGTGTGAGAAATGATAGGAGTAGGTAAAAGATGCAACAAAAGATGGCTCGGTGCTGCAAAAAGGTGGTAGCATTTAATGCGACACAACAAGTATTAAATGCTTGAAGACTTCCGGGTGCTAAGGACATGGTCAGAGGATAAAGAAAATAGGCGTGACTAACAAATGGGCCCAGTCAAAGCTCAAGGGGGAGGTCCTGCGGAGATCCTGAGGAGATCCCGCAGAGGCCAAGGGAGTCCTGCCCCGCAAGGGGTGGTCTTTGTAAAAAGATCACAGGGAGGTCTCAACCAAAGGAGGTCATGGCAAACGACGAAAGAAAGGAGGTCGCGGCCTCAAGGGGAGGTCACGGCAAAACGATAAAGAGAGGAGGTCGCGACAGGAGGGTGGTCCTGGCAAAAGACCAAGGGGGTCGTCTTCGCAAAAGACCACGGGGAGGTGGTCTTTGCAGGAAGACCAAAGAGGTGGTCTTGGCGAGAAGACCACAGGAGAGGTCATGACCCGAAAATGGGTGGTCTTTGCAAAATGACCATAGAGGGTGGTCTTTATAAAAAGACCAAAGAACGAGGAGCTCTAGAGGTCAAGGGTCCAGAGGGCAAAAGGGTCCAAGGACAAAGAGGTCCAAAGGGCATAGAAAACTCAAGGGAAGATCTGGACGGTCAAGATCAACAAGGGGTGGTCTTGACGGTCAAGATCCAAGGGAAGGAGGTCTGGATGGAGGAGACCCACGAGATGAAGTCCAGATAAGGAGATCCGAGCGGTTTAGATCAACACAAGGGAGGTCTGAACGGTTCAGATGAGATCAAAGGTAATCTGAACAGTCAAGATGACTTAGAGGGGGTCTTGACGGTTGAGATAAATTCAAAGGAGGTTTTAACGGTCAAGATCTAAACAGAGGAGGTCCTGACGGCTAAGATCTCCAAATGGGAAGTCTTAATGGTCAAGATCTAAATAAGGGAGGTCATGACGGCTAAGATCTCCAAAGGGGATGTCTTAACGGTCAAGATCTAAACAGGGGAGGTCCTGACGGCTAAGATCTCCAAAGGGGAGGTCTTAGCGGTCAAGATCTAAACAGGGGAGGTCCTGACGGCTAAGATCTCCAAAGGGGAGGTCTTAACGGTCAAGATCTAAATAGGAGAGGTCAGCGATAGCGAGATAAGAAAAGGGAGGAGCGGGGGTTGTTGGATTTCAATCGAACAGGCCAAAACAGTTTGGCCGTTCGGACCAAGCGAACGAGCCAACTAAACCACCGTTCGATGCAGATCGGAGGGTAAAGAGAGGATGGGTCGTTCGGACCGAGCGAACGTGCTAACAAGATCAAACTGTCCAACACAAATCGAACGGTACAAAAGCGATAGAGGTCTGGATCAAGTAGAAGGCTCGAACGGACGCGAGAGAGGTCCAAGTGAACAAAGGAGGTTCAAATGAACGAGGGGAGGTCCTTAAGGACACAGGGAGGTCCAAATGAGTTCAAGGAGGTTCAAAGAGCACGGGGAGGTCCAATCACTGGTTTTTAGAGTTTTTGAGAAACGGGAATACCGTAGTTTGGGAGTGGTACCAACGCTCTCCGGTAGTTCCGGTTGCTACAAAGCGGTATAGAATTTCCAGAACACATGCAAAGATCAAAACCAAGGGGAAGTCTAAATGGACATATAGAGGTTCCAACAGAACAGAGAGTGAGTTCAAATGAACATGAGAGAGGTTTAGACCTAGGGAGGTCTAAGCCAGAAAAGAATCAAAGAGGGAGGTCTAGACCTAAGGAGGTCTGGACCAAAGATGAACAAAACAAGCATAGAAATGGAGAGATCACCAAAACTCCAACAAATCCAACATACCAATAGAGAGTCTTTAGTTGAAGTTTGAGTTAGTCAATTGATATCCATTCTAAAATCTCAAGTTAAGCTTTGAATTCTCATCAAAACAAAATGGTTCTTTTTATTTTGAAAATTCAAAAAGACTCTGGAAACCAGGGTGTTACAGGAAATCCCTAAAAACTTCCTATTCATCTTGGGCCAAATTCCTTTGGCCCATTTCTCTTTTCTCGCGCGTGGCCCACTCCGTGCCTCCTCCTCTCGTTTGCTGCCCGGTGGGGCCACCCCGTTAGCGCCCTCGCCCTTCTGGTTATCTTCTTCTTCACGCCTTCGCCCATGCCATTCGTGTCAGAGCACACGCGTGTCTTGTAGCGTTCCGGCGTACTGCCTGTCGTGTCGCCTGTCACACAGATTGAAGGCGGTGTGCTCCACCGCGCCCGCTGCCACCACCCGCTCCCCCTCCCGTGCCCTGTCACCTCCACTCACCTACCCCCGTCAGCGTCAGTCCTCGCCGCCGCAAGCACACCACCGCCCTTACCTCCCTCTGGCCTCCTCCACGCCTATTTAAGAGAGCACCGAGCGCCCCTCAGCCCCCTCTTCCCTCTCCCACCACTCACTCTCCCTCTATCGTCTTCTCGCCGCCGTATTTTGAGCTTCAACCGCCACCGCCAAGCTTCACTCCACTACATCCACCGCCATCGTCGAGCCCCCTCCGGTGCCGCCTCCTCTACGTCCGGGTTCGCAAGAGGTCACCCGGGGAGGTCCCTTAGGACCACCCAGATGTCCCCAAGGTGGACTTGAGACAGCCACGAGATGACCCCAAGTGCCACGACCCGACCCAGGGGTAGTCGAGAGACCAAACCCGAGGAGGTCGTGGAACCAGAGGTGACCCCAAGACCTCCCACAACCAGGCCCGAGGGTGGTCGTGGAGGGCTAGGATCACCCCAAGGATCTCCCACGACCAAACCCGAGGGTGGTCGTGGGGAGTGGGATCACCTCATGGTTCTCTGTGTAAACCGAGCTAGTCCCAAGGATCAAGAGCTAGCTCTTCACAGCATACAACAGTGGTAACATACATCAAACACAAGCTTTATTAACAACAGAGTTGATTACAGGGGGGCTTACAAGCCTGCAAACAAAATACAGCGGAAGATAAATAAGTAGACCACCCGATACACCACAGGCAATCGGCTGGAGGGCGCATCCTAGTCGGCCTGGACCTTTAGGTCCACAGCGAAGACCTCCTCAAGCTTTCTCTTCCTGCTCAATAAGAATATCAAGCAAGAGTGAGCACAACAACCGTGCTCGCAAGTTACACCCGTCAAATAACAGAATGACATGCATAAGTGGATATATCAAAGGAGGGCTTAATATGGTTGATTTGCATAAAGCCAAGTTTCATTTAAATATAACTACTAAGTTCCAAGGCAGTTAACAATAATTAAAATTAATTTTCTAAATTCCCGTTTTCAGTTGGATAACATTCATCATAAGTGGTGAAGGATACCCTCCTGTCACAAGGCTCCCCGCCCAAACCCATTTGGACAGACATCCAAAACCAGTTCAAAAGTCTTTCGAAAACAAAACCAAAATCTAACTTTGAGAGGCTTGGCCAGCACGTCCATGACCGTGGACACGGCTATTCGAATAGTTTTATACTCTGCAGAGGTTACACACACTTTACCCACATGACATGATTTCTCTAGTTTGTTTGGCGACCAGCAATGCCACCACTCACTTCTGAAGGTAAGTGGTCTAGAGCTAGAGCTGGCCAAATGGGCCGAGCCAAATGGGCGGCCAAGCATGCTCTCAGAGGCCGGCCCAAGCACGCACGACCGTCTTGTTCATAGGCCATAGTCTTGGCCTGCTTAGCACGACAGGCCGTGCCTAGGCCGCCACCTCGGCATGGTGGGCGGTACGCAGCACAAATAGTCTTGGCCGTGCCGTGCACTGCAAGACGACGCACTTCGACGAGCTTGCAGGCCAGTGGCGACGTCGGGCGAGGCGAGGAGGAGGCTGCGGTGGGGACGCCGGGCCGGAGGTGAAGGGTGGGCTCATGGGCTTGCGGCTCACGATCTTTGCTTGGCCGGGCGGAGGGAGGAGGAGGCCGTCGCAGGCTCGCGGCACATGGTGCTTCTTATTGAGCGGAGGAGGGAGGAGACGGGCCAGGCGGCGTCACGGCGCACAGAGTGGACGGACGAGGAGGCGACGGGGTCATCAAGGGTCGAGGTGGCGCGGCGCATGGAGTGTTGGTGTCGTCGAGGCGGTGGCGGGGCTGCGGGGAGGCGAGGAGGCGACGCCATGAGGAGACGAGGAGGCGGCGGGTCGCCGCCATGCCAGAGAGGAGTCGCCGCCATGAGGCGAGAGTCGGCGCCATGGGAGGCGAGGAATCAATGCCACCGGAGGCGAGGAGGCGGGGTCACCACCGCGGAGGCGAGAGTGAGACGGAGGCGTCGGTGGCGAAATGGGTGAGGCAACAGTGAGGCGAAATGGCGATGGCGAGGACGGAGGCGGGCAGACGCGAGAAGAGAAGAAGAAGAAGAGGCGGTCGGGCCGTGTCGTCTTAGTGGGCCATGCCTGCACGCACGCTCAAAAAACGGCCGTTTTTTTGACCGTTGAGTGAATTTTTTGACCGTTGAGTGATTTTTTTTACCGTTGGGGGGCTTAAAAAATAGCGAAAAAATGGGAAAAATTCCGAAATTTTTTCTATAAATAGGCATCATACCCCCCCCCCTCATTCTCTATTCTCTCTTTGAAATTGTGTTGTGCAAATTCAAATCCGTGTTGAGCTAATTTGGCAAAATTCAAAATTTTGTGCCAAAATTTGGAAATTTCAATTTTCGTCGGGAAGTCAGCGAAAGAGGTATAATACTATTTTTTGTAATACTTTTATTGTCAATTATTGTTATGCTAAGATTAAAGTAGTAATAATATTAGTTTCAATTTTACAGTTTTCGTTATGGACAGTCCTTACGATAGCTTTGCTCTTAGTGAGTTCGGACTTTCATCGGACGAAATTGCGTCTATGGAGGCGGCTGCGGCTGCCTCAAACGAACCGAAGGTTTCACCGGAGGAGCAAGCTGGAGTTCCTTCATCAGGCTCGACATCAGCATCAAGCTCAACGGCCCCGGAGCAAAGAGGTCGAGGCCGTCTACATCGGGAGTGTAGGAGAATTTCGACAGGACAACTAGGCAAGACGCAGTGAGAAATGAGGTACCATATGCTATTTGTAAAATTTGTCGCCATGAATTATCTGCAAAGTCTACAGGTGGAACGGGGCACTTGCTTAGACATGCTACAAGGTGTTGAACCAAGCAAGGATTGGCGATGAGGTAGACGCAGTTGCAATACAACCCCGACGGTACGGTATCTAGCTGGGACTACGATCCTCAGGTAGCCCGCCAATCTCTCTGTCGTTTAATTGCTTCCGAGGATTTACCGTTAGGCTTTGGCGAATATGCTTCTTTCTAAAATTACATTAGGACTGCGCATAATCCTATATTTTCTTCCGTTTCTAGACAGACAACAACAAGGGATCTAGTGAAATACTATAATGAACGTCGTAATAAAATAAAGGAACTATTTAGTACGTGCACATTTTCGGTGGCCTTGACCTCGGACATATGGAGTGGTCGGGCTAGGGAGGATTATCTTAGTGTAGTTGCGCATTATGTTAACGACGACTGGGTAATGGAGAAAAGAATTATAGGTTTGAAATTAATTGATGTAGCACACACGAGGGAGAATATTGCGAACTGTATTCTCAAAGTCGTGGAAGACTTTGGTCTTACAGACAAAATATTCGCAATTACCTTAGATAACGCCGCTTCAAACTCTAGGGCCATGGACATTCTTACTCCAGTGTTGAGTACATATGCCGATTCGTTCTTGCTACATCAACGATGCGCTTGTCATATTATCAACCTTATAGTTAAATGTGGTCTGAAGAGGTTGAGTCCGTATATTAGAGCTTTTCGCGATGCGATTTCTTTCTTGAACAATTCTAACGTAAGAATAGCACAATATAAGAACTTCTGCAGGGCGATGGGTGTACGTCCAAGAAAGTTCGGTTTGGACATGGAGGTAAGGTGGAACTCTACTTACCTCATGCTTAAGCATCTTTTACCATACAAGAGCACTTTTTCTGTTTTTATTCAAACACACTATCCTAGCACTGACGGTACTTTGCTATTAACTGAGCAACATTGGTTCGTTGCTGAGAAGGTACTGTCATTTTTAGAAAATTTTTACGAGGCAACTGTTGCTTTGCCCACTGTCTACTATCCAACATCTCCTATCATTGTGCATACTATTTTCTGATTGCTACTCAATTGAAAATGCATGAAAATGACTTAGTTTTACGTGAAATTTGTTGTTTCCATGAAATCTAAATACCTTAAATATTGGAGAGAAATCCCTTACCTATATGCATTTGCATTTGTTTTAGATCCTAGGGCTAAAATTGGTGCATTTGGTACTATACTTGATCTTCTTAGTGATGCTACGGGGCTAGACTATACTAACTATTTTGCGAAGTTAGTTCTCGGTTATCTGAGGTTTACCAAAGGTATGAAAATAAGTTACGAGTCGCCGCTTAGCGACCTCCAGTAGCCCCCACCTCGAGTGGGAAGACAAGTATGTGGGGCACGATCTTCGGTGCCTCTTCATCTAGGTCCAAGTCTTCGTCTTCTTCTTCTTACGCACAATACCGCTTTCACCAAGACCCACAAGGAGCGGGAACTATCCACCTATCTGACAGCGATCGAAAGGATTTCACCTCGGAAGGTTTCGACATCTTGCAATGGTGGCAAGCCCATAAGTTAACATATCCCGCGCTATCCATACTTGCACGTGATGTGTTAACTGTTCCTGTCTCTACGGTTTCCTCCGAGTCTACTTTCAGTCTTTCTGGAAGGATATTAGAGGAGAGAAGAACAAGTCTCACAAGTGAGATGGTAGAGATCCTTCTAACTGTGAAGGATTGGGAACAAGCAGATTCACGAACATAACACTCTGTGGAAAATCCAGAATTGTCAGAGGTGTTCGAAAATCTGTACTTAGACAATGACACCGACACATAGAACAAAGATGTATCATGTATGTAAAATTGTAGAGCTATAGGCTGTACTCTTTTTCCTTTGCCAAGGTTTTCTCATTTTGAGTTTTTACTTGGCAAAGGTTTTAACGAGGTAGTTAGTTGGACATCAATAAAGCTCTTTATTACATTTTCAATATGATTGTCTCAATTTTTTTAATTTTCATGTCTACTTCTGAATTCTACACATTTTTCTAATTTTTTTGGATTTTTTTTGGTTTTGATGGGCCAACAGACCCACATCTCGCCCGACCAGACCAAACAGACTCGTCTTTGTCCCAAGACGCACGAATGCCCGTCGGTAGTGCTCGCCGCCACCAGCCCATGGGCTGGCCCCAAGACAAAGATTTAACAAGACATCGGGCGAAATGGGCCGTGCCTAAATGGGTCGTGCCTAGCCGGGCCCGTGCGGCCCATTTGGCCAGGTCTGTCTAGAGCTCATGACAAGGCCTTTACAATGCATCATTCCATCGTAGTCTACCCTCGCTAAGGTTTCGCCCCACCCTACGGATAGAAATCTGCAGAGATCAAGGGCCCCCTCTTGCGCCAAGTGGGACTAACATAGTCGTAACATGATAAGCCATAAAAGACTACCCACTGCTCAACAGGATCAACTGCGATGAAACTTTACAAATTAGTCAGCCAGGTCCCTTTGCCCATTTCTCAGGACATGTGGTTGCACATGGGGGCATGACTAGGATCGCTCAAAGACCGGTCCTTAACTGACCTGGGCGACTTTCAGAACACCCTGGGCATCAATCATGAAAATGCCACGATCCCGTGCATAGACATGTACCAACCACACAACTAGTTCACCCAAGTCCAAACCAATTTTCCTTTTTCTTTGCTTTTCAAAAACATTTGCAAACTACCACGACAACCCAATGTAATGGATTAAAACATTTAGACAACATTGGTTTTTTTTTTTGGCAGGAAAACTCCAAAAACAAGATTTTGGTTTAAGCATGACTAAGCGTCAAGTTTTGCAATACATGCTAGTTCATACTAGTGTACCAACTAGCTTTTACTACGGTGACAAGGGGTGATCAATTCAATAATCAAGATTGGTTATATAGAGGAGTTAGGAGGAACTACAAAGTTAAAACCGGGATTGAAATACCTGAATTGACATAAGCATGCAGTAATAATTTAAAATGGAACATAGATAACTTGAAATATTGAGTTCAATATGATCAAAGGTGTAACTTGCCTGGCTCGAAAACTTGAGGAACTACTGGGAGAACTCAGGCTCCCCGAAGACGTCATGATCTACACGAGAGCACGGCAAAGCAGAATCAAATAACAGCCGAATAAGATCCAAATGAACTTCAAGTAAACCCAAATAGCAAAGAACAGAACAAGAAGAACTAAGAAGGGGTTCTCAGGAGGAGGAGGCCCAACGGAAAGGAGGAGGCCCACGGGAGGGTAGTCTTTGCAAAAGACCGAAGAGGGTAGTCTTTTGCAAAGAGGCCAACAAAGACCAAGAGTGTGGTCTTTGCAAAAGATCAAGGGAGGTGGTCTTTGCAAAAGGCCAAAAAGGACGGCAAAGACCAAGCAGGTGGTCTTTGCAAAAAGAGGGGGGGTCCCAAGAGGGTAAAAGGGGAGGTCTCAGAGGAGGAGGTCCAGAGGAGGATCCAAGAAGGTTGTCTCTGCAAGAAGATCGAGAGGGTCGTCTTTGCAAAAAGACCAAGGACGTCATCTTTGCAAAAAGAGGCTCTCAGGAGATCCAAAGGAGGATGTCCAGCAATGCCACAGCTACGCAAGGTGGTCGTATAAGGAATGCAAAAAGGATACGACCACTCAACGTGGTCGTATGAAACCAAGGAAAAGAACAAGGCACGAAGATACTCACCAAGGCCGAGAGGGAGGTAGAAAAGGAGGGGGGAGGAGGTTGAGAGCTCGACGGCGACGGTTGAGGACGGCGCGGGCGCTCCGGCGGATTCCTATGGCAATGAGGTGGTGGCGCAAGCTTCGGCGGCCTTCTTGTTGACTAGGAGGCGATGGCACTGCCTCAATGGACTCCTTGGTGAAGCTTCAAGTCACTGAGTAAGATGGAAAAGAGCTGGAGAGATAAGTGGCCGAAGGTGAGGCAAGGAGGGCCGCTCAGGCTATTTATAGACAGAGCTGCTGAGAGTTCCAAGGGCACACACGAATACAAGGTAGGTGAGCAATAGGACCGGGAACGCTCAGGCGTGCGCAGACAGTTGACCGGAGATACGGTGGGACAAGCGGGGAGGGAGCAAAACGGCGAGGCGCATTTAATGTGATACAACAACATTTAATGCGCGAGGACCCCGACGAGGGCATCACAAGGGATTGCAGTGAGAGCAGCGCTGCGATTAAGGGGAAAAAGGAGGTGGGCGAGGCTGACTGGTGGGGCCGGTCAACATTCGGGATAGGTAGTCAAACCGAGGGGAGGTCGCGGCTAAACGACAAAGGAGGGGAGGTCGTGGCCTCAAGGGAGAGATCGCGGCTAAACGACAATGGAGGGGATGTTGCGGCCTCAAGGGGGAGATTGTGGCTAAATGACAAAGGAGGGGAGGTCCTGACTGCAAGGTGGTCATGACCAGGAGGGGGGTCTTCACAAAAAGACCACAAGGGTGGTCTTTGCAAAAAGACCACGAGGTCCAGACCACAAGGGTGGTCTGACCCGCAAAGGTGGTCTTTGCAAAAGGACCAGGGAGGACCTCAAGGTCAAGATCGACTCAAGGGAGGACCTCAAGGATGTTCGAACCAACCGTATGTGCCAACAAGATCGGGCCGTCCAATACGGATCGGACGGTCCACAAGAGATGAAGATCTGGAACAAGCGGGAGGTCTGAACGGACGTGGGGGGGTTCGAGGGAGGTTCAGATGAACATGAAGATGTCCAAATGAACTCGGGAGGTCCAAACGGACAGAAGACGAAAGAATGGCAAACGAGAGAGATAACCAGAAGGGAGAAATTCAACCCGAATTGAATTTCGGAATTCAAGGGTGCTTGAAACACAAACCTGAGCTTGGAACGTCTTGGGGTGGTCGTGACCCAAGGGGAGGTCACAATCGAAGGGATGGTTAAAACAGAAAAAGGAGGTTTGGACCAAAAGGAGGTCTAAACCACAAAGAGATTCAAACCAACAAAGAGGAGGTCTAAATACAAGGGTAGTCTAGACACAAAAGAGGTCTAGACATATAGGAGAGTTCCAGACATAAGGAGACCTGGACTCAAGGAGAAGGCCAAACAAGAGGGAGGTCCGGGCATAAGGGAATGCCCAAGCAAGGGAGGGGTTTGGACAGAAAGAGCAGGGTTAAGAGGAGAGCAGAACTAACAGAGAAAGGGAGAGATAGCTCCAGAGCTCGAATAACACCAAAAGAACCAAACTTTGGGATTTAGTTGAAGTTCAAATTAGTCATTTTAAACACTCAAATTTTGAAAATCTCAGGTTAAGCTTTAGGATTTCAGCTAAACCAGATGGTTCTTTTTATTTTTGAAAATCTTCAAAAAGGCTCAGAAAAATTGGGGTGTTATAGCAGGCTTCCCTGTGCGCATCTCCCCGTCCTCTGGAGCCCCCTGGAGCATCACCGCCGCCTACAACCATCGCCGCCACCGCTTCTTCCTCCCCGCCGGCGACCTTCCCATGACGCCGCGTCCTCAAAGCCATGCGCACCAGCATCGCCGTGAGCTCCCCTTCCTCTGGGTGTCCTCGCCGCCAGCCATCTCCCAGCCAAACGCCGGTGACCCTTGGTCCTTGCGCCCCGCCGGCTCGGGTCCAACGTGGCAACCATCGTGGCGCCTGGTCAGCAGCCACCTTAGCCCTTTGCTGACATGGCAGCCCCGTCATGCCTCGTCAGCAAGCCCACGTGGCTTTTCTTGGTTTTTATTTAGAAAAATAAATCGAAAAAAATCAAGAAAATCCAGATTTCAGCATTTTATGTAAATTCAAACTTCCGAAGGCCATAACTGCTTCATTTGAACTCCGATTCGAGTGATTCAAGTTTCTAAATTCCTATGAATTCATTATCTTTCTGTTAGTATTTATTTGGATTTTATTTGGTATTGTTTTATTTATTTGGCTTTGTTTGCACGTATAGATTCCGGTGTTTCGGAAGACTTCGCGGACCCGACGACCGAAGCATCTCAACTCTTCAACGAAGGCAAGTCGTAGACCTTTGATCATATTGAACCTATTTTATAAAAATTATATTGTTTGATATAAATATGCATTGCTAATTTTATCAAAAATGTTTCGGGAATTAGTTAATTACCTAATTGCCATTATGTCTCCTTGATAAATTGTGAATGATATGTACCCTTGAATGACATAAATCCTTAGACACCATAGGAGAGTTAATTTTTAGTTGGATATTATTGTACTACCAACTTGGGTATCGTAGTATGCTTAGCCATGCTTAGTCATGATGGGATTCATGATCACATACTCAAGAATGATTGAACTTGACTTAATGATATATGGAACTATGGTGCGATACCACTGTTGTGCAACTACGGTGCGAAGTCACAGCTGTGTCAACTGTGGTGCGATGCTGCTGTTATTAAAATTTGTTGTGCCATGGCGAGGGTTGTCATTTGGACGGGTTGAACGAAAATTATTTATGCTTGGGCGGGTGATTGTGCAGTAAAGGGGGTGCACGAAGCACAGTGCGGGAAGTGCTTGGTTGGGTGCGGGAAGCACTTAGGTGCGCGAAGCACATGGGATGTGGTAGCCTCGCCTGAGCAGCCATTAAGGACTTAACTTCGTAAGCCATTGATCTGGGCCCTACTGTACAACCACATATCCAGGATGGGGTAGACCTAGCCAACTAATTAGCAATGCTTTGAGTCAGTTCTGTTTGGGTTGATAAGTGGCGCAAGAGGGGGTCGATACGGCGAAACCTTAGCGAGCAGAACCGGGTCAAAATAGAACTTTGTAAAGGCCTTGTCACGTGCCCTAGACTGCTTACCTAAGGTAGTGAGTGGTGGCATAGATATATGCTGAACAAACTAGAGAATTCATGTCTTGTGGGTCAAGCTGTACAATCTCTCCAGAGTGTAAAACTATTCGAATAGCCGTGTCCCCGGTTATGGACAATGCCTAGTGATTTCACACGAGGGGTAGACTTTCATAAAATATTGGAATGGGTTGGTCGAATCTTGTAGATGGTTGATGGTTGGGAAGTGAACGGGGTGTTCACTTGTTGTTGAAAAGAAACTTGATTACTTATGTATTAATCTTTTAAATTATGCTTTACAATCTAGCTATTGTATTTACTATCAAGATTGCTTTCTACAAAATAGCCATAAAGCTATCCTTATCAAACCTTGCATGAATACTACTTGCATACATTTCTCTGCGACTTGCTGAGTACATTCAAAGTACTCACGACTTTATTCCCTCTGGTTGATCAGTCGCTGAAGAAGACCCAGGGAGTTCAAAGTTCTATGAAGAGGTTGCATACATTTCTTTGCGACTTGCTGAGTACATTCAAAGTATTTACGGCTTTATTCCCTCTGGTTGATCAGTCGCTGAAGAAGACCCAGGGAGTTCAGAGTTCTATGAAGAGGAGTACTTTAAAGATTTTGCGAACTAGGTCGCGTCCTCCACTCGATTGTTTGTGGGCACATCGGATGGCCACCACCAGATGTTTTATTCTCCACTGCAAGTTGTCTTGTGCTGTTAAGCCCTGCGTGGCAACTCTGTAAGACTTGACCATAAGGTCTTTTGCTACTATTAATATTAATTTGTCTACTTCATCTATAGTTTGTTGTATGGATATGATTTCATCAAAGTTGCAACTGTGTGAGCTAGCTACTGATCATGGGACTAGTTCAGAATACACAGAGGGTCCTCGAAATTGCATACTTGGGGTCCTGACACCCTCCCTCCCTCCAGTGGTTGCCGTCTCCGCGCGACTGGCACTGGCGGGCACACGGACATGCCTGTGGGCAATGGGTACGGGCGAGCTTCTCTGCCTATCGCCCTTCGCGAACATGCCCGTGGGCGAAAAATAGGGTGGCGGGTATGGGTATAGGCAAGAACTACCTGTACCCACCGCGTCCGATTGCCATCCCTGATCCATCCCACATGGAGTTCCGGACGCCACAGTCCACGTCAGAGCGATATAGCCTATCGCCAAGTTTTTGGCTAAAATAGCGTTGTTGGCGTGCGAAATAAGAAATCTAGCCCCCTCCTGCACGCATCAAAGGAAATAATGACACATTGACCATGCTGCAAAGGACCAAATTTGCCGTGCGAGTGACACATGGCCTCGTCTGCGACCCTGTGGGCCGGATTTGCCTCGTCTGCTCCCCTGGGGCCGGATTCCCCCTTCTCCAGAAAAGGCTGAGAGTTGTATGAATTTCTAAATATAGAAAATGAGATCTAAAAATTATGAAAATTTTTGTGAAGTCTCCTAACATAGTGTACTTGCTTGCGTATTTTTTTCCAGAATTTATTTGTTCTGCATTTTTCTTCAAAATTCCTTTAAGGCTATTGTTTGTATTCAAATGAAATAATCGATTTGAGAAAAATTTCAAAAACATGCTCCAAATACTTTCCATATTTATTCTTAGTATAATTATCTAAAGTTTATATTTTTTGGATGTTTCAAATTGAATGACCAGATCAGACAAAACCAAAAATCGTAGATAGTAAAAGTGGTAGTATGATAAGTACTACTCGGAGAATGAAGGAAAATACTATTGATACCCGAAGTCAATCGGGACGTAGAGAAAATCGTACTCCGACTTCATAGCAACATTCTGATATGGTTTTTATCTTCTTTACGGGGGTAAAAAAGAAGAAGTAAATATTATCACATGTGCCAAAAAATTCATTCCACAAATTTTTTTGCGTGGTCGCCCGCTTGGATCGCCTCTGCTGATCAGATCAAACTTTCGTTATCGGAGAGAGGGTATTATCACATGTGACAAAATCATATCAAACAATATTTTTCATATTTTAGCCAGAATCCAGCACGCTGAAAGCAAGATTTTCATTTTTTTTATAAAAAGGGTGGGGGCTACCGCACCCGTAGAGGCCCAGGGGTTAGGACGAGGCAAATCCACCCCCTAAGGGTTAGAAAATTTCAAAAGAAATGTAAACTTGGGATAATTATACTGAGAATAAAAGTGGAAAGTATTTTGAGCATGTTTTTGAAATTTTTCATCGAATCGATTATTTCATTTACATACAAACAGTAGCCTTAAAAGAGTTTTGGAGAAAAATTTAGAATAGAGAAAATTCTGGAGAAATTACATAATAAAGTACACTGTCTCAAGAGCCTTCACAAAAAAAATCATAATTTTTGGAGCTCATTTGCTATATTTAGAAATTCCTACAACTCTCGAACTTTTCGGAGGAGGGGAATCTGGCCCCAAGGGAGTGGACGAGGCAAATCCGGCCCTCAAGGGCGCAAACAAGGTAAATCCGCCCCTAGGGGCACGGACGAGTGAAATTCAGCCGCCAAGGGCGTGGACGAGGCCATGTGTCATCCGCACGGCAAATCCAGTCCTCTCGAGCACATACAAGGTGTTATTTTTGCCTTTCGGTGTGATAGATTTGTTATTTCGCACGTCAACAACACTATCTTTACTACTTAACAAGACTCTAGTGGTGGTGAGTGATACGTTCTTGTTCTCCCACCTCTAATCCTCTTTGCGCCAACAGGTGGGCCAATACCTAGAGCCAAATCACTTCGTAGCCCTAGCAGCGCTACCCTCCCTCCCACTCCTCTCTCTCTCACGTCTCCTACTCGCGCGTGCCCTCCCTCCCCCCTCATCTCTCTCACGCCTCTCGGCACACTCTTTCCCTCCCTCCCCACCCACGGTGCACTCTTTCCCTCCCTCCCCACCCCGGCGCTGGTCCTCGCCTCCTTCCCCCGCGCTGCCTTCTCCCACACCCTCCCTCTACCGCAGATCCAACGGTGCCCTTCCCCTAACAGCAACCCTAGCGTCTGTGACGCCCTCTCGTCCCTCTTGCACACCTCCCACTCCCCACCCGCGATGCCCTCCCTCCCTCTCCACCTATAGCGTCCTCCAAAAACTCCTCTTCTACTCCCTCCCTTCACATTGCTTCCCTTCTACGCATCGGGCGCCAACGCCACCTCCCTCCCTCCGTGACGGACGACAAGGAGGAGGAGGCCGGAGCGATGGAGGATAGAAAAAGACACAAGTTAGGGCGGAGGATAACAACATGGTTAGCACGGTAGATGCCCGTGCGCAGCTGGGAAGGAGGACAAAACGGGGAGAGGAGGACGTCAATTGTGCACTTGAGGCCAGATCTAGCATCGGTGAGTCCAGATGTGGCGCGTGGCCAGGGAAGCATCGACTTACCTAGGCCAGATCTAGCCAAAGGAAGAAGCGGGGTGGCCGCCGGCTTACGCGTATCCCCTCTCTACCGTCGCCACCACAACTTCGTCCCCACTCTGCACCACATGCACTCTCTTCGCCTCTATTCCCAGCTCCTTCTTTATTCACCCCCGATTTATTGTATGCTTAGAATGTGGTGCTTGGTTTCCTTGCAGGGCTGCGTGTCCGTGGGGTCACCGTTGTTGTTGTCGGTGGTGGTGCGATCGGTGGGGACCGCCATTGCAGCAACGGAGGCCAAGCTAAGTGGTGGGCGTCTTTTCCCCCCTTCTTGTTTCTCCTGCAATTTGTATTGTTTTTGGTCTTTGTCGTGGGAGTAAAAAGTTGATCTTTGTATATTTTGACTGAACAAAGGTCATATTTTTGGACTCGTTCGTGCGGTACTCACCACTAATAGCTTCTTTAAGCTTTTAGATTCGATGCTTCTGTCAGTTTCTCTGCTAATGTATCGGTAAATTGTGTTTTTCTTAATCAAGAGCATTCTACATGTAATCCTTCAATTGTCTGATATGGAAAAATCCTCACCAAAACCATGCTTAAATTCTAGCTCTGTGTAATACCCCGGCCTGCTTGTAGTGCAGCCCATGTGGCTCATGAGGAGTTGTGTGGTGGGATTAGTCCCACATTGCTTGTCTAAAGTGAGCTGCAGTAGTATATAATGCATGTTGGATCCAAACGTAGCACCTTCGGGTTAACCTTTTCACACGAAGCAAGGACGAAAGTGTAAGTGAGGTGCTATGCACATGTGGGTCCACCCCTCGGTGGGCTGGGCATTGAGCGGATTTTGGGCCAAGGTGTTACACTCTGTTTGCCACCCATAGCCCTATACTGGCCACTGACTTACTTATTGGTTCTATAAAGTATGAACTACTGTAAATCTAATTAGTTCATTATTTAGTGGAGATTAATTAAACCGTATTCATTGTTCAGTAGTTTCAATCAATGGATATGCTTTGTATACCCATAAGATATTGCACATGTTCTTTCATTGCCCTTTTCCTAATTCACAACTTAAGATTAGTTTATGTTTGTTAGCTGATGGCAAACTCCTACAGTGACAAGAAGGAAACAAGTATTGATATCGCTCTCAAATAAAACAGACTTGACTTATCTTGGAAACGATCTTCGGGGCCTAGGGTAACCGATCGGCCTTTTGACATTTGTCTCCTGAATTTTATTATTGAAGCTTCTATTTTTTCTTCTTGTTGGATAAAATCCTATTACACTATAAAACTTGAGTCATCATCACTTGGGTTTATGTTTTCCCCCTACACTCTAAGACGGTACATGTTAAATGATTATCATAGTTTGTCCTTTCTAAAAAAACTACAGAATAGTGATCAATGATAATGTTTTACGATGTTTTTCATTGAGGCTATTGTTAGTATTTTGATCTGTCTCGAATAGACTTCCTACTAAATTACCAATAGATGATAGTAAATAAGAGGATACAAACTCAAACGAAAATTTTCAAGTTTAGATTCATTATACTAGCAGTGAAGCATCTTATCAACATTTTGCTTTTATAGGTACTCTATGGCTTCCACTGGTGGAACATCATCCAACATGGAAGCAGTAAGAGTTAGTGTGACAAAAGTTGTAGAAAGTACTTTTTTTTCTTCTGAAATGGTATAAAGTGTTGTTAGTAACTGGTGCTTTTAGTGTTATATTGACTATTGATATTATATGAAGAGGCATATGAAATGCTGTTAGCTTATTCCTAAAAATTGTTAGTTGTAATATGTATAATTCTTTGTTCATGTTCATATATTGTTTGGTTGTTTCAGCTTGATGGAAGAGTGAAAACATTGCACCCAAGTATGCATGGTGGTATTCTCGCTCGAAGAGACCAGGAGCATCATTTGAAGTCATTAAAGGAGCATGGAATTGGTGAGTTTTATAAATATGTTTGTATTATGACATTATCTCATTTCAACATTGCATATGCTATTCAAATGTTGCACGATGAGGTCTCAATATTTTTTGCTCACTTGGTTCGCCCATCGTACTATATATGAAGTATTAACTTACACTTGGGGGGGGGGGCGGCATAGGGACATTTGATGTGATTGTGGTGAATTTGTATCCTTTCTATGACAAAGTCACTTCTGGTGCCATTTCTTTTGAGGTTGGCATTGAAAATATTGATATTAGTGAGCTTACATTGATTAGAGCCACAACCAAGGTGTCGAGACCTAAAAATGCAATTCTGGATCATCTGTGTATAATGCACTAGTCTAGGATCACGCTAGTGCACACAGTATCAACATAAATAAATATCGATCCACACAAGGCGATTAATAGCATAAACGAGTAATTTGATTAACAAATAACCATTTTGACCTTATGGTCTAGTTTACACTTATTAAGCAACACAGGGCTAGCAATAGATAAATAAGCAACGGAACAAATAACTTCAGTGGAATTCCATCAATTCGCCACAAGCAACCAACTGGGATCAAGACCCTAACGATCTGCACCTTCGTAGAACTCTTCCTCGAAAGCAGGCGAAGACTCCTCCACCTTTGTTGATTGATTATAGTAAGCATGAGTACACAACCATACTCGCAAGTCATACCACAGAATGCAATTTATACATGATGGTTTATTCCAAAGGAATGACTTATGTGGTTCTTTTGCAGAAATGCAACATTTACAATTTGAATATGAATAATAGAATAAAACATGAAGTAAAACAAATAAACAATATTAATTTAACAGTTTGATTTCACAAAGGACACAAAGCCTAAACAAGTTATTCACATAGCCATATAACTTAGATCACACAGCTCCCTTCCCAAAGGTTTTATGAAAACTACCCCTCGTGTGAAATCCCCGAGCATGTCTATGACCGCAGACGCGGCTATTTGAATAGATTAATTTAACACTCTGCAAAGGTTGTACACTTTACCCACACGATATAACTAGTATAGCTAGCACTAATCATAACAAAACGTTTCAGAAACTTCGTCTCAAATATTGATACTCCCGATGTGCTTTACCGCCAAACTACCCCACACAGGAAGTTAATCCGACACACATCGTTGGACCTGAAGATAGCGAACCACTCATAAATGTGTATTACCTGGTAGTCCACACCTCCACTCATGCACACAGCCTAACCTACTGCCTGAGTAATCAATGCCAAGAATCCATAACTTACTAAGTTAGGTCCGTCCCATACATGGCACGTGGTCGTACAGTAAGGCTCGGTTCAATGGCACACAAAGTTAAGTCCTTAATTGACCAAGGCAAGACTTTCAAATTCTAACTATGCACACAGCTTATTATTCCCATGCACACATGTAAGACCCGGGATTAACGTCCCAAATCCTCTGTGCATTTCTGAACTAGTCCCATGATCAGTAGCTAGTTCACACAGTTAAACAAATATGGTAACATCCATAAATCGCATAACTTTATTAATAATCAACGAGTTTGTTACAACGAGGGCTTACAAGCCAACAATAAAATAAACACGGAAGAAGCGAAGATGTAGTAGAGTCGATTAATCGCCACGGGCAATCGACTAGGAAGCGGCCTAGTCGTCGAGATCCACACCGTGGCAAAGTCCTTCTCCTCTGAAATTATTTGCATTAAGCAAGAATGAGCACAACTACTGTGCTACGCAAGTTACACCCGTCAAATAATGTAATGACATGCATATATGGATATCTCAAAGGAAAGCTTAATATGGTTGAATTTGCATAAAACAACATTTTTGTAAATACTTGTACTAAGTTCCAAAGCAGGTTATTCTATAACTAAAATTCATTTTATAAATTAATTTTATAGTCGATAACATTCACACATGAATGGTGAAGGATACCCTCCTATCACAAGGCTTCCCGCCAGATTCCCATTTGCATAATCCATTTGATGAAGTCTTTTCAAATCAAAACCAAAGTCTAACTTTGAGTGGCTTTGCTAGCATGTCCATGACCGCGGACGCGGCTATTCGAATAGTTTTACACTCTGCAGAGGTTGTACAGCTTTACCCACATGACATGACTTCTCTAGTTTGTTCGGCATATATCTATGCCACCGCTCACTACCTTAGGTAAGCGATCTAGAGCACATGACAAGGCCTTTACAATGCGCCATCCCACCGCAGTCCACCCCCGTTAAGGTTTCGCATCCCTCCTTGGATAGAAATCCGCAGAGTTTGTAGGGGCCCCCTCTTACGCCCGATGGGACTAACGAGGTCATATCGACCACCATCCGAGATGGACCCACACAATCCATGGGATTGACCGCGATGGCACTTTGCAAATTAGTCGGCGGGTCCCTACCCATACTCGGGACATGTGGTTGCACGATATGGCATAGCCCATTATAGGCATAGCAAAGGCACGCTCGAGGTCCTCAAGCGACTTGGCGACTTTCCACAAAACCCATGGGCCTCGATCATGGAAATGACTTCGATCCGTGCATTAACATGCACCATCAAACAACCATTTCGCCCAAGTACAAACCATAATTTTATTTTATTTTTCTCAAATTCATTTACAACAAAACTTTCATGACAAACCAATGCCATTGATTCTTAAACAATATTTGATTTTTGGTGAAAGTTTCCCAAATCAAACATTTTGGGTCTAAGCATTGCTAAGCATAATCTTTCTCAAAATGTTCTAGTTCATACTATTGTATCAACTAGATTTTATCTAGGGTGAGGTTAAATGTCCAAGACTTGTCAAGAACGAGATCCGTATGTAATCCATCGACATTGCGATAATCCAACCTTGACAATCCAAAATTCATTAGTCCAATTTACAATCAGTATAAGTCTATTTCTATGATCCAACTTCAATTGATCCAAATATTTAACTATACTCAAATTTTATAATCCGATATCTATCAATCCAATGACTATGTAATCCTATAATCAAATTTTAGATAATCGATATCCAATGACAATCTATTTCTAGAATCCAATATCAACAATTCAAGATTTGACTATAGTATCTATCTATCATCCAATCTTTATTAATCCAACATCAACAACAATCTACCTCTAAAATCCGGTATCCAATAATCATTTATTTCTACAATACAACCATAATAATCATGTATTTCTAATAATCCAACATCATTCATTCCAATATCCAATAATCAATGATAATCTATATCTATGATTGACATCTAATATCCAACAATCATATAACTCTAATAATACCACAATCCGATCCTTAATAATAATCTATTTCCATAATCCAATACCAATAATCACCTATTTACGTAATCATTCATTATCTATTAACAATTTTCCTCTATCTTCACACATCCATTCACAATCTTCTTTTATTATCCAAACTCCAAAATATATATGCATTCGATAATAGTCTCCATACCACCTCTCTTGACAATAATTGGACATACAAAGGCATTGGGAATAACTATAAAGCTTAAAACAGAATTTAAATTACTTGAATATAAATCGCATGCAATAATAATTTAAAACAGAATTTAAATAATTTTAAATACTAGGTGCAAATATGGTCAAGAATGTAACTTGCCTTGCTTGATGGATTATTCTCAAACAGCGTTGAAATCTGTGCGTCAAAAGTCGTTAAATCTATCTGGCGTAAACGATTCAATTCAAATAACAATCAAATAAAATCCAAATAAAATCCAAAAAATTATAACATAAATACTGCTAGGAAGGTATCGATTTTATATGAATTTAGGAAGTTGAATCGACGAAATCGGAGTTCGTATGAGGGAGAACGAAATTCCGGAAGGTTGAATGTCACATGAAGTAATAAAATTCCGAAAATTTTACTATTCATCAAAATTTGTTGTTTCGGATGGCTAGGAACAAAGAAAAATCTTTATGGCCATGGAGAGAAAGTACGACGTAGAACACGTTGAGGCGAACTCAGCGGTGTAGACGGCTCAGACGGATAACATTCGATGGCGGCCTTGATCTGACAGAGAAAATCTTCGGCGGACGGTGGGCGAACGTCGGCATTGCGGCCAAACGGAGAGGAGTTAGCGGATGAGGTTTGTGGCGATTTGAAGGGGAACATGAGAACAGGCGCTCGCCTCGGTTGGGGTGGAAAGTGCATCAGTCGTACGTGGCAGCAACGAGCATAAAATGGACCAAATAATTAACGGAAATTAAATAAAATCTAAAAATTATGAAATAAATACTAAAAATAGTAGATGAATTTAGATGAATTTAGGTGAAAGAATTGATGGATTTGGAGTTTGCATGTGAGAGCAAGAATTTTTGGAAGATTGAAATGTGTATGTTCAAAGTAAATCACATGACTAGAAAAATTGCTACTGTTCTTCGTTCTCAACGTGCCGAATAGAAAACAAGAAGGCCGGCCGGCTTTGCATGGCACAATGGTGCTCGGACATGGCACCGCAAAGGAGGAAGCATCACGAAGAACGCGACATCGCGATGCGATGAGTGGAGCGGTGCTTGGGCGCTAGCTCGACGGCGACGCAATCCACAAAAAAAAAGCTTCGGTCTAAGGTTTAGATGGCGATATTGCGGCGAACCACGGCGTTCCGACGGCCGCGAGGTGGAATGGAGAGAGGAGGGCGTGGATGCGGTGCTCACCTCGGTTGGGGAAAACGCGTCGGATGGTCGGAGGCGAGGGCAGCGGCGTCGGCGCGACTTGGGCTCACGGTGGCAGCGGTGCTCGGCGATGCTCGACGAGGCGAGGAAGCACGGCGTAGAAACGCGACAATGCGCTAGTAGTGGTGTCGATGGTGCGGGGCTTCACCGTAGAGGACGCATTGATTGGATGAGCGGCGTTCGGACCTCGAGCTTCAACTTCCAAATTCGGCCAAACCATGGGGAGAGGGAGAAGAGATTTTGAGGGTGGGTTGTGGTCGTGGAGAGGCACCGGTGCTCCTTTTATAGGGCGGAGGGCGAAAGCGTCGGGGAGGCGAAGAGCTACGAGGCGAGAGATTTGGTTGCGAAATGAAACGATTAAATTAATCTGCGTGTGATGGGGAAAACGTGCAATGGAAGGTCTTTGCGGCGTGCGTGGCGTTATCTGGACGTTTAGCGCCTCGAGCGGATTTCAATTTAATGCATTGAGTGGAGAGAAAGAGGAGAACGAATGAGAGGAGTGGAGAAGCGACCATTAATGGCCTCTGGAGCTTCATTGCATGGTTGTGAGGAAGGGAAAGCAAGGGAGAGGTGGCGGTGGCGGCGGTAGGCGTGGTCGGGGGCGGCACCGGTGGCGAGGTCGGCCATGGAGAGCTTCGGCCATTGTTGCTGTCCACTTTGAGAAGAAAGCCAAGCGAGAAGATAACTCACGTGAGGAAGAAGGTGATAAGGAGAGAGAGAGAGAATAAAAGAATAAAAGGAATATATATATTGATTAGAGACAAAAGGGCAAGTGGTAGCCATGCATGAAGAACACGGATGTTAAGTGTCTGCCCATAGAGCAGCACCGTGAGGGTAACCGATGGGAACTCATTTTTTAATTTATTTATTAATTTTCGAATTTAATTCAGATTACACAATAAATCAAAATAGATTTTTAGAAGATAACAAATAGAGTCCAAAAATTCTAGAAAAATTCTTAAAATTCCTAGAATTATTTTCAACTTAATAAAAATAATTCCAACTTAAATGGTAATAGTTTTTTGCTCATAATTTATTTTGCCTTTAAAATAATTAGGAAAAGCTTTTAAAATTTCAAAAATTCTAAAATTAATTAATTTTATTTTTCAACTTTAACTCAAATTAAACTTCAAAAACTTTAATAAAACTTTAATTTTGACTTTTAAAACTTCAGAAATTCAAATAAAGCAATCAAACTCTTTCAAATTTCAGAAAATCCAATAAAATAATCACTTTATTCATTTTTTTATTTTGGTAACAGAACTTTGGGCTGTTACAACACAGCTCCACCATCTCACTTAGTGTTCACCACTTGCCTTAGTCTAAATCCTTTACCACCCAGTTGGTTAAGTGCAACACATGCCATCAACGAGTAATAGCATATAGTACACATAGTTTTATCACAAAGTTCCATAATCACTTAGTCAAGTTTATATTTGCAACTCACATAAGATGATGACTCGTGGCATGGCTAAGCAGACTAATCGAATCTAACTGACCCACGTTGGTGCTACAATAATACCAACTAAATAATGAATCAATCTAGGGTGACAAAAGATTATGACATAACAATAGACAAGGTGGATATAACAAATTGGATTAATAACTACACCCAAAAGCATTTAAATAAATACTTAAAAGTAAATGCAATAATTTGAATCAATATAACTTTTGAAAACTGGGTTCAACATGACCAAAGGTATAACTTGCCTTGGAATAGGTCTAGGTACTGATCTTGCTCTTGAGGCACTCCTTCAAAGTTTCCCGAAGTATCAACGTCTACTCGCAAACGAAGCAAATAAATAATAGAGGCAAAACAAACTCCAAAAATTAAATAAAAATCTCAAATAAATAGATCTCGAATTTAGAAATTTGAATGGGCTCAATTGGAGTTTGGATACAAAAGATATGGGCTTTAGAAGTTTGAATCTAAAGAAAAACCCTAAAAAGGATTTATTTAGGATTTCCAATTTTTCTGTTTTATTATTCTTCAACAGAAAAATCAGATTATTGCGCAATGCTGACGTCAACCCTGAGAATTTTGGAATTAAAAGAAATAAAAAGAAATATGACATGTGGGACCCACGTGTCAGTGGCTAGGTTCACGATTGACCAAGTCCGCCGAACCATTGTTTTGGATTGAATCTGATCGTGCCACATCCGCGCACACATGGCTCCAACTGGGATGTCACATAGGCGACATGTGAGCACAAAAGCTAACATGGCTGAATGCGTGGACGGCCACATCACCGGTGACGTCAGATCGATGGCGACGCCTCGGTTCCGACCGGCAACGACGAACGGTGGCACGGGGATGGCCATGGATGTGCACAATGAGTAGGGGATGCTATTGCGCACCTGCTGGTGGTCTATTTGGCACAGGCGAACGTCGGTGATGGCCGGAATTGATGAAGAAGCGGCGGGGAGAATACGGCTATTGTCGGGAACGACAACCAAAGGCGTTCTGGGGCAAAGGAGAGGCGCGCGAGGTAGCTTCGACGATGAGAAAGGCGACGATGTAGTCCACCGAGGCGAAGCACGGCTGGCTGTGGCGGAATTCGAGTTTTTGGCTTGTGCACAAAAAAACCCTAATTTCTTCGGTTGCACCGGCTCTAGGGCTTTAGGGGAAGAACGGGGTGGAAAATCGGGATGAGGAGGCACGGGCGAAGCTTGGGGCCCCTTTTATAGGGTGCGAGTGAGCCTAGATCGGAAAGCCCCAAAAAGAGTCCGAGACACATACGAAACAAACTCGGGATAGAAGGCGATACAGAATCAAATTTGATTTGATACGATTGCGGAAAGATACGGGATAAAGTTTGACACAAAATCCCAGGATATTCTTGTTGGAGTTCACTTTTGTCGGACAAAGCTTCCAAGCGTAGCCATGGAGGCTAAATAGAGTTGTCTTGAAGAAGATGGCGGAGGAGGAGGGCGCAGCAGGGGCCCACCTAAGTAGTGAACCTGAGGAACAACACGCGCGGAGGTGGTCAATTGGTCAAGGCTCACGAGAATAGGCCGGGAGGTGGGCCACGCGCGGAAAAGGAAACTGGGCTAGAAGAATTCGGCCCGAAGCTTTATCTGAGATTTAATTAGTTTTTCTTTTTTAGAAAATAGTAGAAAATCCAAATGGCAATTAGAAAATAGCAAATGAACTTGGAAAAATTCTAAAAAAATCTAGAAAATATATCCAAGCATATAGAACCCAAATAAAATAGTTTTGACAATTGTTGGTGTTGGCTTTAATCATATTAAATTGTTTTGGTACTAAAAGTCCAAGTTAAGCTTTTGGATTAAATTCAAATAAATCCAAATGGTGAATTTTCAACCTGCTAACTAATCAAAAGGATTTTTAAAGCTCAGAAAATTAGGATGTTACACAAGGTAACTAACTATTCTGGTCCGTCCTAACTATTTTACTAAGAAAATTTTATTGGAGGATTTAAATTTATGCAACGTATATTTAGTGTAATATATTGTGCTGATATTGGCATTTGAAATGGCCGGTGTGTTTTAGCGATGCTAATTTTTGTTTAGTGTGTTGGTCTATGTTTAACAGAACCATAATGATGTTCTTGTTGCGATGGACCATAAAGATTAACCTGCTCTACTGGAATATTTTCAAGGAAATCAAGAAGACACACTCACCCTCATGCGCTCTTCCTTCATCCCCTTTATTCAATCTTCTCCTCCTCAACTCTAGGCTAGGGGGGGGTGCGTGTGTACATATTTTAACAATGGAATATATCTTAGGTTTTTCTTAGTAGTTGTGCTCCGCTTAAAAAGCATTTAGGGAAGATTGTGTTTAATGATCTTAATCTTACAGATAAATCAGTTATTGACTCATCTCAATCTTATATAGAACCAATTTTTGGTTTGCTCTGTTTGCTCACTACATTCTTAGATGGCTATTGAAGGAGTAAGATATGGTCACCGATTATCTGCGTGTGTATGCCATCGCCATCGAGATCAATCGTATTGCCCTTCCTCATTTGTCGGGCTATGGTCGCTCTGAGCTGCACCGCAAGGAATGTGGATAAGGTAATTGCGTCTGATTTTTATTTTTTGGGGGTTGTACAAGTTTATTGCCCACTTATTAACCTTTTTTGTTCCATCTATTATTAGCTAATTACATCTATATTTTTTTTGCTTCCCTTCAATACGATAAGAAAAGGATGCTTATTTCCAACTCAATGCTCGTGTATATTTCAGATTAAGTTGTTAGTGAGCTTCTTTTTTGTTTATGTGAAACATGTGTAGAATAGTGTTGTGTTGTCGCCATTATTGTTCCCTATAGATTATAGTTTGTACTCATTTGCTACTTCTTGGTACTGTTGGGTAGGAATCCTTGAATGTTTGATGAGGTTCAATGGAAAACAGGAGAAGTGATATGAAATGGTACAAATAAACCTATCGGGTTAGCATGCCCATCATTTGCGGATATTGGTTTGGAAGTTGAGATGGTTTTCTGAAATAGACTAATGAGCACATGCTACTTCCAGGTGTTGTTGGTTATTCAGTAGCCCTCATGTTGTTCCAATCAAACTAAATTATTTCAAATTTGGGCATGCAGCATTGCTTCTTCCAGGTGCACACATGCTATTTTGACATGTTAGCAAACAAAATCTCCGATAATTGTTGTGAGCATGTGCTACTTCTACGTGTTAGCAATTAGCAGTTTGTTAGATATTTGTTTGGAGGTGTTTGATAAAACTTAGTAAGCACAGATGAATTGAAGTGTTGTAAGATAATTACTTATATATTGGCAAGGTATCCAATTGGATCTTTTTATTTTGTAGTCAAATAATGTCGGACCCGGATTTCGCAATCCAGAATCCTCTGTGAACAATATTGTGCTATTCCCTAGATCAGTAGATAGCGCTTACAGAATGCATCACTGAATCATTTCATACATATCGTAGACCAAACCATGCATTAATTAAACAATATCAGAGTTTACATAGACCGCATCAGGTCAAGTTTTACAGTAGGGCCGAACAAGGCCAAATGATTACATTACATAAACTGCGAAAGCGGTAGCGGAAGCAAAAGGGGTAGAGCACATCTCGTCACATGCAAGCGACTGGAAAAACCATGTACGACCAATATTATCCAGAGACCAGGGTAATATTGGTAGTACACGAGTACTGACGGAGTCAGCTAGAATGGGGCAAGACTAGAACAACTACATACTAAACTACTCTTCATCAGCTCCCTAGCCTTCAACGTCTGGATCCTCGTAGTATGCATAATGTCCTTGATCCACGGCTTCTGAAGGTTTGAGGGAAAGCGCGAGGATGAGTACAACAACCGTTCTCGCGATCCAATACACAATGCAATATTTATACGTGCAAGACTTTATCAATGATGGCTTGAGTTCTTTTATTTACTAAAGCAATATTTTCAATTATTATAGATAGAAATTATTATCACTTAGCATTTTGACCAAATCACATTTTATTAAAGAGATTAATTGTGCAATATTTATAACAACAGAGGTTACCTCCACCTTATGCTTATTTTGATTGTGGTTATATCCACCTATTAACAACACTGAGTAAGACTACCTAGGGAAATCCAAATTCAGGATTACATCAGCTCGACGAGTTTTTCATCCCACCCACAAAGTTTTATAAATAGAACTAACTCGAGTAAGTTCCCATGTCCGCCTTTGACCGTAGGCATGGCTGTTCAAACAGTTTATACTCTGTAGAGATTGTACACTTTACCCACAAGAGATAATCGTCTTGATATGTACACACATTTCCTTAGACATGTGAATCAAGGGGATATTACCACAAGGCCTTTCAATGCATCTCTCAATATTAGTTGCACTAGCTAAGGTTTTACTTGAGAAGGGTTACGCTCACACAGACCTGTCAACCCTTACCCAGACCCCCTCTTGCACCATACGACTTACGCTCACACAGACCTGTAAGTCGTACACCCCAACCTGTAACCACGAAGGCTTACGGCTAACCGGTCCTCCAATGGTACGATTCGTACTGATGGACACAAATTATTTAGCCAGGTCGACACCATTATAGACTTGTGGTTGCACTATTTTACATTGGGAGGTCATCATAGGATTAGGTCCTTAAAACCATCTAGGCGGTTCATACCATATTCCACCGTTTCTTGTGCTACATCCGCACCAACCATCATACCATCCGCTCAGATGTGGTAATAGCAAGTTATTAGGGTTTTGAGAAGCATCAAATTAAGTTATTCCCAAATACTTCAGTTATTTACCTCTAATGACTGCTCAAAACACATTTCATGTTTAAAAGATGATGATTGGGGGTAAATAAATACCCCGATACTTAAGCAAGACTAGCATGTCGCTTAAGTACAACCTACAACTAGTATAGCTACCACATAATTACTAGGGTGACAAGGATTAAGTATTTCAATTGTCAAAGGATGGTACGATAATTATTTAATTATCAAGTTGGTATTTAACTACCTTAAGGGTTTCACATACATTTGCATAATAAATTAAGCATGCATGTAGATATTTTAAAAGAATATAAAGTTGCATAAAATGTAAGTTCAATATGATCAAAGTATTAACTTGCCTTGGTGTAAGGCAAGAGGGTCTTGATATTCTTGGGCTTGATCAAATTAAGGTCCTTCCGCGTTCTCGAACTCTACTTGGACGATCGCGCTGGGAAAAGAAACAACAGACAAACAAAACAAATAAATACAAGAGAAATATCAAATGAACTACAAAATAAAAAAAATCCACTGCCATTAGAGGGTGCATATCTAGTGCACATAGTGCATTTGGTGCACATATGCACAAACTTTTTGTTTGGGTATCAAACAAGCATAAAAAATTCTGAAAAAAATTCTAGATGTAGTTGATGGTGTTTTGTTCCACCCTTTAAAATTTCAAGTTCAAACTCAATGTATGTTAGAAGAAACAAAAAGAAATTCACTTTGTGAATAGTATGAAAAGAGGAAAGAGGAAAGAAAAACAGAAATGTTACTATTCACAAAGTGAATTTCTCTTTTTGTTTCTTCTAACATACATTGAGTTTGAACTTGAAATTTTAAAGGTGGAACAAAACACCATCAACTACATCTAGAATTTTTTTTAGAATTTTTTATGCTTGTTTGATACCCAAACAAAAAGTTTGTGCATATGTGCACCAAATGCACTATGTGCACTAGATATGCACCCGCCATTAGAAAGCTACTGATTTTATAAATTTTTAGAAAAAAATTTCATTAAATTCGGGGTTATAACGGAGAAGAATGGGACGTCCGAAGTTCAAGTTTGGAATAAAATCCGGAAAATGAGAAAGGGAGAGAGAACATGTCTCATGGATAGGTGGGGTCCGCTACGTAGTGCCTTGGCTTATGGAAAACATGCATGGACATGGTCCACTATCACAGGGCTCTGGTCCACTAAAACTTTGACTAAGCATTGAACTCCTCGGGCCCACGTGTCATAGAGCCATTAGGGGAAACCAGGGGTTTTCTTCAATTAGCTTCATTACACCAAGTCTCGGGTCCACGTGTCATTGAATGCAGCAGCACTTAAAGCCGGCAGTTTAAATGCTGCTAATGATGGCTTAGCCCTAAGGACGGGGATTTAGGGAGTTAAACGATGCTACAATGCTTTGTCCTAGGCTCGGACAAGGTAGGGGAGTCTCGAGCGCGTGTGACTCGGCTTACCGGCGAGAAAGGTCTGTGTGGCAAAACGAGGCGGGTCGCCAAGGACGATGGCTAGGGGGCACCAGTGTGCAAGGCAAGGCTAGGAGCCGGTCGCCAATGCAACGCTCGGTGCCGGAGCAAGGGGGCATGAGGGAGAACATGGCATGGGGAGATCACCAAGACCAAGAGAGAGACTGGAGGAGGTCAGTGGGCAACGAACGACGACGAGGAGTGGCTCGGTCAGAGGCGAAGGGGAATGCAAAATCCGGCGGCGACGGTGGATCAAAATCAAATCCGCTTTGGGGGGGGATGCTCCTCGGCTCTGGGGGCTCTTGGTGATGGAGGTGGCGTGGCGAGAGCTTCACCGGAGTGGCTAGACGGTGGCGGGGCGCGGCGGGAAGCGGCGGCGAGCACACGGGCGCATGCGGCGCTGGCGAGCGGGTGGTGCGGGGAGGAGGATGGCGCACGCATGGGCTGCACCTGGGGGTGGGGAAGCTAGAGGGGAGCTTGGGGGCGACCGTGGTGGCGGGGCAGAGGAGAAGGGACAGTGAGGGAGCTCCACGGTGCACACTTGGACAAATGGAGAGGGAGAGGAGGTTGAGGGCCATGGGGAGCAGCGGGTGACGGGTCACAGGTGGTGAGAGCTCACCGGGCGGCGAATCGACGGCGAGGCGCCGACGATGACAGTGGAGCTCGGCTCTGGCTTTGCTTCGAGGAGGAAGAAGAAAGAGGGTGGGGAAGGGGAAGCAGGGCAAGGGGATGGCCTGGCTTAAATAGCCTAGGGGGAAGAAGCACTGGGGGAGAGCAAGCTGGGGGAGGTGGGAGGCGGTCTGCCGTCTTGGCCAAGAGGAGGATCTTGGTAGCGTGTCGAGGAGGATCTTGGTAGCGTATCTAGCGCGGCGTGGCTTGCTGCGGCGTGCCAATGGCGTGGCTAGAGGCGCGTCGTGGCCTGGGAGGGTGGCAAGGGTGGCTCGGGCCAGGGAGAGGGCCGGGGAAAGGCAGGGGAGAATGGGCTCAGCCCAGGCGGAAGTTGAGAAGAATTTGAGGAATTGAATTTGAGTTGGGTTTTGAAGATGAACTTTTGAACTCAATTTGACAAACTGAAATGATTGATCATTGACTGAAAACGGGGTGTTACAAATACCTTCGTAAATTGCAGCAATTGAATTATAGCAAGCTCATTGATTTGGATTGTGTACCATATGCTGCGTACAACCAGGTTTTATATGAAAATTTTATCCCATATGTTTAGATCATGTTATCTTGGTACTCAATAACCTGGTCAATGTTTGAAGTACTAGCTAGCCTACTTGTCGTTTGGAACGGGACTCAAATAGATGATTCATGATACCACAAGTTCTAAACTTTATAAACAAAATAATGTGAGTTTAGAACATATTGTATCATTTATTTAACATCCGTTGCAACGTAGGGACACTCAACTAGTTTTAGTTTTAGAAGAAAAAAACTCACCTCTCGTTTCCCAGCCCATCCCCGCGCGAGTCAGCCCACGGGAGCTAGCATTCCGGTGAGTCCATCCACCTGCCGCCTTGCGCGCGAGGCCATATCGTCAGCCCAGACAGACTCCCGCGGGTTCGGGCCTGGCCGCCTCCGCCGTGTGTGCCGCCGCCCCATGCCCAACCCACGAACGAAGCTCAGAACGCCTGCGACTCCAAACGGCCGCACCGACACCGAGGGGCACCAAGCCACCGATCGAGGAGACGAGGACCGCGCCTGCGCCACCCGATCACAGGCTCAGGCTGAACAGCCTTCGTCCGTCAGGGCGGCCACGGCAAAAAAAAAAACAACGGCACAACGCCTGCGGCCGCCGCTCAGTTACCGATAGGTTTCGTGGCGCTGGCAAATCATCAGGGTTGGCTCCAAGATCGGCTGTAGGAACAAAACTATATATCGATGACCATCTTAAGAAGGTTAACCGGAGTAAGTGGCGTTAGGGATATAGTATTCTAGGGCCTCATTAAAGTTGTTCATAATAAAGGGTGGACACCGATTTGCACATGCAGGCACCAACCGCATAATTGAATTGATTGTAGGATCATACATACGAGTACTTCATAGTTCATACTAGGTACTAGTAGTAGTTGTACAGGTCGTCTGCACTACTTACCAGTGGTCAAGTACCACATCCTGACAGTACTAGCACTGCACCGAAGCCGCTTCTAGAACCTCGACAGATACTTAACTGATGCCAAGCTTTTTCCCTAGTCAAACAGGTAGTACCGGGGAGGACCCCCCCACGTACGACGTAGCGGTTGATCCCTGCCTTTTATAAAGCGAAGCGATCACACTGGCATGTGGACCCGATTGGGCTATACTAGCTACGGACCGCGTACTTGATGCTTCGAAGAGGACCTATATAATGTAATGTACCGGTCTCAGTTTGTACCTGTCGTGTACTAGCTAGCCTAGCATATAATGTGCAGCGTTGCTCAACTAGAAACGCAGGCGCTTGATGGGCGGGATAATGCGCAGGCTGCGCGCGTAATCTCGCATCCTACGAAAATGCGTTAGCTGGGCTGGCCAGGGCCCTCCCCAAAAAGTTCAGTGAGCGCGGGACGACGTGCGGTGCCCGACCGGCGGCATGACGATCACGGTTCGGTTGACATGCAGGCCCGCGCGATTAACGATCCCCGTTAGCTGGGAGTTAATAGAAGCTTCAAGTAGTTGAGGCAGCACGTACGTACGTACGTACCGACGAAGGCACCGTGATGGCAACGGCAATTAATCACAATCTATCGAGTGCTATGATTTGGATAATGATACGATGCATACCTACGACATATGGAGACGTATTGAAAAATATCGGACGCTTCAGAATAAAGTAGTGGCCACCTCCCGTGGCCACCTCCCCTGATGTTTATCCGCATCGTCCAGAATACCCGGTGCTGGCGGTGACGTACGAGGGCGAGCACAACCACCTGTGCCCCACGCGCGTCGGCGAGCTGCCCGCGGGATGCTCGACGACGCAAAGTGGCTCGGTGCCGTTCTCCATCTCCATCAACTCCTCCGGCCTGACCATCACACTGGACCTCACCAAGAACGGGGGAGGCGTGCAGGTCGTCGAGGTGGCCGAGGTGTCGCCGGACCTGAAGAAGGTGTGCCAGGAGGTCGCGTCACCGAAGTTCCGAAGGACTCTGGTGGAGCAGATGGCCAGCGCGCTCACCAGCGACCCCAAGTTCAACGGCGCGCTTGCCACGGCGATCCTGCAGAAGCTGGCGGATTACTAGTGCTCGGTTCCCCTCTCCTCTTTTATTTATTTTTCGGATTTTGATGAAATGTTGCATATGTAGAAAAAGAATGTTGCAGTTTTGATTTGTGATGTTGCAATTATTGTCCTATAACATTGCAAACGTTGTCCAATAATATTACAAAATATTACATTTTCGGACCATACGAGTAAGAGCCTCTCCACTCGTACGTCCAATTCATAGTCGCACTTTATGATTTCCATCAGGACTGATTCTGAATTCCTATCGCCCCGTGCTTTGCAGTGCTAGCTTTTGTTCGCCTTTAAATACCCCACCCCTTCTCCCCGTTTCCTCATCAAACCATCGACCCCTGCGAAATTTTTTACCCACAATGGTCGCGGCGGAGGACCCGGAATCCTTCTTCGCGACCGCACCGCCGCTACGCCACGCCGACGCCGACGCCGCGAAGCTGCAAGAGTTCATCGCCCGCAACTCCCACCCCTCAGGTGTCACCTCGTTCTTCTCAGGATGCCAAAAGCATTTGCCAATCTTGCATGCGGGATCTTTTCGTCGAACACCCCACGTGCACGACGACCTGCCTTTGGCCCCGTGCTAACTCACGCCGTGGGTGCTGTGCTGTGCTGTGCAGCGACCGGCGGCCGGCGGATCGTGTGCGTGACGTCGGGCGGGACCACGGTGCCGCTGGAGCAGCGGTGCGTGCGCTACATCGACAACTTCAGCTCCGGCCACCGCGGCGCTGCCTCCACCGAGTAATCTGCCCTTCTATTCTTGACCTGCCCTGTGCGCTTTTCGTTTGTTTCTGTTGTGATGATGGCCAAAGACAGCATTTTCATTCGGCCACACACCACACACTAAACTGTAATGTAACCTCCCCATAGCATTAAAAAAATGCCTTTTTTTTTCTTATATTAGAAGTACATTAGTACATTGATATGATATGCATATGTAACCCAGCTGATCCCATAAGTATCTACACGTCTCTGTTGTTTCACTAGATTGATGTACATGTTTTGATGTGTTTTTTCTTGTGATAATATAGGTATTTCTTGAAGGCTGGTTATGCAGTAATTTTCGCCCATCGACGGTAATCTACTAGGCTAATAACTGTCTTCCAAAGCAGCAAGTTACACCCTTTCAGCTTTGTTTGTTCTGTGCCTACATACTGCAAAAAGATTGTTTTTAATAAATAACTTGGGGATAATTTTCACTGTGAAATAATATATAACTTTGCTGCTGCCTACATGTGTGCAGAGGGAGCTGCCAACCTTATTGTAGGTTCCTGCCTGATGATTCATTTCTCAAGTTCTTTGACGTCAATGCAGAATCAAAGGTTCAAGGTTGGTAATCAACAATTCCAGGACAGATAGGAAACAAAACTTTTAATTCCCTATATTGTTAACTTTTTTTTTGTTTTATCAGTGGCCGAGTGCCATGCAACGGTGATAAAGAAAGCAATTGGAGACTACTGCATGGTATGCATACGCTGCTTATTAACAGTGGCGCACTAGTTGTACAGAAATTGACTGACATGTGAATTTCTTGAAGGCTATGGAAGGGGGCTCTCTGCTGAAACTCCCATTCACCACGATATTTGAATACCTTCAGGTCTTGTAACTTCGATTTATAGCTAGAATCACATGAATTTCAAACCAAAATTTGTAAAGTACGACACAACATTTGGTTACAGATACTGAGGATGGTGGCTACATCTATGAGCTCTGTCGGGCTACGCGGGATGTTCTATCTTGCTGCAGCTGTCTCTGACTTTTATGTTCCTTGGGATAGCATGGTATGATTTAAGCAGTTGCGAGATGGTTTTCTGATTGTGTTATACGATGGACAAAGAAATCTAACATTACAATAGAAGAAACTTTGCTGGTAAGGCCTTACATGATAAACAGGGAATTTGATTGTTCTACAGGCAAAACATAAGATTCAGTCAGCTGGAGGCCCTCTGGATATGAGGCTCAGTCAGGTTCCAAAAATGCTCTCAATGTTGAGGAACCAGTGGGCCCCATTGGCATTTTGCATATCATTCAAGGTTAGTTTTGCTTCAAGATTGCTGATACCATGGAAGAGTGAAAGCACTGTACAACCAAAAACTGCTAGTTTTGCGCGAATTCTTACAATTATTTGTTTTAACTGTTTGTAAAATAAATGGCAGCTGGAGACAGATTCGGACATCCTTGTTCAGAAAGCAGATATGGCTCTGAACAAGTACAAGATGAACATTGTTGTGGCCAACTTGTTTGCAACATACAAAGAGGAAGTCATTATTGTCACAAACGGAGAAAGGACTAGTATCCGGAGGTGCAACAAAGATGAGGATTTGGAAGAGCAGATAATCAAACTCCTAGCACAGAAGCATTCGAAGTATATTTATGGCAGTACAGGTCGGTGCGACCAGACTGATCAATTATGACAAAATTGTGCCGTACCGTTTCACATGAGAGGTTTGGCTTCAAGCACTACAGTATTTCATTGGTTTCTGGGTGTTGAAATGAAAAGAAAGCCCAGTTGAATATGAGCTATCACTATACCTGTGATCTGTAACGATGCTGATAGGTATGTGAACAGCATCAACATATATATTCTTCTTCTTCTTCTTCTTCTTCTTTTGTTTCTGAAAATTACAAAAAGGTGAAGCTAAAAGCACACTCACCTACTAATAGCTTTCGAATCTAAACAGCTTATTGTATGTTAATTTACGTGAAACACAGTTATGTTTATTTATGAGTACACTGCACTTAGCACCCGGTAAAGTGTATGTAGTTTCACTTTGCACCAGGTTTTGCAAATACTTTCACTTTGCACCATATCATGGCAAAAAAATTCACTTTACACCAGGTTCGTGCACTCATTGTTCAGTCAAGCTCCCCCGGTGCCCATTCCCCTCCGGTGATCTCCTCACCTTCCACTCTCTCTTCCCCTCGGTAATTCCTCCGCCCAAGACGCCAAATGCCGCCACGTCACCCTTCTTCTCTAGCTTCGGTTGTGCACCATTGAGCGCTATTCTTCACCGCAGTCCGATTCCCTGTGCTCCTTGCGATGTTCTCGGCCTCAATCGAGGTTCCCACCGCTTCGATGGGATTCCTCCTTCGTCAGCCACCATCGAGGGGTAGACCTGGGACTTGGGCCATGCTTTTCTAGGACGGCCCGAGGCCCGGTCGGCACGACACGACCCAAATACGGCACGAACGGTTGGGCCGGGTTGGGCCTTAGAATACGGCCCATCGGGTGGCACGGCACGGCACGGCCAATTAGGCCATGCTCGGTAAGACGGCCCGGCTGAAAAGGCCAGTTTTACATCTAGCCCAACCCCCCTGACCTGGCCTCATCCCCCTGCCCTGCCCAACCAATCCGGTCCCCCACTCCCCTCGCCTGGCCCAACTCCCCTCACGACCTCCCCCATCCCCAACTCCTCTCCCGTGTCCCGGCTCCTAATCCCCAATCCCTCCAGCCGCCTCCCTGCCTCTCCCTCCCCACGTGCCGTCGGCCGCCGCCCTCCCTCCACTCCTCCAGCCACCTCCCTCATTCCAGTCGTCCTCCCTCCAGCCGCCTTCTCTCCTCCCTCCACACTCACCACGGCCGAGCCCTACTTACGCCCCCTTCGCTGCCGCCACCACTACCACCTCATCGTTGCTGTCCCTCTCGCTCCCTTCACAAGTGCGCGGTGCGGCCGAGGCGGGTGGAGTTCTTCGCCGGCATCCAGGAGGAGGAGGCCATGGCGAGGGGCAACGGGCGTGGATAGCGGAGGTGGCGCACGGGCGTCTACGTCTTCCTAGGCGGCGGCGTCCATCGTCTTCCTGGTCGACATGGTCCTCGGCCTCGGTTGTCATTGTCAAGGTCACCAGTTCGCTCAAGGCCAGGCTTGGGCCAGCACGGCACGGCGGTGGCCCGTTGTACCCTAGGCCCTGCCTGGGCCTTGCCAGAGGAGAGCCACGGTGAGGTGGTCGTGCTCGGCCGACACGACCCGACTCCCAACTCTAATCGAGGACACACCATTGTTGGCCTCCATCGCTGCCACCACCATCGTAGACCTCAACGTATCCTTCTCACAACCCGTTTGCCTTCACCGCTCCCTCGTCAGCACTCCTCCGCCGCTGTCGACCTCAACAAAGAAGCCATGGCCTCCTCCCGCCTGTGCCTGCATCACGCCACACTGACATGTGGGAGGTGACCTGGCAAATGGGGACAAGGTCCCCCTTCCACTAACATAGGGGACCCACTGTCATAATTCCGTTAGAAGCAAAGGTGAACAATAGAACCTGGTGTTTTCCACCACAATTTTTGCTTGAGCCCGGTGCAAAGTGAAAGTAATTGTAAAACATGATGCAAAGTGAAACTACATGCATACACTTTACCTGGTGCAAAGTGTGACTTACTCTTTAATTACCGAAGTTCCAAATTCATCCATCGAGGGTTTGTTCTCTCTCTTTTTAGGGAAGGCAAGAGGCTTCTTCTATTGAATTATATCTTTGATTTGTTCACCAAACGCACTAGTAGGAGATGTGGCTCACTCGGTGCTACTAATTATAACTAAACTATCTTGCTCCTTCAAGGACAAATAATAAAGGGATAATGGCGAGGTCATCTGGGTTCACCCCATAATCATCTCGACACGTGGTTGGTGGCAGTGACGGAGCTTGAGCCAAATTTTAGGGAGGGCCAAACTGTCAAAGGGTAATTACCAAAACCTCAGGTCAAACTTCAAAATAAAACACTAGAAGAGAGTAAGAACTAGGAAGGAAAAAAATTACCAAGACCGTGACTTATCTAGTGTCACTCGACCATTGACTACAGGATTTAGCTTCGCATCGCATGGATCTGGGATCTTTCTTCACCCATTCGCCGCCCGGCCACCGTCTGCTCACAGCTATGTACTATGAGTTGATCTTCTTCTTTTGTTGCTGGGGGGGCCACTACCCCTGTTGGCCCTAAGCATGCTCCGTCCCTGGTTGGTGGCCTGGTGCGAATAATTCTTGTTTGCTACAGTCCTACTCTATTTGCAGAGATGATTCCCCTCTCAGCCTACCAGAGATTGCCTTGAGAGTTAGGACCGTACGGGCAGGTCCTGCTTGGCCTCCGGCAGTACATTTTTTCAGGTACTTATACGCGCCATTGATGATGGCCCGTGCAGATCCGTCACTCGGCATGTGATTAGTGGCATGCATGCGTACTTGTGTACAGTGTATGAGAGATATCCATGTGAGTATGTAAAACTTCTTTAACCGGAGACGAAACTCCAATTTCCTGAAGGCCCATAGGCCATAGCAATTTGAGCATGTCCAAAAGCCATGGAGACGAGAGACGAAATGGGAGGCAGACATGCCCAGCTAGGTACGTAGGTCCTGCCGTCAGGCGTGACGTGAGCACGTTCGGTCGCAAGTCATGGCAATTTGCTAGTCTTGGGATGTGGCCGCGCGCCATTCCGTCAGCCACATGCGGCAAGCAACACACGGAATAGCCGGAAGAAAATAAATCTGAATACTTTACTCATCAGCTGTTGATTTTGTTGATGGAAGAGAAATCGACGGCTGATTGGGAGGAGAGGGGCCTCACGTGAGCCGGAGCTGTTTTCCGATAGATTTACTACTGATTAGTGAATGTCAACTTTCCCTAAAAAAGGATTAGTGAGTATCAACAGCCATATCGCCTTTTTTCTCCCTTGTGGCTACATACATACACATACCAATTAACCGACCCAGTCCACAAGCAATTAAAGAGTTCAGACCCAGTAGAAAAGAGAGAAAATTCAAAACATGCTACTCAATAACTACATGATTCATAATATGTCACTTCGTTGTGAGGTGACGTATAGCGCCGAATACATATATAAGTGAGACAACAGTGATATATTGTGAAGAACTGAAATTATTCAGTGAAATATAACGAATTGCCAAAAAAAAGAAGCTAAAGAGTTTAGAATGAAAGAACACATGCATGTTTGACCACACGGTTATGAATTATGATTTACTTTACATAAGCGAGTTCGACAGGAGGATATAGAAGTATGCATCTTCCAGCGCTTTTCCCTCTTCCACATATGCATCTTCCTGCGCTTTTCCCTCTTCCACAGCGCCAGTGCACGAGCACAAAGCAGCAGGCTTGGTCTCCTGCGTCACGCGTGACACATGCGACTAGCAAGCGCACGGACGAGGGGAAGCAGCGCCGCTCGTTTCCAACATGCCTTCCGTGCTCGCCAAGTTGCCTCGGTCCTTCTCTTCTCTAATTTCTTCCTTCCTCAGCTTGCGTGCCAAGTCTAAGCCCCTAGAGTAGACTCCTGCCGCGCCTATATATACGGAACCGCCCACAGCTCTCTGAGCGTCGTGTTGTATATCCGCAGAAGCAACCTGCGACTCGCTTACTTAAGCAGAGGAGAAAGAGTAGCAAGGGAAGAGGTTTGAGATGGCGTCCATGATGGGAGGAGACTTCGTGGAGGCCTACGTGCTCAGGAACGCCTACAAGGAGAAGATGAGGCGCATGGATGAGGCGGAGGCGGCGGCGGCGGCGGCCGGGGGGAGGAAGAACAAGGAGGAGGGCGCTGCCACGGGCTCTGGAGAGAAGAAGGCTGCGAGCAGCAGGGGAGGGTTCTTTGGGCTCGTGAAGAAGAAGGTGCACCCCAAAGCGGCGGCGGCGGCGGCCATGGAGATCGATGGATCTCCTTCTTCTTGATTCAGCCCTCTCTCTCTATACATGCGAATCGAATTGGGACAGACAAGCCTGCAATTATATACGCGGGCATGGATGCAACTACGTACTAGGCTACTAGCTGGTTACGGGATTGTTAGATATGTAGATGCTACGAGATCGCAGGCTGCAGCTTGCTGGATTCAGTCCTGGCTAGTTAATTGGCTGCAGCTTTCTGCTAGGAGTGTGTTGTAACTTTGTTCTTTCGATTTCTTTTAAGGAGTGTGTAACTCACGCGATGTAATGTTGGTTCGTTTGTTACTTTGGTTATTTAAAATGAAAAAAAAGAAGTACAAAAAATTATTTACCGAATCGACGTGTTGTCCATTTTTAGTTTTCCGCGCCATCAATCTCAAGGTTTTCAGTACTGACCTGTTGTTCCATGGTTTCTTGTTCATCTAGGCCAAGCCTTAGTTCGCTTCAGCTAGACTGTTTGTTATGGTTGTGTGGAAAAGTACACTTACATGGCGATTAAGCTTGTTGGAACAAGGTCACATAAATGACCAGAACGCGTTGAAATGGCTTCAGTCTTTCTGCTCTACTACTAAACTAGTTAGTACTCTGTTAGACCGTTTGCAGAGGAGGCAGCAAACATACTCCCTCACCCCCATCTTTCCATTCTTTTTTCTTACTAACACCTAATTTTATCAAGCAAAACCCGAAAACAACACGTCTAGTTCTCAATTTGCATCAACTGATCTTAATTTATTCACGGCGACAACGACGTGAATAGCAAGCAACAAATATTAGTTGCAATTCGTTATTATCGGTAAATGATGCGTTGTTGTATCGTTGTCAGAATACGTCAGTTCTAGAGAATTCGCAATTCTAGTTATGCAAGCATGCATATGCTTCCAAGTTGGGAATGAGAGCGATCTTTTCCTTTCATTAAACCGAAGCCATTTCTCGCACGCATTCCATCTCGAACAATCGTCACGCATGACATTTGGTACTGAAAAACTACTTTAAAAAATAAGAACACAATCGAGGCATATGTTTCATGCCATAATGTCAGCAATAAGGAATTATTTCCTCTTCTGCTGACTCTGCGTTTAGACTTTCAGCATATCCATCAACGATGAAGCGTATTTGTGTCCATCGATTGGCAAGCAACAGCTAACCCTTGCTTGTTCAGATTTGGCACTCAGTATTCCTTTTTTTTCTAGAGAGATATTCCCTTTTTTTTTCTAGAGAGAAAAACTGGTGCAAAAGAAGGCATACTGGCAAAACCGGACCTGTGCACCATGCCTCCATGCCTGCCTACTTCCTTGACCTTTCCTGAACATCGGCATCATACGTTCAAATCCATAGCATTAGGTAGTTGCAGCCAATAGCAATGTCAGAGGAGGATGCTTGTATCACATGCTTAAGCTGCGGATAGGATAGATCGAAAATGCCTTACTTGGGGGTGCCTTTCAAAAAGAACGGGAAAATGAGAGCTGTTCCCTATCATCTTTCCCAAAAGTTCAGGATCAGAATAACTGATAAATGAAACTGATCTCTGTTGGTTTCCAAATTCCAAGTATGGGGAGATTGTGTGCATCAAACTCTGTAGAGAAGATCAAAAGGGTTACAACTTACAACAGCTTTATTTATGATACACAATACAAGTGATAGTGGCAAGGCAAGGCAGGGCAGGGCAGGGCTAGATTCCACAAGCTTCAGACTGTGTACAGTACAACTCACTATACAGTAAACATGTACATTGCATGCAATTGAGTTCAATTATACAAATCTAAAAACCTGTAATATATATCTCTTTTTGTCAACTTATAGACTCATCGGTTAAAAAGATAGCTCCTATTATGAAGTGGCAACAACAATAACTCAGCAACTCTCATTTTAAACATCAAGAACCTGACAGCTGACAAGCTCAGCAGCCCCAAAATTCTTAGAAGCCACTATGCTCCATAAGATGTTTTCTTCAGATGCATTGCTCTCCATGTTATTCTGCAATACAGCTTGCATAACTTGAAGATTGTTGTTTGCGTCTTTTGTAATAACATGGAGCCTTCCATGAAGGCCAGCGAGCAAATAAGGTGACTCTGCATCGGTGAAATCATGAACTGGAACCTCTGGTACAATAGTTCTCCAGGTGTCTTCTTCAGAATTGTATCTTTTTATCTGACCACTGTCCAAAGAGGTGGAGGGCTCCAACGTATAAAGTTCATCATTGACCACAACACCTAATTTTGTGCCTGCTTGCCTTGCTGGCCATCCATCACCGAGACCATCTGGCATTGTTGACCAAGAATTCAGTTCCGGGTCATAAATTTCGCCTCCAATATCGAAAAAGAATGGCCATGAGTATAGGCTCTGAGGAACATATAGCTTTCCCTTGTAGGATGCCATTCCAGTGGCAATAGGCTTCAGCACATCAGCCAAGAAAGCCGTGGGTAGTACCTGTGCTTTCATGAAAGGCATTTCTGGCAACTCACTCCACAGACAAGTTTTGGGATCAAACACTTCACCCGACCGTAGAGGAAGCAAGCCATTCCGACCCCTACTAACTCCACCAACCACATATAGCTTACTCTTAAAAAATGCTGCCTTAGAGAAAGCCCGACCAGAGATCATAGGGCTTACTTCCTGCCACAAATTGAGATACGGGTCATATCTCCATACGCAATTCAAGACAACAGCTTTGGAAAATCCCCCCAAGACATACAAGCAACCATCAGCAACTCCGACAGAGCAACCACAAAATGGCATCTGGTCCAAACCACAGCGGCGCCAAAACCATCCCCTCACAAAATCAGCAATCCTAATGCTTGAGCCCACAACATTCCACATTCGGAACCTAGAAGATTGTGTCCTCCCAGCGGATTCCTCCTCATTGACCAAAGAAGGCATGGGTGGCAACCTTTGCCATTTCTGGAACAATGGATCGAGGGCATAACAGTCAAGCTTATTTGCGTCAACTTTGGTCAGTACATACAACCATTCTTCAGTTAACCCAAGCTCTCTTCTCAGCTGGGAAAGTTCAGAGCTGGTGATAGCCGCCTTCCAAGTTCGGCTAACCAACTTCAACTTTAGGTAATAAATTCGTGGTAACCTCGCTAGAATTTGAAATGAAATCTCATCGGGAAGAGTTGGAATTATCCTCCAATATGACGCATACTCATACGTGGAGATCCTGACCCTCTTACTAGAAACTGATCCAGATTTCTCGTGCCGATCTACAGATCGAACATTACTACTAGCAGCACTTAGATAGGAACCCATCTAATCCAGCTTATCTTCAAATTCAACAAATTGTTGTAGCCTCACGTCAACAATCCATCGTCTGTCACCAAATCTGGTTTAGAAAAAAGGAGTTATATGAGCTTCTTCTTCGACCCGAAACACATAGTACTAGTAGTAGTGCAAAAATCTCTAATGTAATTAACATGCCATTTACATTTTGCGTAACTAATTGAACAATACCAGGCTCCAACTAAGCGAGCAAACGCTTAAAAAGAGCATTTTCTACAAATATAAATCAAATGTGTTTATACAGTAGTCATCTCGAACATATTCGAAAGCAAGCAGGAGATAGGAGCCCTACGAAATCTCAGCTTGGGCAGTATTGGAAGGGATTGAGTAAGCAAGAATAGGTAGTCAATGAGCAATTCAGAAAAAGTGTCTAACTCTACCGCTGTGCAGCGAAAACCAGACACCTCTACTACGACCAGTGTTTTTTTTCGGCCGATTTTCAGCCGAAAACCGGTGCTGCTGCCCCCCCCCCCGGTACAATATCAAATCGGGCCCGAAAATTTTGGCCCACTTGCAGCAGCCCAGCAGCCCATTTGGCCTCTCGCATGGTCGCCCTAGCCGAGCCTCCCCAATCTCTGCTTGCTTCCACGCCGCATGTTTTCCCCAATATCTGCATCTTCTTCCTCCCCAATCCTCCCTCTCCAATCCTCCCCAATCCGCTTATTCCTCCCCAATCCTCCAAAGTCCGAACCTGATGGATGTGCGGATGTGCGGTTTCGGCCGATCCTCCCCATCCTCTTCTACATCCGGAGTCTGGGAGCATCCTCGAAGGCGCTTGGTTCGCGCCGGCAGAGGCGGCCATGGCGGTCGCGCCACCGAGCATCACCGGCACTTGCGGGACCTCCGAGATGTCACCGTTACCCTGCTGCTCAAGGTCAGTCCGCATGATCTTGCCGACGCGTCGGGTTGAAGTTGACCAATGGGTAGGGGTGGAACGGATCGAATCTGAATCGAATAGTCCCGAATACGAATCTGAATCCTATTTTTAAAACGAATACGGATCTGAATCTGAATCCTATTTTTAAAACGAATCTGAATCTGAATTCAATATTGTCGAATCTGAATCTGAATCAATGTCTTAACGAATCTGAATTGAATCGAATATGTACTCAATTCGATTTAATGCTAATATCCTACAACTTTTATGACAAATCTCGGTAGAACAAATAGTATTCAGATTCAGATCCGGGACAAAAAGCAGATAGTATTCAGATTCGCTTTTCCCGGATAGTATTTGTTTTTCCTGGATACTATCCGGTTTTTTCCTGATACTGAATAACACCGAATACGGATACGAATACTATCCATTTTTTCCGGATACGAATAACACCGAATACGGATACGAATAATACCGAATACGGATATGAATACTATTCGAATGTGGATTTTACTTACCACATTTGCGTTTTCCCGGATACGCATATCGGATAAAACGGATTATCCTTTACCAATTTCCACCCCTAACCAGCGGGAGAGAGGATGGTTTGAGGTGGGTTTTGAGTAGTCGAGTGTACTCGTTTGGGTTATGACCTGAAGTTCTGTCCAATTTAAGTCGATTTTCATCGATTTTCAACCGAAAATTATTTGAATTTCAAATGTTGGTTTGAAATTTTCGGCCGAAATCTGCCGAAATTTTCTGAAAATCGCTAAAATTCCAAAACCGATTATGAAAACCCTGACTACGACCATCAATTTAATCCCAGAAACCTGTACTGTACACGAGCCTAGGACCTGTGCAGCGAAACACAGACACCTCTACTACGACCATCAATTTAATCCCAGAAACCTGTACTGTATACGAACCTAGGACCAACAATCTAATCCTAGAAACCTCAACTACGACCCAAATTCCTCTGGAATTTCTATGATCCAATAGCAAAAGGGAGCGAATTCGACAACACACGCCTTGCCCTACAACCAGTTCCACCCTACAGGGCTCCGAAATCCAAACAGACCAAACCTAACTACGACGGCTAATTCAGAAGATCTCCAACATACAACCAACCAAGCGAGCCGGAGCCCTTGGGACCCCATCCTACGGGGTCGCAGGGCGCCGAACTGCTGGTATTACTACCGAGCGAATCGCGCGGAATCAGAACGAACGGTTGCGCTCGAGTCAGGCAGGGAATTGGGATCAATCGAGGCTTACGGCTTACCGCAAAACACCGGCCCCGGATCGACCTCCGGTGGTAGGACACGAGTAGCTGTGTGAGGAGCTCGCCGTGCCCGGTTGATACGGACGAGCTCGGGCTATGACGTTAGGTGGCGTGGCGTGGCGGGCGAGAAGCCAGGCGCGCGCTTCGGTGGAGGAGAGGGGTGGGTGGAGGCGGCGAGCGGACGGATGGGGAATAGAATGCTACAGACGATTACGGGGGCCGGGAGGAATAGCATCTTGCGCCTTTGCGTGCAAACGGCGCCTTGCCGTCCTTGGGAATATCTTATCGGATCCATCGGGTCCGTCCGGAATCTAACGGCCCTGCGCTACGTGGCCCCGCGTTCAATTTGGACTTGGCGAGCTTTGGAATCTGCGCCCGGCTGGGGAGTGGGGACCAACACTGGCAAGCTGCCGAGCCGGGCGCACGGGCACGGCACGGTGTGACCCTCTCGCCGCGGGGCGCGGGCGTCGTACAGTCCACGTCGTGCAGACCGTTGCCCCTGCCCCCGTCCCCCAGGCATACATGCTTCGCGCCCGCGGGTCAATGGCTGAACCGCGCAAAAGGTTGGCGGACGCGCGGCGCAAGCGTGCGGTGCGGGCCCCTGGTCCTGGAGCTCGCGTGCTTTTTGTTACGCCGGGTGCTCGGGCCGTGCTAGTGATCGGCGATCGCTGCGGATGGTGAGCGTCTGGTTTTGCTCCGCTCTGTGGTGAGACTGGGCTATGTTCCGCGTGGAGACCGAAGTTTGCTCCAGGCTGCGATTTTGATCTGAGCTGTGACCAAATCCAGATGTACGAGAATCGATTCGGGCAAAATTTTGTGGAACGCGGCTAGATAGCGCCCTACCAATCGTATATAGTTTGCCTAAGATGGCGAGCTACGTATTAGCAAGCAATTTTCGCAAGCCCCGTAGGTCAACTCCATGACATGGGTATGCATCCGTCAGTTTATGTTCTTTACTTTTCGCTACACAAGCAATCGTCGTCGTGACATGTCTATCTGCACTATGAACCTGATGTCTCCTCTGCATTGAGACCTCATCCAGGCTCGAACCGAGTAATGTCATAACAATTTCATCCCTTCTTGCGCTGCCGCGACACGCTTCTTTTTTAGAGACCTTTTTTTATATCTGAAATCAAATCGTGCAATCCAGATTTAGCGTAGTTGGTAGAGATCGCAACGGCCCACTCGAACATTTTGATAGCTTCCTTGACATGGCCTTGTCTGCCGAACCCAGAAATCATTGTGTTCCAGGAAAACAAGTACCAATCGAAAACACGAGCTGAACGCGCCATCTGGCCGCACTTTGCATGCCGATGTCAAAGTTTTCCCTGCTTCTGATGAGATGACCATGAACTTGCCCACCGTGTCGTATCAAGCAAAGCTCTGCGCACGCAGCCAGGGTGGCAGCAAATGTGAACTTGCCAGGACAAATATTTGTGCCATCAATATCCGCCGTGGGAGAAAAAAAAATGGTGGGCGCTGCGACGGACGACAAGGGGGCGGTGGCGGAAGCTTCGAGCGAGCTTGTGCCTAGAGGCTCGATCCTCCGTTCTCCGAGTGGGGAGGGGGACGTGTCAGGCCGTCGTCGCTCGCTCAACAAGATTTCGAGATGTGCGGACGGAGTGGAGTTTTTGGATCAAGCCAGCAAGCATCATGGCCGGCACAGTCTTGGGCCGGCCCATCGCTTCAGTACATCGCTAGCTGATCTATTCGCCCACTCCTGACGTCGCATACCTACTTCTTCGTGGATTTGGATCCCCAAACGAACGAGTCTCGGAGAACTAGGGTTTCCTGCTCGCAAGCAAGAGATCCATCAGTTTGGGTTACAAGCCAGGATTGTCAAGAGGAGTCCGGATCCGCCGCCGCTTCTCCGCTCCTTTGCGGAAGTGGTGAGGGGTGAGGAGATGGATCGGGGACGAGGAAGGTTTCCTCGTCGCTTCGGGGGAGGCGGTCGCAACATTGGAGGAAAAAGGTCTGCTCCTGAGGAGTGGATGGAAGTAGACGACCTATTGGCGGAAGAGGATTTGAGAGCAAGGCTTCAACGCGATCAAGAGCAAAAGAGGAGGATACAAGAGAATCATCCTGGGGGTTTGCAGAAAGCAGGTATGCAATTTGGCACTCAGGATATGGATAGAGATAGATTTGATAATCACTCCTTTGGTGGTTTGGGGAGAGGAAATTTGATGCATGGTAAGGGGTGGCAAGACATGACTTGTAATGAATTTTAGGGCAGAGATGGGGGTTTGTGAAGGGAGGCCCCTTCGAGAGGAGATTTTCGGGGTGGGTTTGGTGGTAGAGGTAGCAATCCTAGATTGGATAGGAATAGAGAGGAAGGTATTTGGGATTCTTCGACAGGGTTTGCTAAAGGGGAAGAGATGAAAAAAAAACTGGGGTGATATTGGTTCTAACACAGGGGTGCTACGATCAGAGGATCGTAAAACTTGTTTTCGTTGCTTACAGATTGGGCATCATCAAGCTAGATGTTCGAATCCTCCTGTTTGTTATAAATGAAAAAAAAGGACATTTAACCTTTGGATGTCCTGAGGATAAGAAAAAATGGGGTTGAAATTATTTGGGTTTGGCATCCTTGGACAGGGTTTTTACAGCCTTCAAGTGCCTGGATTGGAGATGTCAGAGCAGCAAGCTGCGATAGGGCAGGGGTGTTGAGTGTGAAGGAGGGAACATCTTCTGTTATTAAGATTGAAGCCGAATTGAAGCACTTGATTCAGGCCGATTGGAATTGGAAAGTCAGAAAATTGTCAGAGTCTGAATATTCGGTGATTTCTCCTTCTAAAGCTTTGCTTGAGACTTGGTTTAAAACTAGAGGGGTAGAATTAGGACCCCACTCTATTAAAGCTAAGGTAGAAAAGTCTAATTTGGACCCAGAAGCATCTTCTGTCCTCACAGTAGCGTGGATTAAGGTCTTTGGCATTCCTATTGCAGCAAAAAATTCAGATCTTGTGAAAGAAATTGTTAGCACAGTTAGAGAAACCAGTAGAAGTGGATGAAGTTAGTTTGATGAGGGTTGACCCTATTTGGGTTAAAGTCTTGAGTAGGGATCCTTCTAATATCAACTGTTATGTGGAAGTGTTCATCAATTCTGTAGGTTATGAGATCAGATTTGAAGCGGAAGGGGTGCAACAGGGAAAAAGAGAGCTTCAGTGTATGATCATTTTAACAAATTTCATGGTCGTAAAAAAGATGATGATGATGAGGAATATAACGGGAGTAACCATAAGACTGAATGGGAGAAGATGGTTGAGAAGTTTGGTGAGGATACCTATCAATCTTCTGAACAAAAAAGTGGAGGTGGCTCTGCTAAAAACAAAGGAAAACAGCATAAAGGAGCAGAACTTGGGGAGGAGGAAACTTGTTCTGATCTTATGGGAATTGACACTGAGAATCAAGCTTTGGCTATCATGCCATTGGCCTTCAGTTTTCCTGACACAAATGAATCAAAAGGTATTATTACCCATAAGATTGAGGAAGGGGGCATAACATGAGGGGGGAGTGGTGGGGATATTTGTTTTCAGAAGGGAGGGGTGCTCCAAGGACCTAAAATGACTGAGACTCCCTTAGATGCCATAGTGGTTCATACCTCAGAGGGGCCTTCTTTGCTGAATGCTGCTCTATAGCCTTGCCTGAATTACCCTGATAAAAATCAAAAGTGCATGGAGGGCTCCATAGTAGCTCTTCAAGAGGAGTATACTACTCTGGGGGAAGAAATGAATCAAAGTCAGCTGGACTGGGGAAGGGAGAGGATATTTTCTGAAGATTTGATTGACAAAGGGAGTGCTGAAGAGAGAAGAGAGGAGTTTCTGGCTCATTCTAGTGAAGCATCTAGAAGGGGAGTGGCTCAAACTATTACTGAGATGGAGGATATTTCTGATGAATGGATGACTTATAGGAAGAAAGGGACTAAAAACAAATTTAAGGAGCCTATGGTGGCAACTAGAAAAAGCTTAAGAATTCAAGACCAAGGTATCCCAATTCAGGAGAAAGCTTCTCTTCTCAAGTCAATTCAAACCTGGACCCTCAAGGTAAGTCTGTTAATAATTCTTTTACAATTCTTAATGATGCTCTTATTCATTATTTAGAAAGAGGTAGCTTCTTCATGTGGGATTGTTTTAGGGTCCTGTTCAGTAGGGACAAAAGAAGTAATATCTGCCATGCAGGCCTAGGAATTGGCTAGGGCTGCAATTGCTAAAGCTGAGTTTGAATCCAAAAGCAAGTATGATCAGGAGAGTAACAGTATAACAGAGGAGAACTCTGGGGGAGATGAAGTCAGTTTAGAAGTGATTGATAATGATAGTAGGGGTGATGTGGGGTTTCGAGTGACTATATAAGAAAAAAGCAAAGTAAAAATAGATAAGTTTTCTTCTAAAAAATGTAATACATGAAATTTCTTTTCTAGAACATTAGAGGCTTGGGCAAAACATCCAGGAAAAGACAGCTTCAGGAGATGATTCATAAAGAGATGTTTGATGTGTTGGGGGTGCAAGAGACTATTAAGAAAGACTTTTCGGTCAGAGAACTAAGAACTCTGGCAGGGGGTGTTGATTATATCTGGCATTGGGTCCTTGCTCAGGGACATTCTGGGGGGATGTTTTTGGGAGTAAAAACAAAGCTGCTAGACATTGAAAGTAGAGACCAAGGGAGATTTTTTTGTAAGTATGACAGTGAGACATAAGAGAAATAACTTCAGATGGGAGCTTGTCAATATTTATGCTCCTACTCAACATCAGTTGACTCAGGAGTTCCTGGAGGAACTCCAGACCAAATGTTCCAACAACAGGCTTTCTATTGTTCTTGGGGGAGATTTTAACTTGATTAGGAAAGCTGGAGATAAGAACTCTGAGTATATTAATGTGTCTCTGATGAATCGGTTTAATGATTTTATTTCTAAGAATAGTTTACTTGGACTAACAAACAGTCTTGTCCTATTATGGTGGAATTAGACAGAATTTTGGTCACCACTGACTGGGAAGCTAGGTTCCCTCTTTGCTCTTCTTTCAGTATAACCAGGGTGGGCTCTGACCATAGTCCTATAGTTTTGGATCTAGGAGATAAACACAAGGTGAAATCTGGGAGGTTTTACTTGGAAAAGAAGTTGTTTTGTCAAGAAGATTTTAGAGAGATTGTTGCAAAGAAGTGGGAGGAGATTAACAACAGGATGCCTAAACTAGTTTACTCTATGGACAAATGGAATGGAGGGGTGGCTTATTAAGACATTTTCTTAGAAGCTAGGGTGCTAATATCAATAGGGTCAGCAGTAAAACCAAACAATCTCTGTTAGAGCATCTTAAGAAATTAGATATAAAGGCTGATAATGAGGGTTTGTGCTTTGAAGAGTGGATAGATAGATATAGAACTGAAAGCAAATTAGAGGAGTCATATAACTTTGAGGAAAAACATTGGCAATAGAGGGGAGATGTTAAATGGATCACACAGGGAGATTCAAATACTAGTTTTCCCCCCATAATTGTGCTAATGGTAGGAGGAGAAAAAATTTTATTTACAGCCTAGATAATGAAGGGGTTATTTTAACAGAAGATGCTGCTATCAGAGATCACATTTATCAGTTTTATAAAAATTTATTTGGATTTGAGGAGGTTAAGAATGTAACTCTTGAGGAGAATTTTTGGAATGAAGGGGGTAGAATTTCTGATATAGATAATGAGAGCTTGATTCAAGAGTTCTCTGAAGAGGAAGTTTGGAAGGTAATTAGGGAGTTACCAACTGACTCTGCTCCAGGTCCTGATGGATTCCCTTATGCCTTTTACAAAGCTTTTTGGGGGATAATAAAGCTCCCTTTTATGCAGTTGGTTAAAGATTTTCATGAGAGGAAGCTTGATCTGAAGAGATTGAATTATGGGGTGATAACTTTGGTTCCTAAAATCAAGGAGGCTAATACTATAAAACACTTCAGGCCTATCTGTTTGATCAATGTTAGTTTTAAAATCATCACTAAGCTTTTGGCTGTTAGACAAACTGCCTTTATTAAAGGAAGGAATATCCTGGATGGGGTGGTCTCTTTGCATGAAGTTTTACATGAGATGAGGGTGTCTAAAAAGAGAGGGGTTATTCTCAAGTTGGACTTTGAAAAAGCGTGTGATAAAATTCAATGGGGTTTCCTAGAAAAAGTGATGAAAGGTAAAGGTTTCTCTGGGTGTTGGATTAATTGGGTTTTGAGCTCTATCCAAGGGGGTAAGGTCAGTATTAATATTAATATTAATGGGGAGATAGGACCTTACTTCACAACTCACAGGGGGTTGAGACAAGGGGATCTGCTGTCCCCTTTGCTTTTCAATTTGGCGGCTGATGCTTTAGCAGTTATAGTTGTTAAGGCTAAGGAGAAGGGATTGATTAAAGGTGTAGTTTCCCATTTAATACCTGGGGGTGTTTCTTCGCTCAAATATGCAGATAATACGATTCTTATGGTTGATTGTGATGAGAAGTATATCTTGAATCTCAAATTTATTTTATACTGTTTTGAGTGGATGTCAGATTTGAAGATTAATTACCATAAAAGTGAGGTTTATGTCTTAGGGGTTGAAAAGGAGGAAACTATTTCAGTAACTAACATGCTAAATTGCAAGTTGGGCCATCTCCCTATGACTTATTTAGAGATTGATATTGGGGAGAGGAAGATTAACAATAAGGCTGTAGGGAGAATTATTAGCAAGCTGGGAAGCAGATTGGATAATTGGAAAATAATCTCCTCTCTTCTGGAGGGAGAATGATTCTGGTTAATAGCTATTTGAGTAGTCTCCCAAGTATACAATAGGCTTAATAAGGAGGTTCATAGGAAGATGGATTCTATCAGGTCCAGGTTCTTTTGGAGAGGAGCTAGTGATAAGTTTAAATATCACATGGTTAAATGGGGTGCAGTATGTAGACCTAAATACTTTGGAGGTTTGGGTATTATTGATACTAGATTAATGAATGATTGCCTTCTTAGCAAATGGTTCTGGAGGATGAGCTTAACAAAAAATGAGTTATGGTTTAGGATTCTTAAAGCAAAATATTTTCCTAAAGGGGAGTTTAGAGAATACAGGATTGGCAGGGGATCACAGTTCTGGCAAGCTCTCCACACAGTTGATCACCTTTTCAAGAGGGGGTCGACTATTCAAGTTAGGGATGGTAAGAACACTTTATTTTGGAAAGATATTTGGCTTGATAATTGTGCTTTGAAAATTCAATATGAAAATCTATTCAAAATCAGTTCGGACCCTGATGTGAAGGTATCAGATAGTGTAATAAATGGAGAGTGGTGTATAAATTTTAAAAGACAATTTGGTAGGGAGGAGAAGGAAGCCTGGATTAACCTGAAGTCTGTTCTTAATGGGGTGGAGCTTGATAATAATAGAGATAAGGTGGTTTGGAGCCTGGAGAACTCAGGAATTTTTTCGGTGAAGTCTTTATATCGTTTTTGGTCTTTGGGGGGTCATTCATCAGAGGAACTAGAAATTATGGAAAAGTAAAATTCCTTTGAAAGTGAAAATATTTCTTTGGCTTGCTTTCCAGGATAGGTCACAAACGACATCTCAACTCAAATTAAGGAAGTGGAAGGGGGAGGATAAGTGCATTTTATGTGGGGTAAAGGAAGATACTGACCACATTCTCTTTAAATGCGTTTTAGCAAATTTTGTTTGGATTTGCATCAAGGAGATCTTAATGTGGGAGACGGTTCCAGATTCTCTTGATGATTTTCATCACAATTGGTTAGATGCTAGGGGTGCTAACAATTACAACGTTTGCTTATTTAGTTTTGCAGCTTTGGAGTGGATGCTTCGGAAAATCAGGAATAAAATGGCTATCGAAAAGAATTTTCCTAAGCAACCAACTGAGGCTTTATTCAAATCTATATCTTGTTCGCAGAAATGGAGGATTCGGATTAAAGAAGTTGATCGAGGGGTGTTGGACACAGTGATTAGATTGGCCGAAGAATGGTTGACAGGATTCTGGATGCGGAAGGCAACTTAAGGCCTTGTTTGGATCATGAGTTTTGTCGAAACCGGTTTTTCCAAAGCAGTTTTTAGCATTGTTTTAGGAAAACTCTGTTTGGATCTTGTAACTAACTCTCAAAATAAGTAAAACTGGTTTCTCATAATTCCATATATTAAGTTTTCCCAAAATCGCCCTGTGTCGTTTTTACAAAACCGATTTCACGTGAACACGTTCTCACCAACAAACTGCACGCGAGAGATAGGCTGCGTGTAGACCAGTCGCAGACTCTGCAGCTTGGGCTTGGAGAAGGACCAAACCTCGCCGGACCCACTACCGCAGCGGCATGAGAGGCGTCGTGGTGACGATGACCCCACTTATCTATCTCGGATTGATCGAGCCGAGAAAGTCCGTCGTCATAACTAAAGGCATGTACGTTGCCCGCTTGAACGCCATAAAGGATTTAAGAGCGTGGCCACCGCCATCGACCACTGCGCATCTTGTCCAGAACTCCTTGTTCTCATCATCCGCACCGATTGAGGAGGACCGCCGCTCTCAGAATGAGCTTCCCTTTGAGAGGGATCTCGACGGTCCTATCGTTGCCTATGTCAATCACCAGCCTGATGTTCTATACACACAGCGACACATCCCTTGATTAATTAACATCTTAAATATCCATGCATCAACGCATGCATTGCCCAATGCCCAATATCTCATATTTTGCAACCCACATATTCAGATATTAAGTATAAGCAAATAAATCGACCTAGCTAGCTAGGTTGCATCGACGCTGGGATGGCCGGACAAGAACCAAAGAGATGCAGAGCATGACGAGGAAGACAAATCGATGATACCAACTAGCTACCGCAAATCTTTGGGCCCAATAGAGTTCACACGACCGTCGGCAATAAGAAAATGAACAAGTAGTTTGTAATTACGTGGGCGACTTAGCTAGTCATATTGTCGATTGGGCATGGTGTCACCTCACGATCACGATAGCACGTAAAAACAATCAATAACTGCAATCATTCACGGTCCCCGATTAATAGGCCGCGGGGTGGGTGTTGAGTGAGTTAATCGGTGAGAAGGGTTAGCCAAACACGAAATTAGTGAAACCTTGTTTTATTTTTTCTAATCCAAACAAAGTAATCTATAAATTCATCCTAACAGAGTAACAACTTAAAACCAGTTTTACTAAAAATTCTTCTAAAACTAGTTTTCTTAAAACCCATTCTTATTCTTGAGATCCAAACAACCACTAAGACTTCTTCTGGGCTTGCTTAGTTGTAGGATTGTGGCTGGTAGTTAGTTGGTTGTTATCTGGATGGTTGCTGGAGGTGGTTCTAGTTTTTGTTTTTGCACTCTGGACTTATCTGGTGATGCTGCGTAGTTGTTAATTCTAGATGGTGTTTGCTATTGCGCTTGTGCTTGTACTGTAAACTAGTAATCCCAGTTATTGCTTTTGGTTGGATACTGTTGTAAGAACTCTTTATGACTTTCTATAAAAGCAGAGTATATCATCCCTTTTCAAAAAAAAAAAGCAGTATCCGCCATGTCCATAAATACCATAAGAGCTTCTACATGGCTACCACGCCGCGAGTGTGCAGCAATGTATGTGTTCCAAGTGACAGCATCCTTCTCCTTCCAGGGACCAGAACACCTTCTCTGCCTCCGTGATTGTGCCACATTTCGAGTACATACCCAAGATGACATTGCCCACCACCACCAAAGCAATCACGTCGAGACTCGAGACCAACCTTAACGACCTCACAGTGCAACAGTACTCCAATGCAGCGATTCTCCAATGCACTGCATATTCCAAGCACGCCAGTATACGAGAACCAGTCACTTAGCCAGGACGCAAGCCTCGCAGCTTGATGAGACGGAACACCTCCAGACCCCGCTCCAGCTGGGAACTCTCCGCCAAACCGGAGATCACGGCGTTGTATGACACAAAATTAGGTTCCACGAGTGTCCTGAAAACACCATAGCCTTCATGAACGCAACCGCACTTCATGTACATTGACACAACCGAGTTGGCCACAAAGGACACGCCGAGAAACCCGCTCTTGACGGCATCGGCATGCACCTGCGTGCCCACGTCCAGCGCGCGCAGGGCCCTGCACGAGCTCAGCACGCTGGCGTAGACATACTCGTTGGGCCGCGCGTCCATCCGCGCGAAGAGCTCGAGCGCCAGATCCGGCCTCCCGGCCTGGTCGTGGCCGGAGATGAGCGCCGACCACGAGACGAGGTTCCGGTGCGGCATTTCGGGGCGCGCGAGGGAGCCGGACTTGGCGTACGCGTTGAGGAGGTGGTTGGAGAGGCAGATTCCTGGAGAAATGCTCCTCGCGCCTACATGCCCAAGCTTACAGGTGAAAAAAAGACCTGAAGTGGTGATGGATGGTGATAGTCGGGTGCAGCGTAGTCGTCACAACTCACAAGGCGCAGGAGTGCTACCGAAGTGACAGGTGAGATTGCGAGAACGGTTAAAATGGTGTGCAGTATACTACTGGAAGCAGATCAACATATGCAGATGTACCACAACGTATGTGCACGGTGAGACTCTATTTTGATAGCGCAAGCTAATTTTGCTGTACTGCTACAATTAACATTAGGAGACTGCAACGTGTAACAGACGCCGTTTTTTTTGTCGTGCGCAACACAGGCCATTCCATACCGGTGGGACGTGCACTGCACGGTTGCACATGAAACCTCTTCCATAGATGTTGTGAATCCAGCCCCGACAAGAACAGGTCAACGCCAAGATATAGTCCACGTGTCATCCAGCCCGGCGGCCAAATCGGGTGCCAATCGCCCCCATTGGTCGGCGATCTATCCCCCCAGTCCCCGCCAGATCTCCGCGCCAAAATCTTGTGGCTCACTGGCCCTGTAAACACCACACTATATCAAAGTGTTACATCCAAAACACCGCCCATACTCCCAGTCCCAGCATCCACACAAACACAACATTACCAGGAGATATTTATGGCCATGGCCACCGCCGTCCTGAAGTCGCCGTTCCTCGGCACGAGCCGCGCGCTCGCCAATGCCGCCGCCGCCGGCAAGCCGGCGGCCACGATCGCTGCCTCCCGCGGAATGGTCGTGGTGGCCGCGGCTGCCACCGCCAAGAAGTCGTGGGTCCCCGCCGTCAAGAGCGACGCCGAGTTCATCAACCCACCGTGGCTCGATGGCTCGTAAGTTGTCTCCTACACGAGTAACACGACCACGTCATAGGCATGTGAAATCGTCTAATAGCTTTGACATGTTGTTCTACCTCAGGCTCCCCGGCGACTACGGATTCGACCCGCTGGGCCTGGGCAAGGACCCGGCGTTTCTCAAGTGGTACCGCGAGGCGGAGCTGATCCACGGGAGGTGGGCGATGGCGGCGGTGCTGGGCATCTTCGTCGGGCAGGCTTGGAGCGGCGTGCCGTGGTTCGAGGCCGGCGCGCAGCCGGGCGCGGTGGCGCCCTTCTCGTTCGGCACGCTGCTGGGCACGCAGCTGCTGCTCATGGGGTGGGTGGAGTCGAAGCGGTGGGTGGACTTCTTCAGCCCGGACTCGCAGTCCGTGGAGTGGGCCACGCCGTGGTCGCGCACCGCCGACAACTTCGCCAACGCCACCGGCGAGCAGGGGTACCCGGGGGGCAAGTTCTTCGACCCGCTCGGCCTCGGCGGCATAACCCAGGACGGCGTCTACATCCCCGACGCCGAGAAGCTGGAGCGGCTCAAGCTGGCCGAGATCAAGCACGCACGCGTCGCCATGCTCGCCATGCTCATCTTCTACTTCGAGGCCGGGCAGGGCAAGACGCCGCTCGGCGCCCTCGGCCTGTGAGCGAGGCCAAATCGACATCACCATGCCTGCATTGCACGGCTTAATTTGCAGGGTATTGAGATATTGAGTAATATTGATCAGTGAGGAAATCAAGAAAGTGGGCGTCACTGTATGGCTGCTAGCTAGCTGTTCGTGCAAAGGTTCAACTTTGCTTCTTCTTTTCCCCGCCTTTTGTTTATACTTTGTATGTATGTAGTACTAGAATGTAGTAATACTTTAGTCATATGTATATTTCTGGATTTAATCTGTCAAAAATATGTGGAATTTATGTAGGATGAGTGAGCCGGTAAAGGAGACGGTCTCAATCGAATGCAAGGGAAACTTCTCTGTTTGATTGTTCTTTCAAGCGAACAATGATTCATTACTTGGGGGTGCATATGACACGTACAACTTAAAAGAAACCATATGTCGTTTCTTTCTGGGTAAAATTGTTTATTGCCATCGCAATCATTTACGATTTGTAAAATACCATTGTAAACGAGATTAACTAAAAATACTACCGTGAACACGAAAAACTCTGAAAAATATCATTGCCATCATGTTTTCCAATAGAAAACAGCGTTAGAGCCTTTCTTAGAGAGAAAAAATTTCAGAAATACCAACACTACCTCTCGTAGAGAATAGTTCGAGAAAACATAGATTAAATCTACAAAAATACCAAACAAAAGTTAAAAAATTCTAGGCAAATTCATAGAAATTCCCCAGACATTTTTCACTTATAAAAATGATTCCCAACTTAAATTTGGTTTTCATTTTTACATAGTAAATAATTTTTAAAGCTAAAAATACTTTTTAAACTAGAAAAATAACAAGATAGCTCTAAAAATTCTATAAAAATTTCAGAGTAGTTAAATAGGGTATTTTTTAGCTTATTAAAATATTATCAACTTAAATTTGGTTTTCATTTTTACACAAGAAATAATTTTTAAAAGTTTGGAAATACTTTTTAAACTAGAAAAATAGCAAGATAGCTCTAAAACTTCTATAAAATTTCAAAGTACTTAAATAGGGTATTTTGAGATTAATTAAAATACTCTCAACATTTAGTTTTTATTTTTGAAATACAATAAAATTATTATTTTCCCAGAAAAAAGGATATTACAACATTCCATTTTGTCTATCCCCCAAGCCAAGCCTCGCCACCACTGTCCTTCACCATGGGCGGTGGCTTGTGGAGGAGAAGCAAGGGTAGAGTGACATGTGGGACTGACCTTAGAAAAAAAATAAAATAAAATAAAATAAAAAAAGAAATAGAAGAAGAGTAAGGGTATAAGAGTCATTTCGTACCCTTGGGATGGAAAATGTAACAACAATGGTATTTTCCAGAGTTTTGTTGTGTTTGCGATGGTATTTTCCAATCGACCTCATTCGCGATACTATTTTGCAACTCGCAAATGATTTTAATGGCATTGAACAAATGTACTCTTTCATTATTGATTCTTCAAAATATTTTTATCCTGTGCAACATCACCAAGCCTCATCAGAGTACTCATCATGGCATGATCATCTCTATATATCCAGTCTAATTTTTTTGCATAACCCTGCTTACATACTCATAATTCACCTTTTTAACAAGCCCAAAATAAAAACTATGTAAACTACTAACAAGTACCTAGACATAGTGATGGCGGATGGTAAAATCTTTGGAACAAGGCACGACATCGGTTGGTCTGACTCAGTTCGACACGCCCACATCGCTTATGGGTCGTCTTACCCAACACGGGTTCTGCGGTCATGCTTGGGCCGCAACCATGGCATGGTGGGTCGGCCCAAAGACGGCACTTTCTTGTTTAAGACGCCCATCTGCCCACGCGTCTTGAGCGTCCAAGCGAGGTGGCGAGGAGGAGGACCGAGCCGAGGAGGAAGCTAGTCAAGTGAAGGAGGAGGACGGAGAGGAGGAGGAGGAGGGGGAGGAGGAGGGAGGGGCGGTGCAGAGGGAGGAGAAGGCGGCGTCACTCGGGATGGGAGGGAGGAGAAGGCGAGGCGGCGTAGCGGACTTAGGGCGCACGGGTGTGGTGACGAGGAGGAGAGGGGGAGGAGGAAAGGAGGAGGAGGAGGGCGGGGCGGCGTCGGCCACACGAACGAGGAGGGAGACTGTGGCACCGCCGACAGAGAGGAGGAGAAGGCGAGGCGGCTCGGAGCGCACGGGCGGAGGTAGCGAGGGAGCAGGGAGGCGAAGGGCCAAAGGGGGAAGGGAGGTGTTGGAAATATGCCCTAGAGGCAATCATAGAGATGATTATATTTCATTATGTTCATAATATTGGATAATATGTTATCCTGTTCCTTGAATGAATCATTGGTTATGAAGATTAATAAGTATGTGACTTGTTGGTAAAACTCTTTCAACTTATATGATGTCGTTCTAAATGTATCCCTGGTCGAATGTCAATAGTCGGAACGCTATTGACTCTATTGACCAGCACATTGTATTGATTGATGACCATGTTTCGCCGGTCATAGGTATAGGGATACTGAATCAATAATATGGACACATGTTAGAGAACATGGGGTTGGATTGACCCACCTTGAGGCACTATTGAGATTGTTATGATTCTATGTGTCGTTAGTTGGCCTTAAGAAATGATGATGTATAATCCTTAGACCTGATATCAGCATGGTTTCCTACATGTATAATAGCACTCTTAGGGGTTGCTAATCGCTACTCGTAACTGGGTAGTTATAAAGGTAGCTTTCATGAATGCTATGAAACATACAGAGAAATGTGACTGGTCGGATATGAGATTTGCCCCTCCTAACATAACAGGAGAGATGTCTCTAGACCGGTCTCATCTCTGCAATGAACGGTCTGTCCATGCAGACCTCAACCCCTTAGGTCCTCAACTCCGGCGCCACGGCACACATGACCGCGAACGATGGTATGCTCACATCGCCCATGCCTTTGCCCTATCCCTCCTCTGTCACAATTGGTAACGGTGCCCGCATGCCGATATACGTTAGCGGTCGTGCTCTCCTTCCTACATCTTCCACAAACTTTGTTCTCAACAATGTTCTTCTTGTTCCTTCCCTTCTTAAAAATCTTATCTCCGTCCGACAGTTTACTCGGGATAATTCATGTACCATTGAATTTGACTCTCATGGTTTTTCTGTTAAGGACCTCCGGACCCGGCGCGAGATTCTTTGGTGCAATAGCAATGGCGATCTTTACACTTTTGTGCTGCAGCATGCTTCTTCCACGGCACATACCCTCCTCTCCATCGCTGCACCATCGTCTACTTGGCACCAGCGTCTTGGGCACCCCGGTGCTGCCATTCTCGACGCTTTACACAAGTCTTCACTCATTGCATGCAATAAGCTCGATCGCAGTCTATGCCGTGCATGTCAACTTGGCAAACATCAGCGTCTCCCTTTTAGCAGTTCCACTACTTTGTCTTCCTCGCCATTTGAGTTAGTTCATTGTGATGTTTGGACCTCTCCAGTTTTTAGTGTATTAGGGTTTCAATATTATTTGGTCATCGTTGATGATTTTTCCCATTATTGTTGGACATTTCCCCTCAAACGCAAATCAGATGTTTATTCTACTCTGGTTCATTTTCACGCATATATCCGAACTCAGTTAAGTACTCCTCTCAAATCAATTCAGGCTGACAATGGCACAGAGTTTGTAAACCACGCTCTCTCCCAGTATCTTCTTCAGCACGGCATTCTTTTGCGTCTCTCTTGCCCTTACACCTCGCAGCAAAATGGCAAGGCTCAGCGTGCTCTACGCACCCTCAACAATAGCGTCCGCATGCTTCTTTTTCATGCCCACATGCTGCCGGCTTATTGGGTTGAGGCCCTCGCCACTTCCACATATTTGTTGAATCATCGTCCCTGTTCTACCATACACAATTCTACTCCTTACCAAGCCCTCCACAAAAAGCCACCCACATATTCCCACTTACGTGTTTTTGGGTGCCTTTGTTATCCGAACACCGCGTCCACTTCTCCTCACAAACTTCATCCTCGCTCGGTCGCTTGTGTTTTTCTTGGTTACCCTCAGTCCCATAAAGGATACCGTTGTCTCGATCTTACCACACAGCGCATTATCATTTCTCGTCATGTCGTTTTCGACGAGTCGGTGTTTCCTTTTGCTATTCGCAGCTCACCTTCGTCGCCTTCCTCGACGGGATCTCTGGACTTTCTTCTTGAGTTTGGGGACCCCAGCATGCTCCCGCCACACTCCGGTGTGCATGCATCGGTGAGCAGCGCGCATGCCTCGACAAGCGGTGCGCTGGTTTCTGTCTCCAACTCTCCACCGGCTGTCAAAGAGGTGCCTATTGCACCTCCGGCCGGGCCCAGCTCTCCACCGGCTGTCGAAGAGGTGCCTGCTGCACCTCCGGCTGGGGCCGGTTCCACGTCCTCTCCGGCTGTCACAGAGGTGCATGCAGTACCTCCGGCTGGGTCTGGCTACTCGTCTCCTTCGACACCTCCTACTGTGCGTCCCTCTATCAGTCCACATCACATGCAGACGCGGGCGCGATCCAGTCTTGTCTTCCCTCGTGATCGACTCAACCTGTCCGCTTTCGCTCCAGTTGTGTCTCCACTCCCACGAACATATCATGCTGCCTTACAGGACCCTCACTAGAGACAAGCCATGGCAGATGAGTACCAAGGCTTGATAGACAACCGCACTTGGTCTCTCGTTCCCTGACCTGTCAACGCCAACATCGTCACAGGCAAATGGGTGTTCAAGCACAAGTTTCATGCTGATGGTGCCCTTGCACGCTACAAAGCACATTGGGTTGTTCGCGGTTGCTCCCAACAACCGGGTATTAACTACGACGATACTTTTAGCCTGGTTGTCAAGCCCGCGACGATCCATACTGTGCTGAGCATTGCCACATCTCTCTCTTGGTCGATTCGGCAATTCGACGTGAAGAACGCGTTTCTTCACGGACACCTTACCGAGACGGTCTACTGCCAGCAGCCATCCGGGTTTGTTGATCCTTCGCGCCCCGACCACGTTTGTAGTCTTCACTGCTCACTTTACGGTCTCAAGAAGGCTCCATGGGCGTGGTACCAGTGGTTTGCCTCCTACCTTGACAGCATCGGCTTCGTCACCTCCGTATCCGACACGTCCCTCTTTGTGCTCAAACACGGGACCGACACGGCGTGCCTTCTCCTCTACGTCGACGATATCATTCTAACGACTTCATCGGCTGCTCTCCTTGGTTGTCTCACTCGTTGTCTTGGCTCGGAGTTTGCCATGACCGATCTTGGCGACCTGCACTTTTTCCTGGGTATCTCGGTCAAGCGGACAACCATTGGACTGTTTTTGTCTCAGAAACAGTACGCCTCCGACCTTCTCCATCATGCCGGGATGGCCGACTGCCATCCTTCGCCTACGCCCGTGGACACACGCGCCAAGCTCTCGGCTTCAGATGGGGAACCGGTCACTGATCCTACCGAGTACAGGAGCTTGGCTAGTGCTCTTCAGTATCTCACTCTGACTCGTCCGGATATCGCGTATGCGGTCCAGCAGGCTTGCCTCTACATGCATAACCCCCGGGAGCCTCACCTTGCTCTTGTCAAGCGTATTCTTCGCTACATCAAGGGCACCACCGCCTTCGGCTTTCACCTCACCACTTCTTCGACACGGAGTCTTGTCGCTTACTTGGATGCCGATTGGGCCGGGTGCCCAGACTCCCGGCGTTCGACCTCAGGATACTGCATCTACCTGGGAGATAATCTGGTGTCCTGGTCTTCTAAACGGCAAGCAACCGTCTCTCGGTCCAGTGCCGAAGCTGAGTGCCGTGCGGTCGCTCATGCCGTTGCTGAAAGCTGCTGGCTTCGTCAACTTCTTCAGGACCTTCATCACTCGCTCACTTCAGCCACAGTCATTTTTTGCGACAACGTCAGCACCGTCTATATGTCTTCGAACCCTGTTCAACACAAGCGTACGAAGCATATCGAGATTGACATTCATTTCGTTCGCGAAAAGGTGTCTCTCGGTCAGGTTCGTGTTCTGCATGTTCCGTCCACCCTGCAGTTCGCCGACATTATGATGAAAGGCCTGTCGTCACAGTTGTTTTTGGATTTCCAGTCCAGTCTCACCATCCGGAGTCCTCCCGATTTGACTAAGGGGAGGTGTTAGCAAGTACCATATATTAGGCAATCTCCTAAGTATAGTTACTAATGGAGATTGTTAGGATCCTTTTGTATGGTTAGCGTATTCCTGATTTGTTGCCTTCTTGGCCATATCTCTCTATATAAAAGGGCGCAGAAAGGAAGCGAGGAGAGGGTGGCCACGTCGACGCACTTTTCTTGGCCGTTCGATCTCCGCTCCGCACGTCTGCGCCGTCCGATTGAAACTAAGGCTTTGTCGGCGCGCTGGCTGCCTAGCTCCGCTCGCCACGCATTGTCACACGTCTTCTTCTCTGGATTGTTCGGCCCCTCAGATGCAGCCTCGCTCGTCCGCAGACCACGCCGCTATTGTCCTCCGCACACACCACCACGAGCTCCACACCCACTGAGCTCACCCCTTCACTGCACCGAGCGCCGCAGACCCTCCCTCCCTTCCTCCTCCTCACCTTCCTCCTTTCCCGGCGTTATCGAGTTTTACCTCCGCCTCGAGATCTAGCCTCACCATCCTTAGGGCTCCTCCGCCGAGGATATCGCCGATGTCCTCCGCCACGTCTGATGAGCTCCCGCCACAAGCTCGACCCTTCATTGGCGCCGACCGCCTGTCCTCCCTTCCTTGCTCCTCCCTACCTTCCTCCTCCTCACCGAAGCGAATCTGGTTCAGATAATGAATCACACCCTCCCGTCATTGCCGCCAAGCACACACTGCCACCACATCCCTTCCACCTCCTTCTTCGACGAGGCCTCCCATCCGCAGCCTCCCCTATTGTCGATGTCGCGGTCCCCATGCTCCGCTCCTTTCGTCTCCTTCTCAACCCCTCCAAGGTGGCGCAAGAAGCCGTGCAAGGATCACAAGCCTCGTCAAGCTTGATGCTACAACAAGATCAAGCTTGAAGGTGTACAAGAGTTACAGTAGGGCGAAACCTCGCCGATCAAGCATCGTCGTCAAGGAGCTATGGTGTGTATCAGTTTCTTCATTTCTTGAGCATTGGAACGGTCACTCTCAGTGATGAAAAATTTTAGGTTAATTTGTGATTCCTGGTTCAGGTGGAAGGCACTTGACTTTGCATCAACAAGCCTGACTCGATATCGTTCTTGGCGAAAAACACAAAACTGCGTCACGGTGGGCAAGGGTGAGGACAAGAGCAGCCAAGGTAATTACAGTTGTCGATTCGTCAAAATGCTCTATGAGATGCCCTATTCATCAAACTACAGCTATTTACGCAGTATATGGAATGAAGCTGTGGAATGTTTTTGTTTAGTGCTGATCTGCATTACTGTTCATGGAAGCTTTAATTGCCTTTTTAGGTGATGTATGTGTTACAGATTTATATAGTTGTGCATGTACACCTATTGTCGTCTCACTGTTATTGGAATAATTGAGGTCTAATATGAGTCGGATACCTGTCCTCCCTTCTATGGATACATTATGAAGGTAAGGATATATTATTCTTACCTCATTAATTTTTGCTTACATGGTAAATTTAAGAAGATAGATTTTTTATGAGGTCCTTTACTATTTGAGTTATGTATTGTGTTCTGCTGCTCATATTTTATATCCTAAATGATGTGTGCCATGGCTTGACAAAAGGTCTTGCTATACCACATATATGATATACCGTGGCATTGCCATCTTTGAGATCCAAAAAAATGTATTCTTGTATCTTGTGGTCAGTAGCTTGGATGGTTATTTGTATGCGACAAATATTACATGCAACCAGTTTTTCGCTGCATTAGTGTTTCAGATTTAGTGTGAGCAAGCATCTTGGTTCGAACTTTCAGGTTCTGAAAAATAGTTTTATCTTTAGTACTCACAAATACCTTACATTCTGCCTCTTTTCTGTATTAGGTACGGCTCTGAAGGCTGAAAATGTTTTCCTTTTTCTTGGATTACATGGTGCATGGAAACTATGCGATTTTGGAAGCACATCAACAAATCATAAATTCTTTGACAAGCCCTCTATATTGTTGTTGATATATGGAATGAAGTCGTGGAATGTTTTTTGTTTCTTGGTGATCTGCATTACATGTTCATGTAAGCTTTTATTGCCTTTTTAAGTGCTGTATGTGTTACAAATTTGTACAATTGTGCATATACAACCATTGCCACCTCATTGTTATTGGATCAGTTGAGGTCTAAATATGACATGGATACCCATCATCCTCCCTTCTATGGATACATTGAAGGTAAGGATATATTATTCTTACCTCATTAGTTTTTGATTGCATGGTAAATTTTAAAAAAGTAGATTCTTGATGAGGTTCTTTACAATTTGCGTTTTGTATTGTGTGCTGCTGCTCATTTTTAAAATCCTAAATGTTGTGTGGTATGGCTTGGCAAAAGGTTTTGCTATACTACATGATATACAGTGTCCTGCCTCTTTTCTGTATTATGTAGGGCTCTGAAGGCTAAAAATGTTCTTCTTGGATTAGATGGTGCATGGAAACTATGTGATTTTGGAAGCACATCAACAAATCATAAATGCTTTGACAAGCCAGAAAAGATGGGGATTGATAAGGATATCATTAGGAAGCATGCAACATTGCTACATCAATAAAACTAGAGCAATTATCAGACATAGCTGTAGCAGATCAAGTTTCTGAAGCGAAATCATCAGGTATTCTGGAGCATTCACCTCATGACGAAATAGAAGAAGGAATAGTTTATTTACAATCCAGACTACTCAATGATGTTGTTGCTATGAAACAGAGATATGGTAAGGGCACATTCTTTTTCTTTGCTAAGTGCATTTGTCATGTCTTATGCTATTTGTTTACAGAAATTCCAAACCTTGTTGGTCGCTGTCCTATTTCATTATAATGCTCCTGCTGATGCATCATTGTCTTACCAATTGGTCTAGAGAGTGCAAAATGAACTCCGTAGTCATATATCTTGCAGAAGATTTGATACCGAAAAATTGTCTAGAGTCTTTCTCATGAACTGGATTATTTCAACAAAAGAAAATAGGACCATACACTTGTGAATCAATACCTTCGTCATATAAGGGAAGCCAAAAAATGTGGGAACAGAGAGAAGAGACACAAGGAAGGTCAGGCTATCCAAGCTGTAGCTGCACCTTCTGTTGCATCCACCTCGCGGAATGCAACAGTGTGGAAAGTGACAGAAAATGATGTAATATCTGCCAAACAAGAGGTTCATACTGTGCTTGTGCTTGTTCAATTGATTGTGTGTTATGCATGTTCATTTTTATTGTCTTTGTTTGCCGAGTATTCCCAAAGTCAATACTGGGTCTTCAAGAGTTAGCCAGTTGACTCCGTTGCCACAAACAAAGGATTCATCATTTTCTAATGGGTAAAGTCTCAGCAGATGCTAATTTTGGTGTTTTTTAGCTGGAAAAATTTTCCAAGCAAAATGCTTTCCGTGTGATGTATGCATGCGATGTGACTTTATTGGAACAAATTTTTGTCTGCTCCAGCTGCAAGGTGCTTTGTATTTCATTGTTTTTTATTTCACTGTTTTTCCCATGTTGCACTTCAAGAAACTATTAGCCCTACTTGTTTAGCAGGCTACTGTCCACTTAGATTGCTACCAGAGTCTGACAAATCCCGAGACACCGGAAGTGCAAACTTTGCCAAGAGATGCCAACAGAGGTCATTATCTCGATAGTCAATCGAGTTGCAATGGTGCAAAATCACACTTGGTGCAGATGCTTTGTGCCATGGCCAATCTGGTGCTTTTAGAAAGACTACAAAGAGGCAATGGGTTCATGCTTTTTGTGCTGAGATACTTTGAACGACATCTTTATTTTTTATATCGCTGCTTTGCTTACCTTACCTACATTCTTAAATTTGTCAATATTTCGTAGTGGTCATTGGAGAGTACCTTCGAAGGAGACAATATAGTGCAAGAGATGGAATGGTACTAATCTCTTTCCAAAGATTGCACTTGCTCGTAGTTTTCAGATTGAGAAATAAGTAGGTCGATTCGTAATTTTATTTCATTGTTTATATGATGATACCACCAAAAGCCATCATCATTATAATTTCTCGTGAACATTCTTATTATAATATTCTGAATATTCAATCTATCAAAGGAGAACCTTCTCAAGGATAAATACACATGCTCTATCTGCCACCACAGCAGACCTTGCATTTTTGTTCTACCCTACAAATCTGTATTTTTGTACTCCCTACTACATCAACATATGTTTTCTTTCATGTAATCGAGTCCTAAAAACATACAATGCGTTATGTATTCGTCATGTAACATTATAGACACCTTGCGTATTCTTACACTATCTGGATTCTCTCAGCTCCTTTCATAAAGACTGTACTCAGTTTCCATATGGTGATCTGAGCTTTCACTTTCGACAATAAAGTAAGTAGAGACTGCCTAGATATTCTCTTAGTTTATTGTTGAATAGAAACTTGCCTTAATATGATCATATGAAAGAAGTTTAGTCCTCTCTTTGTTTACTCCACCTAGCATATACCGTACTATATGTGTGTGACCAGATTAGCAATCCCATCTATTCACGCACCGTACCAATCGTCTCTTTCATGACTTGCTGCCTAGGATTAACTAAGTGTAACCCGATACGTAGCTTATAGGTCTACAATAATTAACATTATGAGTGTGAATCTACAATACTTACTGATGTAACTATCACGCTTCTTACGACGAAACATGAAATACTGCACCTTATATGTCCATCTGTTCTTTGTTCAGTAACGTTATAGCCTTTTACATGTTTAGTTATATACGCCAAATTACCATTGAATTTATATCTGCTTAGAAATACCTGATATGTCTCTCATGTTTACATCGATAGTGTCAGGAAACACAAACTTGGAAAGCTGTTGCATCACCTAATAAATCACCACACACTCTTGCATCTAAAAGGTATGTTAGTGCTATCAGTTAAATCACGCACTATATCAAAAGTTTATGAGATTTGCTGTTTTTTTTCACTCAACATAGCATTGAATCTTATTTATTGATACAGATCTCCATCACCTCCTACTCACCTGCGGCTGATCCACCTACAAAGAAAACCCGTTCATCTACAAAAAAAAAAGCTGCTGAATGATCATGTAACTCTTTGGCTCAACGCAACCTCAGGTATAATGCGCTGGAAGTTCCCAGAAAAAAAGATGCTTCTTTACGATCTCTTCTAACTCACTGCTGCTCTGTACAGTTTCTACAGCAAAGATCTCCAACCACCACAGCAATCACTACTTTCCCAAGAACAGATTACTTTTGTAGACATGTTTAAGTACTCTTATCTAGCGATGTTGTACAATATGTTGCTCCTTTCGCCTGTAGTGTTACTCCTTTTGCAACTTATTTTGTAGACATTCTCTAATCAACTATGATCGTAACCAGTACCGCCTCATTTGTACTTATGCTTTAAAGCATTCCTTGATCTTCATATGATGTGCTACACATGACTGCTATGTTAGTCGCTCCATAAAATATTCTGTTCATTTATACAGGTACACCAATAGTTATAGGTATTCAATTTAGGTGTCATCTTATCCTTAGATCAAATCTTCTGTTTTACAGCATATAAAACTCACATAAAACTAATAGTTTACAAAACAGATCGTCAAGTTAAGATTAAAAAAACTCCCACCAAGCCAAATGGCGCGGGTTATTTACTAGTATATAAACATACGCGCGCTCCTGCCGAGGCGTGCGGCGCTTGCGCAATCTCTCTCCCGAGTCTATCTCTTTACTCTCTCTCTCTCTCTCTCTTCTCTCTGCTCATCTTCTTGTTCTTGTAATCGTCCCCGGAGAGGGACAGCACATGTGAGTGGATATGTGCTAGCTTCGTCTCCTGCTCGCTTTCTGCTCCTCTTCTCTTGTTCTACTAAAAAGACGCAGCTGTGCGTGTGGCTGACAGGTACTCATACTCCTTTCGTTTTGTGTTTGCCTGCCCATTCAGTTCGCTGGTCGCTAGCTGCCGGCCTGCCGCCTCCATTTTCGAGCGCCAGCTCGCAGGCGCGACCGCCGTCCAGAAGAGAGGCTCGCCGCCGGTGTTACGACTTACGAGTCGCCGTCCGTCCGCCCGTGGGGCCCACCGGTAAAGGGAGGAGCCTAGGAAGGCAAGTGGGTTGGTGCTTCGCCGCTGTCGCAGTAGCCTCTGGAACACTCTCCAAACAGGTTAGAAATTGTTTTCTTCTCTAGCTTTTGCTTTCCTCGCTAAATTTATGCTACGACAAGACAGGTTATGTCCGTGACATCATGATTCAAATGCAAGTAGCATTACTCTTTACACTACCAACAGTCTAGAAGGAAATGGGGGTGTCGTCATTCATGAATTCCCTCGTCAAGTGGCCATTTTTTTCAGAGAAATTTCGGTTTTAAAATAAATGAGCCCCGTACATCTCAAGAAATATCGGTGGTAGTACTTAAATCTTTTTGAGATAGATTGCTAGCATATTTCATGATCATACATATTAGTTTCCTTCTTTGCAAGGTAATGGTTATTATTCTCTGTTCCTCGTGTCACGCAGTGGATATTACACATTTTATTTACTCGCATCGTTTTCGCCTCGCATGCCAACTGAATTGAAGCGTGTCCTTCGTGCGAAATGACAGCGCGCTAAGTTAATCGCTTGCACATGTCACTAGCTATACAGTACACGTAGCTGCCGCTCGTATCATCATGGAATAGTATAAACTGTGAGATATACACGACTACATCGATCTATTGCTTTCGTGAACGCAAGATCATCCTCCAAATCCTTTGGAGAAAACTTGTTTTTTTTTTTTTAAAAAAATGGCCATATAAGTATGAAGAAAAGATCGAAGTGTTTGGACTCTCGAAACATGTGGTTCTTGTTGCTCTGCCTCGGTGGCAAGGAGACAACGCACTGTCCTCCTCGATGCAGCTCGACCTCTAGCTTTGGGGAGTGTCACGTGCGACTACTGTTGGTAGGACCCACATTCAGTGGCGGGGCAGACTAACTATTGTTGAACAGAGTCTTGACATGCAGCGAACATTCAACTGAATCAGTTTCTATCATCATCGATCCTTTCTATATCATGAATGTAACGTCCTCTTCCAACCTTTTGATTGTAGTGGAGTTCCAAACTACCTTTCGAGTTCCTGGGGTTCATTTTGTTCGTTTATGATTTTTTTTTTCTAAACAAACAGTTTTATCATCGTTTTACAAAAATAACCCACGTTTTAGTTTTCTTATAGAAATAATCCCCAGTCGCTGGTACAATCGCGCGGTGGACCAGCAGCTAGCTAATGTGGGAGACCAGTCGCGAAATGGAACCGCTACTAAGGCCTTGGCCAGTCACCGGTTCAGATCGCGATTGAGCACAATCGCGTTCCCAACCACAGACAGAAGGCTATTTTTTTAATAAATAATTTAAATAAATTTAGCTTTAATTTTACAAAATTAAATGGTTGGGATAGTTGTTTGTGAATAATTGTTAGTGGTAAAAAAACTGGAGTTTGCTGACTGCAATAGTTTGTACATAAATCATGTGTCAATCGTTTTACGTGGATGAACCCTTTTTAAGTTTTTACATAAAGAACTAAAAAAATGGTGAAATATTTTGTAAGCTTCAATTCGAGCAAGACAAGAATGGAGCAACGAAGATGAGATTGCAAGCCCGTCATAACACTTGACCATCGAAGTATGAATTACATGACGCGTATGGTCTGATTAGGTGTATATATTTGCCTTGCTATTCCTACGGTACAAATGACTACATGCACGAACCTTCGACCTGAACTACAACTACGATACAAACATGCCTTTTAGAAAGGAAAAATACTTGATGCAAGGAAATCAACTCAGGCTTGCGGACATATGTCCTACTACCCCTTGCGGGTGCATGCCTGCCAGTACTCGATTATAAGATCTTTTTCGGGTCTATCCTTGTCCAGAATAATCTTTGGTACAACAGGGACATCAGGGACCATCAGTACCTTTCCCTTGTCTTCCCCGCTCCCGATCGTGGGAGGTATCCAATGGGTAAACACCTCGGGGTCAACTGCGTAGTTCAGCATGTATTTTTGCTGAATGAATGCTTTGTCGTACTTCTCTAGGCCGTCAATCCATTAGAAGAAGTAGCAACACCCTGACGACTTCCATGCACGGATAAAGTCAACAATATTTAAAATGCAACACACAATGTGAAATATCGATGTATGCCATTAACTTACATGGCCGTCAACGGTCCGAGAACGGTGAGGAGTGAGTGTTCAAAAGGGAAGCACTGGGACTGCTCAATGTCTGCCCTCGGGGCAACATCCTACTCGGGGTCATCCTCTTTAGTGGCCTGCAACATCCGAGCAAGAGGAAGGAGTCCGATGGCTCGCAACCAGCAGTGCAACATTGAAGAGAAGGATGTAAGTACGTGAACATTAGTAAATGTTGGATGGAACAATTAACAAGTGCCGTACATAGAAAACCAACGCCGGTCCAGCCTCTAAGACTTCGACAGAGTGCGAGTCAACAACACTCCCAGCTCATCGGGGGCCTATCCCTCTGGCGGAAGTGAAGTACATAGTCGGTTGTGGTGCCGACCGTCTTGCCCTCGGTCCAAAATGCCGTACGGCCAAGCGTTGCCACCACCCTGACCTGCCACGCCTAAACCCTAAACACTATTAAATTAAAAAATATAAATAGCCTGAAACCGATATCCCTAGGTCTTGCGGATCTAAACCTAAGCATCCTAAATCTTCCAATAATCAATCTACTAATGGAGATACCCTAACGTTTTTATACTATAATAAATACATAAATATCCTATATTGTAACATTATACGTGACATTAACCCTAACCTAACATTGCTGATCTACAACTACAAACTCTTGTTCTACCACTAAGCTATATTTATTGTTGCTAACCTAACATGTTTTTATCGAAGTGACCAATAAATTACATGAGCAGGACGAACTCACCATAAAAAGATGAGTAGATGAAGGCACGCCGAGCCATGGGTAGGGTCTCCTCCCCTCTTCTCTCTCTTCTCCTCTCCTCCTCTCTCTTCTCCCGCCGGCGCTTGCTCTCCTCCTTATGGCTGTCGCACAAGTTGGAAGCAGCCCGACAAATATTGGCTCAGTCGCGACAGCGTGGTACGACTAGCATCATGTGCCTACCAGTCGTACTTCCCTCGTGTGACTGGGGGACGTAGCTCAAGTGCTCAACATTGTCCGCTCGTCACATGACTAAGTGTCAACTTGCCTCAAATCGCTGGCCCACCATGTGATTAGGCCTAGTCGTTTGGTGGGCCAACGACTGAGGGTTATTTTTGTAAAACGATTAAAAGTGGTTTATTTAGAGAATAAAATTCCTCGTTTATTTCCAGTTTATTGATCTAATCTCTAACTGGTACCAATACCAAGATGTTTATAATTCATCACAGATAACCCAGTCCCAGAAATAGCAAAACTCATTGAGTAATTTCTGTAGGTTAGCAGGTAGTGGTTTCGAACAGAGACTATCATGTCAAGTTAAATAGTTAAATTTCGAGACTTCATATGAGGCCAATATATGTTATTCTTCTGAATTTTTTAGAACCAATATTCTTCTGAATTTTTATGCAATTTTTTGGGTATGGCAGACCTAACAGTTTATTGGGAATACAAGTAGCCAAGTAGGTGTGCTTGAGATGCAGTCATATGTTGTGGCCTTCTTCCCGAACATTGACGCGGCAAAGCAGGAGAAGCACTCTTTGTGCAGAAATTACGCACCTATGTTTGACATGTCATCGGACAATACTGGCGTGGGCTGCCATGTCACCCGCAAAATAGGGCGTCTGCCAGTCTTGTTGATACAACGTCATGTTTTCCTTACTGGAAGCGCGATTTGGACTATTGCAATCCACTATAAAGCTCTGATTGACAGATGGTTACTGCGAAAGTCTGCTGTCATAGAGGTTAGTAGTTAAATATTTTTCAAGAACTCCTCAATTCACATGTATTAGAACCTTGTCAGTACCTCAGCATCGCAGACAAATAGTCAATGCCTTATTTCACATCTATTACATGTAGCATGCATATTTCTTTCCTTTTCTCGAAATGAACATTACTTTCTTTCTCTTCAATGTTCATCCTAACTAAACACGTTTCTAACTGGACATTGTGGCAGGATGCACCAATTTACTATGCCATGATATTGCGATCCTGTTGGCAGCGTAGCTCCTTGCCTCTTTTTGTTGGCATTGGTGTTCTGACGGCCAGGTTCTATAACTGCATTACGATTCGCAACGATACCTATGGCCAGCAACTTATCCTTGGCTTTAATGCTAACGTTCAGGGTGATTTGGTCATTAAGAATAATGAATTGTGCAATAAGCAATCCTTCCCTCCAAGTTTGCTTGGTAGCAGGCACGATTATGTCCGTTTGGCACTTCAGTGTATTTTTAGCACTGCCAATTTAAAGGTCCATACAACGCCAAAGGTGATCAGTTTCGACAGGAGGTGCATACAAAAGAATCGTGAGAGCAGTGCGTTTTGGAGAATCTTGTCAAGAAACGAGCAGTATCTGACATATATTGGGGCGTTGGTGACGCTACAGTTATTTTTACAGCTAACCAGAGTGAACATTACCACTTCGCTGCTGCCAATGCTGTTTCAAACAACAAGTTCCAGGGGCAAAGCTGCAGTTGTCAGTAATATCGTGCTAGTTTTGGTGAACTACTGCGGCATCCATGGATCTGCCTTCACGACAAAACAACACGGCAGGGAGGTGACGTTAACCGTCAGCGCCGTTCTGATGGTATTTTGCCAGGTAACTGAAAAGTAACTAAGATCCAAACTTTGCAGGTTCAGTTATATGTTTCTGTGCGAATTGCTGACATTATTCATGACTGTTATTCTTGTTGTAAGATCACAATTCCAATGATAGTAGCAGTTCAGATTGGCGTAGGCGGTGGATCTCGAATGCCGACGGGTTACACCACCGCGATGTTCGTGCTCACATGCATTGTCTCCTGTGGTCTCAGCTGGTCGTGGGGCTCTTTGTTCTGGACCGTTCCTGGAAAGAAGATTCAGTCAGCTGGGCAGGTTGTGGGCATGACTCTCAACTTCGCCCTCTGCTTCGCGCAAATGCAGTACTTCCTGCTGATGCTGTGCCGGCTGAAGAACGCCATCCTTGCATACTATGCAATGTGGATTTGGTCATGATTAAAGTTCAGATCAGAAAGCATGGCTGGATTAGTGTGCGTTTACTGAGGTTAACTGCTTGAGTGGTTTGGTGGATGTAAAAATGCTCTTTCCCCTTTTTCTTTTCTTTTCTTGGCCTTTTTTTTTGGTATAGTTTTCCTGTAGGGTTTGTTAGTATCACTGTCAATTTCATTATCCTATTATAAGATTTTCGAAGTCGGCACTATTTTTTTTTGGGAGCTACTTGACTTTGGTGGTCCAAAGTTGCTGTGCATCTATCGCATTCAGGCACAGGGCATATCGAAATCAAGAGTTCCTTGGCGGCACAAGCAACACCACATCACAAAAATACGTTCTTTCTTTGATTGACTAATCCTGGAGATTTGCTGGCTTCGCTCACCACATCACAAAAATACGTTCTTTCTTTGATTGACTAATCCTGGAGATTTGCTGGCTTCGCTCATTGATTCGGCTTAGGATCCAGATAGTCATCAGCGATGAAAGGTATGCAGATTTCAGCGCTCCAGAAGGCTCGCAGCAAATGCATGTTTTCAAAGGCGAAGCTACAGTTGCATCTTTCAAACGAGATTATTCACTATATGTATGTGCGAAATCTGGCCAAGCTTCTCCATCACTCGAGGACACCAATGCTGTTGTTAAAATTGGACATCGCAAAAACATTTGACTCGGTAAGATGGGATTACCACCTAGATCTACTACAAAAAAGAGGGTTCCCAAATACCTAGAGGAACTGGATCACGACCATACTTACAACCTCATCCTCGTGAGTCCTTTTGAATGGAATTCCGGGTATCCCCACCAAACATGGGAGAGACCATCGACAAGGGGACCCTATCTCCTCGCTCCTATTCATTTTAGACTTGATAGCCGAACTGGGCACCCTCCAAATGTTGAGATGTCGTGCTGCAAAAATTCGAACATCTCTCTATGCCGACGACACGGCCATTTTTGTAGCACCGGCAAAAGAATATCTTGACGCCCTATCCATCATCCTTCATAATTTCGGTCAAGTAACAGGTCTAGTCACAAACCTTCACAAAAGCTTAGTGCTAGGAATTAGACGTGACAACCTAGACTTGCAGAACGTCCTGCGAAATTTCTCGGCCTCAGAAACAATTTTTCCTATGACATCTCTTGGACTTCCGCTATCCCTCGGCAAGCCATGCCGCACCGACCTCCCAACACCTAGAGCATAAAGCGCCGTCCAAACTTGCGGCCTGGAAAGGAAAGTTACTCACACCAGCAGGAAGAACAACCTTAGTAAAATCCGTCCTCACTTCCGAGGCAATATATTTTTTGACATCAATCAAGGCCCCCAAAAGCATTCTAAAAAGGCTAGATAAAAAGTGAAGGACTTTCCTTTGGTCGGTAATAGATTCAGCTTTGGGAGGGAACTGCAAAGTCAACTGGGAATGTGTTTGTCGACCAAAACGCCTAGGAGGCCTCAGGATCCTCCATCTGCAAAAGTTCGCAAGGGCTCTTAGGCTTAGATGGCTTTGGACTCAATGGACATCTCCAGATAAGCCATGGGTAGGAATGGGAAATCCCTGTGATGAAACGGATTGCACTCTTTTCAATGCTTGTATTCGCATCATATTGGGGAACAGCCTCAAAACAAACTTTTGGACCGTCCTTGGTTAAACAAAAAGATCCCCTGAGATATCGCTCCTTCTATATATGACATCTCAAGACGCAAAAATAAAACGGTCCACAAAGCACTACAATATAACATCTAGATACAAGACATAAACTTACACGCATAAGTAATGGTGCATCATCTACAGGAGTTCATATTCCTCTCGGAACATGTGAATGATGTGGTGCTAGTCCCTGAAGTAGCAGACCAAATTGCTTGGAAACTCATAACCGATGGCAACTACATGGTGGGTTCGGCCTACATGGCACAATTCTTCAGCTCAACTAGCATAAATTTTCAAGCATTAATACAGAAAACTTGGGCACCGCCAAAATGCAAACACTTCGCATGGCTTGCTGTATAAAATAGGCTATGGACTTCAGACCGGTTGCAACACCGAGGTTGGCCGAACAATGACCATTATGTGTTATGCCGTCACCTCCCGAAAATGGAGTACGTAAACGACTACTCGATTTTTTTTTGAAATAATATTAATTTAAAAGATAATTACAAAAATAAATAGTCTTTGTTTTTTTGCAAAACTAGGTCCCTGTTGCCAATTGGAATGGCGACAGGCTCCCATCGCCATTCTAAAATTTGGAAAACCACCATTTCAAATAGCGATAGGGATCCCGCAAGTCCTTGTCATCATTCCAAATGGCGATGCAATCTCCTCTATAAAAGACCCCTGAAACCCTAAAATTCTAGAAAAACTCACTTTTATTCAGAAAAAAGAGAAAGAGGAGAGGGGAGGGAGAGGAGCAGAGAGGAGTAGAGGGGAAGAGAGAAGCTAGCGAAGCACTGCCTATCTGGTCGCCCATCTTTTAAGTAATTTTTTTTAACCGAATGGATTACATAGTTTTATATGTATGGTTACGTAGTGTAGTATGTTGTACATAATCCTTTTCGGTGGGTGGTTTAGTTTTAGATATGTGGTTAAATATGGAAATCTTGTTTACGGTGTAGTACATCAAATTTGTCGGACGCCATCAACTTCAAAATTTACTATGATCAGGGGACTATTCTTGAGAGTCTCGATGGGATTGATTTGCGTTATTTCCAATCGGCGATCATGTCCCTAACAAGACCAGAGCAGCGTACATGGGGAGTTGTGATGCGGTGGTTGTTTCACTCATTCGATATGGACCATGCTGTGTATGATCTGAGATTAAGCTGCCTTGCCCCTCGAGCATCAAAGGGCACATATTGGGAGTTAGTGCAGCTCAAGGGAACAAGGTCATGACAGTCATATGTACTCATGGTGAGGGAGGAACGGTGAGATTTGGTCATTCTGGCCCAAGCATATGCTAAGCCCACTCCTGCATCGGTGGTTGAACAAGAAGGGGGTGATGATGCCAAAGAAGAAGTCGGGAACTCCAGCCATAGCGCAACGCACACAATGGCCGAAGGTCTGGGGAGTAGATGATCCTGTCAATGAAGACCATGTGGAAGGAGATCCTTCAATCAGGTAAGCTAGTGGGCTTGCTGACAAGGGTGAGGAACTAGAAGCCCTAGTGCAAAGGATGGATCTCATAGACCGAGACTACATGGCATTGTCAGAAGACGAAGGATCCGATGATGAGGATGTTGTGGACCAGCAAGTAGTTCCATCCCAGTGGAACACAAACCAGTTCGACAACCTCGTTGTTAACAAAGGCTCCCATGTGCCATAGGAGTACGACCAGAGCGAGGTCAGGCAAGGAGCTATGTACAAATGCAAGGAGGCCGTGCAGGAGACGGTCAAATTCTGGGCCTTGTCGATGTGGCGTACATTCACAGTCATCAAGTCTAACCCAGGATGCTACGATGTGAAGCGCGACATAGAGGGATGCTCTTGGCGAGTGCACGTATTTCAGCCTAAGTGGGACACCTACTGAAAATACTCTATAGTGGTCTCTCACACATATGTCGTTGCTAAGTCAGTGCAGTCTCATAGAAACCTGTTATTAGGCTTCATCGCAAACCTCATGTACGGTGAGATCATGGATAATCTAGATTTTGAGTCACGATCCATCATTCGGGCGATTGAGGCAAGGTTCTAGTACACAATCAGCTATACTAAGGCGTGGAGGGCAAAACAGAAGACATTGGAACTAAGGTTTGGTACGTTCGAGGACCCATACTATAACCTCCCCGGACTACTACGAGTCATAAAAGATAGGAATCATGGCACTCATGTCAACATTCAAGATTCCATGGATCCAAAGTGGGCCAATAAGAGGGTACTGAAGCGAGTATTCTCCGCCTTTGGTCCATGCATCAATGCATTCCGGCACTGCCGTCCAATCTTGTGAGTGGATAGCACATTCCTGACTGGAAAGTACAAGGGCCAAATACTGACTACAATAGCGACGGACGGGAACAATCATGTTCTTCCTGTGGCATTCAGTTTCGTTGAAAGCGAGAACACGAACAGCTGGTTGTGGTTCCTAAGGAATTTGAGGATTTCTATTGTACATGGTCGTCCTAATGTATGCATGATACATGATCGGCATATGGTCCTGCTGAGTGTAATAACTCAACTACAACAAGGAGAGAACGAACCACTTCCATATGCGGATCTACAGAGCAAGTGGTGCATGAGGCACTTAGGTGCAAACTTTTACAAGTAGTTCCACAACAAGGACTTGATGAACCTGTTCAAGCGGCTGTGCAACTAGAATCAGCAACGAAAGTTTGAAGCACTTTGGAGGATTTTGGATGAGCGGACACATACACACAGAAGGGAGGCAGCGAAAAAGGCTGCCCTAAGAGCTGACCAGGCCCTCAAAGCATTGCCACAGCTACCCACAAATGGTCCTAGTGTGACGAGGAAGACGAGGGCGTAGGTAAAATGCTTCTCGGACTGAATTGAGCATGAGCCTAAAGAGAAGTGGTCACTACTACATGATAGGGGTGGTACACGATATGGTGTCATGATAACCAATCTAGCCGAGGTGTACAACTGGGTCATGCGTGGCGCTAGATGCCTCTGTTTGGTTGATATTGTGGAGGCAATTCTCCGCGGTACCACAAATTACTTTGTTGACAGAAGCAACAGCGTGTCACACACCATGGCAAATGACAGAGTACTCTACTCCGCCATGATCACCAAGAACATGGAGGAGAAGATCAAGAAGGGTGAGATGCACTGGGCATTCAAGATGGGCACAAGGGAGCTTCGCTTCGAGATAATATGCAGGGATAAAGGACGCCGTGGGACGAACCACGAGAGGATCACCCACTAGTGCACGCTATGCAGCGTTAATTGCATATGCACTTGCAACAAGCCTCTTCTTCTGCATAGGCCTTGCTCCCATGTCATGGCCGCATGTTCGACGGTGGCGTAGCATTCTGGCCAGTACCTTTCTAACTATTTCAACAAGGAGGAGGTGATGCAAACATGGAGTGCGGAGATGTATGGTTACGACATGGTTAGCCATTTCACTGGCCATTCGACTTGGGAGCAACTTATCTGGGCCGCGAACATTGATAAGCTCAAGGGAAAGGTTGGCCGGCTACAGGTACGACACATTAGGAACGACATGGACGAAGTAGAAGCAGGGCGTCGTATGAAGAAGTGCTCCATTTGCAGGGAATCTAGGTACACCTTCAAGAAATGCCCTACGAGAAATCCACAGGACGAAGGAGACATCGGCAGTCCGAACATCGCTGTGGGGATCTCATCCGACCGTCCTACTCGAGGCGGTCCACATGGTGGATGTTGTGGTCGTGGCCACGGAAAAAAGTTCATCCTGTTGAAATATGTGGTGCCCAATGATTTGTAATATCACTTTGATTTATCGAAACACTAGGTGGTGATGACGTTGTGGTGAATAGTTTGTAATGTTAGTGTGATTTGTCCATAAAGTATGTGACGATGTTGCGTTTAATGTTATGTAATGCCATTGTGATTTATCGACAAAAAATATGTGACGACGTTGCGCTGAATGTTATGTAATGTCATTGTAATTTGTCGACAAAAGATGTTAGGACGTTGTGCAGAATGTTATGTAGCATCAGTGTGATTTGTCGACAAAATATATGCTCGAAAATAGTCAATAAAAAGCAATACAGAGAGGTTCCTATCGCTAGGTGAATTGACGACAGAGACCTATCACCAATTCAATTGGCGACATGGACCTCTTTGTATTGTTGAGCCCTATGTTGCTAGTGCACAAGTCCCTGTCGCCAATTGAAATGATGACAGGTGCTTGTCGCCATTCCAATTGACGATAGTGACCTAGTTTTGTAAAAAAAAATCGACTATTTATTTTTGTAATTATCTTTTAAATTAATATTATTTCAAAAAAAAATCGTCCATACTCCATATGAGGGGAAGACCCACCATTCTGGTGAGCTCTGGCATCCGCCAGAGCTACCACTGGCCGAGAAACCCCCTCCTCCGAGTGCCAGCCGCCCGTTGCCTGAGAAGACGCTGGACAACCATCGTGCCGCTCATTCGGAAGGAGACTGGGCAGTCTTCAAGATGGTGGGCCGCAATGCACCAATGCCACAGCCCGCAGCCTGTTAAGCCCCATGGAGGGGCGGAGGGAGGGTGCTAAGGTGACCTTAGGTGGACCCACCTGGCTTGCGGCTTGCCCCTTTCGCCAATCCCGTTTTCGCCCGACACCCACAGCGGCCAGCCTATTGCCCTACTCGCGTGCGTCGTAACCCTAGCGGTGCGGGCGCGCAGGAGCCATGAGGGGGTGCCACCGCATCGGCGCCTCGGCCCTCGGCGACCTTGAGGGCGCGGCGGTGCCTTCGAGCGAGAAAACGAGGGCGGCGGCACAGTGCGTTCAAGCGAGCGAGAGGGTGGTTTGGGCCTTGCCGCCTTGGGGTCTTGACTCTTGAGCCTTGAGGCTGCGAGTCCGCGACGGGTCGAAGGCTGTATACCCTCCAATTCCAATTGGTGGATGCGTCGAGGCATCGAGAGAGAGTTGGGGGGCTTGGGGCGGCGCCTCGGCGGATGTGCTACCGTTCGTGGAGGAGGACCTGAAGCGGAGCTCTCAGCGCGTCATCGAGAAGGCCAACTGGCCAAGGAACTCTGCGCACAGCGGCACATGTACCTTCGAGTTGTGAACTTGTGAATTTGTGATCTATGCATCTACTCAGGAAAAAGAACGAAATCCATGAATTAGTATCATCCTCTCAATTCAATAGAACTGCTTTGGTTGACATAGTTTTTGAGCAAATATTTTATTAGCGTAATATGCACAACAAGTTCTTGAGATCATTTGGAGTAGGTTCATTGTCAATTCCATGATCCAACAGTGTGGAATAGTTTTCTTCAGAAGTTCAAATATTCATTTCATGTAGAATTAGTAGTATAGTTTGTGTATGAATTCTCTTACTTTTAGGTAATACCTTTTGGTTTACGTTGGCGACTCCGACACTCCACCATATCTCAAATTTATTCCTGGTCCGCCATTGCTCCATACCACGGCAAAGATAAGTAATTGAAAGGATTGTCCTAACGTCAGTTACTGATTCGGATAATGTATACCATCTTAAAGTTGTGGTTCATCTGAAAGACTATCGTTACATATGATAATAGTATAATACAGACACAATTAGTCAATACTAAAGAAGACGGCTATGGAGCAGTCGTACTGTGGCTCCTCTCATTAGCAATTTGTTAGCGCTTTAGGTACAGTATGAGTGTATGACTGAATAAGACCTTCATGAGAGGGACCAAATACTTCAAAAGAAGTGAACTATTTTGAAGTAATAATAGATTAAAATCCTCGTAGCTTTAAATTTAAGGGCAAACTGTTCGGTTTGTGGATAAGACGCTACTGTAGTCTGAACACGTAAGGAGAGACCACTGTGTACAAAATGCAAATATTTCATACTGAAATGACAAGTCACTTTATTTTCGACTTGTCCTTTTTTCCTTGTAAATTTAAAATAAATTGTTGGTTATACATGTTATAACAGGATTCCTCTACCATGCATATTGGCGGAGTAGGAAGATAGGGTGAACTTTCAACCACGCACGCTCAAGCCTATCAGTTTGGGTGAAGTAGCGGAGAATTGACCAAAGGTAAGTTGGCTAGGTGCGTTGGTGCTCGCCTCTTTCTAATAGTGAATGCCAGAGCTCCTAACCTAAGATCAAAAAAAAAGTTTGGCTGAAGTAGCGGACGATTGATGATACCTTCCCTCGCAAATTTTTTTTTTTTGATGATACATGAAGTGGCCGGCGTAAACTTCTTGTCCAGTGCACTGTTCCTTAGCGGTCAGGTTGGACGGCCGTCCAATCCCTAAACCATACACGTCATGTAAAAACTTACCCTGATCAAACGCTACTACTGCTGCTAGCCTGCCAGACGTGCCAGTGCACAAATCAAACCAGCCAGCCACACATTGAACGAAATTAGCCGCCTCGGTGCGAGCCCGTGTGCCACTGCGCGGCTACGCCCAAACGCAGCGTATCACGCCGGCACGTCGGCCAGCTGGTTGGCCGGCGCCGGCTTGACGAAGCGCTTCCAGTACCAGTGCCGCGCCCACACCGCGCCCATGGACTCGATGGGCATGCCCTTCGTCTCCGGCAGGAACGCGGCCACGAACGCCGTCATCACGACCACCCATCCCGCGTAGTAGGCGAACGTGGCGTACTTGAACCGACACAGCATCTCCAGGAACGACTGCGACTGCGCGAACGTGAGCGCCCCCCCGATGGCACCGCTCATTCCCAGCGCCGCCGACCTCACCTCAAGCGGGAAGATCTCGCTGGTGATCACCCACGAGAGCGGGCCCCACGACACGCCGAACCCCGCCGTGTACACGCACACCAGCGCGACCACCGCCACCGCGTACCCCCGTGCCATCGCCTTCTCGCCGTTGGTCCCCAGCTGCGCGCCAAAGATCCACGCCATGGCAACCTGGGAGAGGATCAGGACGACGCCGCCCAGAAAGAACAGAGAGCGGCGGCCGTACCGGTCGACGGCGAGCGCGGCGACCGCGATGGATGCCAGGCTGACGACGTCGGTGATGATGGACCCCAGTATGGCCTTCTGGCTCGTGAACCCGACGGTGTAGAAGAGGAGAGGCGTGAAGATGGATACCACGATCACGCCTGTCAGCTCGAAGAACACCGTCATGGCCACGGCCATAACCAGGTGCGGCCGGTACTCTCGGCGGCCGAGGCGCCGGAAAGCGCCAGACTCGTACCTCCTGTCCTCCTCCGCGGCTTGGGTGATTTCCTTGAGCTCGGCGTCGACGTCGGAGGCCGGCCCACGGATGCGCCTCAGCGAGACGCGGGCCTCGTCGAACTTCCCGCGCAGCACCAGGCTGTTGGGCGTGTCCGGGATGTACGCCGCGCCCACGATGATGATGACAGCCGGGACAATGCCGACGCCGAGCGAGAGGCGCCAGCCCCACCTCGGGATGGTGTTGGCGCCGTAGTTGACCAGGTCGGCCATGAACATGCCCACGTTGAGGAAGAAGTGGAATGTGCTCGTGAACGCCCCGCGCCACCGCGCCGGTGCTATCTCCGCTAGGTACACCGGTGCAGACTGCAACCAATGCAACGCAAGAACACACATCCATTACATTGCACGTCCAGTACTTTCGACTAAAGTGTATATCTAAGTTCGCATTGGCTGATATGTGATCACCAAGCTGGTGAAGCCGACGGCGATGCCGAGGAGGATGCGGCCGATGATGAGCATGTAGATGTTGACGGCGGTGAGGTTGAGGAGGGCGCCGACAAAAAACAGCAAGCCGCCGATGAGCATGGAGTTCTTCCGGCCCAACGTCCTGGTTACGTGGCCGGCGACCAGGCTGGCGAGCAAGCCCGCGAGGTAGAACGAGGAGACGAAGGTGTTGAGCACCTGACTGTCGAAGATGCAATACGCGTCCTGCTGCGCATTGGACATCTTCCGCAGGATCTCCGGGAAGAAGGCCTGGAGGAACGACTCCATCTGCGTCAACCCACCTGAAATTTAATCGGAAGCGACTTGAACAAGAATTGATCATCAAATGACCAAATTGTAGTTTAATCACGATCAATGATCGTATTGATTTCATCACATCATATCACATTGATCAGACATGTATGTGTAGCTTCTGAGTGGTTCAAACTGCTAAACCTGTATTTATGAGCTATGAACAAAAAAATGCTACAGCCTTAATTAAGTGTACTAGATTATACTGAAGGTGCTTTATGTCATAACATGGTCTACTGCTCTCTGAAAGAATATGCATAAATCATAAAATTTGGAGATCAGGCACACATGTGGCTGTCTTCTTCCGAAACTGTCATTGCAGTAAAGAAAAAGTTTGGAGTTATGGTTCATCGATGATTGAGACGGTTGTAATGCGTGCTAGCAAGCTTGTGACTTGTGAGAAATGGATATGTTTGTTTAGTGCGAAATAATGACAGTTGCAATATATAATTTGCATATTGCACATCGGCGTCTTGTCGCTTTATACAATGCATGCATCATCTGGACACTGTAGTGTAGTGTTGACTAAGGAGAAAGGACAAAGGAGATGTCATTTTTTGTTTTTTTTTCTAGTGAAATTTTAATGTAAACAAAATATATTTTCTTTTTCCAGACATAAGATATAGCACCTCCGGATTTTCGGGTAAAAAAACACCTCTGGTTTTTTTTTTCGAAGAATTTGTGCGCACATGGCAATGATGGAGGAAACCATCTCTTTAAGTTTAGGTCTATTCAAAATATCTTATTTTTGCTGGTACAATTAGTCAATAAGAACAAGCTTAGACCTACACAAATGCATCTGTATGAAACAAGAATTATTGATTAGTGCAGATAATCGGAGTACAAAATGCAGTGTCCTCATATTTTGGAAAAAAAAATGTCAAGACTGTTTCTTCCTGAAAAGGACAAGCATTGCGCCATCAAGTAGGAAGGTCAAACCACCAAACAAGTGGACAAGGCAGAGTGCTTCCATACTCGTCCAACGTGATGCATCCCGACCATGTCAATTTATCAAAATTTAACATATGAACGCAGCAAATGAATCGTCGGCCAGGCTAGGCAAGAAAAAGGGAAAGAAAGGGAAAAAAAACGAACGAGCGAGCGAGAGCGATAAATCTTCTGTTCTTGAAGAAGAAAGAAGCCATGCGTTTGGCGTGTATCACTGGAGCGCACAGGATAAGCAGAGGCAGATTTAGACCCAAGGCAACCAGGGCCTGGCCTGGGCCTAGACCTAAAGCCTATAGAGAAATTGCTGAAAACACAGACGACAATGGGTTTAGCAAAGGAGAAGCTAGTCTAGCCCGGAACATGGCACAAGTCTAGCTCCACCCTGGGATCCAGCATATTCAGTACATGACAACTGAAACTGACCTGTAATACTGATGTCGTATCCAAGTAGTAGCCCGCCGGAGGCCGCCGTGAGGCAGCTCATCACAACCGTAAATGTCATCTCGCCGCCGCCGTAGCTGCTGCCCGCTGCGCCGACGGCGAGTGCTCCCCCTCCGGCCATCTTCCCCTCGCAGGGAGAGAGCTCGAGTCTGAGTTAGAAAGTCAGCATCCTCCGAGGGCAGGCACAACTGAACGCAAGCGTACGTTCGATAGTTATAGTGGCATAGAGTCGGGTATCCACGACTTCGTAGAAATAGATACCCATGTGGTCCAACGAGAGTAGCTATGCTAGCAGCCTAGCTGTTAGCCATACACGTTACCTATGCACGTAACGTGTGTATGCGTGTCCAACTGAAGCCGGAAGTTTAGCAAGGCAAATCACGGAGATTAGTTTCCTGTTTCATTTATCCTTTGTTTGGCATGTATCTCAACCACTTCTGGTTGCTCCCTGTACTTTATAAGGCCATGCCGTTCAATGGAAACACAAGCGCAATCTCTGATTTGCCTTCATGGTATCAGACAACAACAGATCCTAACCTTCCTACCCACCCAGATATTTCCCTCCCTGCTCTCTCGTGATGCCAGGCGACGACAACGCTGCGTCTCTAGCATCAAGCTCCTCATCCCCATCACTCTCGATCTCCAGGCGGGCAACTATGCCCAATGGCGTGGCCTGTTCGAGGTCGCTCTCCAGAAATACGCCCTCGATGACCACATCCTCGAGGGCGCCTCCTCCAACCCCAGCGCGCAGTGGACGCGTCTTGACGCTCTCGTCCGCTCGTGGCTCTACACCGCCATCTCCCCCAACCTCCTCGCCATGGTGATGGACACCAACGCCAGCGTGCACACCATCTGGTCGCGCATCGAGGGGCTGTACCGTGACAACGCGGTAACACGTGCCATCTACCTCGAGCAGGAGTTTTACGGCCTTCAACAAGGTGCTATGTCCGTGGCCGATTACTGCAGCAAGCAAAAGTCCCTCGCCGACGAGCTCCGCGCCGTGGACACGCCAATTCTCGATAAGGGCCTTGTCCTCAACACGTTGTGCGGACTGAGCTCGCGCTATTCCCACATGCGCACGCTCATCTCCATGCGGCATCCCCTGCCTTCCTTCCTCGAGACGCGATTTGCCCTCCTTCTCGAAGAACTCATGCTCAATGCCGACTCCTCGCCGCCAACCGCGTTTGTCACATCGTCCAACGCCTCCAAGCCCGCCACCGGCAACATCACCAACCCTGGCGGTGGTCAGTCCGGTAGCGGCAGCGGCAATCGCAACAATGGTGGTGGTGAACCATCCATATGTGGCCCGGTCAGGGTTCCCGGCCCACCTACTAGGGAGTGCTTGGCCCACGACCAGCTGGTGCTTTCTTCACCACCATGCCGGCCCAGATGCAAGCTCTAGGCCCATCTCACGCTACCGCACGGTCCAGCCCTCGCCCGGCGCCGCTTTTCCCTGCTTTGCAACTCCAGCTTCTTGGGACCAGCATCAGCTCATGCATGCTTTCAACACCATGACGCTGACTCCCCCATCCGGTGACTGGTTCATGGACTCTGGCGCGTCCGTACACATGACTGTGGACCAGGGTAATCTCTCCTCCCTCTCCCGCATTCCTTCCTGCTCCATCCTATGCTATCGTCGGAAATGGGTCTCATATTCCCATAACCCACACCGGCTCGACTTCTTTCTTGTTTCCTTCCGGTTCTTTTCAGTTAAATAATGTCATTGTCACACCTTCCTTGATCAAAAATCTTATTTTCGTTCGTCGCTTCACTTGTGACAATAATTGTTCTGTGGAATTTGACCCGTTTGGTCTTTCTGTGAAGGATCTCCAAACCAAGAACGTGATCATCAGGTGCAATAGTCGTGGCGACCTCTACCCCTTTCATTGGCCGCCATCTGCTCCCACTGCTCTCTCCGCCACCACTTCATCCTCCACCCTGTGGCATCGACGTCTCGGTCACCTTGGCGGCCAAGCATTGTCGCAACTAGCTAGTGCATCTCATATTTCATGCAATAAAATCTCTTCAGAGTCATTGGGCCATGCATGTCAACTTGGACGCCATGTGCGCCTTCCCTTTTACACCTCTTCTAGTCGAACACATCAAGTTTTTGAATTAATACATTGTGACCTATGGACCTCCCTGTTCCCAGTATTTCGGGTTACAAATATTACCTTGTCATCCTTGATGATTTCACTCATTATGTGTGGACATTTCCCCTTCGACTCAAATCTGAGGTGTTTGACATCCTACGTCATTTCTTCTCTTACGTAGGCACTCAATTCTCCATCACTGTACGAGCTATCCAATGCGACAATGGTCGTGAATTCGACAATCACGCCATGCGTCTCCATCTCCTTTCCCATGGCATCACGCTCCGTATGTCATGTCCACATACCTCACAACAAAATGGTAAAGCGGAACACGTCATCCGCTCTATCAACAACATTCTACGCTCCTTCCTCTTCCAGGCTAGCATGCCTCCCTCCTACTGGGTTGAGGCTCTCCACACAGCTACCTATCTCCTGAATTTCCACCCCACCAAAACCCTCAATTTCGGTATCCTACACCAAGCACTCTTCAGTTCTCCACCCGATTATTCCCACCTTCGTGTATTTGGTTGCCGGTGTTATCCGAATCTGTCTGCCACAGCAGCTCACAAGCTTGCACCAAGGTCCGTTCCATGCGTTTTTCTAGGCTACCCTTCCCACCACAAAGGGTACCGCTGCCTTGACCTCGCTACAAATCGAGTCATCATTTCTCGGCACGTCATTTTTGATGAATCATGTTTCCCTTTCGCTGAGCAATCTACCCGGCCTGAGCCGACTGATTTCAACTTCCTCTCTGTCGTCGCACAGCTTCCTGCTCCAGCCCCGATAGCTCGCCCGATCGGTTGCCCAGCTCCCTCGCAGCAGATGCCCACTCTGCCTGCACCGCCCATGCATGCTGAGCCCTGCCACCACCTGCCTCACAGATTTACTCCACAGCACCAAGACTGCACCACCGTCTCGCTGAGCCCCGTCGCCACCGCCTCACGATTCACCCACACCCACCTCTCGCACCACCGCCTGCCGCCCAACCCATCTCACCTGTGGTCAACGACCACAGGATGATTACTCGCGGCAAGCATGGCTTTAGGCAGCCCATAAACCGCCTAAACCTTCATGTTGCAACTCCCTCCCCGCTTCCACGCACATATCGCGTAGCACTTAGCGATGAAAATTGGTGCATCGCCATGCAGCAGGAGTTTGAAGCCTTGCGTGCAAATAACACATAGGAGCTTCTTCCGCGCCCAGCTGGTGCTAACCTTGTTTCAGGTAAATGGATTTTTCGGCACAAGTTGAAGCCCGATGGCTCCTTGGACCGATACAAAGCTCGGTGGGTGCTCCGGGGCTTCTCTCAACGCCCCGGGGTCGATTTTGGCGAAACCTTCTCTCCGGTTGTCAAGCTGGCCACCGTACGCACTGTCCTCACCCTTGCACTCTCCAACGGTTGGCCGGTTCATCAGCTCGACATCAATAATGCCTTCCTCAACGGCACGCTCGCTGAGGTCGTCTACTGTCAACAACCATCTAGTTTCATCGACGACACCCGCCCCACGCATGTTTGTCGCCTCAACCGATCACTCTACGGCCTCAAGCAGGCCCCGCATGCCTGGTTCAGTCGCATCGCCGGCTTCCTCGCGGCCTTGGGCTTCGTTGCCTCCAAGGCCGATCCGTCGCTGTTCGTCTATCGGCGCGGCCCCGACACGGTGTACCTACTACTGTACGTCGACAACATCGTCCTAACAGCCTCGACAACCTCACTCCTTCACCGAGTGATTGCCTCGCTTCGCCACGAGTTCTCCCTCAAGGATTTGGGCGCCCTCCACTACTTCCTCGGTGTGTCCGTTCAGCGCAACGGCTCCAGCTTCTTCCTGTCCCAGCGCTCGTACACTGAGGAGATCCTGGCTCGTGCAGGCATGACCAATTGCAAGCCTTGCAGCATGTCGGTTGACACATGCGCCAAGCTTTCCTCCTCCGGTCCTCCAGTCGCCAGCGCCACTGATTACCGGAGCATTGCTGGCGCTCTCCAGTACCTCACCTTTACGCGACCGGACATCATGTACGCGGTACAGCAGGCATGTCTTCACATGCACGACCCTCGTGAGCCTCATGCCAATCTCCTCAAGCGGATTCTACACTACCTCAAGGGCACCATCGACCACAGTCTCCAGCTTCATCGCACCTCGCCGGCATCTCTCACCGCATACACCGATGCCGACTGGGCTGGCTGTCCCGACACGCGGAGATCGACATCAGGCTATGCAATTTTTCTTGGCAACAATCTTGTCTCGTAGTCGTCAAAGCGACAACAGATGGTCTCTGCTCAGCGTCGGCAGCAGTAATCGCCATTGCCGCCAATGCCGTCGCCGAGTCCTACTGGCTTCGCCAATTACTGACGGAACTCCATCGTCCTCTTCAGAGTGCGACTGTTGTCTTCTGTGACAACATCAGTGCAGTCTACTTGTCCACCAATCCGGTTCAGCATCAGTGCACGAAGCACGTGGAGATCGATCTCCATTTCGTCCGGGACCGTGTCGCCCTTGGCGAGGTCTGTGTCCTCCACGTCCCGACGTCTTCACAATATGCTGATGTCTTCACCAAAGGGCTTCCGACTGCCGTCTTCAAGGAGTTTTGTTCCATTTTGAACGTCCGGCCTGCTCTCATCCCAATTGCGGGGGGTGTTAGCCATACACGTTACCTATGCACGTAACGTGTATGCGTGTCCAACCGAAGCCGGAAGTTTAGCAAGGCAAATCACGGAGATTAGTTCCAATCACGGAGATCAGTTTCCTGTTTCATTTATCCTTTGTTTGGCATGTATCTCAACCACTTCTGGTTGCTCCCTGTACTTTATAAGGCCATGCCGTTCAATGGAAACGCAAGCGCAATCTCTGATTTGCCTTCACTAGCAATTCGTTTTTCTCCCCTCTTTTTGATGCAGCGGCCGACTTGCCGACTTCACAACTAGTCGACGTAGACATATACTCGGATCAAATATCTAACGATAAGGCTAATCAAGCGTATGATTGGTCAGTCGACGTACTCAGACAACAGATAAACCAAATACTGAACTACTCCTTCTCTTTTTAAATACACGACGTTTGACTAAACGTGTAGTCAAATTTATATAACTTTGACCATTACTTTTTATATGATTTTGTTAGTAAAAAATTATAAAATTATTATATTATGAAAATATTTATCATGACAAATCTAATGATACTATTCACTCATGATCAATTTAAATAGTTTTTCATATATTATTAGTCAAAGTTAGATAAGTTTGACTGCACGCTTGGTCAAACGTCATGTATTTAAGAACGGAGGGAGTAGTTGATCAGGAGGGGCTGGAATGATCGAGTTCCTGCCTTGCTGGCGAGGAAAGTGTGGGAGTGTGCAGCTCTTACCCAGTTTTGATTCCCCAGCACGAGAGGGTGAAAACCACCCGTGTATAAAGGGACACGTAGATGGATTCAACTTAGTCGCGGATCCAACTGAGGGCTGGGGCATCAGTTCCACTCGCCGCACTTATAGTATCTTTTCTGATTTGTATCACTAATTTAGTTAATTTTTTCGTAAGATCGCTACTTGTACGTATTTTTTCAGTTTTCTGAACACGCTATTAATAATTAAGATATTATATTTAATGTATCTATCATTTTAATATTGTTACTGTCACGTACCCAATTGGATGAACTCAAATGCACAGGCTGGGCAAGAGAATATGATCCGATACAAACACGATACACAAGTTCTTGAGAATACAACTTGGGGGTAAATTAGAAGCTAGACTGGGAGAAGCAATTTGGGGGCTGGGGATTTAGAGAAAGGAATTGGGGAAGAGTAGCAATCGGGAAGAAGAACAGTAGAGGGGAGAAGGGAGCCAGCGTATCTGATGTTCTTCCATATCCCCAAGTTTGCTGCTGCTCTTCTTTTTTGTAGTGCCCTCTGCCACCAACTTGGGCCATGATCAAGTCCAGCCCATGTACGCACAACCCACGGACAAAGCCCAATGAAGGTCCGCCGGTCGGTGACATTCCTCCCCTCTTGAATTTCGGCTTGCCCCCAAGCCGATACAATGAAAAGATAGCTGTGCGGCAAGTAAATGGCTGGGGTATGTTACATACAGCTCCCACCTCGCCAAACATATCTCCCTCTGTTGTAAGTATAGGAGATGCAATTCCAGATCCTTTGTTAACATTGACTGATAGCCACTGCATCGGAGGGATAGGTGGAAGTGGCAGTATTGTGACATCTTTAGTATATTCAGAACAGCCATTTCTAGACAGCACAGTAGCTGATTCATTCGGTGCCTCATCAAGCATACATGTTGAACTTCGCATGCTCGGTAACAACAAATATCTCGTAACTAGAGTAGATGTGGAATCTCCACATTTTTCAGTACTTGTATTGCTGCTGCACAGATTTGGAATGGAAGATCCATTTGGTTCCTGATGTATCATAGGCTAATGCAACCCTTGTAACTCTTCACATACTGCTGCATCGTAAGGACCTATGGTGCTTTGCAATTGCAGCCTAGTAGTTTCAGGGTGTAAACAACACTGTTCATTCTCTGGCACGGAGGTATCACTGCTGAATACTGGATTAGTAACCAATATAGGCAGACAAGTTTATTTTGGGATAGTTTCAGGGCTGCAATTGACGACACTGTCACTTGCATCTTCATCCATGCTATCGGGAGGACATGCTTCACAAGGTTCGTCAGATTGCTCTGATGTCCTAGGCCAGGAGACGATAGCAACATCTGCAATCACCTGCTCCTTCCTATCTCCTCCCTGCCATTTCACATCCTGTACACATGGAGTTAGATGTGTTCCTGACAATATGACCTTCTTTATCTGTCCACCAATTGAGTCCACCCGGGGTCTCAAGATGTCTTCAACTATGTCTGTATCATCAATAGCATCAATGCTGAATTTCACAAATAATGTACTAGGTACGCTGTAGGAGTTCTTGCAGACTTCACGGTTTTCAGGTGGTGTGGGTTTGAATTCCGATACACTTTCTATAACCTGATTTATTACTGAGGGTAATTGATCAACAAATTTGCTCAGGGATACTATAGCTTCTTGATCATACTCCTGTATCAAACCTCCAGCTAAATCACATAAGGCCTTCCACACATCACCTGATGCATTTCTGGCCAACAAATATATACATTCCTCTCCCAGCAGTTCTTCTCCATGGATGCCTTGTTTTTCATTAACACGAACAAATATATACAGGTCACCACTTACACCCCTTTGCTTATCAACACTACCCCCTCCAGTAATTCGAATGGTGGAGCTGTCATCAATACCTCCAGGTATGTATACTTTGATACTGTGTGCAACTTGGACTTTGTCTGAACCGTAACAACTTGTGTTATGTTCAGTAATTACCTTCCCAGTGCCATCGCAGGTTAAGCAAGAATATATCTGAGATAATATACCAAAAGGTGTCCCCTGAGCTTTCATCAACCTGCCTTGACCTCTGCATTGAGTACATTCTATTATGCCATTGGTAGATTTAGCTCCAGTTCCATGGCAAGTACCACAGGTTTCGTGGCGAAACATATTGATCTCCCGTTTGCCTCCAAGGATTGATTCTTCAAAAGAAAGGGGAAGATCGTAGCGAATATCAAGCACCCTGCTGTCCTTGACTTTTGAACCATAATGAAATCTCCCAGGGCCCATGCCAAAAAGCTTGTCAGAACCACCAAAGAATAAATTGAAGAGTTCATATGGATCAATCCCATGTGTGCCAAAATCTCCACCTCCATAATCTCCACTAAGTCCTGCTTCTCCAAAGCGATCATACAAAGATTTTTTCTCTTCATCCAATAGAATCTCATATGCAGCACTTATCTCCTTAAACTTTTCTTCTGCCCCAGGGCTCTTGTTCATATCAGGATGGTGTTGTCTCCTGACCTCCTCATCTGAAACCCAATGTCTTGGCAAAGCCACCAAGTTTGCGGTCAAGACTTCCATCTCCTTAATCACCCTTCTGACGATGCATCCAAGAACAGGCGGCTGCTTCAGCTGCACGCCACTTCCATAGCAGATGAACATCGGCCCTGGTGCCGACTGTGACTCGGCACCCACTCCCGTAGTAGTCTCCACTCGCTTGGGTGGCGGCCATGGTTGTGGCTTGTCCCTCTTCCTCATGGTTGCCATGTAGGAGTCGAGGGCGATGTCACCGTGGGTTTTGGTGACGCCGCTGCCGACATCTAGTACCACTGTAACTGGCGGTGTCAGGGGCATTTCCTTGAGCTGTTGGTGTGCGGCGAGGTCACTGGTGCCGTCACGCACCCGAACAGCGGTGACCGTCGGCCTGGGGCTGGCGATGGTGATGTCGAGCAGGGTGGTGGTCGGGGGAGGACCCGGGGCCGTGTCCGGCATGAATGCGGACGTCTGCAAGGTGGTGTCGTCGCCGGCACGAATCATCGAACACCTGGTGGGTGACTCGGGGGCGAGGGCAGCTTCTGCCCGTGGAGTAGCTGCCACCACAGCGTGGTCCACAGCGGCGGCAAGGGTGGCCGTCGGCGCGGTCACAGGGGGTGACGAGGCATGAGCAGTTGCTCCTGGTGACTGGGCGACGGCCTTCAAGCCGACCGCAAGCTCTTTCATGCTCTCTGCCAATTCTTCAATCTCCAAGGTTTGTTTCTTCATGACTGCGATTAATTGGTTCAACATCTCCTTGCACCTTGCTTCGCTCTCCTTCTCAGCGTCAGTCACGGCCACCTCGGAGCTCAGCATCCTCAGGATCGAAAGCACTCTGATACCAATTGTCACGTACCCAATTGGATGAACTCAAATGCATAGGCTGGGCAAGAGAATATGATCCGATACAAACACGATACACAAGTTCTTGAGAATACAACTTGGGGGTAAATTAGAAGCTAGATGGGAGAAGCAATTTGGGGTTTGGGGATTTAGAGAAAGGAATTGGGGAAGAGTAGCAATCGGGAAGAAGAAAAGAGAGGGAGAAGGGAGCCAGCAGATCGATGTTCTTCCATATCCCCAAGTTTGTCTTCTTTGCTCTTCTTTTTGTAGTGCCCTCTGCCACCAACTTGGGCCATGATCAAGTCCAGCCCATGTACGCACAACCCACGGACAAAGCCCAATGAAGGTCCGCCGGTCCGTGACAGTTACTCATGTGTATTTGCTACATTTACTCATGATAGCTTTATCTTATTGACACCCCTCTATTTTTTTTGTCCTGCTCACACCACATTTCAACTCCGTGTCCTTCACGCTTGGAACGTGGTCTCCATCCATTAAAACTGCTTCCTCACCGTAATTTCGACATCTGCCTTGCTTCATTGAGCAAGCTGTTGTTCTGTTTTTCTCCTTTGCCATAAGGACTTGGCTTCTGCATGCAATTATGGGCTTGCCAACTAAATAAGAAAAAAAAATCAAGAATAGCATACCATAGAGCATTGCATTGAAAGGGGTAGTAGTTGAGATGGGTCAATAAAAAATTGGGTTTACTGTTGAAGACTGAAGCAGAAAAGCTATGATAGCGAGAAGAGATAGAAAACATACGGTTCGGTGGGGCAACCAACGTGTGAGGGAAGATAAGTTTAAGGTAGATCGTACATGGTGCATCAGTGTATACGTGAACAAGAGCAAGGTACTCTAAGACCATGTAAACTAATAAGATATTTTGTTGCACACATTATCAACACATTGCTTGAGATTCAATATAGGTACATGTGTATCAGTGGCAGGCCTATGATTTTTAGGATGGGTATTCGGAGTTAACAAAATATAGTTCAATGTTAAAAGTCAAGATCCGCAATAGCAAAAATGAAAGTACAAATTGTTCTTACTACAAACATCTCAAAGTAATTTAGTGACATTACAAAATAATTAAGAAAACATACGATTTAACTCTTCATGCCTTGGACGCATATGAAGTGTAACTCAAATGCATATGTTGCTAAGAAATTATGAAGTGACTAAATTTAAAGTTGGTGCCAAAAACATAATCCATGAAACAACAAAATCTATGTGGACAATCGCTAGCTAAAAAAACATAAGGAACTTAAGGCATTGTTTGATTACTTTGAAATATCAGTGCTTCATCAACATAAGACAATACTAAGAACTTCCTCATACATGCAAACTAAGGTAGCATGCAGAAGGAAATGGTGTATTGATTTGCTTAGATACATTGTCACAGTCAATGGCTGTAACATCCCAAATGTATAATTAGGGTTATTCAAGTATAATTTGTTGGACCGAAAAGGCGACTAGAGGGGGGGGTGAATAGGAGCACTATCAATTTTTCGCTTTGATCCGATTCAAACATGATATTGACTCCAATAGCTATGAGAACTATGAAGATCAATATATATAAGCATAGCGGAAGACTTGTACTTAATCCCTTCAAATCCCCAAAAGCGACCAAAAACACAAAAATCAGCCTTATGAACAGTCTTGATGAACAATAACGGTCGAACCGGATGAACAGATGGCGGTTGTACCGCAGTCCGGTCGAACCGGATGAACAAATGTCGGTCGTTCAAGATGAACAATAAAATCAAAGCGAATGAACAAGAAACAGCCTGAAAAACGAAAACAAAAATCGACGTAACTTTTGATCCGCTTGGCCAAACTCCACCAAATTTGAAACACATCTTCCTAATGATGTCGGGAACCTATTCAAGCAACGATCGAGAAGATCCACGTCAAAGTTTTGATCTTTTGCAATTTACCGAAGGAGGGTTCAAAACCGAGCAAAAACGTAAAACTTGATCCAAAACTTGCTCGTGGGTGGATGATGATCAAGATGACCTTAGATGGGTTCCCACATATCCCAGCAAGCAAGATCAAGAAGAAAAACCAAGCAAAAACTCACGGATCAAAGAAAGACCTCAAATCACCAAATAGAGAAAAGAAAGCAAATGAACTCATCTTTGAGAGAACTTTCTTTGGATTGATTTGATATGGTATTGGTTTACAGCCACTCCATCAAGGAGGACAAAGACTCAATACATGAGCACGAAATCAAATCCAACTCTCTAGAACCCTAACCTCCACTAATCCTCTCCCTAAGCAAACTAGGGTTTCAAACACAATGAAAGGGTTGAGAGGTGCCGCCACACCCTCTCCTATTTATAGTGGAGGCTTAGACCTTCTAGAAGAGTAACCCTAATGGGCTCCCGTTAAGGCCCAAAACAAACGGGTCACACATGCACGCATTTTAAAGCGCCGTCTTCAATTCTCTTGACCTAATCCACTTCTTGACGCTTGCCTTGCGCCGCTGGTTGGCATTAGGTCACCAAAGGCGATTTGGTAAAATTACCAAAATACCCTTCTCGATCTTTTGCAAAGACCGAGTCCCATCTTCGTGAAGCACCTCCATGCTTCGCCACGTGTAGGTTGATCCAGCTGCTCTTCATGTCGGCAAGTCTCTCCCATCCGGCTCCACCGAAACCACCATGGCACTTGCACCGACCCCACGCCGCTTGATCGAACCCGTCAGACCGAATCGCCTTTTCGGTCACCTTTGTCCTCTTGCGCAATGCTTGACTCCATTGACCTCACCCGCATCCCGATCGTTTCGGACCTCGGCTCTCCAAGCTTAGTCCCGATCATCTCGCCGCTGACCGTCATTGACCTCCAAGCAACCTGCACATCAATAGACAAAGAAATCGAATCCGGGAACAAGTTCTTCACAACTTGACCCACGTTAGTCAAAACATGCATCATGCAACACATATGCCATGAAACCCATGAACTTGACCTAACCCAAAAGCAATTCTCCAATTGAAATGACAATCAGCACAAAATCGGTACTACCGCCATGTTATGGCGGTACTATTATCAAGATCAATGAGTAATCAAGACCCCATAATCTAGCGGCCGCATCGCTACCCAGAGAAATCCAAAATTTCCCAGATTACACTCGTTCTGGAAAAACCATAGCGCACACATGCGGTCATTCCGCGATGCGGTACAACCGGCAACCAAGGCACGGTACTCTGCTCAAGATCATGTCTGCACACTTACTGCTTACACGCCGGTACGACCGATTATCCTGACACTTGCTGAAAACGCTATTTCGACAAACCGAGAACGATATTGCCAATTGTAACATCATCCTAAGATCTCAGGTATATCCCCATGATATCCACAATCTCCCCCTTGATGAACACATTGGCAATTTCCCTAAATGCAAATTTTGAGGTTTGAAAAGTAAAACTCGACGTTTTTGCTCAAAGGCACAACTTGATCCAAATGCAAGAAAAAGCAAAGGAAATGACCAAGTTGGCTCCGAATAGTATCGACAAGTGAGATACGACAAAAGAAAGCAAGAAAGCTTCAAAATCCGAAAAGTGTCAAAATCTCACTTAAGGTCCATATGAAAGAACAATTGTTCGATATGACCTTTGATCATTGTGAGGATCAAGAATTGCAATTCAAGATCGAAGTAGCAATAAAACCATAAGAATGCAAATAAGAAACTCCCCTCACTATGATCCTCGAATTTCAATTTTTCTCCAAGAACTCCCCTTTTTCAAACATCTTCTCCCCAAACAACTTCTCCCTTTTTAACATTTTTACAATATCTTCTCCCTTTGACAATGGAGTCATCAAGGAATCACGCCTTCCTCTCGTCCGAGAGATGACAAATGCGAATGAGGAAAAAGCATAAGAAGGAGTATGCATGAAATGCAATGGAGTGGCTTCAATTTTTGTATTTTTCAATTGTTGAGTACAAGAAGCTTTGGAGATTACCCAAAAGAACAAGTTAGCATTTCTAAAGTTGCACAAACAACATATCAAGCCTAACAATAGCTAGCAAGATCATGATAAAACATATATAACAAAGCTAAGCAAGAAGGCTCAATATAAAGCAATGAATTTTAGCATTTTAAGCAAAGCTTCAAATCTAGCAAGTTCATCAATAGTGATCCTAAAATGATATCGCCATGTCAAAATGTCAACGTGAGATCCAAAAGCTAACTATGACCACATTAAGAGACAAAAGGTCCCGAATTGAATCATTTTGCTCAATTTTCTCAAATGCCCATTTTCAACTGTTTTTCAATTGCAATGAATATTCAAGTTGATAAAAGAGTCTATCTTAGTAAAGAAGATCCTGGACTAGGAGCCATCCACAATCTCTTCCTAAGTTTCAACCAATTTGACAATTTGTATTTTTAGCATTGTGCTAGATCTCAAGCCTCACTACGACCATCCCAAGCAACAAAAGCTTAAGAGAGTGGTCTAGGTCATCCAAAACTCCCCCTGAGTTCATGCCTAGTACCATGGCAAGCAGTCTCATGAGAAAGAATTGGTGAGATCAGTTCTTTTCGCACAAAAGAGATCATTTTTTTATTTTGCACAAGAGCGGTTTTAGATTCTCAAGAACACAAAAAGCTCAAGTAATGATCAAAGCTAGATTCAAGAGCTAACAAAGCAATTTTGACAGGCCAATGTCATAAAAGGAGCACTAATTAATGAATCGGGTGAACAATTCACAAATTGCTAATTTCTTAGTTCAAGTTGTTTTTCAAGTTCTAGCTCATACAAAGAAAGACTTAGCTACACATGTGAAAGCATGATAATTCTAGCAAGTCAAAGAACTAGACATGGCATTGAGCAAGAATTTGAAACACTAAAGCTCCAAAGGGTAATAAGCAAAGCTTCATTAATTTTAAAAGATAAGCAGAAAAGCTTATATTACAATGCATCTTTTTGGATTTTTCATATGAATGCAATATGATACAATGAGATGCAAGAAAAGCTCATAAAGCCTAAAAAGCCTAAAAAGATCAACAAGATCAAAAGAAGATCAAAAAGAAACCAAAAGAACAAGAAAAAATCAGAAAAGATCCAACTCCCCCTCAAACCAACCCATAGGGATAAATTACCCCTAGCTCACTTCTCAAGGTGGCAAACCTTGTTGGGTCTAAAGGCTTGGTGAGGATATCGCTAATCGAGCCTCGGACTCCACAAAATGTAGCACAATATCACCCTTCTCAACGTGGTCTCTAAGGAAGTGATAGCGAATGTCTATGTGCTTGGTCCTAGAATGTTGCAATCGGGTTTTTAGCAATGTTAATAGCGTAAGTGTTGTCACGAAGAGAGGAACACTAGCAAAGTTAACCCAAAATCCTTTAGAGTGGAGACCATCCACAAAATCGACTCTGACAACTAGCGGCGAGCTACATATTCAACAAAGAAGGATTGTGCAATGTAAGACCGCTTCCTAGAAGACCAAGAGACAAGAGAAGTGTCTAAGAAATGACATGTGCCGGATGTGCTCTTCCTATCTAGCCTCTGACCCATAAAATCGAATCAAAACCCCGAATGGACAAATAAGAAGAACAAGAATACCAAATACCATAATGAAGGGTAGAGTGTAAATACCGAAAATGCGCTTAACGGCTTGGCGATGTGAAGTCCTCGGTGGCGCTGAAACCTCGCACAGAGGCAGATCATGGCGGATGTCCGGTCTTGAGGCCGTTAGATATGAAGGGAGCCGATCATGTCATGCGGTACTCGCGTTGATCCACGGCTTCTCCTTCCTCATCTGGATCCAAAATAATCGATGTCGCCATGGGAGTGGCGATCGACTTGCAATCACCCATCTCAAAACGCTTGAGCAAATCCTTGGTGTACTTCGCTTGATGGATGAAGATCCTTCCTTGCATTTGCTTGATTTGTAGCCCCGAAAGTAGTTGAGCTCTCCCATCATACTCATCTCAAATTCCTCGACATGGTCTCGTAAAACTGGAAACAAGAGCATGAGAGGAACCACCAAAGATAATATCATCTACATAAATCAACAAGCAGAAGTCATTGCCATGCCTAAGAATGAAAAGAGTCTTATCAACCTTTCCCATTTCAAAATCATTCTTAAGCAAGAAGGTCTTAAGTCTATCATACCAGTGCTCTAGGGGCTTGCTTAAGACCATACAAGGCTTTGGATAACTTGTAAACACGATCGTGGTGCTTGGGATCCTCAAAGCCGGGGTTGCCTAACATACACTTCCTCCTCTATAAAACCATTCAGAAGGCACTCTTAACATCCATTTGATGCAACCTAAAACCTTTAGATGCAGAGAAATGCAAGCAAGATGCTAATGGCTTCTAATCTAGCAACAGAGCGAAGGTCTCATCAAAATCTAACCCTCAACTGGCTAAAACCCCGAGCTACCAATCTAGCCTTGTTTCTAACCACGTAACCATCCTCATTTTGTTTATTTTTGAACACCCAACGGGTTCCTATAACATTATAACCACTAGGAGGATCTACAAGGTTCCAAACTTTATTTCTTTCAAAATTCTCTAACTCCTCATGCATGGCATTGACCCAACTAGCATCAGATAAAGCATGTGATATATCTTTGGGTTCAAAAGAAGCTACAAATGCAGAGTGAGAGAAAAGACTCGGATCATGATACAGGAGCGAGTGACTCGCTCATGGAGATTACCAATCATCCGATCCGGAGGGTGTTGCTTCAATGTGCAAAGGAGCGCTGGGGAGATAGCATCTCCTCAACCTCCGCAGTACTCGCGATGAAGAAGTCACAGCAGAGCCTCAATTGGAGGTGAAGCGATCGTGAAAGGTTACTCGAGCTTGGGCGGCTTGCACAGAACATCGGAACATGTGAAGGAGCAAAATCAAGTTCATCCTCATCTTCTTCAACAAAAATGCTCTCTGTCACCAGAAGTCACCAAACATCGGATCTAGCTCGTGGCTAGTCTCATCAAAAGTGACATTGCATGTCTCTGAACAATGTTAGTTTCAACATTAAAACCCGAAAACCCTCGAATGTGCGGGATAACCTAGAAATAAGCCATCACAAGTCCTTGATTCAAATTTATCTAGGTTCCTGTCTTGAGAATAAAACACTTCGATCCAAAGACTCGAAAGTGAGAAACAGAGGGTTTTCTACCAAAACGAAGCTCATATGAAGTCTTGCCCAAAGACGGTCTCAAAAGACACGGTTTGAAATATGGCAAGTCAGTAGCAATAGCTTCGCCCAAAATCTCCTCGGTGTGCTATACTCATCCAAAGATCGCCCTAGCCATCTCGACTAGAGTCCTGTTCTTCCTTTCCACAACGCCATTTTGTTGAGGGACGTGTGGAGAAGAGAACTGATGCTCAATACCGCTTCGGACAAAAGAGGCAAAGAGGCGTTTTGAACTCCGTGCCATTATCATCATGATCGCTCTCAAGGCACCGGAAGTTCGAAGCCAAACGAAGAACAAGGTCATGATAATGATCAAAAGCCTCATCCTTCAAGCAAGAAAGAACACCCAAGAGTATCTCGAAAAATCATCGACTATGACAAGAATGTACCAATTGCCACCGATGATCGAACCCTAGCAGACCAACAAGATCCATATGAAGCAACCGTCTCCGTCCGTCACCATAACCATAGTCAATGACGGGTGTGAGGCGGCAACTTGTTTGCCATGCCTACAGGCGCATACATGAAGATCCTTGATAACTTTGAGTTTAAGCAAACCTCTCAAGAGATCAAGGCCGCTAACTCGTGTCGATGATCAAAACCAATGTGCCCCAAACGTCGGTGCCAAAGCCGATATCGAAGAAGAAGCAATTAAGCACTTAAGGGATCCAAAGAAGAGACTCGTAAAAATCAGCTCCAAAAATTCTACCAACTCTAGAAATCCCAAAACGAGCTCACCAAAAGAATCAAGCACACGACGGGCATTCTTCTTAAAACGCGTCTCATAGCCATCATCGAGAAGTCAGGAGACGTAAAGGAGATTGTACCTTAGCTTAGACACAAGCGCGACGTCCTTGAGAATGAACTTGTCGCTCACCCTAATCATTCCAGCCCTTCAATGCGCCTTGTGTATCATCTCCAAAGGTGATGAAGGCATCACCGTTGATCGCGTGAAGGAGGTGAACCATCTTGAGTCTCCGGTCATGTGGCGTGAACACCCTGAGTCGATTTAACCATGTGTTCTTCCCCTTCGCGCCAATCCTCGAAAATCAAGGAACAAAAGAGCGATGTGTCTCAACATCAAGTTAGTTAAAAGCGACTTGGGAACCCAAGATCGAGACACTCGTCATGAAAGTAGTATGCAAAGCGGATGTGCTATCCTTGACTTTATTAGCGCTCTATTTTGAGCAATGGTAACGAAACATGAGATGCATCCTGCCTAGGAACATGGTGATGAGCATGTGCAACAAATCCTAGGTCAGGGGTTCTTCTTTTGTACGTGACCATGTCTCATAAAAGCTCTAGGTTGATTAGATGACATTCTAGCAATATTTTTCTTAGCATTCTTCAACCTACGCCAACAGAACTCAACCAAATGTCCACTCTTCTTGCAATAGGTGCAATGGTATTTTGTACCACCGGGAGAAGCACCTTTTGGCTTAAAAGAAGGTTGGACAAACCCTGCAGATTTAAAAACAGTTTTTGCGGGTTGGGTTTTGAATTCAACTAAGCCATTTTCCAAGACACGAATGACATTAGGCTTGGACATGTCTGGCAAGAGTTGTATCCTAAACCTTGCTTCTTAAAAGGAGTTTTAGATTTATCTAGAATCATGTTTAACTGTTTTTCACCATTAGAGAATCTTTCTAAAGTATCCTTGAGATATGCATTCTCTTTTTCAATATTAGCACATGATTCACAAGTCTTGCCCTTAATGGCTCTAGCATGTTTCTCCTTAAGATGAGCAACTTCAAGCTTATAGGCGGCACAAGAGGCACAAGATGTAGAATCAATTGAATCCTTGCTTGGCAAACTTAGCTCTAATCGCTTCTAGAATATCCTTAACTTCATGTTCGCTCTAAGCGTAAAGAGCAAAAGCTAGATTTCACATTACCGAAGCATCCAACTTGCTAGAATCTAAGCATTTTTCACATGGAGCAGATTTAACATCAATTAGCTCAGTTCTAGCATTTTCAAGTTGATGCAAAGCAATATCATGAGCAGATTGCGCTTAGACAATTGAGTGCAAAGCATGGCAGATGAACATTCATCAACATCTAGACTTTTAGCATTCACAAGCTCTAATTTCAAACTCTCGACTTGTGACTCTAAATCCTTGTTCCTAGCCATGGTGAACTTTAAAGCTTTATCTTGACTAAGCAATTGCTCATACATGTTATCGCATCTAGCGTAAAGAACATCATAGGAGAGAGTACCTCATCATCGTTATCGGCGTCGACGAGTCGGCCATAAAGCACATGCCTTGGTGAAATCCTTGGCCTTCCCTTCTTGTCTTGAGGAAACTCCTCCTCCTTGTCCTCCTCGCTCCCGAGTCCACATCGCTCATGGATTGATCTCCAAAGCGGCAAGAACTCGGTGAGCGACCTTCATGAGCTTGGCAACATCATACTTGGGCTTGCCCCTTGAGGCTTCTTCCCGCAACCTTCTCATGATTTCCCTTACCTTTCACTTAGGGGCGCTTGGCTCGGATGTGATATAGCTCTCCACACTCATAGCATGTCACAGGCCACCTCTCTTCTGCTTCGACATTGTTATATGCCCGTGTGACTTTCTTGGCTAAAAGAGCTAAATCAGCCTCGGAAGACTCTCAAACTCTTCTTCTTGAATAGCGAGATAAACACGCAAGAGAAAAACCAAGAAGACTCGGAAAAACCATCAGAGTCCTTTGAGAGGATCACCACCAAAGCCATGTTATCCTTCTTAGGATTACCGCCTCTCTTGATCTCATGAGTTTTAGCTTGCTATAAAGCAGCTCCAAAGTGAGATTAGAGATCGACGTTCTCCTCTATGGCGCTTGCCTTCATCTCCCACTCCTTGGTGTTGATTGCACCCAAGAGGTGGGTGGCATTCTCGATTGAGAGTACTCAATGTCAACAAATTTTCATCCGATTAATCACCTTGTTAAAACGAGTAAAGACGCCATCGATGCTCTCACCAGACGCATCTCGAATTTGTTGTACTCTCGCTTGTAGACATTCTGACGCACTTGCTTGATCTGGGACGACCCTCATGGTAAGTTTCGAGGGTGTGCCAAATCTCATGTGCGGTCGCAAGATTGCAAATCCTATCGTACTCTTGCCTACCAAGCCCAAAGATATAGAAGGTTCTTTGCCTTGTTGTTGTTAGCCAAAGGGTCATTGGCCGTGCGTAGCAACTTCGGGCAAAACCGAGCGGGCTCGAACAACCTCCCATATAGCTTGTCCTTCGCTCTCAAGAAAAACTCGCATGCGATTCTTCCAATAGGCATAGTCGAGCCCATCAAAGACATGCGGCTTGGTCGAGTACTTATCCATCGCCAGTTCAAAGGACCTGTTAAGATCAAGATTGAACTAACCGGCTCGATACCACTTGTTGGACCGAAAAGGCGACTAGAGGAGGGTGAATAGGAGCACTATCAATTTTTCGCTTTGATCCGATTCAAACATGATATTGACTCCAATAGCTATGAGAACTATGAAGATCAATATATATAAGCATAGCGGAAGACTTGTACTTAATCCTTCAAATCCCCAAAAGAAACGACCAAAAACACAAAAATCAGCCTTATGAACAGTCTTGATGAACAATGAACGGTCGAACCGGATGAACGATGGCGGTTGTACCGCAGTCCGGTCGAACCGGATGAACAAAGGTCGGTCGTTCAAGATGAACAAGAAAATCAAAGCGAATGAACAAGAAACAGCCTGAAAAACGAAAACAAAAATCGACGTAACTTTTGATCCGCTTGGCCAAACTCCACCAAATTTGAAACACATCTTCCTAATGATGTCAGAACCTATTCCAAGCAACGATCGAGAAGATCCACGTCAAAGTTTTGATCTTTTTGCAATTTACCGAAGGAGGGTTCAAAACCGAGCAAAAACGTAAAACTTGATCCAAAACTTGCTCGTGGGTGGATGATGATCAAGATGACCTTAGATGGGTTCCCACATATCCCAGCAAGCAAGATCAAGAAGAAAAACCAAGCAAAAACTCACGGATCAAAGAAAGACCTCAAATCACCAAATAGAGAGAAAGAAAGCAAATGAACTCATCTTTGAGAGAACTTTCTTTGGATTGATTTGATATGGTATTGGTTTACAGCCACTCCATCAAGGAGGACAAAGACTCAATACATGAGCACGAAATCAAATCCAACTCTCTAGAACCCTAACCTCCACTAATCCTCTCCCTAAGCAAACTAGGGTTTCAAACACAATGAAAGGGTTGAGAGGTGCTGGCCAGCACCCTCTCCTATTTATAGTGGAGGCTTAGACCTTCTAGAAGAGTAACCCTAATGGGCTCCCGTTAAGGCCCAAAACAAACGGGTCACACATGCACGCATTTTAAAGCGCCGTCTTCAATTCTCTTGACCTAATCCACTTCTTGACGCACCGTCTTGCGCCGCGGGTTGGCATTAGGTCACCAAGGCGATGTTGGTAAAATTACCAAATACCCTTCTCGATCTTTTGCAAAGACCGAGTCCCATCTTCGTGAAGCACCTCCATGCTTCGCCACGTAGGTTGATCCAAATGCTCTCTTCATGTCGGCAAGTCTCTCCCATCCGCCCCACCGAAACCACCATGGCACTTGCACCGACCCCCACGCCGCTTGATCGAACTCCGTCGCCCGAATCGCCTGTTCGGTCACCTTTGTCCTCTTGCGCAATGCTTGACTCCATTGACCTCACCCGCATCCCGATCGTTTCGGACCTCGGCTCTCCAAGCTTAGTCCCGATCATCCTCGCCGTTGACCGTCATTGACCTCCAAGCAACCTGCACATCAATAGACAAAGAAATCGAATCCGGGAACAAGTTCTTCACAACTTGACCCACGTTAGTCAAAACATGCATCATGCAACACATATGCCATGAAACCCATGAACTTGACCTAACCCAAAAGCAATTCTCCAATTGAAATGACAATCAGCACAAAATCGGTACTACCGCCATGTTATGGCCGGTACTACTTATCAAGATCATGCGTAGTATCAAGACCCATAATCGCGGTCGTACCGCTACCCAGAGAAATCCAAAATTTCCCAGATTACACTCATTCTGGAAAAACCATACCGCACACATGCGGTCATTCCGTGATGCGGTACTACCGGCGACCAAGGCACGGTACTACCGCACTGCGGTCGTACCGCGGCTTACACGCCGGTACGACCGATTATCCTGACACTTGCTGAAAACGCTATTTCGACAAACCGAGAACGATATTGCCAATTGTAACATCATCCTAAGATCTCAGGTATATCCCCATGATATCCACATAATTATATGTGTAGAAATTAAAACTTTTTCTCACATCTTGAAAACCCCTAATCTCTCCTGTGATTCTGGTCCAAGAGTTGTGTAATCCAAAAACACAAGCTCTTGTTGACCCAAAAGTCAAACTCATTTTCCAATTGTCTAAATCTTGTGCCAAACATTTGGAATATATTTTCCTTGGTCCCAAAACTGATGTGGGACCCCTCTGAAAAATATCACAAGTTGTAAAACTAGTTTGATAAATTTTGGAGGTAAAACAATCCTTTAAACAACCTTAACGAATTTCCTGAGAAAAATGCATTGCATAATAACCTCTGGAAATTTTATGCAAAGTTAATCTCATTGTCAGCAAGCTCCAGTTAAAATTTCATCAAATTTGGAGTTCATTTGCTATCTCAAATAATTCTGCTAAGTTTCAAATTTGTTAAAAACTAAATTTAAAAGCCTACATTGTTCCTTGGGCTAGCCACTTTGCAAAGCCGGTCCAAATTTCAACCCCATCGACCTCCTTTCCCACCTTGATGAGGTCGTAGCCGTTGGATCCAATCCAAAGGCCACGACCTCCCCTCAACCAACGCATCCAGACCTCCCTTCAAGTCCTTTGGACCGCGTGGACCTCCTCGTCAACGTGGGCGCCAGACCTCCTCCGCGGTCAACACCGCAAAGGCTTTCCCACCTCATCAGTCGTCAGAACGTTGGATCAAAGATCCACGGTCATGACCTCCCCATGTTAAATCCCAAAGACCTCCTCACCTTGTCCAGTCATAGCCCTTGGATTAAGATCCAACCGCCCTGACCTCCCTTGTTATCAAACCTCAAAACCACCTTCCACCTTGGCGAGGTCATAGTCATGGATTTACATCCAACCGCTCCCGACCTCCTCCTCTTAATCTAACTATCGACCTCCTTTGCACTCACTTGAGGTCGCACTGTTGATTTACATCCAAAGGCCACGACCTCCTCGAAAAACATCACAGCTAGGTCCTTCACAAGACGTGAGGTCGTTGCCCTTAGATCTAAATCTAATGGCCATGACCTCCCTTGTGTGTTGCGCAAGCTCAAGACCTCCTTTGCGCCACGTGCAGGCTCAGACCTCCCTGTCTTGATCAACACCGTTGGATTAAAATCCAAAGGTCTTGACCTCCCTCACACTTCACGCAAAGCCTCGAGACCTCCTTTGGTTGTGTGCCCTTGGATTTTAATCCTAAGGCCATGACCTCCCCTCGAGTTCTTATGTTCACGTGCAGTTAAGACCTCACAGAGGTCCAAGACTGTTGGATGGAGATCCAACGCTTTGGACCTCTGTCCTATTTTCCCACGTCGCTTACACATTAAGGAAATCGGAGGGCCACGACCTCCCATCCTTGATCGTGTGGTGGGACCTCCTCCCATCCTTTGAGCGTAACGGTTCAAAATTGTCATCCGATGGTTAGGACCTCCCCCTGGTCTTATCCAACGGTCATAAGGACTTCCCCTGTTCTTCTCCTTCCTCGGGCGCGCCTGCAAGCTCTAAGCAGTGAGTTAATGCACGCCTGTCCACTGTGTACTTTTAAAAACTCTTTGCTGACCCGCATTTAATGCAGGTCAACCTTCCGCCTCTCTGGTCAGCACAGGCCTGCACCTTGTCAACCTTGTGTCTTGTCCAAGCCATGGACCTCCCATGGGCCAAGCTCACCATGAGCTTAGCCAGTGGTCCACGACCTCCTGTGCCTTAGTTTAAAGCCTCCCCCACTGTGCCGTTGGCTTCCTTTACACACCATTGCTCCTTTGCTTTCACCCCGGTGCTTGGGAGCTCTAAACCACCAAAGCTTCCTTGGCCGCCATTGCTGGAGCTTGAAGCTCCTCGGTGGACAAGGGTCGCTGGAGAATTCTTCTCCCTCTCCTTGCTTCCATTTGTGCCATCCCTCTGGGACCAAGACCTAACTTGTTTTGGTTTGGGCATTTTCAGAAGTGGCCAAAGGGGATCTTGGAGCTGGAGCTGTAGCCGTGGAGCAACCCCATCTTCTCCAACTCCGGTCTTCACCTTCCTCCACTTCCCAAAGACCTTAGGACCTCCGGTACCTCCTGTTAGTCCCTTAGTCTGCCGGCACCCGCTGAATGCATATTATGGAGCTTTTAAATTGGGCGACGCTGAATGTCACGCGAGCTTCCTTTTTGCGTTTTTGATTTGGCCGTGTGGTGTTTTCATTGTCCTCTCGGCTCGCGGCGTTTAAAACGCCGCCGCCGCTGAGAGTAGGCCCACAGTTGCGCTGGCTATTGCGCCCCGACGGTGCCCTCGGTCGCGCCGCCGCCGTGCCTAAATCGCCGGCGATAAGCCGTGGGGCGTCCTCAAATCTTTGTCGGACGTCCCCGACCGTGCCATTGTCGTTTAGGACAGAGATTCACCGCTTTAAATGCCTCAATCATTGCAATCATGGGGTTAGCGTTAAATGCCATTAACCCCGCGCTTTGCGGCGCATTTAAGACCTCCGTGCGGACCTCCTCGCTGTCCCGCGCATTTATTCCATGTCCAGCGGCGTGCGCGCTGCTGGTCTGGGGCGTCGAGACCTCCTCCGAGGAGATCTGGGCGTCCAAGACCTCCCCTTGCGCTTATCGTGGCGGTCTGCACCTCCTGGAGGTCTGTGGCATTTAGATCTCTGCGTAGGACCTCCTCGAGGTCATCTCACCGTTGAGGACCTCCCCCTTTAGATCTGGTCCGTTCCGAACCTCCCCTCATCGTTGTGGTCCGTTGGATTCTCCATCTACGGCCACGACCTCCCTTCACCTCGCGCATGTGCGTTGCTAGGAGGTCCAGGACCTCTGGACCTCGTGAGCGCGTGTGCGTTGTTCTCCTGGGAGGTCCTGAGCCGTTAGATCTATGATCTGTGGCTCACGTCCTCCCATGCCTTTGTGATTTTTAGAAATTCCAGTGAGCCCTAGTTATAAACTAAAAATGGTATGAACTTTAGAATTGCATATCTTTTTCATTCTAAACCCAAATAAGGTCATTCAAATTGTGTTAGCTCTGTCTTGAACTTGACTTTAATCCAAAAATGATTATAAGTTGAGTTCAGCCCCAGAGCACAGTTTTGCCTTTAGGTTTTAAAACTAACTTTAAAAGTACACTTGAAATAATGCTTAACTTGTAAAAATCGTATATAATGCTCTGTGGATTATTTTTTGAGTGAGACTAACTTTGTTGGTTTCCTCTAATAATGATCTTACTGTGAAAATTAGTTTTGAGCATGTTGCTGTTATAGAAATGAGGACTTGTGCATTATAATTTTGTTCAAGTTCTTGTTTTTGAAAATTTGTAGAGAGTGCATAATAGCTCCAAATGAGGTGAACTCAATTGTGTTATTCATCTCATGAGGTGCTGGTTTTACAGTAAAAATTTCAGCTTCACTTCTGTTCTAGAAAATGTTGCCCCATAATTAAATTAATGAATAGTGCAGTTTGGTATTTTAGGGGCTGAGCAGAATTGTTTTGCTCATAACTTTTGCATTGAGGATCCAAATCAATTGGTTCTTATTGCAAAATTCCCTAAAAATCACCCTCTTGCTGCTGTAGAAAATTCAGAGAATTTGGAGTTCGTTTGTTGTGCTGTCCTTGTTGTTTTTCGTCGTTCTTATCGGTTCTTTATCGCTTTTCCGTTAGGCTTCGACATTTGTGGTGATCCCGAGAGTGACCCTCCGCAACAAATTGACCAGCAACAGCAAGGCAAGCAGTTTGATCATTTCCATCATTGTCCCATTACTTTAAAGCTTAATATATCGTTTTACTTCTATGTATGCATGCTACTTTGTGTTAAATGTCGCTAGCAAGCCTATAGTTGCATGATCTGTAGGAGTTGTTTATCCTCTACTACCATGAGCCTAGGTTATTTGCTGTGGTGGGAGCTCGTTGGATGAGCTCTTATCACTTAGTAGTTTCGATTTAAATTGCTTAGCCATGCTTAGTTCGGTAGTAATGGGCGATCATCGACTTAGTCGATGGTCTTGATCACTCAAAACTGGTTATTACTCCTATATGTCCAGCACTTGTGCTTTGATTAATTTGTAAAATCAAAAACTGAAAATAAAAGATTGATTTAGACTTGGGCATATTGGATGGATGGTGCGGTTTTTGGAATGTGGTGGTATGCCTGGGTCCCTAAGGACCGAGTACTTGGGTCACTAAGCCAGCGATTTTATGTGCTAACCACACGAGGGCATATGGAACCCTCTTGACTAAGTACTTTGGGCGGTGTTAATTGGGGTCGCTTTCGGTTGGTGTGTTTTTAAAGATAAAATGTGTGTGTGATGTGGGAGGGAGCATTCGCTTCGGGTAGGTCGTGTGATGTCTCCTTCTCCCGTGGGTTGTGCGACTCGAAATTAGCATTGTCCATTGGAAATGTCTCGTGAGGACTTAGCCGTGCTTAAGATACCAAAGGTAGTGTGCCTAAAGGAAAGGCGGTCGACGTGTGGGTACAGTGGTACACCCCGCAGGATAAAACTATTCAATAGCCTCGTCCTAGGTTATGGACATGCTTGGTAAGGTCGTTCAAGACTAGACTACAACCTTTAATTAAAACTTGACATGGTTGGTATGAACGGGAGTTCATGCTATTGTTGTGGTGACTTGGGTTGGTCACTTCGTGTTGTTCTTGTTGTTGTTATCATGTTATTTATCTCGTTGTTATTTCAACAATTAAAAATGCTTTGTCAAATTGCCTTCAATCTACTATATTATTGCAAATGAAAACTTGCTTTGTGCTAAAATGAGTCCAAAGCCTCATCCACTTAAATAAAGCTTGCATATAGCTAAATTATAGTTCTGTTATCTTACACGTCAGTCTTGCGAGTACAATAAACAATTTATTGTACTCATTTGCTTTGCTTAACAACTTTGTTGCAGAGGAGGTAGAGCCCAAAGGGCTTTACTTTTGTGAGCTGTGCGGCGGTTGGGAGAGCGACTAGCTTGGCGGTCCGGTCAGTTGCCTTGTGGGCTAAAGGCACACTGGTTGGTTCTCTTATTTTGGGCCATCTTTATGGCACTTTTTCTTCCGCTGTGTATCTTTGTTGTATTGTTGTTATTTGGCCAGAAGGCCCCTCTTTTGTAATAACCTATTCCTTTAATATTAACTTCTGGTTTGTTGCTTATGTACTATGTGTTGTATGGAATTGATACATTCTTTTGTTGTGAGGTATGTATACTGCATTCTGGGAAGTATACATCTCTCGAGACTGGGTTTATTTGGTTGATAATACTAGGGTCAATTGGATGACTAAGTATTATTAGCTTAATAAACGTCGGGGTCTCACAATGGCGTTGTTCTTGACACAACAGGCCAATGCAATTTCTAATGTACATACTTGTTCTTAATTTTTTAAGGCCTTTCAGTCTACATTTCACATTTCAAAAAATACAATCAACTATTTTGATTTCACATATTACAAATCAACAAAAGTAATTAGGATTTGGGATTGAGATGCACCTGCCCCACGCCCCGCCCCGCGTCACACCCTCGCTCATCCCATCACAGTCGCCCGCGCTGCCTTGCTCGCGTGGAGAACATTTCCCTACACGCCCGTGCCGGCTGACGCCACGTCGCACGGTCGTGCACACCACCACCCAGAGCAAGCTTTCCCTCGTCGGCTCGCCGCTTGCTAGTTCGCCACCTCGACCCTTCCTTGCGTCGACACCGCTTGTGGCTTCGTGCTCGTGTGTGTGTGTGTGTGTGAGAGAGAGAGAGAGAGAGAGAGAGAGAGAGAGGTGTTAGGTTTGACTTAAGATGGACAGTGCTTGGAATCTACTGTGAGGAGATATGGGATTTCCCTGTTTGATTGTTGGGGCCGTGCGCAAATGGAAGAATGGGCCATGTCGTTGAATGGATTGCGGAAGGGATTGTGGTGGGATGGGCTGAAACAATTTAAGGTACACATATGAGTATATGACCCAATTATTGGTATCTATATCTAATATGCATACTTTATACTTGGTATTTTGAGAAAAAATGGGTGTTCAACTGAACACCCATGAACCTAGCCAGGTCTGCCCCTATGTGCATGCATACATTTTGGAAAGAAGTACCTAATGGAAGAAAATAGGGGCATACAACTACATGATCCATGCATGATGGAGTTGTTATGTTTCTAAGAACCCCAACAACTTATTTATGTTCATCAAGTTGTATTTTCCTTCAAGCTTCTATTATTATTTCCAATGTTTAAGATGTCTTAAAATTCTAAATAGCCTACTAGATAATCAAATATATTCTCATGCATGAAAGTTATATAATTTGATACAACAAACTTTGAAATAAATCTAGCTGCGCAAATACGTGGGCCACCCTGCTAGTTCTAATTTATTCTAGAACTAATATCTATATATATAACACTAAGCTTGTTTTATTTTAGTAAAATCTTTTAACCATTCGATTGAAATCCTAAACTCGAATCTTCCCAACATTTACTATATAAACCCACCTTCATTCTCCAATCGCCCAACCCTAACCCTAATATGTCAGCATCGGCGCCAGCCCGCATGCATCCTTGCCGGCACCACCAGGGAGGCCCTCTAGCCTATGTCACATCATCCCCTCCAGCTTGTGTCCTCTTGTGCTTCCTTCTTTATCACTAGGTCCCTGTCGACAATCAAGTCGCCGATCTTACAAAATGAAAAGAGGAAAATGGCAAAGAGTTCTTGGGAGAGAATTGTGAGGATCCCCGGGTTATTTCCGTAAGACCAAGGTCTTCCCAGTCTTATGGAGATAACGCTGGGCCTCAAGTTAATGGATTCTAAGTTAACTCCATCTAAGTGAGAGGTCTTTACTGAAACTAAAGCCCCGGTGATCATGCGTACCGCTCCTCTGCAAGTACTGCATGATTATCGGTTCTCTAGTCAATCAAAGACCACACTTAGTGAGTTAAAATAGAATCCATGAATAGTGAGCATGAGGTCATGTTGGCTCCCAAGATCAGCGACCAACATGCCCAAACTCACATACAACATTGATCACATCCATACAACATTCATACATTAATGGTTCAAAAGACATACATCATAGTAGTTCAAGTCTACAACTATTACAAGTGGCCGACTGGCCAAATTCAAATAAGATCTTAAAGTAGCAGCGGAAGCAAGTAAATAAACCAAAAATCCAGCATGGTATGCCCCATAACCCATCGGCAACCGACTAAGAGTTAAATGATAGCACTACTCGTCAGTGTCACCTAAATCGACACTCACAAGCTCAGCGGGCTCACACTCTTCTATACCTGGAACCGGTAGACAAACTGGTTGAGTACAAAGTTGTACTCACAAGTCTTACACAAAGATAAAATTAGTTATGCATAGTGGGCATTCAAAGGATAGCATTAGTGGCTTTAGTTTTGCGAAAAACGCAACAATTTTCCAACCTACACATACTAGTTTATCAATTACCATTTTAAAAACAGATTTGAAGTAGAAGTAAATCATGTGATAAAGTAATACAAAGATAAACAAACAAACAAATAAATAATCAAAGTAGCAGCCTACTTTGATACATAAACATGCATAAACTCCCGTTCATGCCGAATACCAAGTTATACCCACAAATCTTAATTCAAAATCTAACAATAGCAACCACATACTCAAGCGATCGTCCATAACCATGCACACGACTATTCGAATAGATTTATCTTTGCAGAGGTGTACTACTTTACTCACACGATTCAATTAGCCTGTAAGTCTCCAGATGCCTCCAAAAATAACACACTTCCTTAGGTATACCGGCCGGGGTGAATCGAGATACGGTCGTTTTTTGCAAGAAAATCCTATTGGGCTAAGTCCCCCTTGCAAGATGTTCCCTTACTTAGTACAAGCGACTGATAGCACTTGCTAAACGGCTCACAAGTTGTATTGGAAATACCGATGCAACGCACAAATTAAAAATTGGTGCTCCCTTGCACACTATATAATATTACATCGGCTCCTATGGACAAATGATCAACACAAGTGCCCTTACGCCACCATGGGATGTAACACAATAAGGCCTTCCCCCGTGTGATAGCATGAGTTTTACTTGAATCATAGGTACCAAAGTTCGGTCCTTGTTGGTCTGGACAAGCCAATCACATACCCAATCTCGTGCACGAAGGCACCCTCACTAGCAACCATTTGTCCGGACCTCAAAACTCATTTAAAATAATAAAGTTTAACTTATAAAATAGATACGAAGATCTGGAATAAAAAGGATATAAGAAAGTGTGTTTTCTCCCATAATTGTCGAGTTAATCATGACAATCAAACTACCGTTCTAGACTTGCAGGGCTAAACAAAACCGTACAATAATTCACACAACCTATCTTAAGCATGTGGTACTAGAATAATTCAAGATTAACCTCAACGAATAGGATATAACTAACTACACATCACAAAAATGGCGACATAGAAAAATAAGTATGCAAGCAATTATCATTGCACTAACTTATAAAAAACTGGGATCAAATATGATGCATAAGAAATTTCAAATGATGCTTGCCTTTCTGTGAGTTCACTTGCTCACTCTCGGTTACGTACTTTCTTACTTCCGGCAACTCGGAATCTATAGAAAGACGATATCGAATAAATATCGAGAAAAACTAAAAAATTCAAAATGCTCAAAACTGCATGAATTTTCTACAGTAGCTAGATGATGATTTTATATGAATTTAGGTGAAAGAATTATTCCATTTGGACAATTGGACTTAGTATGTGAGAGTTATGAAGGTTTGAATCTTAGTTTTCACAAAAAAAATCCAATTTTAATTCCAATCGATTCTGATTCACGAATTTAATTATTTGGTCAAAATTTGTAGAGTAGTGGTGGGAAAAATGATTAAATAGGTAATTATAGGATAATAATATAAGATCAAAATAATTTGGTTCATCCTATTTGGAGTTTTTATGAATTAGTTATGAATTTTTAAAGTTAAAAGCATTTTCTAGTTCAAAAATAAATCAACTTTGGATCATTTTCCAAAAACTATATTCTCTGTGGCAAAGTCATATTTCAATGCTATTTAAAATTAAAATACATTTAAAAATAAAATTATCAAACTTGGTTTCACTTGATTTGGAGTTGGTTTGTACTAGTTATGACTTTTTGAAGTTAAATGAATATGCAATGCACAAAAAATTGTATTCCGAATTTTTCTAAATCATTTAATACTTTTTGCACACATGCTAACCTAGCCTCTATCATGACAAATGGGGCCTATGTATTTACTTTTCTTTTCCATTTAATTCCTAAAGGAAAACATCTACTGACAAATCTAATCTTTTCATAAGCATTGACTTAACCGATTATCCGGCGTTGAATCCACTCACATGCATAACACTCTCTGATCATATTCTCATATCTTGATCTAAATCCCATACTAACCTCCACTAAGACATTATCAAGGTAGTCAATCCATCGAGTGATGCCCGAACTCACGATCTTCCAACTATACAATCTATCCGATAATTATACAAAATCCACCGACTTATGGGCATATGACCATGACTAAATCCATCAATCATTCTCTGATATATTATTTAAGCTAATACTAACTATCTAGCTCTACTAGTCTTGCCTCGGCAAGTCACATTCGTATAAACCAAAATTTCCACCGATCGAGGTTTATTTGACCAACCGACACCTAATGAGCTTTAAAATTTAATAGCATATCCACTATTTAATAACTCATTAATCATCCAACTTATATCTATTTCACTGGACTAGTCGTGTACAACATTGTAAGGACCTGTCCTGAGAGATCTGGAGGGGACTCCCAGGACCACCTGGAGGGCCTCCAGGACCTCCCAAGAAGACTCAAAGGTCCACCCGGAGATCCGTCAAGACCACCCGGAGGTCCTAGCTTATGCACACAACGAGCTAGTCCCAAGATCAGTAAGCTAGCTCGCACAGACTCACATTGGTGACATCACAACCAAACAACAAACTTAAAGATGAAGCAAACAAATTAATATATTAACAAAAGACCTTATGGTCAAGCTTGTTTATAGAGGTGCCACGCAGGGCTAACCACAAAAGGAAAACCTGCAGCGGAAATAAAACGCAAGCGGGAGCCAGATGACAAGGCCATAGGCTATCGAGTGGAGGACGTCTCCTAGTGCGCATGGTCTTCAAAGAGCTCCCCTTCGTAGAGCACTGAGCTCCCTGGATCACCCTCCTCTGCTGATCAAATAGAGGGCACAAGCCATAAGAACTTTGAATGTACTCAGCAAGCTGTGGGAAAAATGAATGCAATAATAATCATGCAAAGCTTAGCAAGGGTAGCTGTAGGGTTAGTTTGCCGAAAGCAACATTTATTGGAAATACATTTAATCGATTGCAAGGCACAAGTTGAAAGATAATACATAAGTAACAAGTTTCTTTTGAAAACCAACCGTGAACACCCGTTCACAGCACAGACCACTCGAGGACCACCCAGCCACTCGAGGTCCACCCACAACCTCTCTGGAGCACCAACTCCAGAGTCCCCAAGACTACTCTAGAGCTCCCAAGACTACTTCAGAGCACCGACCCTGGAGCACCTAGGACCACTCTAGAGCTCCCACGACCACTTTTTGAGAAAACAATCTACCCCTTGCGTGAAAGAACCGGGCATGTCCATAACCGAGGACGCGACTATTCAAATAGATTTTCACTCTGCAGAGGTGTACAGCTTTACCCACAAGAGATAATCATCTTATATTGTCCATTCACACACTTCTGAGGTGTGCGACTAAGAGATTATCACAAGGCCTTTACAAAGCTCCGTTTTGACGTTGGTTCTGCCCGCTAAGGTTTCGCCATCCTAGTGGGCACCTCTTGCGCCATAATCAGCCAAACACAGAACCGACTCAAAACCTTGCTAATTAGTCGGCTAGGTCCACCCCATCCTGGACATGTGGTTGCACGAAGATGGCCCAGATCAATGGCTTACAAGGTTAAGTCCTTAGATGGCTGCTCAAGCGAGACTATCCACATCCTAATGTGCACACACCACCCACTACTCACTTCCGGCCAACTCGCCTGAGCATAAATCGTTTTCTGGTTCTACCCGGCCAAATGACCACCCGGCCGTGGCACAACAAATTTTAGTTTAAAGCGGCAACAGATGCCGTGGCAACACACATGCCACACTTCGCATTAACCAGCAACACAGACCGTGACAACACATGTCACAAATCATGTGCGTTGGGGTAAAGTAACACATTGAATTATGTGTAAAACCAACACAGGCTAAAGCATGTCTAAGCATAATACGCGCCCAAGTTGGTATTCAACAATGTCCAACTAAATAACCCATCCTACGGCTATCCAAGGATACATGTCAACATGTCATTTGCAAATTAACAAGGAGGCATAAAAATGAGTAGGTAAATAATTAGGCCCAAAACCATTTTTATACAACTAGCCATACAAGTTTATACCAAAACAAGATACTTTTGTAAAATGGGATCAAAATGGTCAAAGGTCCACGACTTGCCTCCGGTGAATTGCTGAGATGCTTCGGTCGAGGTAGCTGGATCCAGGAACTCCTCAGTGAAACTGGAATCTACGCGTTTGAAAAGAAAACAAATGAATAAAGCAACTCCAAGTAAAAATTGAAGAGAACTTAACTAGAATCAAAGGAAAAGAGGTCCACTAAGAGGGAGGTCCAAACGAAAGGGAGATCCACTCCCAGGGAGGTCCGAACCAGAGGAGCGCGGAAAGCTCACCAGAACAGAGAGAGAGAGAGATTGAAGGAGAGGATTGAGTCAGGAACAAAGAGGAAAATGGGTGCTCTGTGGTGCTCTTTCTAAAGGAGAAGAGGAAAGGAGCACCACCAAGATGGAGCGACAAAACTCAAGGCAATGGTACACTGCTAGAAGGTACGGAAGGTGGCTGGAGCAGGCAAGGGAGGAGAGAAGTGAAGGAAAGGTCAAGGTGGAGCTAACAGCATTAAATGCACGCAGACTTTTGCCACAGCAATGACGGGACAAGAGGTAGGAAAAAGGTGAGCAGGGTTCTGACAGTGCTGACAGATGGGACTGGTCGGAACAAGGAGGAGGTCCTGGGGAGGTCAAAGGAGGTCCTGGTGGTCGTGACTAGAGAGAGGTCGTGACCAAGGGGGAAGTCAAAGGAGAGGTCGTGACCCAAGGGTGGTCGTGACCCAAGGGAGGTGGTCTTTGCAAAAAGACCAAGAGAGGTCCCGAGGACGAGGAGGAGGTCCAATGGAAGAGATCTGAAAGAGGAGGTCCAACGGTGGAGATCCTAAATAGGAGGTCCAGATTAGGAGGGGGGGGTCATGACCAACAAGGGAGGTCCTGATCACAAGGGTGCTCTTTGCAAAAAGGCCACGAGGGTGGTCTTTGCAAAAAGGCCACTAGAGTGGTCTGAACCAACAAGGAGATCTAAACCAACAGAGAGGTCTAAACCCAAAGAGAAGGTCTAAACCAACAAAGAGGTCTAAACCCAAAAGAAAGGTCGTGAGTCAAAAGAGGAGGTCTAGACCAAGGGGTGGTCGTGCCCGCAAAGGTGGTCTTTGCAAAAAGACCAGGAGGTCCTGAGGACAAGGAGATCCTGAGGAGGTCGTGACCGCAAAGGTGGTCTTTGCAAAAAGACCAAGGGGGTGGTCCTTGCAAAAGACAGGTCGTGACCAACAGAGTGGTCTTGACCCAAGGGGGTGGTCTTTGCAAAAGACCGAAAGGAGGTGATCTTTGCAAAACGACCTGGAGGGTGGTCTTCGCAAAAGACCAAGAAGGAAGGAGGTCCTAAGGGCAAGGAGAAAACACGCAGCAAAGTGGGGCCATCCGATTTTGATCGGGCGGTCTAGAGTAAAATGAACGTTCGGACCAACCGGGCGCTGCATCTCAATCGGATTGTCCAAAATAAATCTTACGATCCACAAGGGAGGAGGGCGCGGAGCTGTGCGAACCAAAAGGGGAGGTCTGGACTCAAGAGGAGGTCCAAATGAAATGAAGGAGATCCAAAGAAAAATATCCAAAGGAGGTCTCGACGGTCAAGATGAATCAAGGGGAGGTCCTGACGATCAAGATCAAACAAGGGGAGGTCCTGACGGTCAAGATGAATCAAGGGGAGGTCCTGACAGTCAAGATGAAACAAAGGGAGGTCTTGACGGTTAAGATGAATCAAGGGGAGGTCATAACGGTCAAGATCAAACAAGGGGAGGTCCAAATGGACACGAAGAGGTCCAAATGAACACGAGGGAGGTTCGAAACGGACAGAGAAGGAAAGAAGGTCAATCGAGAGAGAGAGAGAGAGAGAGAGAGAGAGAGAGATCCAGAAGGGAAAAATTCAACCCGAATTTGAATTTTGGAAATCAAGGATGTTTGAAACACAAACCTGAGCTTGGAACATCTCGGGGGTGGTTGTGACCCAAAGGGGAGGTCAAAACCGAAGGGAGATTCAAACAGAGAAGGAGGTCTAGAGAGGTCTGAACGAACAGAGAGAGAGAGAGGAAAACAATGCCAGAGCTCAAGCAACTCCAAATAAACCAAACTTTCGCATTAGTTAAAGTACGATTAATTCAAGTTAAATCCCCAAATTTTCCAAAATTTCCAAGTTAAGCTTGATCCAACCAACAAAACCGAATGGTTATTTTTGTTTTGATTTTTTTTTCAAAAACTACTGAAAATTGGGATGTTACAAACCTACACCCCTTAAATGGAATCTCGACCTCGAGATTCGGGCTAACTAGAGAATAGGTTGAGGAACTCGGATTTTGCCCGCTCTTCCAACGACTTTCTCTTTTGAGTGATACAAAACCGCAACTGACACTACACGGACCAGAGACTTACTAGGGACAAAGTTCTGAGCCGGTTGGGCTAGCTCCACGGTGACATGATTCACTTGACCCCTTGTAGAAGGAGCTGGAGGTCTGGCGGCTTGACCTGGATTCTGGAGTGGGGCTTGCTTTCGCGGGGGATGCTGTGGGCAGTTGTTGGCGTAATGACCCTAATGATGACAGCTGAAACACTAGATTCCTGTGGCTGGATTGATGCTTCGGGGCTGCTGGCTGCTGGTGTTGTTGTTGTTGAAGAAGCGAATTCCAGGAGTAGCTGGATGAGGCGCTGTCGTAGGGGTCTTGAAGGTGCCAGGAGGTCCTGGGCGTTGGTGTTGCACAAACGTCCTAGCTCGCTGAGGAGGTCCTTGATGAGCACCAGGTTGTGACATCTTCCTCTTGTATGACTCCAAAAGCTCGCGGCGAGATTCTTCAATGAGCATGGCCTTGTTCACAAGATGCTGGAAGTCTGCATAGTCATTGCCAATGACTTGGACCTTCAAGCTTGGGTTGAGTCCTCGCTTGAACCACTTCTGCGCGCATCGTCTGTGGCAACATCTTCTAGGGCATAACGGGCAAGCTGAGTGAACTTGTTGAGGTATTCACCCACTGACATGCTTCGTTGTTTCAGCTCGCGAAACTCGTTCCTCTTCATTTCCACCTTCCCGTCGTGAACACGGAAGTGCCAGAAGGCTTCGGAGAACTCAGTCCAAGTGATGTTCCGGTGATTTACATGGGCGACACAGTAGTTCTCCTACCATTCTGTAGTGGTGCCTTGTAACATCCCAAATCTGGGTGTGTGTTTCAAATGTAAGAAAACGAGTAGAAATTAAAACTTTTCTTGCATCTTGTAGTTTTTGAACTTTTTTGTAATTCTTGTAAAGGAATTGTGGAATTCAAAAACTTAAATCTCCAATTGACTAAAGTCAATCCCCTCTTATCAATCCTTGTTAAGAATCTTGTGTTCAACCCCTGAAAATATTTTTCCTTGGTTCTAGGGATGCTGTGTGACACCTCTGAAAAATTTCATAATTTTTAGAAATTATTTGATAATTTTTGGAGGCAAGTCAAATCAGTTTGACACTTGGTCAAACCCTAGAACAAACCTTGAGGAATTTCTTGAGATAAATGCAGTACATGAAAATCTCTGGGAATTTTATGTAAGGTTAATCCTGGACTGAGAAACCTCCAGTCAAAATTTCAGAATTTTTGGAGTTAGTTTGCTACCTCTAAAATTCTTCCAAACTCAGCTTTCAAATTCAAACCTAAATCACAGATTGCCTTTGTTCCTTGAGTGCAGGCCGGCCCTTGGCTTGACCCAACCGCTTAACTCAGATTGGCTCGGTCGCTTTGGCGCGAGTTGCCAGGGCCGTTGGATCTCCATCAGGCGCCCACGCTTGCACGGTCGCTCGACCTCGATCGCGTGTGGACCGTTGGATGTTGATCCAACCGTCGCAGTCGCGCCCGTGCCTGTTGGTCTGACTCAACCAACTCGCTCACTGTTGGACTCAAGCCGCACATGGTTGTGTCGCTGGCGGGTGGGCCTCGCGCCGTGAGTCGTCTCCTACCTCCGGTCGCCTCGCGCGTGCACGCCAGAGCGCCATGGCAGGGCGTGGGTGACGCAGTGCCGTGTCCTTGGTGTCCTCGTCAACGACTCTTTGCATTAAATGCTTGTTAGCGCCTCTCACCCTCAAGGTCGCAGTCTCACCTGCTCCCGTCGCTCATAGCGCCCGTGAGCCCGTGGTGAACCGAGCTCACCATTGAGCTTTGCTTGAGCTCAAATCTTGCTCTTCGGCTATAAGAAGCCCTCAAGCTCCCTTTCTACCTCTCTTTAATCCCCCTGTAGCTTCACCTTGCTCCTCGAGGCTTGGTTGAGCTCAAGTCACCTTTTCCCCAAATTGCCATTGTCGGCCGTGGAGCAAGCTTCGTCGTCCCGGTGCTCCAAGGGTTCTTCTTCACTTCTATTCACATCACTTCGCGCCCCTTGTCATCTTGAACATTTCCCCTAACCTAATTTTGGTTTGCATTATCAGGAATCAACTAATTTGGGGTTTGTTCAAATTCGGCCGAGTTCAACTCTTTTCTTCCTCATCTCCGGTAAGCTGCCCCTCTCTTCAATTCTTTGCTCATGGACCTTGCTTGAGCTATGTGGAAGCTATCTTGATGATCCAACCTTGCTCATTTTGCTCAGGCCGCTATCTCCTCGTCGTCATCCTCAACGCCGGCAAGCTTCATCGTCACCGGAGCAGCTCCGGCCTCCTCCTTGCCTTCCCTGCCCTCAGGTAGCTTCGCATTAGTCCCTAGTAGCTGTGGCACCGCTTACTTGAACTGTTGCGGAGCTCCTATTACTGCTTGTCGTTTGGCCGTGCGTGTCACCGTCGTTCCTCGCCGGCTCGCCGCCGTTCTGGGCCGACTCAGCCGCAGTGAGTGGTCCCGGTGGGTGCGCAAGGCTATTGCCGACCTGGGCATGCTCTTGGTTTGCGCCGCCGTGGCCGGAGTCGCCGGCGGTGACCAAATCTCCGCGCTCGGGTGCGTTGTCGGATGCGCCGGCACTGTAGCTGGTCATTTAGGACCAAATCTCGTCATTAATGCTTAATGATTGGCTTAGGTGTTTAATGGCTGTCTTAAGCGGGCTCATGAGTCGTTGACGAGTGGGTCCCACGCCCTCAAAGCCTCACTGTGCGTGTGCAACGTGTGCTTAGCTGTGAGCCGTCCATCTCCAGATCAGCGGCTGAGATTCGCGGGCGTTCGCGCGCGCACGTTCAAACACGCCAGCGTCCGATTCGTGTGAGCCGTTAGATTTGATCTCAACGGTCCCCATTCGTTTGATTCCACGCGCACGTCGTCGCGTCGGCCTGTTCATTTGGGCCATTGGATCCAAGATCGACGGGCCAGGCTTTTCCGCTTTGAATTCGTTTTAGGAATTTCCCGAGAGAATTATTTGTGACCTGAAAAAGGTATTAACCTTCTAAAATTTGTAACTAATTCGATTTAGCTCCGTTTTAGTTGATTCAAATTTTGTTAGCTCTGGTTTGAACTAAGATTTAATCTAAAAATGGTTGGAAGCTTGATTCGGCTCCAAAAAATGGTTTGGTAAAATTGTTTAGAAATAGGCTTTAATTGTTGCTCTAAAAATTGTATTTAACTTGAAAATTGCGTAAGTAATTCTCTGTAGATCCTTTTTGAGTGAAACCAATTTTTTTGGGTTCCTCTATTAGTGTGCTTAATTTTAGAATAGGTTTTAGGCATGCCACTATTTTAAAATCTTTGTGGGTGCATTTTGTTTGGTGCTCTTTTGCATGTCTTTGAAAAATCATAGAAAATGCATCCTAGCTCCAAATGAGGTGAATCAAATTGTGTTGTTCATCTCATGACGTGCTGTATTTACCATAAAAATCCCAGGTGCAACACCTCTTTGGAAAATTGTGCTAAAGAATTAAATTTGGATGAACAGTACCCGATTGTAATTTTTCAGCATTTTCCAGCCGGCTGAAATTGTTTTGGCCATAACTTTAGCATCAAGTATCCAATTTGATTGATTCTTGTTGCTAAATTCCTTAAAAAATCAAGCTCTACCTGCTGTGTAAATTTCATGGATTTTGGTTGACTTTGGTTTTTAAGTCTTTTCGGTGTTCTTCGTTTTTATCGGTTCTTTTCGTTCTTTTCGTTAGGCGCCGACAAGTCCGTTGACAACAGAAGTGATCCTCTGCAGTATATTGAGAAACTTCAGCAAGGCAAGTAGTTTGATCATGATAATCCAATTACTTTCAAAGTCTAATACTTTGTTTACAAACTGTATGTATGCATGCTTTTGTGTCAAAGTTTATTTTCCCGATTAGAGGTAGCTAATCCTATTGCATGGTTGCCCTTAAATTGTCTATCCCCTGCCACTAAACATAAGGTATTAATCTCGCCGGTGAATTAGAGCCCGGTGGTTGAATTATGCTCTTTATTGTCTTTACGATGTCATGCTTAGAAATGCTTAGCTACCGGTAGAATTGGGCGGTTATCGACTTAGTCGATAACTTTGATCTCACAAAATTATTATTACCATTATGCTCAGCACTTTGTGCTTTGTTACTTTGTAAAGTCAAAAACTGAAAATGAAAATGAAATGTTTGAGACTTGGGCACAATGGTTGATGGTGTGATCTTATGGTGTGACTGGAATGGTGCCCGGGTCAACAAGGACCGAGTTACTTGTGTCACTAAGCCAAGCGATTGTTGCGTGCTAACCACACGAGGGGGATATGGTACCTCTCTTGACTTAGTACTTTGGCGTGGGTTAGCTCCGAGTCGCAGGAGGTTGTGTGGGTGTGTGGTGTTGAAAAAGAAAATTGTGGTTATGTGTTGGGTGAGCGGGAGTGGAATCCGGTTTAGGTTCTCCACACCGAAGGGCATTGTAGTTGTCCGAGAGCTTTACCCTAAAGTGGTAGTTGACTTTCAGCTTTACAATGACTCTGTCTCAACGTATGGGTTTCCATCCATACGGGCGACTCGTAGTTAATGCACAATATCGGAAATGTCTCGTAGGACTTAGCCTTGCCGGCATACCTTCGGAAGTGTGCTTGATCTAGTGGCAACAAAGGCGGTCTGATGTGTGGGTACATTGGTACACCCCTGCAGGGTTCAAACTATTCGAATAGCCTCGTCCTAGGTTATGGACATGCTTGGTAAGGTCGTGCAAGAACTAGACTATAACATTTAATTAAAACTTGATGTGGGTGGTATGAATGGGGAATTCATGCTATTGTTGTGGTGGCTATTGGGTTAACCACTTCCAGGATGTTCTGTTATTATTGTTACTTGTTGTCTCGCTGCTTTTGTCAAATAAAAACAGATTGTAAAACTGCTTTAAATCTATTACATTATTGCAAATGAAAACTTGCTTTATGCTGAAAATGAGTCTAGAGCCTCCTCCACTTAAATAATCTTGCATGTAGCATATGTATAGGCTTGTTACCCTACACGTAAGTCTTGCGAGTACATTTTTGTACTCATTTGCTTTGCTTAAGTAATTATTGCAGAGGAGGAAGCTGATCCCCAAGGGATCCACTTTTGTGAGCTGTGCGGTGGGTTTGACGACTAGGTTGGCGGCTCGGTTGGTTGCCTTGTGGGTTAAAGGCACACTAATTGGCTCTTGATTATCGCCATCTTATGGCTTTTGCTTCCACTGTTTATTCATCTCTTTAGCTGTTATTTGGCCGGTCAGCCCCTTTTGTAATAACTCTATTATGTATGTCTTTTGATTTGCTTAGTTGTGCTTCGGTTCTATGTGTGGAATGGAATTGATGCATACTTTTGTAAAGGGGTATGTGTACTACGAGTTCTTGGGAAGTACATGTATCTCGAGGCACGAGATATTTTGTTTGCGATGCTAGGACCAAGTGGATGGTTAAGCATGACAAGCCGAATTTTCCAGGTCCTCACATGCCTTCAAGTTGGTGTGATGCATAGAGAACTCTATCACGGCCGTCACACTGGATGATGGCAAGCTTCTTTTCGGTCGAGCGCAGCCAGTCATCGGTATCCAATGGCTCAGAGGAGCTAGAGAACGTGGGAGGTCGGGTCCTCATAAACTCTGCCAGCTTGGACTGAGGGAAAACTGGTGGTGGCGGCGGCATGGCAACTGTCTGGTTGTTCTGATTCAACATTGCGAGGAGAGCAGCAGCTGTCTAGTTCTGCTGAGCCATCATCTGATTCATGTCCTGCATCATGGTATTCATCAACTGAGCTTGAGCTGCCATAAACCGACTCCAATTCTGATCTGCAGGGGCTGCCGGAGGAGGTGGGGGTGTGAAAGGTTCCACTGGCTCATCCTGGCTTGTTGACTGGCGAGTCTGCACCATCTGTACAAACTTCTCAAGCTTAATAGAGGAGGAGAAGAAAGCACAATAGGTGAGAGGAAAAATCACCATAGACGAGTGAGAACAAGGAAAAAAGATGGAACAACCTAATTGGGAAAAGTAGGTTAAACCCAAGAGAGCAAGTAGCCGAGAGGCCAAAAGAAGCAAAAAAGGATGCAATAGGACCTACTACTGGAGTCTTATTGTACGGGCTAATGATACGAAACCAAGGAGGACCACTCTATTGAAGCCTTCTAACTTAACTTAGGGGAAATGGTCGACTAAAACAAAGCTCGATCTTATAAAGATTACTGAGATAAGGAGGTCAATTTAAATTTGAAAACGAAGTTCCAGAAGAGGTGAGATGCAAGATCCTGATAATGAGACAAGAAAAGATAAGATCAGAGGAGAAGGATTGCGATAAGATTAGAGAAGAATAGAATAAGATGAGAGAAGAATATCTACTCAAATTAATCAGTTGGTTTGATTTAGAAAATAAAATTTTGAGACTCTGGACTAAAGTGACCATGCTAACTAAGGTTACTTCCTACAGCCAATACAGCTCTGATACCACCTTTGTAAGGACTTGACCCGAGAGATCTAGAGGGGATTCCCAGGACCACCCATGAGGTCTGACAGGACTACCCGGAGGTCTGGGAGGTCCTCCAAGACCACCTAGGAGGTCTCCCAGGACCACCTAGAGGGCCTCTAGGACCTCCCAGGAGGACTCAAAGGTCCACCCGGAGATCCATCAAGACCACCCGGAGGTCCTAGCTTCTGCGCACAATGAGCTAGTCCTAGGATCAGTAAGCTAGCTTGCACAGACTCACATTGGTGACATCACAACCAAACAACAAACTTAAAGATGAAGCAGACAAATTAATATATTAACAAAAGACCTTATGGTCAAGCTTGTTTATAGAGGTGCCACATAGGGCTAACCACAAAAGAAAAACCTACAGCGGAAATAAAACGCAAGCGAGAGCCAGACGACAAGCCCACAGGCTATCGAGTGGAGGACGTCTCATAGTGCGCATGGTCTTCAAAGAGCTCCCCTTCATAGAGCACTGAGCTCTCTGGATCACCCTCCTCTACTGATCAAACAGAGGGCACAAGCCATGAGTACTTTGAATGTACTCAGCAAGCCGTGGGGAAGATGAATGCAATAATAGTCATGCAAAGCTCGGCAAGGGTAGCTGTAGGGTTAGTTTGCAGAAAGTAACATTTATTGGAAATGCATTTAATCGATTGCAAGGCACAAGTTGAAAGATAATACATAAGTAACAAGTTTCTTTTGAAAACCAACCGATCAAATACACATATCCCGCCACAACAATCTAATTATTCACATCCACCAATATATCGATACATAATCACACCTACGCACAAATACAACCTAATCGGAGAATTATACCGATCTTAAGTTACCAAATCATTTTTACAATTAAACATGCATAAATAGATGACATGCACATGACTAATATGCAACATGCACGACTAATATCGTAACGCGGTAACAAAAATAATATTAAAGATTTTACCATGGCACTAGGCGTGCGTGTCATCACCGGGGGTCGTCTTCTCGGCTTAGCGTCCGCCGTAGTCGTCCACGTCTGACTCCGCATTGGCGCTACCACGTCATGCCGCCTCGCCTCGCTCGGGTCGCCGCGCCGCTGCATACATGGCCACCGCATCGCTGCTCCACCGTCGCATGCATGCATCACCACCTCGTCGTGTATGTCGTCGGGCTACCACACTTGGCCACGCCCTCGGCTCCTCTCTTGATGCCGCGTTCTCGGCCCTGCCTACGGAGCTGCAGCTCGCATGCATGCATGCACGTCCGGTGTACATGCATGCGCTGCACACGGCACTGCATCGCTGCTCCCGACCATCACGCCACACAACGCCGTCGAGCCCGGCCTCGCCGAGCCTCCGCTTCTCCGCATGCACCGCTACTGATGCCGCTGGATAGCGCCGGGCCCCATCTTGTCGCCGCTGGACTGCACGCCGCTGCTCCGCCACTGCAGAGCCTTGCCACTGGCCGCCCCAGGCTCAGCCACTTCCGGGCTGCACCCCCATGTCGACACCGCGACGCTGCCGTGCACCGCTGGCCGCCGTTGCTGCTCCCGGCCTCCTTGTCACCTCCATGCCATCGGCCAACCTGGGCGCCGCTAGCCACCTCGCCGCCGTCGCTGCTCCAGCTGCGTGCATGCATGCTGGCTAGCCCTCACCACCATGGCGCTGCTACTGCTACTACTAGCCAGCAAGCTGTGCGCCCGAGCCATGGCTGCTGCTGCGCCATATGTGCTGGCTGACCACGGCTGCCGTGCTGGCCACACCAGGAGCAAGGAGCCACCTCATGCCACGACTGCCTCCCCCTATGCATTACCGTCGGCCTCCTCTTCCAGAAAGTCCAAGACTTCATGCATGTAGATGTTGTTTGTATAGATGGAATGCTTGCGTGCTTGTGATAGCAATGGGATAACATGCAGAGCTTGATTTTTGATTTTGGATAGTGAATGAGAAGAGGGAAGGTGGCAAGAATATGAGCTCAAGTATAAGAAGGAAATGGTTGTGCAGCTCGGTTTGGGGGAGGAAGAAAGGAATGGCAGTGGGGAGGCTGCTTAATAAAGAAAGGAGGAAGATGGCAGCTTTTCTGTTTGAGGATAAGAGAGCTAAGATGAAAGAGAAAGTGGCAGGAGCTGTTCGGTTTGGGGGAGGGGGAGAACCGAATGGTAGTGGCATGTGACTTGGTTGTGTTCGACTGTGCACAAGAAATGGACAGTGGGGTGAGAATTTGAGATGGTGTGGCTGTGTGTTGCTCGGTTGGGGAGAAAGCAATAGGCAGTGCATACAGCTTGGCATGTTGGATGAATAAACAAGTGTAAGTGAGGATGGAGTTGGCAGTGGGTGAACAGGGAAAATTGATAGTGGAATAAATCGCAGTGTATTTCTCCCTCCTTTTCTCTAACTCGCCCAAACAACCTCGCATGCGCGAACTAACCGCTAAACTGGAACACTCTCGTGATGACGATCGCAACAGTATAACATGCATTGTCGGATTCTTGATTTTTGGTGGTGATTGCAAGGAGAGAAGTTGGGAAAGAGAAAGGACACACAGGCATCTTGCCTGCGGTCGATCGGACTAAAAAAGAGTGATGATACTAATGCATGCATCATGGTATGATTTTTGAAAAGCATGTGAAAACAAGAGATCAATACAATTAATTTTAACTTTAATTTAATTTTTTTAACGTAGTCTTTCAAACAATTGGATCTAAAAAAATGCAACCTTTTAATTAATTCAATTTGATTTTTAAGGCAACATTTTGATTAAACGCTGGAAATTTTTTAAAACATAGTCAAAAATTTAATATATCGCCAAATTAAATATTAACATCTCGATTCTGAAAATTAGGGTGTTACAAGAATGAGACTGCTCTTTTATTGCTATGTACTGGCTATTACATGGGGTGTCTTCAACAAGGTAGTGGACTAATCCTAATTACACTGAGAGTAATACTTGCTATATTGCAGAATCAGACTTGAAACATGAATCTAATGCTGATTGCTATGCTTCAATCCGATGCAGTCTGATGCTCACGCTTCATCTTTAAGTAACCGTTGAAGAGGTGGCAGTTGCTCCTTAAAGAGGTGCCTGTTGGAAGTGCCGAGTATCAACCGTTCGGTAGTTGTGCATCTGTGAGACACACAACTGTAGGGTGGTTGTTGTCAGTGTCTTTGGATTATGAAACATCGCGTGGTATGGACCAAATATGACATATGCTCCATTCATCACACGATGAGGAATATATCCGGAATTAGATCCGGATGCCAGTTTATTGCTTCTATGAGCAGTCATCTGGTCGGGAACTGGGTACAGGACCTCATCCGACCAGGTTTCCCACGATGTAACTTCTGGAATCCTTACGACCACGGGGGTCGTGAGCCTTAGGGGTTACGACCATGAAGACATATGGTCCTTTATTATGTATTAAGTAATACATAGAGATTTTAATCCTCGTCAGCTAGCCCCCGAACTTTAAATGAATTGGCCATGTGAACACTTTTCTCCCGATGAATTCATATCGAGCAAACCCTCATTTAATGCTGTGACACACGAGGTGGTATGTATTCATTTTAAAGTTGAGAAACTGCCTTGGAACTCGAAGAGTTTCTCTGTCCGTTGAAAAAAAAGGTTTTGTCCGTTGGACTTTTGAGTAACTCCTAATTGTGGTTAAAGACTTGCGGCCATAAAATCCCTTAGCATGGGGCTTAGGGCTTTTACGCCTTTTGCTTTTCCCTCGACCACTTTCATCTTCTTGCTAAGAATCTGTTCCAATCCCTTTTGTTCCTTTTCCCCAAATCCTTTTTCGACCACTGTTCTAAACCCAACCATGTCGGATTCGATTACCAAGTGGCTGGTTTCTGATCTGAGTGACAAGAAGCTTAGGGCTCTGGAGGAGATCGGGATGCTTCCGGATAGGAATTTGATTAGATGGAAGTCAGCGGTCGGAGAACACTTTTCGAGCCGTGAGGAAGGATAAATCCCTATTTTCCTCGCCTACATCGAGTGCGGACTGAGGTTGCCGGCTCACAAATTCCTCTCTTGGGTCCTGGAGTATTATGGAGTCAAGTTGGTGAACTTGGCTCCAAACTCCATTGCCAACATCAGCATCTTCGCATACCTATGCGACGCGTACCTGGGGATTTGACCAAATTTGAAGGTCTTCAGGTATTTTTACCAGATGGCGAAGTCGGGGAAGTCGGCGGTCGGACCTGGGGAGTGTTCACTGCTGTGCCTCCACGATGGAAAGGCCGATGAGTACATTCAAATGTACTCAAAATCTTCATGGTCGTCATGAAAAAAGAACTGGTTCTACATGATAGTCATGAAGGATGATGGCCTCTATTTCATCGGCAAGAGGATGAATGAAAATATAAAGTGGAGATCGGCCGAGAAGAAGGAAGGATTGGTCGGAAAGGTGGTTGATGCCATTCAGGAGCTTAGTGCCAAGGGATTGACTGCTTGGCACGTGGTTAGGGACTTTTCCTTGCACCGGATTAGTCCCTTAAAACTCCGAGAGCATTCTCTGCTATGGTATATTAGTCGTGATGAAGCGACCAAGGACTCAAAGGATGATAAGTCTTGAAAGGCTCCGACCAATATGTTTTTATCTAGTTGATTATTTTTGTCTTAACCTTGAAATCTCTTTGTCTTCTTGTAGTCCTCTCTTCTGATGAAATCAGGGAGCGGATCAAAATGATTTGCACCGGGGAGCCTGATACCAAGGCTGCTTTCCTGGGCATTTTGGCTATTGTCTCTAAAGAGGAGAGACCGAGAAGACTCAAGGTAAATAACCACTTTTTCTTCATCTCTTATATATCCTCTGATCTGCATATAATTTTGCTCTAATATGTAGGCGGTCGAGTTGAGGTACACTAAATCCAGCATGGGTTCTTTTTATACCGTTGTTCCGACCGATTCTTGCTTAGAGACCGTACAAGACGATGGTCTTCTGGAGGTAAGAAAGATCATTTGCAGAAAAACATATAATTTGGATGGAAAATTACATTGTCTGATTAAAACTTTGAATTGTAATTCAAACGGGAGAGAAAGAAGGCCCACAGACCGGAGCTGTGGAGGTCATTGGCTCCAGGACGACTGGTCATGATGTGATAGTTGCTACCGTGGCAACTGTGTTAGATGTTGACGAGACCACACCCTTTGACCCCATGGTCAGAGATCTTATTCTCGACCAGCTGGTCGAGAATATTGCTGTCGACTTTCAATTGGTGGATGTGAGGGGTTTAACCAACCCTACCGATTCGGAATCGGTGATGTCGGTTGAAAAGAAGAGGAAGGTGAGCGCGACGGATTTTGCTCCAGAGCGCTTCAAAATAAAGACTAAGAAAGCGACCAAGTACAAATACATGAAATGCCTTATCTAAGTAATTACCTCTGGTGTCTTTTTGAGTCTTGAACCTCTTTTCTTCTTGTCGGTGTAGATCCTTTGGTATTCCGGTTGATGATGACCAGAGCACCCTTTAAGAGAAAGCTCCTAAAAGGGTCGAGCCAGCCCCCGAGCAGGTGGCAGCACCAGCTCAGGAACCCGTGGTGGCTCCGACCACACCTGCGGAGGTGGTGGTTCCAACCCCACTTGTGGAGGTGGTGGTCCTTGAGGAATCTCAGCAGGTTCTGACCCCTATTGAGAGTTCTTCACGTAGAGTCATCTTTCCTCATCGCTTCCGACTCTTCATCGAATCTTCAAAGATAAAGAGCTTAATGAAGCGAGGGGAAGAATTTTGGACCGTCAAGCAAGGACGAGTCCGGACTCTATTTTTGACGAATATAACGATATGGCAATCGAGGTAATCTTCCATGACCACTTTTAATAGCCTTTCCCTTAGAAAATACATAAAGGAGTTTGCTATTTTTATAGCATTTTGTGGAGAATGTCGTTGTGGTCGGAGGACTGGCCCAACAAATAAAGCTCTTCAAGAAAAAGAACTCTGAATTAGAAAGTAAGCACCCTTTTAGTGTCTTCTTCTCTCCTTATTTACCATTTGGCTCTTTTTCTTTTAACTAATTCTCCCTTTTATCATGTTTGACAGATTCAAAGAAGCTTAAAGAAGAAGTTATGGCTAAAGAAGCCATAATTACCAAGCTTAAAGAAGAATATCAGAACAAGAACCGGTCGATCGAATACCTAACGACCAGACACAAAGAAGTCCTTGGTACTATTGAAAAGAAGAGCCAAGGTAACCGGTCGTAAACTTGAATAGTGTGCTTCCTTTTTCTAGTCGTATGTACTTATCTTTTGGTTTACTCATGTAGAAAAAACTCAAGCATTGAAGAGAACTGAGAAAACTCTTGAGTTCGGGCGCGGCAAGGAGGCAGCCTTGGGCAAAATCTTGAAAAAAATGTCAAAACTTTCAACAAGATGCTCTTCGATATGGGATTGGAAACGCAACTACCCAATTTAGGAGATCCCATAGAGAAGATCAACTACCTTGGCCAATAGCTCGAAGACCTCCGGAGTGTCCTCAAGCAACTCGGGAGAACCATGTGCAGACCATGTTTGAAGTTGTCAAGAATGGAGTTAGTTTTGCTTTGGCAAAACTGAAAGTCTCCGACCGTTTCATAAATCTCCAAGCTGTTGAGGAAGACTTTAACTGCTCGAGAGAGGAAGCAACCAAAGTGTTTGAGGAAATGGTGCCTCTTGGACACAAGGTTGTGGAGGAAATGGAAGTCGGGACTCCAACACGCAGCGACTAATTTGGTGGCTCCGAGAAGTAAAAGATTGTAGGACCGGAAAGGCGACTATAGGGGGGGGTGAATAGACGCTTTCTCTATTTTTCACCTCAATCGAACTCAACACTACTTTCACTCTAATAGCTATAAAAGCTATGAAGATCTGTATACAGGCACAGCGGATGACCTGTGTTGAATCCGATCAAACCCCGACACAAAAGATCAAAAACATCTCAAGACAGCACGCACAAGACTGCAACCAAAGCAATCACCAAATCTAAACAGCAAAACTCACAGCACTTAAAGCAGAAGCATTAAACTGATCAAAGATGGAAGCCAAGATATGCAGTCCAAACAATCAATATCTAAGCAGTCGCCGCCGGCTTCTATTCTCTGATTTTTGGGCCCTGCAAGTCGTAACAAAAAAATGCCGCAACCGACTGCTTTTTCTACCAAGGACAGGCCGCCGAGGAAACCAATTTGCGGACCCAGCAGAGCGCCAGTTTCTATGGTGCACAGGCCACAACCAAGATCAAGATGATTCAAAGCGGGCAGCTGCTCATTTCTTCTCTGGAGCACAGGCGCCTGATTTCTGCGGGTAGCACAACACAGCCGCCACGGGCACTCAGAACACAACGATCCAACAAACACGGCTGTAAACAAAACCAAATAAAACTACCGATGCATTGATGGCATCCAAATAAAAGTATTCGTGTGCACAAACGATAAAGCAGCAAACCGATAAAGGAGCCGTCGTGACCTCCGAATTTTTCAATCGCTACATACGCGCCGCCCAGATCTCAGATTTTTGCGGACTGCTATCTCACAAACAGCCGACAAGCAGGCACAGATGAGCAGTCAAAAAGAAAATCTTCAAACAGACAGAACCGAAGACAAAGGAAGAAGTCGGCTCTAGGCAAAAACAAAACAAGAAGAAGAATCAATACAGCACAGTCGCCGCCTCTTTTTTTTTAGGGATGAACAGGCCGCAGCCACCCAAAGGCTTTTTTCTAACGGACTTCAGCTTTTTCGCTTTCGATCGAGGCCGCCACTCTCCAGATTTTGTGGGTGAGCAACCAAAAGAAATAGAGACTGCAGATCGGCGATCACCAGATGCAATAAACAGATCCAAAAGGAAAACGCTGGACTCAAACCGAATGACTCAAAGAATAAACAAATCTCGCTCCAGATTTTGGTGTCTCTAGACTAGCACCGTGCCGCCCCACACAAGCACTCAGAGAGGAGACGCAAGAGGCAAAACAGTGAGGCTAAAAGCCGCCGCCCAGACGCCGGTTTTTGCGGGAGGACAATCTGTTGCAAGGCCTTCAGACGAATCAAAGAAGGCAGCCAAATAATGCACATCAAATGCAAGAAACAAATCGGTGATCATTACTGCTGCAATAATCAACAAGAAGCCGACAGAGTCTCCAGGTTTTTCAAGTGGAGCTACAGGAGCCGCCCGGGGCTTTTTCCAGTACTACAGGGCGCCGCCGCCCACTCTCAAAGATTTTTTCAAGGCAGCCCTGTTCTCAAGCGGCCACAGGCACGCAACCCACACCAAAGGCTCCCCTTTTTCCTCTCAAAGAATACCACCGAATATTCCATCTACGCCTTTTATAGGGCAACAACAAACCCTACAAACCTTCTAGATGATTTACCTAATGGGCTTCCGTTAGGCCCCAGCAACAACGGAACACACACGCATGCATTTTAAAGCGCCGTCTTCATCGTCGATTGATCTAAACCGCTTCACCATGCGCCGACCCACGCCGCGGCTTAGTCAAAAGGTCACCAATATGGTATTTGGTAAAATTACCAAAATACCCCTTCTCGATCTTTTCCAAAAGACCGAGTCCAACTGCGCGGAGCACTCGCTTGCTTCGCCACGTGTAGGTTGATCAACGGCTCCATGTCGTCAAGTCTCTCCCATCCGGATCCCACCGGCACCACTGAGCACTTGCAACGACTCCCGCGCCGCTTGATCCAACCAACAAGATCAACCGCCTGCTCGGTCATCCATGTCCATTCTGCCACGCTTGAGTCACTTGACCTCACCCGGCATCCATGATCGTTCTAGACCTCAGCTCTCCAAGCTTAGTCCCGATCCTCCTCGCCGTTGACCGTCGTTGACCTTCAAGCCACCTGCACAGCAATAGACAAGCAAACACGAATCCGGGAATAAGTTCTTCACAACTTGACCCACGTTAGCCAAAACATGCAATATGCAACACATATGCATTAACAAATATGGTATGACCTAACCCAAAATCAAATCACCACTTATCTCAACATTCAGCACAAAAGCCGGTCAGACCGCCGCTGACCAGACAGATCTGAAACTTTGTCGAAAACACTTGAAACTTCAAACCAAAAGCACCATTGCCAATTGTTTCATCATCCTAAGATCATGGGTATATCCCCATGATATCCACAATCTCCCCCTTGATGAACACATTGGCAAGCTCTCAGAAAATGTAAGTTTGTGGTTTGAAAAGTAAAGTACTCGCAGTTTTCGCACAAAGGCACAACTTGGTCCAAAAGCAAGAAAAAGCAAAGGAAATGACCTAGCTGGCTCCAGAATAGCATAAACAAGTGAGATAAGGCAAAAGAAAGTACAGAAGCTTCCAATTCCAGAGAATCGACAAAAATATCACTTAAGGTCCATATGAAAGAATAATTGTTCTATTTGACCTTAGATCATTGTGAGGCTTTAAGATTTGCAATTCAAGTTCAGAAAAGGCAATAAGACCAAAAGAATGCAATATGAATGCTCCCCCTCACTATGATCATCAATTTAAAAGAGAATATGAAATTTTCAATTTCTCCATTTCTCCCCCTTACAAAACTTTTCCCCCATAAACAAAAAGCTCTTTATTAACATTATATTTTCGCTATATCTTCTCCCCCTTTGACAATGGATTCATCAAGGAATCATTCCTTCCTCTCATCCAGAGATGACAAATGCACAAGCAAAGAAGAAGCAAAAGAAAGAGCATGCATGAAGTACAATGGGGTGGCTTCATTTTTGTTTTGATTTTTTTTTTAATTTTTAGGTAAAAGAAGCTTTGGAGATTACTCAATTGAACAGGCTAGCATTTCTATTATTACTCAAGATACAACAAGCCTAACAAAGCTAGCAAGGTCATGTTAAGACATATATGGCAAAGCTAGGCTAATGAGCTCAATATATCACAAGTTGTTGGGTAAAATTAAGCAACGCTTCAAAATTAGCAAGTTCAACAACAGTTATCCTAAAGTGATAAAGGCCATGTCAGAATGTCATTGTGAGATCCAGAAGCTAGCAAAGACCATCTTAGAGACAAAAAGTCCTAAATGAATCATTTAGCTCAAGTTTTTGTCAAAAACCCAAATTTCAACTGTTTTTCATTTGCAATGAATATTCAAGTTGATTAAAGGTCTATCTTAGTAAAGAAGATCCTGGACTAGGAGCCATCCACAATCTCTTCCTAAGCTTCAACCAATTTTGACAATTTGCATTTTTAGCCATGTGCTAGATCTCAAGCCTCACTACGACCATCCCAAGCAACACAAGCTTAAAAGAGTGGTCTAGGTCATCCAAAACTCCCCCTGAGTTCGTGCCTAGTACAATGGCAAGCCGTCTCATGAGAAAGAATTGGTGAGATCAGTTTTTTTCGCACAAAAGAGATCATTTTCCATTTTGCACAAGGGCAGTTTTAGATTCTTTAATGAACTGAGAGCTCAAAGATGTTCAATTCTAGATTCCAGAGCTAACAAAGCAATTTTGACAGGGCCAATGTCACAAAAGGATCACTAATTGTGCAACTAGCTAAAAGATCCACAAATTGCAATTTTCAGTTCAAGTTATATTAAAGTTCTAGCTCAATTAGCAAAGACATTGCTGCACATGTGAAAGCATGATAATTCTAGCAAGTCAAAGAACTAGACACAATCTTGAGCAAGAATTGAAATACTAAAGCTCAAGAGGGTAATAAGCAAAGCTTCATTAATTAAAAGAAAGAAGCGGTAAAGCTTATATTACAATGCATCTTTTTGATTTTATTGTGATTTTCGTATGTATGCAATATGATACAATGAGATGCACAAAAGACGTAAAAGCCTAAAAGGATCACAAGGATCAAAAAGATCCAAAGAAGATACCACTTGAATAAGGTATCGAAAAGATCCACAAAAGTTCAAATGAACAAGGAAAGTTCAGATGAACAGAAAAGGTTCGAAAAGAACTAAGAAAGTTCGAAAGAACCAACTCCCCTCAAACCAACCCATAGAGATAAATTATCCCTAACTTGCTTCTCAAGGTGGCAAACCTTGTTGGGTCTAAAAAGCTTTGAGGGGAGATCTGCCAAAAAGGCCTTGGACTCCACAAAAACTAGCACAAAACTTCAAACACCACAAGATCTCTAGGAAAATCAACTCAAAAAGCTAGGGAGCGAAACACCAACACTAAAAAGCTTACAGGCAACTCAAAAACCTGCTAACACTAGTGATTGGGAGACAAGCTCGACCTAGGCTGTGAGAAGAATGCATCCTAGCAAATCATGGGATAAGAAGAGTGCCTAGAAAGGACACGTGCTAGAGCAGAGCCTCCTATCTACCCTGAACCGAACAAACCCAACACCTGACACGAATCAGATGCAATGCAAGGTAGACTAGGGATACCATACACAAATGTAGGGTATAGAAGCTCGAACCTGAGTCCCACTGCTTGGCAGTGAAATGTAGTCATGATAGATGAAGATCCAATCCTTGAAGCTTCAGAAGGTAGTTGCGCTCACCCGTCATCCTCATTTCAAATTCCTTCGTCTCCGAGAAGTGATAGTCATCATTGAAGGCACAAATGAAGAAGAACCAACAGGTTGAGGTGATAACACTTGTTGGTCCACATGTTCTTCTTCTCAGCTGAAAGACTACACCAAAGAGACAGAAAAAGTCTATGCCTTGGTACTGGGTTAGTGAAGCAATATCTAAGGAAACAGTACCAAGACACATGACTAGCAAGGATAGCAAAAGATGATCCAAAGCTCATAAAAGCGTATAATCAACAATTTAAGACATGAGCATGGAGATAGACAAATCAATTGCAGCACATGCTATCCAAGATATGATAAAGCTCAACCTATCCTTAATCCACAATAAAGCATAGGAGCAAGCAAACAAGCACATAGCATATCACCCATCATATGTACAGTCATAGATAAAGCATGCTAGTGAAAACTATGGCAAGACTCATGCATCCACAATTAACAGTAAAGCACAATAACCATGTAAGCATAAAGCATGTTATAGAACAAATCATGGATAATGAATGCTGACAAGGATATCAAGTAAGCATGTGGATACACAAGGCAAAAGTCAACAAGAGCAATATGATAAATGTATGAAATCAGTATAGGCTCTTTAAGACAAAACCAAGCTTATATAACCATGAAAATAATGAACAACAATATATTACATGGATACATAAGCAAGGTAAAGGCATGATAAAGGATATCAAAGAAGTAACACAAGCCAAAAAGGTACAAGTGAGCACAAAGATAAGCACAACATGCCAAGATTGAATAATCACGAAAGTAAATGCATGAAGGTATAAGATAGCTCACCAAACATGTGAAAGCACCAATTATGAAAGCACATGCCTCTTGGAGGCCATCATTGGAGTGGAGAACCATCAAGTGTCTCGATCAAGTAATGAAGCAAAAGATCAGAATCCTTTACGTCCATGTTCTCCAACCCACGTTCTTGGTACCTACACATGAGAAAGGCAAGGTGTCCGAGTCTTGGGTCCCGAAGGGTTAGAGAGCGAATGCTTAGGAACCCAAACCTTGGACACACCACCACTAAACGCAGTCGAACCATTATGTGAGTTAGCATGATGCAAATGATGGTCCATGCAAGAAGATCCAATCTCATCCTTGGAGGCACGCCGCGAGTGGACAGCTCGATGAGGAAAACGAGGTCCAACTCTAGAAAAGCGGCGATGGCCTTGCTTGAAAGCACCAAGATGAGAACCAACAAAAGCATCAAAAGAACTCACACATCCTCGCCGTGGGTGTGTACCTCGATGAACAAAACGGGGTTCACCTCTTGAACAACGGCGGAAATCCTGCCTCGGGGCAGCTCGTGGACCAAAACCAAAACTATGCAAACCATGTCCACGGTGCTGTCCGACACCACTAGAAAAGGTGTCAAAGAAGCCATCAACAAATCGAGTCTTCGTGCTTGGCTCTTTAGTGTGCATGTCATGAGAAAGACTATGCGCACTAGGAGACTTAGAAGCATGAGCTCGATGCAAATGTTTTGCACGCCGAAAACAGAAATCTACATGATGTCCATTCTTTCCACAAAATGAGCAATGGTGTAAAGGTCTACTAGTAGACACGGTCCGAGAGGACGAAGCACCATTATGGCTCAAAGAAGAAGTCCTGGAAGAACTAGCATCATGACTTGTCCTCGTATCGACACTAGACCCACACATGCCATGAGAAAGGCTATGTGTGTTCCTAGAGGTACGACGACGCACTCGACGCTCATGTTTCAAACGGCGAAAGCAAAACCCAAGAGTGTGTCCATTCTTCTTACAAAATGTGCAATGGTACTTCTCTTTTCAAGATTTAGTACCATTTGAGAAAGAAGCACATTTGTCTTTTGAAATCCGTTGGACAACACAAGAAGAGTCCGAAAGAGTCGAACTCACCAAAGAAGAGCTATCCAAAGCGATGCCACAAAAACCAACATCAAGTGACTCACACTTAGCACAAGAAGACTTCAACTCCGAATGCAAAGAAGCAAGAGAAATCTTGAGAACATCAATTTCGGAGTGAAGGCAAATACAAGAGTCACAAGACTTGGCACTCATATCATCGCACAAAGACTCAACCTCGCTCTTCAATGAAATGCAAGATGTGCAAGAAATTAATGATGCTTTCGAATTAAGCATGCAGTTCAAAGCATCAATTTCAGTTTCTAAACAAGCACAATTCTTGCAAGAGACTAAACCATCCTTAAGCAATTTTTCATATTCTAAGCACATGCTACAAGGCCTAACTTCAATTTCAATAATCTCAGCCCTAGCATTTTCTAATTGCTCAAGATGCATGGAATTAGTCAATCTAAGCTTCTCAATTTCAGCAAGCATGCCTACACAAGAATCACAATCATTTCTAGTCATAGATCTAAAATTGCCTATTTCTAACTTAGCATTGTCAAGTTCATGATGTAAGGCAACACAAGAATCACATGGCATAGAAGCATTTAATCTCAATATTTCATTTTCAGATTTTAGGCATGCAAGAGAGTTATTCAAGTTCTCCATGTCTACAAGCAATGAACCATAAGCATTCATGGAGGTTTTCAATTCGGCAAGCTCATGAGACAAATCACCCTTTTCGCTTTTTAGCAATTTCATTTTCTTCCTAAGAGCATGTAATTTGTATTCATATGAAATCAAGCCATCAATGAGTTTTTCTTTGCTCACCTTGCTTAGCTTGAGTAGGGGATCGTCCTCATAAGAGTCATCACTATCATCAAATGGCTCATCATCAAAATCCTCTCCATCATGTTCATCCTCAAAAGCTGCTGTGCATAAGCCACTGGGCTCCTTCTCCTCGGGCTCTAAAAGTGACTCATCCCTGAAACTAGGACAATCAAAACAAAAGGATTTGCCACAGATATCACAGGAGAAATCCTCCTCCATCGCCATTAGACTTATCATGCATTCAAATATTTTGTTACGGCCAACACCATTGGTAAAAGAACCACGACAGGATGTAAGGAACCGCTCACAAGTCCTCATATCTGTCGCCATGCTCAAAGATCGGTTAAGATCACAAAAGAGCAAACTTGGCTCTGATACCAATTGTAGGACCGGAAAGGCGACTAGAGGGGGGGGGGTGAATAGACGCTTTCTCTATTTTTCACCTCAATCGAACTCAACACTACTTTCACTCCAATAGTTATAAAAGCTATGAAGATCTGTATATAGGCACAGCAGATGACCTGTGTTGAATCCGATCAAACCCCGACACAAAAGATCAAAAACATCTCAAGACAGCACGCACAAGACTGCAACCAAAGCAATCACCAAATCCAAACAGCAAAACTCACAGCACTTAAAGCAGAAGCATTAAACTGATCAAAGATGGAAGCCAAGATATGCGGTCAAACAATCAATATCTAGCGATGCATGGCTTCTATTCTCGATTTTGGGCTCGCAAGCCATAACAAAAAATGCCGCAACCGATCTTTTTCTACGAGGACAAAGCACCGAGGAAACCAATTTGCGGACACAGCAGAGCGCCGGTTTCTATGGTGCACAGGCCACAACCAAGATCAAGATGATTCAAAGCGGGCAGCTGCTCATTTCTTCTCTGGAGCACAGGCGCCTGATTTCTGCGGGCAGCACAGCACAGCCGCCACGGGCACTCAGAACACAACGATCCAACAAACACGGCTGTAAACAAAACCAAATAAAACTACCGATGCATTGATGGCATCCAAATAAAAGTATTCGTGTGCACAAACGATAAAGCAGCAAACCGATAAAGGAGCCGTCATGACCTCCGAATTTTTCAATCGCTACATACGCGTCGCCTAGATCTCAGATTTTTACGGACTGCTATCTCACAAACAAATAGACAAGCGAGCATGATGAGCAACAAAAAGAAAATCTTCAAACAGACAGAACCAAAGACAAAGGAAGAAGTCGGCTCTAGGCAAAAACAAAACAAGAAGAAGAATCAATACAAAGACAATCGCCGCCTCTTTTTTTAGGGATGAACAGGCGCACCACCGGCTTTTTTTCTCACGGGACTTCAGCTTTTTCTACTCAAGACCGGAGGTCGCCACTCTCCAGATTTTGTGGGTGAGCAACCAAAGAAATAGAGATGCAGATCGGCGATCACCGGATGCAATAAACAGATCCAAAAGGAAAATGTCGGACTCAAACCGAATGACTCAAAGAATAAACAAATCTCGGTTTCTCCAGATTTTGGTGTCTCTAGACTAGCACCAGCCGCCGCCCCACACAAGCACTCAGAGAGGAGACGCAAGAGGCAAAAGCAGTGAGGCTAAAAGCGCGCCCGACGCCGGTTTTATGCGGGAGGACAATCTGCTGCAAGGCCTTCAGACGAATCAAAGAAGGCAGCCAAATAATGCACATCAAATGCAAGAAACAAATCGGCGATCATTACTGCCGCAATAATCAACAAGAAGCCGACAGAGTCTCGGGTTTTTCGGTGGAGCTACGAGGAGCCTGGGGCTTTCGATATTACAGCGCCACGCCCACTCTCAAAGATTTTTTCAAGGCAACCCTGTTCTCAAGCGGCCATAGGCACGCAACCCACACCAAAGGCTCCCCTTTTTCCTCTCAGCAGTGCCACCAGAATATTCCATCTACAGTTCCTTTTATAGGGCAACAACAAACCCTACAAACCTTCTAGATGATTTACCCTAATGGGCTTCCGTTAGGCCCCAACAACAACGGAACACCCACGCACGCATTTTAAAGCGCCGTCTTCATCGTCAATTGATCTAAACCGCTTCACCATGTGCCGACCCGCGCCGCGGCTTAGTCAAAAGGTCACCAAGATGGTATTTGGTAAAATTACCAAAATACCCCTTCTCGATCTATTCCAAAAGACCGAGTCCAATTGCGCAGAGCACTCGCCTGCTTCGTCACGTGTAGGTTGATCAACGGCTCCATGTTGTCAAGTCTCTCCCGTCCGGATCCCACCGGCACCACTGAGCACTTGCAACGACTCCCGCGCCGCTTGATCCAACCAGTCGCACCGAACCGCCCGTTCGGTCATCCATGTCCATTCTGCGCCACGCTTGAGTCACTTGACCTCACCCGGCATCCATGATCGTTCTGGACCTCAGCTCTCCAAGCTTAGTCCTGATCCTCCTCGCCGTTGACTATCGTTGACCTTCAAGCCACCTGCACAGCAATAGACAAGCAAACACGAATCCGGGAACAAGTTCTTCACAACTTGACCCACGTTAGCCAAAACATGCAATATGCAACACATATGCATTAACAAATATGGATATGACCTAACCCAAAATCAAATCACCACTTATCTCAACATTCAGCACAAAAGCCGGTCAGACCGCTGCTGACCAGACAGATTTGAAACTTTGTCGAAAACACTTGAAACTTCAAACCAAAAGCACCATTGCCAATTGTTTCATCATCCTAAGGTCATGGGTATATCCCCATGATATCCACAAAGATTGTAATATTTTGACAGTTGTAAATAAAACTTACCTTTTATCATTAATGAAGTCTTCATTTTATCTTCCTAAATTTACTGAATACTCATATATTTCCTAGCCCCTGACTGCTTGTGTTAGTAGAACTTTACTGAAGAAGTAGTAGGCCAAGAAAATAAGCAATAGCTACGAACACAGTACAGAGCATATGCTGATTATGTTATAAAAAATGATCTAAGTATCACTAGAAAATCAGTGTGGTCAGAACCAGCATGTGATTTTGATTAGTTTTAGGTCATTTCCATAATCGAAATACTGTGAAGTACCTTGTGTGGTTGGAAGATGGATAAGATTTGTATTGATTGATAAGAAAATGTAGGATCGTAATGGCAATCAGAAGGGGGGGGGAGTTGAATGATTGCAGCGAATTGACCTCCAAATTCAATCTCAAACCTATGTGCTGAAACACATGCAACCTTCTCGGGGGTCCCTCGGAGAACCTTCACAGAATCTCTCCAATAACCTCTTCAAGAAGCTTTTCAGCGCACAACTCAAACACAGCAAACCAGAGACAAAGTAGAACAAATCTGAACTTTATTTCTCAGACTAGATTTGTGTCTACAAAGCGCTCCGCAAGCACCCCTAAAAGACCTTCAGCCGAATAGTCCTCTCAAGTTCTCTCTAAACCCCCGCAACCAAAACAGCATGAAAGCTATGGGTTCTTCACTCGGAAGCTCACCCTAAAGACCTCTCCTCTGCCTCCTTTTATAGGTAGAGACCTCTCCGAGTCTTCAACGACACCAACAACAATCCCTATCTTTTTCAAAAATCAAGGGACCCGAAACCCTTACCAACACGGGTTTTTCATATCTCTAAGAATCTCCAGATACCGACACCTTCCATATCTCCTCAAGTCATAAGCCTTCAGGACTCCAACTCCCAAAGCTTCTCCGTGTACCACCTTTGATCTCCACGTGCTCTAGCGTGAGCCCAACCACCTCGTGACATCCACGACCTTCTAGACCTCAGATATCCCCATCTTAGTCCAGGTCCTCTTCGTCACCGACCATGATTGTCTCCACGCTCAACCTGCACATGCAAAGATCAAAGAACACATATCTCGGCACAAGTTCTCCAACTTGACCAACATTAGCTCACACACACGCATAAAAATCATCATGCAACATGCAACATTGTGAGGACCCGAGAAATTCGGCTTGTAATGCTTAACCATCCACTCGGTTCTAGCATCACAAACAAAATATTCCGTGCCTCGAGATACATGTACTTCCCAAGAACTTGCAGTACACATACCCCTTTACAAAATTGTGCATCAATTCCATTCAACACATAGAACCGAAGCACAACTAAGCAAATCAAAAGACATACATAATAGAGTTATTACAAAAGGGGCCGACCAGCCAAATAACAACTAAGAGATAAATAAACAGCGGAAGCAAAAGCCATAAGATGACGATAAACAAGAGCCAATTAATGTGCCTTTAACCCACAAGGCAACCAACCGGGCCGCCAACCTAGTCGTCAAACCCACCAGACAAACACAAAAAAGTGGATCCCTTGGGGATCAGCTTCCTCCTCTGCAACAATTAGTTAAGAAAAGCAAATGAGTACAAAAATGTACTTGCAAGACTTACGTGTAGTGTAACAAGCCTATACATATGCTACATGCAAGCTTATTTAAGTGGAGGAGGCTCTAGACTCATTTTCAGCATAAAGCAAGTTTTCATTTGCAATAATGTAATAGATTTAAAGCAGTTTTACAATCTGTTTTTATTTGCCCAAAAATAGCGAGATAACAAGTAACAATAATGACAAGACATCCTGGAAGTGGCTAACCCAATAGCCACCACAACAATAGCATGAATTCCCCATTCATACCACCCACATCAAGTTTTAATTAAAGGTTATAGTCTAGTTCTTACACGACCTTACCAAGCATGTCCATAACCTAGGATAAGGCTATTTGAATAGATTTAACCCTGCAGGGGTGTACCAATGTACCCACACGTCAGACCGCCTTTTCGCCAAGATATTAGCATACTTCCTTTGGTATGCCGGCACGGCTAAGTCCTACGAGACATTTCCAATGGGTTGTGCTAATTAAGAGTCGCACATATGGGGGTTATCATCTAGTAGACCGTCGTTACGGGCTCCCACTAAGGACCCATACGAAGAGTAGGATGCACCGGCCCAGCCTAAGCAACTGCGGGTGCTCCCCTCCTTTCCCAACAACAAACATTTCTTTTTACAACCACCACACGACTCATTAATTAACACCCCCCAAGTACTTAGCCAAGAGAGGTCCCATATCCCCCTCGTGTGGTTAGCACGCAAAGATTGCTCAGTTTAGTGACACAAGTAACTCGGTCCTTGGGGACTTAGGCACTATTCCAACACACCATGAGATCACACCATCATCCATTGTGCCCAAGTCGATAACAATTATTTTCAATTTTATTTCTTTACAAAGTAACAAACCACAAGTCTTTGGACATAATGGAATACTAATTTTGTGTGACCAAAGTTATCAACTAAGTCGATAAGCGCCCAATTCTACCGTTAGCTAAGCATTTTAAGCAATATCAACACGTAAACTACTAAGTGACAAGAGCTCATCCAACGAACTCTAAATCACAAAGAAGATATTCCTAGGCTTACTAGTAGAGATTGAACATTTACCTCAGAGTATGCATCTATAGGATCAACTAATCGATAATAATTTAACAACAAAATAGAGCATGCATACATACACTTTGCAAACAATATATTAGACTTTGAAAGTAATGGGATTAAATATGATCAAACTGCTTTCCTTTGTTTCTTTGGAACTCGGACATTCATACGAACTTCTCAATTGCACTCAATCATTATCATCTATCGATAAGAACGGACAAAAGCAAAAGTATCGAATAAACACCAAAAATTCCAAAGACTCAAAAAATTATGAAGTTAAAACAAAGATGGAGAGAATGATTTTAGATGAAAGAATTACTTTAATTGCGCTTGATTTGAATTAGTTATGTAATTGTGAAGTTTAACCAATTTCATGTTGTAAATAATTTATTTTGGATTTTCAATGGGAGCATAATCCTAAGACTTTAGACCAAGATCACATGACTTCAAGCTAAATTTATGAATTTCCATCTTTAAATGTTTTACCAATTTGTAATATCCATCTCAATTTTTTTTTTCATATGAGGTTGCTACATTTATATTAAGGTCCAAAGGCCATCCGAAATAACCCTTTCTAAGAAATTGTATTAGATAAGTCATTAGTTCCTGCACAGTCTTTTCTTTAATCACTTGGTTGCTCCTTTGTTTGTCTAAAACATTTATGTCAAAAATCTGATTTCAGCTTTGGTTTCTTCTTTGTCAACTAAGTGTTTAAAGGCTAAAAGAACTAATGATATTTCTAACTACTTGGCTAAGCAAGGTTATTAGCCTATGGCAAACTTTTATTAACTGCAGATTGCCTTTTACATCCGAACATCTATCAAAACCGAAAATCGCAAGTCAAATAGACAAAACTGAATTTAATCGGGCTATTGCAAACAACAAGATTGCTCGAGACTAAAAAAATGCTAATGACCTAACTTCCTTATTGCTGATTTCAAAGGAGTGACTCGATTGACATTAATAAAAGTAGTTAGCATTAGGTAGATGATTTTCCTAGAGGGTTTCAATCGACATCCCAAACTTACTTCTAATCATCCTTTCTTCTCTGGCTAATACTTCATCAAGCAGGGGTTGATTTCTCAAATTTACATTCATAAGGATTTTCAGATTTAGATGTTGTTAGATAATGGCTAAATAGTTGCCTAAAGACTAAATGAATTGAAGACATCTCTATCTGTTTTTAACCATGCTAACGACTTATTGACAAAAATGAGCATGTTCAAAAAACTTGTTCTGATCATCATTTCATCAAAGGGTTTCACCGATCGCCAACTAACTTCTTAATTTAATTTTCAAAATGCTTAAGCATAAGCATGAGTGATCTTAAAAGCTTAATCACAACACTAAGCAATCGATCCGAAAATTCGAAATTGTTGATTATCGAGACTATCGGTTTCCACTGAACTCTTGTTGCCTGCTACCTCTTTCACTCTGTCCATTCATCTTATCTGCTCATACCTCCTATTTAGAGGAAGTTGTGTGAGTTGAAATGTTACTAACCAATCTTCTTACTGATTTAAACATTTATCTGTTAAATAACTTTGGGTGACCTAATTGACTTTCAAAATATTGGTTAGCATTAGATAGTTAGCTTTGAAATTGAGGCCTACTGACACTTCAAGTTTTCATCTAAACTCTTCTCTGTTCAATATCGAACAACCGACAACACAATTCATTTTTTTAACTAAATTGCTACTCTCAATTTCAATCTCCAATTTTGTTAACTAGTTTTGAGTGATTCAAAAGACATTCACAAAATTTGTTACTAGTGAATAGTTTGCCTTACAAGTGGATCCCATTTCACAGTGTCTCTCAGAGAGGTATTTATAGACAACAGAGAAGGGCGATTCTTTATTCGAAACTTCAGGACGGTTTGGAGCTACAGACGTCACCGGCGGCGGGGGCAATGGCGCCAGTCGAAAGAGGGAAAAATGGAACCGAGATGCATAAACGGTCCCGTGGGCGGTGGAGACGCGACCGGAGCTGGTCGGTGGCGGCCGGGAGGTGACGAGTGGCAGCCGGACCTTGAGGAGAAAAGGGGCGGTGGCGCACCGGTGAGGGAGAAGGGAATTTAGGGTGAGCATGAGAATGAAGAGGGTGGTAGGAACTCACTGGAGTGGTCATCGGGCCGGGAGGGCCGTGGCGGCCGGGCGGGTGGCAAGGCGGTGGCGTGGTTGCTCCACCGTGGAGGGGTCCCTGGAGAGGAAAGGAGCACAACTGAGTGATATAGAGGGGTAGAGGGAGACTAGAGTATGCTCCCATGGGGAGGAATTGAAGGGAGGAGGCCGGAGGCGACGCGGCGGTGGGAGCGGTGGTTGCGCCTAGAGCCGGAGAAGAAGGCCTGGCGTGGCGCTCGGTGATGCCATCCTCAAATTTATTGGGGGTTTTTGATGATGGGGGGATGGGGCGCCGTATGACGTCGACGACGGGGAGAGGGGGTCGTCAGACGGTCGGATTGACTGTGCGGAGCTTGGCGGCTGAGCGGCGCCTTGGCTTGAGCTCCTTGGTGTGTAGTAGAGGAAGAAGGAGGGGGAAATGGAAAGGAGGGCAAGGGAGTCTCGAGCTAGCTTTGTAGGTGCGGGGCGGAGCGCACAAGGTGAGGCCAGCATGGGCATGCGGAACCGCGGGCGAGGGCGAGGAAACCAGGGGCGCGCGGTCAATACCGTGGGCGAAGCTTGGCGTGCTAGCGTGCCGCATGGCGGAGGGCAGGGAAACGCGGCCACGTGGTAGGCACGGGCGCTGGCGAATGGGTTGGGCTAAGCCAAAAGGAGTCGGGTTCGGTCAGTCCGAAGGTTTTGGTTCAGTCGGAGGAATAGTAGAAGACCTGGTTTTTGAGGAAAAAGGCTGAGAGCTTAAATAATTTTTGAAGGTAGATTCTTAACTCCAAAATTGATGAAAATTTTAGGGAAGGTCACTGACACTAGTTGGTCCATTAATTAATTTTTCTAGGATTTTACACTTTTTAAATTTTCTCTAAAATTATTTTAAGTTGCTCTTGTGGTGTTTGACTTTTGATTTTTCTTTAGTTGACTGGTTCCTTAAAAATAGTAATTAAAATCTAAAAATTGTGAAATTTTGAAAGCGAGTTGTTAACGTGTTCCAGAACCTAGGAAAATTATTTCTATGCACTGTTCATAAGATTTGCTTGCATTTTAAATTCAAATTCAAATAGAACACGCAAATAAAATAAGGCACCAAACAACATCCAAAATTTCCAGAAAAATTACAAACAAGCAAATCAGATAAGTTTGAATCCATCTAAAATATTCCCATCTAAGGGTATTGGCGTATTTTCAAACTAAATGATAGTTCATAATTCTAAGATAAAGAAAGTATACTTGCAAATTGAATTTTTCAAGAATCTTTTGAAAGTACCTCAAGCATTCTAGGAGCATATGAGGTTTTACTATTTTTAAGTTGAAAACCAGAATACAATCCCTCACTTTAACCTTTTTAGTTTTGCCTCAGATTCAAATTGGACTTTTGAATTGGATAAGAAAGTATTGGATTAATAGGTTTCAAATCTAGTATTCAGAATCAAAGGATTTTCTACATAGGGTTTTATACCCTACTCTGAACTAAGTTTTCAAACTCTTGACAATTTTTTTTTATTTTGTTTGAAATTTTTTATTTCTAGGTTTTGAAAAACCAGGTTGTAACCTATTTGCTTTGCAGCAAAAAGTTTTAAAAAGGTCCAAAATTTCATAAATGCACAATAGATGCATAACTAATCCAACTTAGGGATTTTGGGTTGTTACAAACATACTAAACTCATGAACTTAACCTAACCTTAGCCAAAACCCCAAAGCGGTGGACAAAGAGAACACATCGGCGTACCTCCATGTTAGGCCGGTACTATCGCCAGTGATCGTCAGCTCACAACACACCGGTACTACCGATTCCCAAAGTCATCCAAAACTCCCCAAAACAAGCTCTCTAGAAAAACCATACCGCAACCTTGCAGTCATACCATTCTGCGGTACTACATGATTAAATCTATGGTACTACCGTGCAAGAAGGAAATCCAAGAATCCAAAACATGCCTACGGATTTTTCAGACCGCCACGAAACAAGCGGAACAAGCCGACTGCGGTTGTACCGCTCCATGGTCTGCTGATCTTGCCATTTTTCACTTGAGTTCAAAACTCTCAAAAACACCTCTGAATTTTGCAACCACCATCTAAAAACGGTATTACGAAGTTGCGATACTTCGCCATTTCCCAAGCGGTACTACCGCTCAACTGAAACGCGCAAAAGACTCAGAAACACATGCCTTGCCACATGGATGCTCTACATTGACTTGGCCATTCGGACCGCGTGTCAAAACCGTTGGATCTGGAGTACTGTTCAAAGTCCGAACGTCCCTCTCGATAACCACCGTCTAATTTCAATTCAAAGGCCAATACAACCTGTTACTTTCGGACGGTCCGAACGTTCTTCTTCAATATGAGCCGCCTGATCAAGATCTAACGGTTCGCTATCACACGTCGGGACCCAAGTGACTTACGATAATACCGCGCGTCACTTACGATTGTATCGCCTGACGGTAGTCATCATACCACAATGCCGTACTACTACAGTAAACCCGACAAAGGCTGATTTCCACATAAATCAAAGGCACTCAAAAGCTATTACAAAGCATGTCAACACCTAAGATCACAAGCATGTCGAAAAATAATGTATTCTTCATTAAACACCAAGACCAAGACTCTCTATTGTCAATGTGTTCATCATCAAATAACATGACCAAAAAACCTCCGGTCTAACGAAAATATGCAAACATGTATGCAAAAATGACAAGTGAACTTGTTTATATATCTTATCCAAAACTAGTCGTAAGGGTTGCTAAGAACTAGAGACTAAAAGAAACACTTCATGAAATGTGTTCTTGCTCAAGTTCAGTGGCGGCGAGGATCGTAAGAAATGGACCATCGCTAGGAAGCTCCTTCCAGCAAGCGTGACCACATGCGGAGAAGGAGAGACTTGACTAGGAGGCTTTACGTGTCCCGACTAGTAGCCAAAAGCAGAGTGGAACAGATTTTTGAAGGTAAGAAATGTAGTCCTTGAAATATATAGCATGTAAAGTACTACATGTATTTGTGCATATGATGCTCACATTACTCGTATATTTCTTTAAGAAAAGAGTGTTGGTCACACGTGAGAACCATTATGCGAATGGTCATGACTAGGACCCTTATGGCGTTGGACTAGTATGACATAGCCATAGAGTAGGAGATATCCTTAGAGAGGATATCAAAGAGAATTTGGTCTTCTCGACCGGTTAGGCAACAAAAGTATGCAAACCAGGATGATAAGATAGACATATAGACAACATCATTCATCGGAAAGTAAAGGAAATGCATCTTTATTAATAAATTGAAATAATAGAAAATACAATTATACAAAGAACTTACGTAGTTGGTCAATATTCCAAGAGTTGGACAAAACACGCCCGTCGAACATAGCTAGTCGTGCGAACCGTGTCGATGACTTTGACCACAGTGTATGGACCTTCCCATTTGGGAGAAAGTTTATTGCGATTAGCCTGATTTTGAATTCATCGTAGAACTAGATCACCTATAGCTAGGCTGTGAGATTGCATCTTATGACTGTGGTACCTACACATGGCTTGTTGGTAAACTGCTGATCGTATGAGGGCTTGGTTTTGTCATTCTTCAAGGAAATTGACGTCGTCGAGTCTTCGTTGAATCTGATCGTTCTCATTGAAACAATTAGTTCGAGCAGAGTCCAGTTTCAGTTCTAGAGGAAGGATGGCTTCAGCACCATAAACCAGAAAAAAAGGAGTTTCACTGATCGCATGACTGGTTGTGGTTCGAATGGCCCATAACACATAAGGAAGTTCTTGAACCCAAGCTCCTGACCGTTTGATTAACTGGTCGAACACTCGTCATTTCACTCCTTGCATTATGATACCATTGGCCCGCTCAACTGCTCCATTGCTCCACTATGAGCGACAGAAGCGAAATGTATCTTGATACCGAGATCATAATAGAATTTCTAAAAATTTCCGCTAGAGAATTGGGTACCGTTATCTGTGAGTATACGACTAGGTATACCAAATCATGTGATCATGTTTTTTTTGTAAGGAACATCTTAGCGGCTTCAGTTGTTGTTTTAACAATTGACTCGGCTTCTATCCATTTTGTAAACATGTCAATCATGACGAAAAGGAATTCGATGTCCCTGAGTGCTCTTGGGAAAGGTCCCAGAATGTCTAGTCTCTAGGTTGCAAAAGGCCAAGAAAGAGGTATTGTTTGCAAAGCTTGTGCCGACTGATGTACTTGTCGACTATGAAATTGACATTGTACGTCGTTCGTCACGAGCTATTTTGCATCATGAAGGGCAGTTGGCCAGTAGTATCCTTGCTTGAAGGCTTTACCGACCAACGTTCCGGTAGGAATGATGTGCTCCACGACTCCTCCATGAATGTCGGATAGCAGCTTAATGCCATCCGTTTGAGATATGCATCTCATCAACACTCCATGAGATCCTCGTTTATACAAGGTACTTTTGATTAGAGTGTATGATTTTGCTTTTCGAGCTATATGATCAGCCTCTATATCATCATCAGGAATAATTCCATGCTGAAGATAATTGTAGATCGATGTCATCCGGTCTCTCTTGTGATCGTGATGTACGATCTGTGGAGCATCTATATTCTTAGGATCAATTTATGCGACCTCTAGTGGAACATCTATGTCCTCGAAAGCTCGACTACCGAGGGTAAATCGAGTTGCTCGAGAAAAACTCCGGCGGAGACGGTGACCTAGTGGAGGCCATATGTGCCAACCGGTGCGCGAGAAAGTTTTCCTTTCTAGAAATGTGTTGGATCTAGAAACCAAAGAAGTGCTTTTCGATTTTTGTACTTACGCGGATATGATGACATCTTGGTACTTGAGCATTGATACTCTTTCCGACTTGATTCTCTACTAGTTGAGAATCGCCTTTTACTAGTAATCTACTTAATCTGAGCGAGCGAGCTACTCGAGTCCTACCGATAAACCTTCATATTCGCCACATTGTTACTTAATAGGAAAGTTTAATTGGATGTCGTACTTGATGTATTCGCGATGAGGGATATCAAGACAACTCTAGCCCCGAGCCTTTGAGTATCAAGGAGCCGTCAAAGTACATTGTCCACTCATCGTGGTGTTCATACTCGGGCCCTTGGGTGGTGTCACATCCTCAAATTAATAAAGAGAATTATTATGCATCTCATGAGCATGCATCATTGTTTTCAAACTTTTGCATAATTTATTGCACATGGAAAATCTTAAACAAGTGTTAAATCTACACTTTGTAATTCAACTCCAAAAGAAAACAGGAACAAAACCTTATGAACATCTTTTGGAAATAATTTATTCAAATACTATAGTAATTATAATGAATTAATATAATTTTTCCAAATTTTTGGGGCTGGTTTAAACACCAAGAAAATTCAAACACAATTTAATGACCTACAATAAGTTTGAATTTAAATGATACACATTATATCATGAACAGTAGTGTTCAATAATTTTTATGGACACTAGACCTTCCCAGGAAACCCTGTGATTTATTTCACAATTTTAGGAAATTTATTTCTATTTTTAACACCTTGGTCAAAGTGGAGAAAATAATTTAAATCTCGATCAAACCCTAAACCCAACCGGCAAGACTATTCCTCGGGCTCGAGTCCGACTCGGTGAAACGACTTGGCCTAACCAACTAAACGCATCACGTGTGAGCTGTCCGATGGGAAATCCACGGCCCAAATCGCGCACTTCTTCGGGACAATCTGAACGCCCCTCATCTAATCCTAGCTGTCCAGATCAGATCCAACGGCCCACGCCAACCTACTTACTCGGGCGATCGCGCGCGCTGAGTCGCTGCCACGTTGGGCCCACCTGTCGGATCCATCGTCCACCTCTCGCTGACGCTTGCGCAGAGCAGCTGCGCCACGCGGCCGGCGATTCCTTCCGCGCTCCGTCGACGCCGTTAATCCACCGCGTCCGTTGGCCTATCTGGAGCTCCTCACTTGCGCCGCCTCACTCCGTCCATCGCCCGGGGATAATACCCCATGCACCCCTTTCTTCCTCACTTTTCCTCTCGGTGGTGAGGAAAGGAAGCTCTCCACGGGCATCTCTAGGGTAAGCTTCGACTGGGTGGTTCCCTTATCTCCTACCTTCAATGCCGTTTCCTTTTTGCCTAACCTCAGCTCCTTCGGTTGCTTGTAGAGCTCAGTTCACCTACGTGCTCTAGCTCACTTCCAGCGCTCGAAGGACACCTTCGTGGCTTCTCCGTGTCCGGGAGGTATTATCCTAGACCTTGTGCGTCACCAGGTGCCTCTGTACCTAAGATTAACTTTCCCCCAACTAATTTGGGTATTGCACGACAGGTTTTCGTTGAATTGAAGAAATCGTGTGTTCGGCCCTAGAACAAACCCTTCGTCTCCTACCTTGCTCCGGTAAGGCATTTGTCAATTCCTCGGTTCCTCAGCATCCTCTTATGATCTGTGAACCATCCCGACCATCCACTCCTCTTGGTTTTTCTCAGGGGCTCCTCTCCTCGTTGAAGCTCGTCGCCGCCACCTTCTTCTCCGGCGCCGATAGTGCTCCAGCTGCATCAAAGCTTCCCGAGCACCCTCCTTAGCTCAGGTAACTTCCTCTTAGTCTCTAGGACCTGGGCACCCGCTTGAATGATGCTGCGGAGCTCTCTTTTGCTGTGTGCAGGTTTGCCGTATTGAACGCCGCCGCTCAACGTCGGCTAGCGCCGTCTGGGACCGCCATTGATGTCGCCACCACCACCCAGAGGTGCGCGGCACTATTGCGGAGCAGATGTGTGCTTTGGCCGGCTCCGCCGTGGCGCGTAGCGCCAGCGAGCAGCCGAAACAAACTGTGATCGCGTTGTCCGGACGCTACGGCCACCGCACTATAGCAGAGTAATTAGGAATTAATTGCTATGATTAGTACTTAATGTTGGAGATCACTGTCGGAATCTTGTGTTTAACTGCGTAATGATTGGCCTTAAGAGAATGACATGCGGGCCCCTGGACGATTAAGTAATAGTGTAAAATAGAGTAATGTGTTTTCCTTTAAGGAAAACATATTTCTTATCGGCTTAAATAGAAAGTACGTTTTGGTTTTAGGAAAGCGTATTTAGCAGAATACGTCTTCTTTTGCAGTCGGTTTGGGTCATTTTGACCGAGTCAACAGTTGACCTGAGGCCCGCTGGTCAATGACCGCGACTAGAGGCGCGCCCGGTAAGAAAAGTAGTAAATGAGTTAGAAAATCTGAAAATGAATTATTTGCACACTGTAAAATATGTATAACTTCAAAAATACATAACTAATTCATCTTAACTCCAAAATGGATGAAACCACTTCTGGTAATTTTCATTTTTAATGAACTTTATATTAAAATTGGTTTCAAACATGTCTCTATAGCAGAGAGTATTATTTTGGAGAATGATCTATTAACACTATTATTTTTACAAAAGGAAATCTTGATAACTTTAGAAATTCATAACTAAATCATGAAAATTCCAAATGAGGTAAACTCAACTATTCTGGTCTTGAAATAATATTCCCTATTTATCCATATAATCCTTATACCTTCCACTACTATACAAATTTTGGCCAAATAATTAAATTGCTCAATGAGGATATGTATGAAATCTGAAATTCAAATCTTAATAACTTTTGCATACTAAATCCAAATGGAATAATTATTTCACCTAAATTCATATAAAATCATGATTTAGCTACTGTAGAAAAATCATGCATTTTTGAGCATTTTGAATTTTTGAATATTTCTCGATGCTTATTCGATATTATATTTATTTATATATTGAGCCTATCGATATTGACTTATACACTACTGAGGGAGAGCAGCTAAGCTACCAGCAAGGCAAGCATTATTTGAACTTTCTTTTGCATCATATTTGATCCCAGTTTTGTTAAGTTAGCGCAATGATAATTGCTTGCATGCTATTTTGATAATGTCACTATTTTTGTGATGTGTAGATTAGTTATCTCCTATTCATTGAGGTTATCCTTGAATTACTCCAGCACCACATGCTTAAGTTAGAATGGTTGAAATATATTGTTCGGGTTTGCTTAGCCATGCAAGTCTAGAACCGGTAGCTGATTGTCGGGAATAACCCGGCAATTATGGGATAAACACAACTGTCATTATATACTTTTGTTTCAGATCTTCGTATCTGTTCTATGAGTCAAATTTTATCATTTTTAAATGAGCTTTTGGTCTGGATAAGTGATGGTTAGTGATGGTGACTTTGTGCATGAGCTTGGGTAAGTGTTTGGCTTGTCTGGACAATTAAGGACCGAACTTTGGTAACATCTTTGATTCAAGTAAAACTCGTGCTACTACATGCGGTGTATGGGTGCTACTTGGTTAAGTAAGGGGTTGGTGTTGTTAAGTTGATGACTGGTGGTGTGAGGACGTATATGTGTTCCATCGCATATATGTTTCGTAGGGTGCCGATTGCAATTCTATAATGTGCGGGTGAGCACTATTTAAACTTATTAATTGGGTCGGTGTGCCCGGCACAACTTGCATGCCCGTTTAGCTAGTAGGTAGGTAGCCTACACTTAAGCGGGATTACGTCGCGCATGGGCGAGTCAACTTAATAATATCAACTTGCTGAAAAATACTAAGTCTTAGTTTACCCGGCCGGCATATCATAGGAAGTATGCTATATTCGGAGGCATCTGGAGGTTTACGGGCTAATCAAGTCATGTGGGTAAAGTAGTACACCCCTGTAGGGTATAAATCTATTCGAATAGTCGTGTCCACGGTTATGGATGACCACTTGAGTTATATGGTTGCTATTGTTAGACTTGGAATTAAAATTATGGTTATAACTTGGTATCGTCATGAATGGGATGTTCATATTTGTTGTTGTATCAAAGTGGACAGCCACTTTGTCATTTGTATGGTTCATTTGTTATTCAATTTACTACTTATTAACATGCTTTACTTCTACTTCAAATCTGATTTTGAAATGGCACTTGAAAAACTAGTATGTGTAGGTTGTAAATTGTTGCGTCTCTTTTGCAAAACTAAGCCAATATGAGCCATCCTTTGGAACAACCTCTAGCATAACTAATTTTTATTTGTGTAAGACTTGCAGTACCTTTGTACTCAACCCGTTGCTACAATTTCAGGTGAGGAAGTGTATGAGCCCGTTGAGCTTGTTAGCGCCGATTTTGGCGACGCTAATGAGTAATGCTATCATTTAACTCCCAGTCGGTTGCCGATGGGTTATGGGGCATACCATGCTGGATATTTTGGTTTATTTACTTGCTTCCGCTGCTACTTAATACTCTTATTTGAATTTGACCGGTCGGCCGTTTGTAATAGTTGTAAACCTTAACTATTATGTTGTATGTCTTTTGAACTATCTATGTATGTTGTTGTATGGATGTGATCAACGTTGTATGAGAGTATGAGCATATTGGTCGCTGATCTTGGGAGCCAATATGATTGCATACTCGCTGTTAAATAACTTCCTATTTAACTCACTAAGTGTAGTGCTTGACTTGTTGGAGAACCGACAATCATGTAGTGCTTTCATGAGAGGAGCGTCGCGCATGATCGTCGGGGCTCTAGATTGTAGTTAAGCCTTTCACTAAGATTGAGTTAAGTTGGAATCCATTTACTTGAGGTCCTAGAGTTATGTCCTTAAGACCATGCTTAGTCCCGGTCTTACGGAGATAACCCAGGGGTCCTCACAGGTGGGTTCAGGGTTTGTCTATTCGGCAATGAATTCTACTATTGCTTGGGACTTGATTGTCGTTCGTGAGATGAAATGGAAGTCGAATGTCCCAAGCTTGACCGCCCATTTTTCTATTCGTCCTGATGATTCCCTATTTCCAAGGACTTGACCCAAGGGATATCCGGTTGGTACGACTACTTTGTGGGCCTGAAAGTAATGCCTTAGTTTTCTTGAAGCCATAAGGAGACCATAGAGCAGCTTTTGTACTTGTGGATATCGTTCCTTTAGTCCATGTAAGACTTAAACTACGTAATATACCGGTCGTTGGATGATTTCACGTTCAACAACCGATACACTGTCGGGACCCAAAAATGCATCTCAGAACCCTCATGTTTTCTCGAACTAGTCCCGATCGATAGCTAGCTCACACAGAAAGCGATGATGAAATACCATCCATTTATTCGATTTAACTAAAAAGATCTCAAAGTAACAAATAATAATAATAAGCTGGACCTTATGGTCAGCGTTTATAACTTGCCATTATGGGCTAAAGAAACAAATAAAACTCTTGCGGTGGAACGAAACTCTTCAAATGGCCAATCAACATGCCCACAAGCAATCGAGTTGAGAACGCATCCTAATCCATAAAACCTTTATAGTCCACTGTGAAAGAACTCTGGCGACTTGGTATTCTTCAACTACGGATCAATCAGGGCAAAAGCCACGAGTACTTTTGAATGTACTCAACAAACCGTAGGGAAATGTATGCAAATAGTATTCATGCATGGCTTGATAAGGTTAGCTGTATGGTTCTTTTGCAGAAAGCAGCATTTACGATAAATACAATAAATAGATTGAAATACGTAGTTGAAAACAATAATAAGTAATAAACAATTTCTTTGAAACGACTAGTGAACTTCCCATTCACTTCCCAACCCAAACCAAAGATAAGTGAATCCCCCATTCACCAATCGACACAAACCACCAAGTGAATGACATGTTCACCAAACAAACATTATATTCATCAAGTGAACTTCCCATCCACACTCCGACTCATTTTAAAGAAACTCTATCTCCGTGTGAAATCCCGAGCACGTCTGACGAGGATATAATAATCCTCATTTTACCTTTTATCTATAATTTTTATTATAGGTAAATATGGCGTCATGTGAACCTGAGTGTACCCTTAATGTTATGAAGGAAGAACCAAATGGATGGTCATAAGTTCTTCTCGACCACCCCCATAGTCGTAAGTTATGCTCGACTATCCCATAGTCGTAAGTCTTGCTACGACTACCTCATAGTCGTAGATTCCTCTCGACTAGGTCAGCCACGACCACCTTATAATCAAATGAACACTGCGGACAAGTGGGTCTTATTGATTAAGGGATTCAAACGATCATCATCTTATTGTTATTCTCTGAGAATAATGGCACGTAATACCCATTATCTACGGTATATAGTTGTTGAGCGGCGTGGAGAATTAATACACGGTAATTACTACCAACATGCGCTGAATTCTGAGGAGGTGATGAGGCGCCGCTTTACTGAGTAATCTGGCTCCTTCACGTACTATAAAAGCGGCAACTAGAGAAAGGGAGAGGAGGAGCCATCGGAATACAAGCACTATCTGTAATAGTCTTAGTTTTTCCCCTGATTGTTCAGTATACACTCAATACCATACACACATAGGAGTAGGGTTGTTATTCTCTCCGGAGAAGGCAGAACACGTATAAAAATTCCCGTGTCAATCTCTCTACATGATTCTATTCTAGGAGACCCCCCGAATCAAACAATCTTTACGTAAGTTCGGTTCTAAAACACCGCAGGTTGGCGCCGTCCGTGGGGTTCTTCGGTAATTTCTTGTCAAACATTCTCTCTGTTTTCCAAATCTCATGCACTCATGGCGGAGAATGGAGCGAGGAGAAGCTGGTTCGACTTGGCGGTCGTGAGACGTCGACATGGATGCTGGATTGATTCTGAACCGAAGTGATGACTCTATGGCATTCTTGCCTCCCGGATCTTCCCACAGATCCGGGAGACAATGTCGCCGGTGGAGTTGAGGAGGATCCTTATCCCCACAACAAGGTCCCAAGAGAGGAATCTACCCTCTCAAGGGGCAAGGGTCAATCGACGGGACCACGCCAGGTGGACTCACGACACGACGAGTTTTTCCTCGAAGTGTCCAAGTTCCCTAAGGCGGTCCGACTTGGTGAGGCAAGCTCTAGATGCCACATGCAGGACTTCACGGCATCGGTGATTCTCTCTCTCTGGATAACGCCCGAGAGAGCGGGATCAAGCATGCTTTTCACGCAAATTCGACCATCTCTCCATGAGTCACACTGCTTAAGCGGAGACAGTTATAACCGGACTTCCTCCAAGTCGCCAGATGGTGTCTCTCGATGACTCCTCAAGCGGAGAGGCCTCGGCGCAAGTGAGAATCATCAGCGGAGGTCTTCGTCCTTCCTCGAGATCAAGATCACTCTTCTAGAGGCCGAGATGGAGACCCTTCGAATGTCACATGCTACGCCCCTCGTGGCAATAGTCAGGACACCACCACTGGCGGACACGACCAACGCCTTCATGAACGCCAGGGAAATCCTCGACATTCTCGCGCTTCATTGAGGCAATCTCAAGAGTCTAACATGGAAAATCTTGAGGCAATTCGAAGGAAGAAGATTGAAGCTCAGAAGAATTTGCCTGGGCGTATTCAATATCAATCAGAGGAAGCTCGAGAGCTCCAGCACATCAATGATTTGCTCGAGAATCCAACTCAAGAGCTAGCCCGAACGCCAGGCTACGACCTCTTCGCTGAAGAGATCGCACAAAAGCTTCGAGTACAATGAAAAAGCTGGAGCTCCTCGTCGACATCATTCAAGTAGTCGTACCCATACGACTTCTTCGGCTACCAATCAATCCAACATATCACCGCGTAGAAATCGGGCGCAACAGCAAGTCGTGTCGATCTCCTACTCGAAGAAATGTCTTCCAAATGACTGATGATCAAAAGCTCCTCGGAAAGGTGATCGTTCACCACTCCGACATGGAAATCTGCAGCATAGAGATAAACTACGAGGAGTATTCCTCGTGGGACCGAGACCTAATACAGTCGGGTCAACTTTATTCTTGGGTATCGCCGAGTACGACCACCGATGATATCAACCCTTCTTTTACGCAAAGGAGGCGTCAAGAAGTCATTCTTGGATGTCGGGCATTCTCGCTTTGATCTCAGAAACATTATTAGCCACCACCTCGTTTTCGACCGAAGAACATGGAGAAGTTTGATGGTTCCCAAAATCCCATCGAATTCCTTCAAATTTACACAACAATTGCTCGAGCGGCGGGAGGAGAGAGCATGTGATGGCAAATTACCTTCCAACGTGCTCGAAGGATCGCTTTCGATCGTGGTTACTAAACCAACCACTCGAGTCGATCTATTCTTAGCAACATCTCTGCGATCTTCTCTTGGCAAATTTCCAAGGCACATACAATCGCCTACGAAAGGAGGGCGACTTGCACGGATGAGACGAGCGACAACGAGACATTGCGCGATTCATCAAGCGCTTGATCGGTTCAGTAACTCAATTCCGAAGTTTCGATTCATTTGTCATCGGGGCTTTCAAGCGAGGAGTCCTTAGTAGAAGGATAACAGAGGATATTGCTTTAAATCCTCCTACTACATCGCGAACTCTTGAAATGGCCGTCGATATGCTCTCGCCTCCGAGGCGGTCGAGTGGAACAACACAATCGATCGTGAAGCCAATCCATCTCGAGAGCCAGGCGAAGTTGGTAAGAAGAAGGATAAGAAAGCAAAAAGTCCAAGAATAAGATGAAGGGTCAAAACCCCATGGTTCCAAGGAGGTGTTGGTCAGAATGATAAAGAGCCATCCACATCAAGCCACACTCTGACGAGAGGCAAAGGTAAGTGCCACTGATCGGAAAAATGATAAGCCTAGGTGGTGTCCTTTCCATAAAAAGGAAGGGCATGACCTTCAGAATCGCCGGTCTTCCAATGAAAGCTTGAAGACTACTACAGCGGCAAGGACCACTTCCACCCTCGGCGGGTAGGTCAAACAAGTGGTCATAAATCTTCGATGACGAAGAGGAGATGCCGCCCAGGATCCGCAACACACCATTGAACACATCTACGGGGATCATCGGCATATGAATCAAAGCGACGGCTCAAGGTCAGCTGAACGCGAGGTAAACTCCATAGATCCTCCTCTCGTCAATAAATTACGAAGTGGTCGGAAGTCACCATTTCTTTCGAGAAGAGTGATCGCTCGATCCTTCGACTCGACAGTCGATACTAATCGTGGTCGAACCCACCATCAACAATTGTCGGGTCAATCGAGTTTTGGTTGATGGTGGAAGCTCGTTAAATATTTTATTTACGAGTGCCCCGATGACATGCAAGTACCGGGACCAAAGTAAGACCGATGCGATACTCTTTCCATGGGATTGTACCGATCTTGACCAAACCAATTGGTCAAGTTTCTCTTCCTTTAACATTTGGTTCACCAAGTAATTTCGAGACGTGAGAAAATCTCCTTTGATGTGGTCGATTTCGATCATTTAAGATATAACGCCATACTCGGACGACCAACTCGCAAAATTCCTAATGGCTACTCATTATGGATATCAATGTATTAAGATGCGGGTCCCAAAGGAGTAATTACAATCCATTGTGACAAGAAGATGGCGCATACCGCGGCCGTCGATCCCATGAGATGGTAGGACAAATACCAACTCGAGAAGAAAGTCGACCTTCGACTAGCAAGTCGGCCTAAAAGCTACACCAAAGTCGAGCGACAAAGTCAAAGAGGTTCCTCACGGGCGCAGGGAGCCCTCGAGATCTGTTTCGCATCGAGGATACTTCCGACCCCAAATAGGAAGACGCCTCATCACCTTCCTCAGAGCTACTTGCGAGATGTATTAGCGTGGCAAGCATCCGACATGCGGAGTCCCGGGGAGGTGATCGAGCCTGAGCTAGCCTTACGGCACGACAAAGTACGTAAAACAAAAATTGCGGAGATTTGCCTGATCGGCGAGATGCTATTAATTGAGTGGATAAGCTACTTAAAGCGGGCTTTATAAGAGGTCAACCATCCGAATGGTTGGCTAACCTGTAATGGTTAGAAAGTCAAGCGGCAAATGGCGTATGTCGTGAACTTTCTTGATCTTAATAAAGCTTGTCCAAAAGACGATTTTCCTTTACCTCGTATCGATCGGTTGGTTGACTCTCTGCGCAGGTTGTGAAATGTTAAGTTTTTAGATGCATATTCGGATATCACCAGTTAATATGTGTCTAGACGATGAAGAAAAGACCGCATTTATTACACCATTTGGTATATTTTGCTATGTCAAAATGCCATTTGGTCTAAAAAATGCGGCGCTTCTTTTCAACGCTTGATGCGAGTAACTTTTTCATCTCAATTAGGCGAAATCTAGAAGCCTATGTTGATGACTTAGTTGTCAAAAGCATCAAGAAACTTAATCATATTACCGACCTACAAGAAACATTCGACAATCTCGAAAAACATCGCTAAAACTTAATCTCGAGAAGTGTGTGTTTGGAATCTCTTGAAATTGCTTGGATTCCTAGTATCTATACGAGGAATTGAAGCGAATCCTCTAAAAGATAAAAGCCATTTTACAAATGCGCCCTCAACTACGGAAAGAAGTCGAGAAACTCACGGGTGCATGGCGGCTCTAAGTCGTTTCATCGCACGATCGGGAGAAAAGGGACTACCTTTCTTTAAACTTCTAAGGAGACACGAAAGTTTTGAGTGGTCGAATGAGACAAACGCCGCCTTTGAGGATGTCAAGAGGTACCTTACGAGTGCTCCTATTCGGTCTCTCAGAGGCGGAAGAAACGCTCTTGGTTTACCTAGGCGCCACGCCACGAGCGATCGGTAGCGATCTTGGTTGTAGAGCGTGAAAATGTACAGCGACCGGTTTACTACGTAAGTGAAGTTTTACACGACCTAAGGGCGTTACCCTCAGGTCCAAAAGCTTCAGATGCCCTCCTCATGTCTTCGAGAAATCTGCGGCATTAATTTGGCGCACAAACTAGTTTGCTTGCCTCGAGTTTCCCTTGGGAGCGATCCTCGAGAATAGGGAAGCAAGGGGCGCATGGCAAAATGGTCGGTCGAACTTGGGGAGTTCGACATCCATTCGTGTCCCGAACGGCCGTTAAATCCAGATCTTGGCGAGACTTTGTCGCCGAATGGACAAATCTGAACTGTTCAGATCCCCAAGACTGATTCCCGACACGATGGGATCGATGTACTGACGGTCGCTTACTTTAAGTGGCTCGGGTGGGGTGGTCTGGTATCTCCTACCGGAGAGACCTTAAAGTATGCCATACAATTAAACTTTCGGGCCACTAATAATGTGGCGAGAATCGAAGGTTTGCTAGGCGGTATATGAGCGTGGCGCTCTCGATTCGCCGACTACTCGAGAGAGAGACTCTCAACTAGTTGTGAATCAAGTCGGTAAAAAGTACCAAAGGTGCTCTAACCCGACAATGTCTCGGTACTCTATCGAATACGTAAGCTAGAAAAGCATTTTTTAGGTTTGAGGCACAATTCATCCTCGAAAGGATAATTTCCTCGCAGACCAGCTTGCTCGAATAGCTTCTTCCAGATCTGAAGTACCAAAAGGAGTCTTCTTGGAACAACTCCAGAAGCCTTCTCTGGTCGAAGAGCCAAAGACACCTCCTATTGAGACAGCCTCTCTAGAATACGAGGATACATGGATGGCGCCCATCTATGATTATCTTGAAAGGGTTACATGCGAAGACGATCTCGAGGCGGATCGCTTATCCCTAAAAGCCAAAATGTATACTTTGGTCGAAGGAGTTCTCTATAAGCGAGGTACTCAAGGGGTGCTCATGCGATGCATTCCGCAGAGCGAAGGATTAACTCCTTCACGACATACATGGTGGCATTTGTGGAAATCATGCTTCCTCTGAGCGTTGGTCGGCAAGGCTTTTCGACAAGGTTTTCTTGGCCAACACCTATACGATGCTAAAGAGTTGGTTAAAAGTGTGTCGATGCGGTTTCATAGCGAGCAAATACACCAACCACTCGGGCATTACAAACAATACCTCTATCTTGGCCTTTTGCAACTTGGGGTCTTGATATCTGGGACCGTTTCCTAAAGCTCGGGAGGTTTGAGTTCCTTTTGTGGCTATTGATCGTTCACAAAATGGATTGAAGCGAACCTTGTGATTGGGATAACAACAGAGCGACAAAATGGTTTATGATGAGATCGTAATTACTCGATTTGGAGTACCAAGTCGAATAATTACAGATAATAGTAAGCAATTTTCGGCGCAAAATTTCAGGAATTTTCTGACGAGTTAGGTACCAAGTTATGTTATGCTACATGGCCCATCCCTCGCAGTAATGGGGCGGTCGAGCGTGCAAGCGGCCAAATAATGAGAGAATTAAAACTCGAGTCTTGACCACTCATCAAGCGCTCGGGGCTTGGGTACAAGAATTACCCTCAGATTATGGGCGATTCGTACAACTACCATCAGACTCACAGGAGAAACACCTTTCTTTTTAGTCTTGGTCTTTGAAGCTATGCTTCCTCGAAACTAAAGATCTGATCAACACGAGTCGAAACATTCACGGACTCCAACCAGGAACAAATTCGAGCGGATGATATTAATCTACTTGAAGAAAGGAGAAACCAGCCCTAATTAGTTCGGCAATCTACCAACAAGCCTGCGAAGATACTACGATCGTAAGGTTCAACCTCATGACCTCTTTGTAGGTGACTTGGTATTGAGGCTTTGCCAATCAAGTCTAATCGGAACAAACTTTCTCCCAAGTGGGAAGGTCCTTACGGTGGTCGAAGTTACTCGTCTGTGGCCTGCATACGATTGGCAATGGAAGGCGGCGAGTTCTCTCAATTCTTGGAACATCGACCCGATTCACGCAAGTTCTATGTGTAACTGTCACCATTAGGACAATAAAGAATCGGGTTTTTTCTATCTCTATTGTCTTACTTTTGAGTAGTGCTTTCATTATTTTTCGACTATGTTTTAAACACCAGTTTTTTTACATTGGTCAAGGCGATAACATCACCTAGTCGAAGCCTCTCCTCTCGCATGTGGTCACCGCCCACTAGAAGGAGTTTCCTAGTGTCGACTCGTTACTCGCTTTTATGGCCAACACAAAGAACTCGGGTTTTATTTAGTCAAAATATTTTTGAAGGCCAACTCTTTTCACCTTAGTTTATTTCTTGATTAATTTGAAAAATACTATAAGAAGAGCGCACTTTCTCGATTTGCTTAACCGTCTTGGGTGTACTCGTTTCATCTCAAGCTGGTGGGAGGAAGAGACACATCTAGTCAAAGCCTCTCCTCTCTGCACGTGGTCACCGCCCTTCGAAGGAGCTTCTAGCTTTGTTCGTTTCCTACTCTTGCTACCGGGATGAGACTTATCGAGTCCCAGGAGAAGGACGAGTAAATATTTTAAAGTCCTCTAGGCGTTTGCTTAACTCAAGTTGGTTCTCGATTTGATTAAACTAGTGAAGCCTCTCCTCTCAAGACGTGGTCACCGCCCACTAGAAGAACTTCCTAGTGTCAACTCGTTACCACCCTTTCGACCGATTGCATGACAATTGAGACCCAAAACTACAAGTTAAACAAACCTCTCGTTTTCGAAACCCTTTCTCTGAGACTATTTACTTAGTTTGTCTAAACAAACTCAACAAATAGTCGGGGCTAGAATAATTTGATTTCAATTCTTAGTCTTTATTTAGTTAATTATCTTTTGAGTTACTAACTACTCAACAAGATGATTTGCGAGAGAAAACTATTTACTTAGTTTTCACAAACTAAGCAAATAGTCGAGGGCTAGGATAAAGTCATTACATTTGACTTCATTTTTAGTCTTTAAATTAGTTAATTATCTTTTGAGTTACTAACTACTCGACAAGATGATTTGCGAGGAACAAGATGGATTACATCAACAAAAGATTGTTTTTCACAAGTTCATTCTGAGACTACTCTACGAAGAGGAGAGCCCAATCAAGATCTCCTCTGAAACTTTCAAACTAACCGATTGCATCTCCTCCATCGACGTTTTCCTTCGCCTTGAGCGATTGAAGTCGGCTTGAGTGGTTGCACATTAAGGTTGGGGTCATGAGCTTTAAGTTTTGCTAATGCATAACTTACTGCAGATTCGACCGCCTCCTTTATCGATTGACTTGGTTGGCCTTGAGTGGTCACCAGATCTTGCAAAATCCCGACTTGATCCCCAATGGTACTTGTGTGAGCAGCCATTGTATCATCTTGAGAGTCTTTCCCTCACTATGTAGCTCACCAAGCACATTGTTCAGGGCGTGATGTTCCTTGAAGTTTAATCTTCATTGCTTCCATCTCTGTTGGGTACAAGTCGAAGCCTCATGAGCTTTTTGTTTCGACCACTTACTCTCGAAGAAATAAGATTGGTCAAACAAAAATAAACTCCTAGAGGAAAAGAAAACAAAAATAATCACGGGTAAAGAATTTCTTACCCACTAGTTGAGAATCCAACTTATTGACCTCTTCATTATGGGAAGCAACGGTCTCGGCATACTTTTTCTCCCATGATACAATATCCTCTACATTCTTCTTTGCAATAAGGATTCGGATGCAGTTATAAATCACGGCTTTATCCGCGATTTGATCTCAAGTTCTCTCAATTTAACGTCCATTGCTAGAAAGGAAGTGGAAGTGAGAAAAGAAATAACTTCGTAAGGACTGCGGTAAAAATTACTTACTTGATATTAGAAGTTCTCGGCGTCTCAAGGTTTTGATCTTTATTTTTGGACATCTGAGTAAGCTCGTGAATAACTGAAGTTTTCTCTCTAACTTCATTACGGAGCTTTTTCGTCTCGCCTTCTTTTTTCGAAAAGAAGCAAGAGTTGAGTAAAGATCAAAGATATAGCGGTCTTAAGTTCAAGACTTCTCGTTTAATTTTTCTGCGACTTCATGGTTGCGAGTTAGCTTCTTTAAGCTTTTTAGGAGGTCTAATACCTCTTCCTAAACTTTTTCGACTCCTCTTTTTCATAATCGGCGAGTCGGCTAAGGTCTTAGCGCCCTTGTTTAACCCGCAAAGGATAACAAAGGACATAAGCATGGGTCAATCAATTGTAAGTTCTTCTACAACCATTGACCTAGTCGTAAGTTCTTCTCGACAAAGCCCTTGGTCATAAGTCTTTTCGACCATTACCTAGTCGTGAGTTTTTCCATGACAAATCCGTAAGCACTATATAAGTAGTCAAATCCAAGGTGACTATGAATAGTAGTGACTTACCACCTCTCCGCTTTGTTTGCGAGTTCCTCTTTCTGTCGCTGACTCTAGAAGTTGTCGATGATATTA